>OV121073.1:69668366-70897442 GCA_921293005.1 Nemoura dubitans | reverse complement strand
TATATATATATATATATATATATATATATATATATATATATATATATATATATATATATATATATATATATATATATATATATATATATATATATATATATATATATATATATATATATATATATATATATATATATATATATATATATATATATATATATACACTGTATTGTTCCCAGGCAGAAATTTCTAGCACAAGCTTCGAGCACCGATACATCAAAAAGCCTCCGGCTGCTTTTGGTATTTCCACTGCAATCCCGGTTTGTCCTCAATCCCGTTACGTACCCTATCCACGCACTCGCCATGGAAACCCGGACCTTAATCTATACAACATCCGTGCACGGTCCCAACGTTGGTTATACCTGAGACGAGGAATTGAAAGGTATTATAGTATTAATGTTGTTTTGCTGATAAGGCATGCACTAGGGTTTGTTTACGTTTTGACAAGTACCTACCTTTTCTAAGTCATGCACGCTCAGTCTGTCTCGATAATCTACTTCATCTCTAGACGGGGAAGGGTTACATGGAATGGTTTGCTGGCGGGTCCGGTGAGCTAAAGGTAAAAAAATAATATATATTATATTATTTATATCACACCTATCAATATCATACCTATCCAGCCCTAAGCCACGGCCTGTTTGTTTGGGATTGCAATATTATAATTTTCTTTCCATAAATAAGTATTCTCTATCGAATTCTAGCACGGCCCATGCCATGTTGCCTCGATCCGTTTGCCTAACCATTGTGACACCTAAAATGATAACGCTCTTTGCGCATCCATTGCAGGGCTCAGGTTGCACCTCCCGCAAAGGAAGTGGAAACTCAGACGTCTCGCGACCTTTTTATACGATTTAAGGGCAATTGCAAAGCATTCTCTCTGGCGCCGAAAAATAGAATTCAGATAGATATAACCTTAGATGAGTAGGCAGGTATAACACTCTCCGAAAATATTCCCCATAGTATTAAATTGATTGTCTTATTTAGAAATCAGTTTTCAAAGGGGCACATTTTGAAGGATGATTGAGTTAGGTTATGGCTGTGCATGTTCCAACATATCCAAATTCAAGACGGCGTATTTAAAAATATAAATACATCAGCGACTTCAATACATTTAGTAGGTAATAACGAGGTATTGTCGCCTGTCTGCGAATGTCCATCACTGGCATATAATCTCTCAACGAATCACCTCTCGTCGAAATCGTCATCTCGTCTCCGATCGAACGCACTCGGCTCGTTCCAGCGCCACATGGGCTGTCGTAATCGAACTAATTTGATGACTAATCAACCGACATCTCGGTGGCGGTGCCCCATGAGGTCGACCGCGTCGTCGGCGCGATATACCATTGCGATGACACGTCCACTTCGCGGAGGTGCGAAAAGGACGGCTGACCGCGACGATGCACTGGCGCGAGAGAGAGGGATGGCGTGGGCGTCGGACGCGTGCTGGCGCTCACAGTTCGACGGCTGGCGTCGCTTTGAGCGGACGTCGTTTTTAATGTGTGGCGTCGACGCGTTTGGTTGGGCCGGCCGTTCGGCAAGCGAGTGATAACGGATGTGTGCTTTAGTGTTCTGTGTGTGGACGAAAGTGTTATCTGGCGTGAGGGGTGTTGACAGTGTCTCGTATGGTGACGGGACAGTGATTTGGTTTGATGTTTTGACAGATTAATTAAAGTGTTTAACACGTGTTGTGATTGGTTTGGTTTTTGGGATTTGAAGGCGCAGTGTGGGAGATCGCGTTTGATTGTTTTGGGACTTTGAAGTTGTCGTATATTGTATTATATACTTTGGTATTAGCACCGTGTGATTTAATTTCGACTTTTGAAATTGCTTAAAGCTCTGACACGTTTTGCGATACCCATTTAATTGCCGGCATTCTCGAGCATAAAGGACGGCGAATTGTTAATTATAGTTTAATATACGGAAAAGCATAATATCACGATTGTTAATTTGTGAAAGCGAGTGTTTTGTCAGCTGGGCTTTGAAGTGCAAAAGAAGAGGGTGGATTTCTTGAGCGAAAAGTTCTGTCGCCTGTCGTCTTCAAAGTTTTGTCGAGCGTCTCTTTGAGGAGAAATGTCTGCAATGCGTCGTCTAAATGGCCTCTCTGACTGGCATCGTTGAACTGTTCAACTCCAAAGGCAGAACATATAAGAAGACATTACCTCCTAATTTATAAGGTAAATCAAATTAGATCTGCGACGTTGCGGCATTTCCCGCCCACGTTTTCTTCCGATCGGAAGATGGAGCGACCGGCGGGCGGGACGTGATCCAGACATTTTCCGCAAACTTCAATTTCGCTCGGCGATCAAATTTCGAGCAAAATGTCATTTGTTTTCTGTCACGACCCCCATAAATTTCATTTCCCGCCTAGTCTTGCGAATTCGGAAAAGAAATTTGACGATGGCCATTTTTTCATCGCGTTTCACCGCCGTTTAGCCACAAAACAAATTACTCTCAATTCTGAACACTTTGCAGAATTGGATTAAACCGCATACTTACATATGTTCAGCAAACCTTCTCCTCGTCTTATATTCCAAATTCTATACTTTTACGTGGTGTATCTACGATTCAGTCACTTCATCACCCTCCTTTCGCTGCCGACACTTTCTCGGATATGTTTTCGACACCTCTTAAACACGATCACCTGAATAAAACAGGAGGCTGTCGACTCCGCTGCATTCAAAACCCATCAATAACCACGTCCCCCCCCCCCCCCCCCCCCAAAGCCCACCGTACGATTCCTGCGTTTTGCGGTCGGCGAAGTGATTTATTCAGATGTCCAGGGCAGAGACAAGGGACACGGACGACTTCTTGTGCATCTTAATGAAGGCAGGGCGGCGACGTGTCGATGTAAGACGCAGAGATCACGCCGAGGGGATGCGTCCAAGTGTCCTCGACGGTGAGGTCACCCTTAACCGTGGGTCACCACCAGGAGGTCGCTATTTTTACGACTGTCCGGCAAGAAGGTGCTTGCTATACAAGCTCTCTCGAAATGTATGCACTCGAGTTCAGAGGTTTACTTTGAGCAAGGGACGATGGGAAATTGACGATATTTTGTAACGTTAACAAAGTCTATGCCGTTGTTGGATGGGGTGGATCTGGACCAAATTATTCAAATTCCAGTTCAGGATATGGGTGCACTGGCATAAAACGGGAGTTGGGGGAGGGAACATTTCGTAAATGTCCTTCAATTTTCATGCCCCGGGAAGCAATCGGGAGGCAATCCGGGGGCAACATTTGTCCATGTTTTCTTTGCTGCTGAGCAGTAAGAAGCGGCAAAGTTATCACATCTGTTCATTGATCTCACTGATAGCATGCAGAAGGAAAGTTAGTTATTTTGAGATAACAGAATGTAGAAGTGTGCCGTATGACATTACCTACCACTGCACCGAGAGTGTGGTTACTTTCAAAAAATTATGGAAACTTCACAAACTATACTAAAATATTTTTCCGTATAGGTTTCTGATGAGTTGATGATGCCCGGGGGGGGGGGGGGGCGGGAGCTCCCAGGAGACTGTTCACGGTCGTTGTTTGGAGCAATTCATCGCGATTCAGCCAAATCAAGTGCTGAAAGCAAAAATCATGAAAACAATGTATCGAGGTCATAACTACACATTTTTTTGTCTGCAGCAAACACATCGGGTTCATTGTGTTCACATTTTGTTCAGGGAATAATATGCCGTTGGGATATTTTTAATGAGATTTGAGATATGAGAAATGGGGTCATCTTCTCGTGGTGTCCTATTTATTTCAACATCAATTTTCCAAAAAGCAATGGGTACCGGAAAAGTGGTCGGACAGTCAACCTTTTATCAGCAGTCTTTCCGGTTCCAAGCCTCTTGTACTTCCAGTTATTGTGCAGATAGCAGGCAGATCTAAGAAACAATTGTGTAAGTTTTGGGAGGAGGCAAATCGCTCCCATGTCCCCTACCCCCCCCCCCCCCCCCCCCCCAACTCCCCTTCTAACAAGTCTTGACAAACAGTATATAGTGCATTGAATGATGCGCAATTATCATGAATTTTAAGAATGTTAACTGGACTACATGTTTTTTTCCTCTTGAAACTTTTACGGTTATTTAAAATGTTTGGAAGATTCTGTGAGATGCTGTTTGCCTCTTATTTAAACAAGGTTACCAATCGAGAAATGATAGATTGAAATGTAAGTCATCGAAATTGGAATTGTATATTGTCAATTGGGATGTTTTTTCCCTGGTCCCCACCCAACAGTCGTCTATGAAAATGCGCGTTGTTTGTGGTTTTCCGACAACGAGGATGTTCGATATCTATTTTAAGAACGTCCTCATTATGAAACAGTTAATTTGTCTCTGCGTGAGCGCTATACAATGCTCTCGAGATAATCATTTTAATAATGCAAACACGGTGCCGGTGCGACGGTCCCGTGTCGCATGTCGGCCTGTGTATCTACACTCGCTTAGCTGCCGTTGGTCACGAGGGATGCTTCCACACTGGGGTGGATTTAACGGTCCGCATTTCTGCAAATGCGGACTAGGCCCCCCCTGTCAAGAGAATATTGGAGGCCCAAGACCCTCGCTTGCGAGGCCCCTGTGCTTGTGTCTGGGGCCTCGGAGCCTGAGGCTTGTCTGGGGGCTTGCGCCCATGGGGCCTCGCATATTTTGAGTTGACTGATTTAATGTTGTAAAAGATGTGAGTTCTTTTCTGTCTCGCTTGCTCTTTGCTTATAGATTTATCAACATCTATCTCACCTCTATCCACTCGACTGCTGACGATGGTGAACTCGCACTGTTAATTATTGTTTGTTTATGTTAGAACACCTATATGGAATGACTGGCAGATTGGGATTGGGACGCGTTACGACTATTGGGTATTGATTTCGGTTCGGATCCCTGGTTTTAGGTCACATTTGGAGAAAAGTCGTTTGTTTTCTTCCAAAAGAGTTCCACTGAGACATCTCGCAGTCTATTTGATTGTCTCTCTTCAGTATGAGTCAGCTACTACGAGTTATACGAAACTTTTAAGGGAAATAATATGTGAGTGTAGGTCACGTCAAGGTAGCAATTGTCAATGTTTACCTGAACATTAATTGTCTCACACGGAACCAGATGAGACGAATTTAAGTATAGCGATTGTCAACAACTTTCGGTAGAAAACATCAGGAATTATCAACGAATCTATACGCGATATCACTGATCAACGTGCTCTACCCGGCAATCATCGATTGGCAATCATCGATTGGCAATCATCGATTGGCAATCATCGATTGGCATTGATCACCGATGCACTGTACCTAGGGTGTAAATACGAAACAAAAATAAATCTATTTAAAATGAATGAAATGAATGGACATCATCAATGCAAAATCATCGATTGGCAAGCTGTCGGCAAAGTGACGCGCGTATAAAAATTACACCGAAAGGTGCATGCAACTTTTTGTCGATTAATTAATCTAAGAACAGATTGTCAGGCTATACCAGATCACAATAACAGATCGTAATTTTTGTAAGGAGTGTGCAGTGTGCCCTGCTATATCCGTCTAAAAGTTGAGCTGTGAAAAGGATGTACCAAAATGGCCGTAATGCTTAAACTCTGTTTGTATCTAATAAAAAAGGAATTAGGAGACAGTTTTCAAGATCACATCAATAACTGACAAATAAAGGTACTCATTCCGCGTTCTAAGCCATCACCCTTCGTTACAGATGCAGCTTCCTTTGATCGCCGTGCTGTCTCTGGCGGCGCTGACTTCGTTGGCCAACGCACACAGCCACGGGCACATGAGCAAGGGGTTCAAGTACCTCAACTACACGGGGGACATCATGCTGGGGGCGCTCTTCCCCGTACACCGGAAGGGCACAGAGGGCAACGAGTGCGGAAAGATTCAGGTGAGCAACTGTTGTCTGGATCACTTGAAAGCGAAGCGAAGCGGAGAAATCGGGAGAGGTTGTCAGCAAGAACAGCTCGAGGAGTGCATGGATGAATTTTTAATGCGGCTGTGAAGCCCGTAAAATCTTCTTCCTGATCCAATCTGAAAATCATTCTACCAGTAACCACAGGTCAGTCCGTTTACTTTCCAGGTGGCATCAAAGCTTCTGATTGATGTTATGTAACTATAAGGACCGTTTATTCAATAACCAGCCGTTGACCAAGTAAGCTAGGAAAAAAGAATGCCGTCTGATTTCTTGAAATCCGTAACTTCGTAATTCCTGAAGTTCTGAGTTCCTGTATTATCTAAAGTCTTAACGTTTATGTTTTACTGTGATTTAGCAAACCCTGGGTCGAGAATCCTTAGCAACCACTGTAGCTACCTGAGGACCTGAGGTTCAGGTTATGTGGTCGACAAAGGCACAAACATTTGACGTTGTGACTTGTGACACACCACTACGCTAGGAATATGAACATATTTTATGAAAACGCAAGTCACCAAAAAGGGATCTAACTCCCTGGTATTGTTAAAATCCAAAAGGCTCTAAAGCCACACAAGATGTCGTGCCAGCCACAGATTCAGTCTGGTCATTTGGCTTTTCGGTGGAACGAAAGTACATGCGCTATGGATAGAATGTGTATGGTATGTTTCGAGATATGACACCCACGTGCGAACGTTGGCGTTTGCCCCCACTTTCCCTGATCGAACGTTTCACGACGTGTTCCTCGGCAGATGGAGGACGGCTTCCAGACGCTGGAGGCGATGCTGTTCACGGTGCAGGAGATCAACAACAACTCCCGCCTCCTGCCGGGCATCCGACTGGGGATGATGGCCCTGGACTCGTGCGACAGTCCGGCACACGGACTCGAGCAGTCGCTGGTCTTCGTCAAAGGTACGCGCGACCCGTGGGTGGACTGGGTTAAATACCCTCAAGTCTACCTCAGACTAGGCTTCAGTTTTCAAACTTAATGCCGTTGATGCGTACGGTGGATCCCCTACAGTACGTCTCATGATGTTTTGTCACGCCCGGCCTCTGGATCTTGTGTCTGCGCCTCGGGGCATTGGGCGTATCGCATGTTCTATAACATTGTAGAATTCCGGCTTGCTGCTGTCATCCGAACCTGAGACGTATTGTGGCTTAGAAAATACAGTTCCCATCTTATTTTTAATTGATGCAAGATTTTTTAGATGAGTTGAACAAAATATCAATATAAAGAAGTATGATTAAGCAACTACTGCAGCTGACACATGAATACAAATTTACTTAGAGATGACCACAGGTAAAACACATGCCATTCTGTTCGGTGCCTTTGCCATTGCGAATGCTGCAATGCATGAAATGTGTACGCATAAAATATGATTAATTACAGCTGCTAACATCTTGATAGTCGTCTTATTTGTGTGACTTAAAGTGGCGATGTAATTGCTGATGGTTCCTGATAATCGTCGAGTAGCTAATCACAGAGCGACTGGTAATACGTATTCACGGCTCCAATAAAACAATATCAACACGTACAGTGTGTCGAATCCATGAATAGCTATCGGGAGTCGGGCTTTATTGTCTTCCGCGTCGTTTAATGTCTTGATTGTTTCATACCGTCTGTTTACAACGAGACGGCGAGAATAGACGGCAGGCTTATTGGGATGCCGCTGAGATTGTCGCAAACTCCCATTTTAATCGACCGATTAACGATGCACCGTGAGCCACGGGATATTGTTTTAGCGTTCTAGGCATGTGGAAGGTTGTGGGTGCAGAGGAGGTTATTTCCTTTCGCATGATTTGTCGAAGTAATTGAGAACCAATCTGGGGTAATTGAAACGCAAATTGCTTGGTTTTGTAAATAATTTATAGTATTCGTTTAAGCAAGACATAAAGTTTCATTTCCGTAACGTCTTTGTTGGCCTGGATTAACTCAAGTGTCAAATATAGCTTCACCAATTGTCATGAAGATCTTTCTCTTTGTCTAATTATATCCGGGAATGATTGGAATACGCAATTTCATTTGCCTCCTTCCCCCGCTCATATTGTCGTTTGACGGCGTCCACCCCGACGTTGCAGGCTTCATCGCGCACATCAACGAGTACCACGACAGCCTGGAGTTCCAGTGTGCCGACGGGTCGCTGCCGAAGTACCGGGACGGAGGCTTCGACAAGGTGGTCGCCGTCGTCGGCGGGCAGTCCAGCTCGGTTACCATCCAGGTAACCAGCGGCACCGGGCACCCTCCGTCTCAGCTGGCCATTTCACCTAGTCCCAATAACTCTTATTGTGTAGCTGTTCAACGTGACGAGACTGGACTATAGAATGTGTATTTGTTACATCGGCGACGTTGGCAAAAATGGAGTTCTTGCTCGCGAGAAAGGTTACAGAATATAAGGCTCAAGATTCAAGATAGTACCATCGAGTTGCTCTGAAAGACGATCTCAGCATCGCTATACGGCTGCCAAGCGAGTCCTGTACGGCCATATACCTTTTTGGCTACTACCTCCTTTTTCGGATTTTAAATGAGATAACAATTCCATATTAAATGGAATCAAAGAGGTGAGATCGGTCACCTATAGTTCAAAAAAACAAATAACAATACATAATAATAAATAGTTTTAAAATATTCAAAATTATATTTAAAAAAAAATCTTCAAACATTTCAAGACAAAATGGTGTATCTTCACATACGAGCTGGCCCCTGCTTGGATATGACTACCAGAACCTATCTGCTTGCGTTGCGCAGCTTCGCACATTATCGGGCCTTACCTTGTCTGTTCCCCGCCAGGTGGCCAACATGCTGCGACTGTTCGAAGTGCCCCAAGTGAGCTACATGTCGACCAGCCCCGCACTGAGCAACAAGGACCGCTTCCCCTACTTCTTCCGCACCGTGCCCAGCGACGTGAACCAGGCGCACGCGATGCTCGAGATACTCAGGTGTGTGCACTGGCTCCTCTACTGGCGTCGGCGCGTGGGGGTCATGTCAAGGACTCACTCACTCGGGGCGTTCAAGTTGTACGCGAATCACACGGTTCCCGATGGTTTCTCGATTTCTCTGCTAAGTCCCATGCAGTGGAACTGATGTGCTTTTGAACATCATCAGAGCTTATGGTCACATTGCAAAACTTCGTTAGAACAATGAGTGACTCTTAAACAATTTCGAAAAATGATTCTTCTTTCTCTGATAAACCAGCAAACCAATGCCTATTCCAAGAGGTTTTAAAACAGTCGAGCCCAAGGAGCCCATGGTGCACATCGACCACCTTGAACCATGCAAGTGGCATCAACACAGACACCTGAAAAGAGCGCTCAGTCCTCTTCCACTAACCATGTGCGGCATGCTAGCGTCTAGAGTGGATTAGATTTGTAAACCTAATCCACACAAACATACCTAACCAAACATAACCTCGAAGCTACCCCAACCCAACTGCACCTCACCTTGCCTCCACTAACCACGGTCCGTGCCGGTACCACGCCGATTGCAGACAGTTCAACTGGACGTACGTGTCCGTGGTGTACTCGGACAACGAGTACGGCAACCACGGGTTCGAGAAGCTGGACGCGCTCGCCTCCAAGTACAGCATCTGCTTCGCGACGCCGCAGCGCATCGACAAGGATCACTTCCGGGAGGCGGACTACGAGCGAGTCGTCGACAACATCGTCCGGAAGGCGGCCAACGTTAGAGGTAGGCGTCAGACACCCAACGGTACATTCAGTATAGATGTAAAGGTCGTCTGTCAGTTTTAACCAATCACAATACGGTATTCGGGAATGATGTCTTCTGTAAAAGAACCAAGTAACCAACCGCAATATAATTAGTGACTGAGACAGGAAATGTTCAAATATGAAAAAAACCATGCTTTTGCTTCAAAGATTTCATGGATTCTTTTCTTTGTTATAGGCTAAACTCAATGATAGGGAACTATTACCTTTTCTTAAAACCTCGATAGTACGTTTTTGAACCACTTTGAAAGAGGAGGTAGCGACGCTTCGCCGTCAAACTTCGCATATCTACAAAGGCACCGACCTTACTTTCAAATAGCATTGTTGGCATGCCTACCTATACACTTTACACTTTTGAGCGCCAGCTTTTTCGCCTATCACTAAACGACCGGCATATGTTGTTGCCGGCCTACCATTCACCCGGATCACTTGATCGAATCGTCAACGCCTCGTGTTGCAGTCGTGCTGGTGTTCGCCGAGAAGTCGACCACGCTGCGACTGCTGGACGCGTCGCGACGCCTCAAGCACGAGGACCGCTTCGTGTGGATCGGATCCGACGCCTGGTCGACGACGCATCGCGAGAAGGCGTCGCGGTCGGCTGGCGGTGGTGAGTGCTCATTGAGTTATGGCGCGCTGCTCTCCAGAAGCAATGGGCTCGTCTTGTCGGAGTACTGTGCTCGAACTGCATTGTGCATATTAGGCATTAGATAGCCCCTTGGAGTTTGGATGCACTTTCTTTAAGTGTGGTTATTTGTTTGGCAGACAATTTCAAACTGAAACAACTGTTGGTACGCGTGTAGTTTCTTAGATTGCGAATTAAATGAAACCGAATTCTGTTAAATTTTCACATCAATCTTGGCAGTTCATTCTGCGATGTTTTTTAAATTTTAGAGAGCTTTTGACATTCTTTGACGGTACAACTATATCGCAAATTGTTTCATTCCGAATTGGGGGTTTCACGGTGATGTCCTCTTGACGAGATTCCATGAACAAAATTAGGAAATCCCAAATTGATATTTCAGTTTCACCTGAAAACGGAGTCTGATCGGGATCTCTGGCTGAACGCTCTCCCGAGAGCTGACCACGTATTGTTTGCACCGAACTCTCACAAACCATAATGCACCCATGAACAGTTTCTAATCGAACCGCAAAGCCAGCCGCGCGCGGTCGAGCTTTCAACATAAATCAACATCCGGCGACCGAGGTTCTTGAATCGGGCCACCGAGCCACGATCACCCCGCCAGTTCTGTGGCCCTAACGCCTTCCCTCGCCCCCGACAGACACCCCCGCGCAGCGGCTCGAGGAGATGCGCGTGCTGGAAGGGGCGTTGGCCATCCAGCCTCTGGCGCGCTCTCTCGACGGCTTCGACGAGTACTTCAAGGCGCTGACGCGCGACCACCAGGCCGTCAACCCCTGGTTCGACGAGTACTGGCGAGAGTACTTCCGGTGCGGCAGAGTGAACGCCACTTCCGCGGTCAGTATAATATGGGCAGTGCATGGCTGTCTGGATCACTATTTCCATCTTCATGCAGGTAGTTAGCTGTGAGGGTTTATACTTTATCCAGCACTGACAATGGCATAATGACTGTTATGGCCGTACCTCAATTACTTCCTCTAAGGCCGTACCTTATTAGCGAATACAAAATTGCATTTAGATCTTCTTGAGACATGCCTACCTACCTATTGTGTATTTTATATTACCTTTTCCAATTACAGTTTTCAAAAACTGTTTACTAAACTGGGAAGTTTGGACTGAAATTGGAACTGGTATGAACCGAACCTTGGGAAGGTTGATCCTGGGGGTTGAATTAATCCCAAGATGTTTTCAGGTGAATCTTTCTTCAAAGTATCCGTCTCGTGCTGAAAGTGTTGCATAACTTCTCTCTTGCGCTAGTCAAAATTTTATAATGAAGCTAAAGAAAGGGATTGAAAATAAAATAATGTCATAACTTATCATTGCCATTTACTAATAAATCGTATATATTCTGCACTATTAGAAACGCCCAAAGCGCCTTAATCCTTACAGATTTGTAGCTTCAGCACGCGCAAGTTTCAAATTAGTTCAATTATAGGTTTCAAACTTTACTCTTGTATCAGAATCCCGTCAGTACCTATAGGATAGGTATTATACGTCATCAATTAAGTGGCCTGTCACGCCATTCATCATCGCGATCGGCGAATCCCATTCCCAGCGTCTTGCGCTTGCCCGGCGTGACGGCCTAAGCCCCACTGGTATCGGGCTAAGTCCCCCCCCCAATCAATTTGTTCGCCTGGAAGCGATCGGCTCCGACAACCGCACGACGCCGCGCAAGCGAAATTGGGTCAAATTCACGCAACTCGACGTGGGGGGGGGGGGGGGGAGACGATCAAGATTGATCTGTGCTTACAATTCAGTTAGCAAATTGTTATACGTCCTGACCGCACGTGCGGCATTAATATCGCAGCGCATATAGGTAGGCGGCAAGCGACGAACAAGTCTGCGATTACTGAAGCAGGAAATACGAACCTAGTTTCATTTTGGACTGAAACTAGCTGGAAAATTGTCACTACACATGCCAAAATGAAAGATAATGGGCATGTAATCAAAAGAGGACATTGGCTGAGAGAATTTTGCCTCATAATATATAACGCCAGTGTTTTATGTAATCATGTAATGGTAGTTTCAAATGGCTGAAATTTCGAGTTGTAAATGCAATTCAAATGGAGATATTTTGTCCATGCTAAAGTTATTGCAGATTTATTTCTCAGACGAGAAGCGTTAACTGATCGGTAGACTCATGCGTTGGAGTATCTATATGGTTCAAGTCGGTTCTTCTAGACCCATCTGCGCCGGTGCGTCATGTCTTTTTGCGCTTAAGGCAGCCCTCTGTAAGCTCTTGGGATTCTCGGGGGAGATTGCATCCTCCGATTTAGCATGTCGTTCCCGTAGGGGATATGGATGCGAGCTGTTCACGGCATTTTCAAATACATTAGTTCGCGAAAAGCCCTGGGGATTTATCGACGGGAAAATCTCTTCGGAGCTTTGGTACAGGTAAGTAGACCCGCAAGCGAGAGACGCAAGCGTGGGAGCTTCACAGATTAAAAAACGACAAGCTTTTTGACGGAAATATGTCAACCACTATACTGGAAAAAGTATAAAGCCGTGTTATATAAAATATCGAAAGTGGGTCACAACTGCAGAAGCTGGAATGACAAAAAATTTCTCTATAACATAATTGCTGCGTTTTCTTTTCAGTGGATTTATAATTTAAATATATGGATCGTTTTATAAAGAGTCAGTTTTTGCCCTGTGAAAAGGACTTGCACTGCCTTCTTCATTGTTAAATCGGGCTCCTCACACCATGCGCTCACACAAGTTTGTTCAGACAACGCCAACGCCCTGCCCCACCACGCCAACATCCCACCAACGCCAACTCGCGTCCGCAGGGCGTGAACGGCAGCGCCGAAGACGTCGAATGCGACGACCCTGCGCTGGCTATCGGTCGTTCGGGCAACTACCGCCAGCAGCGCTATCTGCACTTCGTGCGCGACGCGGTCTACTCCATCGCGCAGGCGCTGCACGACATGCACGCCGATCGCTGCGCCGGCGCAGAGGGCATGTGCGAAGCGATGGAGCACATCGACGGCGTCAGTCTGCGCGACTACCTCGCCAAAGTGTCCTTCCTCGGTAGGCAAAGATGTACTACTATGTGATACTAAATTACAATCTGTGTCGGACTGTCTACCCAAGGGCCCCGGCGGCGGGGAGGTCACAAGGGCCCCTATCAGAGGATCCCATTCATTCTCTAAAAAAAGGTCATCGCTATATTTTTCGGTTCATCAAAAAACACTAAAAGTTAATTCTCTAAAAGAAGTAATCGCCTATTTTCGCGGTCGGAAAACTGGGGGCCCCCGAATAGCTTGGGGCCTTGGCGGCAACCGCCGTCTAGCCGCGCTGGCCAGTCCGACACTGATTACAGTATTTTTCCGTAACTCCAGACAGTTGCGCTCTCAAATCTCAATCATTCGATGCTCAGACCATCAATCACTTTAATGGAACAATGGGACGGCCTGCGAATGTTGACACCTTTAGCACTTCTAAGAGTTGGTGGGCTAACTTGAGAGTGAAACACTGCTCTCCCTCTAAACGTGATCCTATAGGTCAATGAAAATTTGTTCTCAAGGTAGGTGTTATCTAACCTTGGTTATGAAGTGCAGTTTCTACAATGTGATCGCGTTATTTTTAGAAAGGATTCAGAACTGGAGTTCTATCACCAAACCAAAGCTGTTCCCAAACGGAGTCGCTTGACCTTGAACGTCACGGTCAAATGCGAAGCTCTAATTTGTCCATTTCCATGGCCTTCAATGGCCTTCTACAGTGAGAAATTAGAAAAGTGGAAAATAACCTTGAATAACAAGGTTATACACGAACCGATAGTGTTATGTGGAGGAATATTAGCGACGCCATACTTCCACATTGTTCCTTTTGATTAGACACTGAAATGGGCACATGAGTCATGAGTATGTATTGTAACGCCCCCGCTAACCCGGCGTCCCCGTTTCTGGTCCAGACGTCGGCGGCAAGGTGTTCCGCTTCCTGGACGGCCGCGACGGACCGCCCCGCTACTCGATCCTCAACTTCCAACACGACGAGGAGGCCGGCTCGTTCCATTGGCGCGTCGTCGGCAACTACACGCTCAGCGAGGACGGCACCCCCGACCTGAACATCGACACGTCGGACATACGGTTTCGCCAGCAGTCGTCGTTCCCCGAGTCGGCGTGCGGTCAGCCGTGCGCCACGCATCAGATCAAAGTCAGAGAGGTGCGTGCCCCGCGAACATGGCGTGCTCAGCGTGCAGTTGTGTACCTTATTTCTTTCGGTTTGCTTTGAAATCACTCGATTTAAAATCACTGCCCATTCTAAAACCACAGTCAGTGAATATGAAAAAGAAAGATTAGGGAATCATATAAAGTTACATATCCCTATACTGTATTCGCTAGAATTTATTTGAGTTTGCCACTTTTTGGGGATCTTATATCATAGAGTATCATACCAAAGATTAAAATGATTAACTTTTTATCATTACCATTAAACGGTATTTATTATTGCCATTATTTACCAGTTTTCTTTTTTAAAAAAGGCAAAGAGTCAAATGATACTTTACTTCGAAGTCCACCAGGGTGTGGTAAAGTAAGGCTAACACGACCGTAGTTGGCTCGACGCTTACCTAGCCTTCAAGGATGCAGAATGGAAAAATATGTGATCAGATTGCTTCAGAAAACAGCTCCATCGCGATAGCAATTCCAGAACTGCGGTATTTAGGGAACCATTAGAGAGAGAAGGCAAATTTTTGGGGAACGGGGTTAGGTTAATCTTATGGCAGTAAAAACAAATGAATTTTACGCAAATTGGAGTGAAAAACTCGAAACTGTGTCTTCCTATTCCTTGTGACGCCTCCAATTGCCTAACACTGTTGAGGAAATAGTAAACAATAATTGTGAAAACACTTCAACCCAAAAGTTGTTAAAAGCATTCGCCCCTCTCCTGTGTACATCAGGTGCTGTACATCAGCTCTAAGCACTACAATTGTCACCTCATGGACTAATATAACTTATAAGCCCATGGTCACCTCTTGCGGGCTACCAATTGAACATGTTTCAACTTTCAATGAAAACCCGTTTCAATTGTAAACTTTGGCAATGTTTGAAGCACCAGACGCTGTTTCCTTGTCCTGAAAAAGCCATTTTCGCAGCACAATATTATCAGCGATAAACGAAGCGACATCCTCGAAATAATTCACATGAAAGTTGAAATCGCGCTAAATCAGATGCTTCTGTGAAGCACACTCAAATTGTCGGCCGTTCCAAATATTAACCGACCCCTTGCTTTACCTTTGACGTCCCCCTTTGACCCCCTAACCCCCTTGACCCCCAGGGAGACGACACGTGCTGCTGGCGCTGCGACAACTGCAGCGACTTCCAGCGGCGCGCGGACGAGTTCTCCTGTGTCGAGTGTCCGCTGGGCGAGCGTCCGTCCGAGGACCGACGCCACTGCCTGCTCATCCCCGAGAAGTTCGTCGACTACCACGACACGTGGGCGATCGTCGCGATGTCCGTCGCGAGCTTCGGTGAGTGCGTGGCCGATCCCTGAGACCCCAACCGTTCAGCGAAGGTCATGGGCAAGGACAGTTTGAGTTTTAGCCACTTGCATGGGTGGAATTTGAGTTGAAAGCCGGAAATCGGAAGCGTTTATTTTGGAAACTTTCCAATTCCATCAGGAGGCATAATAACGAAAGGCTAAATACTTGTTATCTTCGATCACTGCTCCGGTACAGGATAGGCAACTAGAATGCTGTGCCAGCTCTTTTGCATTCAAGATGTGTTGCCACTTTTACGTTTTCTTAAAACTTGATAAACATTTAAACCAACAAACAAGGGGATTATTTAGCAACTTCTAAAATTCAATTTACTTAATTAGAATGGACTATATATATATTTCATCTTTTAAATAGCAATACATAATGGCATAATCATGGTTATAGAGTTGATCTGACCGAAGTTGACAGCCGCCTATACTTAAACGTTGCATGGGCTCAGTTAGTTTCGTCTCCCGGCTAGCAATGGTCGAAGGATATTTGCTTTCTTTTCCTACATAATAATATATACAAGATCGTAAATCATGTACATAGATTGCTGCAAAGCCTGAGACCCGATTTTCAGATGCACGTTAAATACCTAATGGTCTCTTAACTTGTTATATGCTTAGCAACATCCAATCAAACCTTTCATTTTCTTGCTAATGGACTATTAATATTTTAAAGGGCCACTGCAAAACTGGCACTAAATAGGATGATTTTTTAAAGCGGAAGGAGACGAATCTGTGTGGGTGTCCACGAGTGCTGTAGAATATTTCAATGTTACAATTGGATAATTTCCGTATGCACGAGCACGAGTGCCGCTCAAAGCGAATGGAATATTCCTGAATTCAGGCAGCTGCTCGGCCTCTCTGTCCATTGGTCGGACCGTCGGGTCCTGTCATAGAGGAAAACAATCAGTTGTCGTTAACAGTGGTCGTGTGGGCAGCGGTTATCAGATTCTTCAAACATTTTTGGTAATTTCCGTTCGCATGTGATGAATCGAATTACCACCGAAACCTCGGCCTTTCGGGCTGCTTGTTGGGACGTTATTTGAGTTGGGGGGCAAGCCGGGAATAAAATTGTTCTCCTCTTTTATAGTTAAACCCCTCTCGTCTGGTCAGCCTGGACAAAAAACATGCTTAAAAAAAAGTTAAAAATGGGATCTCGGAGTCGGTGAATCTATTTTCCCAATAAGCAGTGGGTTGGTTATGTTTATTTGGACTTCATCGGTGTCTACACCCGGCTCCATTCGTAACCAATGGACGTCTTCCGTTTCAAAGTCTATCACTAACTGGGCACATAAAAGCCCTGCTTTGCTTATGACATTTATTTACCACACAAGTGAACGACTGTGGAACGGTAATCGTCCATTGACAATTGGAATCACAAACGATTTAGGTAGACCGTAGAACCACTGGTAGAACCCCTATGGTGTTGAACGAACGAACCCGCGTATATCACCTAACCACTTAAACCACTTGAACTTGTTGCACCAAACAGATGAGCAACTATGTGTTGAACCACTTGAACTAACCCACGTGTGGCACCAAACAGGCGTGCTGCTATGTATTGAACCACTTGAACTAACCCACGTGTTGCACCAAACAGGCGTGCTGCTATGTGTTGAACCACTTGAACTAACCCACGTGTTGCACCAAACAGGCGTGCTGCTACGTGTTGAACCACTTGAACTAACCCACGTGTTGCACCAAACAGGCGTGCTGCTATGTGTTGAACCTCTTGAACTTGTTGCACCAAACAGGCGTGCTGCTATGTATTGAACCACTTGAACTAACCCACGTGTTGCACCAAACAGGCGTGCTGCTATGTGTTGAACCACTTGAACTAACCCACGTGTTGCACCAAACAGGCGTGCTGCTACGTGTTGAACCACTTGAACTAACCCACGTGTTGCACCAAACAGGCGTGCTGCTATGTGTTGAACCTCTTGAACTTGTTGCACCAAACAGGCGTGCTGCTGACGGTGTTCGTCGGGCTGATTTTCTGGACGTACGCCGACACGCCGGTGATCAAGGCGTCGGGCCGCGAACTCAGCTGTCTGCTGCTGCTCGGCACTCTCGCCTCGTTCTGCGTCACGTTCGTGATGGTGGCGCGCCCGACGCCGTTCACGTGCGGCGTCACACGCTTCTCGCTCGGCTTCTGCTACGCGCTCTGCTACGCGGCCATCGTCACCAAGACCAATCGCATCGCGCGCATCTTCAGCGCCAAGCCGCACACGCACAAGACCAGGTGCGTGCGACGAGGTGATCCTGGGGCTTTGGTGGGCTGTCCACTATCCAGTGGCGTTTCTAGATGTTCCTGGGAGGGCAAGAATTACTCGTGGGCCAACCTAACTTCAGGGGGGTGGGGTTCAGCCCCTGGGGTTTTTTGATCAATCAAAGTCATTTGAAACAAAATCTACACGTTTCAGAAAGTTCAAAGCATCTTTGGTCCTACTACATTTTTAGTAATTTTGAGTGCGTAAACTTGAAAAATGTACGTTTCTGTGTGGGAAAACCCCTGGTCCCCGGGTCGACCGCCCTGGTCGCCCCTACACTAGTTACGCCACTGCTCTGTCGTAGATTCGGTGTAGAACCGATAGTACCAAGATTGAAACATGGCCGAATCACTAGGAACAGGGTGGCTATTATGTAACTTTTTAGCGGTCGGTATCTATGGATAACAATCGGTATCTAGGGGCATTCCAATGTTATTTGGTCGCGATAACGAACGTTATCTTAAACGAAATATCGTAAGCAAAAGGTCATTTCACTTCATACTCACTGTTGTAAAGTTCGGAATAATTTTGATCGTTTTCGTTAAATTAAATTGCGTTTAAAACAAAGTCGTCCTATTTTTCTCAAAGCAATTGTGGTCTAAGGTGAGAATAAACGTTGTTCCTCCGCTAATGTCAGCTCAATCGGAGATGCCGTGTGGTCTCTAAACGCGAACAAAAAATGCACAGAAAACCGCGACGTTTTTTTTATTTGGTATGCTGGATGATGATTAAATATTACTCTCCACTCGCACGCTTTACTACTCTTCTCTCTCTCTCTCTCTCTCTCTCTCTCTCTCTCTCTCTCTCTCTCTCTCTCTCTCTCTCTCTCTCTCTCTCTCTCTCTCTCTCTCTCTGTGCTAATCATTTTTGTAAGGGTGCAATTTCTATTCATTATCATCCACACGACCAGCAACTGTCGCACAAATGTTTGGGCTATTGTGATTTTTTAAATTTAATATACAAAAAAATGTATTTATTATACTTTAATTTTGTCTAACGAAAAACGTCGGAAATAAAATCAATGTTTAGAATTCCATCCTGAGTCCTGACACAAATATAAGCCCATGCTGACAATATCTTTTCCTTACCCTTCGGTACAAGACTGGTTCAACTTCTACACGCTAGATGGCGCCAGCGTCACTGCAGTGTATGCAGTAGCATTTCTAACACTAAATCGATTGTAAAAGCTGTTATTTCGATGTAAATTGCAATCCACCAACACAAAACGAAAGAAAAATAACAATCTGATCACGTAAATATAGTCGGATCGTTGTTTGACAAAACAGTTTGCTTGCAAATCGCTTTTAAAAAGTTAGCACTCAGATGTGTTCGTGTAGACCGGAGGTAGATGACAGGACTGCTGACTCCGCTGAAGCATACTTACCTGGCGTAGGGGCTACCGTGATCATCAAGGCGGTTCCCCCAGGTCGAGGCTCGGCCATTGCACCACGGCCGGGCTGAACCCTGCGATGATCTCAAATGTAGATTACTCGGGCGCGTAATTTTTGGTAGTCGGGGCTGCGTACGCGCGGCCCCGGATTAAACACATAATCTGTAACTGTTAAGGTTGCGAGTGCATGGAGTGCGCTCCGTTCTTAGATTGTGTACTGGGACATGCGACTCCTTCCGCCAATACGTAGTTTATCGTGTTTTGTGATGATATCCGTCCTTTACTCTCATCAATATTGCTGATCCTTCCGCGTCCGTTAGTCTCAATGATTGGCCGGTAGTCTGAACAGTGGTGTTGCCTATCCCCTCACCTCTCAGCTGTGAAGATCGAAGGTATACGTTATGCCATCTCGCTTACATGTCGTTGTAATCAGAAACGGATACGTGTTTTCATTTTATTATTTCTTTTCCTCTTCGCTCACCAAGCTTTCAGATTAACCCAGTCTGCCCCCTTGATCCCGGCACAGCAAAATTTCCCTCTTCTCTCGAACTGGTGTTCCCTACTGTGCACACCTGACACGGTTGCACCTGGCCCATTCGGCCGCGAAAAACAGAGTGAGCAAAAAGATTTCTTCCTGGTTCCTGCTACAATAGAAATTGCATGCCCGCACAGTAAGAGAATTTCAAATTTGTTTGTGGTAAAATTGATAGATGAAACTGCGAATTCGAATCAGATCAAGAACTCCCTCGAGACGAATCAACTTCCAATTTATAAAATATTGTATTCAATTTTCAAATATATGATGTGGGAAAACACGTGCCAAATAGATTTTCAATCGTCATTCGTCACCTACCGACATTATGTTACAAATGAAAGTTTATGTTGTTGGGGCGAAGGGCTAAAACTTAAAGCCTGGTCAGCTTTTATATTGATTGTATTACGAACAATCAACTCGTATTTATATTTTATATAGTAAAGTAAGTCGTAAACGATGCGTGACGAATTCCAAACTAAATGCACCCCGCTGATTGGGCTACGGGGAGGAGGAGCTGTGGGGGACATGCGGCCAAATCCTCGCCGAGACACCGACGCGATGGTTTTCTTTTCGCCCAGCCCCAGCCTCCCCGATACAAAAAACAGCCCCCCACCCCCCGCTCTTTTGACCCACTGAGAAATGCATCTCACGGCTATGGAATATGTGCAAACTGGTTTCCAACAACTGCTTTTGCAACATCGACGCATTTAAAAGCATGAATGATTGTACATGTATTACTGCAAGAATGAGGATCGAATGAATGAATGAAAAACTGTAATCCTTTAATAATGACAATTCCCAAGCCTATTTTACTTGTCTTGTAATCACATTATGGCGTGTAACACGTTACAATGGAAAATAAAGAAACTAAAATAAAGTAAACTAAATCCGCGCCCATAACCCCGGCCTTCCACACCCCTGTTGTAACCCCGTTTGTGCACGCTTGCAGATACACGAGCCCCGAGAGTCAGCTGGTCATCACGGCCTTGCTGACCTCCGTCGAGGTCGTCATCCTGGCCACGTGGCTCATGTACGTGCCGCCAGGGGTGGCCAACGTGTACCCGACGCGCGACTCCAACCTGCGCATCTGCCAGGGCCTGGACGACCACTCGTACATAGTCGGACTGCTCTACCCGTTCGTGCTGATCGGTAAGTCGTTTGTACACCCCTGCTCGTACATCGTCCGACTGCTCTACCCCTTCGTTCTGATGAGTAAGTCGTTTGTACACCCCTGCTCGTACATCGTCCGACTGCTCTACCCCTTCGTGCTGATCGGTAAGCCGTTTGTACACCCCTCCTCGTACTCCACTTGTCGGTTCTCCACTTGTTGCGTGATTGCTGCATCGAGTTGAGTTTTCTCAATTTACTTTCCTAACAATTTTTCCAAAATAAATCTCCCCTTTGCATAGATTTAGATTTACGAAATGAGAACAAAATAGTGGTAAAATCATCGACTACCACATCATTATTTGATCTTAATCATGCTCCGATATATCACGCACATCCTCCCGTGCCAAACTAACTATCAACACACGGGGATCCTTCGCAAGATAACCCACAAGCCCTTAAAGATACTGTTGATAGTTGCTTCCGTGTGCGCAAGGGGCTATGTTTGTCTTTAGGATTTCGTCGCCTCGCCATCAAAATCAATTCCCTCTGCACACAGAAACTGTTTGTCTTTCTACTCAACTCACAGTCACAGATCAAGTCCAAGATTTCGAACAATCCGAAACGCCACAGATAATTTTATTTTTGTTCCTTCGCCGCTAAGATGACAATCTCGGCTTATCCCTATCACCGCCTACGCTGCAGTCGTCCAAGACCAAGGTACACCGGAGGCGTCGTCAACCCTTCTTGGCAAAGTCCTCGCCGGTCTTGATCTCGGTGCTGAGCTGGTTCTTGGCCTCTGTGAAGTAGTTCTCCTCTTGCTCGTTGAGCAGCGGCAGCTTGGCGCGCGTGATGCCCTTCGCGCCGAACTCTACCGGCAGGGCGCAGAACTTGACGCCTGTCCCGGGCACCGCCTCGGTGCTGATGAACGCGCAGTCGGTCACGCCGGGCTCGCCGTTCAGACCTGAAAAGGGGGTGTCGGGAGTCACCACTAGGCGGGGATGATATGGAACTTGGGATATTATGAATCTAGTTCATGATCTGCGCTCATTGTTATTGTTATGAAAAGAGTGGTTAACAGTGAACTACCAACTAGCAGAAGCATAGAAAATTAAAGGGAGCCAGAGAATCGATCACCCATGTGCCCTATGTCAGTAGCGTAACTTCAAATCGGAGGCGCCCAAGCAAAAAAAAAACGAGGCCCCCCTCCCCCCACCAATTGTTCATATTTCCAGTTTCAGATTTCCCCAGAATGTTCAAATCGCGTGGGAGGGGGGGGGGGGGACGTACTAGATTTCCCCAGAATGTACAAATCGCGGGGGGAAACGTACTAGATTTTAAAAAATTGTACCAGACTTTTGTCACCAGTCTCGCATCAAAAAATCAATTCCCTAAAAAGCAGGTCACCGCATTTTTAGGATTAGCTTGGGCCTCCGCGGGCCTCAAAAATTAATGCCTTTTTTATTGGGGCCCTCGGAGGTTTCCCCCCCCCCCCCCCCCCCCCGAGCCCGAGGCCCCCGATCACAGGTATGCCTGCTCCCCTCTAATTAGGCCCCTGCCATGTGTCCTTTTGAAACAAGATCAATTCAAGAGGCAGTTGAGCTGCTTGCTACAAAATGTAACCTAGAATCTTATTCTTAATTGTATACAATACTATGATTGGTTTACGTGCCTTACTCCTTTTATAACGTATAGTTATGGTTGGGTAGGTATGGTGTGGTTGAGGAGTGACTGCTCATAACACTGTTAGAGAAGATGGGCCGATGGCAATCCATGAATGCATGGATCCATAGATTGTTTTTTAAAATGTCGTAAAATTAATAATTTTTAATAATTTTATTAATAAATCGACAGAAAGCGTCGGTTAAAAAGCAACAATTGGTTCTTTGGGATCACGTTTTTGACGACAGTCGAGCTATCACACTTGAAAAACTAACTAGTATATCTTACGAAACGTTAGGGAACCAGTGAGCCTTTAAATAGCATTCAAATCCCGGTTTGAAATAGTTTTTTTCCAAAACGTTTAAATAGGATAGTTGTTGTCTGCACCTCGTATGACGTTGTTAGTGAAGCGCGCCGCCGCGTGCGCCGGCGCTAGCGTCGCGCGCAGCCCGTCACGCATCTCCTTGACCCAGGCGTCGGCTTTGAGGGTGAGGCGTCGAGCGTCACAGTACTGCTCGTCGGTCAGCTTCATGCACGGCTTGGTCTGCGACAGCACCGGCACCATGGTGGCCTCGCTGCCGCCGCCGATCTGAGGGGACAGCCCTCGGTGTTGGCCACAATGTCTTGCTTTTTGCGTACTAGGTTGTGGGGACTAGGTCTACCCAATGTCCATCGGGTGACTGGGTGACGATGCAAGTGTGCTCCAGCAAAGAGGGAGGTGCAATATCAGGCTGGGAAAATCTTCCCTGCGAAGGGTATAAAGCAGCTGGGTTTAGAGCTAACAATGTCAGTGGCACGGTTAATGACGTCGGCACTCGACCAATCAGAGCCCTTGGTTGTGAATTACGTCATTTTCGCGACTCTGCCATGGAGTTTCTGATCGGTCCAGAGCCGATGTTCATGAAATCGTGTAACTGACATTGTTATCTGCAAAAACCAACTTTAGGTTGCCTTATCGCGCTTTCAAATTTCCATATCTATATACCGAAAATACCGACTTGCAAATCTTCCACTGCAAATACGTTCGCAACACGTGCGTTCTACAGCGGCGGGAAGATGCACGCACCAAACATCTGCATCCTACATCCCTATGAACATGAAATAGACTCACGACTGGCACGGCGATCGATTCCGGCTGCAACGCCGTCAACTCCGACACGAACGTCGCCGCCCTGCAGCCGTCGACGGCGCTGACGCCCATCACCCGCCGCCAGTCGAACGTCCCGTTCCTCTTCAAATACTCGACCGCCAGCGGCACCGTGCTGTTCATCGGCGACGTCATCAGTAGCAACATCGCATTCGGACACGCGGTGCTAAACGACGCCATCATCGGCGACATCAGCGCCGCCGACGAGGCCATCGTGCCGCGCGTCGCCCTCGCTTTCGGCGGACACACGATGACGATGTCGGCGTCGGTCATGGCGCGACAGGCGTCGCCGGCGAACGCCTCGACGACACACGTGGTGTCGATGTGGCTGACGTCCATGGCCAGGCCGCAGGGGTTGGCGTCGGAGAGGACCAGGGAACTGACCATCGGCGACTGTTTGAGCAGCATCGCGAGGAGCGCGCCGAGCTCGGTGGCTGCGCCGACGATGCACACGCGTCGGGGAGGTCCGCCGATCGCCGGACATGTCGCCAGGGCCTGGTGATGCTTGGAGGTGGCGAGGTGGCGGCGGGAAGGGGACGCGAAGCGAGCCAGCAGACGGGGGGGTAACATGCCGGCGAAATGGATTTCCGGTGTCTTTGCTCAGTTTCGTTCGGTCCCGTGACACTTTCTTCCGATTGCTGTATATTTTACACTACGCTTGGTTTTCCTGACAAATATGGTTTATTGGTTTGGTTAAGTTAAAAGAGTGTGCGGTTACTTTTCGATGGCTGTGTTACTGGAATTTGTTGCTGCGCTTAGATGGGGATGATATTTTTGGGACGCCTATCTTCCATTTTGCCGTGGAGTCTGTCTTGGGACGCAGGCGTGACGAGTTGTTGCCGTGGAAACTGTCCTCGTGGTCGATGAACGCGGTCTGCATTGTCGAAGGGCATTGTTATTTGTTAAGTCGGCAATTTCTGTGGTGTCGATAATTAGAATGCTGCTGCAGAGGCTTTACGCGTTACCATGTTAATTTATTAACTCGCGTCATCCATTTACTTCATCCGCCAATCAAACCCACTGTTCTTGTATCTGGCCAATATTATAAATGTGGCTTTCTCATTTGTTTGATATTGATGATACGTTCTATACATGAGTTGTACGGATTAGGGAAGAGTGGGATGGTGAATTTCTGCCGTTTCTCGATGGCACGTTACATTCGTGGCACTTTCAGCAGTTCTTGGACAAGTACTCAAGTGATTTTCGTCTCCTATAGGTATGTGTACGGCGTACGCAATCAAGACCCGTAAGTGCCCGGGCGGCTTCAACGAGACCAGACACATCGCGTTCACCAACTACACGGCCGTCGTCATCTGGCTGGCGTTCGTGCCCCTCTACTTGACGTCGACGTCGTCCTCCATTCGCATCGTCACGCTCTCCATGTCGCTGTCACTCGGGTAAGCGGGCAAAACCCCCAGAATCAGTCAATTTCTTTGGTGTATCTAAACTTAAATTCGCGTCAAGAAGGAGAACGTGGATGTGCATTTTTCTTGAGGACGAAACGCTGCTAGACACGAGATAAAAGAGTTTCAAAACTGCCCATATAGGGCCTTTTGTCCGTCTCAAGACATGGGTCATAAGTTTTGAAACTATCAGCTCGTGTCGAGCAGCGTTGGGTCCTCGAGGAAGATGGCAATCCAGTCTCCTTCTTGACTTGCAATGGAGAGTACTAATTATTTTGTGTACCAAACACCTTGAAGCTTGAGTCTTGGTTTCGAATGTGAACTGTGTATATGAATCATGATCACGACAAACGGTCTCCTTAAGTTTAGCGTTACTGTTTGAAGTGAAACTATTTAATCAATAATTGGGGCCGGTCCCGGGTAAACGACTTCATTAGCAATTATTCGCTACTGTGGTTTCAGGGGGATACCCCGTCGCGCATCTCGGGAAGGAGGGGGGGGGGGGGGGCAAATGACACGTTCGAGGACCGAGTGGCGGATTCTAGCCGCAGGAGAGAGAGTCAGGTATTCTCTGGACTCACGATCATTGACTAGTGCATTTCGGTAGGACCTATGTTTTCCCAAGTGCTTAAAGTATTCTTCGAACATATAAATTATCGTAAAATCGGCTATACCTGCTAGAAAAAAGGGACCACACAGTAAAAACAAAAGTTTTGTTGAATAATGTATTATAGCTCTGCATTGGAGTTGAACATGCAGGTTTGTGTGCAGGGGACTGGTGCAGCTGGGTTGCCTCTTCTTCCCGAAGCTCTACATCGTCCTGCTCAAGCCCGAGAAGAACACGAAAGAGGTGGTGATGCTACAACATCGCAGCTCGTCGTATGTCGCCACTCCTACCAACCTGACGCCCGTCGTCGTCGTCGTCAACGGTAACAGCTGCCAGCTCATTTTATTTGGACATTGGGACGCAGAGCCATATTTTGGAAGGGTGAATTGCTGCTTATCCAAGAACCGGTTAATAAGAGGTTGAAGGTGACGGATATCTCGTAGAACACAACTTCATCATCTCGTCTTGAAAGCAGACCAATATTTTACGTATAAAAGTAGAAAGTTGTCTGTCCAACGCAATCGCATGTTGGTATACTACAGTTGGTACCGTATCATCACCGCGTCTGCAGGGTAATCACCCGTTCCGTGTTGATGCAAATTGGGTCTGCGATTTTGAAATCATTTATGTTATCTCGTCCCCAGGCACTCATTACGGGAACGGCGAGAGCGTGACGTCAGACAGCAAGATGGCGGGTGACGACTCGTGCACCACTGGCATCTGTAAGTGACGACACTTGACTGTTTGTACTTTCGTTCTCAAGTAGGTACTTAGTGGAGGTTTTAGGCTGCGTCGATTTTTTTAAGTATTTCAAGAGAACATAGGGTAATTTGGAAATTACTCTTTGGAAGTAGCTTTTTGAGTATCAATCTGGCTGAAACCACTGCAACAGTATTCAAGGTCAAGTGGTTAACTCAAGGTCGAAGTTCTTCCGTCAGCGAAAATCCCATTTTTAAGCGCTTTTCTAAATCAATGCTATTCCTCCTGTCTCCTGCAATAAATGGCTTACGCATGATTATCTATTAACGTCTCCTACCTTGTCCTCCCCAAGGGCGCACCAAGACTCCACTGCACGACTTCCGGCAGTCACGCAACCTCACGTCCAACGACATACCACGCGAGCTCGACGTCTCTGCGCTCGACCAATCGCAGCCCCGCACGATGTGAGCACCTCCAATCACAGCTGCGTACGACGTGACCTCGATCACTCCGAGCTGGTAAACTCGACGACCTTGAGAACAGAAGGTCGAAACGTGGCCGAACGTGATCGCGGAGAAGCGATCAGCTGGCCGAAACGATTGTGTCTAAGAAAACCATGAGGGTTTGTCCACGGATAACCCAGTTTGTCTGAATGGAATGAATTTGATTGTTAAATCTCAACTATGGGACTAAATCGTGAATTTTTGCCATTCCAAGGTCACTTTGGTGGGTTTTGAAATCTGGTTGGTCACCATAATGCTGACGCTTGCCCTGCCCTAAGTTTGGAATGCTGAGCCGAGGCAGGGCGTCCTCCAAAATTGGAATATGAATTTGCCTGAATCGCCGGGCCGGACGAAGATCTGTAGTCTGTACCCTAGGTACAAGATCTGAACCAAGCCTCCCTGGAAGTGGATGGCAGGAAGCGCGGGAAGCTTCGAAGTGCCGTAAAGCGGAAACAGACCTGTGATGAATGAAGCGGATGGCCGCTACGCGGCGCCTAGCTCGGTTTAGTCAACACTGAGAGGTCATGAGAAGGTAGACTATTTTTAGTAGACTTGTACACAAGCAGAACATTCCTTCGAGTAAAGTGTAACGTACATTCATATATTTTCAATCTCTTTACAATAATAATGAATAACTTTACATTTGAGACGATTCATCTTCAGTCTCTGAATATTTTCTGGTTTAAAAATGAAGCTAGGTTTCTCTGAAGTGATCTGAGTAGGTATACCTGCACCCTATAGTGGAGATGATAATGCTAAGTGTAACCGTTTGCTTTCTGAAGCCATGAATGATATAATTGTTTCTTAACTTAAAAGTGGAGATACTCTTTCGTCTGAAAGGACTTGTGTGGCATTTATCGCAGTTAGTTGAAAAGCAAAGGATCGCCCCCTACTCAGATTACTCTCCGCCAACCATCGACGGCGTCCTCAATATTGAATGCCAGCCATATCCTAAATAGGAATTGTCACCCCCTGTCATTCCTACACCCGTGCTAGTCAGCGGCAGTGATGTCCCAAGTCCCGAGTCCCAAGTGTACATAGTGACCCCTGACGCCACCGTCGTCGAAGCCATTTGGGGTACCGCATGGTATAAGGTAAAAAGTGTACAGTCTTTTTCACTTTAAGAAGGAGAGCGTTGTTTCCAACATTTGCAGATCTTCCCATTTTTCCGCTAAAGGGTTCGATGGTCTGAGCTTCGAATGACTGACATCGTAATGTCTGGAGTCTACTGGAGAATGCTTTCCTTCTTGAAAAGTACTGTAGTTGGGCCGATTTGCAGTTGATACCATGGGGTGTCCGTTGTGGAGACGACGCTCGATCAATGACCTTCCATATAAAATGTTGTGATGATATTGTATTCTTGTTGTACATAGTATTGCGAGCCGGTTCGCTCCGGATTAGTCATGCTGAAATATATAATATATGTTTACTATTAAAAATCCTGTTCCACGCGTTTCATTTGCCTTTTTTTCTACAAAAAGTATATATTAGTCAGCTTTGTGCGTACATATCATTTTACTATGTGGACTTGGCACTTAGTATCATGCATGTCATCGTCGATCATTTGGTAGATCGCTGTCAGATATTAAAATTCTTTGTGCATTACTTCATTCATCCAATATGCAAGCGATTTTTCATATCGAATAAATGAAATGTATGTAATTTACACATAAAACCGAAAAAAGTAAGCAACATTACATTACATGAAAATGAGATATTTTATAATTTTTCTAGACGTTTAGTTGATACAGTATAACAAACATAATAATTTGCATTTGGTCGATGTAGCAATTGCCTCAATTTTATACCTACAATATACACTGTACTTGAAACGCGAGATCTCTGAGGTACAGCGCATGGGTAAAAATCAAGAGTTAAGAGCAAAATATGCTATTTCATAATTTGTAATTTGCTTGTTTGACGCAGAATCGAGCCATCGATCTAATTGTTGGTATAAATGGACCATGTTTTCTTCTAGTTTCCAATTTTAAGTTGTAGCTTTAGCACTCGACCATTGAATAAAATCCAGCTCGTCTTGTGTCTTGAATAGTTCATGGTCACGCCACACAGAAGAGACGAGAGAGCGTCGACATTTGTTCCATTGAGAAACTTTACAGGAAACGGCCGGTCCTCATTCGGAGTCGTTTACGCGTCTCTACCGACAGCACGAAACTGTCAAAACCATGTCGGCCGGTCGCGTCGTCACTTAACAAATCAACTGCCCGCGGAGCTAGAGCGCATCTCCTTCCAGACGTCAATCATCCTCTGAAACGCTAGGGCCGACAGCGGCGTAACTATAGCTGAGAGCTTGCGCGAGAACTGTATTGACTTTGGTGGCTCACAAATAAGACGCATGTATTAATTATATGCCCACCTTATTTCACTTTCCAGAGAGAGTTTGTACAAAATTCGTTTCCAAAATTAAGAATTTCCATTACGCGATCGAGCCTGCGGCTCAAGGCTGTGTGGGTTTTAGGGGTGGCGCGGATTCTTCAATATATTTTATCAGTGTGGGTCGTGGGAGAAGTAATCTTGCCGATGCTGACACGGACCATTTTAAATTGAATGAGTCCCCCAAGCAAAATCTCATCCAATAACACCCCGGTGCATGGTGATCTGAAAACACTAATTAAATCGGTGCGCATGAAGTTCAAATCTATATCGTTCCTTCACGTATGGATCCCCCAACGAACCTGTTGTACTCAAGTACCTGAGACGAATAGTCCCGCCACTGGCCGCCACCCAAATGTTGGCACGGGCCCCCGCCCCCGTGTTCCTCTCCCGGACAGTTTGACGTCCGAGAACGCACGCTGCCCGGGTGATCCAGCTCAGCGACGTGAGCGTGACGTGTGGCCCGCGACGACGTCAGGGGAGTTCGCGCTCCTCCTGGTGCCAAGAGGCCGGGGACGGGAGCCCGTCGTGGTCAGTCGCCGCCAGACCGCGTGCTGGGCCGTCGTATTTACACGCAGTGAAAGAGTGCAGAACATACAGGGCATTCGAAGCGAACAAATTGCGATCAGGGTTGAAACTTAAAAGATATCAATACCTGAAGTCCCTATATTCGGACCTGTGAATGTGACAATATCGCACTCGAACGTGCTCGCCAGTTTACCTGTTGCGTACGCTTGAACTTTCGGCATTACGCCCATTCCATTTTGTTCACAAAACGACGCCGACGCCGTCGTCCGTGTGGCTATTTACGGCGCCACCGCCAGTTCCGAGAATCAAAGAGATTCCCAGCGTGCTTCGTCAGGTGCCCGCTAGGTGTCAGCACTCCTGGTTTCGAATACCTGTTGCGCACTTTCGTCTGTGAGGAGAGCATTTCAAAATTTTAGAGCTCTTTTAAACGACAAAATAGTCGTTAGATCATAGGCTTATATTTGTGTTAGATTTCGAAAGAGATCGAGCGTGACAGTTACATCGTTACCTAACCGTCCAAAGGGCCGTGGCGCGGAGTGACGTCGACGAGTGCGTTTTTTTTCGGTACACACTGCGCCCGCCGCCGCCGCCGCCCATTGACGCCGACCGTTCTGTCGCGACCCGCTGAAATGCGTAGTAAATCGGCGACCCCTTGACCCGATCGACGATAACCCCGAGACTCCGAGTGACGCGCTCCCCGCGCCCCGCCGGGACGTGGACGTGCTAACGCCGGTGCAGGGGGGAGGGGGGCGTTTCACAGGACTAAACGCGACTAGGTGGTGAGGGCGACGTCGTCGACGATGCGTCGTCGGACTGACAGGTATATAACTTGGGTTGATGTTTATTCGTTTGATGTCTCCTCTTCAGTCCTTATTGAAGCTCATTGATATTGACCTATATCATTTACGTTGTCATGGGATGGGAGTGAATTGTTTTCCCAGTCAAAATGTATTGATATTTCACCGGACTAAAACCCAGGTCACTGCAAAAACCTAACATCGTAAAATTGCTTCCAGTACTAGGTAGGTATAAAATAAACCAATATTGCCCCTACCTCTGAGCAAGCGGCTCATTGCGGCTTCGTAATTGTATCCATGCGCTATACCCGGCAACGATTCTTCTCTCCAGCTCCTACATTCCAGGCTAGGTTAGGTTCATCATCCTCCTCTTCATTAGCCTTTTATTTAACTATGCCATTGGACCCCGAGTGCTGCTGGGTATTTTTATGGGGTATATGCAACAACTTTTAAATAAATGTAATCTAATAGATCATACATTTATGAAGGCTAACCTCATATTTTCGAGATTGTGGTCCATTTGTTAGTGTAATAGAAAAATGTTCAAAGTTGAAAAAATTGCTCGTCGATTTCAGCGCAAGAACATCTTTAAATACCATGCCACAAACCAATCAATTAATGCATAATAAAACTCAGGGGGAGGGGGTACAAACTACAAACATTGGTGTTTTTACAGGCATCATTTACTGCAATTGCGATTATCCATTCGCAAAAGTAAAAAGTTAATTTTTGTTCGGACACACACAAAGTTTATAGGCTTTCCGACTATCAAATGTGCGTCATTATGATATCAGCTGATTGCCAATTTGCTGATTGGTAATTGATTAGTCATTCTGACCTATCATGGCACAATGCAGTCCAGTTATACAGCAACAATGCGGTCTCATCAGCTGTTCACCGAACTCAATAATGTGCAGTGGTCTGCTGTAAATGCGATAAGGATGACTGTTTCCAAAATGCTGCAAACTGTACAAAATCCATCAAATATATCTGACAAGGATGTATTTCTGTTTGTGGTTGTAAGAGCAATGCGTGAAGACCCTAAATCACGTCAAATTTTCACATATGGCCAATCATTTCTTCCGGAAAAGGGTGTTATCACTGTCTGTGAACATAAAAGCATGTTTTAGAGGCCTAAAACATGTCAAAATTCCAAATCAATCATGTCAATAACATCGCATAAACTCCCATGCTCAAATTAAGTACCTCATCCGTTGACAGTGACAATTCAACTGTCAGTCTTTGGGATTTGAAGTTGACGACATTGAACAAGCAAGAATATACGAAAGATGAATAAAACCTCATAAAGTGTAGTGATTCAAAAAAATTACTCCCAGCACTCAGCGACATCTTGGCCCCTTGCATAGTTCACGTGAGAATACCATTCATATTATTGAAAATTGAACTTTATATGAAAGAAGCACGTGGGTTGTATAGAGCACCTGCAACAGCATCCTTCTTTACACTCACTGGAGGACAACCTCAATGTTAATTATAATCTAAAAACAAATTTCATTGTATGACCACCAGTGAGATAACATGTATTGCTGCAGGAGCTATATATTAGAATTAATTTGAGTTTGCCACTGTTTGGGGATGTCATATCATAGAGTACCATATACGTAAGAGTCCACCAGGTTGTGGTTTAAGTTAAGACCAACTCGACTGTATGATAAACACATGTTGATAACAGGTTGTGTGTGATAAACACATGCCGGTATAATACGCGTGAACGATTGCATATTATCAAATCACGAAATCACAGTAATTTTCGCGCCAACTGCAATGTTAAACTTCTTGTTTATAAGCTTGAGATCGTGATAAATTTATTACACATGCAATGCGAGTTATTGCACAAGTATTGTTTCGTGCTTTCTCGCGATGCGTCCATATTGCACCCGGCTCTAAGAACCTTTTGGCACGCAGCGGCGAGTGCATTTACACTGGCATGCTGCTGCACTCAAAGAGTGCACTGACATAAACTGCAGCAGCTGTCTTTAGGTACGCTACCCACCGGTGCACGAAAAGCCTCACATCCTCCGGCGATGCATGCATTATGCAGTTTCAGAGATTACGATCGCTAATTGATGTTACACTTGTCGCTCGACTGGCTCGACTTGATTGATGACATGCGATTGAAAAGCTGTTCGCAACGCAAGAGTTAAAAAGTTGGCAAGCTGAATTTTCTTTGATCTATCTTTCGCACTCGCTCTCTAATCTCTCGCTCGCTCTCTCCCTATGTATATATCTTTCTCGCTCGATCTCATCGCCCTCTCTCTCTCTCTTGCTCTCTCTCTTTCTCTGTCACGCTCTTCAATGTAGATTCCATCACTCATCAGAGTCGATTAATTCAAGGCAGAGTTGATAATGCGTATGCAATACGAGCTGAGAATCTTTCTAGAGTCAATATCAGTGAAAGAGTAAATCCATCGTGAAGGATATTTGCATGTAGTGCCCTCACATATACCAACTCTAAGCTATGTTTCCCTTTCCCGGACTATTTATATTTTCTATTAACAAATGTTTTAGTCATGTGTATTTTCCATTAATGTATTTTCTGACACATTGTCATAAAATGAAGTCACTAAAAGATTGTATAAATGCAACCGACCGTGATGATATAAAACTTTCCCGCGTGTTGTCCCCCAAGCTAACCCCGGAGTAAACCACACAAAAATTATTTGTATGAGTGTCCCATCTACAAAGGCAGATAGCAAAATCCGATTGAACATTCAAACTAGTTGAGCCAGTCGGATAGTTCTGGGGTAGTACATTAATACTGTCACAAAGAGCATTTTTATAGGAACACACACGGCTCAATAAGTATTGCCGATATTGATTTATAAATGTAATATACCTTCGTCAATTGTATAATGTTTTCTTGAATATAAATTCAATTGCAATTTCTGTGGAACTGTCTTTAAACGTCAACGATCTGGAGCTTTAATGGCCTCCCGATTGACCTGTATATCTGTCAATCATACTGTGCATATTTCGCCTATGGAATGCACTGTATCTCATCCCAGCTCGAGCTCAAATAGGCGTTCTACATCAACATTCTTTTTTTGGATCACTGCACGTTTGGTGCGATAAACATTTATCACACTTCGGTGCTCGGATTTAGCTCCCCAGTCTCCCGATCCGCGTCAGTGACCGTCAGTCTTACGCCGAACGGTGCACGCCGCTCCCTGGACCGCACGTGCTCGCCCGCTAGACCACCGAAGTTAAGCAACACTGCGCTCAGCCAGGTATTGGGTGGGTTATTACTGTAAACATGAGAGACTGGGATAGAAATATAGAAACCGTCACCGAGAGCTCGCAAGGGAGAGTCTGGAAATATAGAGAGGATACGAAATGACACACTAAACTAACCTACCCTAACCTTCAAAGTTAGGCAACAATGGGCTGTGTTAGGTATTGGATGGGTTACCACCGTAAACATGATTTTCTGGGAGATAAATAGAGATGGGCAGTGTTAGGTATTGGATGGGTTACCACCGTAAACATGATTTTCTGGGAGATAAATAGAGATAGAAATAGACCAAAAGAGCGCAAAAGAGGTATTGGGAGACAGAAAGAGTTGTGCTTGTAAGTGTAACGTCCTTCAGAAGGGACACAGCAAGGTCGAAGATGCGATCAAGTCGTGTGGACCCCTGATAATCTACATTCTTTTAAGATGTATTGGAATTATCGGGAGGTACATAACGAATAAAAAACGCAAGTATGCATTTCCCATACTGACTCTCCTTCATATATCATCATCTTCTCATGCACCAATATCTGACCATGGCGAGCCACATGCCCTTTGGTCACCATCGGTATCCCCTGTAAGTCGACTTAATGAGTCCGGTCGCCGTCGCAGTCGGCGGGAGGCGCGTAACAAATCTACCCCCGGGGTTGCATTTTTCACTGAGACTGGCTAGAAAATAATGTCAGTACCTGACCGAAAATGACGGGCAAGGGTCACCAGAGTTAAAAGAGGATATTGGCTGAGGGACTTTTGCCTCATAAAACTCCGGAAAGTTTTATATCATCTGTATAATGACCATTGTAAATGGATTAATTGGTTATTGGCGACAATTAACGAGAAGGACCTATGCGTCACCCAGACCAGTTCCAATGGAGCCCTAATGAGGGATTCGGGAATGAGGGGTTTGGCCAATAGCAGCCATTTCGTAGTCATTTGTCTCTGCTCGATTGCGATCACTCGTTAGTCGGTACTCGATTGCGGGAGGTGCACACAGCTGCGTTCACTCCACCGTGCACCAACGTTCGACCAAAAATGGCACGCTCTCTGCGCTATGCAGGTGAGGGCGCCGATTGGGAGGTAACCGACGCCTCTGCTGAGGTAACCGACGCCTCTGCTGAGGTAACCGACGCCTCTGCTGAGGTAACCGACGCCTCTGCTGAGGTGACCCACGCCGCTGCTGAGGTGACCCACGCCGCTGCTGAGGTAACCGACGCCTCTGCTGAGGTAACCGACGCCTCTGCTGAGGTGACCCACGCCGCTGCTGAGGTGACCCACGCCGCTGCTGAAGTGACCAACGCCTCTGCTGAGGTGACCCACGCCGCTGCTGAGGTAACTGACGCCGCTGCTGAGGTAACCGACGCCGCTGCTGAGGTGACCCACGCCACTGCTGAGGTAACCGACGCCTCTGCTGAGGTTACCGACGCCGATGGGGAAGTGGCCCACGCCGACGTTGAGGTCACCGACGCCGCTGCTGAACTGACCCACGCCGATGGTGAAGTGACCTACGCCTCTGCTGAGGTTACCCACGCCAATGGAGAAGTGACCGACGACGACATAGAAAACTACGCTGTCGTTGAGGTGACCCACGCCGCTACTGCAGTGACCTACGCCTCTGCTGAGTTTACCCACGCCAATGGTGAAGTGACCGACGACGACATAGAGAACTACGCTGTCGTTGAGGTGACCCACGCCGCTACTGCAGTGACCTACGCCTTCGTTGAGGTGACCCACGCCGCTACTGAAGTGACTTACGCCTCTGCTGAGGTGACCCACGCCGATGGTGAAGTGAACGACGCCGACGTTGAGGTGACCGAAGCGGACGTTGAGGTGACCGAAGCCGACTTTGAGGTGACCCACGCCGCTGCTGAAGTGAACGACGCCGTCGTTGAGGTGACCCACGCCGCTACTGAAGTGAACGACGCCGACGTTGAGGTGACCGAAGCGGACGTTGAGGTGACCGAAGCCGACTTTGAGGTGACCCACGCCGCTGCTGAAGTGAACGACGCCGACGTTGAGGTGACTCACGCCGCTACTGCAGTGACCTACGCCTTCGTTGAGGTGACTGACGCCGCTACTGAAGTGACTTACGCCTCTGCTGAGGTGACCCACGCCGCTGCTGAAGTGAACGACGCCGACGTTGAGGTGACCGAAGCGGACGTTGAGGTGACCGAAGCGGACTTTGAGGTGACCCACGCCGCACTTCTAGTCCCGGCGTCCACTTCTCGGATGTCGTCGTCGTCGTCGTCGTTATCGTCGCTGTGCGATGGAGCGACTGCCAACGCGCCAACGACGGCGTCCAGATCGTCCTGGCCGGTCGTCGGGCGCAGGCTGCTCTCGTGCTGTGGCGTTTTCGGTGAGTGTTCGCTTCTCATTATTTGTGGCGTGAAGGTAGTCAAAAACGGACGAAATAGTTCGTCGTTAAACATGCACATAGAAATGCACACTACAGTGACTACAGTTCCAGAGTCAATCACTGATTTGCCCACATAAACGCAATGCTTTCTTATGGCAATTATTTGCCCACATAATTTTGACTCTGGAACTGTGGCGTCCATTGGATATAGTGTATTATAATAGTATCTTTGGTATAGTGCGTCTCATGTTCTTTTGTCGGCGCCTCGAGGCACTTGGCCCATACGTTAACATGGTAGAATACCTGTTTGCTATAGGACTTCCCGAAATGAGACGTACTATAAACATGGTAATAAACGTGGTGGAGGGTAATGTGGAAGTATTTTACTGAGATTTGACTAGATCACCTAAGTGAAGCAACACCGTGCGCTGGTTGAAATGATTTTGCCATGAGTCATGATTTTGCCACGAGTCGTGATTTTACCATGCCGGTGATCAATTCCGTTTGAGACGCTGGCATGGGGTTGGAGCAATATGGCAACAGCTTCACTAACTTTTCTCGCAGGAGCATTCGTTTATTTGTCTGCAACCGTGGAAGCCATTCGAAGCTGAGCATCTGGTCAGAATGCAGATTTTTCTTCGACGATTAAAGGTCCGTTCCCACATCATCGCCCCCCTGGTGCCATTGGAAATTTGCTCCCGACTTTTTCCGAACTCCATCGATTGACAGCGCCAGCGGAGGTCGTTACTAGTTTGTCAAATCTGCTTTACAGTTGCAGACATTTTGGCTTTGGCTGGAAGGATTTCGTGCTTTTTCTCGTTGATGGTCGACTATAGAGTGTCGCATTTCACCTCTGCTCTGTAGGTCCAGTTAGCTTTCGGCCGAGAGTGCTGGTCGAAGTCTGGCCAACCCCTTGGCCAGCTCGCGTGACTCTGATAAGTGACACTCCTCGAAGCACGTCGCTAAAGTGACTGCAAGTCAATGCGACCTCGTATAATGAGGACAAAGCGAACAGCTGCGACGGCGACGGCGTGACGTCTTCGAGCGGAGCGTCGATGAAACCACCATCAATCACCAATCAGCGTCGACCGCGCGACGCCGACGCCGCCGATCGAGATGCCGACTCATGGAGATTAATGGTCGCCCCCCCCCCCCCCCCCTTATACTTTGGTGCCTTCGTGGCAAATCGACGGGGGCTCTTTGTTCCGTATCGCTCGGAAAAGGCTGTGAAGGCTATATATTATGATGGAACTAATCTAAAATACTTTTGTGGGGGGAATTTCTAAGATAATAAGCATTTTCAATTAACGATCAAAAATGAACTTCCATTGGCTTCATTTGAAGCCAATTCGGCTTCTATAACTATAAGTGCTGGTTTTGTTATCACGACCCAAAGTGATTAATTTATCGGCTTTTAAAGTTTTTCGCATAAATTTGTGAAAGAGCAAGCTGGATGTTTGCTTGAGTTTGGTCCTGGGACCTCTAGTGGCGATCTTGGGGAGGTAATATTGGCTGCGTTTGACTGGAAACCCACAATTTTCTACCATATCTGGCATAATCTCTGGCCCAATGCTTACCCTGTACGAACGTTAATGTCTTTTGAAATATTTTGATTTTCTCTACGTTCCTCGACCCTCTGGGACTTTGAAAGCCAGCCAGTCGTTTCGGCTATGTCCTCAGAAAGGTTTGGCTGAAAAGAGCATAGGTAAGCCAGGTACCGACCACGTGCAGATGAGAATATGGAGGCATGGGATGACATATGTGATTTGGGGGTGTAATTTTGTTTGACAAACCAGCTTTATTGTCAGACCTGCCATGAGACGCTCGTGAATTCGTCATCTTGCTAGATTTGTATGCTATTTAACGCACACGTAGTATCCTGATCTATAATATCCAGCTAGCAGCTAAAAATTCAGGTCAGATGACAGCAAGTAGTCAGCAAGTAGTCATTGTTTGCAACAGGAAGGAGTCCCAAAATCTGTGGACTCCCTATGATTTCAATGCTAATTTGAGAGTTTTTAAAACATGTTTCCAGCGATATTACTATATCAAAGTTGCAGCAACCGGCACTAAAATAATGCCTGGTTATGTGAAATTTGATTTCGGGAGGCAGCACTGCTCTAAATTCACTATTTTGAGAATTGTTCTTTAATTTATTGGAGCCTGTTTTCGGCATTGACTTTTCACACGGTTTCACAGCGGGTACGTAATGTGCTTTTCACGCGCATATTTCGATCCTAAGCATCAAGCAGGATCCATAAATACATACAAAAATCCTCTCTGATTGCTACTCACTAAAATTTAATGTAAATATCTGATTGAAAGCTACGGAAATGGTTAGTAAAATCACTAAAATTCCTATGGGACCTTTTGGGTGACTCAGCATTTGGGACTCAACTTCTTGATTGTTGACTTCAAAACCGCGCTATGGCAACAGCTTTCCAGGCTATTTGAGATCAGTGTCTACAAACACGTATTTTTATATTTGAAAGGAAAAATGAAACATGCGTTGCGATATTTTTTCCTGAAACACTTCTGTGTCCTCACTTTTTGATATTTAAGGAAAATTTAATTTTCAAAGCGCAATATAATTTAATTTCTGCCATTAGCCTCTGTTATCTGGGAATCAAGTTAATAATGGTTCGTACCGATAACCTATCCGGTAGCCACCTCTTCACGGCGGGTCGGAGCCGATGCCGACCATTTCGAACCAGTATAATTATCATCGATCTAAATGAGCATCTAAAAGGTTTACAAAAATAACAAGAAGTGTCTTATAAAATATGATTTATAAATAATTTTCATCGAGTATTTACAACCATTGCTGGTGATGTGGTGCTTCGCATTGCTAAATAACACAACCCTTTACCTAAAATGCGTAATTTTGGAGGTTAAAGCTCAGTTTAAAACAGCTGGTTTTAAATTGTTCTTGGAGACAAACTCGCGTATAAAATCTATTCTTCAGATTTTCGGAAAACGTTTGCTTTCGCATTTTGCAATGCTATTTATGTTTATTCATATTAATTGCCTCTGATATCGGCTCTCGGTCAAGTTATAAGTCCTACCGGAGTCCGTACCCATACCCACACCATTCTGATGGCTTCGGGACAGCAAAAGCAATAATGAAAATTCAAATTAATCTCATTGTGAATGCCATATTTTTCGAAAATGTCGAAAAATTGATGCATTGCGTCTTTTTTTTTTCAAAGAAGACCCTGCAGGAAGTTTTTAAATCTTTCTTGTAACTTAAAAATTACGTATTTTATGACATTTGGTGTCTGTGAATTAATCTCATGCAAACCTCAATTGAGTCAATAGTGTATCGATTAGTCAGCTTGGTCTTTTGTCATTCCAAAGGGAAAAGTAGTGCAGATGGAAGAACAGGGTAGCGATTGTGTAACTTTTTATTATTCGGCTTCGCTCGAAATCACTGTATTACAAATTACTTGGCATATGGCCTATATATGCGATACGAGGGGTGCGATTGTGTAACTTTATTCCGTTCGATTTGGCTCGAAATCACTCGATTTCATATCACTTCCCGTGTTGAACCATAGGCAGTGATATTGAAAACGAATGGTTTTGAAACCACAAAGTTACACAATCGCCCCCCTGGCCTGGGAGGCGATTGTGCAACCTTCGATCAGCAATGGTCGAAGGTGCAACTTTGTGGTTTCAAAACCATTCGTTATCAATATCACTGCATATGGTTTAACACGGGCAGTGATTTGAAATCGAGTGATTTCGAGCCAAATCGAACGAAAAAAAGTTACACAATCGTGGGCCTACGTTGTTTTCGACCAAACCTTTCTGCGAACAAAGCCGAAATTCGACTGGCTTGCTTTGAGGTACTTCATATAAGAAGACAATCATCTCCAACTTGTAGGTACTCAAAGAGTGCTAGAGGAACGTCTTTGCTCGGTCTATGTCTCAGCCTCCCAACGCCCCTCCCTGGCCCGCACCTTGGCGTTCGCCTTCCGAGAAGATGAGCACCGCGCGGTCCGCGCACCGACTGCCAACAAAGGAAGCAGCAATCGTACAGGAATGCTCGACCCGGTATGAAACAAATACCTGCACACACAGCACAGTCTTTAGGCGTCTGCGAGTGCCTTAGCTCGGCGTGGAAAGTGGCCGACTCCAATCGCAAGTCCAGGCGGGAGGAGTTATCCCTAGAACTGTGTGCTCTAGGCTCAAGGCCGAGAAGAGAACGCATTGTGCACATGGGATTGGTTGTTTCGCCCTTATCGCCCTGAACCTCCTGCGCTCTCTGTATTCCCAATCTCACAATTTTCCCAGCGACCAAGTCCGACTACTTCGGATTGAATGGCCAAGCCATACACTGTACTATTTGGACCAAAAGTTTCTCAGCGGTAACATCAAATTAGAGACCATCAAATGATCCATTCGCATGAGAAAGGCGGTCAAACGCGGCCGCTACCCACGACTTCGTTTAGCAAGCAGCCTCCCCAGTTGGCCACTCTCCGATGGCTAGCGGCTCTCTAACACCAACACAGCACCGAGGCCGGACATGGAATGCCGAGCTGCGTCGAGGGGGCATGTTCTCGGAAGGCGAGCCCCTGTGCGACGCGCAATCACGTGACGCGAGTCACTCGGCCGGGCGTCGAACTCGGCGTCACTGCGATCTGCGGTCTGACAGGCTGCAACTGCCGCGAGAGCTAGGCCACAATCGCTGGTGCATCGAGCACCATGCACTCCGTGGCGCGGCATGCAATACGCGCTGCTTTCTTGTTCTGCAATGCGCTTTTCAATCTGGAATGGAACCGTTGTTGCTTGGAAAGCAGAGGGCCCCAGGTTCGTTTCCTGGTTCGAAGGTAGTCGACCGACGACAAAACTAGGCGCAACATTTCCACAATTTACCTTGCACCGTGTTCTTTTACTTCTATACTTCTTTGAGACATTCTCTATTCAATTGCCATCTGAGACACATCTGCATCGTGCATTCTGACTGTGTACCTCTATCTTGCTTGCTTGAGCATGGGAATCTCTCAGCATGAGATCTCCGCGCCTCCGCATCGGATCTTATTCCCAAGGAACGGCACATCTTTGATACACAACAGCGACATCAATCGAGATGATTACGATCACGTGGTGCCCCCTTCCCCCGCCACCTCTCACAACTAGAGTGTGTGGTCGTTCTCGTTCCATTCATAATCGGCTCTCTGCTCTCTGCGCTCTCGCGGCTTTAGTAGTACAGTTTTCCGTTGGGCGGCAAAAAAAACGGAACTGTCGAGCGTGGAGGGAGGGCGATCTAACAGATCGGAACAAACCCCCACCCCCTTTCCACTCCCCATCTGATGGAGACGTACAGTGCGTTTAGGGTTAGCTAGACCCAGAATTTATCCGAGGGGTGAAAGGGGTTGCTTTGGATTGGTAGGCACGTTCTTCACCCGTACTCTGCAGCTTCTCATCCGTGATACATAACTTCCGTATCTGCATATAACCTTGATTTCGATTCTTTAGCTCCACCGATGCACTATACATTGATCACTGAAAGATTACTTACAGTGAGGCGGATACAATTACGCTATTGATTGTTTTATACCGTGATTACCGTGTTTTATTCCATTTTCAAGATAAGCTCGATGATCACCGCTTGCAGAGACGGTTTGGGAATTGGCAGTCAAAATTGTCTTGCAGTTAGTCAATTTTCAATGCTGATTTCTTTCGAGAAACGAATTGGCTCTTTCTAAACAAACGAATGAGGATGATTGATGTACATCGCTGTGTTCTTTCGTGACTTGCCTATACGTTAGGTCTCTCCCGCGTGTGTATACGAGTACCGAAAACGCCATGTCATGATTTACGTTAAGTCACACTAGACAAATTTAAATTTACTACTTCCCGTATCATATGGCGCAGATCTCAGTCACACATACGGTTTTGTGATTTTCCGATCCCTACTTACCCCCCCCCCCCCCCCTTCCCCCGTATTTCGCGACTACTGCGTTGCACGACTCCATATCGACCCGTCGGGTGACCCTCACTTGCCCCTCACCCATCGGATCCATACCGACGCCGACGCCGACGCCGACGTCGACGCCGACGCCGAAGCACACGTGGAATTGGCACGAGGCTGACAGGTGCAGGAATTGCCGTGGCTGGCCACGTGTACGCCGGGGGATCGTGGATGCATGTTGGGACTCGTGACTTCAGATTGCATCAACGTTACAGTTACAAATGTTTATCGATGTGTAACCCGTGCGTCAATGATACATAAAAACGAATGGTATGCAATATATTCACCGTCCGGCGTCCAGTAACTATAACGATTGATATGATGATTTTGATGATGCTATTAATTAATGCTATATAAAAGACGTCTTTGCGGCGACCGCCGCTATGAATAATATACTCTAGTAAGCATGCATACAGCTTTCATACTCAGTAATTATTGGTATTTACGGTTCTTCCATATCCATAGATTAAAATGATATTGTGTGTAGGCTTTGAAGGTAATTTCTGCACGCTATCGAAAATGTAGCATATTTCAGCCAACCGCTTCACAGCAGGCACAATTATTTTGTTATTTATTTGCCGCTCATCTTCTTGGTTCAACATGAAGGAGTGCCAATTGCAGCTGATAGTTTGTATGCGGTAGCATTATGATTATGACATTCAATTTTATCGAACAAAATTGATTTAGTTTGAAATTGAAGCGAGACACCTGAGATTGACATTCCAATTAGCGTTCTATCAGGTTCACGGCCACTGCACTCTTCAATGTCAGCCTCGCATCTGGTTTTGAGGCATGTCTGTCATTTTTCCACCATTGGGGAGGGGATAATTGATTCGAGGCTTCACTCGCCAGGGCTGCAAGCACGTGGCACAAATACGTGACAACCGTTTGCATCGCATCGCATTATATTGCATCAGTGTGCTGTTTCCACCTGTACAATCGGACGAACAAGTGCGTCCGTCGGGCTAACATGAGTAATGCTATTCTGCGTAACTTTTTCGACTTGAAAGACACTAGACCAACCTAGCCTCTCATCAGTATATTCGATGATACCGGGGACTGGCAAACACCGTCGTCGCGACGTCTCCGCCGGTCGGACGTCGCTCAGCTCGGTGCGCCGGACGTTTTCGCGGTGGGCCTTACGTCGCGCGGCGGGGCCCCTCTCCCCGCCGCCCCTCCGGACCCAACCCCCACCCTCCACCGACCAAGAAGTCCCGCGCTCGGCCGGCAGTCAGGCCCTGTGCATTGTGTGGAACGGTCACTCGCTGTACCTTGCAGTGTTCAACGACTTTGCTTAGTCCACCGCTGGCTACGACGCAAACGTAAGTGTTTGACGACGTTTTGAACAGTGGACGACGACGTCGTCAATGTCTGTTTCTCGGCGTGGGCGTCGAAAACGACGTCGAGACGTAGAGTGACGAAACCGCAGCGCGCACACCCACCACTCGACAGTTGTAAGACCATGCGCTGTTGGTCATTGGAGCGTATGTTTCGTAATCTCGGTTAACGAAGGGTTAAACGGGGCGTTAAGTTAGTGACTAACGCGAGAATTGTATTCTTCCTTGCACTTCCCACGCAGTGACGTGCCGATAAGCACGCGGACGAAATTGTTTGCCCACAGTGACCTCTTTTTATATCGCTGTCTGCCGACGTATACGTACGTACTCTAACGTATGCGTCGTAGATTTGTTTCGTGTATTTTCGGGACGATTTTCCTGGTGGCAGTGGCGAGCGGTGCGACGATGCCCGCTTTCCGGCGCGCGTTTTTCCGCCTTTTCGCGCATGCGGCTTGCAGAATGACGCAACAGCGTGTGCGGGTTACTATGCACGTACGCACGGCGCGGCCTGCCATAGTACACGCGCTGCGTGCGCACGGTCCATTCACACGACGGGCCGGCCGGGACGACGCACTCTCTCTCTCCTCTCTCCTCTCTCTCTCTCCCCCCTCTCTATCTATCAGTCTCTAGCTCTAGCCTGCTCTATTGAGCGTAAAGCGGGATTGAGCGCAAGGAGGCTAGATTTTTGTGTTTCTTCTCCGTGGCCGATGTGAATCACGTTTCATTTCAGCGCCCCAGGCAAATATTTGAGCTGTTAAATTCTCACACCGTTTATCAGCCACATGCGGGCCTCGAAAACATCACATACCTACGTCCGTCAATCTATACACTGCAGTAATCAGATTCCTTCGTGTCCGAACACGTTTATTGTTTAGCCCAGTTTCCAATCGACAAAGATCCAAATCTTCGTGTCTGAAAACACACACTTTAGCCCAGATTCTATGAAACAATCAACAAACTCAGAATTCGTTGTCATCTTGGTTTATTTATACCAAAAGTTCAATTGCGTCGTAAACTCGATTGTAAATACTGTAATTTTTTGGTTCCATAACCCCCCCCCCCCCGCCCGCGCCCGCCCCGCCCCCTCGCTCGACTCTCGAGTAGTTCGTGTCTCTCGGTGCACGGTTCCCGCGTCGCCTCCCGCCGATTACCTGACGACTCAGCCGCGGTAACGTGCGTGCGATTGACGCACCGCGCCGCCCGGTCGGTAATTAGGACGTGATTAGCGCCGCCGACCGACTCATCCCGTCGAGTCCCGGGTTCGTGCTCGGTCAGTGGCTGCGCGCTGGCGCGGTTCAGGTGCAGACGCTTGTGTCTGGTGTTGTCAAATTGGCCCGATTCTTGTGGATGAAGAAACAGTGGCTGGGCCGAGTCTTGGTCAGCGATCCGACAGTCCGATTGTCCTATAATTCTCGGTCAGTAAAATCTATTTTCCGATTTTTTCCCGTTTGTCTCAAATTAAAACAATACACGACGAGGCAAACTGATATGTTGCGAGGAGTTAAATTTACCCTTTCGCCAACGCCGAACGATACCTCAAGAGTCACACTCGTGCAATAAGAGAGAACTAAAAGATGGCGTGGTCTGGCCGACTGCAAAATATATTAACGTAAAGTTTTGAAAAAAATACACGTGTTAACTATAGTGCCTAAAATGGCACTATATCGTTTAGTTGTATGCACCTCAACGTCGTCGACGTACACTGACGAGGCGACCGCACGGGGGCCACGTGGTATTGGAGTGCATTCGGCGTCTGCAGGAATGCTAACGGTTAGCGGACATCGAGGCTGCAATGCTCGGATGGACGAACGAGTCGTGCGATCACGAGAATCGGTTTTTGGCGACTCAACTCGCGCTGTCCGACTGTCCGACTGTCCGACTGTGCGACTGTGCGACTGTCCGACTGTCCGACTGTCCGACTGTCCGACTGTCCGACTGTCCGACTGTCCGACTGTCCGACTGTCCGACTGTCCGACTGTCCGACTGTCCGACTGTCCGACTGTCCGACTGTCCGACTGTCCGACTGTCCGACTGTCCGACTGTCCGACTGTCCGACTGTGCGACTGTGCGACTGTGCGACTGTCCGACTGTGCGACTGTCCGACTGTCCGACTGTCCGACTGGCCGACTGTCCGACTGTCCGATGGTTCCAACTCATGCGAGGCTCGATGCTCTGTTTCATCTTGGAGCTCAGGGAGGGGTTATAGCTGCTTGGTCAAAGAGTCCCCATTCAGTTGCAGGAAGACGCAAGTCAAAAGTTTAATCGTTACCAGTAATAACGCATTAAGCTCAGTGCAACGCATTGAGATGGATCTTTCTTGGATTGTAGCGAGCAAACTTGTATGTTGATTGTGTGGGGGAGGGGGGGGGGGGGGGGGGCTTTATTGCCAAATGGCCTATGCTCAAAAAGACCAAACACATACGATCTGCACATAAGTGTAGTAAGTATGAACCATACTGCATTACATTTCAGGGCAGATATATCTGCCCGAAAGCAAAGTGCGAATTTTCATTTTGATGTTTTCGCGGGTTCCATTCATTGGTAGGACGGGAGCACACAAGCCTAGCTTTGAAGCAAGTTGCTGATGGGGACTGGAATGCAGAGTATATATAGAGCAGCACAGAGCACGCTCCATACATATTTTCCATGACCTTTTTGTAAATGCTGACATTTGTAATGTACTTCCACAGCATCAGCCCGTCCTCTGTCAGTATAGCCAGCGGAATTTTTCAGACTAAATGCACAAGAACGCATCGCGCCTATACTCGCTATACTATCGAAAATAGTTGTCCAGCGCTCCAGCATATATCAAAGCAACACGTCCATGCTTTTTAATCTTCGATTATACATGCGCAGATCAAATGGCCGGGGACATTAAAAACCAATCACTTTGTCTCTAGCCGTTTCGCGGTCCTTTGCGGCTCACAACCCGCCTCACTGCCCCCTAGGCTACAATTTCGTGACAGGCTACCTTTCCAACAACGAAACAAAATCGACAGCATCGCTGCTTTCGTTAATGGCACCAATTATATCATCGATTTTTATTCTGCATTTTTTTCCCCGGAAAATGAAGTAACGAAAATATCGACATGGGTCCCATTCGGAGCCTATACAGCAATTTGAATGACTTGAGGACATGCTCACTTTAACATTATATTGTATCTGCTGGGCATGTTTATTGCTAGGCTCGTAGCCTCGACTTCGGTATAGCTTTTATACCTGCATACCTGCAAAGTATATGGTTGGACTAATCTAGAATTTTCCTGAAGCAGAGATGCAACGCACAAAATGAATGTAGCCAATTCATTACTCACGAGTCTATGCTTATACAGAATACTCTTCGTCTTTGCATACATAGCTTTTCCCGCGTGCCGTATGCCCGTGACTTGCGAGAGGCGCTCGGGATTGTCGGTTGACGTACACCGAGGAAGTGGCATGCACGACGGCGTCAGCGTCGCGTCACTCGCCGTCGTGACCAACGAGGTGCAATTAGTGCGATGCACTCTGAGCGCGTCTCCCGCCGAAGCACTTGCATCACTCCCAGTGGCTCCTATGATGCGTTTCCTCTGGTACTTTCCTCTTTCCTCTATCGCCTTGCAATCTGGATCGAATGTCCGTGTGCTCTCGAATGACGCTCGGAATCGTTAATAGAGAAATGGAAATGTTGGCTTGGAGGGAAGCTGTAGGTTCAAGAGGAAATTCAGTTATTTTCTTTCGGGGATCGGGTCCAAATGTGTTGACATTGGTATAAGGGTGGCGCCCGAAAATTTGAATCGATTTGGTATTATTCATATAACTTCCCCGTATACCTCAGACGACAGAATCAGAAAAACGTGCGCCATATAGATGCACTATTCAACCAATTGTTCTTTTCGTCAGGGACACAGAAACCCGGTGAACTTATCATTCTTCATCACATACATCAGTTGTCATTCAGTAGGAATTCGCATCAAAGTATGCTAAAAATGAAACTGACTTTTTGAATGGTATACGTACCACTTGATCTAATCAATAATGATGACTAAATCGAAGAGTAAATAAAAACTCGCGCTGATGGCAATAAGAGAGAGTTGCAAAAAGTGAATCCATTCCGCTCGTGTCTCTGCTTTTGCGTCAAGTGCTCGATGTCACACGTCAGACTAGACCACCTTTCCCCCTTGGACACGAATTGGGGCTTGCCCATTATTTAGGGAAGAAGGAAAGGCAAAGATTCTATAACTTAAACACCCAGCGTTTACGCGTTTATCAGCGTTTACGTTCTTACTGTATCATGTATTTGGATGTATACTGACAAAAAAACAAATCTAATAACTATAAGTACATTCGGCACAAGCAGATTAAGCATACGGTTGTGATTGATGTACACGTGGTTCAAGGTATTGCGCATTAGGGAACACTGCGCTGATAAAAACTACATTAGCGCTTCTGCGAATCGCTCAAATCGATTGTCCACAAACTGCGAATGAGGACACGGCTGGGCGAGACAGAGACAGAGTGTGTTGTTTGTTAGTCTCCTTGTGCTTCCCCAATTTCAAGGCTTGTTTTCCCGTTGCAAAAGTCAAATAACTTCCCTCGGCCACGGGCATCCTTTTGTAAACAGGCACCATGGCTACAAGCGGGCTGGAGGGGGGAACCTGTCCAGAACTCCAAAAAGTTATGAAAAATATTTGAAAAATAAAGGTATTGTGGCAATGAAACCCGGCCAATAATAATCAAAGTGGCGTTCTATGAAGCCTGGAACGAGGCTTTCCACGCTCCAGAATGTGAGATGAGCGCGGATATCAATTTAATAGCGATAAAATTTAGGGAATGTGTCAGTTTTGGATCTTGGGAATTTGCGATTGTCGCTTTTAGACCTTCCATATTCCTCAGAAACGAAACAGTCGCTCCTAAATTACTTGCCTAACACAGCTTCCACGTCCCCCCTCTCCCACCATTATTGTAAAATCAGCCCCTGTCTGGTGTTGAATCCACCTTATGCTTGAGCTTGTCGAGTGAACAGTAATTCGCTGTCAGAAACATGCTTCGGCTAGTTGTCTACATAGTCATGTATTTTTAAATATTTGACATTGAATGGACTAAGCAATGACCATGCAGCAATAATAAACGTTGATAAGAACTTGTAAACATGAAACAATAATGTGTGTTACAATTGTGTGTCAGTGTTACAAATCATCATATGACTAGTGTTCGATTGTACAGCTCTAATTTAAACCTCGACAAGGAAATCGACCCCGACCAGACTCGATAAATAATTTTCTCTGTATTTCGATGGACATAATTGAAGTTGCAAAAAGAGTTTGAATTCGCTTTAATTCGCTTAAATTCGCTTACATTTCTTCATAGAATTTTAACCACGAAGCTTAAATGTCCCCGTCGTGAGTTACATTTTTTTAGCCAGAACATTAGCGACCATTTTTAGCGTGTTTTAATTTTAATTCTTTTTGAAATCATTTCTCGTATGACCGTCACAAAACCGAGAGAGAGATAGGAATAGAGAGCGAGAACGTGCGATCGAAGCATCGTAGTAAAACGCCTCCACGCCTCGTGCGTGTGCTCACACATCTCGGTCGAGGGGTTTCTCCCTCCCACGTTATCTGTCGGACCGCGTCACTTCTTTCTTATCGCCCACTCATCGCTTATCGCGCGCTGTCCCTCAAACGAGGCAACTTGGGAGGTAGGGAAGGGGGCGGGGGCGGAGGTAACGGTAGCTCCATGCAGTGGCGTACCACTCTCATCGGTTGAGGGTATCGCATTCACGAGCATCCTCAAAACGCATCATTATACTTTATGTAAACCGGACGCGTTGTTGAATCAGAGCTACAACAATAATTACGAATGTAAAAATCTAGAAAAAAACCCATAGACCGAGAAAGAATCAATTTATGTCGGATGTTAGTTTTTTAGTACAAGTTATGACATACTTTTTCCAAACGAGCTACGTAAAAATGTCATGAAAATGCATTTTAGGCACTTTTTGAAAATGCACACATCTGTCATTTTTGCAACCACAATAACCTAACTCACCATCCGACATCAAACAACCCTTCAACTACACGTGTTTTTCCCATAAAACTCTTAAGTATTTTGTGATTGAGCGTTGTTCAGCTGTTCAAACAACGCCAACCATCCAATTGTTACATCCCCTACAGTTGTAAAGTCCCTTAAAGTAAAGTTAAATCCCCATAACTCGTGAAATCCGTGCAGTCGTTAGCGCCGCTGTTCTCCGAGCGCTGGGGTCGTATTGCCGCTTGTCGAAGGCCGGGCCCGATTGCAGCGCGTTACCCCGCGATAGCGGCGCGCCTGCCGCCAGTGCTGATAACGCACTCGAGTGTATAAACAACTTGGTGCGTTATCAGCTGCTGGCTCGCGGGCGGCGGCAGTCCGGTGCGTAGGCGCGCTCCGTCGTGCGCCGTGCGTCGTGCGTCGGGAGTCGGGTGGGGGCGTGCTATAGGCTGGACAGGGTTAGATACGTTTGAAATGTGTCCATGATGCCTTGTCACAATACGTAGAGACAGGCAATCATAATTGAATGAAATCTGACACTCGAAACTTATTGTTTGTTGATACTTGATATCTTTCTTAAATAGTCCTATATATGCTCAATTAATATACCGCCAGTCTTAAATGTTTCAAAAGAGACAAGAACACATTCCAAATGCAGCATGGTGACACAGTTTAGTACCACATGGTTTGATGCACCTGTACTCCATTTCAAGTTAAGAAAGAGTGTGGATTTGCAGCTTCCTCGAGGACTTACTGTTGCTAATAATGAGTTTAGAGTCCCAAAACCGGCCAAAGAGCCTTTTGTCCGGCTTAAGCCATGGCTTGTGAGTTTTGGAACTTTTAACTTGTGTCTAGCAGCAGTTGGTTATCGAGGAAGATGCAAATCCACTCTCCTTAACGTGAAATGGAGTTTAGTGTCCCTAATAGCAAAACTATCTTGAACCAAGTGAACGATATCGCAAATTGAGCGATATTGGCACGAGGTCGCGTGGACGGTGTTTCGATGTGTGTGGAGTGAGCGCGCCGAGGTTTCGTTTCGCGTAGGGGCGAGAAAAGCGAGGGGAAGGGGGTGAAGCGAGGCTGACGACGTCGAAATGCGAGCTGTTGACTCTGTGGACCAATTTTATGGGGGAAATTTGAACATAAATGAAATTCCTTTAAAAAAACTTTTCTGCGATTCCCCTGTGATTGACGTTCTACTTTCTTCAGTACGTTGGCCTTCACACATGTTTGTAAAACAGCTGTTCAATATGCGTTGAAATGGAATTGTTAGATTTATGTCATTGTTTAACATTATTTCATTGTTCACTTACTATGTTTATTGACCACGTGGAGAGTTAATTATAGAAACAGTTATTTTAAATTGTCCGAGTTAGGTAATAATAATAATTTAATTTATTGTCGTTTTAAACCATTACATAAAAAAAATGCTGGTGTACAGACATATTTTGATCAATATAAGATTGACAAATAACAATAGAAATACAATAAAATACTATTAATAAAAATAAGAATACTAAAATTGTGCTCGCAGGCATTTGTCAATAAAACAAAGAATCAAAGAGTCTATAAAATATAATATATATAAAATCACACAGATGTAAAACTTAAAAATATCGCAATGTAATAATCGCATGGTAATCGCAATGTAATAATTAAACTGAACTCTGAGCGACTCATTCGAACGTTCTGTGAAGCACAGAACGGCACGATCCGAGCTTTTAATTTAATCCAATTACGATGGGCGTTCAGTTAACTGCATTTATGCATTGGCCTTTGACGAAGAAATGTACTTGTTCGTGCAAAAAGTTGAGGAACTCTTCTAATTAACGCACAAAAACGCTCTATCGAGTGTATGGAGAGAAAAATCGCACAATCATTTCCGAGCATAAAAAATACGTACACCGTCGTCGCCGCTCTGCTGAAGAGACTGGTACATCTCTTTTCCAGCCAAAGCTATCGGGAACCGTTCGAGGAAAAACATAGCCGATCGTAATCGAGTACACCCACGAAGCCGTGCTTCCTAGATCCGCCCTCTCGAGGAGACTGTGTCCACAGCCCCGCTGTCTGGATGCTGGATGGAGATCAACAGGTTCCTTCTGCCGCATCGGCGCTATGAGCGCTTCGACGAGAGCCCCGATGAGCGTGAGTAGCCGACGTCGCGACGGCGAGGCGTCGTCCACGTCGGTGACCGTGTTCTGTGTGCTGTGTGCTTGGTGTTTTGGTCGCGGGCTGTGTGGTGCTTTGGCGGCGGTAAATGATGAGGTGACCTATATATAGGATAATATAGGTCATATGTATATCATAACATGTGTGTAGCAGTTGATGTTGACGACGGGTGGGTGATGTCAATTTAGAAAAGTGGTGGTTGACATACGCACGCTTTTAGTGATCAGCTCCAATTTAGAAAAAGAGGGATCAACCACTGGGGATGGAGGAATGGTTCGCACACCTAAAACTTCTGCTGTATACCGGAGTAATGAACAATCGAAAAAGCCGCCATCTTCTGTTCCTTTTACACAGGACTGCAAAAAGCCCGGTTTCTCCAGTGAACCTCGTCGGTCCATCGAATGAAAAGCAGAACCATGGCCATATACATGCACTGGACTTACATGTGACGGTCACTCATCCACCGCCCGTTCCGACACAGAGCTGCTTAACGTGACCCACCGCAGCGTCCGCATGATATTTTCAAAGCGAGCCCCACAGTTCTTGGGTCGGTGTCAACAAAGCCCTAGCAACGGTCGCTTAGCAATGGTCGCCGGGTCGAGATCGCGAAGTCGTGACTCGCTCCATGACGTCATCCGCACGGCCAGATGGCCGCACTCGACTGACCTCGGTCAATGTCGCGGTGGGATCGATTTTCCGGCCGCTTTCCGGGGATTCCTTTGTGATTGGGAGCCGTGTGACCTTGACGAGTACAAAAACAGATTAACTTTTTTGGGTGTATGGCTTCGCTGTCAGTAAAAGACTTCAAGCGTCAGGGAAGGCTAATTAATATTCCACTATGCTGTAGATTCGCTCGTGTTTGTTTTTTATTAATTAGGCTGCTGGTTGATGTATCGTTCTTGCTTTTGAGATCACGAGACCGAGACTTAGAAAGTAGAAACTGTATGTGGCTTTATGACGCAGCGCTAGGGTGCTAAATCATTATGCTCTGCTAAACTCCATTCCATCTTGAGGAGGAAATGATTTTTGCTCTCTCAAAAATTCCCTTATTGCTTGTAAAGACACGATCAACACGTTTTGATTGTACAGCTGATGCTGTAGGTCCGGTATACCTATATAAAACACTACACAGCTCCATTGGCTCCTATGTGATCGCGCGAATCCCACTCCAGTGTCTATATTATGAAACCATTAGATGAAACTTTGCCATCAGATTGCTTTGGTGTTTGCCGCCCTGTTTATATAGCCTGTTGATTGGGACGGAATTCATGTGGTCGATCCTTATGAATATAATGAGGTGTCATGTAGTACCTGTACATACCGCTAAGAGGACGAAAAAAGGTTATTTTTGCAATAACTTTGCCTCAAAAGGTCAGATTTTTAGTACTAATCTGACGGCCCAAGTGCCTCTAACAAGTGGCGAAAAGTAATAGCATTTCGATATCGGGTAGATTAAGTGCCGTGTATAAAAAAGCACCGCATAAAATTTTTAATGCCATTAACACGATAACTCGATTGAGGTATTTCAGGATAATAAAACTACACTGTTCGAAGGCAGCAGTTCGATTAGCAGTGGACAGCTGATATCGTCTGACAGTTCGATGCCGCGAACTTAATCCCCCGTCCCTGCGATGCAAATCAGCTAAGAGAGCGCGCGGCGCTTGTTTGACACGTCACCGCTACCCGATCTGTGACCACTCCATCCGCTGCATTGTGGCCGCCCCGCATAAACCTACCTGTTGCATCGAACCCCGAGGAAACCCGAGATGAGATGGCCAGAGCGCAGTCGCGTCGCGGCGGAGATGTCCACTCGGCATGGGTCCTAAAATGGCCGCGAGGGGTTGGATTTTCAGTGGTAAATCACGTTCAGTGCGAGCTCGACGATTCGGTAGTTCGGTGGGTGGAAGTTCGTTCGATTTGCTGAATTATTGTGTGATTTTTGATCTAGCAGCTGGTAACACATGGCAGAAGCTACTTGTGGCAATATTCATTTCTGTAATGTTATACATCAAAATCAGATTTGTTTTATGGAGAATCAAGCTTCATGCTGAAATTTTCTCCTATGCAATTTGTCTACCTTACTGTGCTTGTGCAGTATCTGGGCCGCTCCTAGTTCTCTTCCAAACTTAGGACACCAAATGTATAGTGCCAGGCGGCAGACGGTTGTCATTCTCGGCGCTAGGTCGAACATGGCGTCCGCGAGAGGAGTTGGCCACTCTCCGGCTAGCACGGCTCTCTGTGCTGACGTGGCGACCAGACGAATGCAAAGCACCCAACAAGGGCACAAAGCTCTCGGCTCTGTGACGTCATCCTCGGAAGGACGGACGGACAGAGGTTCGATCCCCGGTCGGCGTTCTCACGGGATAGAGGTGGACACTGGACGCTTACCTGCGGTGCAGGGAACCGGATCATGCTACGGACGGAAAATTCTCGGTTCTTGGAGGGAACATCAAGACGTGAGGTTTCTTCCTACTCGGGGGATCAGGTTTTCTTGTCTCTACTCTCTATCATCGTGAGAGCCAACATGACCAGAAACGAAGACACGACATATAAAAGTGCTGTGTTTTGTTGCTCATTGGAATCTTTCGTGAGACTTTCTTGATCTGGAAGGAACCGTATTTGTATCACAGTTACAATGCTATACGTGATAAAATGTTTCATGGTTCTTCACATTGTTTGAAATTAGAGAAATTGGTTTAACTAGTGACTGTGTGGTTTATGCACTCGGCGTGAAGTAATGCAGTTTTTAAAGTGTTTTTTTTGGCCACCAACCACAAAAAAAGATTGAAACTAAATTGACAAAACTGAAATTTGATGATTTTAGAAGATACCGTGTAGCCCAAAGTGACGTATATATAGTATATGTTCACCCAACTGGTATATATACTTAAACACCAAAAGGATATGTTCAGCTTGCAGCAGCAAAGTGCAGTTGATGCACTTCCGGTGCATTTCCTTTGTAGTGCAGGACATTCGATCGTCCCCCACGTGTGAGTCATCTGTGTCATTCAATGCCTTTCACGCGATTTGATACACCTTTAATACACCGGACACGTGTAGGCTGTGCTGAAGGTGCCGTACCTATACCTAGAACCGATGTAATGCGAGCACCGCATTGTCTATCATGGCCATGCATATAGTGTTCCCTTGCAGATTGTCAATGCCGAGATCAGGAATATTCCATGACAAACATTTGTTTGTGCATTCGCTATTAAAATGTCTGCATCCACTTGGGCGGAGTCCTTGACACTTTTTCTGTGGTTAGCGTCTTTTCTGGCGACTTCTCCATGGCGATAGCTTACCAAGAAGATGACGCGCTCGCCGTGTGGCGCTGTAGCACTGATTCGTGAGATCAGATCTTTCTCCCGAACGGAATTCTGGCCATTTTGTCGGAGGTCACCCATCCAGTATCTAGCTCTGTTGCTTAACCTGCATAATATGTACCGCGCTTGTAAATGCTTGATGTTTCATTATAAGTTGCCATGGAGACGTCCGTACCGTAGGGACTTTTGACCACATCAGTACTATTTTTTGCTAGTTTAACTGTTTCAGAGTAAAATGAGATCCTTTAATTGGAATTTCCCAAATTAAAATCTCAGTTCTCGTCTTTCTCAGTTCACACAAAGCAGTGAGAAAAGTTGGCACTTGCAGAGGATCAAATCTGTACCTATTATGCTTCTCACAGATGACATCTGCTACATTTATTGTTATTTCCTACTTATAGGGTACACGTCATTGGCACTGGTATAAAGACGAGGTTTTCATCATCATGTTCAGAGCCATGTCCACCGTGACACGTGTGAATTAAGCCCCCCGTTCTGCTTGCGGCGTCCACAGAGGGCTGCGTGCGCCACTACGGGAGGATGAAGTGCACGTGCATGGAGGCCTCACCGTCGCCGGCGACGTCCTACGAGCGTCTGGCCAGCGTCCCGACGTTCCTGGAGCTCAGCGAGCTTTGCGCGCGCGACAACTCCGAGGAGAAGGACACCACCAACGAGAAGGAGGTGGGTACCGACTACCATTGCATGCCAATGTGCTGCTGCCTTGTTTCGATGGATGGCGATTTGGAAGTGTACGCGTTGGTGGATTGGAAATCAATAGCAAAGTCGTGGGTTTTGCTATGCCATGCAAGACAGTCGGTCACCACTGAGCACTGATTCACAATTAGGGTTACATCATTCTCAAGATATAGAACTTGCTAACAAAACTTTGTGTCGGTTCTATTGTATATAGTACGTATAATACTTATGGAAGTTAGATCCTTATTAGAAGCAGGGCACTGGAATCATACAGCCTGAGAAGTATGTAATGTCAGGTTAGTTGCTTCGACTGAGCTTGCCATCGACTTGGATTTGACAGCAAAGCTTTATAGGCCCCAAATGTTGTGATGGCGCGGTTGCTGTCATGCATACCTGTTCCTGCAACATCTCAAGTGGAAGCAAAACAAGCTGTGCGGAGTCTGGTATGACTTAAAACGATAGAGCAAGGATGGAAAAAGGAAATAAGTAAAGGCCGAGCCACACTGGTCAGTTATACGGAAAGACGGCAACCTCTAACTGATTATAGCATCTCTTTTGGAATTACTCGATACGTAACTGAAAAATAAGTTTGTGGTAGTGATAACCGAAGAATTAATTTTCGAGCGTTGGCCATATGATCGATTGGTCCTAGGGAATTCGATGACCCATTTGTCTTTTGGACAAACATTTCATGGGTTGCCCAGCCCCTAACCGCATCGACAGGGCACGGTCGACATAACGAATGGACTTCTATGGTGCACGTCGGCGTCCTCATATGCCCCATATACGGCGCACTCCGATGTGTCCGACTATGGCGAGACGCCAGCTGTTTCTGACAATTGGGCGTCACTTGTCGCGTACACCCGTACGCCGCCTCTCGTCGTTTCGCCCGGCACCGGCTCATTATTAATACGCTATTGACACTAATCAGTAGTTCGCGCCTTCGCGCCCAAATGCAACAAGTGTGTGTGCTTCTCGGAAGATTGAGAAGGTCGTGGTTGACGTCATCCTAATGGCCGAGAGAGTGCGATAGGACGGCGCGGGATAATCGGGAACAGCTGGCGATCGATTCGTCGCGAAACAGCGTCGCGGTGGATCTTCTTCGCAGTGGGTCTCGATTAGAAAGCTGTGGCTTGGTGGAGAGTGGATGACCTCGGGAATGGCGGCCGGAGACGAAAATATGGCACCGTGTAACGGTGATGTCATTTAAGAAACTGACGAACATACTGTAACATCTAATCACTGAATAAGAACTGCATTTATTGTGATCATGATACCGGGTTGACTAAATTGACCGCCCCTCGTATAACTTTTCGACACTTTTACATACATCACATACACCGATTTGTTTTTGGCATCTTTTGCATCGTTACCGTATTTTGAAATTTGATTTCCGACGCATTTTCATGATTTCCATGTGTCACCAAGCTTCATTTTTAATGTTTCCTGATTATTTGGAAACGTTTTAAAACTAGTGTCAAATTTCATTACATTTTGATGCACTTGTTAAATATTAATTTTTGTGAAGCGTGTGACATGCATCAAGAATCATGCAGCTAGGCGTATTTCAAATCCTGTCCGTGCCCACTCCAGTGACCAGTGCCCTCTAAAGGCGCCGTTTGGCATTGGCACGCCGCCTCTATATATTGATTAACGTTTTTCTTGCGTGGTAATTGGGATTCGGTTAATGAGAACGGGTTTAACGTGCCTTGATCCACGGTGCCGACGTCGTCGTCATAGTCTTGCGAAGATTGAGTTAATTATCCGAGCGGTAATTGCGCAATTAAAGCTCGCTTGGGTGCGGGGCAAGCGTGGTAATTGGGGACTTGATTGCACCCTGACGCATTCAGGTGATGACGTACACTCAAAGAGCCCTCTATTCCACATTTCGCCCTACGAGTAGGAGGTATAGGCATTGCATTTTCTTTTTCACATGATCATCCCTGACCCGGACATTAGTCAAAGAGTTCCAAAACTTGCACATAAAAATGTATTGTAACCCTCTAGACTCTAGTTAGGGATTTAGTCATTCCTATGAGCATTGGTGCAGGGTTCGTTTTGTGTGTGTGGAATTTTCTACCTCCGTTTCTCTCATGGGAAAAATGTTGTCAAAATATTAAATTCGGCTGGAAAATGAGTTTCTATGGCAAAAAAGGGGAGTTTTCCACAGGCACGTTTCTGGTAATTTTCGTGGACCTGTGCAGGCAGTAAAAATGGCAAACTCGCATGAAACACGGTTGTCCACCATAATTTTGTCAACTAAACTGGGCGGCATTTTCTTCCAAACTCTGCATCAGCGATTCGTTTCTGTACGACTCGCCAAACATTGTGACGGGCGTGCGCGTGTGGCGCTGAGTTTATCGTCCACGCGCGGCCGTGTTTTGCGATGCGTAGCTACTTTTATAGTGTGTTTTCGAAACTGTTGCGTAAAACACAAACATGCGTCGGTATAAATAATGCACACGCAGTAAATTAGGTATGATGGCAGATTGTGTATAATGTATTTGTACGAACTTCGGAAAGTAATTTGCCGCGCCGAGCGCGGCGGCGGAGCTGCCCAGGGCGATCTTATGTTTAACGCCATCCAGAAAACCAGACAACTATGCCTAAAAGCTGCATGCTGCATGCTGCTGCTGCTGCTGCTGCTGCTGCTGCTGCTGCTGATGATGATGATGATGATGATGATGATGTGCTGTATCAATATATATTTATTTATTTCATGTTATTGTCAATAGAAAATGAGTCGAGCGTCACGAACAGAACACTGGGATACAATAATTTGGCCCGAAAGTGCATCTATATGAAACGCAATGTATTAGCATGCACTTACCATAGAAAGGAAACTAAAACAAAATGACAACCCAAATGAAAGACGTTACGGAGGAAGATCACTTCCACATATAACAGTTTCAGTACATCGCCTCCTATCGGCATGAGACACATCATTTTGTAAGACACATATACAGACCTACACGCAATACACATTTTTTCAAGTTGGGTCGAAAAATTATTGTCAGGGAGGCCAAAATCGCACAATAAGCACGTTTTTTTTTGTCGAAACAGAACAAATTGCCGAGTTCTCACAGCCACACCGTTAAAGTAATCATTTCAATATTTCAGTATGTTGTAGACAATAGACGTAAAGAATGGCGACCATGGCCCTTTTCCCCAATTTTGCTTTACACTTGCGTGTACAATGGATCTAAAAAAGGGTCAAAGGATTAAAGGAAGAGTTTCGTGGTATGTTCTTTAGAATTCCTGGAGCAAATTTTCGAAAAAAGGGCCCGGCCATGGTCGCCCTTATTTACGTCTTTTGTCGACAACATGCTGAAATATTGAAACGATAACTTTAAAGATGTGGCCTTGAGAACTCCGCAACTTTTGGTATGAAAAGCCACTTTCTGGCGAACTGATCTGTCCCCTTAACTATACCAATCTTCGGCAGGCAATGCGATGTTTATGATTTAACCATGTTTAGAAATTATATATTTATTTTGATTTATTCCTTTGGCAACGTTGGAAGCATCACAGTAATTAGGAAAACTCAATTAGGAAGGCTCGACTGTGTTAAGCCGCCAGGGTACCTATTCTCGAAAAGTTACCACGTGACAAGTTATCATTCAGGGTCACGTGACGGACAATCCGGTGATTCAATTTGTTATTGAGACATCACGTGACCAGAATCATAGCTTATCACGATGATAACATTTCGAGAAAAGGTACCCAGGCAAAATAGCACTGTACCTACGCGAATCAAACGGCTGAGTGTGTGCGACATGGTCTCCAGGACTCCAGGTGGCCGCTGCATGCTGCCTCGGGGTTGACTAGACTGCGCCGGGGGGGGGGGGGGGGGGGGGGGGGGCATGCAAATTCTGCACTCGCGATGCACGCGGGACGATGCACTGAAATGCACTTGTGCGCTTGCACTCGCGTAGAAGGCATTGTGCGGTCACAGCGGGCTTTGTCCTGGCGGTGTCTGCTGATTGGCTACCGTTTTGCGGTGTGTACGGGGCAGAGGTGCTGGAACTCGTGCTGGAATTGTGAAGCCAGCCATCGAGGGGAGATGGATTTGGCGACGAAAGTACGTTTTAAAGTCTTAAAATTAATCCTGCACTGCAAGACGAGAAATTGGTGCAATTTTCTCCGCAACTACCTCGTAGGTTGCTTTAGAGAAACTTTAGAATCTTGACGGTGACAAATGTCAGTCGAGAAAATCATCAAAACCTTTTCATATCAATGCGCACATGCCTAAAAGTCTGCTTCTCTCATATTCCATTTCCAATAAATGTTCGCCGCGATATTTAAGCAAGCAGGAGTCACACGGTTACACCATGTACGTCAGAGGGAAGGTTGGACCATCGTTAGTCATCTCATCCAATTAACACGGCTTTAGACGGGGAAATGAAGCTATAAATGAATACAACAAAAAAGCGCCGACAACGTAATACCCCCCCCCCCTCCCCCCGCCCCACCACCCCAAAGACACAAGAGAGGAGAAGTTCCTAGGCGACATCAGCCTAAAATCTAAAAGCATGCATAATCCCAACCACATAAATGTCCTCAGATAGTCGCGTCAAGCTGCCATTCTCAGCTGTTGCGTGGGGGCAGAAAAGACAATAATCTGTGCAATAATTTTCGACCTCGGTAGCTTCACTAATGGTTCCTCAGAGCCGGGATAGCCCGACGCCGATCGACCCGTGCCACAGGGCCCGGTGTCACAACAGTGCGTCGTTAAACGCCACAAATCAATCGTGACAGGGTGCCAGGGTAGTGTGCGGGGGCGATGTGGGCCTCGTCTAAGTGTGGTTGGCGTCCGCAGGAGGAGCTGGTGTTCTACAACGACGACGGCAGCTGTCAGTCGGTGGTCGTCGAGAAGGATCTCTGCGCCAGCGACCTCTGCCAGCTGCTGGCGCTCAAGAACCGCGTGGCCAAAGACGTAAACTGGACGATCGTCGAGCACCTCGTCGAACTGGGAATGGGTGAGTGCGTCGCTGGCCGCGAACCTACAGTGTTTTTCACGTTTAGAAGGAGAGCGGTGTTTTACGCTCACATAGAGGCTCCCTCGATGGTAGAAGAGTCAACGGTGTCAACAATCGTAGGCAGTCCTTATGTTTTGCCGAACACACTGTCCACGGTTTTGCTAAAAGATTGCACGGTCTGCATCGAATTGACATCGCAATGTTTGGAGCCTATTGAAGAAAGCTTTCCTTCTCAACGTGAAAAATAGTAAAGGACCATGCAGCGGTGTTGTGGAGGGGTATCAACCCGGCGGTGCTCATTTGCCTACGTGTTAACTTTTAAAATGGCTGTTCACCGGTGCAATACTTCCACCACCGTTAACACCGACGCGTAGCCGTTTGAGATGAGGAGCATTAAGGGTTAAGGAGTCTTAGGTCGTCATGCTTTTCTCGGTCGTTGAATAATCACTCAGGTGATGTTCAATTCGGTGACAAGAGGCATTTCCTTCTCGTAGATCGAGTCGTTCTCTCTCTTTTATATGCGAACATTTCCGGCCCAAACCAACAAAATCAACTTGTTGTGAACGGTTTGCTCCAAATTGGAATAAATAACGTTTCTTAACACGTTTATTGTGTGGTATGACGGTATGAAATGCAAAAAAACGCCTCCTTTAGTGTGACATCTCTCGAGTCCTTTCGAAGTTTCTATAGCGAGAGCGCCGCGCGTCCTATAGACTATAGGGCGACCACGACGTCGCTTGAAAGTCGCCGGTCTCGGGCCGCGCGTCCCGCGCTCCCTTCGCGGTGACATCAACGTCTATTTCCCACATAAATCCTGGCGTCGGCGTCGGCGTCGGCGTCGGCGTCGGCGTCGCGACGTCCTCGCGTCTCGCTGCCAGCGGGCGTCGGTCTGTCACGGCCAGGTGGTCGGCGACGCGCTCCCAGCCAAAGCTTGCACAACGCCCTAGCAATGCCGTGGCGTCGGTGTCGTACTCACGCCAAACTGTCTGCCTTACCTTCCACCATTGGATCATCGGATCATCGGATCATCGGTTCGCTAGCTTTGGCCGATTACGCGGTATTGCAGCAGGCTGACAGGGGTTTGATGAAAACCGTTTCGCATATTCTGACATTTTACAAGATGCATATTTTGTATTCATGTAGACATGATGTGTTGAAACAAGCATCGAGAAATTGGCGGAATAGTTGACAGAGCCGAGGTTTACTTTGCCATGGCTGCTAGCCAACCAGATGAGATATAATTTAAAGCTAGCAGGTGGTTAATTTATAGTCCATTTTCATTGCCGGTGCCGCACCCTTTCGACTCGCCCTGTCATCAGCGGCCGTGTTTCTTAATTTGAACACGATTGTCCATCTCTTGTGCTGGCGTGAGGGCCGTGCAATGTGGCTGGCTGCAATAGATCATTTTAAAAATTCATTGCGCAAGCGCGTCACTCCGAGAGTCGGGCCTGCATCAACGAGGTAAAATATATATATATTTTTTTTACCTCGTTGGCCTGCATGTGCTGTGGACTGCAATGCCCGCAAAGACTCGTAATAAGTATCAAATTTCGTTGTTTACTCAATTAATGATGGGCCGAGACAAGGTTTGCTGTGTACCAGATTACAATAGATACTCTAGCGTAAATATTAATGGTTCATCTAATTATATCCCGAAAGCTAATACGCATAAAAACCTGGCTAAAACCGGAGAATGTGAAGGGATTGTGCGGCCGGTTCTCGCGCTTTAGAATTTGAAACGTAAATAATTATTAGAAAATCTTTGGCTGGCACTTTAACGCGACCGGTAAAAGGACGAAAGAAGACCAAATGCCAATTTTATTCACTAATCGGCCGTCTACAGATTTTGATGAGCATGGATTTTAACGAGTTTTCGCAGTAAGCCCTCAAGTCGAGCCATGGCGATGAGTAACTAAATACGGCCTTTGTGGACACCAGTTTTCACTGGTAGTGGGTGCAGCTTGAATTTTTAAAATGGTCTAACGACTCTTCGATAATTCGCAGCGTCCGCCAGTTTGGGACGAGACTATTAAAGAAAATGGGACAGGACAGGCTTGCCGATGAGTCGTATAATCACCCCATTAAGTTACCTAAAAACAGCACCAGTCCTGCGAAGAGGTAGTAAAATTGTGGTTAGATGTATACGGTGTGGGCTGGCTCTCGTCCACCTTGATCGCTCCCCGGCTGGCAAGCAGCGCGTTCCCGGTCTTCCCGAATTCGCGTTCTTCCCCGAATTGCTTGGTCGCGCTCCCGTCCGCGCTCCGGCCAACCGACAATGCCTTATCTGCATGGCGGCGACGGGACGCTCGGCGCTATTCCTGGTCTTCGGCGAACTATGAGCGGGGAGAAAGAGTGTCAGACGGACGTGCATGGCTTACCCGTTCACCGACATTCCTGGAGTGACGAATGGGTTATTTTCTCTACTCAATGCAGAGAAACTAGAGTGTGACCGAGTGACAATGCCCTCTGTTTGGATGACGAATCCTAGGTCATCCACGATATTTTGAAGTCAACTGATCCATAAACGGCAGACTTATACGACTCCAGATTCGTATAACACACATAAGAATCAAGTTTATCAAAATTATTGGGTAGGCCATCGGTCGTGAACAATATGCTTAAATATTTTTATCGAAGGACTATCAGCCTGAGCCTTCTAAACAGCGGGACGAACAGTGTCCTTCAGGAAACTGTGTGCTACTGTTCTTTCGTGGGCTGTACAGCACTGTGTACCAGTAGTGCCCACTGAGCTTCCTAAACGCCCTCCTTTTTGTCCGCAGAGAGGTCGCTAGAGGACCACGAAGACGTCCTTGCGGCACATCACGACTCCGAGTCGTACGGCAAGCACTCCAAGAAGCGGTTCGTCTTCAGGAAAGACTTCAGGAAATACGAGTTTTTCCACAACCCCCAGGTGAGCGCTTTGATGGATTCGCGTCTTAAGCTCTATGGTGCGTGACTTGCAAAAAAGTTGGTGTTGTATAATAATAGTGTCGAGAGATGTTTTATCATAAAGTAATGGGGACACACTTCTAAGAAATTTTAGTTCCAAGTCCATTAAATGCAGAATATGCGGATAGTTATCATGTTACAAGTTATGTTTTGGGAGGCCCTGAAACGTCACCAACAAAACAAACCCGAAGAAAATCTGTCGTAAGAGCCTTTGCCGAAACAGCTCTCGACGTAGAAGTTTTACCTTGCAGTTCGACCTTGAAGATTATAACTTCAAATAATACCTACATGTTTCAACTTTCAACTACGAATTCAATCTTTTTCGGTCTTTGTAAATGGTGAGGCTGGTGAAATGGTGGTGGTTGTTTGGTGGAGTGAAACTGTTTGTTCGCAATGTGGTTTAGCCAGCACAGAGAACATTTGATGACCTGCCTCTAGATAATGAAGTACTATACATATTTGCGCCGACCGTGCGAATGGCAAAGTCCAGACATGCTAATCTATGGAGTGCTGATGCCAATTGTTTTTGTCCTGCCCTAAAGACAAAAGAAAATTCCAAATTTTACTTAGCTACCTTCTAGTTGGCAATCCGTGGGTGCATTGCAAACTGGATATACCTACTACCACTATATCCACAAGGGAATGTACTTATACCTTTGATGACCGAGTCACAAAGTTGACTAATCGCATTGCGCGACTCGAGTTCGTTGCTCGAGGCTGTTGAACCAATCAATTGGCACAATAAAACAATCAACTACTCGACCGAGTAAATTGCTTCCTTCACATTCAATCCACTTTGCAAATTGCCAGCGAAGAGTTCGATTTGCTTACGGGGACGCCTGCTCCTCCTCGACTTGAGTATAAGCTGCAGAATGCACTCATTTTCTTTCTAAGCATACCATGGCGAATACTTAAGGGTCCGACCGAAACATCATAACACGGTATTGTTCTTCTTCTGCCTGCAGCAATTCTTTCCCACGGACATGGTGGACCTCAACAGCTGCTACCAGCTGACTGGCAGCAACGACTACAACCAGACTATAGCGCTGCAGGTGAGAATCAACGCACCACGAGGGAGTCGCGGTGTTGAACGCAGGGACTGAAACCTTTCCCTTTTTGGGGTCCTGGTTTTGATCTTGGTCTCAAAAATTGATTAAATGGGTCCGGATCCCAGTCTTGGTCTTGATCTTGGTCTTTGGATTTTGAAAATAACTGGTCTCGTGTCTCAGTTTAGGTCTTTGGGTCTCTTTAAAATTCTGGTATTAGTAATTTTGGCTTTTTTAAGAAGTAGAATCCAGGGGAGTAACTAGAGGGGAGCGGCATACAAGTGGTCTGCAAGCCTTGGGCTCAGGGGGGCCTAGCGGAGGCCGAAGTTGAACCGAAAAAAGTGGCGATGACATCTTTTAGGGAATTTACTTTTTTAAATCAGCACGTTTTCTCAGTTCAAACTTTCAAAAATTCTATTCCCTAAAATGAAGTCATATGCCTTCATTTTTCTTACATCTTTTACAAAATTGGCAACACTAGAAGGGGTAAGGATGCGTCGCATGTTTTTTGTGCTGTGGGCCTCGGATTTGAAGTTACACCTTTGGTATGAATCCCCCGATTCAGTTCCCGTAAGGCGTAATGGATCTCGAATTTTCTCCACGGGGTTTTTACAACAGATGCGTGTTGTGTTGTAGGGTACGCTAGTTGCCCATACATTTCGACCATCGTGAAGGACACACAACCCTGACTTATTTACCGACGCGTGCTCGCTAAAGCAACCACTATTTCGTTCATCCCTTACACTGACCTTGGAGTGGTGGAAAATCGATGGTATTGTTATATTGTAAAATCGACCATCTTCAAGAATAAATATTTTCAAGCAAAGGAGGAAAATGGCCGCCGCATTTCATGTGCAATGGTGCACTGCACAAAGAGCGCTAATGAAATAGTATACACGTATTTCGCATCGCATATCAATGCCGTTATTTACAAGGATTGACTTTTTTCTCCTCTGTCTGTCTCTGTCTTTCTGTATGGAGTCCCGTCCCTCGGCCAACAAATAGGAGGCTGCGAAACCGGTAAAACTAGTTTTTAGGGTTTCAAGGCGGCGAAATGTGCAGGAAATGTTTGATTGTAAGAAATTTCGGTAGAAATTTTGCTTGTTATTTCACTTGAAAACATTTTCTTTCTCAGCTCGATAACATTTCTGGTCTCGGGTCTCCTTTTCGGTCCCAACTATACGAGTCCCAGGTCCCGGTCTCGGTCTCGCGACATTTATCTCGCGAAATGTTCGACTGCCTGGGTCCCCTATTCATGATCTCATCCTTAGCTGTGTTGCTTGAAAGACCCATTTCATCTCCGAACAAGTTGTGATCCAATTAAAGATTTTTACTTTTTATAACCTATGGCAGTAGCAAAACATGTTTAAACATTTTTTGACGATGCAAATAGCAATTAAGTGGAGCCCCTCATGACGTCATCGAGAGCTCTGGAATTAATCTTGTTGCCGTAATTACTTTCACGTAGCAGCGATTCGCTTCAAACTGTTGGTTGTGACTCTTTGCAGCGATCACTTCGCAATAACCAAATTTGGAATCGATATTACAATTTTGAAATTTTAGTTTGGAATTAGAAAGATTAAACATAACGGCTATGGTGGCCTAAAAATTAAGCATTCTTTTTTGCTTCTGTTTTGGTTATGAAAAGCCAGCAACTTTTATCTGTGGACAACTTGGGTGAAGGTGGGAGAATTCCGAGAGTTACATGAAATACTGTGAAGGCAGCTCAGGTTTTTGTTTGTTTCGAATTGAAACGGACCTTTTCTTGGCCCACACTAACTGGGACTCAACAAATCAATGGCCGATGGCCAAGAGAACGAAGCTTTCGAACTGTCGAAATTGTTGTTCTGGCACAAAGACCCGTACGTCACGTAAGCACAGCAAATGTCGATTTTAGAAAAAATCTTTTTTACGAATTTTGTGGCTAGAGAATCCCCTGCTTATATGTCGTGGTGTGTGACTGCAGGGAGTGCGTAACACCATTTTGAAATCGGTCCCTGCACTACAAAGCAGGCAAACTCAGAAATTAATTTGAAAAAAAGCTCACATCCACCATCTGCAATCAGATCTGCGAACTAGAATACAAGTACTCGAAGATTGTGTTTTGTACAAAAGCATTTGCTACCACTATTTGAATGAAACCTATCTCCCCATCTATACTTGTAGTTATGCTGATCCCAAGTAACCGACGCCTTGGCTAAAACAACTTATGCATTAGCTGTCGTTTTGTCGAATCCTAGTTTATCATACCTGTCAATTATTATACCCAGCTTCCTATTTTCTAATCCTATAAACAAATACAAAAGTTCTAGCCACATAGCTTTGTTTACCAGTTGCCCTCTTTTTAAATCAGCCTTTATTCCGACGCCCAATGAGTTTGCCATTCCCATTCACTAACCGACGCCGACGCCTCCGGTTCACAGACGATGCTGACGCAGTCCGGCGAGTGTCCGCCGATCTTCAGCCAGGTCTGGGTGCGAGAGACCGGAAACCAACGCGGCTGGAACAAGGCCTTCCTGCTCCTCAAGGATCGGACGCTCTTCCTCTCCTACAAGGTATGTCACCCGCCGTACACGCCTTCTTCGCTATCACCATACTCTTGACGAAGTAACTAGAGCGTGATATAAAGCGTCGGAATGAGTGAATTATTAGTCAGTGGGGCAGGAGCTTAGAGGCGCGTCAACCCGTACGGTCAAATTGCGCCTGACAAAACGATGGGAAATCAGTGAGACTACTAAGCACTCAAAACACAGTTTGTAATAGCGTTTTTTGAAGAAACTAGTGCAAAAGGTATGACAAGTAGGCAATAATCTCAGTTATGTATCACAAGTCATAAGCAATTTGTCGGTACCCCTGCTTGGTGCACGCAGTACACGCTAGCAGTTTACCCCTGTGAGGTAGGCTGTACGCAATGAACAGGGGACTTGATCATGTCGGGGATTCTCACCTATGAGTAAGGGATGTTGGGCCAAAGTCCAGAAAGTCCAGAAGTATTATTTTTCGGGTTTTTTTGGGTTCTTCAACATCCATTTTTGAAACGATAATCCGAAAAGAGAGCGATTACTTTTTTTCAGGGGATGGAAAGTTAATCCGAAAAGAATAAGTTTCTTTAGGGAATTGATTTTTTGGAAAGTTAAGAGGCCATCGAACGCGAAAAAACCGTAATTTTGTGATTATCCCTAACCCGAACTCGAATCGGAATTACCAAATTAAAAAAACCAGAACCCGAACCGGAATGAGCTAAATAAAAAAAACCGAACCGAAATTTCAAATTAACCGAACCAGAGCCTGAACCCGAACAAATATTAATTTCGGTTCGATGCCCTGGCTAAGCAAGTTTTGGGACACCAGACTAAGTGATAAAATTCAACAAAGGCTACTGTAAAAGCTAACCAGTATTAAGTTTCCTTGTATTGGAAAAATGAAAATGTTTTTCCAAAGAAGAACTCCTGGGCCCGGATTCACAAAGAGTCTTAACTTTAATACCGTATTAGAGATAATACGGTGGTACTATTACCTCACTAATACGGCATAACTTTATTACCGTAATAGCGCCATTCCGAATTCACCAACAAAATATTAGCGTGGTGTTAAATTTCATCACAAACTCAGAGTGTTGTCACGACATTTGAAATTTCGACCAATCAGTGCAGAGTGCGCATTTATTCAAATACCGTTTGTCTGCTGTTCTTCTGTCGTCTGCCAGTTGGAGCTGTGGGAGCGTAGAGTCAAAGAGGTTTGAAGTGTCCGAAAAGTGTGAGTTTTGTTCCTAATTCATGGGAATATTGAAAAATTATCATAGTGCTACACTGAAATACCCATTAAATGTTATTTGTGAACAGACAAACAAAAGTCTCGCAGAAAACAAGATATTAAAATTTAAATGTGATGGTCATAACTTCACTAATACCAGTCGGGGCTGGTATTAGATTTAATACCGAATAGCGCTCTTATTACTGCTTAATATTCTTTGTGAATTGGGACTAGTGGCAATTCTTTCATTACCTTGATATTCGTCATAAAGTTAATACGGTATTAGGAGATAAACCCCTTTGTGAATCCCGGCCCAGGGCCCTGGGACATTCATGTACATATAGTACATTCGCGAATTTCTGCTGGTCAAATCCACTTAGGGGCTTCGGACAATGCCATTGTTAAAACAGATAAGTATCTTGACATCCGTCAAGAATTCGAACCCTTTCGCAGCCCCATGTTGTCAATTTTCGGGGAAACCCCTTCATTGCCAATCATCAGGTATACCGTATAAGCACACAAGAGGGACGAGAGTGACAACGCAGCTATTTGCATGGAGCTGGAGATCCGTCAGTTGCCACACTCGAAGAGAAGACAATAGACATTAGAGCTAACAAGGGTAGGCACGCGACTTCCTACCCCAAAATCTCAAGTGGTTTTGACCAGAAATTCGCGAATGTGAATGTACTATACATATCTAAAGAGTGTCGGCCTCGAATAGTAGTCATGGGGCAAGTCTGATTCTTAGAAATCGCTTTTTGTTGGCTGGCCGAGATCAGTATGACAAGGGACAGGGGTGGCTAGAAAGCCACGCAAGCAACACTGGCCACAGCTGGCCAGTCGAGCGAGCCTCAATCGGTACAATAACGAGCGCCACCCTACTCCATGTCCTTCACCATACGACGGGCCGGGTTGTCAAGTTTTTACTCTAATTTCCTAATGTTCCTAATTTGAAAATCTTCAGTCATGAGTCTAGCCTTACCATAATCATGTCAAACCAATAAAGCTCTCTGCTCTCATCGCCGCTGCCGTCGCCTCCATAATCTATTTCTTCGAACCCAATATACAAGCACTTTCTTTCGAACCCATCCCATCCATGCTTGGCAACAATGAGCGGCATGTTGGCACCGACCCTGACCGACCCTTTCAAGTTTAGAGAACCCACTGTTGCCAACAATTGGCCTAGGACGTTTCAGTCTCGAATTCACCGCGAGCGAACGTCACGGCACGGCGTTGCGTTCGGGGCAGTAACAGTTAGCGCTTGTCTGTCGACACACACGGACCTTTGCTCGGGCGTTCGCGATGTGTTTTCACAGGGACAAAGGCAGAACTTGCTCGCAATTTGCTAGAAACCTGCTGAAGCGTTTGGTAAGCCGTGTGTTTAGAGGTTAGGTTTGTCGAGTATACGGGCGTGTGTACATTTATAACGTTGTACAATCTTGAAATGTTTAATTAAACGTGAATTCCCTCCCCTTCACCATTCGCTAGTTATCTTTGTTGGTACAACCAGTACAATATTGTTCCTAGTTTTGCAACATAAAAAGGAAAGGACCTGCATTGTGCAAGTCGCGTACCGCGTACGGTATTCAGTTTTCAATTTCCAACGCAAAAAACTCGTTTGGTCTAGCTTTGCATCTACTATGTCATTCAATTCGCAAATCACGGACGCTTTATGCAGTCTAATTACTGCGAAACGAGCGCTACTCTGGGGAATTAACGTCATGCGATCTCTGGTTCGGCCGTGACGACCTCTTGTTGCCCCCCGGGTTCCTGCGGTCGGTCACAACGCGGCTCACCATTTTGCTTGTGTCCTGCAGGTCCAGGTCGTCGCCAAGATCCTGCGCGCGTGGAAGTCGCGCAGAGACGAAGGGAATTCTAGCGGCGACTCCAGTCCCTACCTCGGCGAAAAGGTAGGACTTGCGTTTTTATCGCTTGGTTGGCTCGTGGTGTAACGAAAAGTCGGGATGTTGCTGTCAATGCGTCGCTAGAAGGGATTTAAGTCTAGCTAGTCAGAGGAGGAGAGAAGTCTGATTGATCGGTTATCCAGGCCCTATATATCACCCCAGCAGTTAGTAACTGATGGATTTTTCTAGCTGGCATCATTCAGGATTCAGGAAGTGTTAACTAACTAGGTAAGGATGTATCATTCAATTCATCATGTGGTGCATAAATCTGAGAACTTGTCACCGATCTCCTGTCGATCGTGGAGTAGCGGTGAAAGGTGCGACCTGTCAATGGCCAGCTGATCTCCAGATTGATGAGCGTCATAACCCCCCGAGGGGTGGGAGGGGGAGGGGGGCGTACAGACTTTTGCACGCGTGTGTACTGGCCAGCGAGGCGTGTCGAGAGTGATTGAGTGAGTGAGTGACGGCCTCCGGAGATCCAGCGACTCTGCCGCCTGGGGGCACTGCAGAGGGCATTGATAGGCGGAGAGGCGGAATGCGAGTCGAGCGGCGCCATATTGGCTCAAATACTCGCTCTCTTGGCCGGCGAGGCAACGTCACATGCCAGAGCGTTTATGTATTGAACAAGCTTGCTGGCTGCCTATGGCGGTTACTTTTTATGCCTTATTGCCTGTATCATTAATTCTATGCTTCGGTGATTGCTTTAATGCAAGAATCTGATCGACACCAGCCATGTATTCAGTGTCACATCAAGGCTGTACATACGAGACAGCATCCTGTATCATATTACATTTTGGCATGAGAAATTGTAATCTAGAAGCAGAAAACTATGCTTCGATCAAGAAATGCCTTCATTGAAAGGGTTAACCGTGTAGGTTAAATGTACAAACCTGCGTTAACTTAAAGGTATGCCTATATGACCTAACGATGGTATCTAGATATTTCAACATGGACACATAGATTTTCCTAAGCAACTTATAAAGACTATCTTACATACTTGTATATACTGGCACACCCGGGACGAGAAACCCTCTACCGTCACAAAATACACATTTCAGTGTACTCCTAGCTGCAGTAGCCCAAGTGTCATGTCGTCACGTGGGATGTATCAGTTCGAATTCGTAGCAGAATCACTGCTTACGTGAATAGCGCCTTTCCCGTGGGCTGGAATTCCAAGCAAAGAGTACCCGAAATCCCTATTCCAACTGAGTGAAGTCCGCGGAGTGGCAACAGTCAGCAGATTCTAAGATGAATCTGGTTATTAGACCTTGGACCCACCTAGATGACCCCTTCCCATTGCTTTTCAACCGCGCGGCGACCATGCCATCGCCAATGCCGGTCGACCACTCTTCGGCTGCGAAGACTCTCTACCGCCAGCAACGGGCACCGACAACGGGGGCCCTGTTGCCGGCACCGCGACGTGGAAAGTTCCACTCGCTCCTCGCCCGTTCTTTTGTCTTCCCCGCGGCCCGTCACGTGACGCTTAAGTTGCTCGGGTCGGGGTTTGTAGTAGTTGGCTCCATCGACAGAGCCGGCGTTCTGACGGAGCGCTTCAATTTGCAGGCAGCTTATGCTGTACAGCTTAGAGTAGGGCTTTTATTATGAAACCTTGTGCCATCGTACGTCTACGGACTCGCCACCACTACCAGTATACCACCACCCTAGCAGAGAGCTGCTCATTTATAAATCTTTATCACGTTGACCCACAAGTCGAATCCCGCTAGCTGTAATCCAAACCTTAAAAACCTTGAATGTAACTTTTATGTCGCGGCGCTGGCTCGTATGCATAGCCGTGATCACGTCAATATGACTCGCATCAGGGGGCCACAGCTCCTTCGACAGAGCGGGACAAAGGACGAGGAAGGACTCAGCTCTTCCAGCTGCAGGATTCCTTCACCAACCCCATGCGCGAGTTCTGTTGGGGACCAAGACGACGATAATCGGCATATACCCACGTATACACTGCCTAGAAACGTGAGATTCTTTTCAAATGAGGAGTTGAGGTTTGTGGTAAAGCAGGCATCGGCAATTCTTGGCCCGCCGGGACGTGGACAATTAGCATGAAAGATACCTAGGCCCAGACGGTATCTGGAGAAAAATATTTAAAAAGTTAAAATAAAACCGAAATTTTCAGATATATCTTTAGTGCTTCCCAGTAGTTGTTGGGCTCATGTTTATTCTTGTACATCTTCCTGGTAAACTTATATTCTCGACTTGCATAACAGCATTCATTGCGGTATAAGAAATGTCTGATTTTGGCTGTGTTTATAGGTGAGAAATGAGAATAGCAAACTTTTACTTTAATATACCTATGCCATTACCAATTATGCGTGTATGCGTGTTACATTGGATATATTTTGAAGACTTGGGATAATCCACGAGGAAGTGGTCTCGAAAATGAACTGTTTTGTACCCCATGTCTGATAATCTTATTAATCTTCGAAAGCGAATGAGAAGAAATTGCGTTAAAACAGTTTTAATGTCTGAGGAAGGGAGAGACACATCCCCTGCATGCACAGCCAACAAGATTTTTTTATGCGATGTTCATTTTGGAGCCCTATCTATTTTGATGATGCTTTATTTGACATAATTTCTTCCCTACTCATCTCATTTACGCATGTGGTCATCCGGCCCGCCGAGCATCCAGAAAATTTGAATCGGGAATCAGGATTCAGGCCCGTGAGTTCCAAAAGGTTGCCTATGGCTGTGGTAAAGCGTTGAATTTTTATTCCCTATAGCTGTTTGGGATGCACAGTACACCTGAAGAGTCAGAGGCATGTGATTTCATCATTATTTATGACCCTGCCCTAGACATTTTGCATATTTTTTTACGGAGACACAACTGAACGCTATGTGCATTGTCGGACTGGCTTCGCAAGGGCCCCCGCATCAAGAATCTATTCATTATCCAAAAAAAGGTCATCGCTAAATTTTTCGGTTCAATAAAAGTAATAAAACTCAAAAAGTATATTCCCTAAAAAAAGTCATCGCCTATTTTAAGGGGCATCGCGGTCTGAAAATTGGGGGCTCCCGCGGTCAAATAGCTCGGGGCCCCGGCGGCAATCGCCGCCTAGCCGCCCTGGCCAGTCCGACACTCACTATGTGCTTCGATAACTCAGTTTAAACCGATTTAGATCAAGGTATTGATGAAACGCGTCCGTCAGTAAAGCAATATGCAAGTTGCAAGTTGCAAACGAGCAAATTGCAATACTTGCAATAAAGCAATATCCTGGAATGGGCAACATTTTTGGGAGACTAATTTGTGTACATAAAAATAAAATATGCAAGTAGTTTTTCTCTGCCTGATAGCTTCCATTGCCATGACAAGTTGATAAATGCACTCGTGAACTATGACTTGGCCATTGGCAGTGGCGGCGAGACTCCTGCCAATCCCATCCCTCCCCCCCCCCCCCCCTCCTAGCAAACCAGAAGCGGATCACTCTGTATGTGTTTGCAGTCACTCGTTCATCCAACGATCACTTTATTGGTTACTGGTTATTGGATCGAGGTTTTGTAGGTACTTATAATTATTTGGCATCATTTTGCAGAACTATTTATTGTCGGTCGTAGGTACAACTGACATCCAATGCGACTGATGACAAAACTAAATCAAAATCGTGTCCAAGAGTTCATCATTACATACATCATACATCACGACCTCCTCGAGGCTCATTTTGGGTTAATTTTTACGAGCGCTTGGAATATTTGTTTACAACATAAACAATAACAATGAACAATTATATTGGACTGCATTTGAATGCATTTAATCGGTTCCGTACCCTATTGTCCTATCACACATGACACGCATATTTTTAAAAGGCCCGCAAAAGCGAAAGAAAATCTCACAAAATGCCAGTAGAACGACAAGAGAACGTTGTTGAACTTCAGATGACCCGAGATGGCACCTCTTAGTTCTGACAGGCGATCTGAGCATCACCAGGCTGCCCACCCTGTAATCTACCACCGTATCTCCGTGCTTGTTTTTATATTTTTGTGTTGTATTTTGGCAACAAAAGGTATTATCTTTTAAAAACGCAGTGTAGGTTAGCAAAGCTGGGCATGGGCCCTCATCGTGAGCTGCGAACACATGGGCTCGAAGTGATCGATATGCAAAGGCAAAACATCGCCGGAAGTGGGCTCGCCAACGTCCGGAACAGTGTTGTACCGAAACACAAGCGGCCGGCAAAATTTTTACCGAATTGGTCGGCAATTTTGTGCAAACCAGTTGGTGGTATTTTATGCGGGAGTGGTAGACTTGCATAGCTACAAAACTCGACGAGCTTCGTTGAGAGATTTTGTTTTCTCTTCGACCATGATCATGTCATTATGTATTGCTAATTAAAAGATTAAATATTTACTAGTACATTCTAAATAAGTAAATTGAATTTTAGAAGTAGCTAAATAATCCCCTTGTTTGTTTGTTTTAATGTTTATTCAGTTTTAAGATAACGGAAAAATGGCAACATACATGTTGAACGCAGTAAGAGCTGGCACGGCATAGGTACTAGTTGCCGTACCGTACCGGAGCAGTGATCGAAGGTTTTCTAATGTATACCAACCAGGCACTTGTCTCGACGCAAATTAATCTGGATTGTTTTACTTTACAACCTGGCTTCAAGCTGCAGGTCGGTTTTAGATATTTGAAGGAATTATCTGAGATGTAAGTAAGAAGTTTGAACTAAATCAGAAAACAGTAATCGAACCTTATTAAATTTGAAATAATTTAATATCCCAATGTGGTATTGTACTGATATGTTTCTGACTGTAGGGCTATTTCACCAACGTCGGTGTAATACCCCCTAAACGGTCGTTTAAGGCCGATTTTGACTGGCGTATTCGTTTTCTCTACAAAACTCAGTTCTTCTATCATTCAAATGGAGAATTTGGAGTTTTCTCGAAGAAAAATGCAAATTCGACTTTTAGTTCCGTGGTGATAACATATAGGATTATTTGGTGAACTGAAAACACTTACATGTTGTGTCTGGAACTACTTTCTTTCACCACTAAACACGGTTTAAAAGCTAATTCCCCCATCTTGGGGGCTCAAATAATAGACAATGGTTTAGCCGGGGAATTAATAATGACATTTACAAAATAAAATGTTTCACCTGTCAAAACAATGCCTTCTAGAATCACTGCCACTTTAAAATCAAAATTCAAGTACTTTTTTGTGACCTGTCTGAAATTTCTGCTTTGAACTTTTCAAAAAGTCAGTTAATTAGAGAATTTCAAGGCACTGGCTAAATTGGCCTTAAACGCCCGTTTAAGTTAAACTTGGTGAAATAGCCCATCAGTCTGTCTGCCTGAACGTGAATGATACCCACCTCGTTATTCTGACGGTCACTAATCGAAAATAGTGTCGCTTGTGTGCCAACCTAACCAACCTAACCAACCTAACCAAACCTGGTTACCAACCTAACCTGGTTTGAGTTCATGTATCGCAATTTTTACTACGTAATGTGATAGCACAAAAAGGGGAGGCATGCTCTGACTGAAGTGCAATAAATATTTAATTATACATTTTCGCCAACAAAACGCTTGGTATGCAGCTTTGGCTCGCAGTCCCAAGTTCTATACGTTTTATGATCCAACCTGTACAAAACCCCACATAGATATGAAACAGCCCGTCCAGAAAACGTTGAATCCCTTCTGCAATCTCTATTTTATTACAATTAAAGGCCATCTCATCACCTGACAAGCTGTGCTCCGATGAAAGATTTTTACTTTTTATAATCCATGTCGGAGGCAAAAATATTTTCAAATTTTTTTGAGGCCGCAAACAGCATTTATCTGGAGCGCTTTATGACGTCATCGTGGGCGCTGGGAATAGTTTGTTGGCCGTAATTACCTTCCCAAAAAACCGAATCGCTTTAAACTTTCGGTATTGACTTACAGCGATCACTGCCCAATATTAAAATTTGAAATCGATATTAAAATTTTGAAATTTTATTTTGAAATTGGAAAGATTAAACAAAATGACAATTAGTGGACAAAAAGTTTTTTTAAACTAATTGCTTCTGTATTGGTTATAAAAAGCAGGAATCCCTAATCTGAGCACGACTTGTGTGAAGGTGAGATGATTCCTATAAGGTGGGGGGAATCCGCTGACATTCGAATGTCTACAAAATATTATTGCTTCAGACAAACTAATAGCAGCCCGAAACAAAATAGCTAGTGCTCTAGGTACTTATTAAGACCTTCAAATAAAGTATCAGTCATTTTTGTGTTCATAGATTTGCTGAAAATTCTGAACTGCCAAAAATTTATTTTAAAAAGTTTTGAAGGTTTTTCTCAATTTTCAGCAGGCACAAAATTGATTCTTATGTTATTTGAAAGCTTTATAAAATGCCTAGGGCACTAGCTATTATATTCTACGCTGACACTGATAGTTTGTCTGTAAAAAAATATATTATGAATATTCGTAGATTAATAACATTGCCGAGTTGGCACGTCCACTCTGGACAATGGATCCTCCACCAACCAATCCAATCCCATATCATGCATGATGGGCCGCAGGCTTTCGATCGTAAAACACACTATAGGTATAGCATATTATAGCCGCCGGCCATTATAAAATATAAATCACAATCTATATGGATTGTGTGTATAACAAACCACGGATCATAATCCATGCACCGAGCGGGGATTGCGATCAATCGTGGAGTCACGAGCTCGGGACTCTGCTGTAAACAACGTCATCAATCAGCGTCGCGACGCCGACGTCGACGCGTGGCCTCGAACCGCGAGGCAGAGTCGATGGACTCTGGCGTAACTGCTAGTCGGAGGCCCCCAAGCACACAGCACCCGAGGCCCCCTCTTCCCCAAGTGTGTTGCCGTTTCAGATTTCCAGAATTTAACAAATTGCGAGGGAAAGTAACAGATGTGAAAAATTGTACCAGATTTTTGTCTCCTGTGAGAAAATCCAAAGTCCTTACCCTAAATAAAAAGGTCATCGCCTTCTTCTTTTCGGATAAACTCACACAAAATTTCACGGTATCAGACTCGATTCACCAACTGGCTTCAAAATATCCATTCTCAAAAACCATTTTTTTTTTTATTAACTTATAAATACAAAATTTCATAGATATTACAAATATTCGAACCCAAGGGGGGTGTTAAAAAAGTCTCATCGCTTGCTCAGGGAGCCCTCGGACCTCGCAGAGGCCCCACTGAGCCCGAGGCTCCCGAGCACTGGTATGCCTGCTCCCCTCTGTTACGTCACTGTACTGAGCGATCACCGCGGCAAACCACATGCAGTGCCGCCCAATCGAGGACGTCGGTGCACTTAAGCCATGCAATCCCTCGCGCAAGATGGCTGCAGCGTGGACCGCGACGGCGGCAGCACGTAACCTACCATGAACTTGTGCCATCTTGGGAGAGGTCATGGTATAGACACTAGCGCATCAATGGGGGGAGTGTTCTCTTGAGAACGTGCATATACCGTCAAGATCAAATGCGATATGCTGTATAGGTATATTGTCTTCGATGGATAACATCGTGACGTCGATTTACCCCATGTTTTTTTCTTTCTACATCTGGATAAACTGCACATGCAATCACGATTCACGAATGCGATTGAGGAGGAATCTAGGACACATATAAGTAACATGATTATTCTTATGAGTGGTAATTTGGTTTGCAATTCAGTTTAAAACGAGAAACGTTATGAAGGCATATTTTTTACAAAATTTGGACTTGACAGCCTGTTTTTATACCCCAATGCATGGCAAGGGCAATCCCATAAGAATGCCACACGTTTTTATTCCACAGCCATTTAAATAATTTAATATTCGCACGGCCCCTTGGTCCGCTGACAGTAATACCAGCATGGCAAACACCTAATAGGGGATTATGTATGTGTCGACATCTCAAAGGGTTGTGGGCAAGGGGATGGGGGACGGAGGGTCGGACGTGGATTTATGTCCTCCACCCCCATTTCCCGAGGCGAGAAAAACACCACTTGTCTCGGGGCGGAAAAACAACTTTCCCAGCGGCATTGTGACGAGCCACGTGATTGGCTGGCGCCTTTCAGAGGCTCTTGGCGATTGGCTGGGCGCGGGTGTGCGCCCACTGGGTCACCGGGTCGAAAAACAAGCGCCCCTCGACGACCCCGTCGTGGTAACGACGCCATGGCTCGTGTCGAGCGGCAATAACACGGTGATGGATCTACGCACTGTTCGGTGGCTGTCTTCTGTTTCGACGTCTTCGGCCTCGATGGGGACAAGTGGAGCTTTTTTGGGTCGCTCGACAAGTACATAATTCTTTTGGGTCGTTTGGCGTTATATCCCTGATAGAAAAGTTGCCGACATTTCAATTCAATGCTTGGCATGGAAAACCCCAATAGAATGCAGCAGCACATTATACTACTAACATTTTAATTTGTAACTTGCGTTTGTATAAAATTTGCGGTGGGTATTGTTTGCCATGGCATAACTCGATGTCCTGCCAACGTCCTGCAAGTCCTGCAAACCATGAGTCTCTATGCCTCAGTTTTGACAATGAGTTGCATGGGATAAGCAATTTTCATTCTCCTTTAACATGTTCATACTCTCGAAGTTGCCCAAAACTGTTCAGCAGGCATTGGTATTGTTCTGGCCGCATGTGGTAACTTATTCGAAATGTTTTGACCTAACCCAACTCGCGATCGATAGCGACCACCAATACACAATCGCGCGTAAATAACACTTTCCCCTCCGTCGCCGCGTTTCCCGAGAAGGTGACATAACTCGAATGTTGTAGACCAAGTGAGGAAGGATGGCTGCGATGGATGGGCGACCAATGGCACCTTGCCGTCTAGCTGTGCGAAACCCGATGACCCTGACCGTCGACGACAATTACTAGAGAGCCGCGCGTTGGGCAGAGAGAGTGTGGAGCACTCCACGCCTCTTGTTTCACTCGATGTGCGCAGGACTGCGTTGCAGGCGGTCAGCAGAACTGCAGATGGCCATTCCTGACGGACAGTCCGCCGAATGGCATCAAGGAGATTGGGTATTTCAATGAGGAACTTCGGTCTCAAAATGAAATTGTGTTAACTTGGTAACTTTTCGTCTACAGCCCCGTTCTAAACTTGTGTAAGCTGCACGCAAAGCTTTTGAAGCTTTCAAGGCTTATGTAACCGATGTGACTACATCGAGCTCGCTACAAAGCCAGTCTTCTCAAAACGAAATCCTCTGGTTTATTTGGAGCAAATTTTCTCCATCAGCTCAAGCAATGGGGATTCCAATTGTTTCATTTTCGGGCCCTAGACTCATGTAAAAGCAAGTGTCACCCAACTTTTGGAACTTGACGCACCACATACTTAGCGCCAAGTGGGCTTCTTTCAGAGAAGCCCAATGATGTTCACAAAACTAAACAAGCTTAGCAAGGAACTTCTTATAAGCTCAATTAAAGGGACCTTTAAGACTTGAACCCTTTCACTCGAATGTCGAGCTGGACTGCTTTGAGAGATGCAAACGGCCAGCCACTCGGTGCTATCGGCGTCCGACGGCGTCGCGACGCCTCTCAGAGGTCTATCGGCGGGCGCCGCGAGCGCCCCGGCGCCCCCGGCGCAGCCAGAGGGGCGTGTCCTGCGCCTCGTTAGCGCTTGTTTTTCCCACCGTCGCCACGTGACCGTTGCGTGCGACGTCTTAGCGCCGGGGTAACGTCTTGACGTCTTAATCGCCGCGGGCCGGACAGGGTCGGGTCGGGGTGGGGTTAGGGTGATTATAAACTCGTATACGATGGACTTTTACTACCTGCACCCTTGGGTGTATAACTCCATGTGTAAAGTATCATCAGTTCCTTAAATTGCATGTTTATTAAGCTTGTTTGGCTTTATGATGATAGCGTAATAAAACAAAAGGAAACATTAAGTTTTCACGAACGCTGGAAATCATGCTCTGCAATTTGCATGAGTACAGCCTTTTAAGGTACAACTAGAGCCAAACTTGTTGGCATAAAATGCGGATTGCTGTTTCGAACCATCCATTGTTTATTTTCGATGTTTGCTATCTTTGCTCTAATTTGGTCAATGTGCAGCGAGGAAGGTCATCATTGACATCAAGGAACTCAACTCGGGGGCTAAAATCCCCAGTGCAGCGTGGTTTCTTTGCCGCACCACCCCGTGCAATACCAAAGTGTATACATAGTTTTTTTGGTATTATTATTTTCTTGGGCCCTTTGCAGAGTATTACAGAAAAGCAGTCTTATAATATGTTACAAAATCTATTTATAAAAAATATCTATGAAACGGTCGAAATTTTCCAAGCTGCTCATAATTTCTTCAGTAAGTGGTAAATTGTTACAATCGGAGTTAGTTTTCGGGGAAAATGAATACTGAGTCTTGGTCGCCATTGGGTTTATTTATTGAGTTTATTTATTTATTGTAAAAAACGAACGCACATGCGTTTCCCAACGAATAGGGTATTCCGACACACCAAACGAAAGCACGTTCATCCCGTCGCTTTCCCACGGCCGCCGTCCCTTTGGCACTATCCTGTGACGTCTCCCTGTTTCCCGTGCAAGAATCAAACGAGAAGGAAAGGAGCCTGCGCCCACAGAAAGGGAACTCGTCCGCCCCCCCCCCCCCCCTGCTCGCTGGACTCTCCACGGTGACCGTTCGTCAGGACGGACGTGCCCGCCAGTGGGTCACACGGCAACAGGTCTCTCCGCCGCCCGGGGGCGCCGCTGGCCCTGAGATCGCCGCACACTCTGTGATGGGGGGGGGGGGGCGTCCGGCGCGGAGAGCGAGCTCTGTGATGGGGGGGGGGGGGGTACCGCGAAGCCCAATCAGAAAAATCCAGTCACTTGTTTCATGTATTTGACCGAATTTCACATCGATTTCACGATTTCAGGAGATAATCGGGAAGATTTGCATACCAATCTGTGGGAAATGTATTAATTTTTAGTAATCAAACAACAAATAACAGTACAGTCCGGTACTTTAGCAAGCTTAAATACCGCAGCTCATGTTGTAAATGCAATACCTTTCGACCACTCCATGGCCATATCCAGATCGGTGACGTCTCAGGAAGTGCTGGCATATATTTGGGAGGAAATAGCTCGGGCTCCAAATTCTATCCTGGGGTGCGATCATGCGATTGTAAACGAATGATTTTGAGATCACAACGTTACACGATGGGCCTCCTAGTCCACGACGAGCATGCGCAGTTGCAAGCAGCAGAGATCACTCCTCGCGGATCAGCTGGGGCATCTTCTGTCAGGCCGTGACCGCACTCTGCACAGCCTCCTCGATCGCTGGACCAGTTTCTCGGGGCGAGCGTGCGGTGTGCGGTGACTGACCGAGTGTCTTTTACAACTCTCGGCACTCGGAGTATCCTCGGTACACTCGGTACTCGGTACTTAACGCTAGAGGTGCTGGTTTACTTGTACCGTAACCTGATTGTGTCTATATCTGTACTGGAAGCCACGATGGATTCTGATTCTCGTTGAGGAAAACTCGTATTGAATTGAAAATACACATTCAAATAGAATAAAAAAATTCCCATTATTCTTCTGGAGTCCTCTAATAAAATCCAAAGTAGTACATTCACTCTTATATCCTTGCAACGCTGTAGAAATTCTGGATGCTTTCTGATTTTCGCGAAATTGTTAGTGTACGCCCGACCTTCGATCTTCTTCCGCTGCAGCACTAGTGTCGCTTTGGCATGCCCGTGGAAAGGGCCGCCATCTCTAAGATGAATGGGCAAAAGGAACACAAACGTGTGACACCAGCCCTGCAGCGGAAACACGTTCCCTCGTGGTTCGAAGGGGACATAGGGCTTCATAGGGTATCCTTTTTCTGGTGAAAAACATTGGCATTGAAACAAAATTAGATCTTCGCGAATGGCAACCAAGATGGCGACTGACGGTCTAGCAAAGAGTCATTGATGATGATGAGAGTGAGCATTCTCTAGGCGTCTCTGAGCGAGCGGCAAGTGGTACAACTCATTGGCACCATCGGCGCCTAGAGGCCAGACACGTCCGAGCGCAGGCTGCACACAAGACACATAGGCTCCCGGAACGAACCGGCTCGCTCGGACTACGTGCACCTGAGGAAACTGCTAACGACTTGCAGAAATTGACAGCCGCATGCAGGCTGTGGCTGGCGATTATTACGGCGATTGCGTCACCGCACGCTAGGCTTGCGGAACGGGAAAACGGCTCTCGACTGCGCGGCTTCACGCCTGTTTTGTGCCGGTGTTTGTTTCTTTTTTGTCAGTCTTCTCGCATTCGTTCTTTAGAACCAATCCGGTATGATTGACGTTTTGAAAGGTTTTTACGATTCGACCATGTCTCGAAGAACGTTTTGAATACTTAACTCTTCTCGTCCATAAATCTTATGACAGTCTCAGGGGCGCAGCCCACAGAAGATGTGTTATAATTCTCAATCAAGACCTTGATTACGATTATGCTCGCTTTTAAGCAGCTCAGTGAAGATATAGCAAACTTGTGTAGGCCCTGATGATGGAAAAAATATACCTTTCGGTTAAAATTTAGCGAGATGCCTATTGAACCATTCTTATGGATGGAAATAAACAAATATAGCTCCCATAATGGAATAAGAAACCTCCCTATACCCCCCCTCTTCCTCCTCATGACCCGTAAATCAGACCCCCCCCCACACCATCCCTATACTTCCAGAGAATTGTCTAGAGCTAATTCAGATGCTTGCAAATTCAAGCTATTTGTTACATGTGGTCAAACCACCAGTCTAAAAAAAACTCCGCCACAAAGCTCAACGTTTTTCTCTGGGTTCAAATTTTTTGCTCGTCGTCCGCGTCATGGGCGTCGATTGTAGCTCCATCGCGAACTCGATGGCGTGTGCTGCGTGGAGAGCGCACATCGGGTACCTCGGGTGGAGCGCGCGGCGCGGAGATGCGTCCACTCACGGCAAGCGGGCAGACCCCCACGGGTGGCGCTCAGCTGAGAGTCACGATCGGCCGGCGATGACGTGACCCTAACTCGACGCGCGACTCGGTGCTCCGCGCCCCCTCGCGGGGCCCTCGTGGGAGACGGCTGTGGCACGATACGAGAGTGGCAGACTCGGGGTATCGTGGGAGACGGCTGTGGCACGGTACGAGAGTGGCAGTCTCGGGGCCCTCGTGGGAGACGGCTGTGGCACGATACGAGAGTGGCAGACTCGGGGTATCGTGGAAGACGGCTGTGGCACGGTACGAGAGTGGCAGACTCGGGGTATCGTGGGAGACGGCTGTGGCACGGTACGAGAGTGGCAGACTCGGGGCCCTCGTGGGAGACGGCTGTGGCACGATACGAAAGTGGCAGACTCGGGGTATCGTGGATGACGGCTGTGGCACGGTACGAGAGTGGCCGACGCGGTGCGCAGGACGACACTGCGCCCTCCCAGATCGCTGCGTCCAACGTTTTGTTTGTGGTATGTCGACGTGGCAATTTAATTTGATCATCTAACGCGTTCGAGCAAGAAAAGGGTCTTCACAAAGCGGTGGTCTGTGATCAAAAGTTTAACATTTCGTTTTACTCGTTTCCTGTCGAATCCTAGTGTTTCAGGCACAGGATTTCACTTACCAAATTAATGTGATAGTTTTATCAGAGAAACGTCAAAAGAAGATAAGGTACTAGCTTTGCTTTAGTGAGCCTATAGATTCTATCTTATCAGAGAGAATGGTTTAACTCGCTCAACACAGCCAGTTCTATCACCAAAACATTTAGTTTTGAGAGCGAAGAACCTCGCTCCCAAGCTGAAGCGACCATTTCTCCATTCCCTTTCTCCATTCCCTTTCTCCATTCCTAATCGCCGGCACGGACACGACACCGCCGTCTCGCAAGGGTTGCACCGTTCTTCACCCGACTCGGCCACTCTCCCGCAGCGTCGACTCTCTGCCCCCTCCCCGACTCCCCCCATTTCGATGATCCCCTCGATCGGTCCCCGCCAGCGCCCGACCGCCGCGCTCCGCGAGCACCTCGTGTCCCGCGTCCACAGCATTCACGGCAGTCCTCCACGAACAACCGAGCGAGCCGGCCGGTCTCGCGACGTCGCGTCTTCCCGTCCCGTCCGTGCCATAGGATCCGCCGTCGCCAGCCGCCGCCAGGTAAGCGATCGACCGGTCGATAGCTCATCGAGACTCGGGGGTGAGGGTCGCCATTGGGGGGTCGCCGTCGAGGAAGCGGAGGCGTGGGCGCGTAGCGACAAAAGACCGCTAGCGGTCTGCCGAACCGACGAAACCTGGGGAGGCGTAGGGAGGCGTTTGTCGGGATTGGTGTATGTCGGTAATCGAACTTTCAATGACATAGACGTGAAATGGAACGGTCAAACCGACTGGCGAATTCTAGAGATGGCGTTTTAAGCTTTCGTACGTTTGCCATGAGATGTGTCGCTTGTCACCGGCGAGAGGACGCCGTCGAGGATGTCGTGGCTTGTTGTACACAAAACAGAGGAAGCCAGGAAGTCGCAACGGACAAAGGAAATGAAACCGCCTGGTTTGACATCGCAAGTATATCGTTTGCACGCGAACAGAGGCGTTTGACGGGATTTGGTTCGGTTGGTCTATCGGCTATCGCCGTAGGAGGACGCCGTCGAGGAAGTGGAGGCTTCGGAAGTCACTGTACAAAAATGGGGTGGGGGCGAGGGCTGCATGTTGATACTTGCAAATGTAAGAGAAGTGAGAGGCACAGAAAACCCTTTGTTCATCGGAACTTCATTTGGGCCCGTCATTTAACCGGCACCGTCGAAAGGACTCCGTTGAAGTGTTTAGCTGCATAATGGCATGATAAATTAGCTGTAGTTAGCATCGAGCCACGAAGGTAGTCCGCGTCAGCATTGTCTTGTTTCGAGTGAAAACGAACCGAGGAGCGGTGCACACACAAAGAAGGACGCGTCCTTTCCGGCGCATGGTCCGTCACCTATCATCGCTCCGGGGAACGCCGACGCCGACGCCGACGCCGACGCCGGGCGTCGTGTGTCATCGCCATGGCAACCGGCCGGTATCGAACGCTGGCAGGGGTCCCGGTTCGAGTCCCCGTGCTCGCTCGCGACGCGCTCCTCGCTTTCGTTTTCGCCGACAAACAGACGGCGCTGTCACGTGACCCCGTGCGCCGTCTGCGATTGGCTGCGCGCGGTGCGTGTCGCACGCGAGCTCGCACTTCCGGCATTCGCACGCATTGTTGCAAACGCCCCCCCCCCCCCCCCCGCACCCGTCGTGGACCCGTTAGCGATGTGACAGCGTCCTCTGGAGTCGCGTCGAGACTTGTTGCTTGTTGTCGGTATCGGTGTCCGAATCTGTCGACTATTGTCGGGGCTTAGGGTGGCATCGGTCGGATGGTTCCGAAAACATGTACATGCATTAGTGGGCCTGCCCGTTGTCGAATTAGTGCGGAAGCGTGCTCGCTACGCACGCCATTGGGTGATTTGGAACAAAAACACGTTTAGTTGATCGTGTTCGTTTTCGGCCCGAGCAGGTAATGGCAACATTTATTACATTGTCTGAATTATTTGCCAGCCGACAGCCGTTCGAGATTGATTTTGTGCGCTGGCGTTATCAAATTTGGTTCAAAGGTGGTTTATGCTGGCAGGGCAATTGCACAGTGCATCTATTTGTGAGGAGGCATTTGATGTTCATTGTCATTGAAACCAGGCATTAACTTCACCAATAATTGCAAGCAGATAGAACCATGGTGTCATACCGTTGCATTCAATTCAATATTCGGCAGTGGTAAATAATTGTGCATCCTGTATACTCGTTGGTTACAATTTTCATCGTCCCTTTCGTCGCCGGCGTCCCGTGAACTCCGCGCACAGGGTTCAGTCGCACAATTTAAGATTCAAAGCCGACTCAATTCACATCAGAGAGAATGAATTTTAAATTTGGCAAGCCGGCCGACCGCATACGGTCGACATCGCATGCAATGGCACAATCGCCCCAGCTTATATAGCTGGCTGGACAAAGGGCACCATTGAGCGCGGGAGGCGTCGGCCTCTCTCCCAGGTTTGGCCCGGTGGACAAAGGGCCCGGGGTCCGAGCCCCCGCGCGGGTCAAGGATCCTTTGTTTTCAGCGCCGAGAGCAATTAAAAAGTCGTTAAATACAGCCGCGGCCGCTCGGCACGGCGCGGCTCTGCTGCGCGGCTCGCTACGGCACGGGCGCGCACAGATGTTCCCTGTTTTCTGAGAAGCGACTGCGAAAACACGAGTGCGACGTGATTACGCTGACAGTTCGCTGCCCGGCGGGGACGGGTCGTGGTGCGACAACAACTGGTCGCGATTGGAGGCGTTGTGTTCGGCAGGGCTGCGATTGGCAGATGATGTGCAGCACAGCACCAGGGGTTTCACTTTCGGGAAATCTCGTACGGTGGAATCCTTGTCTGGATTTGAATGGAGTCTGAAAATGAAACTGACTTTCCATGTAAATGAGCTCCTGCATTGTGGACATTCAAGAAGGGTTGTGCCTGGACGTTCACGGCTTAGTGACAAATTGTGACACCAAAACTTGCAATGCTCAATTCCTTGAGATAGGAAGTTCTTCAGGGCGTCCAAGAAACTCTCAGGCTTGGCGGTCGTGACTGATTCTCAAAAATTGAATGCAACCTCCTCCATATGCAGTGGAAATAATAATTTTCCCCAATGAAACCTCTAATTGACAGCGTATAGCGAAGGAACTGCTTTCATGATTGCATCATGGTTTCAAAATTCAACTTCAAGGTCAAAAGCAGCTCGACCTCGAAAGGGAAGGTGCAATTTAAAGAGATACTTTCAAGTTGAAAAGTTTTACCCCACCAGAGAAATCCTTCGAAGTCTCCTGCACATTGAGAACATGAATATAAAGACTACTGAGAGTTAGCACAATGACCGACTCAAATTAATCTTGATAATGACTTGTCCCCCGTCCCCGCTAAAACTAGTCCTGGTTCCAAGCTAAGGGAAGTTGAGAGTTGAGAGTGAAAACATGTTTTGTGGGATCCACGGGAGATTCCAAATTTGAGCGAGCTGTGGAACTCTGACGTACCCCTCTCACGAAGCTCGGCGAGCAAGTCTGGGGCAGGGGCAGCGACCCCAAAGGGAGCGCGGATCAGTGAGGGTCGCGTCAATATAGTGTAATGAAGTAAGCGGGGCGCGGGGCCTGGGGTTTGAAAGCTATTCGAGGGTTTTAAACACTGTCAGTACAACAGTGGGTGGCACTGTTTTTGCCGGCGGTGGTACTGAGGATTATTTTCTCGTGCTTTGCATTTAGATGCGCCTCTGTTGAAATGGTGCGGCTGGCGTGCCTTTATACTGATGCCTAGACGATGGTTTTTTTAAAGATTTGAGTGCTTTGGGGAATCTTGTCGTAAAACATGTGTGACTGAGTTTTGACGTCGGCATAGAAGTCAAAGGTTAAATAACGGCATAAATTGAAAAATGCTTCATACAATTATGTTGTCCTCCTCAATTTTAAATCTGTCGTTTCAATTTTAATGGTCTGCTACTCACGTTGAGAAAAGAATACATGGTCATCTGCTTCCGAGTTTGTCTTTAGGCAAACAGGCCAGATGTTTGCATCAAGAAAAGACATTGGAGCTTCCCAAATACAAATCGTATAAAATTGAATTTAACTTCAGTTGCGATAAACACACACAGGCTCTTTTATCACATCATATCACATGTCATTTTGTGGAGTGCGATCACCAACTTATGTGTACAATGCAAACAAGGAAACAATTTGAGTTCGACTGTCCTATGATGCATGGTGCTTTTGAAGGGGTTCATTGATAGACAGTAAATCAGTGGCCCTAAGGGGCACTGGTTGTCTTAACTCTTGCGTCACATCACATCGCATGATAAGGTTGTGATAAGGATTAGATTACTTTTCGATTTCTGAAACCAGCTGCTCATGAAGTTTCCTGTTCACTTATTTGCGATATTGCAGGAAACTGTGTGTTTGAGATGGCATTATCTCGGTATTTGAAATTGTGTGTCATTTGTACAACTTAACATATACACAGCACACTTTCGAATTGTCCTAATTCTTACGCTGAATTCTTGCCAAAGAATATTCAGCGGTCAGTGCAGTTCTCAAACTGTACTTGGCGGCACCCATGTATGCAGCTCTCATTTCAGCTGTAAGTGCGTCGCAGATCTTTGAAAAGATTTCATGCTCAAATCTCTGTTTTTGTAGATTTAATATTCGTACCCTGATGATACAATTGTCGTAAATCTTTGTCCTGTCAAATTAACAAATATTGAGACATGCAGTTTCTTTTACTTTGGGTCGACATTGTTTCAGCTGCACTCTGTGGCTGCATTGTAAAAATCGTGGTAATACAGGGGAGCCACGTAAAATCGTTACCGTGGTATGGGAGTCATGGACCACTGCAGTGTACCAACAGCCTCTAGGCAGATTATATCGACGGTCGAATCCAGCAAGTTTTGTTTAACAGTTCTGCCCAATGATACGGTTCAATTGCGATAACCCTCCCTGAGGAAGGACTAAAGCTGTCGGAGGGAGGTGAGCACAGGACCAGAGATTACAAGCAATGCCAAATAGCGCCGAGTATAGTTTTGGTCGTTAAATACGTAACACGGTCGACGCTTCTTGAATCGGACAGCTTCAGATTTTCCATCATGCAGCCACCGATTTTCGATTCGAGCTATGTGTTATTTATCTTCGTTATCTGTTATCACACCGCTTCGCGCGTAGTGTGTAAATATCCTCCGCCTAACCACGCCCCTTGTTTCTCCTTGGTCTGCGCAGAAGGCCGATGGCGGCGAGCTGCTGCCGTTAGCGCATCTCTCGGAGTGCCACGTGTACACGACGCTGAACGCGCGCAACCAGCTGCGCGCGCCGACGGAGTTCGGCATCTGCCTCGTACCGGCCGCGGGCAGCGCTGTCGACGGCGAGTCCGAGCAACTGCAGTGTCTCGCCTGCGAGAGCGAGCGAGCGCGACTCTGTTGGGTCACCGCCATGCGGCTGGCCAAGGTACTAAAGATTTACGCTCGCTTGGAACAAGTGTACTTATGAAGGAATGAAATGGTTATAGTATTGCCGATACATACATTCAGCTAGGGGAAATATGGTGTAGATTTTGAAGGGAGAATACAGATACGAAACTTCCTAATTCCAAAATGAAATGTATTGCTATAGGTGGCGTGTCTGTGTATAATCTTGGGTCTCTGAACAAATTATGGGAAAAGCAGTCAGGACTTAAAGACCCGGAAATGCCCAAAAGGGAGGGAATGTTTGGGGATATTAATTGTTAAAGCGTCGGTCGTCGCTTCCATAGACAATATAACCAATATAAATTTCGAATTGGGATATCGCTATAAGCCCTTATTGCCATATTATGGCTTTGGGCAAGAAGTGGCGAATTCCAGCAAGGAGGATGCTCTTAAGGGCTGTCAGTTTCGAGTCTGTGTTGAATGTTGAAAATTTATAACGGCACTTGCGGTGTTTCAAAAGATTTGTATATATGTATAGAAAGCCACTGACTAAAGTTTCAGGGAAGGAAACTTCGATTTGCATGAACTCTAGGACGAAACGTTACACATGCCCGACAGTAGAACGGTACTGTGTCAAATAAATTGGTTGAGAATGAAAATCAATCGAGCTGCCATTTCATAATTCATGGACGCTCACCGCGGTCGTACGCTGTTTCAAATAAAGAATATTAAATCATTCTCTGGTCGGACACCAAATACCCGGTTCAATTCCCGGAATGGGCAACATTTTTGGGAGGCTAATTTGTGTACATAATAATAAAACTATACCATATGTTCGGTATATATTGAATGCTAATGATAACACGAACGACGAGGCGCAGTTTTCCATTTCCAATCTTTTTTAAACTTTTGGTTTCCAGGTTGATATAGGTTCTCTAGCTTCGAGATGGATTGTTGGCAAATTAAAAGTAACATTACCAACCTTGTAAATCTCCTAGATTGATCAAGAATTCAAGAATCTAGAATTGAGTAAATGGCAAAGGAACAGCCATAATTCCGAATATGGGCAGCCATATAACTGCATGCCATTGTTGAGCCAGGCACCATGAGTGCTGTGCAGTGCACGGTCTGTGGCTGCGCACGGTCTGTGGCTGCGCACGGTCTGTGGCTGCGCACGGTCTGTGGCTGCGCACGGTCTGTGGCTGCGCACGGTCTCTGGCTGCGCACGGTCTGTGGCTGCGCTTGCTTACACGATCCTTGCCTCTGTCTGTCCACAGTACGGCAAGCAGCTGCGCGAGAACTACCGCGCGTACAAGAACAAGCAGGCCGACGCGGGCAGCCCGAAGGAGTACAACAGCCTCACGGTGCCTCATGTGAGTTGCCCAACCGAACCCCATGCATTTGCGGTATTTGCCAAATGATTCACTTGTCAAACACACTGATGTCGCACGAATAAACACACACACACACACACACACACACACACACACACACACACACACACACACACACACATCTGTCGCTTGTACACACGAGCGCATTCCGAAATTAACTGGATCTTCAGTGACAGTAAAACCACTGGCATGTAAAACAATCTACTTGAAATGACGTTCCAAAATCTAATGGCGCAGCAAAAAAATCTTCTGAGTGCATGCATAGGAGTTTTATTTGTCATATTATAGCATAGCTTTTGCTGGAAAACCTATTTGAACAAAATTATTTCGAAGTCATTGAAATGGAGGTTTGTCGATTTAGATTTGCAGACAAATGCATGTCTCGGTTTGTGTCCAAAAGCACTTGCATACGTAATTTATCGTGTAGCCAATACACATCACGCTTTTGAGCCCGTGGGTACGAGCCCATCGGATTTGAGGCCGAGAACGAGACGGAGTCGCAATACACACTGCGCTTTGGAATCCGACGGACTCCAGCCCACGGGCTCGAAAGCGTAGGTGTGCATAGGCTATAAAGCGCTGTGTGAATAGCAAATCCGTCTCGTTCTCGACCTCTCAGAGCGATTCGGGCCCTGACGGGCTCCGACGGCCCCAGCCCGCGGGTTCGAAAGCGTGGAAAAAGCGCAATGTTGCAAACGCATCCTATCTCCAACCCCTAACGCGCCTCGTTCCCGTTTTCCCCGGCGCAGGAGAGCGTGCGTTCGCGCGTGGCGATGGACTTCACGGGCTCGGTGGGACGCATCGTGGACGACCCCGCCGAGGCGAAGGCGATCGCTGTCGCCGAGGGCCACCTCTGGAAGCGTCGTTTGCGCGTGCCCCAGGCGCGGCCGGCGGCGCCCGTCGTGACTCGCGGCCTCGACGCGGGGGTGCACGTCGCGCAACCCTGGTTCCATGCGGGCATGACGCGCGAGCATGCCACTCGCCTCGTCTCGCGGCATGGCACCGTCGATGGGTGAGTGATACACTATCCCATCTATGTACTATTGGTTTCGGTATAAGGCGAGGCTCTCTGCTGCGATTTCTGACGTAGGACACCGTTGACGAGTAGTGACAGTCATGATGTTACAAGTTTGTGACCTCAAAGACTTTGGAATAAGCTGCGGTCTTGCTCAGTCTAGTGTATAGGAACCAAGAGATATAATAATATGAATAGGATTCGCGAAAAATGGGTTTCTTCCACTTTTTTTGTATTATTATGTACACAAATTAGCCTCCCAAAAATGTTGCTACAAGGATCCAATGAGATACGGAAAGCGTTCAGATCGGAAAACTAAATAAGTTCTTCAGGGTTTTCCTGAGAAAATCACTCTCAGTGTGCCGGCCAACTGAAGACCATATAAGTTGCGATGTTTAGGTCTACAGAGAGGCATCTTCCATGCGGTTTGTTTCAAGTGTGATAGTGTGACGTTCATGTACCCTCTTCGTTTCTGAGCATCTCCTGCGCGCGCTTTGCTTGTGGACCTGATCACCAGTGGACGCCACTGGACGTGGCACTCGTCTGGCGCCACCTTGGCGCCGACTGACGTCACCGTGCACGATGGAGACTTTTAAACACTCAAAGAATGCTCCCCTTTTGTAGTCTGCTGTGCTCATTGGCAGTTTGGTCGGAATCTCGCTATCTACATTGTGTAAGCCACCAAATTGCGTGGTCGACAGGAAAGTCTTATCCTCATGGTGATGTTTCTGCAACAAAAGAAACGAAAATAAAATAATACTGCGTAAATCTGTAATCAGATTTCAGTGCGAAGGCTGTTTACTTTGATCTCACTTTGTTTGGTTGTTCGGTGCCCCTGCATGCTTTGTCGCCAAATATTCTAGCGCTGATCACTCCACCACGCACCCGATTCTGCTTCTATCCCCAAGGCTGTCGTTTGCTGTCGACAGCGTATGTGCCTACTAATTCATTGCCGAAGACTAACCGTGGCGTGGTGGGCCGTTGTCTTTTGCAGAGTGTTCCTTGTGAGGGAGTCCCGTTCGAGTCCCGGCGCCTACGTGCTGACCTTCAAGTGTGGCCCCAAGGTCCTGCACACCCAAGTCCAGCCGGTAAGTCGTAACACCTTTTCTATATTGACTACCCATGGGGGGGGGGGGGGGGGGGGTTATAATGTAGCTCTGTGATTTCAAAATCATTCGTTTTCAATTTCACTACCTATGGTTTAACATGGGCAGTGATTTGGAATCGAGTGATTTCGAGGCAAATCGAATGAAAAAATGTTACACAATGGCCTTGGGATCTGCCCACATAAACCCTTTGAGTGCATGCTTTCACAATGTAGCGTCCGCGTACGTACCGATGCAGAGTATGCCTATCAGCGTATGTGAAGGATATTGGTCCATGAAAAGCATCACATGAAAAGCATCACAAGATTTTGCTATTCTCTGATTGATGAAAGGAATAATAAGCATGGCCTGGACACTCTAGAATCTCTCTTAAAGAACGGTAATATAACCAGTACATCACTCAAGTGACAAGGTTCCTTCACTTGTCCATGTACCTCCGGCTCTCAACACCTGCAAATTTTGTTTTCCATCGAAATTCTCCCCCGGAATAATGTTTAACTATGTAATGGAAAAGCTTCGCTCATGCATAACTTAAAAGTAATACCATCGCCGATAGTGGCGTTAAAATCCTATAGCTTTGTTCATGCAATGATGCGGATAAGGACATTAAGCGGCCATAGAAAATCTCATGGCTTTCAATCCCCCTCAAGTTCAGCGAAATTAATGAAATATCGATCGGTAAATTTCCTGTACGTACCTGCCTCTCTCTGCTGGCAGTAATTGAAGCCGGACGCGAGTTATCGGATTCAGAAGGAGCTTGTGGACACAAACTGTGGGCCACGCTGAAATTCCAAGAAGTATCCAGACATGATATATTGACTAAAATCTTAAGAAAATCGCTGTCACGAGCGCCCCTCTGTGCTCCGATAGTGTTTCATGGAAAACTTAAAAAGGCTTGGAAAAGAGAGAACTTTCATTGCTGCGTTTTAACGGGTATCATTGCCACGTCTATACTTGCAAAAGTAATCGGTCGTTCTCCAGCTCTCAAGGCAGAAGGACGTATTTTCTCACGCTCCTGGTTTGGTCTCGCAAATGCCTGCACGGGCCAATTCTCGTACATTCGCTAAAACTCCTTAAGCCCGCGCTAAACCCGCGGTATAACTTACGCCTGTGTCAATTCTTGAAGCAGAGTTAACGAAGAATAGCGATACCACCGTGGTAAATGTAATGAACCAATCAGGAAGCTCTATTTCAAGCATACCGCTCGGCAACCGTTCAAATGCGTTGCCGCCTTCAGTACCAACTGACGAAGCAATTTAAGGTTAAAGGGGCTCTCTAAATTGCTTTTAAAAGAACATATAGTGTACAGAATACCAATTAATTAAACATCCCGTTTGAATTTTTTGAAAAAAATGTTGCGTCGGAATAATCGCACATTTTTGTTTTGGCGTGGCACTTCCTCGTGACGTATCCTTGGGGAACGGCTAGCGCCAGCAGCATGCGCTACGCAGTGGCAATTGCATCTCAATGGACAGCGACATTACATCGAATTGTTGTAAAGAGCCATTTCAAATACGAGAGTTATGTCAGAAAGGCGAGTGCATTACTGAGCACGGCTCTATCGATGTAATTACAAAAAACATTGATGTGCTAAGCAAAACAGACACCACAAGGTATTTTCTGTTAAGTAACTCTCCTCGTCTCCTTTCTTCGGCTAGTTTAACATTATTTTCCGCGATTTCTGTTTGAGAGAACTTCGGATTTATATACTACATGGAGGTCCTGCCATTTTCACTCCAAATCGACAAGCGACCCGACCGCGAAAGCTATCGGCCTAATACTAGACACTGCGGAGCGCGGCCGAGCGCATGCTGCTGGCGCTAGCCGTTCCCCAAGGATACGTCACGAGGAGGTGCCGCGCCAAAACGAAAATGTGCGATTATTACAACGCAAATTTTTTTATTCAAAAAAATTCAAACTGGATGTTTAATTATTTGGTATTCTGTACACTATATATTCTTTTAAAAGCAATTCAGAGGGTTCCTTTAAGGAAGACGATCTAAGTTTACATCCCAATCATTAATCAATCCAGCACTCGCCCACAAAAAGTGAACCGATAACAACCTTTTAAAACTAATAAACTATATCCTACAACACTTCAAAACATCTAAATGCTATTCCAAAGCGAAGAAAACGTCAAAATCCAACTCACTAAAACTGCTTAGACCTGCCCCCGAGCTGGTTTAGCTGGTTTTAAATTTGCACCATGGTTCAGGGAGAATTAGCGTTCGAGAATTGACATTTGGTTTAGATCTCTTTAAATCTCGCTAATTCTTCTTAAAACTTGTTCGAGAATTGGCCCCCAGGGTCGTAGGAACTATTTATTTCGTGGGGGGGGGGGGGGGGGGGGGTCAGACATTCATTAATTTGGGGGGTTGGGGCGCAGCCTCAACAAATGTTGAGTTCATGGTTTTCATTAGAGAAAATCTACGCGTTAGCGGTCAATTAGGGGCTTGAGAATGGGTTGGTCAGAACTGCATATTTTATGATTTATTTGTTTTTCAAGAAGGTTCCTGTACTAAATATCTGTTTGAATATCGTTAGTCCACCGACACATTTTTCGCGATACTGTTAAAAAAACCAGGCCCTTCGTTGCATATAGGCGTAGCTATAAATAAAGCCAGCAGGTCAGCAAAGACTTTAAATACCTATGAATAAAGATGTAATTCAGTAATTTTACCACCAATTGGCGACAAATTTTGCGCCGCAGGCGACAATTTTTTGGTTTAGCTAATTGCTATAGCCCAATATGTTGTCCGAATCCAGCAATTGCTGCATGCTAAGACTGCTAATGTAAATTTGGGCCAAATCAACCATGGTTATCAGAATAGGGAATCCTAGTTTCAAATTTCCTATCATATTAAATAGAAAGTTTCGTAAAAACTTACTTCACGGACACGATCCAGTTACGTGACCCCGGGGGGAGTAAACTGGCCTGGTCAGGCCGATGTGTGGGGGGCATTTGACCCCCCATCCCCTCCCTCTTCCTACGCCCCTGCTTTCCAAGCTACACTTCGAAACTATCAGTCGAGTCTCGAGCGCCTATCTACTTAACTTCGTAAAAACAAGCAGGCTTATCGCTCGAGAAGGATTATTTTGTATTTCGCCTTATTTCAAACATCTCACATTACAATAAACAAACCTACAAAATCAGAAAATGCTTAATTTAATTGATACTGTTAGATTCGTGACGTCATACAGAGCGTATATCATTTTGAATCGAAGAGATCGGGTGAAATTTGCGGATATTAGATCGATAAAATTTTCATTTTTATGTACTCGAAGTCTGGTCCTTACAAAATCGGTCACTAGCCGTGATGTGCGGGGTGCGGCGACGCTTGAGAATCATTCGCAACGCTGGGGAAGCGAAACACTTCGGAGATCAAAATGTTTATACATCTTATTTCCTTAACTGCAAAAAACTGAAAATATAATCTCGGGGATTATAAGATAACGCTGCTCGCAGACTAGTACTTCTGCTCGCAGGGCACCAAGGGAACTCTCGACACCTCGCTACAGAGACGATTTCAAGCCTGTCGCTATGCAATCCTCGAGCATCTGACCTGCTGGCGGCTTCGAAATTTTAATTCGCGCAAAGGTTTCTACGGGTCGGTCAGGCTTTTATACCAATTGTTCGAACAAGATGCTACACATATTTTAGGAATCTACGTGCTTCGTGCATTATGACCTGGAGTTTAAAAATTCAAACGTGCCTTTTTTTTTGCTGACAGTTTTTAAAAACACTCAATTCTCCCCGTATTTTTTTCGAGTTTTCAAAAATCGATTTCTCAGCCAATGTCATTAATATTATTATGGCTTATAGCAGGTCATGACAATTGACAGTTAAAAAAACGCAGTTAGTAAAAAAAAAACGCTACTTGCTACCCATAATATTGTGTCTTCTGGACTGGCCCTAAAGATCCACAATTATTTTAGGGTTGTCCGAAAATTTTCCAGCAGAAAATTACAAAATATTTTTAAAATGACATACTGGTCATGACGTAACCATTTCCCTAAAATAATGGGTAAAAACGATGAGAACTTCTCGGTAAAACAACGTGGTTTTGATACGCCTTAACGTCCTTATCGACGTTGTCCTTTAGGTAACCTTAATTGATTAAGGTAGCAGTGAAGATGACTCGTGAGGCACTGTCATTTTCGGAGTTCCTTGTAACTTTAAAAGCGCTCATTCTAAACGGTCTCCAGTCTCCACCACTCGTTCCGAGCATGCATCCGCGTCCTTGGCATCTTCACTTGTGACAGAGACTTGTGTGACTTTAACTCGCCATCACTTGTACCAAACAATGATCATGCCGCCAATGCCAATGTCTGATTCTGCACTTGAAAGTTGAAACCCCTTTAATCACTTGACCACCCTAGTGATCAGTGGTGTAGTCCAGGATATACGCACTTATACGGCGTATACTCACCTTTTTTTTTTTTTTTTTAGAGGAATACGCTGGTATATGCTGGTACGCAAAGTTCTGGCTTTTATACGTCTATCTTTGCGAGTTCTCCATATTTTGTTCTTTGTTTCACACTTACCATACCCATTTTCCACCCACCCGTAACACACTCATTTATATTACCTTTGATGCGCAAATCGAGATATACTACACGTGTGGACGTGTTTTAGTGAAACCCTAGTGAAATTAGTCGTAAGCGCCAAAGCCAAACAGCCATGTTTGATAAGTGAAAATTATAGTGTGTTGGTAAACGACTTAAATGTGGATATAAGAATTCAGCAAATAAGACCCCCCCCCCCCTTCCCCGGGTTGACGAAATAAATGTAGCGTATACCCACCTTACTTTCAGCACTGCACCACTGGTAGTGATACTCACTCTCACTAAATCAAAAGATGGCGGCGACCTTAGTTAACATTTCTGCCTTGCCCTTGCCATCGCGTCAAGGCCATATCCACTAGGATTGCAATAGGCTGTTCCTTGATATCTTACCACAAATTTACTATGATGACACATGTAAGAACGTCATTCAGATAGCCTTGAATCGGCCATATGGAGATTTTAAGAAACATGAAATAGTTTCTGAACTAACTTATAGCATAAAGCTAGCCGCTAGAGGCGCTATAGAGTAAACAATCTAATCGCATGTCTTCCTTGTTTGCTCCTTTGCGTGCAGGTGGTTGACACTGCGCGCGATGCCGTCTGCTTCTCGCTAGACGGTGGCGTCACCAAGTTCTACGACCTGCTGCAACTCGTCGAGTTCTACCAGCTGAACAACGGCGTCCTCGCGACCCGCCTCACGCACTACGTGGTCCAGTCACCGACCGGACCGAAATTCCGCGACAAACAACCCCACAACTAACCCGTCCACGACAACGACCTCCCTTAGGGTTTTTACTTCATGGGAGACGCGGGGAAATCGGCGACAAATTTGCGACGGCCGCCATATTGACTTTTTTTTACCAAACAGCGACCTGAGGCTGCTGACAACAATATTAACTTTTACCGAAAACTCCTTAATCCAGATTTTCAGAATCTCTTTCAGTGTCGATTTCAATGACCTGGGTCTTAATAATACATGTCAAAATAGCAATTTTATGGTTAGGTACTGTGACATTGCCACGTCATGCTTTTATCAAACTTCAGATTTTAATGTTTTTGTGTACTCTTGCTTTGGCGGCCGCTGTCTAAGTTTGGAATTTGCAACGGTCGATCCCGTGGAAGTCCCTCCTTTAGCCAATCTCATATTTTATGTAAACGGGCACCTCGCACCGATTCGAGCACTTGGCGCGAATAGTAAAGGGTCCTCGCGCCGGCGGTGTCGTGCCGCCTTCTTGTCGTCGCAAAGTCGACGTGCTCCTAGGAGCTTTTTCTTAATGTTGGACCCACGACTTGGTTGAGAAGAGTCGAGGACTGAACCGACTGTTGGTTGGACTCTATGTTGCCCTGAAGAGGGGTTTTACTATCATATAATATACGAAGAAATATTTATAATGAAATTACTCTCGGATGTACACACTTCCGATCGAGAGCGCGCTGGACTGTGCGTTGTGTGTTAGTGAGTATGTTTGTTCATTATTTGAAGATGAACAAGTTGATGCATGTTTTTATGTGGCGACGGGATGCCGAATGTGTTTGCCTCGTCGTCGCCAGTCGCCTATGTTCGGCGGGCGCGGAGGTCAGTATTACGTCGAAACCGCGATGCAGGGTCAATATTAGTAGTAATAATAAATTATAGTAATGACATGAAATAATAATTGGATGCACCTGACTGTCAATCAACTCTTCTAGCGAGTACTTTTACCTAAATAAATATATTATTGTCGTGAGCGCATGCTCCTCATACTGTGTAATGATATTTATTTTAACTACATAACGAATAACGATTAATTTAATATGATGTTGTAATAAATGACGGAAGTTTTAAATACTGATCTACTTGGCTCTTGGTATTTCTTTGTGTAATTATATCCCCTGTCCGGCTGTCGGGATGCACTCGTCTGCTAATTCTATTTCTAGATGTCTTTCCGGTTCGATGCCCAATTTCCTCAGACTGGACTGACTGATAATGAACTAATGAAGATCGACGCCGTCCACTAAGTTTATAGACGCGAGAACTCTACTGGAATGGCGAACAGTCGACAGAATTGTGGCTATAGACACGGGGGGGGGGGGGGGGGGGGGTACGGACCTATTTTGAAGGGACGGGTTATAAAATGACAGCTGTATTTTATAGAATACCCAAAATAGGTATGTCGGTAGCGAGATCTTTACAGGAGGCATCGTTAGGGAAATGGACCTGTTTTTCGGTTATATCTTCGAAATTCTCCTTTCACTGTTCTGCTGGTTTTCACAGTTAGGGTAATTTTAAATGTACAATATAGGTAGTCTCTTTCAATGAGCGTTCATCCCGCGAGTGACTCACTCATCACTGCTGGGGAGTGGGGATTGGTCAAGACTAATTACCTATCCAATTCAAAGCTGCTTTTGGCTGAATGTAGTGCGTGATGCACTTACTAAAAGCATAGATTGCTAAAAGGTACGGTACCTACGCTCCATTTAGTTTGTTTACTGGAACATTTCACGAAAATAAATACATTATTAATTCATATACCAATTAATAATTACACACAATACGTATCTTCTTTGGAAAAGCGAATGACGTTTTTTTAGGGAATGGATTTTCTGTGCGGGCCGATTTTTTTTCTGAAATTCCGGGCCGGTCAATACCTCTAGAGAGGTGCTCAATTGGCGTTCTCATGAACAACTCAGGCTGGTCATCATATCGTCAGGCTGCAGCTCCTATCCTGGATGATCTAGGTCATGCTCCAAGTTCTCTTTCTCATATCAAAGACATCGGGGTTGTACCTACATCGCCAGAGATTCCGTGGCAGATGGCACGCGATGAGAGTTATGAGGGAGTGAAGATACGTTCAATGATCATGCGGCTTTTCATACGCTGAAAACGTTAGTGGAAGCAATTGCGAAAAAATCTAAGCATTTCATAAAATCGATACTAATATACAACTGTAGTAAATAATAATTTAGATCATTATGTATATTCGAATATAGTTGCTGATTTGACCATGTTAAACCAGACAGAAACGCAAGAAGACGGATTTGACTAGAGTAGTACGAAAATGGAGGGATGAGATTTGACTGAAAGTTTCATTGCTCTGTAAAAATCCAGTAAAAGTTGTTTGATCTACAGCTGAAAGTGTTTAATTGTGAAGTGCTAGAGATCAAGCATTCTTTTTTATTAAGTAAGTATCCACATTTAAAACAATCAGAAACGTAAATTAAGAACTTGAGTCAAGAGTTTTCGAACGTGCTCTGAAACTCGTATGAAAATCGGTTTCTCGGAAAACGGGAAAAATTGTTACCCATAAGTCACCGTCGTCGGTTGATTGGTTTGCGGTGTTTGTCATGTTAACGACGCACTGGATTGTATCTGGGCCCGTTCTGTTGTGCATTGGTGTTGTCAGCGATTGATAAGGTGATGGTGGGCGAATGGTGATCATGATGAACCTACTCGCCTAGAACTAGAAGGATGGACTCCACGTATAGCCACGCTCGTATAGCTTGGCAGTGCAACAACGTGCCACCCCTATCGACTTACGCCCCCTTTGGACGAAACAACCGAAGACTCAATGGCCCGAATGGGATCAATGTTGGAGACCAATGTTCGGTAATATGTGCGAATTTGGTTGAATTTCGAGAATGAAGCTTGCTCCTGACTCCTGAGGAGGCTCCAGCTCCGAGTTCCAGCCTCTTACACGTCCCCCAAAAGACCATACTGAAACAAAAATGGCTATTTAGATACGATCCCCCCCCCCCCCCCATCCGCGCGACAGTGAAAAGAAGAGTGTTCACTTATACCCAATGTTATTAAGTAGGTTTTCTCTTACTATTCGATTTGACTATTGCTGTGTGTATATCGGTGAAAAATTTTATCCACATCCAAAGAAAAAGCCCTTTCTATTCAATAGATATATTACAATAAATAAAAATGGATATCGAACTACTCAATAGGATGGACGTGGCCTATCTCCAGTGGCGTGCCGACAATGTATAAGGTGGCGCGAGCCGCTCCACCGCAAATGGGGGTAGGTGGGGTCAGTAAGATGCTGGGTCCCCAGAAGGGGACCCAGGAGCTTGCAGGTGTTGGAAGGTAAGATGATAGCCAGATTCTATTGCCCTTATGCAGCTACTTACAAGGGATAGCGATAGGGATAGCAATAGGGGTAGATTAAAAGCATGCTAGTTGAGACAGACATCATGCTGTGGATCACTAGCGTGTAAATTTGGCGATATACATTTAGCGAACTTTGTTGATTAATTCACTAGGCCCTTATGTCTGTGACTCTAGGCACCTTTGAACTAGATATGCGATTTTTCAAATTTTCGTCAGCCCGGCCCGGCCCGGCCCTGAAAAGTCTGGGTCGGACCCGGCCCTGTCCGAGAGGCTAGATTTTTTTTGAGGCCCGAACCGGCCCGACTTTTCCCCGGAAAGTAGAGTCGGCCCGACGGGCCCGAAAAAGACCGAAAAATCCCGAAAGCCTGAAAAAGCACGATAGCCCTAAAAGCCCGAAAGCCCGAAAGATCCCGAAAAAGCCCGCGAAGACCGAAAAAGCCAGAAAAAGACAGAAGGCTCGCAAGGGCTCAAAACTGCCAGAAAAGCGCGGATTACGTAAAAGAGCTCGAAAAAGGTGGAAAGAGTCATCGAAAGGAAAGATTCAACAACTCTAGTTAACTAAACGCATACTTTTTGTCCAAAATCCTGATTAACATAGCTTTTTGATCAGCCAGATAAAATATCGTCATTTGATATCTTCAAATATTGTCATGTATATCATGATATTATCACAATATGGGCATTGATCGATTCAATTAATGAGCGTGTATGAGGTTTGAACAGGTACCTACCACCAATGGGATTCATGGAATGAGGCAGGAGGGGATAGCTTCTTTGAGAGTGAAACACGGCTCTTCTACTAAACCAGTGAAAATGAGATAAGGTGCAGAGTTCAGAGTGTTTATATACATGCGGGCACTGTCTTATAGTGGTTCATTAAGTATTATCACGTATTATCGTATTGCCAAAAGTTAATTTTGATGCCGATAAGTTTTAAAATCTAAAATTTTACCAACAGCCAGAAAATTTCGCAAAGCCTGAGAAAGCCCGAAAATTCCCGAAAGCCCGACAGTCGGGCCCGGTTGGATCGAAATCGAACATTCTCGGCCCGGGCCCGAAACTATTTTTAAAGTTATGCCCGAGCCGGGCTTTCGGGATTTCGGGCTTTTTCTCGCATCTCTACTTTGAGTTTGAACCAAGTTCATCTTCTCTCTAAACATTTCTGGTAACCAACCCTCTGTCAATTTGGTTGCTTGGTGGTTGGGGTACACCTCCAACACACACGGAGACACCAAAATTGGCACTTACAACTATACCAAAAGTCCCAAAAGCTGTGAACAGGTGTTGGCTGACATTGGGCCAACACTTCAAAGTTGAATCAGTATTTACCCTAACCAGTTCAACAAGCACAATTGGTAAGCACTGCACAGTTTCGATATGGGCGCTAAAATCTCAAAAACACGAAAAAATTAGCATTTTTGTAACCCCCCCCCCCCCCCCCCCCCCCCCCCCCCCCCCCCCCCCCCCCCCCCCGTTGCCAGTTCCCAGGGGTGGGTGGGTGTCTGTGAACCATACTCGCGCCACTTGGCCGAAGGCCTCAGCACGCCACTGCCTATCCCTGGCCATGGTCATGACCAAATATGACAAGACTCATTTTCAATGGTCAATGATTATGAATGAGCAGATTAAAGATACTTGTTAGTAGTTCGGATTCCTTTAATTTTTTAAAATCTCGCGTTTTCGGTCAGCTGCTCACAGCTCGCCAACCGTCGTTTTTTTGTTATCAGGGTGGTAACCGTGACAGAGCCGTGGTTGACGTTCGCATTTTGTGATCCGTTCGCATTATTAATAAAGAAAATTATATTGTTAGGATTAATTTATACAAACAGCAGTTTATTCTTTTTCCTCGCTTTCTGTACAATTCGGTTGTAGCCGTGGCTATCGACCGACGTAAATAAGGGGCGGTAGCATCCGCCCAAGCCAAGCGCCCACATTTCACAACACCCCCAGCCCGGTTCCAGGCGCCAGGATGAAGGTGATTTTGAAGACTGAGGTGGGAAAATCCATCACGCTGAATATTAATCCGAAAGACACATTTCGCGATATAAAAACGCGGATGGTTAGTAACGATGGTGTCCCACTCGATCTTTTTGTCAATGGAATGGAGGTTACGGACGACCAGAATGTACTTGACTTCTTTTCAACCCGTAAGTTTCTTTTAGCACTTGTTACTCTAAATTTAGGTGTTCACAGGACATTTCATTACCCTGTTTTTCCCAAACAGAGCAAGTGGAAATGGTGGAATCAGACCCAGAGGGAGAGTTTGAGGATGCGGGCGTGGATAAGCCGGCAGCTGCCCAAGTATTCTGCTCGATTCGTGACTGCAATAATAGTAAAGCAACTCATCCTGATAAAGCATTCTTCCGCTTCCCAACGAGAGAAGACAGGCAAGTGCGATTTTATGTCACTGCTCAAAGATTACTTTTTTTTTGCCAGACGTTAACTTTGACCGGTTCTGTGTCTGTGGCAGCACTCGCTTGAGAGTGGTAGGAACTAAAACTATTACAAGTTCCTTCAATTAGCCAAATGGAATGCTAGAAAATAACACTGGGGCTAGAAAGACAAGCTCAGGGCCAAAGCAAAGAAAAATGTCTATAGGTAGCAAAGTAAAGTTAGGTAAGTAGGTACATAGGTAGGTGTAACCTCTAAGGCACTAACACAGAATTTAGGCACAGGTAATAAATTTTTAAAAAATCCATTTTTATCTAGAGGCTAGGTATTTTGTCAAATATCCTACAGAAACGAATTGTCGTAGCTTTCTGCGTTATCAATTGTTTATCTCAAACGTAAATTGATTTGGAATGACGGATTTCTTGATTTCTTACTTGATTTTTGATTTCTGACATACATTGATTTCTTACTTGGTATATTCTCATTGCAGAAGACACCACTGGCTGCTTGTCGGTCGCCGAGAGGATTTGCTGTTTGCACCTGCTGGGAGTTTCCGATCGCAGCACGCGGTTTGTGCAGATCATTTCACAGACGACCAGTTTGAAACGCCAAGAGAACTAAAAAATGAAGCCATACCAAATCTTCTTCTTCCCAGGGACGAAGGTGGTAAGGTTGCCGATTTCTATGCTCTCGAAATTTTTCATTCAGCCGATTTTTAGTGAAGTAGGAGGTTCAATGCCATGCAGAATGAACGCCACCACTTCTGCTTAACAGAGACTAACACTGTGACCAGGGTACTGATTGCGTAAAGTTATCGCTGTTTTTCGGTAGCACGTCCTATTGAAATAGAGAGGCATTTTGTAGCTTTTGCTTGCTTCAAATTAATTTACTCCCTTAGGAGGATCAACCACAACCGAATGATGACGATGTATCTACTTTTAACTAGTCAACAGTGATAATCATGTACACACCATGATTCTAGGTAGATCCGTAACATAGTCGCCAAGCCCGCTATACTTGTTCCCTTTTCTAACCACTCTGTTTCGTGCAGTGCTGTCGATCAAGCAGGAGCCTTGTGGTTCTGCCTATGAAGACGAAGAAGAAGAAGAAGAAGAAGAGGAACCACCGCCCAGCGACCTGGAAGACTCTGACCCGGTGGAGCGTTCGGGGCGGCTGTGCCGGTTGTGCGCCACCGCCTCGGACGAGATGGTCTACATCTTCAGCGCGGCCGGCGTCGAACTCAACCTCGAGCAGCTAATCAACTCCAGTCTGCCTGTTACGGTATGTCGTGACATGGCGGCTGTTGCCGTGTTGTCGTTGCCGTTGTGGATTGCCATGTTGGAATATCGTTGTTGCCGTCAGTGCTGCCGTCAGATATACCCTGATAATCTTTTAGTTTGGTACACCCACTGTTTCACATGAATTTAAAAGAAGTAAAGTTAAATTTTCTACTGCTATCTTTCTCTTCTTATGCAGGTTAATGTAACTTCTTGCCATGTTTTTAAATTTTTAGCACATTGGATGGCAGATAACGTAAAATAGAATTTAATTATTTTTCTTTTTTGTCATAGAAATCATGAATCACGTACGAAAAGTGCAAAGAGCTGGCTTTCCCGTGTCCCAGGCCATCCCAAAGTAGACCTCACAGATTTTTTAGTAGATTTTCCGATATCTACAACCAAGAGTCCGCCATCGAGCTCAGTCCTGTCGTCCCCTAACCTCGGGTGTCCGCAGGTTCGCCGCAACGACAACTTGCCGAAGCAGCTGTGCATGTCGTGTCTGACGCGGCTGCACGCGGTCAACGCACTCGCCGAGGAATGCTTGCAAGCCGAGGAGCAACTCTCGCTGCTTGTGCAGCTCAACTTCTTCCGGTCGGCCGACGAGCCAGACGAGCCGGATGAGCCGGACGTTGACAGCAACATCTGCTGTCCGCTATGCAAAGAGGGCGGCTTGTGCAAGGTGGCTGCCGAAGATCTCGTCGAGGACAGGGAGGTAGGACCTCGGCTTTCCATCGGGACTTGCAAGCCTGTTTTACTTTTAATTTTGATTATTCTATCAAAAAAATTGGACTGCCTTTTGATACAAGCTTTTGTTTGGAAACTGCCATAGGTTGTTATATATTTCAATTGGGGATTTCTTGTATTTGGGTTCAAGTTGCATGTCTCTGTGAAACAAAGCCCATTTAAATGTATATTGGGCAGGAAGGTGCCATATTTGGCACTTTTTATCTTGATAGATGCTATATTTGTCGAAGCCTGCTCGAGTTCCACGGACAGAATGTGGAGTACAATCAAAAATAGTTTTCTTTGTAGGTACAGTAGGCCGTGACAAAATTGCAACGTTATATCGATACGATATTATATCATTATAACAATATTTTAATGAAAGGACATATAGTACACATGAGTCCATAGTTAGGGAAGTTCGTTTTGAAATCGATCTTTTAAAAAGACCAACATCGTCATCAAAAACAGATCTTTTAAAAAGATCGAAGTTTGCGATCCTTTTTTTATTAATTCAAATTTAAGGTCGTTTTATAAAAATATCAAATTCGTTTAAAAGATAGTTTTCAGAAAATAAACGGGGAAAATGGTCCACTTTTGTATGTCAATGGACCACTAATCGAAGATTCATTGCCTCTGTTTCGGCTTGTCCCGGAACAAACGGTAAAATTTGGAAGTAATGTTGTTGGCTGGAATCCCATTTAAAAAACACACAGAATTTAATGCACGTGCCTCTGAAACACATTGGTTTAGGCATTGGGAAAAGATCTTGATCTTTTAAAACAATATTTTTAAAAAGATCGTTGAAAGAAGATCTCGATCAAATTAAAAGATCATTTTATAAAAAACGATCGCGATCAGTTTTAAGATCACACGATCTCAATCTTTTTAAAAGATCCTTTCCCAACTATGCATGAGTCAAAGAAATGTTATATCGAGTGTAGCTGCTAAACGTGGCGGTTTGTGCAGCCCCCCGTGCCGCCGCTGGACCCGCTAGCGCCGCGTGGATGCAAGCTGTGCGGCCAGCTGTTCCGCGGCCGCGACGAAGGCTTGGAGCACGCTGCCAGTCACGCGTCTCCAGGTGAGTGCAGTCCACGCTCGGCGCGGCGGGGTATTCGACGCGGAACGGGGCGATGGCTGGGGAAATGACACGTGGTGGCTAATGGAACAAGTTCCCCATTAACTGATTGTAAAAGAATTAACAACACAATATTGTACATTTTTTTATTTTATCTTTCGTTACATTGGCCTGTTCCAACTTTACCGTTTTTCGCTCTTTCGTGTGGTTTTTATGGAGTGCCGTAAACTTGAGTTCCAGTTAGGTATCAGCTGATAATTAGGATTGCAGTTGCCAATACCGCTAATTATTGATGACTGACAAGGAACTAGTAAAGCAAGGCATAAGGAGTAATGCAGTAATGCTACTTACTAGAGAAATATAAAAAGGTCTAACCTCACACTCACTCGTGAACAAGACATTGACAAAATGTCAACTAAGATTTTATGTTTCCTCCCAACACCTGTTTCATCTTCTGGCTTATTGCATTCCTCTTCGCTCAACCATTTGGCGCCTTCAAGAAGCATTCAGAGACGGTGTCCGAGCACCTGCGCGTGACGATAGCTTGCTTCTCCGACAGGCTGCCGCCCGTGTCCGCTCTGCGACGTTCCAGTAGCGACCGAGACCGACATGGCAGCCCACTTTGACGCCGCCCACTTTGGACCCGCCCCTGACAGCGCCGCCCAACCGCGTACCACCGGTGGCCGACTTCGATGCTCGTGCGGCCAGGTGTTCGACGACGAGGACGCGCTGTACTCGCACCGATGCTTTGCGCGCGAGACCAGTCGCTTTGCGTGTAGACAGTGCGCAAAGGGCTTCGTGTCCGCGGCACGGTAAGGGACGCTGTCGTGCCGAAACACTCGACCATAGTTCACCACTATTCATTCGATAGAACCTGCCTCTGTAAAATTTGGCCACGGCCGTCAGCCACATCGACCTGCGTCTTCACTATCAAGCTCAACAAATGGGAACTCGATTATCGTGAGCCAAGGCCAGGGTTGGATTGGCACACTAGGCGACCGGGCAAATGCCCGAAGGGCTGGTAGGTTTTGAAAAACTCTTTGATGACTTAAGAGGGTAAGACTCCGTCCCGTGGACACCTTAGCATGAAGCGATCACTAAGTTGGTTCAAAATTTGCCCACGTATGCCCTTAATGGGAAAGTATTTCGCCTGCGGCGCTTAAGTGCTAATAGAGCAGATTGTAGTGAAATAGCACAGGTGAATTTCTCCATGTTCCATGCATTTTGTGCATTTTTTGTGCAAATACTCCTGTCACTCTGAGAGGGGGGGGGGGGGGGTTAATGGGTTGATTTTATTTGAAATACCTGGCCTGGTTTTTTCCCCCAATCCAACCCTGGCCTTGGCCAGGGTTGGATTGGGTTTCAGGCACATAACTGAACAATTATTAGGGTCTCTTGGTTACTAAACATAAAAGAAAAGGGTCTTCTCTAGAAGAACTACTAACTAGAAATAAGATTTTGGAAGAACGATTTTGAAAAACAAGCCGCAGAAAATTGTTTTAATGAGTGATGTCTTCTGCATACTAATTTGTACTACAAAGCTAGGCAGAAATCTGAAGTGTTAAGGATTTCACACGTCCCACCGTGATCTAAGGCCGTGGTTGTGTTGGGCATGCAGCCTGGAGTTCCACAGCTGCTGCAATTCGGGCCTGACGCAGCAGCGTACGTGTCTGCGCTGCCAGCGCACGTTCTCGTGCGAGTCGTCGCTCTACTTCCACTGGCGGATGGCGCATGACCGGGACAGGCTGGACGAGGTGGCCGCTCCCGGGCAAACCTCGGGCCGCAGAAAGGTATGCATGTACTTCGATGCAGGGCTCTTTGGTGCTGCTCCAGTCACCTCTCAAATTTGGAGCAGAATAATTTCACTACTTGAATGTCACTACTCCTTGTTTTGCTGCAATGTCTGCATTCACTCGGCAATTTCTGTTGTGATTGAGAAGGAGGAAAGCTCAAAGAACTGCAGCTTACCAGGGCCTGCATTAACGAAAGGGGGTAAAAGAATGCTGCAGCTAAAATTTGGATTACTTCTTTTTTCAGCCAATCAGATTCAATTGTCAGTGTTCACCTTGGTATAAAACAAATTTACCCCCCGGGGTTTTGCTAATTCCGCTTCGTGAATCCAAGCCCAGAGGGTGAAGTGGGCTGCAGATGCTGCAAGCAAATTAACAAAACTGCGTCAAAGTTTCGGCACTTATTATAATGTTTGAATTATATGTAGTAATCTGGAGATGTAAAACTCTGCTCAGCCAAAGGCAAGGCACACATCAAAGGACAACCTGCCCGATAACAACAAACATTGCAGCACTATCTCATGGCCGCCATAATTTATTGAATTTCTGCCCGGACATGAATCAAACGTCGACTGAAAAACTGCGAGCTCGTAAGATGGATTCCCGAGGGCCCCGGACTGCATCATTGTCTGCTCTTTTGCCACCAGTCGGAGCTGCAGTGCCATGCGTGTGGCCAGCGCTTCTCCCGGCGGGCCGAGCTGCGCGAACACGTCGCACGCGAGCATCCCGGCGCCAGCGCGAAGCGCGTGCCGTCGCTCATCAACTACCACTGCCGCCAGTGCCAGAAGACTTTCACCACCTCGCACCAGGTGCACATCTAGCGTAGAGTCGCCGCTGGTTGATTCTTGTGAAACGCTGGGAGCAACTAGCGATACAAAATCACTTTTCTGAGAGCTTTAGTTTTTCTGTTCAAAAATTGCAAAATTGACATTACTATAATATCAGTGACATCAAATTTTGTTGCAATATAATCTCTAGAATTTAAACTTCCTTTGCTGCTGGAATAGCATTCCGGCCATCTACTCTCATACTTTTTGGCAAATTTCCCTTGATTTTATATACCTAGGCTAGTCAAGAATTCATTAGCCAGGGAAAGAGACTTCGGTGACTAGTCTATACTGTATACTCCACTGGGTAATGGATTCTACAGCATTTGAATCTGAAAACTCTCCCATCTCTTGACTGAGTACCTAACCGTGCTTCACAGCCCGACAAGTCTAACCAGGGATACAGCGTACAGCCTAGGTAATGCTAATAGTGATACTGATAGATCATTAAGATATTAGATTTAGTTATGCAAGGAAAATTAGTGATGTACCTAGTTGACATTGCGATAACTGAGTGATAAGCTACTGATACGTAGCAACAAATGCGTAGCCACTAGCCTCCATTAGCCAGGACAATCCTTAGCTTCTGGGTGAGGGGAACTTGAGGTGCAGGGAAACATTTTTTACATGGCCAGGCATGGACATAATTTTTTTATTAATTTTTATTTACAAAGTTAAAACAGCAGTGGCAAGAAACTTAAAACCAACAATTATAAATACTAGGGCTTCGCGAACGCAATTTGTGTTGCGTTGAAGATGAGCGTAGGTAGCGGTTTGTGTATAGCGGATTAAAAGGTGCAGGCAGCAGTCACAAGAAAACCATGGAGCACCAAACCTGACCATTGCCTTCTCGAAAATTCTAATCACTTGAAAATGTATGCGGATTCTGACGTTCCTTTGTTTCTCTTCGAGGTCAACAAAGCTGGTAACCAAGGAAACGAAGGAAACCGGACTCGTATTGAATCAGCCGTCAAATCACGAAAAAAACACCACAAATGCTAATAAAACCCAATTGGAAAAACCTACCGAAATAAGATTTGCAGGCATGATAAATATGTATAAGGTCAACATGTTTAGAAGTTTTGGTGAAGTTATGTTCAGAACTTTGAAATTTACAGGGGTTCGAAATTCGGAAAAAATCGAAAAATTTCGTAAAAATTGATTTATAAAAAATTTACTGAACCGATCTTTTTCAAAAACGCAGGGGGTCTAAGTTGAGAACAGAGGTAGATACTCAGAAATTTTCATCCGTGTCGGTTCAGGCGTTTGGTCTGTAGAGCGCGCACAAACACACAAAAAAAAAAAAATAATAATAAACATGCACAAGTGACTTTTTTTTGGGGTAAGTGAAATTGAAGATTTCGCTCCGCTCGCTTCGCTCGCTACGCTCATCAAAAATTATAAAATTTGAAATTAACGTGAAACAATAATATTTTGCTTACTACTTCATCAAGCAATTTTCTAAATATCTCATGCATTTTTAGATCAGTTTTATCAAAAACTTTCTTTACAATAAGATTATTCCATTCTCCGATTGTTTTGTTAGGAAGGAGTGGTGGCCAACATCAGTCCTTTTTCTTATACAACCTTCATCATATTTGCAATTGTTCCCTATTCTCAAACATATCTTTTAATCTTCCCATGCAATCCCTTCCACCCTTAACTTCCCCTCCGTAACGTGCAGCAGTGGTGTGTGTCCGCGGACTGACTCGACCGTTGTCCCGTGCCAGGTGGTGAACCACCGCGTGGCCCACCTGCAGGCTTGCGAGGGCCACGCCTGCGAGTACTGCCCCCTGCAGTTCGACAGCGTCAAGACGCTGAGTCTGCACCAGAAGCGGGCGCACGCCGACGAGCGGCCGTATCTCTGCGCCGTCTGCGCCCACACTTCACGCACGCTCTACGAGGCGCGCAGCCACCGCAAGAGCCACATGGACGCACTTGACTGGCGGGACATGGCCAGGTATTTCTGTTTTCATTTGCATTTGCATTTGTTTATTTCTTCTTGCAGACAATAGTAACATGACATGACACATGTGGACATGGTACTGACCAAATAAGAATACTATGTTATGTTATTATAAACAATATAAGGTAATAAATAATCTTTGATCACTGCTCCAGTAAGGGACTGAACTAGTATGCTATTCCAGCTCTTACTGCATAAATAATGTAAAGTGTCTGTTTTCATGTTATCTTAAAAGTGGATAAACAATAAACATTCAAACAAACAATCTACCTATGCCATTATTTAGAAACTTCTGAAATTCAATTTACTTATTAAGAATGACTAGTAATTCAAGCTTTTAAATAGCATTTCATAACAACATTAATCTTTGTTATAGAGTTGATCTCTCCAAAGATCACAGCTGTTAAGGTCTACCCTCTGCATTGTGTCAATTGTGGGTAGACCTTTAAGGCCTATACAGTTATACTGTAATGCTGCAAGGTATAGGTACATATTGTGCTGAGCTAGTTGGTGCACTCAGTGGTCGCAGGGTGAATTCACCTTTTTCTCACTCTGTCGATTTTCTTATAACATTAATTTTTTCACCAATACCAATAATCTCTGCGTAATATTGACGCTTTATCTTGTCAGAGCCCATTGTGAAAGCATGCAAATGATTAGAGATGGTCTTGAAAATTTCTGGATAGGTAATTGCCATTCCATGCAAAGAAAGTGACCGAAACCGACTGACTCCCTCCTCCTCCGTCCCGCAGCTGCCCGGAAGACGGCGGCTCTCTGGCGCGACGAGTGGTGTCGGCGACGCGGCGGCGCACGCACCACGAGTGCGAGTTCTGCGGCAAGCGGTTCGCCGACGGGCAGCGGCTGTCGGTGCACCGGCGGCTGCACACGGGCGAGAAGCCGTTTGCGTGCGCCGCCTGCGGGAAGCGGTTCGCGCAGTCGTCGGCGCTGCACACGCACTCGCTGCTGCACTCGGGCGTCAAGCCGCATTCGTGCGACTTGTGCGGTGAGCCATGACGGACCACTTTGCACGTTTTGGCACCAGCCTTATCAAACTGCTATCATACAGTCGTGTTAGCCTAAGATTTCCACAGCCTAGTGGATAAAGTAAAGTATCATTTGACTCTTTTACAATTTGTAAAGAGTAAAATGGTTAATAATTGTAATGATAAATCAAGTTTTTAATGGCAATGACAAAAACTTAATCAAATGATTCTATGGTATGGTACCCTTTGGTATGAGATCCTCAAAAAGTGGCAAACTCAAATTAATTCTAGTGTAAGATGTGTTATTCCATGTGTGATATTGGCTAGCAATTAGAGATGTCGGGGGTACCCAGAAATTGGACCCGGGTACCCGTGACCAGTACCTGGGTACCCGTGCAGGTACCTGGGTAAGCTCAAAACCAAAAAAAAATCAAGCATTTTTCAAAAAAATTTCATTTAGTGTACTACCAACATGGAATGTTGTTACTTGCAAGGTTGTTTCAAAATAGTGTTATAATTTGCATGGACAAGACATTTATGAAGAAGTCAGCTTAATATTATTTGACATGATTTTTATCTTTATTACCCCAATAAAAGCAGCAGTCAATCATGTTTGTGAGTGGTGAAGCCAAACAAAGTGAATAGGTGGCATAAACAAACTACCCTAACCCCACACTCAGCTTGGCCTTGGGCGACAGCCAATAAATCACTAAAATTGAGGAAACATACAAAGAGACATGTCTGGATGTCATGGCTGGCAGGCCTTGGGTGATGAGCTAGACCATGCTCAAAGCACCAGTTCAAATCAACCCAAATATATTGATGTGTACACAGTTGTGCACAAAAAAAGTTTTTTTTTCAAACATTTCTTTGGGTTTTGTGTGGTTCAGCAGGTCCTGATCTGGAACCAGTCCCAGTACCTGGGTGACATCTGTACTAGCAATATTCAAATTGCAATTTAAACATGTCTTAATCCAATCATTTCTGATTAGTGATTATTGACTCAGCTGCAGTATCTTCGTGATATGTTTTTTATAAAACACTGTCAAAGATTAGCACATAAATTAGTAAACTTAGGCTATGCAAACTAGGCAAGGCAATCACTCCAGCGGCTGTGCCTGAATTGATTATTCCATGTGGTCCACCGAATTGTTCTTGACAAATGACGTCACATCTACCTACTGACCGATATGCAAAGTCCCTGATATGCAAAGACCGCTTAGCAGGGGACTTCGGCAATGCACTTTGTCTCGGTGACTTGCCTGTTATCAAATGGCGGTTGGAACTGTAATTATGTCAGGTAAGTTATAAATATGAGACAAATATAGATACCGAAACCTAGTAGGCATGGTCAAGAACAAAGACGTACTTGGGGCCGAGGCCAAATCATTTCAAATCAGACATGTCCTCAAAAGAAGAAGGTTAGGAAGTAGGTATTGCAGATCTGGGTTGGTAGATTGCTCGTCGTTAGTCGACTGACACAAAGGTTTTGTTGCCTTGTTGTAAGTCTAAGTACCATGTGCCCCGAACTTGCGATTGCCGTGCAGTGACGCTAGTCTTCCCCGTCCAGGCAAGGCGTTCCGCATCAAGGCTGACCGCGACAACCACCGACGTACGCACACCGGGGAGAAGCCTTTCAAGTGCGAGTACTGCGCCAAGGCCTTCCGCACCGGACAGGTAAGCGCCCACTGCGCCACTCCGTGTTGCGCTTGAGTGGAGGGTGACACACGCCATTGTTTTAACGGGTGCAAGGCCTGAAGGGCTCGAGCTTATATCAGTGGAAATTGTGAGGAGTTAAGCGTGTTACTCTCAGCCACAATGCACACAGGACTCGAGAATTGTTGATGGTTATGAACTTGTTGTTGAAAGCTCATAGAGCAAAAGATTCGAGTTTTAGTGGTTCTTTGAATTTTTTCACAGTAAACAATAAACATACTATACATAAGATTCGCATGCTGAGTGCTCGGCCTTCAAGTCACATTATAGACCATGGTGTCTATGACAGCTAAGGATGAGATTTTAAGGGTTAAACACTCAAACAAATGGATAGCCTTAACTACTATTAGCAATTAGCAGAGAGATAATTGAAAATAGGACCACTAACCAACCAGAACATTTGAAAATTTGTGTACTATTCAAAATTCTCATGTGATGTTTTTTGTGGGGGGAAATGCAGAGGGTGAAAATAATAATTCCAGGAGACAGCCCTGAGCTCAAAGTGAAAATTTTTTTAGCCAGGGAAAAACAGCAAGGTGCCAGCTAGGTGGTGTAAAATTTTGGTATTGTTATCTATATCCATTAACCGTATCCAATTGGCAATTGTTCTTAAAAAATAACTTTAATTGCATTTATCTGACTTTCAGGTTTGATAGACAAAGAAGCTATTTTTCTCATATGAGCACTCATTATGGGCACGCAATATAGAACATCCACCCTTATAGTATTTAGTTGCAAGTTTCAATCGTCAGGGCTGGGAATGCAATCATGTTCTGGCGCCCTGCAAGTCATTCTTACCTTGCCGTTGGATTGTAAGCAACCAGATTCCTTTTAACTTATAGTTACTTGTTTAACTGTAAGTGGTTAGTGATTTAGTTGTCCACGTTTAATTTCAACTTCTAACATTTTTGGTCGTGAGTTGCTGCTATTTTTTGGTCACGAAGGTTTTAGGTAGTTGACAACCTTTAATAAATTATTGTAATCTCTTATAGGCCAGTATTTAAACCATTAATTTTTAGTTTCAATGTAAGCAATTTGCATTGCATTTGCGCTCATTTTGGTGGGACCCTCTACTTTTGTGGTCTAGAAGCAGAGAGTTGCGCTCTAAAATACAACATTAAGATTAGCGCCCGCTCTAGGACAGACATGAACCACTGAAACCACAAAACGCTTTGTTGCAGGTGTACTACCAGCACCGCATGATCCACACGGGCGAAAGACGATTCCCTTGCGACGTCTGCGGCTTGGCATTCAAGCGCTCGCACACGCTGGTCGTGCACAAGCGCATCCACACCGGCGAGAAGCCCAACGTCTGCGACATCTGCAACAAGGGCTTCCGGCAGCGCACGGACATGCGAAAACACCGCGCCCTCCACGGCACCCACGCAGCCGCAGCCGCCGCTGCGATACCGCCACAGGACGAACAAATAGACAGCTAGTGAAGCGAACCGCCGTGATGAAGTGCTCACGTGCCAAGAGGGTGTTACTAGTGTTTGTTGGCGTTTTATTTGAGCCAGAGCAGCATGGATATTGGTGATCGCTTGCTGTGGCGAGTGCTTCCTCTTTGGCGCTGTTCATGGATTTCAGTTGATAACATTGCTTTCTGACAGGTAGTTGTGAAGTGGAGATCAGACAAGGAAAAGACAGGACGTCAAGGATTATTTTCTCCTCATCTAAGTATAATTTAACTAAATTATAAATATGCACTTTAATTTATGTTTTGTTTATTATATTATTATTGGCTATTGAGCAATGATGTTTCAAACAGTGACTTGTTAGCGTTAGTGAAATCTGTGCCCTCATAGATATGCAATTCACTTTATTTGTAAATTTTAACGAATGGCTAGGTTTCACAATCGCTACATCTGCTAGCACATCTTGCCTTGCCTTCCTGCCTACTTTTGCAACTTACAACGTAATTAAAATTTAAGTGTAAAATGTAAATTACATTAGTATTATAATACTATGTAAATACAGGATATTAATATCAAATTTGTAAATTGCATTGGATGATTAAATCAAATGTCCAATATTTTATTAATAGGGCCAATGTTCATCGTATCATCGTTCATTGTTTTTGATAATCGTGTGCTGTGAAGAATTAATGGAGATTGGAGAGGCAACAGGAGACGTGAGTTGTCGGGCTCCTGCTTGGGTCACGGGGTATTTCTTCAACTCCGTTTAGTTGCTTAAACAGCATTTTATTTTATTTATTTTTTGCATTTCACCAAATTCCCAAATTGAACCGGGGAATTAGCTTAGATAAGCCGCGAAGCAAAACTGTTTGTGAAACGCACCGAAACTACGCCAACGGCTGGATTTTCAACGACGTTTAGTAAAACTTCGCTTTGCGAGATTTAACCGGTGTTGATGAAATAGCCCATCAGAGGTCCAAGCAATGAGTAATGAAAGTTGAAACCTATGGTTTAGGTTCCATTATTCTATGGTCCAAGGGTCAGAAAAGCTAGGACATGCTGTCATTGTAGAATTTCAAGAAATCATGGATTCAAGTACCCACCTATTCGATTAGGGGCCACCCCCAGTCAAACCTGTGTTCAACTCATGTTTCTGTGGAGACCTGTTTGGGATTGGGAGAGAAGTTAGATGTGTGATCACTAGCCTGTTCAATTAACAATTACTAGCGCTACGCGATGGCCACTATTGGTAAATTTTCTGCGAGTAATGTTTTGGCCTGCACGATTGTGCAATTTACCTCTGCAAAGCAGGATGCGGTTCCGATATGCCACTCTCCCTAATATACATGTCTCCTGTGGATTTGTAATACTCATTAAGGGCCAGTCATCTTTTAATGAAGCAGTGCAAACATCCAAACTCGACAGTCGACTGGCTCGAGGAAAATTTCCTCGTGGTTTTTGGAACGGCAGTGTAAGTGAACGGAGGACTTCACATGCCAATATCTAACGTTTGAGTTCATTTGTGGCTTTTTTGCTTCAGAGTAAATTGAACCGTGATCACCGATAACTCCACTAGCTCAGCCCTCCAGACCCCAAAGTCGGACTGTCAATCGCCGGATATGACTGGCATGAAATTGTTTTGAAAACAAAGAGCACAGGAAAATCCACCTAGATAGGTACTTACAAGAGCTAGGGATATTACGACACAGGAAAACGAATGAATTCAACGTAGTCCTTTTATTGAAAAAATCTTTTTATTGAAAAATCAATAATGTCAAAGATCGACGAAGATGTCAAACCAATCGTGCCGAATCACTCGCGGGACGGCTCTGTCCCGAGTCCTGGAGACCAATCATGTAACTTTGTGATTTCAAAACGATTAGTTTTCAATATCACTGCCTATGGTTTAACATGGGCAGTGATTTGAAATCGAATGATTTCGAGCCAAATCGAATGAAAAAAAGTTACATGATCGCTACCCTGACCACGTGATCCCTGCAGCGTTGAGAGAAGCGAGCTCGAGACCACTCGCTCTCCTGGGCGCCTGGTACCAATGGCGAATTTTGCGTCCAAGTTTTAGCTAAATTGACGCTGAAACTACGGCTGGGTCTCTCAGCCTTCGGTGTAGGCTGCCTTGTGTGCTCGCGTGTAGCTTAGGGTGCCTGCTATGCCAGGGGCCACCAGCTGAAATGCACCGGGAAGGTGAGAGCAACTCGGAGTTTGGCTTAGTGCTGTTTAACGAAGCACTGTTTTGACGAATGTCACTGAGGTATTATGGCCTAATTGATTATGGAGCTAGCCTTGATTGGAAGGGAGCCGAGAGTGGTAAGTACAACTCGGATTTTGGTTATGAGGTGATTAACGACGCACTGATTTGACAGCGGGCTTTTTGACACCATTTCAATTTTCAGTGAATAACAACCTGATTTCGAAGCTATTCAGAAGCCATATTTAAAAGGAGCCTAGGGTGGACCCGGTTCCGGTACATTGGCCTAGAGCATTGACGTGGCACGGAAGACGTGCAGCGGTTTGTAGACCTTCGATCGGAAGACAATAAGGTGATACAGTATTATTTATAGTGGAGTAATTCGCCACCTTAAACCTTTTAAGTTGTTTGGCTCTCGGGAAAATACGACTTGAATATATATTGTCGGAAAATATATTTCCCAAAGTCCTACTAGAAAATTGTTTTCTTGACAATAATGGTGATAGGGTATTATAAGTTGAGTTCAGACTACGTATTCACCCACCCTAGAGACGTGCAGGAGACAAAATGTTGTACACGGCATGCACAAAATTCATGGAACTCATATTATAAGGTATGCACCTGTCTAAATACTTTTACTACAGTCTGCTATTACTTTAGCACCACTTGGCGAAACAACTATACATTTTAGGGCCCATTTGGGCAAATATTTTGTCCCAATTTTAGTGATCGATTTATGACCACGGGACGGAATTGTGATCTGCTCTTTACCTATACATGTTTATTTTGTTTCTATGTGTTATGTTACCAAATACTCGAAATAGTAGCATTGCATTTCCATTTTGTTGGATAATTTAAATAGCCAAGGCGGGAATCAGCCGAAGAAAAGGCCGATAGGCCAACACCTCCATCTACCCCTTCCATCCGCGGCTTGTTTAGTGTCGGCCCGCGGTCCACAAAGAGCGGTCGCCAGCCAGCCGACACTTCGAATCGGAGAAATGTGTTTCGACATCGATTTCTTTTTCGCATTTATAAAAAGCTAAATTTCTTGTGTAAATTTCAACCGGACCAAAATCGTACTCGAACCCCGCGGTCCTTCGGGCATTTGCCCGATCACCTAGAGGGCCAATCCAACCCTGCACCCACGCAATTGCAACAAAACCTGCTACAAATGTACTTTTTCATTCCTGTAAAGTTACATCCCTGTAAAGTTTCATAGAGTATTGAAAAAATGTTTCATAGAGTTTCATAGAGTAATCAAAAATGTTAGAAATTGGTATCTTTATGTACATTACACTAATTGTTCTCTTATTCTACTTTTATAAGACGAAGCATAACATGTAACAATGTACACTGCAAATAAATTATTAAAAATTATTATTATTCACCCACCGATTCCAACAATGGCAGCTAATAACAGCCTGCTCCCCTTTGTTTACAAATTTTTAGCCCTTTTTCCACAATTGAAAATGTATTTGGGTGCTTTTGTGAAAAATTTACGTATTTAAGTGCATTTCTGTAAAGTTTCAGAGTATTTACCCACAGATTGCCACAATGGCAGCTAATAATAGCCCAACATGTGTGTCAGCAATGGAATTCTGTCACGAGGATGTGTCAGCACGCCTGTCACGGGGAAGTGTATAAAACGTGTATGATAATTATTAATTATTGTGTATACGTTTTCCTCAATCTTGTATGTTTAATAAGGCAAGGTCACAGCAAGGTTATTTAGGAATCCATTTTTTTCACTCTACACAAAGTCTCGATAGTACGTTTTTCTTGTTGCGTGTTTTATTTTCAGTAAGGCACATGCCCGCGTGGTAAGATTTACTTTGGCAAAGTTGGAGTGTGTCGCAGAGTATTAGATTATATATTATTTCATAGCATATAATGTAAACCTAGGCACATGAACCAAGGCGCCTCCACGTCGGGTGTAAATTCCTATTTCTTCTCGCCACGTGTATTTTACGCTCATTGGGCAGATTATAACGTTCAAAACGGGTTCTCTTCCTTCAAAGCTTGCCAATTTAGCAATACTGTAAATTCTTATCTTTGTGGCACCAAGCCATCGTCGCTCTGCGCCCACCCACCCACCCTACCGGGACAGCTATGGGTGTAGAGAGGGAATGTTGGGTCACGCAGGGTTTGAGCAATACGACGTGGAGGGTCTCACTTTCAGGACACTCTTTTCTTGGTTCTTGTGTGAGGTAGATGTCTCACGCACATCTTTAAGCATGTACGTTTTTAAAAATAAGTTTCCATTATATTTGGCCTTTCAATATTATATCCTTTATGAGTATTGTCTCAGACGGATTTACAGAACTAGTAGTCAGCCGCACAATTTTCGTTATCATCTTATCAAGCTCGCCTAGGGGCAATTACATACCTACTTACAATGGTAGCAGCATTGGTTTTATTGGTGTGGCAGTCGAGTGTTTTCAATTAGCACATATCAGATTAATTTCATTAAAATTTCCAATCCACGTCATGACACGTTACACCAGAGTGCTAACCAATGTCTCTTCGTAATATCATGTGCAATTCATAAGTCAGAAAATTTCCCGTGCAACCATGAGGGCTGGTTGGCGGCTTGCTGGGTTCGCTTCTCATATGACGCTTCGCATCCCCGATTACGCGAGTTCCAATTCCTCTCGCTCCGCTTTTTGCTATTCAGGAAACACCAGTGCATTGCTTTCCGACCCACTGACTTGTCATTTAAAAAATGCGAATTGAAGTCCCAAGAGCGACATTTTCCTTATATGTACCAGTCGTCGCCATTGCTCAGTGGTAACGAAGGCAGCTTACAAGGCGGGGGTGACGGTTTCGATTCCCAGTTCCCACATTTTGTACATGCCATTGTCATCGGATATCAATTTCATTGTAACTGACGCCCTTTTAGCTAGACAGTGAACTAACCAGCGACATGTGATTTACGCTGCATTATAATTTAAATTCCCCAGTACTCATTGGTAGCACTTATACGATATTACCCTGCCGACTTGCATCAGACCGTGTGGTGCAGTGGTAGCATTCTCGAATGATAACACATGGGGCCTGGGTTCGAATCCCAGCCGATGCACTCGTGCAAATGTAACAAAGAAACACGAACAGATTTTTGACCCATCTCTTTGACCCAACACAACTTATGTATGAGAATTTCCTTATCATATCCCAACCACCCATCTAGCTCAGTGGGTTAAGGCACCATTCTCGGTAGCGGGCACGGGCCCGTTACCAAGGTGGACCGAGTTCGATTCCCGGCCACGGCATGAGTCGACATTAACTCATTGGAGTTTTGTCGCAGCTGCAGTCTGAGCGATGTCGTTCAGGGCACCTTAGGACGTCTCGGGATGTCCTGTCCGATCGACGCCGGACTTGCAGCCATGCCCAAGCACATCGGGTGTTAAGTCCCCGATGTCCGCTTCAGTGCCAAGCGGAACGACCGGTAGCCAGAGCTAGATGGGTGGTGTTTTGCAAAGAATTATTTCGGGGCTATATTGCTCCGGTAAAAAAGCACCTCGTGCAATTCTGTTATTTCTGCCCTCGCCGAGTGCATCGGCCCTCGCCGAGTGCATCGGCTGGGATTCGAACCCGGGCCCTATGTGTTATCATTCGAGAGTGCTACCACTGCACCACACCGTCTGATGAAAGTCTAGAAGGTAATGTCGTATATGAGCCACCCATGAGCACCTGGGCATTTAAACTACAAGTCAGCATGGAAATCATAAGTTAATGGCTAGTTCACTGTCTAGCTAAAAGGGCGACAGTAACAGTGAAATTGATTTCAAATGACAAAGCATATTCCAAAAAGTGTGGAGCGAGCAGGATTCGAACCCACAACTTCTCCGTTGCAAGTGGCCATCGTTTCTGACCCATGGTGCCGACTGGAAGTTTGAGGGCAAATGTCGCTCTTGGGACTTCCACACATGCGTGTTTAAAATAAAAGCAAGCTAAAAGCGCGGCACGCTTGTGTGTTTAAACTTTATAATTTCGACAGGAGCGCCATCTGCTAGTAAATCTGGAACGCATAACCATGGTTACTTTCATGTAAAACTGTGGCAGGTGTATAGTCCAGTTGCTGGACTAGAATTGAAAGCATTGAGGAACGATTTAAAGAACCGATAGTTTACGCGGTGCTGTCGGCTCAGGAATGAGGATATTATGGCAGTGAGCTGGGTACATTGTGGAACGATTCAATGGACCGGGAGCTGGCGGTTCTGGCGGCTTGGGATGAGGCTACGGGCACCAGTGCAGGGACGGTGCGCCGTTCTTTCGGCGTTTCCCAATCTGGAGGCGCCATGAGAGCCTCCCACCGTAGATGGCGCTGAAACGTTGGTAACGCTGAAGCCTAAAGGCGCTCGACGCCGACTCCTCGCGCCGGAGCCACCTGGACCTCGCCCCCCCCCCCCCGCACCACGGGATCTGCGGTGGTGGTCGCTACGCCACTGTTGTTTATTCTTACCTCATTAACATCTACTGATAATTATTAAGACTGACTGGAAGAAATGTATCTGATGGTGGGAAATGTTGGCGATGCTGCTATTCACTCTTGAGGTGTGCATCGAAATAGGGGTGGCTGTCCATCGTTTCCTTGGGACGTTTCTTTAGGTTGGCGGGCTCTACGTTCTTACTTTGTTAGCCCAAAAACCTCTTAGTTCCTGTAATTGGCAGTTGGGTTCCCAGGTGCCCTGGACTTGGAGCCCGAGACTCCCGCGACGGACGGCAACGTCCGGAGTAAGGCACCCCCGCGAGGGGGACGGGCGGAGTTTCTGAGAGCTCTGTGGATGGCGGAAGTGACGAGGGCAAGTGCAGCTACGTATCATGGGTTGCCTTTGGTACCTATGCCGACTGCTCATCCCTGTAAGACAGACTGTCCCGCAATCGGTTAAACTTGGTTCTTGTCAACACTTGCCAATTCTTTTGGTTCCAAAATTTAGATTTCACATTGCATAACATTGCAAAGGGATGTATTAGAGGTAAGGGTACCTGGTCGAATGCTCACCCCTGTTGCACTGTGGGAGATATTCAAGATTTACAATTACAAATCGGTCTGGCGGCCAAAGTGTTGCGTCAAATCGGAGTGGCCAATTACCCCTTAGGCCAAAGTGAGGGTCGATTTAAAGAATGTCAAGTCAAAATCTATTTTACTTGTATTTTTACCCAGCAAGGGATGTATACAGGCACCAACGCGGCTTTCGTGCTTCGCAAGTACGATCAATTGCCAGTGCCGGATGGCGGCCTTGGGCGCGGTGACGGCTCGCCTAAACAAAGTATTTGCTATGTCCAGCCCGGAGTCAGCGAACCTGCTGATTAGAGCCCTGCGCTATTTCCAATCGATCCACCAACAAAGTGCAATGCCCATAAACTATGAAAATAATTAAAATAAAACAATGTGGCCGGACGACCGAAGTGTTTAGAGTTCGTTGCTGGCTTCGCCAGCGTCACGAAGACAACAAAGAAGAATTTAATTTCACTGCGAGTCCAGTACACCCAATTTTTTCCTGCTCGAGTCAAAATTGGGGGAGTTATCCACGAAATCACTCCAAAAACGACACTCCTTGTGGGCCATGCTAAGCCAGGTACTTACCCCTGCTGTATGTGTGATACTTCCCGCGCCGCACGGCTGTGTGAGTTGTGCCTACTCTTGACACGGCAGGCATATTTTAACAGGAAAAAAATACATTGATTAGCGCTATGCTGCAAGTGGCGTTATAAAAGGTAGAATGCGCACCCTTATTTAAATCTCGCTGCAAAGTTGAGGGAGATATCCACGATTTAAACTTAGAAATCTATCGATCAGCTCAAGTATATTCAAGTTTCATCAAGTCTGAATCACTCATCGTGTTTAGGGAGGTACACTTCTCCTTTAGCTACATGTGGACCCTTCCAATGAAAATAAGAGCACGCATTTAGAGGATTTCTCTGCATGCTGGGAATTGCGTACGTACCTGCTCATACGTGCTGCTTCTAGAGGTGCCTACCTATTAAGGCACTGTATACTTTGAGAGACTACGATTAAAGATACTCTTACGACCATCAACAGTGAACTTAAGAACTTTTGAGGCAGGGCTCAAATCAGGATAGATGGATGTCCCAAGGCTCCTAGCAGCTGAGGTCAGAAGACATGACCCAAGGTCAGCTTTCTAATTAAGGCCACGTAGTGACCCGATATATGCAGGGCCACAAGCAGCATGTTGGGTTGCTGACTGGTCGACTAGAACGGGATCGAGTCCTTGTGCCAAGCTCAAGCCGGGGACTTGGGGAATATTGCGTGCAGCGCCCACGTCGTGAGGACCAGTGGCAGCTGGCGACTTATTTTTGCGCCGGGGAAAAAAGTAAATTCGTTTGCCAAGACGAGGTTTGGAGGCGCAGCCCCACTTTCTTTTTAAATCAAGACCTTTCTAAAAAACACGTAGTTCATGCACGAATTTGCACGTGAGGAAGCTTTACCCCCAGCAAAGGAAACGACGTCCAGACTTTTGGGTTTTAACGAGTCTTTTGCAAATGGCTAGACTTGATTGATTTTTGCTTTTCAACCTCCCCAGTCCCCAACTAGATAAGATTACCCTAAATACAAAAAATTTGAATTTTTTTTGTGTATTTTCATCTGAATGGCAATTTGCATTCTTTTCTTCACTGGTTGTTAGTGCCAGAAAAAAGTAATGATCCGAAATAAAATTACCTTGTGTGTTATCAACCGTTCCGTCACCAGCACCTCGTTGGTGAGCAGCGTCTCGACTTGGGTGCACGGCAAGGATCACCATGCAGCTTACCCGGAGTATGCCTTAGCGACCCGGCGCTCGCACAGTTGGTGCCATCCTTGGCTGGTCACAACCAATGGACGAGTGGTGTTTCTGAGCCGATCACAACTGTGAGACACTTATTACCTCAGTCACAGAGTACCAGAAACTTCAATATACGGCCAAGCTACGCAAAATGCTAAAAGCAGCTGGTTGTGGCAAATCCCACATGGTCACCAAAAGGAGCATCATTCCATCTGTAACTTTAACACAGTCATACCTTTCTAGGTTTTCTGGGAAAACTTAGGAACGTAACCTTGTAGTAATAATAAGAATAATATGCCTGATTTTGATTAAATTCTTAGCAGGGTACTGCATAAATATTCACTGCAATAACTTCTGATTCAAGCATTAAACTTAAAGGAAATAGGATTAATTGTTTAACTTTATTTTTACTATTTACCTTAATACCTTCTTTAGTTGTTTCCTTTGATTCAGTGAAATAAAATACTGGTGATAAGAAAAGATGCTATAAAATAAATGTTAGAATGCTTAAAATATAATTATTACAACAGGTACTAGGTACTAGGTAGGTATGCATTTTTTTTAAATCACCAGCTGCAATACTCTAAAGTCTCAGTAGCAGTAGCTGCGTACTCTGCAATGCATTCAAATGACTGTTTTGCCGTCCATATCGTTCACACACTGACTTCACTATCCGACGCACTTCACTTGATGTGCTTCCGTTTCTCTTGTGCTTTGGCCGCCTTCTTCTTCATGTTGGCTAGCCGCTTGTCCGCACTGATTACCGTGGTGACAACTTTGGGAGCAGGGCCGCGATGTGACTCGCTCGATGACCTTGAGCCTGCAACCACCTGTACGTTAACCACAGCTCTGTTCTGTTTGACGCGACCAGCCTGATAACCTGGGTATTCTCCATTCCGGCTGCTGTCGTACTATGTATTTGGTAAAACAGATCGATAATTCATTTCAATGGTTTTCCTGACAAAATTATAAGACATTGCTTTTAGGATTGCTGGCAGTTCTTCTTGCATAGACCCTTGCACAAAACAATGAAGCCGGCATGAAAGGGACATACATTTATATTCAACTTCAGAGAAGCCTCTAGGAAAATGATAAAAAGCTACACCTTTCATCCAAGGTATTCCACCTAGGTATTCTACCTAGATAGATAATAATGGCTACAGAAAATATTTTGAATTCAGTAGGTACCCTTGCAGTCCCTTAGAGATGATTGGAAGAGGACATGAAAGAGATAGTGTAAGTTATAACTACCACTGTCTCCATTCTCCAGCCGTTGGCAGCCGAGGCAAAAATTTAACCTCGTACGGGGAATGCGAAATTTTGCGTGGTGAGGGATTTTGCAAAGTTCGGCAAGCATTCATGTCGGTAGTTATATGTACACTGGAGTGGATAACCTTGGTAACTATCTGTGGCAGCACGGTATCTTTGCTGTGTGAGGCTTGCAGGCCAACTGACCTGACGCTTGCTGCGATGGCTGGAAGCTGGCTGCGAGCCCCGCGAGACCTGTCGAGCTGGTGGACAAGCTCGAGTGGGACTTGGACGATGTCTGAAAGTGTCAGGTTGACGATTAGCTCTGGCAATGCATAGGAAGCATGCATTTTAGATGAAAGACTTAGATCTGTAGAATGTAGAATTATGTTCCACTCGAAGCATTAAAAGAAATTTTAACAAGCACACTTTGCAAGTATCATGGAAGCTAACTAGAATACTTAACACTAGAAAGAAAATACCTACATTATATTTTCTAAGAGAGCATGTACACAATTTCAGCACTGCCATTAAAAGCATTGTTTTTCTTATGATACACATAGTAGGTAGTAGGTACTATTTTTGGCTTGTTTAGAAAACAAAAATACCAATGCCTTATTGTGTATAAAAAAATGTACTTGAATCTAGTCCGTATTGCACGCTAGGGTTTGTGCTAAGGGCAGACTACAACAGGCCACTTGAAAACCATCCTGGCAACACACGGTAAACAGATAAACTCGAGCTGAGTGACATTGACATACCTTTGAGTCCAGCCGCTTGAATAGGTTTGAAGAGTCGGACTTCGTGTGTTTGGTTGAGGAAGAGCTAGAACTCGAGGCCTGAGTCACAGCCTTTGGCGACGACTGGGCAGCACTTCTTGCCTTCATTACAAAGTTATAAGATGATTACATACATCTATTATACCAAGCTAAGTAATTTACCTACATTAAATGATAGGTGCCAATCATAGTTATAAAATCTTTTGTTACAACGTGCCTCTAGGTACCTACCTATGTGGGTAGGTACGTAATAATATCATTAAATTTAGACAGGTTGGTTCAAAGGACTTTTATTCTTAGTATAGCACCTAGGTACCTACGTATTATATTCAGGCCCAGTTTTACCAAGTTTGCCAACTCCTAGTTGAGATCCCAACTAGGCGAGTTACAACTGAATTTGCTGCATGTGATTGGCTGAATTCAGTTGTAACTTCTAGTTGGGATTTCAACTAGGAGTTGAAAGATTTGGTAAAACAGGGCATCAGAAAAAGTTTAAATGCTCACGGGCTGCTTGTTGAGGGCTTGCGTGCATCCTGAGCAATACCACGCCCACCGTGGATCGTTGAGCTCGCAACGGGCAACGGGAGGGACGTGGCACTCCTGGTGGTAGAGCGAGTGGCACTCGAGACATTCGACCAGCTGGTTGCTTGAGCCCATGTTGATTTCGCTAGATTGAAGAAAATTTAAATTTTGTATTTTTGCTGCTAGAAGCAACTACCTACATGTACCTATCGAATAAAAAAGAATATTCTGTGCCAACCTGCTTGCCTACCAAGGTAGGCAGTACTTACTTGCAAACAACACAGCAAACATCTTCCATGATTTCCAGAGCCAAGTCCTCATTATCATCTGTGTCTGCATCTTTGAAGATGTCTACTTCTCTTAGAATTTTAGGAGCCTCCGCTTCTTTTTGGCGTGATTTACTAGTACCAGGCTTGTCCACCTCGCGAATTGCTTCTTTCTCACGGCTATATTCCTTGCTGCTGCGACTGAATTCCTTGTCACGGATAAACTCTTTCTCACGACCTAAGTCTTTGTCATGGCTAGTGCTTGCAGCTTCATTGATCTCCTGTGTAAAAATGTTCAGTAAAATCAACCGCTGATAATGAGAGTATGTACCTACCTACTGCAATTTGAGGCCTTTTATTAGACAATTTTATGGTGCAACTTGAAAAATTCAATACTTAGGTGCCTGCTAATAAAAAAGACTGAAAACTTACCCTAACTGGACTGATGATAAGACGATCCACACTTTTGCCTTCACCATAGCGCGACTTAAGTACTTCGACCAGCAGCGATCGAAGCTGTTCCGCAGAGTCTTTCGCTCTTGAGTGCAGCAGGTGTGTAGATCTCACAAAGATCGGATCAATTGGCTCCATCATGAGAGTTATTTTATTCGCCTTTAAAAGCAAAGCAACCACCAAGTATACCAAGTATTCACTAATATTCAATAGCAGCAAAGAAAATATGAAATAAGGTTTGACTCTGACTAGGTACTACCTACCTACTTACCTACCAGAGCCTATATATTTGTATGTGTATCTTTGGTCCCCGAGAGGACTTAACCTACAAATTTCCAGGCGGACGCGGATCGGAACGCTATTGACAGCTGCGCGCAAGGACTGCGGCTGCGCGAGCTTGCCTGGTCCAGACTCCCAGTTCGAGATGTGGTGGTAAGAGCATGGAATTATAATAATTGGTAGGAGCATAATATATTGCTTGTGGCGAATCTTTTTGATGGAATGATGGTGTGCCATTCACATAGATGCACAGAAAAGAGAGGCGAGTGGCTAATTGGGGAATGGCGATTTTCTGATTTTGATGATTTTGATGACCAATTTCAAACAAGGGGGGGTGGGGGGAAATGCTTGAAAAGCCCGGCGGAACGGCCGGCCAATTTTTACATTTGTCACAGGTACAGGGACTTGTTTCAAATTATACGATATTTTTGCGAAGCAGCGAAAACATATTGTGTTGGCTGAAGTTTTACATAATTTGTACACCTTGTTATGGGTCACTGATAAGAGGTCAAAACTGTGTTTGAAAACTTTGGGCAAATTCCATTTTCGAAGGGGGCGAGGTTGTGGTGTGGCCGAATGTTTCTCTCGGGGGGGAGGGGGGGAGGGGGGGGGGGGGAGGATCAGCCCAGGATCATATTGTACCAACATCTAGATATTTGGGAGGGTTTCTCTGATAGATATCTAGCTGATTTTATCTTTAGTTTATGGCTCCCCAAAGCACAGTTTCTCAAAAATATCTACAAATTCTATACAATTTATTAATTTGGTTATCAAGCTGCTCCCTGTAGTTTCTATACCCAATTACACACAGCACCTACTCATGCCAGTACAGGATTTAATCCTGCGTACCTACTTATGAGAAAGTTTAATTAATGAGTACTTAAACACTGCTGTATGTTTGTTGCTCACATAAACAGTGACCAGGGTAGCGATTTTGTAACTTTGTGATTTCAAAACGATTCGTTTTCAATATCACTGCATATGGTTTAACATGGGCAGTGATTTTAAATCGAATGATTTCGAGCCAAATCGAACGAAAAAAAGTTACATGATCGCTACCCTGGTATCTTATAAAGAATTATATTGTTAGAAGAATTTGTTGAGCAGACTGCGCAGTCCTATAATACTCTGTCCTTCTCTACACAGGGCTCCGATGCACCCCCAGCTGCAAGAAACGCGGCACACGGCTACATTCGGTTTTTAACTTGGGATCTGTACGGATGCTTAAATGATCCTTAAAACATCTCCATCTTTAATATTTCTGTCTAATATAATGAGGGATCTTTTAATTGCATATTCCTCTTTTGATATATGTTTGTTAACTATAGTATACCTATATAGGGTACCTATTCTTGAAATGTTACCACGTCTTAAGTTATGATTAAGGGCCACGTGACGTCACGTATGACGCGCTATCTCACTTTTGGTATTCTCCAAAGTTACCACGTGCTACCACATGATTTTCGGCCGACCGCTCGCGTTAACTTACCACAAGCTGAAACCCTCGTCGTATAGATATGATATCATATGATAATGACATGAGAGCTTGATTTTTTTCGAAAATGGACCATCAATGGATGCTGTATATGTAATAAACAAAATCGAATTGGACGAAAATTGCTAGACGGCAGTACTTTGATGATACTAGACTAGGACCGAGACTGTCAGCTTATCTTATCAGCTTAATGTTCCTTATGGCATTTATCAGGCCAGAATTTCCAGTTCTTCGATCATCTTCGCTGACATTAGAGAAAAAGGTCAGTAACATCACGGCTGTGATCACGGGCAATATCATCACTAGGTGCCTACCTATGTTGTGACAATTCAATTAGGCTAAGCGTGCACTGGTTTACCAATGCGCGCATGCGTAATGTCATAGCGCGCGCAGCGAGTATGACATCAAACAAAATTAGCACTTTGGTTCCAGAATTGCAGTTAAGAATTAAGATGCGCAGCCATGTCGTACCGTATGATGTGGTAACTCAGCTCGTCATACCCAAGTCAGTATGATATGTTAAGTTAACGCGTGCTAACTTTAAAGATTCGAGAATAGCCCCCGGTGTTATATAACCCGAACCTAGAGCGGCCATTTCAACAATGGGCAGTTTGTTGATTTCGTAGCACCACTAGAAACCAGTATTACGGTGGTGCTACGATGATAGCATTATCTAGAAGGCATACTGCTTTTTAAACGATCATCATCGTGCAGTGAAGTCAAATCAACCAATCTCATGGCTTGTTACTAAAGTCAGAGTCGATGTGCCCCAGCTATTTAACCCGGTCGTAATACTGCCGCTCTAGTTCGGGGTTACTGCTTGGTGCTATGGTGGTGTTAATTAGCCAGGGGATACTGCTAGTAATCCCGGTACTACGAGTGGCCGTAAGGCCCCTGGAATTGTAAATACTGTCTGTCTATCATAGCTGCCATAGCACTGTGATCCTGCACTGTTGACATGGACAATTATCATAAAAAAAGTTAAAATTGATGGGAATTGCCAAGTGGGAGACCACCTTTGAGCTTTGCCTTCAAGGGTCTAGCACTCTGATCTTCTAGTCTCCTGATCTTGATGGAAAAAAAGGGCTTGCACTATACCTATGCCTACCAGAGGTCCGAAATTAGCGGCGGATCCAAGGGGGGCAGAGGAGCGCCCTCCCAAGAATCTGGCAGATTTGCTAGCATAATATACATGTCCAGATAGGAGGAGCGACCCTTGGAGCCGTGAGTATTCGCTTGAAGGCCGATGCCAGGGTGTGGGAAAGATTGTGAGGTCTTATGGACTTTGCATTGAAATCGCCCTCATTTCAATCCTTTGCAATAACGAAGATACCCATCAAATCTTTATGAAATTTTAACACGTAATATAAATAATAGTGATTCTTATGTAGTTAAAATTTCAACATAATAATATGACCAACAGGAGCTTGTTGAGAGGCCTCCAAACTCGGCTAAAACCCGCCTTACTCCTGTGCTATTCGTATTCCGTTTCCCACAGTCTACACGTCAAGCAAGTCAGACCGAAGCGCCGTGACGTCAGAGGGGCGGACCATCAGGAGTTGTGTATTGCTCATCACTGCACTCACCAACAGCAAGTTCATTGTGATCATATTTTGCTTGTCATCATATTGACTTTGTTCAGCACTAAGTGCAGAAAATGAGTAAGGACGTCCTTGCTGCAGCTGAGAATGTCACTGACTTGCTGCAATCATTGACGACGATCCGTGAACAAGCTGCTGATAAATTTTCACATGTATTTGCAGGCATTACATTTATGTGTGAAAATTTGCATGTAGAAATGACATTGCCTCGTCGTGCATGAAAACAAGCAAATCAGGAGACCCATCCCACCAAATCATGTGACGTTCAGTGTTCATAACTCTATTGCATGGAGTCATTGAGGATGTCAAACAGCGTTTCAAGCCTGATACTCTCAATCTCAAAGTCCTAAGCCTCTTGTGTTCTGTCGCCAAAGCAATCACGGGGCCAACAAGAAACTGTAGCAGCATTAGGCAGTGTGATCAAAGACATTGCTGTTTGTTTTGAAATGCAAACCAGGCTCAGGCTGCAACCAGGCTGCAAAAGCAAAGAAATCCATATCAAAAGTGCTGTAAAACCTCATCAGGGGTAGTACCAACTTCGGTGTAGCAAATGCCGCCAGTCAGATATGGACCCCAAGCACTATTCCAGCAGTGGCCATCAAAGACATTTTACCTACAATCTATATATTATGCTCAAGCAGGAATCTTGTTCACAGGCTTGGGTTTGTTTAGTGAAAATTCTTTCAGGTTAAACCAAATAGCACCGGCCTTCTCCTTGAATATATAACATGTATTTAAAATGAAATTCCTTTCATTTAATAAATATGTATATGTCAATCCAAATATTTTATTTTCAAAGTGCTGTAAATATTTATATTTTTCCGGAGCCGCCCACCCCCCTCCCCACTCGAGCACTACTGGCTGAACGAAATGAAGCCGACTACTAACGGACTGAAGAACAATAGGTACCTTAGTTTAATTTACCATGTCATTTTATTTAGAGAGTATCACACCCAGACACAAGCACCGCCATTGGACAGGCATTCAACACAACAAGAAGATTCCGTTAATTCCTCGATTAAATAACAACAAGTTTGGAAGTATGATCAACAACAACAGCAGCGTTCAAACTCCATAAAAAAAAGTAGGCAGGGTAACTAGACATTATGTACATAATCAGCTATCGGAGGTAGTGTGCGTCGCTTAGGCGAGGTTGCGTCGCTTCATCTCCTTGATGAGCTCGGCGCCCATCAGCGCTGGACTCGGGGTGACGATCACTCCAGCCTGCGGGGAGAACTCTCGGTTAGATTCACTTCAAATTGGACCAATCTAACGAAGCGTTTGACGTCGGCGGGTTTGGAAAGGGGTTCAAAAGGTTCTGCTGTGCCGTGACAATGCCACGTGATTGAAGACTTCTTGCCCAGTAACATTCATTTGCATTGCGTTGAAGATAAGCGTAGCTGTTTTTAGCGGATAAAAACAAAGCAGAACGTCATAATGGTAACAAGTGTCAAAAAACTATTTCTTCAATAGTGGCTCTCATTCACACCAATTTTGCTGGATTTTTGCATGAAAACCCAAAATTTCTTGTAGTTTCTGGGAAACCACAAAAAAAAGAAAGGACCATTTACCTCTTACATTTTACTTTTTTCATTGATTTGAAAGATATATTAATGTTCTTGAACTGTAAAGAAAACTTCTTGTGTCCATGGCCATCCGTACAGAAGTTCCCAAAGTCCGTGATTCGGGGCTTCGGTGCTTAGAAAACTAACTCCCGTTAGATATACCTATATATATATACTAGGGCTTCGCGAACGCAATATGTGTTGCGTTGAAGATGAGCGTAGGTAGCGGTTTGTATACAGCAGATAAAAAGGTGGAGGCCGAAGGCCTATGAAAACCATGGAGCACCAAGCCAAACCATTGCCCTCTCGAAAACTCGGATCACTCGAAATTTTAGACGATTATGACATTCCTTTGTTTCTCTCTAAACCTGTCAGATAGCCAAAATGTGCTTATTTTGAGCTAATTGAGTAATTTGAACATTTATACATGAATGTGAATTACGCCGTGGATTCTTATTATATTAGAGATATATATCTAGTGCAAATTCACTTCAATTATTTCCATAAATGAGAATTACTTATTTCTGATATATCTGTCAAATCATTGCCTTGGACAAACTTCAAGTCAACAAAGCTTGGTCACCAAGGTGACGAAGGAAATTGATTCAGGCGTGAAAAAGTACCGAAAATCACGAAAAAACTCTACAAAAATGCTGATAAACACCAATTGGAAAGACCTACCGACCTAAGATTTGCAGGCATGATAAATATTTATAAGGCCAACATGTTTAGAAGTTTTGGTGAAGTTATGTTAAGAACTTTGAAATTTACGAAGATTCAAAATTTTGAAAAAATCGAAAAATTTCGTAAAAATTGATTTCTTAAAAATATTCTGAACCGATCTTTTCCAAAAACGCAGGGGGTCCAAGTTGAGAACAAAGGTAAGTACTCAGAAATTTTCATTCAAATCGGTTCAGGCGTTTGGTCTGTAGAGCGCGCACAAAAGAAAAAAAAAAAAAAAAAAAAACATACACAAGTGACTTTTTTTTGGGGGTAGTGAAATTGAAGATTTCGCTCCGCTCGCTTCGCTCGCTACGCTCATCAATTAGGGGTGTGCGAATATTCGAAATGGACGAATTATTTTCGAATTATTTGTATTCGAATTTCGAATAGTGATTTTTAAACTATTCGAATTCGTATTCGAAATCGAAATTTTATAATTCGAAAAACGAATAATTCGAACAATTAGAATATTGAAATACTGATAGCACTTTGCTGCAAAAATTCACATTCAAGGTATATTATTCGAACTTTTGGCGAATAATTCGAGCCAAACGAATTATTCGATTCGCTTCAATATTCGACTCTTTAAAAATCTTTTTATTTGATATTCGATTCGACTTCGAATTATGATTTTTAAAATATTCGATATTCGATTCGAACCAAGAAAACAACTATTTGCACACCCCTAATATTTACATATATATATATATATATATAACCCATAGCACTTTTTTGACCCCTAGCACCTAGACAAACCTCTTGTCAGATAAAATTCAAATAGCTTGAGCATATTGCTCCATTTCCTGTTTTGAAATAATTTGGCTCTTTGTTAACATTATTCATTAAGCTACAGTAAGCGGATTACCGCAGGTATGTAATTAACCTGTTGCATATTTTTCGTGCAGTGCCGCTCTGAGCCAAGCCATAGTGGCACTGATAGCGCTCGGAAGGGAGAATCAGCATGGAGGGGAGTATAGGGAGGGGGCAGATCGGACCACGCGAAAAGCCCGAAATCTTAGATAATTAATTAATATTTTCAGAAAATTCTTTAAAATATGTAAATTTCTAATCATACTATAGTAAAATTAATTTCATGATGAAATTGGTCCTTTAATAAGAATGGAATGAGAATGAAAAATCATGCGTATATAAAATATTCCGAGATGCTTTATTTTAGCATGCTCTTTTAGCATCTTCGCAAAGCTTTGTCAATAACTGTTCAACTGATCTACGATGTCGGAAAATTTTCCAAAAATATCAAAATATTTGTAAATATCTATTGGTTCAAATTCAAAATTAAGAACAAATGAAGGTACGCTAAAAATTTAATTCCAACCAGAGCAGGCGTTCGGTCCGTAGGGCTATGCTCGCTTCGCTTGCTATTCTCATCTACTAGGAGTTTTTCAAAGTTTTCTTTGCACCTCATTCCTGTTCTGGGATCTGTTAATTACACGTGCCGTAAGAAATGCATTACGTTGGTTAGGCCACTAATAGCCTCATGATCGAGAGTTATCGCTCAAAATCCACCCACCGATTCCAGAGCTTTGATCTTGTCCTTGGCTCCGCCCTTGCCTCCCGAGATGATGGCTCCTGCGTGTCCCATCCGACGGCCGGGGGGAGCCGTCAACCCAGCGATGAACGACACAACCGGCTTGGAGTTCGGCCCCTAGAAGAACAGACGTCAAGTTACGGAGGCTCAAAGCGGGTTCCAGGCAAAAGTGACACTATTAAAATTATTGGTTTCCTGTCGACTAGTCTGTGGGCCTCTTGACGATTTAATTATTTAAGTGGTTGGCAGCTACTTGCAGCTTGAGTGGAAAGTGGGTTTAGGGGACCGATATGTCACTCTTCATTTACAACTGCAAAAGTATTATCTCTCTTTGGTCAGCCTATGCTAGTAAAAGTTCAAATAACATTCTACTTACTTCAGGAGCAGATCATGATTTATGCGTTTGGTTTTTGTGGTTAAATTTTAGCAGCCACAGTCAAAGGTGCAGCCAAAACCACCACACCCAGGGCCATTTAAATCAAATGCCACCCCCGTGACCCTGTCGGTCTGCTTCCCAGACGGTAGCGTCATTTAAAATCGTAATACAATAACAGCAGCGTACCGAGTTGTGCTCGATCAAGTATTCGGAAGCGTTCTCCTCGGCGACGCCGCCGATCTCTCCGATGAGGATGATGCCGGCAGTTTCCGGGTCCTTGAGGAACACCTCGAGGCAGTCGATGAAGTCGGTGCCGTTGAACGGGTCCCCGCCGATGCCCACGCACAGTGTCTGGCCCAGACCCACCTGTCGGACAACCACACAGTTTAGTCGGGTGTGATCACATTCACGGATCACTACACAAATCCAGTGGTCAAAACTGAAAAAGTCTTGGCCAGACACTGTCTAACTAAATTTGGGTGAATTTTTTTTCCATCTGCATATTATTTTCGATACACTGGTGACAAAGGTTGAAAAGCATTTATTTGAATACCTAGCCATGTTACACTGAGATGACTGTCTTAACATTATAGCCAGTCAGTTAATTAGTATGTCATACTCATATCCTACCATTTAAAACCTACACAATTGAGATTCCAAAGTCTTCTATGCCACTAGCCACCTACCAATTATCATTAATCATTGCATTATCAAAAAATCAATTAAGGTAAATTAGTAATATCGATTCAGACAAATAGATACACAGAATAGCAGCGCTGCGCTCGTGTTTTGCTTTGGTTCTCGGACTTGTAAAAACGGAGAGAGATGCATTCAGTTCTGAATCCATTACGACACGCTAGGAACAAATCTGCGATAGCTTAAGCTTAGACAAAATGACACAAGTTTGCATTCTTGGCCAAGGCTGGCTGCTATTGGCCTGACATGGCCTCTATTGGGACTGGTTGGGTGTCACATAATTGCTTCTGGTCTATGACTATCCATAAATAACTCCCCGTTTGACGACGGCACACATACCTGCGTAGTCTGGTGAACGGCCTCGTAGGTGAGCGTGCCCGAGCGCGAGACGACGCCGATGCGGCCGCGCTGGTGTATGTGTCCGGGCATGATGCCGATCTTGCAGCGGTCGGGCGCGATGATGCCCGGGCAGTTGGGTCCGATGAGCCGGGACTTGTTCTGCCGCACGAGCGCGTGCTTCACTCGCACCTGCCGGGGAAAACGCACTCAGCGGTCGGATACAGCGTGCTTGATTTTGAGCATTGGGTTCAAAAACACTATTTTCAAAACTAAGCTTTAAGAAGGCAGCCAAAAAATAATCAAAAATTCATATACTCTAGCCTTGTAGGTAAATAATTACCAGCACTGCAAGATTCTCACGGGTCGGTAAGTAGTATGCAACAAAAAAGAGCTTGTTTTTGTAAATACTGAATTTACCTAGGTACCTACCTACTGGGCTTGTAATATTATTCGATCTTGACTTATTCTATAACAAACTATGTACAACATTGCTACTTGGTTTTGTTCCTTGAATAAAAACACATAAAAACACATTATTATTATTATTATTATTATTATTATTATAAGTACCTACCTAGACCTAGAGAGAGATACCAGCCTAGCAATTACATAACACTTAAGTTTTGCAATTATTTGCAATTATTTGTTCTGACCTGAGTGATAAAGTCCCTAATGGTGAGATTTTGAGGGTGTCTTCCAAATTTAATTTGAATCAAGTGAAGTCTTTGTTCCCTCATCCAATTAATCATGCAATAATCATTACACTACTATCTAATCTAATCTAACTTTGACACTGAGAACAGCAAAACCAAAGATGTGCATGCAATAAATTGCAGTGTAGAACTGCAATTGTGACCCAACACTCACCTGAGCAATTCAACCATGCTTGCACAACGATTTTCCTACGTCTTCCGTTTGACTGGATTCTCAGCAAGGATTACCAACCGGAGGGTTGTGGAACAGGTCAGAACATACCGTAACCTTACCTAACACCACATATTTACCTAGTTAACTAGCGTACATGTTATGTTGGTACCTACGCACGCAGATTGATTTTTGCGGGTACCTAGTTTATCTATTGAGATTGGACAACAAGTGAAACCAAATACGGCTCAAGACTAGATATTTGTTGTAAAACACATACCTATAGGCGCTATAAAGGTAACTTGCGAGAATAAGAGTTAAGTCTTTCTTAATAACATTGCTATGCCATACTTGTGAGTAAAATCTATTGTAGTGGCTTTTGTAGCAGGCATGTGACAAGTGTAGCACTGAATTTGCAATGTCAATGAAATAAAAATGAAAACTTAGGTGTGGGAATGATAAACCAACACATGGACCTTTAAAAAGCCCTGTGCAGGACCATGCATCAAAACAAAAAAAAACCAACAAGCAAATAAATTATTCTGAGATTATTGAACAAAAAACTAACCATGTCATGCTGAGGAACTCCTTCCGTGATGCAAACAATCAGCGGCATCTCCGCTTCGATTGCCTCTAAGATGGCCTTGGCTGCTCCTGCTGGAGGCACATAGATCACCGTTGCTTCCGCACCTGTCGCAGCCTTAGCCTGCACACAAAAGCAGCATCGGATACCGTCACTAGCGTTTAAAAGCACTCACTCAACTCGGATATTGGTACAATGTCTGGGTAGGTACTCTGAAATTACTAATGTCTATGTGTCTAGGTTATACTTTCAAAGAATTAGTAAACAGTTGGGTAGATAGTACAGCATGGAGTGTACATAAATAATTTTGCAAGATCCAAAAAATAGGGGTGCCCAGCGCTATGCGCTATGCGCCAAGGGCCCCACTGGCCTACCGCCTAGGTGTTGCATTCTTACCTCTCTCACTGAATTGAAGACCGGCTTATCAAGATGGGTTTTCCCTCCCTTTCCAGGTGAAACACCTCCAACTATTTTTGTTCCATATTCAATGGCCTGCTGACTGTGGAAAGTACCCTGTTTTCCCGTGAAACCCTGGCAGATGACTTTGGTTTCAGCCGTCAGCATCAAATTCCCCCGAGTGGAGGTATAATTTGTCCGCACGAAGGCCAGGCGGGCTGAAACGAAAACGCACACAAACAACGGTTATTGTCAGATAATCAGAGAATGAAATTCTTGGACATCGAACTCCTCCGACGTTGTTGTCAGAGATTGAGCAACTTGGGGATAGGTCAAGAATTGGCACCGCCCAACAATTATCTCGATTTCCTTTCAGCTAAATGATTAGTGATGAATTTATATCAGATTATTAATGTAGATCAAAATGCATGGAAAGAATTTGGCTAGTTGACATTAATATCCTATTGCTAGTTGGCCGGGTCCACGACCCTCTTGACCTTAAAGTCAATAGATTTGCTAGACTAGATAGAGGGTGGCCATTACCTACGCTAGACACTTTGGGTCTAGCCCGGATAAAGGATGTGCGCTTAGATAGATTAACGATCTAAGTTTTATAAAAAGCGATTAGTGGAGATAAAAAGTTAATCCAAATGAATTATCGGCTTACCTCCCACCCTAGAGAATAATTTATTCGCCACGGACATTTTTAAACGAAACCTATTTCTTGGTCTCGATGTGAAGAGACCTCAGTGGCGCTCTCTGTGCGGTGACAAGCGAAACCTATAATTTCGACTAGATAAAACCCATAATTTTGCAAATAACCACAAGAATGCATTTAATTTATATTATATTACGAGCATAATTAATCTATTGGGAAATTTTAGGTAGACATTTTCCTCATTTTCGTTAATGACATCTAAATTAGGATATTACGCCGCTATAAGCATACGTCAATTTGGACGAACGTGAAGCTAGTTCTAGAGTATCCCGTCATTTACATTGATACAATTCCCATTACGATCACATTTTTTGTTGTTCGCATGTTGCCTCACTGAAAAATGCAAGGTCACGTTACGTCACATTCCGTATGATCATATGGTGAGAAATATCAGCATGGCGGATTGCGACCTCTGAGTTCTGACAGCTAACGTCGACTGTACGTTTTTCTAATTCGCGCAAACGATTTTCAAAGTGTATACTGCCAACTTTGGATGCGCTCGTCTCTGGGCGCATTCGGCGCACGAGGGTGAGATGTCTATTCGAGCAGTAGCCTCGCGGCTACTGCAAAATGGGCGCATATTGCTGCGCATTATTCGACCCCAAAATTCGGCGGTGTTGGACACTTGCCGATTCTCCCAAAGCATTCTCCCGAAGGGGTTGAAGCTTGACCAGCCAAGGGTCGCAACGAGCTTGGGCCTTCGCCTTCAGGACCTACCATCACATGCTAGACGCCTGTTTGTCGATGGCGTGCTCAACCGAGTGACCCACTCTTTGGCTGGGGACCTGCGAAGGAGAGCGACCAAGAGCCTCTTCGTCGGTGACTCCGCACCATTTTTTGCTCTTGTTGGTGTCAGCCTCGCATCAGGCGCAGGGATTCTCACCAAGGAGGATGAGCTGGAGGGTGTTTGCTGGGAGATTCGGGTAAGAACTTTATGTCGGTAACTGCATGAAGTCGAGCTATTTGTCCCGTCTTTGAGTGGGGCAGCTAATGGATAATTCAATTTGTTCTCTAGCAAGCTGTGTCAAAGCTTCAGTACGATGCAATCCACACCACAGAAGATTTAACATCTGCTAATGAAGTGGTTGGATTAGAAAGCCTAGAGATCGGGCCCGCCATTGCCAAAGGCTGCAGTGCCGTTGTTTATGCATGTCGCCGCAAGACAGGTGCGTACCTCTGTCTATTAAACCATAACTGCCACTTTGCAATATTACCTATTTAATAATCAATTCCTTTTTCTGTTTTTATTGTAAATCTGAGGCTATAACTCTCATCTAGACTTCTTCACTTAAACAAAGCAGTATATTTATATGGACATTCCGTTTGTTCTAGACGTGGAACCGCCAACGACTGAAACCATCGATCCGATCGACGTAACCAGTGACTCAACGCCCCTCCCCAACCCGCCTATCAGCGAGTACCCACTGGCTGTCAAGATGATGTTCAATTACGACGCCGAGTCCAACGCCACCAGCATCCTGCGCGCGATGATCCGCGAGACGGTGCCCGCAACGCGAATCCTGGACGCCGACACGCTTTGGGATGCAGATGCAATGCCCGACACAATCCGCCTGGCACGACACTGCTATCTGGTGGCCATGCCGGCGGTGTTTGCCGCCAGAGTGCCGATGCTGGCAGGGTCCATGGGGCTCTATCCTGATGCCTTGCCGCCGAGGATCAACCCTGGAGGCGCGGGCAGGAACTCGAGCCTCTTCCTGCTCATGCGACGGTGAGTTTCTTCTTCCTTTGTTCGATTTAATTTCTTGTTTACTGTCATCAGTTATTCTTGCGGACCTTAACCAGAAATGGCTTCTTTGCTCCTAAATTTCCTTGTTCAAATTTTAGCCCACATTGCTGCCAATTTGTATGAGATACCTTCAGGACATCCATTGATCAATGCAAGTTAGGACCTTGCATGGCTTTACATTCATAACATTGCAACTACTTCTGCTTGTCTTTCAAATTATTCTGTTTGTGCAAAAAATAGGTAGTAGATGTGCACTAAGTTATAGTATGGATCTATTTGTTGGGCACAAAGATTACTTTCCTCCCGTTTAGCACTTGCTTGGGTTCAGGCGCAGACGGCTTTTTTAATTGGCAACGAATTAGTATGCTGGCTCACAAGTCATGGGATGCAAACGTTGTGCAATTCAATTCTGGCAATTACAAATGTTTATGTAACTCATTCATAGGTCAACAATGTAAAGCAAAAGAGCACAGAGTTGACGTATTTTAAGTTATAACATTTACCTACCTATCTAGTACCTACCTACCTACTTTATTGTATTTTTACGACATGCAGATAAAACCATCAACAATAAATGGGTTCTATAGATTTCATACTGTAATTATTTAAAAAATCGAATAAATGTTGCATTCTTGAGACATTATGCTGTAAACTCATATCTGTGGCCTTCTGATAAAACCTAACGAGTTTTTTGGTAGGTACCTTGGTTCAAGCATAGGCATGGCTGGGTTAAATGTTTAGCCAACTCGCATCACATCCCTATTCCCAGTACATACCTGGGACTCAATGCTAAGACCGCTGCCTTCCAGTCTAACTCTAGAGTTTTGAGAGAAGTTTGCTGACCCTGGTTGCGGCAGAGGGTTCTCTTTCCGGGGTTTGACGATGGTCGCATGCCGCTTGTTTCAGCTACGACTGCAGTCTGCGACAGTACCTGGAGCAGAGAGAGGTCGGAGTACGCACTGCCACTCTGCTCTTGGCGCAACTGTTGGAAGCTGTCGCTCACATCAACTCACAGGGTAAGCGCCATTTAGAAGAGGGCATTAATAGTACAAAACAAATGATTTCATTGTCTGCTGCAGTGACTTAATAATTTACGGCTAAGTTAGAGTTGAAAAATGATAATACTTAGTTCAAAATCTAATTGAAAAAAATAGTCTAAATTCCACAAATGACGAGGGTGTGCACATTTTTTTTTCTCTTGACTTTTTGACACTTTTTCACTGAAATTACTCACTATAGGTTGTGATACTTTAGGTAGGTATTTCACGGCACGATATTGCTTATTGGTTGTTCCCATGACAAAAAATCTTAGTAAAGTTCAGAGTTGGCCGAAACTGAAATTACAGACTGGCCAACCTGGCAATCAGATTGACCAAGGAGCCGGCGTGATCGTTGCGTTTGTGTGCAGGCGTGGCGCACCGCGACCTGAAGACCGACAACGTGCTGGTGGACCTATCGGAGGGCGGTGCCGCGCCGGCGCTGGCACTCACTGATTTCGGCTGCTGTCTGGCCGACCGCGCACTCGGACTCAGTCTGCCTCTGCGCTCGTACGACACGGACCGCGGGGGCAACGCCGCGCTCATGGCGCCCGAGGTGCGTTCGGAACAGAGGTCGGATGGATGTTGTGTTGGGAATGTGAAAATTCCCGGCTCCATTATCCTATCCATTAGAATAGGATAACCTGGAACTTGAATTCAAAATTTACAGTTTTCTTGCATCATGGCACTATTTCTCTTGTCCTGTGTGTTTGGCACTTTCCTTTTTTATTTTTGGTTCCTTATTATTCCCCACCATCAATACATTATCCAGACTTTTGGCATTCTCAGATCTTACCCACTTACTGAAGCAGTAATGTAGACTTCCCGATTGTTTGAGATATCCACGAGATGCTGAATGTCTTAAGCTCTGCGCTCTCTGGATCCGTGTTCCACCCCAACTGCGTCTGACAGTGGTACCCACGCCTAACGCGTTGTGTCGGCAGGTTGCATGCGCACAGGTGGGCGCATTCTCCAGCATCAGCTACGCTAAGTCGGACGCTTGGGCTGTCGGCGCGGTGGCGTACGAGCTCTTTGGCGCCCCCAATCCCTTCTACCAGACCGCGGTGAGTAGTGCTAGCGGGTGGTTTGCGCGGCCTGTCCCAGGTTGCGCTGCTCATTTGGTACCGGGAGACATACCTAGAAGGGGAATGTCGAAGAGTGCGGTGGATGACCTTACCAAGCAGTGTTTACAGCACTAACTGCTATTACATGATGCTAATGACTAACTGGCCATTAGCCATAGAGAGAGAACCTCTGTGAACCAAAAAATGGCTAAGAAAATGCAATATCATCAAAATACCTCCGGGACACTGACGCTTGCATCCCTGTCTGCGCAGACGAGTGCAGGTCTGCGGTCGTCGTCGTACCGCGTGGAACAGCTCCCGGCACTGCCGTCCGGAGTGCCAGCGCAGGTTGCTCGGCTGGTGGCAAACCTGCTCACTCGCTCACCAAGCAAGGTAATTGCCATCCCATAGTTTACACCCCGTCAACTTACCTAATTGTTTCTTGCAAATCGTCGTGAGTAATTGCACTCTTTTAAGAACCTATGGTTGTGCTAACTTGTCAATTCAACTCCGGCAACTTCAGTCTCCGTGTCATACACAAGAACCCGAAAAACCGACCGATTTATTGATTTCTTATTAATGATAGCTAGAGGGAAATCTTTACAACCAAAGCACTCAAAGCACAGCAGCGTTGGTTAATCTTTGGTTGTGTTTGCGCTTTCAGCGTCTGAGCGCAGAGGAGGCCGCCACCGTTTGCCAGCTGCTGCTCTGGGCACCGAGCGCTTGGATGCGTCCCGTCGACCCTGTCACGCCCTCCAGCAACGAGGTACACAGCCAACCGCAGGGTTTTGATTTTCTTGAAGGCCACTTGACTTGCAGGCACTGTTCTTATTTTATATAGTATTTAAAACAGATCTGTAATCATTTGAGTGTACATTTGTAATTTGTATACCTACAACTCTGTTATCATACTTTTAAATATTTTTCGATTTTACATTATTTCTTTGCCCATCTTCAAATCTGTGCTAGAAATTCACGAGTCATGTCAGATTAGCTCCGGGATCTATATGTCCAGATTTCAAATCTGCTGTAGATAGGACAAGCAGGCACGAACAGTCGAAATTAATTGTTGGAAGCTGTCAAGGGGACTCTCCGATAACGGTGCGTTGGCGGTTGGCCAATCTCTCCGGCTGCTCACCTCCGTGTGTCTGATTGCAGGTGCTGCAGTGGATGCTGTGTCTCGCCAGCAAGCTTCTGTGCGAGGGGGGCGTGTATTCGGGGGGCGTAGGGGGCCGGCGCACGCTCCCCGAGTACCGCCTCATCGGTTGTTTCCTCGCGCGCACGAACTTACGCCAAGTGAAGCGTGCGCTGGCGTGGATCCGCGAGGAGTAGACACCTTTAGCGCGTGCCTTTGTACGGTGGCTGGAGATTCATTACCTGTCCTGCTCGTTAATTAATTCTGTGGAGTGATCTGTGTAACATCATGATAGACGATGCCTAAAATTAATGCTTTCCTTTGTGTAATAACGAGGGATTTATAACCTTCCACTCATTTCCTAATTTTGTCGGGTGATTTGTATATCTTGTTAGGCGTTGTGCTACCTTATTATGCTGGCCTTTGTTTAGTGGTTGGAGATAATGACCTCTCCCGCTAATTTCAATTTTTTGAGTGATTTGTATATATTAAGGGAGATCCCTGTTACTTTTCTGAGATAGTTTATTTGTAATTCTAGTTCGGCTTCACTTACTGATTAACGAATGTTAATGTGATATATTAGTTGAAGGCGCAATCTGCTCATAATTGTTTTGAAACCGCTGTTTTAACGGAGTTTTAGTTTCATTACTAATACTGGCAAAGTTAAGAGTGTCACCTAAAGAGGAAGAAGAGAGAGAAGAGACAAATGATGGTGAAATGTAATTAGAAATACACTACTGATATTAAAAATAAAAGCTATTAATTGCAATTTAATCGACATTTGTCAGTGATTTATTGATTATTATTCTATTATTTGCCGGATCGCAGCCAGGTCAGACACACTAAACATATCGGTACATAACGAAACACTTGAACAATCAAAAGTTTCTTCCGCTTAGTAGGCACGGAACTTGTTTTAACTGGAGGGTCAAAGTGGCAAGTGGAATTGACCAATGGACTGGACTTCAAATCAGACCATTGGACATACATAGGTTCTAAAGAAGCTGCTTCTAGCATTGCTGTACCCAGCATTGGCCAGTACCCTTCTCAATTGTAGAAAAGATTCGATATTTAACTGGCTCTACAACGCATTGGACTTTGAGTCATCTGACAGTGATACCCGCACCAGTTACAAATGTTTAGCCTGTTAATGATCGCAAGCTAGTCTTGAAAACCCTTGACCAAAGTTCCGGTTGCTGTGCCTAATAAATTGGATGCAACACTTGACTGCTCAAGTGCCAACCATGGAACAGGTTTCACATATATATAAACTCTAACGCTAACGAGCAGGGAGATGATTTCGGGGCGCGTGACGTCAACTACCATTCGCTGAGCTGCGTCTTGGGCACCTTTGACGGACTGAGGTTCTCCTGACCTGCTGGCCGCTTGACGGCAGGCGATGGTAGGGCGCCCGTCGCGATCTCTTGCAGCCAGCGGACCTGCGTCGCTGGACCGTAGCCCTTTTGGTTGCGTGCCGCAATCCTAAGGGAGAAACCGAGTGCCGTTAGGTGGTGTTTACAATATGGGCGACCCCCGTTTGCTGTTTACTTGCTTCAGTGCTTCACATGATCGCAGAGAGTTTTCAGAGGCTTGCTATCTTAAATATCTACTCCTTACAGCATATACATTGACCAAATATTTAAAAAAAGATGAGGCATGAATATTTTAAGGAAACTTATTACTTAGTAATTAGTAATTACTAATTAGTAATTATGTAGAATTTTCCCGAAAGCAGTGGTTCTCAAACTATGCATTGTGGCTCCTTGGCATCGCGTATTTCAGCAAAGGGCGTCGCCAAATTTTGAAAAGATTCTATGCTTAAATGTTGATGTTTCTGCAGAAATAATATTTATTCCCAACTTATACAGTTGGCATGATTTAGGGTTACAAAAATCCTTGTAAGTGTCAAATTAACAATTATTTTGAAATCGATTTTCTTGCACTGTGGTAGACAGTTTAAGAGTATAAATTCAACAGGCATCTGGCGCAGACGTGAAAATTAGGTTGCTTTTGTTATCATACAGGGGAGCCACGGAAATTCAACCCCCTGTTAAGGGAGTCATGTATGATACTAATACAAAAAGTTTTAGAACCACTGCCATTAAATTGGTACTCATTTGGCTAAGCATCGAGAAGAAATAGTTGTGACACCACTATGATGAAGCAGGATTGCAGGACAGAGCAGTCTCGAAATGTCAACCTCCAAAACAATGCTCGCATGAGGGGAGCATCGCAGGACTTACCTGAAGATGATGGCAGGCTTGCTGGTGTTGTCGATGTGAGCAGAGGTGAGCGTGACGTTGTTGACGACACACTGCGGGGGACCGCCGCAGTAGACTCGCACGAAGCTCAACTGCTGCATTGCCTGCGTCTGTGAAAACAACGGGCTTTCGTAGCGGCACGAATGCTTACATCAAATTCCGTAGTATATATGCTTCGCTTATAATACGAGAAACTCTCGTAAAAAACCGGCGACAGCTGGTGGCGAACCTAGCGGACAGGAATGAACGAAAGCTCTTCTGTCATATTTGACATGTGGTGTCATGCAATTTTGCGAGTCAATAATTTCCGTCCAACGAATTATTTGTTCATTATATGGGTGAAATAACTATGACATGCAGAGGAATGTGCGATCCATGATCCAATTCCTGAAAGAAACTGAATTGTAAGTACCTACGACACACCGTACTTAGCGTTTAAGATTATGCAACATTTTTCGCTGCTTTATAACGATGTTGTAGCTCGTTGAAAATACTTCTAACTGTTCAAGTACAAGAGGACGAGTACACTGAAGAAATTAAGTTTGCTTTTTTGTGCACAGGTGTCAAAATGGTTGTCTGCATCAGGGACAAAGATCTGGACGAAGTTTGCAAACTGTATTGCTCACTCAACTTCACAAATCATCCCAAATATGCTTTGATCATTTCAATGACATCTTCATCGATTTCTTTTTAGCTGTTGAGTCAAGGGTAAGACAAGAGAACTTTTATTTAACAACATATCATCTAACTATAATGTCAACAAAATTCCAGCAAATTTTATGTGCTGACAGGATGACAGCTGCATATAATTCTGCACTTGAAGATTGCACATATGCAAACGAGTGTTGTTGTTAGGTTCTTATTATGCTTTCGTTTCCGAATGTATGATGTTTCCGATACCTTGAAGTAGCATAGATAACATTTAATGAAATGAATAGGTACGTGCTTGATTTCAGGAGGACTTTTTCGGATGCTCTCTTGCCAAAACCATCAAAACAGCATCGAAATTTGGTCTAAAATGATCTTAAATTCTTGGTTTTAAATAAATTCAGGAAAACTAACAAAAGAAGAGTGGCTCAGTCGTTTTAAGTGTACAGAAAACCCTGTAATTCCCTGTGTTATTACTTATTACTATGCTTATGGTGAAAGAGTTATTTCTTTTACAAGATATATTTTAACAAATGAATTTATATTTCAATTTATCACGTAATGAAGCGATCTCTTTTGAGTCTTCAAATGGTCGTTTTTGAATTGGTGCCAAAAGTTAATTCCCTGCCGCCTATGTAGCGCTGGCGCTAGTGTCGCCAATCCAGCCCATGCTATTTGGTGGGAGTGTCCCGCATTATAAGCGAGGCTTATATATTACGGTATTGCTTACATGGCTTGAGGGCTGCCAAGTACACTGCAGCTGCGACGGACAACCCCAGCTTTTTGACACGAACTCGAAAGCTGATACTGGTGCATTGTTTTAAGTATGTGCACTACATTGATTTGAGACTTCAAGAACACCTCAAAAATGCATATCACACCGTGACCCTGTAAGTCAGTGGTATTTGCATTTTTTTGCAAAGGTGTATCTGCAAGTGCATCAATAACTTGATGTAGGTACATTGCAATACTAATAACTGTAGGCTTGCAGTTTGTAAGTTGTCCAGCAAGCATCAGATGGAAATAATATGCTTTATCATGCTTTGTCCTGTCTTTTTCAAATTTCGACCATGATTATATTAATCTCGAAGCTACGAAAATGCAATAGTGTCTGGGATGCATGCCAATGATGCGCAATCTTGATTAAATATACATGCCGGTAAATCAAAAGTTGTGATACATATTACAGGCTCTTATTAGCGCTACAGCTACATTTTAATTTACTCACTGTAAAAACAATTCAAATGTTGGCTTTTTCAATGAAGAATGGGATAAATTTACGCTCAAATCGGATTCGCCACTGAGGAAGAAATGAGTCTCGGGCATTGTTACCTGTTGCGCTGTGCTAACGGCAAGATAAACCGAGTACTCCTGGATCTCGGCTGCGCCGATCTGCGGCGGCTGCCAGGTGAGGTGCGCGCCTTCCGCCGAGCGCGAGATCTTGATGGCGCTGGGCGCGCCCGGGAAGCCCGGCAGCGAAGTCTTGAATGCAGCCACCTCGGACCACTCGGAGCGGCCCACCGAGTTGACGGCCGCCACGCGGAACTTGTACGCCGTGCCCGGCTCCAGGTTCACCCTAAGGGCGGGCATGTGCGGTCAGGGCAAGGGCTTGAGCGATTGTTAATTTGTGTTTTATTAGATTTCGCACTGCCACTACCAAAGAACCAATCTTGATTTACAAATATTATTTACTGATCATTAGTTCGGGAGTAATAGGGGATGGCGATTAAGTAACATTTTTGCTGACAATACCGTTCATTTTCTCAATCAAATAACATTGAAATGCCCCTAGATACCAATTGCTATCCCTAGATTCCAAAAGGTACAAAGTAAAATAGTTACCAACCAGGTTTAATCAAAGACCACTGGCAATAGATAGAGCAATTAACATGCACCACACCATCTACAAATATTTTTGAACTTGGTGGGCCTTACTAATCCAGATGCATATGTACAAGCAAGCTCACAAAATTGGGTGATAGCAAGAAAATTTCTTTTCAAGCTACGACGATAGCTCTGATAATTCCCCGAGCGGGTGTCGGGCGTTCCCCTTACCTGACGTTGCCGTCCCCGAGGTACGAGCTGACGGTGGTGGCGGTCGTGGTGAACGTGCCGACCGAGTGCCAAACGGCGTCGCCCTCGCGCTTGTCCTCGCGCTTCACGCACGCCGCCAGTGCCGCCGACGCCAGCGTCGTCAAAGGGCACGAGTCATCCGGCTCCTCCTTCGGCTCCTCCTTATGCTCCTCGGTCGTCGGGAGCGGGGCAGGGGCATCTGAAATAGTCAGAGACAATGAATAGTTAAAAATATTCTATTTGTGCTGGGAATTAATTGCTAGGAATGTTGTATTGGCATACACTTTGCAAAAGAAAAAAATCTACACGATATAAACTGTTGGTAAGCAAGAAATTTTCACCTTGTTAGGAAATAAAAAAAACCCTTACCTACCTTATAAGTTTAGTAACATAATATAATATATTTAGTGCTATTTATACTACGGAAACACCATTTATTCATTGAACATCTCAATCATATTAAAGTTAAAAAACTTACCAAGCTCTTCCTTTGGTTCATACTCTTCTTCCTCCTGCTTCACTTCATCCAGGAGCTTGCTTTCTTCTGGTTCTGCTTCTGGTTCTTGCTCCTGTTCTGGATCATGTTCTATAGCAGGTTCTTCCTCTGGATGTCCTTCCGCGAGTCCTTCCGGAAGCCCCTCTTCCTGTTGAGCCTCGTCTCCGTGACCTTCGTCGGCTTCATAGCTTTCACCCTCTTCAAACCCGGCTGTGCAAAACAGAGTATATACAATATATCAGGGGCAACAATGAAACAGTTCACTTGAGTTGAGCACATAGGTACCTACTACTAGGTAATACAATCTAAGGTAATACCAGCAATAAAGGATTAGTTCCTTTATAAATGGTAATGTCTAACAGTATCTTCAGATGAAAACCTCAATCGGTTGTAGGCAGTGGTGTAGTGCTGGAAATAAAGGTGGGTAAAAGGTGAATTTTAGTCAACCGGTTGGGTGGGTGGGGGGGGGGGGGGGGGGGGGGCCTTACAAAGATTTTTTTAGGTGGAACCAAAACATCTCTATAACTCTCTGGATTCCTTACAAGCACTGATATTGTACAATGCATCCCTTTTTATTATTTTTTTAAATTTATTTATTGGTCTTATTTACACGAGGCTAAGTTTGGGTCATCCTGCTCTTCCACTTAGGGAAGAGGGGGTACATGTGGACACATTTCTTGAACATCCCTTAAAATGCACTAAATGTAGTTTCTGATAGATGCAAACCTTATTGAAAGTTAGATCAAACCTTTGTCTTACATTTGGCACACATTTTTATTTTTATTTATTTATTTTACATTTTTTACCAAATATTTAGAAAAACCTTACAATCGTCCACATGTACCCTTAGGCGGGGTACATGTGGACGAGCCACGGGGTACTTGTGGACATGACGTTTAACCTGTGGTTTAGCCATAGAATTTGGAATTATTTAATGTTGAATGCCTTGAGGTCAACTGGGAAAAAAGTGGAAAGTGGAACAAGCAGTTCCCCTAACCAAGAGTGGTTCTGGTAACTTTCCGACAATAACTTTTTTAATAAATCAATTTTTACTCAATTTTTCAATTTTTTCATATTTTGAAATATCTATAAATGTCAAAGTTCCTAACATATCTTCACCAAATTTCGTAAACATGTTGGCCCTAGAGATATCTATCATTCCTGAAAATCTTATGTTACTCCGATTGGTTTTTATTAGCATTTGTGTTGTGTTTTTTCATGATTTTCGGCATCATTTAATGCCTGATTCAATCGAGACCGGTTTCCTTCATTCTGGTGACCAGATTTGTTTATTTCAAGTTTGGCCCAAGCATAGTTTTTACAAATATATTATAATATGCTTTTAATACAAAATGAAGTAATTCTGAAGTGAGTTGTCGATAATTTTACCCAGAAGCACATGTGACCCTAACCATGCACATGTGTGCACATGTGGCACATGTGACATCTAGTTAATTAGCAATTTTACATATCTTAATCAAAGTAAAGACACAATATTGTGTGATCATTTTATTGGCAATGAGCCCCTATTTTGAAGTAGTTACTGATAAACTTGCTTAGAACAAGTTTCTAAGATGCTTTACAAGGTCAAAAAAAACCCCAAAACTTACTTTTTATGCACCAAAACTTCAGTGATTAATATCTCATTAATGTGCCAACAAAAGTGGTTAAAACTTTCAAAGATAACTAACATCAATGATGACACTACTTCAAATTTTTTAGGGAATTTTAAAAATAATTTTAATTAGTGAACAAGCAAAGTCCACATGTACCCCCTGTCCACTACAATCGTACGTAATATTAGAAAATAAAGAAAATAATTAGAAAATAAATAAATAGTTGAAGTTTGATCAGAGGTTATCTGGAATGGGTATACTATAATGAGCGCTGAAACCATCTGAAACTATAAAATTTGCAAAAGTTTATCGCAAAAAAGATAGAACTTTGCGTACTAGTGTATACCAGCGTATCTCTTTAAAATAAAGGAGAGTTAATCACTAATTTTGAAAATAAAATGTGAGTAGGTATACGCCGTTTACCTGCATGTACCCTAGACTACACCACTGGTTGGTCCTACTTAGTACTAAGTTATGACATAATGGAAACATAGAAACCCACTTTTCTGAAGAAGGAGACATTGAGCAAGGAGTTCCGCAAGGAGCTATCCTGGCTCCTTTGCTTTTTTAAATTTACGTGAACGATATGCCTGCCAATATAAAAAATGGTGAACTGACCATTATTATAACAGACTACTCCATACAGGATGTGAACGAAAAAGCAAACTTGCAATGAAAGATTTAGCAAACTGGTTAACCCTCAATCAGCTGAAAGTAAATGCAACTAAAACAAATGTTATATCTTTCCAAACAAGATACGCTCAGGTCATTAACTTAAATATCAGCGTAGGCAACGAGATATTAAAAGTAGTAGAAGAAATCCCATTCCTGGGCATTGTACTTGACCACGAGTTAAATTGGAAGGGTCACATCAACAAATTACAGAGTAAATTAGCCAAAATGTGCTAAGCCATAAGAGCTCTTAAGCCGATAACTTCAATAAACATCTTAAAAATAACGTACCATGGTCTATGCAAAGCACAGATTAGCTACGGGGTAATATTTTGGGAAATTGTAATCATTGGAAAAAAATTACTCTCCAAAAAAGAGCACTAAGAATGATCATGAAACTTGGCCAAAAGGCCACTTGCCAAAATCAGTTTAAAATATTAACATTCCCCAGCATATACATATTTTATAAGACTAAACTCTATCCAATTCCCGGTACCCAAGCACCAATGCAAAACTAGAAACAAAGGAAATTTGGAAATTGAACCAGAAAATAGAACTTAAACTAAAAATCAGGCTTAACAACAGGGACTGAAACTTTTCAATTTGTTACCAGATACTTTTAAGAACCTGACTGTACAAAAGTTTAAAACACGACCAAAATTAGGTTTAGAGGAATTTTAGTTTTAATATCTAGACAAGTTGGTGTGTTTTTGTCAGAACGCAAAAGATGTGCAAATGCTCTGTAAATTAGGACTTCACTGATAGTTTTTGGGATTTAACTGATTGTTTTATAAATATACTATATATAAATAATTTTAAGAACCTGTGAAATGCCTGTACCTACATTCAAATGAATATTATGATAATAAACAAACAAACAAACTTACTAGCTTGTAAGACATCATCATCCTCTGGTGCCTGAAGTCCTTCTCCTTCACTAAGTGGCTCCTCTTGGCTGGCAGATCCTTCAGCAAACTCAGATCCTTCCACCATCTCCATCGAATGATCTTGATCTCCTACAATGATGGTAGGTAGTGATTTAGTTACTACAAATCATGCTAGGCAATGCTTGATAGGTCAATTAAATGTAAAAGTACATCTTAGTACCTTCCTGACCTTCCACCTCTGCACTGTCATCCCTTTCTCCTTCGTGCCCTTCCATCATGTCACCCGCTTCCATATATTCATCTTCGCCTGAAAAAGTTAAGCGTACCAAGGGGTAGGTGTGGTTATCTTTACTAAAATCTTATAGCTATGCAAAATTGGTATGTATTGAGTGACGGAAATCGCACCTAGCATTTTGTTGGTTGGTTGGGTGGAGTGTTTCTTGAATTTCAGCGTCGGCTAAAGGCATAATGAAAACAATATCGATCAAAACATAACCTGAGAAAAACGATCTACATGAGCTGTCACTTATCAATACTCCAGTTGCGGGTTAATTTCACAGATTTTTCAGGCAATAATCAGCGTGGAGATATGTTAAAGCTTCGTGATTATGTATAGGAATCATTACATCAACAGAATTAAGTGTACCAAGACAAAATTATAACTCGTAAACAAACCTTAGCCTAAAAAATGCACACAGGCCGAATAGATTTCCAATATGGCGCTTGGTGGTGGCGGGCTGCTATTTATTGGGGCGCCTTGTTCACGTCCAATTCAAAAGGAAACCGCGGCCTCGCGGAAGATGAATGCAACAAATGGTGAGAAATGGTTTGTAATTTGCACTAAATTAATCCTACTACTAAAGAGAAACTGATACAACATGATTTCTGTCACAACATAAATGCTGTAATCAGTGGCGTAACTAGGTATACCTGGGCCCCGGGGCAAGAATTTTATTAGGGCCACCCCGACGACGCCGGAAAAATGCTATATTGTACTATATTGTTCTACGTGTCAAAAAATGTTATTTTGTGTCAATCAATATGCTAAATAAAATTAAGTACTAGCCCGCACCCGAGCCCGAACGCAAAGTCATTATACGCAACCTGCGTCTGAGAATGATGGGACCTACCTAGTTTTGTTCATGTTTAGTGTTGCCACTATATGAAACCCCTGAAGTATAACTCAAAATTACATTGAATGAGATGCGTTGCCAGAAATCTGTATAGTTCTGAAATTCCCATGTCGTTTATCTGTTCGAATGGTAACGCAAAGCAATGATAAATTGAACGCGAGTCGAGACTGGACTAGCCGTATTACATGATTTAATCGGCCGGCGGGCCCCCTTAGTTGGAAAAACCTCCTGGCCCCGGGGCGGTCGCCCTGGTCGCCCCTGCGGTAGTTACGCCACTAGCTGTGATACCTGCAAAGTGCAAACAAATTGTTTCCCTTTTTAATCTCTACAAGGCAGGTAGCTCACTGGTTTTGAACTTCCGCATCACACCAGGCGCTGCAACATGCTATATAACGGGTCCATCAAAGTTTCAACAAGGAATGCTAGAAGAAAATTGCGTATGTACACATCGAGGAATACAATGTACTGAGCTCTGCAAGGGAGGAAAGCAAGGGAGGAAAGTTACATTGAACCACAATGATCATCATATTTAAAAAGATTATTTAATTGAATTACCTAGTTATGAGTTTTGGAAGAAGCAATTATATAATTCATATTGAAAATTAGGTTATTATTCATATTATTTCAAGAATAGGTATCTATTGAAAAAATATGAACTTATTTAAATTCCAACACATTCAACTATCATGTCACAAACATCCAACCTTATCCAACTATGGTCCTGAATATTTTAAATCCAGTGCAAAGGTTTGTCAACTAACGGAAAGAGGTCACATCCTGAGATCCTCACCAAAAAATTACATCCACCCTCAACAATCCTTACAACAATCCGGTGGCCACTTCGAGGTTCCGGTCGTCAAAAAACGCGTGTCGCTTGCGCTTCTTCGAAAAAAACGAAGTGATCTGCGCGGCCTCGGGCTCAGCGTCCAGATCCTCCCACTCAACGGGCGCCGCTTTGTCGCGCAGCAGCTTGTCCGACGTCGACCACGAGAAGCGCACGAGCTGCGGGAAGCCGAACACTTGGTCCATGCCGTCCGTGAGGAAGCTCACGGTGGTAGAGTCTGTGGACAAGACCATCTCGTCGTTTGGTACATGCAATTCGGTGTGGGCTGATATGGTTTTCGTTAAGCTGTTGCAGTCAATGCTGGACTCAGTTTGTCACAACAGTGCTTCGTTGACTGAGTGAGCAGAAGGAAATTCCTTTTGTGGTGAATATTCGCTGACGATCTCCTCATTGCATGCAACGCGCATTGCCAACTAAAACTGCAATGAACTAAAAATTTTGAAATTTTATTTGAAAATAGGTACACAAATTTTTGATAATGAAAATAAAGTGGTCTCTTAATTATCGACTTCAACCAAAAATTCAGTAGTTTGAAATCCATCAATATCAGCGCAGCCTTTTGGTCTAAGGAGGTGAACAAGCATGTGCAACAAATGATTGACAAAATGACATAGGTAAATGAATAAATGACAAAGGAATGAAATGAACAAAATGGAAATAAATGGGAAATAAATAAACATTATGGAATAAAACAAAATCTAAGACCAAAGCTCAAATGCAAGATCAGTAGCTAGATTTTGAGAAAAGATGATAGGAAGACAAGGTCAAGCATTCAACCCATTTGCCTGAACAAAACAGTAATTCGGTACAACCGCCCTGCTGAGCTCCCAACTCACCCCCTGGATAGCCGCTGCCGGTGACTCCCGGCTCAATGTCAAGCGTCTCCTGGAAGTTCCACGAGGTCAGCATCCGGTCGCGACTCACTTTGGCGCAGATGCTGGCGGCGCTCACGCTCGGGTACAGAGCGTCAGCCTTCTTGGCCACGGTGAACTTCAGCGAGGGGAAGATGGCCGACAGCCGCTCCTACGTTTGCAAAAGACGATCGTGGTAAAATGGGACCAGGACACCGTACTGACTCATTGATGAGCGTAGCGAGCGAAGCGAGCGGAGCGAAATCTTCAATTTCACTTACCCCAAAAAAAAGTCACTTGTGTATGTTTTTTTTTTTTTTTTTTTTTGTGTGTTTGTGCGCGCTCTACAGACCAAACGCCTGAACCGATATGGATGAAAATTTCTGAGTATCTACCTCTGTTCTCAACTTAGACCCCCTGCGTTTTTGAAAAAGATCGGTTTAGTAAATTTTTTATAAATCAATTTTTACGAAATTTTTCGATTTTTTCAGAATTTTGAACCCCTGTAAATTTCAAAGTTCTGAACATAACTTCACCAAAACTTCTAAACATGTTGACCCTATACATATTTATCATGCCTGCAAATCTTAGTTCGGTAGGTTTTTCCAATTAGTTTTTATTAGCATTTTTGTGGTGTTTTTTTCGTGATTTGACGGCTGATTCAATACGAGTTCGGTTTCCTTCGTTTCCTTGGTTACCATCTTTGTTGACCTCGACGAGAAACAAAGGAACGTCAGAATCCGTATACATTTTCAAGTGATTAGAATTTTCGAGAAGGCAATGGTCAGGTTTGGTGCTCCATGGTTTTCTTGTGACTGCTGCCTGCACCTTTTAATCCGCTATACACAAACCGCTACCTACGCTCATCTTCAACGCAACACAAATTGCGTTCGCGAAGCCCTAGTTTAAATAAATAAATAAATTGTGGTTTTTTTCCAGGCATGTTTTTAAACTAGTTTAGTAGTTTAGTGACTAGTTTACTAAAGTAGTAGTTTAGTAGATTTAGTTAGCTGATCCACAGGAAAGACAAAAAAGCACATTATTGTGAAAGGAATCAAAATCACAGATTTAAGGTTATCCAGATATTCTACCATACCCAAGTACCTACGGCTATGGCAAAAATGTGATGCTAGCAATTTTAATGGCAAGCAATGGGGTGCATTGGCCACCTGTTTTAACATCTACTAGGCCATGGCACAAGGTCAATACAATCAAGGCACCCAATGTTTCTCAGGTGGATACAGATACCTTGGTTAGAGGTGATATCAGGTTCCAGGTTACAGGTGAAAATATTATTACGGGCGGAGGGCTTACGCGCAGCTGCTTTAGTATGGGAGTGGAAAATCTGGGTAGCCCTTCTATCTGTGCCAAAATATCTTAATTTATTACATCATTGATTTATCGTTGACATGTGAATTGTTACAGCACATTACCAACCTGATATTTCTCTGGCGGTCCAACAGTGTCTACATAGACATCCCTGATATTGGCCCCAGCTTCCATCGCCGCACGAATCAGTGCCACTGTTGCATCCTGCGCAATTTTGTTAAGAGAGATTTTCGTTCTTCGGAGCATACCGTTGCAGATGGCATTGGGTGTTACAGCCTCTATTGCCCAGCCCACAGCTTCTGCCGCACAAATTTTGGTGAAACAGGCCTCCCGCTTAGCTTCCGTGAGAACCTTGGAGTCTGCACAGCCCATTTCCCTGAGGTCGGCTTCACAACTAACTGGACAGTAGCACACGGCATACACCATGGGTCCTGCAGAAAATACCCAGTTTTCTTAACATGTATGGACTAGGAAAGGTGTAACATTGGAAAATGACAATACAACTCAAGCACTTTCTTAGGTATAGTTCACTTGGATCAGGATATTTTGCTTCTTAGTAGCTTGCAAGAATCGACCTAGCTTATAGTGGGAAGTACCTACCTCAATTAATCAACAATGTATTGGCAACGCTAATCAATCATGCTGCAAATCGAATAACATACCTAGGACAGGCCCTCGACCAGCCTCATCCACACCAAGCATACAAGGCTCTGTGCGACATATCTCTGGAACTTCCGATGCCAACACAATGTTTTTTTCATTGCCGTGTCGCAGGAAGTACGGGGCCAAATTGTCCCCCGACATGATACGCGATCCGTTTGTGGAATCGGTTGTATTGTCTGTTGTAACAGCATCACTTTCCTTTGCACACACAACTTCATCACTTCCATTACGAGTTGTAACTGCATCACTTTCCTTGGAAATTTCAACTGCATCATCGCTTAAATCTTTAGTCTCGGTCATCTTTTACACTGTTCACTGAAATTTATGGATGAAATTCAAAGAATCACAGGAACGATTTCTAACCTAAACCCTAACGAAACTCAAACACTAAGCAAAAGCGCGCGAGAGTTTTGTGTCACGTGCTCCAAACAGCTGCTGAAATCTGAATTTCAAGTGTTGGCGTTTTGCTGGGGGTGATAGCTAGTTTTTTTAGCTCTTGGGTGTATTAAAATATACGCCAAAATGATGTGTCTGCATCACCATTTAGTGTCAATAGTATGTGGAATTACTACCTGAAGTATCATTGTATCTTTTTCTGTTGTCAAGCTTTATCAAATCGCAAAAATTTATTAAAACTCCAGTGTCATGCTCTACACTGCATAGTACGCGCGATATTCAAATCATAACAGCTTACAGCTTACACATATATCAACCTGTTGCGTTTACTGCTTTTACATTAGAAATTTAAACATTTGTATTTGTAGGTTCTTTTTAGACAAGCTATTCCGTATAGAAAAGTCTAGAAGAAAATGTTCAAAACTAGCTTTATTCCATAAACGTTGCTTTGTAGGTTCTAAGGTAATTCTTGCATTATGTAAAAATTAACATCAGGTCGTGAGGGGAACCCTACGACAAACAACCACTAGCGTGCAGAGATGTATGACTACCAGCGGTGTGCTGCGCAGCAGCGGCATTCGGCCGCTTACTGTTCTCACCGACGACGAAACCGTTATGCGAGACACGGGTAAACCACTGCAGCATGTTCCGAAGAGTTTCCTGCGGTCACCTAGCAGCGGTTTGTGATGTGGGACACCGTGTGTCATGTTGCAGTGACGAGGCTGGCACGGGAGCAGGTAGCGCCACTCGTCAGAAAAATGGAGACCGAAGAGAAGCTAGATCCCTCCATCCGAGACATGCTCTTTCAAAATGGGGCAAGTTCATAATGTTCCTGGCCATCATTACCCAACTACTTAAAAATTCCTATGCGGTCGAAAATTGATTGACGACCTTACGAGATACTTTCTCTAGAGTTATCCAACTCTAGTATAATTTTATGATGACTCTTCAAATATAGTGATATCATCTTCAAACTGCAAAGCTTTGCGCTAGACGAGTGACACAAGCGAAGTGCTCGGATTGTTGCAGCTGATGGGGATCGAGATCGACACGAAATACGGCGGTGCAGGATCCAATTTCATGGTGTCTATCCTAGCAATCGAGGAGCTGGCACGGATTGACCCTGCTGTCGCCGGCCTTGTTGACATCCAGAACACGCTGACCAACTCGCTTCTCCTGAAGCTCGGCACGCCCGCGCAGAAGGAAAAGTACCTGCCACTGTTGGCGCAGTCCATGGTAACTATGCCATCATATTACTGTGTCTGCTACACTTTAGTTGCATCCTTTCCCTTCGATGACTCTTTCCACCTTTTTCAAGTTGTTTTACGGTAACCTGCTCTTTTTTGTGCAGTTTCGAGCCTTCGCGGCCTTTCTCGGGCTTTCGTGCTTTTTAGGGCTGTCGGTATTTTCGGGCCTGTCAGGCCAACTCAACTTTCCGAGAAACAGTTGGGCCAGTTCGGGCCTCAAAAAAAATCTAGCCTTTTGGGCCAAGGCCAGGCCAGGCCAACAAAAAAAAAATCTACCCCTGCACCCCCTGTTACCCCCTGAAAACAGAAGGGACACAATTGACATTTCTTCTAAGCTAACTAAGCAGAGCTCCCAAAAAGAGTCATTTCACTCTCTTCCAGTTCTCACAGGGCCTTTTCCGTCCGCAGATCGGCAGCTTCTGCCTTTCAGAGGTGTCTTCTGGGTCTGACGCTTTTGCATTGAAGACGACGGCCATGCTGGACGGAGATCACTTTGTCATCAACGGCTCCAAGATGTGGATCTCCAACTCGAACGTGGCTGGCGTTTTCCTGGTCATGGCAAATGCTGATCCCTCCAAAGGGTACAAGGTAAGCTGCTTGGGCAATATTTATCTGCAAGCACAAAGTATTAGCATTTAGAAAATAACAGAAAGTACCATTTGAGGTGAAGTACGTATAGATGGTAGACACTTTGCTTGCTCTGCTAATCAGCAACCAGCTAACTACATTTTGCCCATCCCCATCCCATCCATCCCCATCCATCCCAACCGTCTTCACAAATCACCTTCGACCATTGCTAGCCGGGATATGCAACTAGCTCAGTACTCTATGTATCCCATGCAACGTTAAAGCATAGGCCTTACCAGCTGTCATCTTCGGTCAGATCAACTCTATAACCATGATAATGCCTTCATGTGTTGCTATTAAAAAGATGAAATATATATACTAGTCCATTCTAAAAAAGTCAATTGAATGCTAGAAGTAGCTAAATAATCCCCTTGTGTGTTTTTTTCCATGTTCATCCAGTTTTCATATAACGTAAAAAAGGCATCATACATCGTGAATGCAGTAAGAGCTGGCAAGGCATGCTAGTTGCCTATCCCGTACCGGAGCAGTGATCGAAGGGTGTACAGTCACATTGGTTTAAGACAATTTCTATATTTTTTCTTATTTTTTTTAAATATTACAACTTAGGAATTACAATTTTTTTTTATCATAATTCATAATATTTCTCCATTGGTTAATATTTAACAAGTTGTTACATATCTTGCCATTCCTCGGGATGGGCTGAAGTTTCGCTGGTTGGGCATTCCACTGTCGAATAGCTCTTCCGAGAAATGAATTGCGCCCTATGTTTGTATTTTAATTTTTGCCTTGTGTAGACATCATCAATTTTTAAATTAGATATTTCCTTGACAATAATATGCTTTTTTAGCAATTTTTTTCCATTAGCTAAGATTATATTCACCATAAATGGATTTGGGATTCCACTACTAGGTTCAACCACATTATATCTGTACATCTTATTCTTATATAGATAATACAATTGTGCAGTAAAGGCTTTGCAAGGAACATTGGAAGACAAGCAAACTGTATAAACCCAATGATAGTACAAATAAAATAACTAAGCAATAAAATGAAAAGTGAGAAAAAAGTATAATATTAAACCTTGATAGCTGATAGATGAGAGGAATGCCTGCAAGATTGAACAAAGCGGCCTTAAGCATTGGCATATTCGCGTGTGGTTTCACTGTAACGCTTGGTGCGCAGGGCATCACGTGCTTCATTGTGGACGCCGGCGTACCTGGCCTGAGCGTGGGCAAGAGCGAGGACAAGCTCGGTCTGCGCGCCGGTCAAACCTGCGCCGTGCACTTCGACAACGTGCGGGTACGTGGCCTTGCTGGGCGTTGGTCCGAGAGCGAACAGTTAAGCTGCGTTTACAGCGTTGCGAAGCGACGGCGTTGTAGACGAGTTCGCAAGCAACAGCCAATCAGAAGGCCGATCTCGGTGACGTCACACAGCTTTGCGACCCTGTCGCTTCGCTTTGACTAACATGGAATATGTTTATCTTTTTGGTTCTGCGACGCGGTAAGCGACGCCTTCGCTTTGCATCGCTGTAAACGTAGCTTAAGCGTTGCCAAATGGTCCAGAAAAGTGGTGCTTAAGTCAGTTATAAGAAGTCCTGTTCAAAAATATTAAATAACTGGTGGCTGAATTGAAAAATTAAGGATCCAAATGCATTTGATGTAAGGGTTTAACTTTTAACTTTTAAAAGATTGTGTTGCAAAAATAACTTAGATCAAACCATAACATTTTTTTTGGAAACAAGAAGAGGCCTTTAACCGAGATCGTGTGAAAAGGTATGAAAACGACGCCGCTTCTGCCTCCAGGTCCCCGCCAGCAGTGTGCTGGGCCAGGTGGGGCACGGCTACCGCTACGCGGCCGGCTTCCTCAACGAGGGCCGCATCGGCATCGGCGCTCAGATGGTCGGGTGCGCTCAGGGAGCACTGGACGCGACGGTGCCTTACACGCTCGAGCGCAAGCAGTTCGGACAGCCGGTGTTCAACTTCCAGGCAAGGAGTACTCTAGTAGCTGTCTTTAGAATTCAAGATACTTCGATGCTTTTTAGGATATCTCGTACAAAGTCATGAGAAAGAGAGAACTGTATTGTGATATGATCAGCAGACAAAGTGAAGCAGATGTAATAGCAGCAGTGACTGCGGCTTTAAGGTGAAGAACTCCAGATTTTATATAGCCACTGTTAACCAACTTTCGTTAACCAACTACGATTAGTAACTTAGATAGCTACAACTGCTGAATAAATGCACAAAAGGCGTTAGAGGAGTCCCTCTTCAAGTTGCCGACAGAAAGGTCGCTAGGGCATAAACGTGTACCATCGACTGTTCTGCAGGGGATGCAGCACCAGATTGCGGTGGCAGCGACACAGGTGCAGGCCGCGCGGCTGCTCGTGTACAACGCCGCGCGGCTGCGGGAGGCTGGCCTGCCGTTCGTCAAGGAGGCCTCAATGGCCAAGTACTTTGCCTCGGGTATGTCACGATCGGAACTTTCCTCCACCTTCATCCTAAAATGACTGAACAATTCAATGAGCTGGAATCCTCCATCAAGCTGCCCTGTTCAGGGGTAGACAAAGTCGATTAATGCTTTTGTAATAGAGCGTTGTTAAGCTGGCCAACCAAATTATCTTCAGGGCGCTCATTTTCAATGGATTATTTTACACGTGAAATTCCTAATCCTGAATTAATTTCAGTGTGAAACAAAATTTGTTGGATATGATCCATTGAGAAAACAGCAACTTATCTAATACTGGATATAGGTAGCAGTTTTGTAGTTTACGAAACCTAACAAAAATAATGTCTATAAAATATTAAAACGTTCTGTAGTAGGTATCGCTTGTAGTAGGTACTAGGTATTTTTTAAAAATTGTTATAAACAGTACATTTCCAATACCAATGCTAGGCCTTGCAACATGTAACTTGCAACGTGACCGGTTTCCAGAGATGGCAGGCGTGGTGACGGCCAAATGCATCGACCTGATGGGCGGCGTCGGCTTCACCAAGGACTTCCCGCAGGAGAAGTTCTACCGAGACTGCAAGGCAGGCAATATCTACGAGGGAACCAGCAACATGCAGCTCAACACGATCGCGGGGATCATCGGCAAGGAGTACGCCTCGTAGGGTCGGCTTCACAGCTTTGTTTGCTCTGCCTGGCAATTTTGCAACTTTTACGTTATGTCGTTTTCGGTTCTGATGGATAAAATCCCAATTGTTGGCCACGTTAATTTTTTAACTTTGTAACCGAGAACGGGACGGTCAGAGTTACGAAATCGCAGTGCTGGGCTAAGCAAATAAAACTCCGAATCAAATGAATTTCGATGCCTTGCCATTGCCATGGCTACCAAGCTATCGCCATTCGTGTTGAGTATTGACTGGGCTAACCCTTTAACTGCTACGTCTGACTATAGTTGTTTTACAGCTTCTTAGTCAATTCGTTACACCCAACTACAGCCGTTCTGACGCCCCGCAATGCATTTTAATTTTTAAAAATTTTCGGTCTCAGATCAGCTCGACGTGTTCTGAGCTCAGGAGTTGAGACGCTGAATATTATCTGGTTGCTTGCTTTTTTTTAAAATAATTATTTAAATAAAAGAAACTATTGTTGCCTTTATATGTACCTATTAAAATAGTAAAAATTTGCCATCAAATTTCAAATGTAGGTGGCTTTGAGTTTGCTCTTTGCAAAAGATTTTGTAATTACCATGTATTTGATTCTGGTGGTTGGGTTGCAAAAGGTTTTTAATTTTTTATGATTTTTGCGTTACATGTGGAGGTATATATTTGAAAAAATATGTATTTTAATTGTATCAAGAGTTTATTTAGAGTTAATCAATGTTTTGTGAAAATATCGGGTATGTACTACATATTATAATAAAGATTTTTGAGGTTTTTGATACATTAGTTTCACCAGATTCGAACATTTATTCTTACAGCCTTTCTGGTGGCCGGTGGGTAAAAATTGATGCTTCTAAACTCTGCTAAACGATTCCAATTTTTGGCCTGAGGCCCAAGCCAAATTGAACACTGCAATTATTAAGCTTGTCTGGGTTATCTAGGTTCCATCCTACACACCCCCAAAATTCTCTTTGTTCTATCATCCATGCTGAATAGGTGTCTCTAAACCTCTTATGAGTGCTCCAGTCAGATAATCCGTTAACCCCCACCCCAACTGAAACATTGAATGCAGAGGTCAACGCGGGAACAGGTATGAACCCCTCAATGTATTCCAAACTGTAATTTAAGTATATCAAAAGATGCAGGAAGAATATATCTTGAAGACGATCGTATTCTCAATTTGATATTTACAAAAATGTATAAGGTACAAATTTGCGAAAATAGACCAAGACCCGTTTTTCCAGTGGCACGTTAAATATCCAATGGTCTGCTAACTTGTTATTTGCTTAGCAACGTCCAATCAGAGTCCTTACTTTTCTTGCGAATGGACCGTTATAACTTAACGGGCCACTGACAAACCGGCACTAAATGAGCTTTAATCATCGATATTCATACGAAAGTTAACGATTTTCATTCCTTCTGAACTGGGAAAAGGTTGCGATTGGCTCGTGCATTCACTCTTTTGCTATGCAGAGTTTTTTCCCCTGAGAATTTGAAGCAAATTTAGGCCCTCATTTTTGTGCCGCGTAAGGGTCTGCAGTGCACCTGTAATTGTTGGTGATCATCTGATCACCCTCTCCCTAATTGTCAACAAGAATCATTTTGTTGCTTTTTTTTGAGTTGCGTCGACAGTCGGATGCTGGTGATTAGAGCCGAGCCATAAGTTCGAAGCACGGATTAATTTTTATCACTCCAAGGGAAAGGTATGTTGCTGTCAGAGAGTCTTGTAGAATGGCCATTTGGTGCACGAAAACTTTGATTCAACATCGATGAAAATCAGCTATCGATATCGAATCATTTCGTATAAATTATCACACCAAAAACTTTAAAATGTAGATATGGTTTTCAAATTTGACTGCATGTGTTTATGCTGACATTGCGATTCATTGAACACTTGTCTTGCATTAATCTCGGAGAAGTTGATTCTTTTAACTTCCAACTTGCGATAACGTCGATAGTCCTTATTTTAAGCTGTGATATGCGGATTCTATCCGAAGAGGGCTCTTAATAAACAGAAAGAGCAGCAGTAGAGCTACCATACTTTTCATCAGGTTAAAATATATCAGGTTGGTACCCTTGTATATTGTATTGATACTACATGAGTTTAAAAACCATTATCCATGGCAAGTAAACACCAATAACACGGCAATCACCATTAACCTGGAACAATAATTAGTGGCCATTAAATACCAACCATATCAGTGTTGATAGACTCATCAAGAATCTCATCAACGACAACCATGGGGCACCATTAAATAACAACCCTATCAGTGTTGGTAGACTCATCAAGAATCTCATCAACGACAACCATGCGACGCCATTGACTTTCCGCGAAACATCAGCGCCTCGTTCAACCTGCAATTAATGCCTGCATCAATAATTAATCAAATTAATCAATTATTTATTTAAGACTTCCGAGGAACTGACAAGCACACGTTTAGGGTTTCGTTTGCCTATTTGCATGAAGCATGGATGACTAGAGACAAATTTGTAATAGTCTTCAGAATTTGTAATAGCCCAGAACGGGGGGGGGGGGGGGGGGGGCCTAAACGATGGTCAGAAAATGATCATCGTTGTTCTCTGCCCCTGACCGCGAAAGCAAGTGTTGTGACAAAGCATGGCAGCCATCGACATGAAAATGTTTCCCATCGCTCTTACGGCGTGGATGTTGCTAGGAGGCTGTGCAAAATGGCTGAGTCAAAAAATTCTTGTGTTGAATCTCGCTCAAGGTCAAAGACACCTATAGACATTTTTACCAGACGAGCGTTACAAAACAAATCCATTCAGAGGGCGCTGGCAAATGGCAAGGTTCCTTCATTTGAAAATTAATTCTTGTCTTGAAGATTTCCAAATGGCAAATTAATACAAAATAGTCAGTTCTCGTATGCACAACCCCTACAAAGTACATAGATTTTCATTTAGCTTGCATTCAGGATACTAATTTATATTTCCAGTGGAATAATTGATGTAGAACAACAAAACTTGCTACAAATCAAAGTTAGAAACTTGTTGAATAAGAGAAAGATAATGAACCCGGGCCCACATGCATCTAGACTGTGGGGTTTTGAAATCATTGGGGCGCATAATGGAAACAAAACAAACGAGAAATGTAGCGTAAAAGTGAAGGCAGACTCCCATTTATTTTCGAGCAGAGTGATATTTTTTGAAAACGACGCATATTTTAGCCATGCTAACGGTCTAAATTATTATTTTTCCAAGCGACATTAATTATTCGAGAAAGATTTATGGAAGTGAGAAGCGAATATCAGCTGTTCTACTTCTTGTCGTCAACGGATTTGGCAGACATATCGACAGGTATCGTTGGTTCACACTGAAAGAGTTTGCATGATGATAGGGCGCAAGCCAACCGTGTGGGCGGTGGAGAATATAAACAAAGTCGATATTCTGCCGTGTTACCACAAGTGGGATCCTCTGAAAGACAATGATCTCTCCAAGTTCGTTGTCAACGATGTCCTCGCGCAGACCTTCTGCGACAGACTTCCTAATGGGGACTGGAAGCTAACGATGCGAGGAAACTTCCTACAGAAACGAATGGGGTAAGAATCAGATCATATGCCTATACTGTATTTCATTTCGAGAATCAACAAACCCATGTGTGCCTGTCCAAACCTAGGCGCCGCCTTACGGACGCCGACATCAAACCGATTGTGCAGTTCATCACCGGCAACCCCAAAGTCACGTGGCTCGATCTCGCTTATAATCGCATAACCGACGACGGCTTGGAAGAGATCACGGAGTTCCTCAAGGTATACCTACACTTAATTACCATTAACAGCTCTCAAGTAGCATAAAACAGCATGCTGTTCTATACTACTTGCGAGGGGGAGCGAAAGTAGAAGTTTGAGCTAAAACACTTGATTACTTTCCACTCTTAGCAGGGGTTTTCCTAAGATGAACGTGATATTGAGAATGGTAGCATTCAATGCATGTTTAAACAGCTGTGCTGTTCACATTTGATTTGAGTTTCGAGGGTCTATGTTCGGGAATGTATGGATTATGAAATAGAGCACCTGCAACAGCAGCCTTCCTTCTACAAATGCCAGTGTGCTGTCCACCAGTGAGATAACATGTATTGCAAGAGCCCTATTATAGGATGCCTTCAAAAATTAGCATGTCCACCATGTTCTTTACGCACGCGCAGACGGACGCGCAGCGGCTCACGCGACTGAACCTCATGTGCAACGACATCGGGCCCCGCGGCGTGGCTGCGCTCGCTGCGCTTCGAAGCGACCTGCGCCTCGAGGCGCTGCGCCTCAACGGCAACAAGTTCGGCGTTGAGGTAGGTTTGAGTCCGCCGTCAAGGCGAGTGGAGGTACAGGCTTGTACTGGTATGATTCTATGGAGTTACTGTATAGATAGGTATGGTGTATGCCATGGTGATGGTATTGGTATGGTACCCCACAACCATGGACATTACTCGAGACAACGATTTGGAGTCAATTTTTCAATTTATTCGATGTTTCTATGTTTGGCGTGTCATGGAGACATCATGTCGGACAGGCACACTGATGTGGATGCATGAGGTCAGTCGGCCAGGTGTGGTCGGTGTATTGCATCGCGGGGGTGCCCGCTGATCACCCCTGTTCTATGTGCTGAGGTTCTGGTCGCCCCTCGTCGGACCCTGAACGAAATAACGATGCCATGGACTGATACGATTAGGTGCACTATTCTCAACAATGACGAGAGCGCCAATATTGCTATAAATAATTGACTATACAAAAAAATAAAAGCTCATATCCGACCTGACAGTGCTGATTATAGTTGCTTGCCAATTCCATTATTAATACTCTTGGCACTCTTCGACAAACGTAAAATGTGACACGTACCCAATATTTGCGCTGGTGGCTAGCTTATTTTCTCCCAGTTATAAAAAATCTGAAATTCGCCAATAATCCAGCCGGGCGTCGCCTCTGTGTCCAGGGAGGCAAGGCGCTGGCCGAGCTGCTGTCCAACGGCGCACCCCTCAGCCTGCTCGACGTCGGCGAGACCGACCAGACGCTCTCGACGCTAGTGCAGTTCACCGCTGCCCTGCGCAGCGACGCCGGCGGCAACGAGACGCTGCGCTTCCTCGACTTGAGCCGGCCCAACGGACAGTGCTCGCTCGGCTTCGACTGGAGTGCTCACTTCGCCGACACAGTCGGCAAGATGCTCACGGTGGGTGCCCGAAACCCACACGGAAGTACATACAAAAACATATATGGAAGGATCACATTTTTATAAGAAACATATAAGTTTCTTATAAGATATTGCACTTTCGTATATTTTCCCTGTATGTATCATATATTATGTTCGTTTATGCTTTTTCGTGTGGGAAGGTGGTGAATGCGCGGGTTGGCACGAATAAAAACGACAGGGATTTTTTTAATGGGAGTAAAAAATGACTTCCTCGCAGATCGCTGACAAGCGCACACAGGTTCGCAACGTCGCCTACAAAGGCAAGCAGTGTGGCGACCATCGACTGTTGGACAGCTTTACTTGCCTCATTTCTATTCTATCTATACTACAGTTTTCCGAGAGTTCGATTTTAATAGTTATTTTTTAAAGATTACTTCGGACTTTTGCCATACGTAGTCGGTTCGTGTATCCTGGGTAATTTTTTTAAGGACATCTCCTGACTCTCAACAGTGTTCGAACTCGGTTCGTGTGTTACGGAAGATTGAAATTTCTATGCCGTTCGTTTGGTTCATTTACTCCTATGTAAAAACTCCATGACGTTTTAATTCTTGCGTGCCAGGACAGGGTGGGGTGGGGGCAAACGATTTGCTAGCCATCAGGCTGCGGGCCGGGTCGGTACACGAGGCCGCTCATGAGGTCAGCGTACGTTAGCGCAGCTGAACGGCGGGCTGCGCGAGCTGCACCTCCAGAAGCACGGCTTCTCCGACCACGACTTGGAGCTGCTGATCGACGGGCTGTACTCGAACCGTTGGCTGCGTCATCTGGACCTCGCATGCAACAACATCGGGTCCGACGGTGCAGCGCACATCGCTCGGTTCCTCAAGACGCGACCTGCCCTGTTCGGCCTGGCGCTCGCGCACAACCGCATCGGGGACACCGGCGCTAGGTGCGTGCACACGATTCCAGCAAGTGCTGACCAACCCCCCCCCCCCCTTCTTTGAACTTAGTACCTCTAGAGGCCCCCTAATCTCGGTGAAGCATCCGGGAGAGAGACCCTAAAAACGGCAAAAAGTTGTACTGTGGTTTCACACTATCCACCGTTTAGACAACTTCTCGTGACCCTTCTAGCAGTATGCTGGCCCGTGTTTGAGCCTTGAATCCGCGCCTGCACATTGGGGCTGATTTGGGCGTCCGTCGTGCGTGCCCAGCCACGAGCGTTTGCAACAAGGAGGTTGTTGAAAGATTCTTATAGTTTCCCAGAAGTATTAAAAATTGCTAAAATCATTCCCTTACATAAAAAAGGTGACACAAAAATTATCTCGAATTATAGAGCTATAACAATTTTATCTATTTTCTCCAAAATATGGGAAAAGGCTCTATGTAACAGAATTCTCTCATTCATTAATAAATTTAATATCATAAACAACATACAGCACGGCTTTACTAAGGGGCGATCCACCTCCACGGCACTCGCTAGCTTTATCGAAGAGGTATTGCAAGCTAGGAAGAATAAGCTTCATGTATCTGGTGTTTTCTACGATTTTGAAAAAGCGTTTGACTCGGTACGTCACGAAGCATTATTACGTAAATTAGTAACACTTGGAATAGGCGGAACAGCAAATAAATTAATCGCTTCATACCTGTCTAACCGCAGACAGGTTGTCGTTATAAATAGCCAGGGCACGGAGTTCAAATCAAACATTATGACAACCAACATAGGACTACCCCAAGGCTCGGTTATTGCTCCGCTGTTATTTATACTATTCGTAAACGATATGCCGGAGAGCGTAACGATGGGTAGATTGACACTATTCGCAGATGACACCACGCACCTGATCACGGCACGTAACGCTAAAATGCTAACCAAAGACTCAAACCTGGCAATATCTCAGTTGCAGGAATGGTGCCATTCGAACAGTCTTATTCTAAATCAAAATAAAACTAAATACATGGCTTTTCAAGATGACAATGATACCATCGTCAGTCCACTGATCAGACTAAATAAAAAAAGTGTCGAGGTAATAGAGACCACAACTTTTCTTGGCCTGATAGTGGACAGCAAACTGAGCTGGAGAATCCATATTGAAATGATCTGTAATAAAGCTGCATCTAACTGCTATTTAATTAAAAAGTTAATGAATCTCTTATCTATAAACTACGTTAAGATGGTATACTACTCTCACATTCAATCTATCTTAAGCTATGGTTTAATTTTGTGGGGTTGGTCCCCCCACACGAAGAGACTTTTTACCATTCAGAAAAAAACTATTAGAGCTATGATGAAAGCAAGTCGAAATCCCTGTGCCGAAGTATTCTATAAGGACTCCTGTAAGCAACATTTTATTGATCTTAATATCTTAACTCTACCATGTCTTTACATTTATTGTACAATTATATTTTTTATACAACATGACAACAAATTGTTAAAAGCAGATAACATTCACAACCACAATGTAAGATATAAATCAAATATTCGCACTGACTTATGTAAAGTAAATAAATGGTCACACGGCCCAATGTCTATGGGCATAAAATTTTATAACAAACTACCTCATCATATTAAAGTACAAACTGGCACTACCTTTAAAAACAAAGTCAAACAGTTCCTAACTGAAAAATGTTTTTATTCCGTTGACCAGTTTTTAAATTCTTAGTTTAAATGTTGCAACAATTAATGTATCCATTAGGCTATAATATAGGTATATTAGGCTAGAAAATTGACTGTCATAATATCATGTATTTGATCAATCTATTGACAATAAAAATTATTATTATTATTATTATTATTATTATTATACAACCTCTTTAGATAACCTCTTGAGTCTTGACACAACCTCCTTGGCTTGCAAGGGCAGACCTGGGACAGAGTGTGTTGCATGACCAATGGCAGGGCGCTGAGCTTTGCCGTGCCCAGCTCGCGGCTAAAGCAGCTCGACCTGAGCTACAACCGGCTGACCGACAACGGCGTCCTCGACCTGCTCAACTCCATCAAGAAGCCGGTGCCTCTGCAGAACCTCTTCGTCTGGGGCAGCACCATCACGGTGCGCAGCTGTAAGGTACGCGCACGCGCACGCCAGCGACCAATCAACTGACTTCGCAGTTCACCAGCAGGTTGTCACACTACAAGCGAGGCTTAGGCATATGTCCCTCGAACGCGTGCATGCTAAGCAAATGTGTTTGATTTGATGCGAATCAGATGTTCTTGCATTCGGAATGACTCTGGATCGTTTCGATCGTGGCGCGGTTACCTTCTATCTTGGTAGAATTTCCGTGCTTTCCCACGACCATCGCAGAGGAAATTTGTAAGAGTTCCACCAAACAGACTGCAAAACGCACACTGGTGGACCACCTCAATGCTAATTCTTGCACAAGGCTGCCCACCGTAGAAAAACAATTATACTTGCAGGTGCCCTCTCCTGCATGTGACTAAACCCGATATGGTGGACCGAACCCGTTCGTGGGTTACCTCAGTATTGAATACCTATGTAGACATGGTTGGATCTTTCCGGTCTTCGCCATGGCACTTTTGTAACACGGCACCCCCGTCAGAGTTCCTCGCCCTAACGCCTGCGATGGATGGCGATTGGCGTCGTGAATTGCCGGCTGGTGCAGACGCTGCGCCGCATGCTGCTGAGCGGGGTCCTGTCGCCGGATCATATCGACGTGAAGCCGTACTTCGTCGACGGCGAGTGGCTGCTGGCCTACAACCATGTGGACCGCTACAACCACAAGTACTACTGCGTGGGCGACTACGGACATCCGCCGCCGAGGCCGCTGCCAAGGACGATCGACGACAAGATACCCACTCAGGTAGGGAACGGGTGGGCAGTGGCACCATCGCTTTGGGGAAACTATGGTATCCAAATCCATGGTGTAACGACTAAGCGCAGATCCAGTGAAGTGGTAACGATGGCCACTTATTACTTAATGCTGATACATACACTTGTCGAGCCCTGAGTCTACGGTCTGTCGCGTGAGAGTAGTTATATCCCTCAATCAGAGCCGCAGTCTTGAAGTCAAAGTGTATACAAAAGTAATTAGGTACTGTCGCTGCGGAAAGTGTTTTCTCATGGGACATAGGGTAATTCATAAGTTTTCCGGGTTTTGTAATTGAGCGATAATATGATTGTGTTTCCTATCGTGGATATTGCGATTTAGATTGACCTAGACTAGGTAACACACCTGATAGAAATGTTATTCTACAAAATAAAATAAAAATACTTGTTCTTATCACGATTTATAAGCGATGGCCACGCATACAAATTCTGGGCGCTCAACATACCTATAATTTAGGAATGGATATTTTTCATTATTAATGTGAAAGTTTTAGAATGGAACAGGACAGCACAACAACTTAAGACTACAACGTTGCACCACCTAGCCTGCTCACCTTACCAAACGCCCCCAAACCAGGTGACCTTCGACCACGTGCCGTCGTTCTATGTGCCTCCTGGGATGCGCCACGCTCCTCGACGCACCTGCGGGGAGCTCGACGTCAGCATCGAGTGCTTCGTCCCGCTGCCCGAGCACTTCCTCGCCGGCTACAGCTACCTGGACGAGCCGGACTACGTGGACGAGGACGGGGACGACGCCCGGGACCCCGTCACGGACGAGGACGATGAGCGCGAGCTGAGGGTCATGTGGGACCAGAGTGACACTCCTGGAGAGTGGGATCAGTCCTACGAGGCGGTGGTGAAAATGAAGCTTGAGTTGGCTGGGTCCGTTAATCGATTTGATGGCGATGGTCCGGGAATAAACGATTGATTGGATGGTGAAAGGATTGTGGAGAGGTGATGGTTGTATGCGAGAAAGAGCAGGAGACTACAACAGTATAAGGTGTACTTAACTACAGTTCCGAGTCGTTGGGGTAACTAAACAGTCAGACTTTTCTTTGCATTCAATACCAGTTTGAAATATTTATATTTTAGCTCGTGTTTATGGTAGAATAAAGTAGGCCTGAGTGTAAAAAATTGACAAGACTGGTTCACAATGATCCATTATGATTATTGAGGGTTGGTTTTGTTGTCCAAACTAAACATCGGTTTTCGGAGACAGTAGGCACGGAAGTAGGCAAAAGTGCGCAGAATCAGGTATTGGACATGGGCAACCATGGGATCATGGGATCATGGACAGGCAATCTGTCACAGATTGCCACTTCTGTTCAAGAGAAAAATGCCGGAGTACAGATTGGAGGGACTTCGAGAAGCGCACACACCATGCGTACCAACCTCTCGACAGCATGGTTTAGCGAATAAATATACCGTACTTTGGCAGAGGCGTTAGGATGGCGGTGTCCTTTGTGCTATGCGACAAGCAGAATACTTGCCAGCACCGGGTTTCGCCTCCTCCCTTCAAGACTAGGCCATTCGATAGCCATGCCGTGTTAGGTAGATCTCATCATTCAGTTGTATGCAAGTGTATGCGTCACAACTTGCTTAATTAATATTATGTGCATTGTTTGTACAGCATAAACTAGCGTTGTTTGTACTTGTACATTTTGCTCATGGGTAAAAATGTAAAAATCTGTGTAAAAATGTGTGAACAGACTGAAAGAATGGCATCGACTTTCAACGCTGCCTTTCGAATCTGTTCGGAGCCTCTGCCACCCCCTTGAGAGTAGGCTACCCGCGCGCCTTACAGCAAACGCTAGTCACCACTCTGTCGTGCGCAATGTCACAAATGCGTTTGCAGCACGTGCGTTCAGTGGTGTGTCATGCACGAGCGGCGTACGTCGGTTTGCATCATTTTCATGCTTCATGCTCGCACTCTCATCAGTGCGAGCATTTTCTTTGTTTGTGGACATGTTTTGTATACGATAAGAAACAGTTTATATAAAAGTTTATATGATTACTAGAGCTAGGATAGGTAATAGTTATGCAACAAAAAACAGCAATACATGCAGACAAAAGTGCCAAAACATGCAGTTTTGAAAAAAGACATGCAAAAACACGAAGGATCGTATATTTACGGAGCAGTGGTATAGGAGTTTTTACGATATTGTGTTTCACTACATCAAAATAAGCCAAATGTCGTTCTGTTCTTTTCATCACTCTAAACCGGGTTTTTGGGACAATCCGCCTGTGGTTGGGACTTGGGACTGTGTATGCGCAAAACAGTGGGATACAATTATCATTTAAATATTTTCTGATGTGAGGCTGTGTCGTCGGCCTGAAAAAAGGTTTTTATTCACCGAAAAACAGCGTTTCACCGCGCAAGATGTTATCAAACGATAGTGTAACGAGCTTGCAAATTGTGGAGTCACATTCGAATTACCCAGTGGCAAAAAAGTACCAAAATATAAAAAACATGCTAAATGAAACTGATGAAACACTAATTTTTGGAATCCTTGGGACTCAAATCGGATTTCCTACGTCTAATGATTACATACTGGACTGCAGAGAGGAGTATTATAGAATGCTGTACATCCCCTTCCTCTAGTATTATAACTGTCTGTTAAGTTTGTTATCTCCAAGGTCACAGCCAATCAGACACCTCTAATTTCATTTTAACTGACAGCTAACTCTTAAACTGGCCATTTTAAAAAACCGGCTCTTATGGCAGTGCAAACGGTAAATATAATAAACCAAAATGTCTCTTGACCCTAAAATGACAACATGGATGCCCGCATTTGAATACGCCCATGCTAGTTGGACCGATTGCATTTATTTGTTTTCACGCTGTTTATCTTGTGAAAAAGTTTTGCGCGGAAAACTGCGTGTCCTCCCGGTGGGAAAACTTGGCAACCGGGACGGTGGAAACGTTCTAGTTGTGTACGCTTTATGCAAACATGTCCACCAGCACCAGCACCATACCCATAGGCCCCAGTCTTCGAAATATCAGTTTGTTTCAACTAGCGTCAACAACTAGCATTAAGGCTTTATGTTACGCCAAAACTCTTCGGCTACTTTTGGTGATTTACTCAGCGTATTCAAAGAAGTAGAAGGAACTTAAAATATCGTTAGGCATAACGGTGGTTGTGGAAATGTAGGGGTAGTGGGAAAATAATGTGCCTACACGTCGGTTTTATCACATTCATACTGTATGCCTTCACTCTCAACGGCGTTTGTATTTTCTTTGTGAGCGTACCTCGAACGATACAAAGCAGTATAAATAATTGAATAATATGTACTACCTACCTAGGTCTGTATAGAATAACTTGCGACTAATTAGTCAGTGTAGGCATGCTTTTTGGTATGTATACACACACATATAGTCGTGCGCAGGGTCCCAGATAAGGTGGGGCCAAAGAGCAGGGGAAAATCGACCGACACAGAAAATCCAAAAAAGGAATCCGCCTTTTTTCCAAAATAAAAAAACGTCACCCGCTTTTCCAAATATCCAATCCCTAAAAAAAACGTTCAAAATTCATTAGGTGGGGCAACGGCCTACGCTCGCCCCACCGTGCGCACGCCTATGTATACACAACTTCTGTTCCAAAACTGTTTTGTGTTCTCGAGAGAGCAAGTCAATGAGCTGCTGCTCGTGGCGTCGCCTGCCAAATCTAATCGCACTCGTCGAACAAATCTCAATTCTAAATTCTGCCCGTGAAAATATTGCCAACCCGTTAAAACATGAGCCAGCTAAATGTAAACACCTCGTCTTCGGCGATCGCAAAACGCTAACAGGTGCTCTTCCCTAAGCCCATGTTTATTTCCACGCGACCACGTACAAACGGGGCGTTCTTCTTAGAGTCGTTAAATTGCCGTTAAACCACGCACCACCACCATCATCATCAGCCTCGTTGTCTGGATGTTCGGCACAGAGGAGATTCGCCGCTGCCAATTTGGCCTGACGCTTGCGATGTCTGGTGCGCTCACTGCTTCTGTTTTACAATCAAACTTCGAACTTAATAATAGTGTTATTATGTTGATGTTATACGTTAAATATAGTGTATTAAATTTATTATTAACTTGACGTCAGAACGACAGGACTTCTTACTTATTTGCAACGGACATGTTGCTGGGAAAAAGAGACAGCTATTTGCTCCGGAATCAGTTCACGTTTTCAGGGATTTTTATACGTTTGTATTCTTGAGAGTATTTGATTGCCGTCATTTTATTTCCATCCAGTGGTTATGGGTTTGGTATTAGTCTTGACTATACAAATTATTATAATTTCTAATGAACTCATTAACCTTTGATGCCATTTTATCGAGTACATACCTACCTACCTACCTATACCTGACTTGCCGAGGTATGCTTGGTTTTTATTGTGTAGTCATTTTATTTACTATTTGCAATGCAAGGTAATAAACGAGAATTTATTTTGTTGATATCTGTGTCGAACGTTGAGAAGCTTTAGCTGCCAAAATTGGAAAGGGAAGGAAACCTGGCTAATGGAAGTTGTCGAAATATTTTCGGCAAAATTTAAATCGTTTTGTTTTGTATATAAAATTATAAAATGCACTCCCAATTTACATGGGCCGCTGCCAATTACCACACGGATTGATTGAGCATAGTCAATAATATAGAGTAGTCACATAATTTCACCTTTTTTTGCATCTATACCGTTTCATTCTCTTTTTAAATCTTTTAAACTGGTAACTAATCTAATGTTACGCCTACTCCCTAACCCCTCTCGCAGTTCGATTCTACAATATAATACAGCTACATTCGCGAATCGCCAGAAACTCATATAACTTGTTGCACCTCTGAAATTTGAAAGACACTGAGTCTTATAAATTCATTTAAAATTAATCGTTTAATCAATTTGGCTGCGTAGACAAAGCGTTCCACTATAAGACGTTCCTTTCAGCACACGACTTCCACCCCAGAAAGTCGAATCGTGCATATCTTGCATCTGGATGGCAAATTACTGCAAGATGTCGGAGCACATGGAGAGCAAGGTTTGAAGTCCAAGCAGGAGTTGTCACATGTTAGAGAATCTCGGTTAGGCGCACATGTATTTAAAGTATGGGACAAATAGGTTTCCCCCAAATTTATTTGCCTTCTCTCTCTCTCAACATGTGATTCCCTGAAGGAGATGCCGAAGACACGCTCAGACGCATTCATTTTTAGCTTCGATATATTTTTTGGCGCAGTCGTGCCAAACTATGTTGACAGAAACCGTTCAATTAAACCGCAAAGAAGAAGTTCTGAAATATCAGATGTGTTTTTAGACTAGCCTCTGGGTAAATGCGGAACTGACATGAAATTTTCAAACATAGTTACAAATTAGCATGAAGAATTCAAGAATATTTCAAAACGAAGTGACTATAATATGTGCGACTACAACGGGATTCTGACCGTTGAAGGTCACAAGCATTACGATTTTATGAGTACATCCCAAAGCCGAGAGAAAAAATACTACCAAGAAGAGTGTGATTAAAATTCGTGTCTCGAATTTTACCATTTTGATTATGATACAGGAACTTTCATGCAACTATTCAATGATGAATGATATTACCATAGAGCAGCGGTACCCAACCTGCAGGCCGGCGCTCATAATTATGCAGCTAATACGGCGCACTTCGGTAAAGAAGGGTAAAGCTTCACAGCTAATTTGAAATAAACTCGTAAACGTTGACCACAGTATACGTGAATCTAGTCCACCAAGTCCAGATAAATGATCCCAGACGGGCGTCAGACGATGCCGACTTCGCATGTTCTTCCTTGCTCTTTGCAGCCCAGTTCTCACGACGCTACTCGAACAAAGCTCCCGCTTTGACGCATCCCATGCTAGACATGGCGACACCCCAACTGCTGCATTCGCCCAATGCATTTCAGTGCAATTTCACATGCATCTCACACTTGAATGCGCCCGAATGCAAGGTGCACCGAAGGAATGGCATGTGCACTGTGATAGACAATGCACGGTGCATGATGACGGTATGATGCCACCCAATACTCATCTCCCGGTTCACATCACTTATAGCGTAAACTTGTGCGATAGTTTAAATGCTTACTTCCGTTTACAGTCGTTATTGGAGTTTTTATAGCTATTGCATGTGTGCCAAGATAGGGTGCCTGAACTGTTTCTCTTGCGCAGAATTATAATTATAATATATTTTATTTTTCTATGAAAAAACAAGCATGTCATTTTAATTAACAACCAGGGTCTGGGTTTACAAAGCGGGATGGGAAAATGGAAAATTCGTTGAAATAAAATTATCTCCGTGGTTGATTCAAGGTCTGGGAAATGCTGAAATCTCCTGTCAGTTAATTTAAGTCAACGTGGGTATATACGTAAAAGGATCAGGGACAAATGTTGGGGAATTGGGTCTTAAAACAATGTCGTATGGATATTGAGTGCCTTCGTGTACTTTTTAACGGCTTCTTTTACAATGTCGATGTTTAAGAAGTTAATTGCTAGTTTAGAAGAACACAGAAGACTCCGATAGGCCGCACTGCGATTAGGGTTTAGTTGGACTTTAGTTTGCACTTTTCTGACAACTTTTTACTGGATTCCTATTGAATTAAAACTATCACAAAAGTTCAACAGTGCAATCTCATTTTTGTAGTCTTACTAAATCTCGACAGAAATGCTGCAGAAAGGGTGGTCATTATTAAAAACCGTTGTGTAACTTTGAACATCACATTTTCTTACCTAGCAGTATACTAGGTACGTTTACATGAGCATGGTTCATGCACGTCGCACATGGTACACTTGGCTGGGTTGAACTCTCCCAATATCATTGAAGGGGGGGGGGGGGGGATAAACTATCAAGGAATAACAAATCAGTTTCGTTGACACTTGGCCATGTTTTGTTTTGTATTGCATCGACCCTTGCAAAATGATGGACAATATATATGTGCAATTGCAGCTCCCGTACAGCCTCGCACTGCACATAGGGCAGACGCCTAGCGAGCGTCGAGGCGTCCCACTCACAGCCACCGACGTCGCGAATTGGGACGCGGCGTCGCGATTGTTTGTGCAGATTACACGATTGCAAGACGTCGCGAGTTGCGTTCCTCATTGTGGCGCCTTATGTTGGATTCGCGCGCCTTTTCACGTTTCCGACTATGCACACTTCCACCCAGAAGTTTGCCGACTCGTTCAATCATATCCTCGAGCATCACAAAGACGACGCTGCGAGCTGCTGTACTTTCAATCACTTGGTGCACACCGTACATAAAAATTACTGTATGATAGCTACAAACCGGAGAATAGCGTTTCTTGTGGAGATATTATTCAAAGCAGTGCTTTGATCTTTGTTATATTGATGGTATAACTATATTCTTATATTATATCGAGCTAGCATACCTTTAATGCATCACTTGAATGCACCAATGAAGACATTCTTTGCGTTTATCTGTGGAATTCAGGGCAATATGAGGAACGCCGTCTATATTTTCATCAGCAGCAATGAGCGTGCTAAACTGTTGGGTACATTCTTGTGTATATCTATGTACGGGGTTGTGTACGTTGTTGTTGTGTGCATATGCTTGGATGTTTCTTGAAACCTTCGAATGCCGCGAGATATCAAGATAAGATATATAGGTATCCATTGGTGACAATGGCTCCGCATAGGCAACGTTCCACCGATCGCTGGAGTTACGATCGTCCAGCGATACAGACGGCGACGTCGGCACTCCAAGTCGCGACGAATTCCCACGTCAGAACGAGTTCTTTTTTGCTGTCGCCATGTCACGCTGTCATCGTGTCAAACTGTCAACGGCGTCACCCAGGACACTGACAAGTGGTTGACGTGCCACATCCGTCACCATGCCACTGTCGTCTTGACCGATATCACGTCGACGTCGTCGTCCTGGGAGTCGTCGGGGTCCGTAAGTGATACGGGTACTCGTGGCGGGAGATACTCTCGTTAGGACGTTTGCGTTGTTGACTGAGCAGAAGAGCTTGGGGCGTCAACGAAGGAAAGATTAAGAGGAAACGTGTAATTATTTGGTATATAAACGCCTACGGTTCTTGAGATTTTAATTGAAAATGCGTTTAACTGTGTCTATATTTACAAAACTATTATCAACTTGAGTATTGAACGACTGAACGCGAACGCGACATCGCCAAGAACAAAAGCTACAACAAGCTAATTTGCTGCATTAAACTCAGCTGATCTGTCTGTCGTTATAGCTCTTATACCAACGGTTTGTACACTGCTCTTGAGAATCTCAATCAAGATATCCGGGATTTGAGTCCTCTCTCTGCGATTGACATTTTTGTATTGTAAAAAAACACGGCAACATCTCACGCATAGCGGTGTTTGTACGGTTCATCGCTATACCTCATTTATACCAAAGCCGGATTAAATATAATAGCATGAATTCATTTTCTCCCCCAGAAAATTCCTTTTCATAAATTTCCATTTATATTTTAAAGTAAAGAACGTATAGCAGCAGAAGGAGAAGGATGCATTCCGAGTGGATAAAATTTAACAATAATTTAACAAGAATTATCACATCAAATCTTCAAAAAAAAAAGTTAGTGTGGCACAAAAATGAAAAAGTCGGCCAAGTTTGGAACCGAAAAGAACCTTTGCAACCGAAACAGAACCGCAACTATTTATTCTTACTTTTTTCTTACTATTTACTATACCACTATAATACTAGTTCTTACTATTTTCTTTGTTGGGGTTCTGGTTACCGTTACGGTTCCAGATTTCAAACGGTTCCAAATGGTTCTGGGTTCCGGTTCCTGTTCCAATCCCTGATTTGAAGGCCAAGCAGTTCTCCCCACTTTAACAAATTTAAGTAATCATGTGCAACCGCGAGTATATACACAAGCCCTAGGGGAAAAGAGCGGAGATATTGTGATGGGGAAACTGTAAGTCCCTGAACCTGGAATCAACTTTACCATCAGAATGTTGCAATTGGCACAGTGTTGCAACGAGAAAACACGTCGACAATACGCGAAACGGCGCGGGCGTCCTCGCGGCGGCGTCGCGGCGCCTGCATCTCGTGTCGGGCGTCGGCGTCGAGGATAATAACCCTGCATGGGGGCGTCAAGCCTCGTGGCAGACGACGCCTTCCCTCCTGGTACGGGTCAACTTCCCACTGCCGGAAATCGCCGCCTCTGTGAGGTATATGCCAGTAAGGGCATAGAAAGGAATACAAATGCGCTAACTGATCTTCGAGAGGTTGCGCCCAGGCTCTTGCAAGTGCAACAACTCCACTCATATTATAGAGTCATCCTTTTTTCTGACAGCACTGTTCAGAGATAGGCAAAGGGATCCACCTGCTTGCCATTCATTAAATGGGACGGTTCACTTTACAAGTTGTCGGTTCTCCACTTGGTGCTATTTGACTAGGGCACGTTCACTCAACGGAACAGTGCCGATTTTCCCTGCACCAATCCGTGGTCTTATAAGAGTTTTATGAGTGTAAGGATGGGTGTTAGCTGTTTCGAAACATAAAACCTTCGGAGCTATAACTCCAGCATGGCTAGAATTTATGGAGGTTTGATTGTGATTGGTGGTCACCCTCCCAAAACCAGATCCAGCGCAATGTTGCTTAACTTTAATGATCTCAAGCGAGAACCGGTATTCTGTTTAATATAACCGCTCGATACATTCTTGAGTTACGAAATTCAGTTTTAAAAGTTCGATGTGCGCCTCGTATGTTTCGAGGGTGGACGTCGAAGTCTTCGACGGCTTCCTCGACGGCGTCCTCGACGGACGTTGCCCGTGGAGTCACAGGGTCACTCAGACTCGTTCTGCTGCGGCCGAGCCTGGTAGTTGAGGAGAGCCGTCCGACGGGTAGGGAGTGGATAGGTACAGACAGAGTGAAACGAAACCATGTGCAGCAGCCATGTTTGAATCGGATACACTGATAGGCTTGCAGTATAAACTTTCATGCGCTTAGCAGCCGAATATGTCTGAGGACATCTACCTGGGCTGAAAGGCGAATTGTTTCCCATTTCTCTTATCTCAGACGTTGCTGAGGGCTGTGGGATTTAGTGGGTTTTTTTTTTTTAAATCGCTTACAAAATCGGGGGATCTTGAAAAATTGTACTGCTTGCAAAAATCTTGATATTTCGTTTCCATATACTGTCATGAAAGTTACATCTGCTGTCATGCCAACGATCATTATTAAAACCAGTAGACGCACCCAATGTATTGAACTGTACAATGAACAATCACAATTCAGTTCAGTTCAATACATAGGACGAAACATTGAACTGCGTAAATCAGGCTTAAGCACCATTAAAGGAACTGGAGCAAAAGAAATTGAAAAGTTAGAAAATTCAATGTTCATTATGTTTTGGGTATACGACATCGTCAAGACAGTTATATTTGCACTCTTAATTCTGCTCCGCACAACAAATCAACCATCGATAGGTAACTTACTTTCCAAGCGCCGATAGTAAACGAATACTAAACCATTAAATAGCGACGGCCGCCATATTGGCATAGGAACCCGTCGTCCAAGCGCCCATAGTAAACGAATACGAAACCATAAAATAGCGACGGCCGCCATATTGGCATAGGAACCCGTCGTCCAAGCGCCCATAGTAAACGAATACTAAACCATAAAATAGCGACGGCCGCCATATTGGCATAGGAACCCGTCGTCCAAGCGCCCATAGTAAACGAATACTAAACCATAAAATAGCGACGGCCGCCATATTGGCATAGGAACCCGTCGTCCAAGCGCCCATAGTAAACGAATACTAAACCATAAAATAGCGACGGCCGCCATATTGGCATAGGAACCCGTCGTCCAAGCGCCCATAGTAAACGAATACTAAACCATAAAATAGCGACGGCCGCCATATTGGCATAGGAACCCGTCGTCCAAGCGCCCATAGTAAACGAATACTAAACCATAAAATAGCGACGGCCGCCATATTGGCATAGGAACCCGTCGTCCAAGCGCCCATAGTAAACGAATACTAAACCATAAAATAGCGACGGCCGCCATATTGGCATAGGAACCCGTCGTCCAAGCGCCCATAGTAAACGAATACGAAACCATAAAATAGCGACGGCCGCCATATTGGCATAGGAAGAGGAACCCGTCGTCCACTCCGCGTGCACGTCGCGACTCTCTGCCCGCGTCGACCTCGCTGACCGCGCCGAGAGGCCGAACGCAGCGTGGAGAGGGAGCTGTGATTGATTAGCAGGTGCTCGACGACGCACTGACATCATGCTGCATGCAGCAACAACACGCCCCGGGGATCGCCGGGTGGGCGGCTAGAACCTACCTCAACCAGGCGTAATATCCGTCCGGCGCATCTCTCATTTCAATAGCAAATGATGGAGTATTAGTATATAACTCGGTGATCGCGACGCCCTCTGGAGCTGGATAGCGATATGGGTGCGTGACGGAGACGCTGGATGGACTGTGTGGGATCATTGCGCGTGGTTTAGAATGTTAGCGTATAAAGTGATAAATCACGGATTCATCATAAATGCATAAACTATATGAATAGCGCGAGAACTAACTGGAAAATGTTCTCCAATAATACCATGAAGCATAGGTAATGGATATGTCAGAATCATTTGCTGGCTTGGGTAAGAAGGGTGGAGTGGCGGGGGGGGGGGGCTTAGTACGGTACATATAGTATATCAGCTTGTTTGAGGTGAAAATAGTTATACGTTAAATTGATGTAAGAACGTGCATCTTCAAAGAGGACTCACGGAAGATGCCCGTAGGGTGTACCTGGGTTCGACGTTTCGAAATTCCCATGGCAGAAAGTTCCCAATAAGGACATGCACTTCGTATATACGTCTAATAACATTGTAACAGTAAAGCAAGACGAATAGGTCTAAGATACGAACATCCCCTAAATAAAGGAAGCACCCCGAACTAGAACTCTAGACGGACGGCTCGTGCCGTGAAGTCTCACGAACCACGGCATCCAGCTGCAACTGCGCATCCAGCTTGAGCCGAGGACCTGCTTAACGACGCACGCGGCTCGCGGCACGCGTCCGGCGCGCCTGCGCGTTGCGTACGCGTCGCGGCAGGACAAGAGCGACTCGCCGACATGGACGGATGGCAGTTGGACGCCGACGCTCGACGCCGCCACTTCCGGTCGCTCGACGCTCCGCCGCGACGCCTCTCGCTCGACTTGTTGATTCCGACGCCGACGACGACGACGCCGACGTCGCGACGCCGGGCGTCAAGGAGCGCGGTCGTTGGCGGTGACTCGTGTGTTTTCGGTGAACGATTCCGATTTGTTAGTTGGTGTTATTCCTTGTCGGAATCATGTCTCAATCAGAGATGATTGCGTGGTATTTGATTACCTGTTGAGTCGACTAAAAAAATTGAGGCGTTGTTATAGACGATTCTTAAAATAAACTGGCTGTCAGAGTTTATAGTGGATCTGTAAGAAATACATTGCAACGGTATTTTTGTCGCGTGGAGTGCAATTTTGAAGAGTAAGTGCAGCTATTGGCAGCACAAAAAAGGAGGAACCCGGCGACACATTCGATTTGCACGGCTGAAATCACTCTGCTTGGAAAAACAATCGGAGTCGGGAAAACAATCAACAAATATGTCACAGCGACAATGAGCGAATAGCTGCCACGTGAGTGCTGTTACACACATTCCGTTTTCGCGCGATTCTAGTAGCGATGCTTGTGTTATTTCCTTGTTTTTGTTCCCGGGAGAATGAGAATTCCCAGGTCTTCCAGCTTTTTCCGAGATCTTGCAAGGAGATCGTCAGAGGATTTCCTCTCCGCGGCGCTCGGATTTGGAAGCGCGGGGTCAGCAATCCGCAGATCGGATCCAAGTGACGTTTCGTTTCGGCGTTTTAATCGCTCAGTCGAGCGTGCGGACGGCTCGACGGGGACCAACGTGGACGGAGACCGAGTTCATCTCGACTTCGAACGTAAACAAGCGGCCATAAAGAGCTCGTTTGATTGCCTTTGATCCGTGGGCGAAGGGCGCTAAATCTGCCTGCTAACCGCGGGCCAAGAGCCCGTGTCTCTCGCTCAATTACTGTCAATCACACTAATTGTTGTCTCCCCGGCCCGGCATCAGGTAATTAGCTAATCGCGTTGCCAGATTATTTTGGCCCACACGGCGGGGTTCGGTGGATTAGGTAGGATACGTTTTGAACGATTTAAAGGATTTACTTACGATTTATTTTTTGAAACATAATATTAGTTTGATGAAAATGAACGGTATGTTATGAAATACGAAATCTATCTATATAAATTACGGTCTAGAATGGCAAGGAGTCGTTAAAATCCGCTTAGTTCGCCAAGCCTGTTATCTATATGGGGTCTTCAAAAGGTTACAGGCAATTCAAGCAATGAAATAAAACCATGTCGTACTCTTCCTCTCGCTGAGATAAAAATCCTTTCCGGCCAGTGCAAATATTATTAAAATTCATTCACAACATAATCATTCCACGCCATAAAACGCTTTTCCATTTCGTCCCAGACGCAATGGAAATGCATCATAAGAAGCAGTGCCATAACAAACTCAGCTTTAGCGCTTGTCAATTCCGCTCATGTTTTTTTGCACCGTTCGCGGTGCAAGGTATAGATGTTCCACTCGCTCGTCGCCACTTCTTCGTCGACTCGACTAAGCCAATAGATTTGCAGCCCGTCAACCATCCATCAATATCGAGACTCCAAGAGAGCCAGCACGACTGCAGCAACCGTTTCCTGCATGAGAAACGGCGCGACGTTGCGCACAAATAACATGCCATTTGCTCTGCGCATGAACAGGCTAGACAACACATCAAAGGGTACACATCAAATAATAATGCTGCATGTCGTCGTATATCTTGCAAATGGCAGCGACATTGCAGTTTTGCGGCGTAACGGACCACCCCTGCAGCGATGCACCGGGCGCGTTAACTGCATCCATGCACTTGCAGCTCTAGGTGCTCGCCGCTCGAGTCCCGGCGGATGCACCGTGCGCATCGCGACTCGATTCTCTCGCGGTTTTTATGCGTAGAATTCCGCGGGTTTTTTCGCCGCTCCGCTATACGCGGGGACGATCTAGCGACGTTAATTCCGATGTTTATCGACTCCTTGTCGATCGACGACGGGTACATCCGTGCACAGCGGTGACGGTAGCTGATGGTTCTTGCCGAGGCTCGTGTGCTGTGAGATTTGCTGGAGGCAGGACGGCGGTGTCTCTTCAATGTAGGAGACATTTCTCCTCGCCGATGCGAGCCACTGAGAATATTTTAGGGTCCGGTCATTGATATGGTTCTATCGTTAAAAGTCATTGTCGTGATACTCGATTTTCTTTCGCCAAAGATATCACTATTGTTCGTATGCATTGCCAAAAATAATCCATTGCTTCTTTAAATTGTTTTCGAATCTTTTTGGCATATCACACCAAACGAACTTAAGTACATAATAATTTATCCAATGCATAAAACAAGAACAATATTATGAAGGATTTGTTTTCATACACTTTGGTACACAACTTCTTGATTTTATATAATTACGAAAACCATGTGCCCCCTGCCATGTTAAGTTTTCCCTTGGTTCTTAAATCTTTTATGCGTAACAACTCGTTGGGTTTCTGGAGCTTGCAAGTAACGGCACATAATTAGGTTGATTTGTGTTATTTTTTCGCGCTTGCATCGTGGCTGTTAACGCCAACATAATTATAATGAGAAAGTTAGTATCTGTGTTTTAGGAAATCAATCTGTTTCCCATTAGTGAGATTATAATCCAATTAAATGTGGGTAATACGTTGTTATATATCTGTCCCATACAGTAGCAACTGCAAATTGGTACCTCTCACATGTCTCTTCTCTTACTCTTAAATATGTGTGCCATGGCAGGTCATTATCGCACACTCCCTCACTCGGCTCTAAATATTATTGCCAACTGCCAGGGGCGAGCGTGGTGTTTATCGAAGGGCCCATGCCGGTGAAATGCAAGGCAAATATTGACCTCAGCGCCCTGGGGCGGCAAACTAATGCGTGAAATTGATAACGTTCCGTGCGGGAATTCGTTGTTTTTCCTTGCCATTTGCTTGTACAAGTTACAATATAACAACAAGCAAGTAATATTGATTGCCATGTCTTGAGCTTGTGCTTCCTTCTTAGTCCTTAGTCCTTAGCAAGTTAGCATTGCTAGTCAGGTTCGCAAAGCGGGGCTTACCTTAAATCCCTCGGCGCCGAGTTTCGTCCGTTAGTTCACTGGCACAAACTTTATGCACAAGAGTTTTTGCATTTTGGATGCGGAATCGGCCACTGACTTCGCATACATTTGAGTCGCGTGTGGTAAATTCTTTAGACCCGTACGATCGCCCACCTCCGAGATAAATCTAACCTGCCACGCCTGAGTATCATTCCAATGCGCGGCAAACCTGAGCTGTCAGAAACCGACATCGCTCCGGTCGGGAGGATGAATTATGGCCGTGTCATCTGCCAATTCCGTTCCGAAAATTGTGTCAAACTCACCACGAGAAACGACAAATATAAAGATATGTTATAGATATCTATATATTAACTGACGTAATAGGTACATGGAATCTTTTCGTGAGCCACCGACAGTGCCAACTTCTATATGCCTGTCGCGTTCCCGATTCGTAACACTGCTAACCTCGGGCAACGTAACCTTGCTTGGGTCGTCACTTTACCACGCGAACTCTCCAACCGCCGAAGCCCAACCCAGCGCTCGCCGTCGCTCGATGTCCGGGTCGACAATTCATCCCTCGCCCCTACACCAAATTCCGATCGCCATTCATCGACATCGGCACAGATCGCAAAGTGTTTTTCCCGAACATTTCGACATGTTCTCGCTACCCAATCGAAACTTCATGAGTTATTTTTCGCCTCTCACGCAGAACATTTGAATAAATTCGCGTATTTCTACAGAAAGCACAGCCCTCCTTGGTTCGGAGCGGTCCGTCCGAACGAATCCTCGGAATGCAATTGCTCACGGCGTGCTTTATGCTAAACGAAGTGATTCGTTTTCTCTTTCGTTCAACGACGCCAACATGTGTGCCTCCGAGGGCGCAGATTATGGTAACAGTGTCACGGGGATATTGGCGCCTGCGACGAAAGATGCTCGTCGCTGAGTTTCCAGTGGAGGGCGTTGAGGTTGCAGTAGACAAGCGGTCCTACATACATCGCGAGGTGCACGTAGAAGTTTCATTGGAGAGAGAAGGCAAAATGTTTACGCCAAGAGATCCAAGAGCCATGTCTGTGTTAATCTTATGGCAGGGAACATATGATTTTGCTCCCAATTTGAGATTGGAAACTATAAAACATGACACGCCGCTATGCAAGTACATACGAAACTAATAACTATCCTGCATATTTATATCTTCATGCTTTCACAGCCAAGCCGTAAGATGGAACAGATCACTCGCATGCATCTCGGGAAACAGTATGCTTGCAGTTACCTAATTACTATCAAGATCGTGAAAAATAGAGGATTATGAAGTCTAATTTCGTATAACAAACGGCTTGATATCTTTTTATGTCAGACCGTGGCGCAATTTTAGTCCAATAGTAGTTAAACTGTGCGTGAAATTGGTTGAAATCACGGAATTTTCCGTCTAAATTTTTAAAGCGTAAATATATTAAACTTTTCCCGAGATTTCACTTTTCTTTCATGTCGCGAAAGCATGGGGAAAGAAAGAGGGAGAAACTAGATTTGTGCGCCTGTTGTTCGTCCACTATCGGCGATACATTCAAAAAATTGATTGGCACACTCTATTCCCATACCTCATGTTGTATTGGCGTCTCTTTCCTAAACCTCGTGCGTATTGTGACCTACACCACTGCCATCCCGCGGACGCCGCGTGATTCCGCGCAAAGCCGTTAGCGTTCATCACCCTCCACCGTCCGACGCGAGAAATTGAGAGGCGAAAACAATTTTTTCGACGCGTCCCCCTCCCCCTCCCTTAACTCGCTTCGCGCGGGCGAATATATACCCCCAAAGATTTATCGCCGATATTCTGACGATCGCGCCATCTCCGCGCGTCGATCGCCGTCGCCGTCGTCGCCGTCCCTCGTGCGGGAATTACTCTCAATCTCGTCCATCTGCCGGCGCCGCGGGCCTTCATCACTTTATTATACGCTTGTGTCGACAGTGCCGGGTGCCGACCCGACGCAACACAACACCGCGTTACGCCGTCGTTCGCGCGTCTTTAGCGACTTTATCTTTTCTGGCGGCAAAACGTTCAATCTCGTAAGTCGATCCGTCTCCCCTCCACCCCCTACCCTTCGCGCAGGTGACATCATTTACACAATGTCACAAGCCGGGGGACGTAGTTCGAGCCCCAACAGCGTCTTGGTCGGCACCCTTGGAGGCGACAAGAGGGTGCGCTTCATCGGCAAGCGACGCGACTCGTCAGACGACCAATTTATCACCGAAGACTCCATTTCTCATCGCGCTTATCGGCGTCCCGTCTGTGTCGGCGTCGGCGTCGAGGCAGCTGCGCCCGATACCGGGATTCTCATCGTGCCAACCTCTCGTCGGCGTCCTCCGAGGGCCACCTCGCTACGGCGCTAACTCTAAGACGCCTTCACTTGTTGAGTTTTGGTATTCGTTTTTGTGATTGGTTCTTTGGAATTGGAACTGTCGCGTCGAGACAGTCGGTTCCAATCAATCAATTGGAGATGTTTCCCCGGCTGTTCAGCCTCGGCCGTCGATGGGCGCCGGCACATGCGTAATAAGGACAAAACGAGCGGCTGAATCCGCACATGAATTTATCTCGGAAACAAGTGGGTGGTCAGTGTCCCTACTCCCTATCATCCCATGCACTATCAGTGCCAAAATGAATCGGCCGTCAGCGCTCTGAGTGTCGATTCCCTGCGAATCGAGCGTACGATCACGCGCCTGTGTGAATAAGAGGCGACTTATTATAGGCTGGACTTTTACAAATGGACGCCCATTACGGGCTTTTTGATTAATTTTAAAAATCTTCAGTCAGACCAATAAATCTCGTCGTCCTAGTAAGATTTGTAGGCTGGACGGAATTTTCCAGCTGATGTCGATACTTAATTCTAGTTTGTATTTTGGGACTGCTATTTGTTACCGCGAATGGATGCGGCACGGGCAAGCAAGATCTCCAAATCAACACTGTCCGAAACGTAAGTCAACTGGCCCGCAGGGATCGAGGCGAGGGTTCCGTGGACCGCCACGTTAGCTCGGGAGCAATAACATTAGTGGGGAGTTTTGGTTCGCGCATCGACCATAGGACAAGGTCACAAGAGTCAAGACTATGCCTACGTGATATTATCTAGCTGAGTTTGATTTTGCATGTCATTTTTCTTATGCTTTCGTTTCATAAAATCCAGCATGGTTGGGACAAAACAATATTGTCAGGGCTGAGTGAAGATACTCTTAGTTGTCTTGCAGGAGCCGAGAATGCGTATACTGAAACCTCTTGGATCAACAGATGGTATAACATTTTACTATTCCCGACTCTTGGGAATATGCTGGGTTTACTAAAACTTTACTGACGAGTAACAAATGCCTTCGTTAGGTATCTGCATTACCATATAATATTGATGTTCTATCACAGCTATATATAAATACATCTTCCCATTTTTTCAATAAAAATATGTGTGAAGGCCAAGCGCACAATGTGCTGGTGAGTTTAACATTGTTCGATTGCTCTGATGTCAACACAACAACTTGCACCAGGTTCGATACGCCAACTAAATTGGTCCAGACAGGCAAATCGCCCCCTACGAGCGCTGGTAAACGGACGCGGCACGCGGCATCGACCAATTCCCGAGATTAGCAATCTGCTCTGACGATGAATCATTGTTACTTGGCGCTGGCGAGACGGAGTGGTTCGGAATGCAATCACACACAATGCGAAACAGGCATAAACATTAGTGCATGGTTTGTATATCTATATAAGATGTTAAAACTTTTGTATTTGAAATTCGATAACTTGATTTAGGAAACTTGTTGTGACAGCTTTGCGAGATGACGAGTTCATTTGACAGTTAGTAGAGATATACGGTCTTGATTTGGTCGCTCGCTAACGACTCTTCTGACTTTTAAAACAACGCGCGGCTAGATCGCCAGTTTCAAGTTTGTTGCGTAAAGGATCATTATTCCTGTTTCGGAAAACGCCGCATTCAGCATCTTTGTGGGCCATCTATAAAGTCGTTGTATACAACGTCAAACGCCTTCAGCAGAACGATTCACCCCATATTTCTGTAAAACAATAATAATTAGTACCGTGATTGCTACAGTACTTTGAAACGTTGCCTCATGGAATAGAGTACCGCAGGGCTCATGTCCACAATTTGTCACGTTGTTTGCAAATTCGTTGCCTTAATGGAAGTAATGGAGCTAGAGTTTATAATGGCATCTCTTTTGACTAACACCTCCACCATTCATACGTCTTCTTTCTAACTATCGCCTTGCCATCTGAAGCAGTGAACATAATACCAGTCCTCGGTCTCAGTGCTTTCGACTCGTTGCCTTTGCCCTTGGATGGTTACAGGCGCTAGAGCAAGGGTTTTCAGATCTTCCCGGCACCGACGGCACGGTCAATACACTTGCTCCGGAAATCTCTAATGTATAAAGCAAGATGAGAGAAGATGTTTAAACATTTTCATCCTTCGCAATACAAACCTGTAGCACAAGTATATATTTCGGCGTGGTCGCATAGAATATATCCCTTGAAAACAGACAAAGATTTTGCGAGTTCAATTTTTTAGAGAACTATGGTAAAACTATGGTACCTATGAACTATGACATAACCACAGGTATAACTAAATGGTGAAATGGTGAACTAAAACATGGTAGAACTAAATGGTACTATGGTAAAACAGAATTTTGGCTCAGCGATGTGAAAAGTCGTTTAGAAGCTAATGCCAACAGAGTTGATTTGAAATCTCCTGCTTTGGCAGGATTAAAACAATATACAATGCGAGATTCGATGATTTATTTCTCATGGAAGTCAGCTCATTCGGCGAGAACCTGACATCCCATGTTCGAAGTCACCCCTGACCCGAAAAAAGACCTCGGTCACATGCTAATATCCATTGACCCCCTCCCTCTCTTCGGGAAGGGTCCGAAGGCGGTCCGTTTTGCCCCACATCGCGGCGACAAAGGCTTGCAGCCGACGAAAGCTCATGCACATGTAGTGTAGTGTACGCCGCGATGGCCCGGCATTTGCATCTATACGATCATGCACACATGCTAGCCTCGGGGACGATCTCATGCTCTTACATGATGAGACCCCGAAGCTGGGGACACGGTGGTGCTTTGGGGAGGCAGGGGGGGGGGGGCTGTTGCGTTGCCCATATAGTGTACATGCAGCTGCATGCTTTCGGTTAGTCAATAAAAGGGTTTGAACTGAAGATTTCGTTTTTGTTATTTTTACATTTTCTAAAATTTTCCTCGAGAATTTTCTATCCGAAAAACATTGGACATATTTTGGTAGAGGAAATAATATTTCTTGTCGGTATCCGTGCGTTTGAGGACAAATAACAGTTCATTGTGTTTAGTAAACATCTTTGTTGCAGGGAGCGAGAAGTGGTGTCAACAATGTAGTTTCAAGATCACAGTCTAACTGCCTGCGTCATCAGGACTGTTCGGCGGGCACCCACTATACCCTTACTCTTCGCGTCAGACTGCTTTATACACTACTTTGTACAGAACATTGTACGTCAATTTCCTATGACAATTAAGTCAGACCAGGGTTACATATTAATTTATGGTGTACCTAAAAGCTATCGTCCGCCAGGAGAACACAGCAATGCCTTGGCGTGCTTCTCATTTATAAATACTAACATGTTATCTCTAAAGCATAATTTTCTGAAGTTATTAACCTGACCTAATTATTGAGCATTGTTCGGTTTATTCTCCGCAGCAACTCGACCATAAATTAGCTGGATGACGCCGATATAGTCTCGAGATTTTCAAATTTCAAAAAAATTGTCATCTTTTGATAAAAATGGAAATCGTACTTGTTGTCGACACCTTTCATGTCAATTCTGTCCTAAAGAATTCTCAGCTGGCGTCATTGGCTGAACACAAACGGCTGGGAGTCTTAACTTACGCCACTCGGTACTCGAATAGAGACAACAGATCAAAGGACACCGTCACACCATTGTCCCATTCAAGCTCCAGGCGTGTAATATCCACGAATCTGTCTAAACGCCTCCGTTCTCCGGTGTCCACAGGTCGTCGCCATGGACTCTATCGACGGCGACGACGGCAACGTCACGTTGCCGTCGAGCCTAGACTTCGACCTTGAGAACTTCACGACCTTTCTGTTCAACGCTCCCACGGCAGAAACTGGAATCAACTCCTACTACTTCTACGAGGTAAGGCTCCGTCCTAGAAAAACGCCAAAGATCTGAAATCTTGGAATGGCCAATTCAAGATCAAATGTTTAGCAAAAAAAGCTTTCGCATTTAAAACCCAGATTTGGAATATGTACTAGATATACCTTTGCCGTTCACATTTAAATTTACTTCAACGATATTGGTTCTCGTAAACTCGATCCAAGTGGACGAGCACGATGTTTGCCTGTCTCCATTTACACGATGTATGTGCCCGAACCAGATTATTGCAAATTGCAATCAATATACAGTATTCATATTAAAATAAACCTCGTTGTATATCTAACGAGAAATGGCCCATGCTCCGAAACGCGAGACCGGCATCGTTCCAATCTACTTCAGCGGGCTAATTGTCGGAGGTTCCCGGTCCAGATCAACGCCCCCGCCTGCTGCCAGGCCCATGGTCGACAGGTGCTCGATTTGCAGAGCGAGGTCGGAAACCACGGACTTCCTTCTGGCTGCGCGGTGTGGTGGAGGCGGCGACGGTCTATAGTTAGATCATAGAGACGGAGACAAAGAGATGTCTTGCGAATATCAAACTGAAACATGGCGTTGTTGTATAGAATGTTGGGACTTTTTCCTGTATACTGCAGTGCTACAATGCATACATCAAAGACTGAGTCCATAAAATTAAGAACGTATACTGTCGCTATACGAGTAATTGAATGTGCGTGATATCATATCACGCACGATATGTACGTTTGTATAAAGCTGCTGCGATTCAACTGCAATTTTCACCTACAATTTTGGTGCAGAGCCCATTTCTAAGCCCCAAAAACCCACGAACTGCGAATTTTTCCTAACTTCGACTTGACCGTGGATTCGATAAAATCGTTGGGTGTACTGAATTTATGCTTCGCCTTGTTTCTATTGGTCCAATAGCTGCCGTTCATTCTGATTCGTCGTTCGGGACAACCATTTTAACACCCGGCTGTCCCGTCAGCAGTAAAGCTCATCTTATAGGTAGCTTGTACGAGAGGCCATTTATAAAGTTTGTCAATAAATATACTGTTATTTTTAACGCCAGTATCTTCACTTTGAAACTGCTGATTTAAACAAGCTTACCATTACTCAGCTTGGCCAATTTAGACTAACTGCGAGTATTAAACTGAATTGGCTCCTTGATTTTTGCCGTGGATTTGTTCGATGTGGTTTACTTTAAGTTTCGCCGAAAGTGCAGCAAAGTTTTAATTTGCTTGCAGCTCGGGATTTGAATGTCTTCTCAAAGTCTCATTGTTCCTCGGCCATTTTCAGAAAACAAATGGTACAGAAAATGTGCTTATTAGAAACACTAAAATCACAGATAGTGGCTCCATGCAGTGCCTGCCGGCGAAACTATACTAGTTAGCTTGTCTTGTAGGCGAGGGGAACGTCACCAATCTCGTGGGGGGGAGAGCTTTCGACTAGCTGCTGCTAGTATAAGAGTGGATAATCTGTGTGCTAAAAACAAAACCAGGCATTCCTTCAAGATTGACCAAACATCATCCATATTCTGAAACTTATTCAAATTCGAACTCCAATGAACACGATTAAAGATAATCTCGACCGGCAAATCCGAGCTAAGAGTTTCAACTTTTACTTCAAGTACTTGCATATCCCTGATCTCTATACATCTCTATATCCATGAAGATGACGAACGGACACGGCTCTGGGCGATGCTAAATTTAGGCGCCACCAGGCCGTCGAGGCGCCAGGTGCGACGCGTCTTTGTCTGCGACCGTGGCAGCGCAGACGTGACGGAGCTAGTGTGCCGAAAGGAAGTTGTCTTGCGGCGCGGAGAGGTTCGCTAGTTGGCAAAAACTCGATGGAGATATTGCTGGATGACGACAGCTCATCTTGGCCGGGGCGAAAGCGTAGGGAGTTTCTGATAGGATTGCAGTAGAAATAGATTTGAATTGTGAGGTGGCTATACTGAAGACGTATTGCTTTATTATTGCTTCTTCGTTGACATTTTGTCCAATTGCATTGAGGACAAACTCCTATAATGTATACCTTTTCATGAAATATTGATTCTATTGAATATAAGTTTTAGAGTAAGATAAACTTGTGTAATTTCTTATCATGTAGTTATTTTCTTGGCGTGTACACGTATCTTGCACAAACTTGAAACTTTGAAGCTGGGGCCGAACGAAGTGTTATAACTTTGGGTTGCCTCTATATAGACAAGCCAATGGAATATTGGAAACCAATAGAAACAAACGAAATATGAGATACTAAATGCAAAGATAGAAACTCAATCGTAGGAGCCCAATTTCAATGACTAGGCTTGGAAAATGCCCCAAAATTCGTACATTGTATCTGCATTGTTCGTTCACTACTACTATCCATCTGTTACGACCTGAGTCATTTTACGGAATAATCCAAAATGATTTCACTCACTTATTCCAGATTATGCGATTTTAAGCTACGCATTGTTTTTACAACAGGCCGTAGGGCAGCTCAGTATTCTTATTGCGTCAGTGAATGATAAGCCACGCATTGTTTTTACAACAGGCCATAGGGCAGCTCAGTATTCTTATTGCGTCAGTGAATGATAAGCCACGCATTGTTTTTACAACAGGCCATAGGGCAGCGTAGTGGTCTTATTGCGTCAGTGAATGATAAGCCACGCATTGTTTTTACAACAGGCCATAGGGCAGCGTAGTGGTCTTATTGCGTCAGTGAATGATAAGCCACGCATTGTTTTTACAACAGGCCATAGGGCAGCGTAGTGGTCTTATTGCGTCAGTGAATGATAAGCCACGCATTGTTTTTACAACAGGCCATAGGGCAGCGCAGTGTTCTTATTGCGTCAGTGAATGATAAGCCACGCATTGTTTTCACAACAGGCCATAGGGCAGCGCAGTGTTCTTATTGCGTCAGTGAATGATAGTTCCAGAGTCAATCACTGATGTGGGCAAATAATTGCAATGCTTTTCTTGTGGGAATTAACTGTAAAGTCGTCCATTGTAGAAGCCTATCAAGACAGCTTTGCATAGCTCGAAAGTCAAGTTTTTCCCACTAATTCATGTTGTCGAAAGGTTGACAAGCAAGGCAAGTGAGTCAAGTGAAGGCATGGGAAGGTCTAGATCAGCTGCATTTCCAACCAAATGCAAACACCAACTGCTTGGAGCATGGAAGCTAAGCTAGTTATCTGACGTCTTCACGCATCACCCATTCGGCCACGTGCAGTAGACCACGTGGCAAAATTACTCCAGCGACGTCGTTCAGCGCTAACGGTTCCCTAGCGGCGAACACGCGTACTAGAACGAGCGCGTGCTGAATGATCGCTGCGACTGGGGATGAGGCAGGGCAGTGGCGTAGCCAGGTGGGTGGCAGAGGGGGAACTGCCCTGGCGTTATCTTGTTGGAAATATTGACGTTTTGTAAAAGAGTGCTGCCGGTGTCAGCTGGTTTTGAAACTTATAAAGTGAGATCGCGAATGAAGGACTGCGAATCGCGACAAACTGTAATAAGGGTTTGTTATTTGATTTCGGTACTTGACACGTCTTTGATTATGTTTTCAGTCATTAAATTGCAAAAGTTATGGGTTGAATAAGAAATAAGCAATCCAGAAAATAGATTATTTCTGTTACTACCAGTGCTACCAGCGCACACCAGCAGTTAACGCGAAGCATTTTATTGTCTGACTATGTTATGAATCCTGTGATAAGTAAGTGATTGGATTTTTTATACCGGACTGATCTTTTCAAACGCCCGTGCACGCCGCGGTCGTGGCCCGCCGACCGCCACTGCACCTGAAGCTGACCGCATTTGTGTGACGTCCCTTCACACCTCACGCGAGCATCACCGTAAAAATAGGCAGTAGATCTGTCGGGCGGAATGTGATCGTCAACACTTGTCGCCTCGACGCCGCATTCTTGGCGCGACACCTTCGAATTATGAGCCATCGCGGAACCGACGCCTCTGTGCAGCATCGCTATTTCAGTTTTATTTAGCACCGCGCGCTTGCAACTGTATATCTGTTGCCAAACGGTATTAACGATGTGCTGAGCATCTTTACCTAATTAACCGAGATTATTTTTGTTATCTCATCTAATAGATTATCGGACTTTTCTTCAAGCTAATATAAAACAAAAAAAATTTTTTTTCTAAGGGACATCCGAAGTCCACTCCAAAAACAAAACACGTACTATTAAAAACCTCTGAAATGTATTATAAGTACTTGCCCTCGAAGTCTCACAAACATTTCAATGGTTGCCTACCTCAAACAGGAAAGTATGACATGAGTAATATGGTATACAGGCTTGTCCACAATAGGTACCTATATAAACAGTTTGATCCCTCATATTCTTTGCCTTCTTTGTGCAGCAATTAAAGCATGCAGGCTATGATGCAGGCCAATATGATATATTGGCCTAAAGAAACAACCTTTACTTATGTCTTGTGTATAATACTGGATCAGCGCACACAAGCGTGCAAGGTGCACCCCAAAATTATATATTTTCTTACATTTGCACGTAGGTATCCGGGTCCAATTTTCAGAAACATCATGTTTGCATCATGTGATGCATCATGATCACAGACTCGTTAGTGCGGCCCGGGCCTGCACTAGCCACCCCCAGCTCCCGCCCATGCCGATAGATACCAACAATAACTTTAACCCAACGTACACACTACAATTCATTGGCCTAAAAAGGAACAACCTGCTGATGTCTTGCGGATATATTGGCTCAGCGCTCACAATATTATCGTGACTTGGTAGATTTTGACAGATTTCAGTTTTATTTAGCACAGCGCGCTTGCAACTGTATATCTGTTGCCAAGCGGTATTTACGATGTGCTGAGCATCTTTACCTAATTAACCGAGATTATTTTTGTTATCTCATCTAATAGATTATCGGAATTTTCTTCAAGCTGATATAATAACTTGTTGATTCGAGTTTGAAAAGCTGATGGTGTGCATGTTTCTTATTTGCCCTCAAGTCAAGTTGAATGCAAGTTTCCAGAGCCGATCCGACAAAAACCTGCGAACATTCAAATGGATTGAGTTTCCGATGTCGCGCAGCTAAAAGGCCTGGTACCGTGCATGTACCTGACACAAGCAATTTTGCTAGCTCCCCGTTCACTCAATTTCATTCTTCTACTCTATTTTGTGAACAAAAGTCACTCGGGGTTGCGTTTGAAACCCCTTGCATTTTCTACAACTTGCTCGCTCTTAGCTAGCATACATTTATCGACAGAACCGCATTCGCTCTGCACGTGTGATTAATGGCAGACACCGCACAAATTACCATTAACATCATGGTCATGTTCGACGGTGAGCGTTAAAGCTTGTGCAAAAAGGTTACATACTTTGAGTTACACTGTCCTTCGGAAATGTAGCCAAGCCAAGCCAATTTTCCAGACTTTTCGAATAAACTCTTTTGGCTTATCATCCTCGTATCCGACATTACCACTCTTTTCAGACATAAATAAGCCAGAAATAAACAAGACAATTATGGGGTTTGGGGCGCAGCCGCAAAAAAATTTTGAGTGAAAGGTTTTCATTGGAGCAAATCTACACGTTTGCTGTAAGTTTGGGGTTTGAGAATGTTCGTCAGAACTGCTTTTTTCATGGTTGGTTTATGCTTCATGAATGTCCTATATTACATTTCTGTTAATTAAATAATCGTGTATCTTACAATAAATTACATTGACGCATTCATGTCTAAAGGCTTTACGCAACCAGTGGTAGACTAGCTTGAAAACACCCGGTATGCTGTTCAAAATTATCCCTTCATTGCAAATTAGGCAGAGCCATATAGAGCAAAGTCAGCAATTCTGCAAAGATTTTTAAAAATCTTCAAAACTAATTTAGGTGTCGTTCCATAAAATGTATCATACCTTTTGCGCCGCAGGCGAAAATTTTACGGTTTGTAGGATTTCTAGAGCCCAATATTTTGTGTGAAATGCATGCTTAGTTGTGCCCGCGGACTGCTAGAGTACTCTTGCATCTCCAGTACTCTTTCCCGGTGCTTGGTTCATGTACTTATTTGAAAGCAAAATAGTGACCAAAAGTTCATTTCACGCCGATAAGGAGAGTGGATTTGCATCTTCCTCCAGGACCCACAGCTGCTAGGCACGAGCTAAGAGTTTCAAAACTTAAGAGCCATGTCTGAAGCCGGACAAAAGGCATGAACCTTTAACACTTAACTAATTTCTAGCAGCAGTTGGTACTCGGGAAAGATGCTAATCTACTGGACCCCTCCCCTCCTTAACGTGAAATGGAGTGTAAACTGAAACATAACACTGCTATTCGCAAACCATAAAATCTAGTATTCTAGTATTAGTATTTAGTTTGAGCCAGATATTTTGCCGACTTTATTCTCTATCAAATGCAGGACTAACAGATCTACCGTGGTTATCATAGTAGGGAATCCTAGTTGCAAGTTTCTCATTATTAAACTATAGTACCTACCGAACCATAATAAAATAATACTATTAATATAAGTTAAATTTCAATCACGAGCACGATCCAGTTACGTGACCCCGGGGGGAGTAATTTGGCTTGACCCCCCCAGTGGTGGGGGGGGGGGGGGCATTGACTCCCCATCCTCCCCCGTTCCTACGCCCCTGGCCCTGAGCATGTATTCGAACGGAAGGTGGAGCGCCCTAGCGGGTTTACGAACGATATTTGAGGCGACTAGGGCGCCCTGGTACCTATTCTCGAAAAGTTACCACGTGATAAGTTATCATTCAGGGTCACGTGACGGACAATCCAGTGATTCGATTTGTTATTGAGACATCACGTGACCAGAATCATAGCTTATCACGATGATAAAATTTCGAGAATGTACCTTGGACCTCTATTCTGTAACTTTTCTTATGTGAGATTAAATGAATTGAGGGCACCTTCCTTTTATTTAATATGATAACATAGGCGACCTTGGAGTAGTCACTCTCATTTCTTGTCATCACACTTGGAAAAAGTAACTGGATAGGGCGCTCTGGGCAGGTTTTCGTAGATATTATCGGTGTACGGCACCTCCACCTCACGAACGAGCAGTTGGAAACACCGACATCTCGTCTATCAGACGGCACTGACCTTCGCCTTGAATGAGACTGCTTTTCACGATTTCAACGAGGAATTTGGAAAATGAAAATCACTCTGACGTTAGAATTGTGGTTTGCATCACCTTTACGCAACTGTTCACACTGGAGCGATCTTATGGAGAGTACCTCTGTGAGAAAGCACAAGTGTCTTGTCTCTCAATCGGTTCTCGACCTTGACGCTACCGCCGCCGGCGTCAACTGGCATAATATGGCAATGATAGCGGCACACAGAGGGCACACACCCACGCAGGTCCCAACCAAGGTATACTCACTCGCTGAGCGGAGTAGCTTGCTACCTCAGCGGATTCGCCGTGTCGAGAGCCGCCGCGAGGGAGTGGACATCTGGCGACCTCGCTCGGTCGGCGTGAAGTGACTGGCGGACATCTTGGGGAAGTACGGGACGTTAAGTTAGAATCGCAGCATTTGCAGCATCTTGGAGAAGCCGCACAATAGTTTTCAAATACCAGATTAGAGTATGCATCATTAAACGAGGACAGGTTCTCCACGTGGGTATTGAAGTGTGGAATCAGATTACACAAAACTTTGGAAATGTGGCAGGGCATGCATACATATACTGGGTAAAAACTATGAATATACACTTGTGCAGTAATTAGTGATGGCCGCAGCACTTTTTCATGGGTATAGACTATACCAGTTAATTGGATTTCCCCGTGCGTGCATTTTTTTATAGATTCTAGTTTTTAATTTTGGATGTTTTTTTTTTCTTTTCACGTGCAATTTTATAAAACAGTTATTGAATTTCCGCTCGCTGAAGATATTCGTATTGCAAATTTTCATTTGATGTATGGTTCTGCACGCAAAGAACCGTGATCCAAAATTGTATGCACCACACAATATACCTATATGCATTACATCCCAATACTATTCAGTCCATGCGGAAGTATTATGTGCACGTGCACCAACGCAATCGCAGTTTCAACGCCATTGCACACCCGAGACTGCACTACTCGAGATAACGTTTGAAAAATGCACCTATAAGCTCCTGCCACTATCAACCATGTCCACCCAGCCAATCAGCCACATCACAACCATGAAAATTTAATGCGCTTGCCGGATTTAAAGCATTACCGGAAAAACCTCTGCGCTGTCCTCCGATATGATTCCATCAAATTAATCGCACACTACCATGTCTGGAAAGCTGGAGTACATGCGCTGAGTGGGCATTTACTCTTGGCTATCAAGGCACCAGAGTTTGAGAGGCAGTCTCTCGGGCCAAACATGGCGTCCATGCATAATTAATGAAACCGCCATGTCTTACAGAGATACTCATTTTGGGGCAAACATGGCTTCCGTTCATTGTCGACCACTCTCTGGATAAAGCTGCCGTCTATACCTTGCAAAACTTGCTGGTAGAATGGATCATAATCCTATTTGAACACAAATCCAGCTATCTTTACATCGCCCTCTCGCCCGCGGCACTCTCCCACCGACTCTGACTCCCGCCCGCTCGCGAGCAAACCCACGCCCCTCCGGCGCTGCGCCCCCGCCGCTTGTTTTCCCATCAAACGAGCGATTTTCCTCGTGTTTTCCTCATCAGCGCTCTCTTTCGCTTGGCTTCCATGTGGGGTGCTAAATAACACTCGGTGCTGATTAGACTACTGACCGTCGCTCAGTTGAGTTCGCTGTTGACCTTGGCGAGCTTACGGATGGGTTTAAGATGATGATAATTGATAACCCCAACATGAAGTGAGTTTGGGGAAATCTTGTTTCAGCAGCAGCTCGTGGCCATTACTCTTAGTCTTAACGAAGAGCACCAAAGCGACCGTTTCGGGATTGAACTACTGTTGAAGTTAACTGAAGTTCTGAAAGACGGTATTTCAATTAGAAACAGGTCCTCTGGTACTCTGTGATGTCGCTACCTCTGCAACAATTAGATACGCAGATACGCAGTTCAGCTCTCTCAAGCTTCGGCTGATGTAATCCAATTGTGCACTTCAAAATCCTGAACTACCCAACTATGCGTGGCGGTCATCCACTCAACGTCCGTCCCAGCATAATGATGCTTAACGTCTACAAAAATACAAAATCTACACGCCAACACGTAGACACTGACATTTTTCATCAGCTTCGTCTCAGTATTTGAATTCCCATAAAACGTGACAAATTTTTCATTATAATTAACGAACGCTGCGATTTTATCTGCTAGTTGCGCGCGCAATTAAGTTTCGTTACGCGCGTCTGTAGTTAATTGAAACAACACTTTATCAGCTAGTTAAGTGCACTTAGCTTCGCTCTAGGTGTTTGCACTTAATTGAGTTCTCTTGTGAAGTTGCGATTCTCACGAGGGACAATCTGCGTACAGATCGCCGTGCCGTGGAGACGGGCAGTGTTGGATTTGGCGTGCGAAAGCAGAGTCAATTAGCAAATTGATCGTATATCGGCATGTGTTTGAGGGGGGCGGGGGCCTAAGTGGCCCGGTCCGGGTGACCGCACCGCGTCGTCGACGACGACGACGACGACGACGACGACGACGACGACGACGACGACGACGACGACGACGTACAGGTTCGTGACAAGTCGCGCTCTTTATGCGCGGCGACGGCTCGCGACGCCGTCGGCGGGCGTCGTTTGTCAGCTTCGCGACGCCGCCGTCGGGGGCGGGCAAACTTTTGAGTAACGAGTTGGATTATGGACGCCGCGTATGGCGGGACATGGACCTGGGCTGAGTGACTCGATGGAAATTCTGTTATGTTAATGACGCCCTTATATATATAATGTATTTATAGGTATGGTATGTACCTGATGGATTGGACAGGTCGCATGACGACATCTTATCGTGAAGTAGGGGAAAGCCGGGAGTGCTTTTAAGGCACCTGGACTCCGTTCATGATTTGCTTTTGAGTTAAGTGGGTAGATTTGGGTGTATTTTGTTGCATTGTTATAGGATAGTTTTTGTACTAATTAATTAAATCCAAATATACTACATGTAAAGGAGAAAACATTCCGAATGCATTTTTCAAGCAATGCATTAATTATGTGTTCAGTGAATCGTTGAGCATTTACCCAGATGGAATGTGAAAATAAATTATGTACGTGCATACTTTAGCCCCCTTATAGGGAACGAATTAACGAGAAATAGGCAATAGGCATTTTACTCCGAATATTGATGAAAATGCAACGAAAATTTAAAAAATTTCCATTAGGTGTTCACATGGAAATACAATTCTTTCCTTGTCGATGGAATCGTGTTTCCGAACGTGAAAAGTGGGCGCGCCATGTAGATAGACCATCGCGAACTCTTTGATCATAGAAGTATCATATTATACCGAGCATCGCACATCGGCAAACAGCCCTGTTGCAATTACTATATTTATTGAAATCGTTCGATATCATAGATAGACAGACAGTTTACTCCAGAGAGTCGAGACACTTCAATTTAAACCCGTATTTCGAGCGCGAGAATGAGTAATGCGAGACGCTGCCGTCCTGGCTGCCAGGGAGTTCTGGATTTCCTCGGGTCCTGGTGTTCCAGGTCCCGGCCTTTCTTACCCTTCGATGCCGGCATACAAACGAAACCGACGGAGACGATGAAGTATGGGATCGGATCGCGCGGCGACCCACATATTTTCTTTTTCTGCAATTGGCAAAACTTTGGCTTAAATTTGATCGAACGGTGGAGATATTTAGTCGACTTGCTCGTTTTGCTCTGGGAATGAAGATTGCACGAACTGTGCAGCAGTGCAGGGTTTTGACAAGAAGTGGAGATGCAAAAAGTAAAAGAGTTAAAAGCAGAATCTGGGCGAATGATGTGTACGATGTGATGTCTGGTTAGCAATGGATGAAAATGGTCCACTAGAAGACCAAGCCGATGCACTGTTCGCTGTAGCTGCTCGGTAAACGGGGTATCAAGCTGTCATGTGTCGTGTCGCTGAAGGATACTGTTGTAGAGATTTTACTTCCAAACAGTCACCGGACTAAGCTTATATCATTTGACCGTAAGTAATGCGATACTGGAAAATGACATTGTACAGTATAGGTATGCTGGTATATATTATATATACATAGGGAGCAATATTTTTCCCAAACATTTCAATTCTGTCGATCTTGCTATTTATTGGTTGCTCAAAGAAATAAAGAATCAACATTACCCAGGTACACCGTTCATTAATGGGCTTGGTCAATGTCGCAAATAAAAGGTCGATGTAGCCGGTGTGTCGAGACTGGCGGTCGAAAGAGGGTAATAAAACAAATACCGTTCTCACAGGTGGTAATAACCTGCAAACCAGTGCCATCAAATCTGAATAGGGTCACGCCGTAATGAACCAGGGAATGGGGCGTCGTAGACTGGATCGCGTCCGAGACAGCAGCTTCGTCGGCAAAGGCAGTGCTCGATCTGTATTAACTGCAGGACCATGTGGGGCCACCAGAGGACGTGGATTTGAGGAGCAATGGGACCTTTGTACGAGGAGATTAGTTGCATTGCGTCTGAGTTCTGTGACTGAGACATTTGCATGGAATCAAATCAAGGTTGATTCACGCCTGGAAGGTCTCAACTGTCATTTGGGCTGCTGTGACAATCCCCATGGAATGATTTGAATTAGTTCCGTACTGCCTCTTACCGGAGTGCAGATAAGTTGAATTAGATTTGCTTATCTGACAGCTGTTATTCACAGTTATTTTTAAATTGTTTGATGCAAATGCTTAGTTGCTGAACAAAATGGTTTTTGGTCAGAGATTTTCTGTCAAAATTTTAATTGTATTTCGTTTATAGATCGGAATAAAGTTGACCTATTACTTAACACCATGTGTTTGTGCCCATTTTTAGCTAACCGGAAATCCCTATAGCTGCACGCAACGCAAGCCATCTAGTCTTTTAACTTCCCTGCCGACACAATATTGACACAATACTCTGCGAAAACTGTGCATAATCTAAACTTTCTAACAAAATTACAGACGCTGAAGTTGTCTTAGTGGTCGATTCAAGTGCCGAATACCAAAATGGGACGCTAAAGCGCCCCGAACCACGCAGCCTCGTCTTCAAAGTTACAAACACAGCTCAAATATAAATGACGACGAGCCCCACGATTTCCATCCCCCCTTTTCAGCCATAAGATTAAGATTCATCATTACCATATCGTTCACGATCACATACGTCATAACGCCCCGGTACTACGACACCTGTTATCTCAACAGGAGTGCCGCAAATCAGCACCATTACCTATTTTGACATTCTAGTTCCATCCCTCTTAGAATCAAAACTAATGCAAGAATTGAATAATTCCCAAGCGAGGAAACGAAGTGCGACTGTGCCAGGTGCCAGAGGCTCGTCTACGCGTACCGGCGTGCGAACCCGCCTCGAGGTCGCCGCTGATGACAAACAAGGCCACGCACGGAAGGAGGCAATGACACGGCTCGACAAGGACCTCCCAGGGACTGACTCGCGACGACCGCGACTCCAGTGGCGACGTCACATGTCCGGGGAGACAGAGCGAGGGCTGGGTCAGGAGATAGGGGAGAGACCCACACGGCGAGGACACCGATGGTGATAGTGGCGTTGGACATTGAGTTTATCGTCGTCTTTATTTTGACCCTGGTGTGATGATGGCGCGGCTTTAAACAGTGGTTGGATGATTTGCGAAGAACGTGCCCGTAATTAGAGGAACTTTATGGATTTTCTGAACCCATAATGGTTCCAAAATCAGAGGTTGAAAATTGGGTGCTTTATACAGGGAAGTTTATAAAGTCATCGGGACCTAAATACCCAATGAAAATATGCAAGCACTTTGGATTTAATTTAATTGAGCGTACAATCAAATTATATCCGCTGGCTGATTACTCTACTTTGCGGATCTGCCCGAAGGCGAGTTTCCGACCGATTTTTAAATACCCAATGCGGTGCGTAATTTGGATGTTTTCGCGTCGTTTGTAATGATAAATACCCCATGTTTGGCGAAATGGAAACTGAGCAACAACGTTCAATTAGTCAACCGTGGAACCAGCTCAAAATTAATTAAATAACAACTAGCAACACTATAGTAATTACTCTTGTTAGGAGAGTACCCAACACATGCATAACTGCTCGGTAACGCAGACTGACAATGGTGTTACTGGAGAGGGAAATGCTACATGTTTTTTTGCTCTCCTGAAATTCGTGGAGGGTTGCAATTTTTCACCTTCAGGTGGAATGATCCCCTAGATTTACGAATATCTAGCAAACAATTTATTACTGGCTACCTATTATAGGCCCCACCATAATAGAACCTCCTAGGTAATTTCTGTGCTATGACTAGTTTGACTTACGTAACTATTGAAAACTAGCAGTATGGGCCAGTGCTACGCACGTGTGGGTAAGGGCAAGGATTGTAGTGTAAAATAGTGCAATTTTCTCCTATTATTTATTAGACATGACAGTTTTTGGTTTGATATTCTCTCATTGAAAATAAACCTATTTTTCTGTTTTATGCTCATCAATGGATGACTCGATTAGATGATGATTACAGTATGGGCCCGTGCTACGCACGTGTAGTGTACTGCGCGTGAGAGCATGTTTGCACTTTCCAGCTCCTGGCTCTATATGAATAACAATTAATATGTATTAAAATTATTTGCTCATATCAGAAGTGTAGAGCATAATCGCCCTCCGCTCACAAAGTTAAATGTGTTGCCCCCCCCCCTCACCCCCCCCCCCTAAACAAAAGGTGGGTACGTATAGTGTTTCAGGACCACAAGCCTATACCTATAGGACCATCAACCTATAGCTCGAATGATTTCGTTACGCCGGTAGAGTCACTGTGTGTCGATATACTTTAGGCTTTTGCAGAATATTCTTTGCACACAAATCCCCCCTCCCCCTCCAAAATAACTTGTAACTTGTAGCTTGTAACAAAATCAATTGCTAGTTGCAAAGGATTAGTGCTTGATTTTGGGCGAGAAAATTAGCAAATTACGAATCAGATGGCCCAAACCGTGTGGCAAAGGAAATTTAAAGGTACAACATCAAATCAAGGTCCCCCCAGCGTAAGCCGCCCTAAGGCCCCCTTCCCACATTGCCCCCTAGCAAATGCTCCCGATAAGCAACTGCTACGAAACACTACGAAGCTAGGGTGCAAAGTAGATGCGAGTAATGTGCAAGTACAAATGCTGCGATTTATTTTATCTTAACTTTTGAATCATTAGGGTCGGCTTTACAAGTGCTTAAGTTATTTGGCATGACAACCTTCAATAGGATGCCGTGGAATTCATCTGTTTCTGAGGGTTAGGCGCTAACCCAGTCCCAGAGTTGACAAATATTGTAATACCGGCTCTTAGCAATCCATGCTTCTGCACCTCAAAACCACCAAACATCCTCTCATCACAAGGAAACCCATTATTTAGGCGAAATCCTTGCATGCCATATAAGTTCACGGTTGAAATTTGACCAAATCACGGCACCTGATTTAAAGCAACTAAATAACTTTCAAAGTAGTCACTAAACGGGTGAAAATCAACATATTTTTGTCTAGTGAATTGAATTTCTTTTCAAAGAAATGCACGTCCATAGCTTAAGAACCTGAAAGTGCATCAAACGTCAAGGTTTCATCCAATTGCCATTTGAAACAGATGTAAATTTGCGAGATTAAACTTTGTCAGCCGAGAAAGAAATAATATGTATATAGTTTCAGTAAATTGTATATAAAACTCCACATTTACTTGCTATAAGTTATTCCCGCACTGGTCAATCTCATGTTTGTGAAAGAAATCAAATCACTTGCTTGCAATTTGGAGATCTACCATAGGTACAATTAGAAGTTTTGCTTTTGATATCCAGTTTGACATTTGCGAAGTAGTTCATTGATTATCTGTGATCAACCTATTGGTCATTTTGGCCATCACTGCTTCATAGATTTACATAGCTTACATTTACATAGCTTGCATTGGTTCAAAAGCAGACAGTTGAAGGAAAACTACCACCCATCGGCAAAAGTGTCTTCTTTTCATAAAATATAAGCGTCAATCAAGAAATTTGGCTTAACATATTCTTATGATTAAGAGTCCATTAAACACTGCAAATGCGCCAAATGTAAGAGAAACCACCTCAAAACTTGTGCCGGTGCTTTGACGGGCAAAATTTTGCCATGCCAGAGGGAAAATCACGTACTGCGCTGTCTAAAACTTTGCAGGTACAGGCTTACAGCCCATAAACAAAAAATCCTTGAAGAATTTAATTTCGCATCGTTTATAACCTCAAACGTCCAGTTTCGTCCAGTTTTCGCGAATTGCATTCAAAATCATTGCAATTGTGGAATACATTGTCCGCGTTTTTCAACTGTTTCGCAAAAACTGGAAGTTAAGACTATGGTAACTTGGAAACGAATGATTCCCATAGTTCGGACGTAATTAGCATATATCACCATCGCACAAAAATGATTCGTATACTTTATATGGAAGCCTTTTATATTACCAGGAGGTAAGTTATTTTGGTGGGGCTGTCACTAATATAGCTTGCCTGAAACAATAATGTTCTGTAGGTATTCGTAGGCCTAGGCGATCATTTCACTTATGATGCCGTGCGGCGCCGCGTTCCATAGGTACGCCACTGGAGCGCACGTGCTCGCAAGTCGCGGCGACAAGACGTCACGTTAGCGCGACTTGCGATTGATTCGAAAAGTAATATCGAGTTTCTGCGTTCGTCGAAACGCTGAAAGTCGTGTCGAGCATCGAGTAGCGATCGTGCGTACAATTATGGTGCGGGGTCATTATCGGATCGGAAGCGTCCTCACCCGGCGACGGCTAAAAAATAGAGACAGAGTCGGGCGCTGAACGGTTCGCTGGGTTGCTTGGAGAGTTGCTGTCATGTTTGCTGAAGTTGAGCAGCAATGCGCGGATTCGACTGTCGGATGGGCGACTGCGACAACAGTTTGTCGGGATAGAGGTTGGGGTGTGCTTGTATATGAAGAGGGAGAAACCCCTCTTGATCCGAGGCATTCCAATAAAGTTAGTGCCACAAGACTTGTTGTCAAACCAGTGCGTCGTTACACATGCACTTATCAGAATTAGATAATTTAACTTTTAGTCCAAAGCTTTGTATAGAGTTGCAACCAGAAACGCTCTTGTTTAGAGGTTTAACGAATATGGAGAAATGCTTCTTGCACCGAAGCCAGTGAACTTGATGCCACTAGGCTCGTTGTCGAAACGTTGCGTCGTTAAACACCACTTATTAGAGAATTTACATTTTAATCCGATGCTTTATACAGTTGCATACAGAAATGCCCTAGTTCGGCGGTGAGGGAACTCAACGATGGCTTATGGCCAGGGAAAGGCGACTCAGCAGAGGTTTACGCGGAAACTTCTCCTGGCCACAAATATTGAGGCGCAGTTTTGGAAATATTGAGTTGCTGGACGGTGGATACTATTTTAGGTTTCTGTAATTTGAAAACTGAGAGCGGAGGGAATTTTCAAAAAGTTCCTTAAATGCCCCTTTTTTGGGGAGTGTCTGCGACTAAAGTATGCTTTACTTTCCATTATAAACTAGTATCCGCCATCAATTGATTCTTTTAACACCTATGGTATTTTTTTCATTTTTGGATTCATATTTTTCGTCGTCAGACGTTCCGTTTTGAACCCCTTGCACCGAGCGCAAAAGTTGCTAGAAAGTCGCCCCTATGGACGGCAGCAGATACTGCATGCAATGCTTGGTGTAGGTCGGACGTGTGAGTGACCAATAGGGAGCCGCGAGCTCGACCATAATCAAGGGTTAGTGTTTATGCTTCGATCACTGCCCCGATACGGGATAGGCAACTAGCATGCCATAACAGCTCTCAATGCATTCACGATGTATGTTGCCAATTTTACGTTATCTTAAAACAGGATAAACATTAAAACCAACACACAAGGAGATTATTTAGCTACTTCTAAAATTCAAATGTCTTTTTTAGAATGGCCTAGTGTATCTTTCATCTTTGAAATAGCAATACATAACGGCATAATCATGGATATAGAGTTGATCTGACAGAAGATGACAGCTGGTAAGGCCTATACTTTAAGAGACCTCCTCACGGTTAATCCTTTAGCCCCCACCCCCACTTAAACGTTGAATGCAGAGGTCCAAGCGAGCAGATAAATGAATCCCTAAATGTATTCCAGCAGATGAAGGAAGAGTATATCTACTATCTAGAAATGGATAACCACCAAATTTTGATATTTTCAAAAATGTGTATGGTGCAAACGTTCAAAAATCGCCTAAATTAGCTCTAAATGAGTTCTAAGCATCGATTGGAAAACGATATGGAGCACGTGGAATGTGAAACGATATGGAGATATGGAACAATATGGAAACTCATGGAGCACATTGAGGCCCTCTTTTTTCTCTTTGCGTAAGGGTCTGCGCCAATAATTTTTAGCGATCACCCTCCACGGAATTGTCAACAAGAATCATTTGCTGCTTTTTGTTAGTAGCTTCGAGAGGCGGCTGCAGAGAATTATAGCCGAGCAAGAAGTTCGGAGCACTGATTAATTTGTATTTATTGAAAGTCAGAAAGTCTTGTAGAATGGCCATTTGGTGCATGAAAACTTTGATTCAACTTCGATGAAAATCGGCTATCGAATCGAATCATGCACAGAATTATCACACCAAAAACTTAAAAATGTATGTTTTTCCAATTTGACTGCAATGTGTTTATGCTGACATTGTAATTCTTGGAACACTTTTGTTTCATTTATCTCGGAGATGTTATTCTTTACAACTTCCTGCTTGCGAGGTGCTTATCTTAAGCCGCGATAAGCGGATTATATGCCAAGAGGCCTCTTAGCGTTGCAGGGGATACATCGAGCGCAGAGCTATAGTACGTATCAGGTTCTTTTAGCAGCGCCCCTGGACATTGGTCAGGTACTGCAACTTTGCACAGCTTTTGCTAAAGGTACGTAGCAGTGGTTCGCTGCCAGCTCCATAAAAAAGGTTCGAAAAAAAGGGGCTGCTACCTGTTTCGCAATCAATTTGAGCGTTTTTACTAAAGATAAATCGCACTGATTATGTGACGTTAAACGCGAAGAATTATTATCCCGCAAAAAAATGTTAATAACCTTGAAATTTAAAAATCGAAGCAGAATTAATTTTTCGTAAATTACTAAAGGAATATTATTTTGACGATTGATCACTCAGTTTATTGATCGTTCATTTGATTTGTATAAGTATGCCATGACATCATGTTTAATGACCATGCAGCAAAGACCGCACCGAACCGATTACTGATTAGAAAACAAGTTATCCAGACCGAAATTGGCCAACTCTACACAATGGGAGAGTAAGGGGTATGCAAAACGAGGGTTCTCGCGGAAATATAAAAAACGCTCTGTGGACTTCCGAACCTGAGACGTACTATATAGGACTTGCTCCCACCGTTTGCAATGTCATTAACGAATATGGGTTTCGATTACTTGCCGGCCGAAAGCGCCGAATGTCGGCACAGTTCCCAATGCTTCCTTTCTTCATTTTCTTAGCGTACTACACCATCCGAAGACTTGACAAGCCAATGCCTCAGAAACCGTTGCAAAAACTGCACGGATCAGGAAGCAACGCCCTTTCCAAACGAAAACCCCGCTGAATTCCACTACTTCACTTTCGCGTCGGTATAAATCAATTTCCTATCGAAATGTCCCTCTACCGCTTTTCACCGCGATCATTATTCTCGCGCCGTGCCTTCCAAGTATGCATGTGCGAGACTTGCCTCCATCGCCGACGCCGACGTCGTCGACGACGACAATGGAGGCCCGCAGACAGAACAAACTGCCATTCATTGGTCGCCGGTGCCGCTTGCTGACGCGTATGGTGATGTGAGTGCCAGCGCCTTGGCGGGCGCGAGCCGGGTTCGGGAACCGGTCGGGAACCGGTCGGGAACCGGTCGGGAACCGGTCGCCGACCGACGGCGTCGTCGTGCACACGGCGCTAATTGAGTTGTCTCGCGGCCGTCGGGGACAAACGAGTCGAAGCCGCGGTTTCTTGGATCTCGACCGCTTCGCTTGGTCCTGTTGGCTGGGTTGTAGTTTAAACTGGTTGTTGTCAGTACATACTAAGTAAGGCGAACCAGTGAGCTGTGCGATTCAACAACGGACAGTAAATAAGGATTGAAATAGATCCGTATTACGGACGGGGACGTATGAACGAATGAACTGCAATATTAGTATGGGTTGGCGAGCTTTGTGGGGTGGTTGGAGGAGAGAGGTTGAATTGCATTTGATAGTCATCAATATAGCCAGATTTGTAATACAATTTTCACATTTTAATCAGTGTATTTCGACACCACAAATCATAAAATTGAAAACAATGTATGCATGGGAAGTATATATCACAGTAATTACCTTTCCAAAGTCGATGTATGCTCCTGACAGCTCAACATTCAGCTCAACTAGTTTCATACAATTGGAATCCTTTATTAGCGTTGCTCTGCATGTAAAAAACGCCTAGACGTGTTTTAACCAGGGATTGGAACCGGAACCGCAACCGGAACCCAGAACCGTTTGGAACCGTTTGAAATCTGGAACCGGAACCGGAACGCCAACACAGAAAATAGTAAGAACCGGAACCGGGACAGGAATCGAAATAAATAGTTATGGTTCTGTTTCGATCGAAAAGGTTCTTTTCGGTTCCAAACTCTTCTCCTTTTTTTGCCACACTAACTTAATTTTTGAAGATTTAATATGATAATTATTGAAAAACTTCAACAATTCTGTTGATGTAAAAAAAGTCGCTGGCTGTTCGTCTCTCCCAAGCTTATACAACGCGTGATTTCAGCTGATACCTGCACCACTCTTGAGCGATATATTTTGTATTTACGTTCGTAAAATCTGCTTTTAATTTAGAAGTTAAATTAAGACGGTATTTCTTGATAGCCAGAAATATCTGGATTTCTGTGTCTGCTGGCAATCTGAATTCAGAGATATAGAGAAGGAAGTAGCTGCTATGCAATGTCGTGTGAAAAATTATGTTCCGAATTAAGAGGCCTCTTGGCATATAATCCGCATATCGCAGCTTAAGATAATGGACCTCGCAAGTAGGAAGTTGAAAAGAATAACATCTCCGAGATAAATGAAACAAAAGTGATCGATGAATCAAATGTCTGCATAAACACATTGCAGTCAAATTGGAAAAACATACATTTTTAAGTTTTTAGTGTGAGAATTTATACAACATGATTCGATATCGAAGGCCGAATTTCATCGTTGTTGAATCAAAGTTTTCGTGCACCAAATGGCCATTCTAAAAGATTTTATGACCTTCAAACGTGGAGTCATACAAATTAATCCGTGCTCCGAACTTCTTGCTCGGCTATAATCCTCTGCATCCGCCTCTCGAAGCAACTAACAAAAAGCAGCAAAATGATTCTTCTTGACAATTCCGTGGAGGGTGATCGCTAAAATTTAGTGGCGCAGACCCTTACGCGACGAGAAAAAGAGGGCCTGCATGTGCTGAAAAAAAATCGCTGAAAAAAAACTGTGCATAGGGAAAGAGTGAGCGCTGTCATGGGTAACATCCTTTTCCGAAAAAGAACGCATGGGTATCGTTTCTCAATCGATGCTTAGAGCTCATTCAGAGCTCATTTAGGCGATTTTTGAAAGTTTGCACCATACACATTTTTGAAAATATCAAATTTGGTGGTTATCCATGACTAGATACTCTTCCTCCATCTACTGGTAAGGTCAACTTAAAGATTGGAATTCATTTAGGGGTTCATTATCAGTTCGCTTGGACCTCTGCATTCAAAGTTGAAGTGGGGGTGGGGGTTTAAGGATTAATGGTGAGGAGGGCTCTTAAAGTATAGGCCTGTCATCTTTGGTCAGATCAACTCTATAACCATGATAATGCAGTTATTTATGTATTGCTATTTGAAAGATGAAATATATACTAATTGTCCATTCTAAATAAGAAAATTTAATTTTAGAAGTAGCTAAATAATCTCCTTGTGTGTTGGTTTTAATTTTTATCCATTTTCAAGATAACGTAAAAGTGGCAACATACATCGTGAATGCAGTAAAAGCTGGCGCGGCATGCTAGTTGCCTATCCCGTACCGGAGCGGTGATCGAAGGTTATAGCACCTACCGAAAAAGCTATGATTATTTTACTCAAATATAGTTCGAAGCCCCCATTCTGGTTGTTAGAAAATTATAACACAGGTCTTATTTAGGTTCCATGAAATATAACAGTTAAAATTCGGGATCTGCGAATACCTGATAACGATAAACAATTGAAACAGCTTAAAGGTGCCCTCCGAATTGCTTTTAAAAGAACACATAGTGTACAGAATACCAATTAATTAAACATCCCGTTTGAATTTTTTGAAAAAAAAAATTGCATAGGAATAATCGCATATTTTCGTTTTGGCGCGGCACCTCCACATGAAGTATCCTTGGGGAACGGCTAGCGCCAGCAGCATGCGCTCGGCCGCGCTACGCAGTGTCTAGTATTAGGCCGATAGCTTTCGCGGTCGGGTCGCTTGTCGATTTGGAGTGAAAATGGCAGGACCTCCATGTAGTACATGGATCCGAAGTTCTCTCAAACAGAATCGCGGAAAATAATGTTAAACTAGACGAAGAAAGGAGACGAGGAGAGTTACTTGACAGGAAACACCTTGTGGTGTCTGTTTTGTTTAGCACAGCAATGTTTTTTGTAATTAAATTGATCGAGCCGTGCTCAGTAATGCACTCGCCTTCCTGACACAACTCTCGTATTTGAAATGGATCTGTACAACAATTCGATGTAATGTCGCTGTCCATTGAGTTGCAATTGCCACTGCGTAGCGCATGCTGCTGGCGCTAGCCGTTCCCCAAGGATACGTCACGAGGAGGTGCCACGCCAAAACGAAAATGTGCGATTATTCCTACGCAAAATTTTTTTTTCAAAAAATTCAAACGGGATTTTTAATTAATTGGTATTCTGTACACTATATTATGTTCTTTTAAAAGCAATTCGGAGGCCTCCTTTAAGCTTACATAATTTGACTTTAGTCAAATTATATTATACCTACTACACCTCATCCTATAACCACATATGTTATCATGTGTACACTTACTGATAAGTATATTCGACTAGTGCAAAATTGTCTTAGAGCCTAGAAAAAAACAAGCACTTGTTTTTTTGTGGCTGCGATTGAATTGTGACTCTTTTTAAAAGGCTGTCACTTCGCAGTACTGTGCAGACATTTAAAATTGTTTCACTTTTTTAAGGGAAGGCTATACAACTACAAGCTCTACAACCTAGACAAGGCAATTGTTCATCACATTTGAATTGCTAAGGCATTGGAGGGAGAACTGTGCTCATTTTGCTCGTGGAATACCGATAGCATTTCTCTGGAACGGTCCTGGGAAATCTATGATAAACCACAAGGAGAACGTAGCGGGTTAGCAAACACCCAGGATTGTATTCCTGGCACCGGACGGCCGAATATTATAGGAAGTAATGTAGGCATACCAGGTAGAGAGTGGGATCGGAGATAAAATATAATGAGGATGCACACGCTGGACCACATGGGATCCTGGAAGCTGCAGGAGCCTAGGGATGGGAACGTGGGACGGCTAACGTAACGCGCTATAAGAATTTTCTGCAACCTTGCTGAAGTGGTAACCAATTTTGCAAATTTTAGCAATGGAACAAAATTGAACGCTCTCGTCTAATCTCGTAGCGAAATAAGATATAGCAGTTATAAAATAATCCCTCTGAGTGTTGAGTGATCAGTGTTCACTTCCATGAATTATATATCGACAAAGGAAGAAAATATCTCTCCACTCCTTGCGGAGGAATGCGGTTAAAGATTGAAGCCCCTGATGGCCCAAAATTGACAGAGAAAATAAATACGTCGGTTCTTTTCTGATACGAAATTGCCAAATGAACTGTCGGCGACGCCGCGGGTTCCGGAACCTCCCGCCGGGCGCGTTCCCGCTCTCGACACACCTGGCTCCTCCACCGTGGATCGATGTCGCGACTCGCGCTACAATGCCTCCTCCGAGGCCGATGAATATTCATCTGCAGTAGTCCTGACAACGCCGACAAGGCCGGAAAACGGCTTTCGATATCTACCCCCCCCCCACCCCGCCTCCCCCAAGGCGTTATCCTCTCCCACGCTAATTGTTCTGCACACTCTCTTTTGTTGGGACAGGGTCGTGTTCCTTCGAGTTCCCCGAGTTGTTTCCAGATTTGAACGCCAACTTTGTACTTTTAAGTTTTTAGTAGACCGAAGTCGTCGAGCTTTCAGGGAAAGTCCCGTTGTAAAATTGAGATATTTGCAAAAATCGGAAATTCTGTGAGACCTTGATGAAACATGTTTTAACAGTCGTGTCCGCGTATCCCTGAACAAGTTTTAAGAACTCACGATTTAAACTCAAAACTTACGCTTTAACGGGGATGAAAACGTCTGCAATTTCAATTTACAAGATGATTGTGTAAGAAATTACAAAATTACAAATCGTCCACACCTACACAAGAGAGCCTAACGGATCTTGCGTATAGGCAGGGTGGGAAGGTCTCATTGAATGGTGTGTAAAACAGTCAAAAGAGATCTCAATAATCTATTAAGTTGTCGCATTGCCTTTGAAACGGACACAAAGGAGACAAATTACAGGACTTCTTACAAATTCACCCTGACGAAGGTCGTGGCAGATAATCCCCCCGATCCCACGCCTGCCAGACAAATTGTACTACACCCCTTGCCAGTTATTCAACCTGGAGTTAAGGCTTGAGTTAAGTTCTTAATGGGATAACTACAACAATATCATTTGCAAGAGAGTTTATTGATGAAAACTTAACCTACTATTCTCTCAATTTCATCTTACGACAGAGATGTGTTTAACACGCTCATTATTTAGTTCCGCTGAGACGTGAGCTCATAAGCCGGTCGACACTCGAGAGCTTTGAACTGCGTTTACGCGTGGGCACGGGAAGTTCGTTTTGAAACAATACATGACACTTTCGAGTTTTGCACTACCAGACTCATTCCCAAGATCAAATGGAGAGTAGAAATGCTCTTCATAACTGTCAGAAGTGGTGGGGGGGAGGGGGGGCTTTTGAGGTTGGCAACGTACAATATCATTTATAATCAACGCAGTGTAGTTATACTAAAGCCATCATTTGTTGCATAACTGTCAGAAACTATGGATAAAAAAACCCATGAGAAATCCTTACATTTATTTCATAAATAATTCAGTATAGGAATAATGCAAGGGAAAACTTGGCAAAAAAGTGCGCAGCATGACGCCGTCGCCCTTCCAGAATGCAGCGACTCCTCGCAAGTGTCGCCCGGGCACCCCGCGCGAGACGGGCTTTCTCGTGACCCTGTCGGCGTCTCGTCATAACGACGCTACGATCACCGCCGCGACGCTGATCCACCTCGCGGCGGTCGGCGACGCTCGTAAACCGCCGGGCTACGCACGACGTCGTCGCCCGTCGGTTTACTGCCTCCACCGTCCCTCCGATGGACGGCGGCGCGCTTTCTTCGCGCGCCCTTTGTTCGACGCCGACTCCGACGGCCGAGGAGAGGTCGTCTCGGACAAAGGACGGGGGTTACTGATAGCGGTGGACCGTCGCCGACGTATGGTCGAAGTGCGTCCATGGGAAACAAGGAGCCTGACTTTTCGGCAGTTGCTCACATTCTGCATCTGGGTGATCTAAAGCGGCCAAGATTCATCGCCGTCTCATGAAAACCAGCAATAATCTATGAGTGATTAAAGTCTTGTGACTGGAGCACTGGACATCTCTGTATTCTCAATAGTTAAGCACACTAAGACCCGAATGCAGAGTCGACACTGAGTGCACACTCACTCTTGAGTCCGCACTCGGTGCGCACTTTGGGGACAATTTATCATTGCAAATGCCAACTAAGTGTGCACTGGGTGCGCACTGAGTGTGAGTGCGCACTCAGTACCGTCTCTGCATTCGGCATAGCTCTCTTTATCTCTCTATGTAATCTATATACATACACTCTCTTTATACTTTTTACTCTGCATAACAGTGAGCAATTCAATGTACCCAATTTGAAATAGATTTTTGAGAATATTATTAGTTTTCACGAAGTGAGAAATCCAATAGAAGGCCGCCCCCGTGACAGCTCCGAGACCGGAAAGCGAGGGATTTCAAAACCCCCGTTGGGGGTTTATTTTGATACCGCCACTGGGTCACACAAGCATTTTGATTGGCCGATGCAAAACAAACCCCTCGGGCTTCTAGGAAACTCTGCGTTTGGATCTGCTGTCTGCGCAGCCCCCTCAACTCCCACGCTATCGGCTGCAACGTTACTTACTGGAATGCCTGCTTTGTAACCGGTGTGCTCTAATTAACTGCAGCCACAGATGGGCATCTCTAAAATCGATTCCTTTGGTCGGGCCTCCTAGCCAAGGACGCAAAGAAATTTGCAAATTTTACTTTAATAGTTTTCTTGCTGCCAGTTAACTTGCCTGTGCCGATAACAGCTGGTGTCCAGGCTCCTTAAACGACCTACCTAACTTATTATAATATATACTATTCTCTGCAAACGTGATTAGAATCTTCGACATCTTGCTATAGGTGCAACAAAGGGAACAATGGGAGCTGGGAATATGAGAAATGCCGAGCAATGTGAAGAAAATCGCCCCGAAATTATATCACCCCAACTGGACGCTGTTTTTGCTTTTAGTTGCGTGATGGATTCTGTCGTATATAAAATGCCTCTTAGCCATGACAGTGCGCATTGACTTGTTATTGTGTTTAAGGGTCCCGGATGTGGACAGTATAACTTTGGACATATAGCGGAAGATCGCTCCCTATTGCTTGGCTCCTGTGACAACTCGGCGCTAAGCCGGTGAAACGCCTCTAGCGGCGGGTGGGTGATGGCTGCTATAAAGCGTCTTGCGTGGGGGAGAGAGTGTCCGATCTCGTGCTTGTCGGAGAATGACGATCCTGGTCGAGTGGTCGAGTGGCTGCGTATGTGACGGCGGAGCTGGCGGATCAATGAAGATACACATTTCATGGGCTGCTACTTTTCTCGAAAGCAGGCTATCGCAGAGTGATTTGAAAGATTCATATTATACTTTGTTGAAGTTCCTACTTCATCAATTGCCAAAGGTAACACTGGTGTTTTTAAAAGTTTGTTTTATTTGTGAATATATTTTTCTTTGAAGGAAAACTAATTAACAAAAGAAATTAATTAATTTGCTTGAAATCGCCATCCTCTGAAAGGTCTCGAGGGCCTGACACCTCCAGTCATCGACTTCGCAACTACTTATTGCTCAAGAGGAGCAGGCGGGGATCATTTGAGATACATATTTTTATATATCGTCCAACTCGAAGATATTTACTACATTCTTTTCTGATCATCTTATAGCCAATTAGCAGAGAAAAAGGGTTCTTTGAGAGAGGAAAGAAATAATATTCGAACATTTCTTTTAATGGAGTGCAAATTTTTAATGGAAAATCTTATGACTAAATTAACAATCAGTAGCACTGTTGCTCCAACGTTTGTTCAAGGACCAGGCTGATTATTAAAGGAATCGTACCATTTGCACAATTGCTGTATATCCGTATATGAGAGCCTCCTGAGTCTCCTCTGCCAGCAAGCGACTCTCTTCAACTGCCCACGCATCATCCAATCAACGCCTCCCTCCTCGCAATCCCCCACCCCCGCGCCGAATAAATTAGAATCCCACTGCGATCGGATGCATCCGTTGTCCTTATATAGTTACACACCTCATTAATTGACTCACACAGAAGCTGACAGAAGAAATCAATCGACGAACGACACCTCCCATACGCACTTCAACGCCAGATGCGTCACCGAGCGTCGCCAGGCGTCGTCGTCGGCGTCGACGTCGCATTTCATTTCGAGGCAATTCGCCGCCTCCCTGCGGCGTCGCGACGGAATGCGGACGCCGTCTGATTAAAACAATCGCTTTAACGGCGTCCTCTATTTAGACGGCGATCTGCTGTGGAGGGAGCACGTGGTCACTGGCCACGATGTTGGATGATGCAGCGTTTGTCGGGTTATGAGTTTACAATCAATCGGTTTGCGGTCAATGGGATCTGGTTTCATGGACCGGGGTCATCATAACCCTCGGGGTACTTTTGTAATTACCATGGTGATTACCGCCAAAGTCGCACGTTTAATCTGATTGGCTTAAAATCATTACAAACCCCAATTTGAGTTAATTATACCTTGTTTCGCGAATCCCATGGAGTTGTGAGTTTTTCTATCGGTTGTAGGGAAGGATTTTGGAGATGTTCTAACGTGTCACGTCAATTTTTACGGGAACCATCTCTATTAAAAGTAAACTTATAGAGGATAGAGATGTAATTTTTCATATTATAATTGTAATCAAATGTAATTGTATATTAGCGTTACGTATATAATAAATTAATTATCATCGATGCTATGAATTTACAATATCTTTCTGAGTTTTCTTCCCTACTTCGAGAGCTGGAGCAAGGCATTCGTTTTCTTGATGGTAAAACGTTGTGCTTGCCAGGGGTCGAAACAGGGTTGATGGCCCCCGTTCTCGTGTCCACTCCCGGCTACTTCGTCTATCGCGACTCCATAATTTAACGTTGAACTCGAATGTAGGTAGACATTTTATATAGTAGACATTTCAAAAAAGTAAAAACAAAGGGTTGAGATAAGGATGACGAGCGACTCCCCATAGCTTTGGTGTGAAGGTTTATATTTTGAAAATAAAATTAATTTGAAACAACAGATAAAAAACGCGATGTGTTTCTATCTTTAAACGCATTAACAGACACAGTACAGTTTTGTATTTTTTTGACGCGAATTTTTTAAAATTCTGTGCCGCGCGTATGAAACGAAGTTATTTCCATTAACGCAGTTATTTACGAATTTCGAGGCTGTCACAACTCCCGCTTTACCGTTCACGGCAAAGTGGTGAACTAGAAAGTATATAAATTCTTGGCGGGCATAACTCAACGGTAAAGAGGTTAGTTTTTCCTTCGATGTTTTTCGCCGTTTCGCGCGTTTTCGCACTCTATAGGAGCGAGCGGCTTTCGCCGACAGATTTTTGCCACGCGTCACGATTTGATTGGCGGGCGAGTGTCAGCCAGTGGCCCGGGGCGACGGCATTTCATTATCCCGACTACAAATCCGCGTCCAAAATGCGCGCTTGCCAGTTGCCCCACACCCAGTTCCCGACTCCCCACCCGACGGGAAAATAAAGGTATCTAACAAAATGTAACTAATAGGCTTTTTCCGACATTTTGGAAATAAAATTTGTGGTGTTATGGAAAGCAATAAAATAAAAGTCAATTCGGTAATAAATCCCTGAAAATTTAATAAACCTGATATTAACCAGAACCTAACTACCATCTCCCAATTACGTCAGCTCATCGCAAATGGAGCGGAAACTGACATTACGTCCGTGAACGTCTGTGAACGGCCTTAAACGTCTTCCCAAGGTCATCGGCATTTTATATTCCGTACTAAAATGTTTACACCAATCGTATTTCTTTGCATGGATTGTACCTTACGTGTAGGTATCGGAGAAATACCAACGTAAATCTTTATATACCAATTAACAGATTTTTGTGCAACTAAACAAATCGCGACGAGTTCTTTTTTCTTTTGTCATTTCCTTAGTGAGTGAATCGAGAATCAAGACCTGTGCTTGGAAAACGTTTGTGGACCTAAAACTTATTTACTTACACATTCATTATACCGTAATATGTTAATAGCCCACCGGTTTCATTAATCTATGAGACTATGATTATATCAAACTATAGAATAATATAATTATACCGCAGATTAAAAAGAGGGTTCATCTTTTCCCAGTGGCGGCTCGTGCTACGGGCCACAAGGGCACGGCTACGTCTTTATTTCTGAGGGAGAAAAGAAGAGAAAATACTCAATGAAAAGTTTAAAACCAAATAAAATTAAGGTTGTTTTCTAAGAAATCATAACCCTGGATTATACGAGCATTAATACGACAATATCTAACACGAGCACCTCATATCTAACATTTACAACTGCCTTTGTGGGGAAGTTCTATCCTATTCATAATGCTTGGCCGCGAGTCGCGAGTTTCCGCGTGGAGCGAATAGCTTGGCGGCGACGCTCTCTGACTCTCTGGCTCTCTGACTCTCTAGCTCTCTGATTCTCTGACTCTCTGGCTCTCTGGCTCTCTGACTCTCTGACTCTCTGGCTCTCTGGCTCTCTGGCTCTCTGACTCTCTGACTCTCTGACTCTCTGACTCTCTGGCTCTCTGACTCTCTGACTCTCTGACTCTCTGGCTCTCTGGCTCTCTGGCTCTCTGACTGTCTGGCTCTCTGGCTCTCTGACTCTCTGACTCTCTGACTCTCTGATTCTCTGACTCTCTGACTCTCTGGCTCTCTGACTCTCTGCGCTCTCGCCTATAGTTTCGCGGTTCACGCAGGCGCGTTGGTGTCCTATAGCCGTCTCCCGTCGCTCGCTGTTTTTCGATGCGGCTCGCATAGGGCACAGCACCGATTTCACCTACCCGACACCGCTTGCTTTTAGAATTAAGATTTTGGAAATAGCAAAATACGATCAAAACACTATAGTGCATCCACGTTTCATTCTTAAAAGAACTGATTTTCAATAACAGCTGTCCAAAAAGATGTCAAACACAAAATTTTGTTAAATAAATTACAAAATTTTGTTCTGAGCCAATTTTCAGTTTATGAAGTTGAATAACGTGTCCTAGTAAGGACCAAAATTGCAATGTCTAGATAAGAAGTTATCTACAGGATAACTTGAAAATTATCTGATTGTCTGTGACTATGGATATAACAAGTTATTCGGTGGATAACTTCTTGTCCAGACATAGTAATTTTGGTCCTAAGCGCATTACTTTATAGATATACGTCCATTATTTTGAAAAATATTGAAGTTTTACCAAGCAAGCAAAATAGAAATGAAAAATGTAAAAATGCCTCGTGTGACACTTTGACGTGAGTGAAAAGATACAAATAGATCGTCGAATAACAAAAATATAGCAAACCGTTGTGTAGCCTCAAGCCACAACTTTGCCGCTGGTCGAACTCTGAAACGCGAACTTCATAGCATCGTTTTTGAAAATCAACGAGATGCGGTCACTTCAGACCCGCGCGTGATTTCTAGTGCAATTATGATACCTACTTTTTGTTTAACCACTGCATAAAATTTCAAATCATTCGTCGTATTTTCTTCAGCATCTGACAATAATTTTTGTACCCTGATGGGTTGGAAACGGAAAATTGGCTCTCTGTAGGATGCCACGTGCGGGGCTCCTGAAGCCACCCTTTTAAGGTTTCATGATGAATTCGCACGCAATACAAGGCGGTAATTTGTGCCCTACCAACTCCAATCATCACGAGCCGCCTCTGTCTTTGATAACGATTAGTCGGACGGATGAGAGAAACATTCAAAGCCTTTAGTTGAGATGTTTTATAAATTCTAACAGTATGGTACAAGGATATAGTAAACACACGGTTCTTAAGGAAATCATGCTGAACATTCATTTCCCTCGGTTTTATTAGGACGGGTTAGACTCCTCGGCATATTGAGATTTGAGAGGAGATTAATTTTTCGGCTAGCAGAAAGTTTCAATTATTACGTTCTTCCGCTTCCACAGAAAGCCTGCACCAAACTTGGGAAATCGTTTCGCTTCTCCTTACACACTACTCCATTGTTGTCAACAATCACGCACGGATTCTCCGGGCCGATTTTATTAGCTTCGTCTCCTGCATGTCGCGATCGGCGCGGACCCGCTCGCTTCCGTTTTATTATCTCCCCGCCATTCGTCTTGGCCACCGCGCCGTCCAACTTCGGCGAGATTAGGAGGGAGAACTGTCGCCCAGACCGCTCACGGGAACCCCCTGGCCGCCCACCACTCTTTGGTAAACAACATTCGGGTAGACCATACCTTGTCGACCGGAGTCGAGAGAGATACGGACCAAAATGTCTGCAAAGTCCAGATTGTCGCCTTTTCGTATAGTTTAAAACACGGGGACGGTTTCGTCAAAGAATCTTGTAATGTTACGTGCTGCGTCTATTGCGATTTAGACAGAAAATGTGATGAAGACGACGACGAGGACGAGGACGACGAGGACGCTCGTAAAGAGCAAAATGCAAAGTGTCTTCGCTCGCAATGAAAAGAGTTTTTAATAACGGCGTGTCAAGCGGTTAACGGCATCTTTGAAACGCAGCACGGGGCGTTTCAATAGTTTCCAATCCCCGGGCGTCGTAAAAAAAAACGGGGCGGCGTCGCCGCTTTACGAGAGTCGCGACGTCGCGAGCGATCGACGCAGACGTGGACCGGCCACGGAAGACAAGTATTTCGAAGATATGGAAAATTGATTGTTTAACTTTACCCCAATACTCGTTTTCGGATCGGAAACGTTTTCGGTACATAGCCAACCATCGCTAATAATTACAACGTGGACTTGATCATTTTAACCCTGTGTCGAATCAATAAAAATGTCTGTAATGGCAGCATGGGCCTTTGAGCCTGGAATGGCCAGTGACCTGAGTAGTGACAGCAAGCAGAGTTCAAAGCCAAAAGCTCATTACTCAACATGGGACTAATTATAAAAAGGAATTCTCGACAATCTGTTGTGTATGTTTGCGGTAGGTATATCCATAATGGAAATATTTCGCTGTGGCACGGGGTCTGCCGCTTCAAACAGACCGCTCCAATTGCTGCACCACTTGGCGTTGATGAGTTTACCCGTGTTTAGCTTCGACCATGTGATCCGTTGTCGTTGGGGCTAACAGCGCGCCCACCGTCCACTAATTACATGTGCTTGTCAGTTGCCGATTTAGAGACTATTCCCTCAACTCTCTAACTGTCGTCAAATTGGTTCAAAGCGATGCTCCTGTTAATCTACAGCAATTGCGCCAGCCGGCCAGTCAAAGTGTGCAACGGCCGTTTTGATTCAAACGTTTAAACCCTCGGCGTAACCCTCGAGCATAGTAAAAAGCTTTCCGCGCGAGCCGTTTGCTTTCGCACGGCGCCATTGTGCGAGGAGCGTCGATTCGGAGACGACGTCGTTGTCGACGGCGCAATTGCCGCTGGCTCTAGTGGTATACGCACCCTCCCCGCCACGGGTTGCTATAGCGATGGCGTGTGCTGGCGAGATGAATGCAGTCAACGACACGCGAATGTCTCGTTATCCGAACGACGCCGTGTTTGCTGCGACGCAGGACGACGGACGTTGTTTGCGGCGCGGCGCGCGGATGTTTTCTCTCTGCGCAGCCATGATGATCGCGGAGTTAATGAGTGTCGAGCGTGGCATCCCTGTGCCACGGTAGACTGGAGTGACGCTTTGTAGTCGTCCGAACGCGAGCGCCCTCCGTTTCTCTGTTCGCAATCAGTTTGATTATATGTTTATCGTCGAGTTATTAAAAACGCGACACAATGAGGTAGGTATGCACGTCAAAGCGTTGGAGTCGTCGATGAGAGGTAGGGGGAGGGGGAGGCTAATGAACTGATTGATCTTTTCAGAGCGCTTTCAAATCGAGCACGCCGACAACAGTTTTGTTACAAATGTTCCGGGCAATCAAAGGTTTCATTGCAAAAAGGTATTCGCGTCAGCAGTTGCATGACGCAAATTGCAGTTGGTTCGCACATAACCCGCTAGGTGTTTGTCTCTTTTTGCAGACCGAGCAGTTCACGATGTTGTGGATCCTGTTCGTGCTGATCGTGATGGGCAACTCGGGCGTGCTGATGGCGCTGCTAGTCAGCAAGCAGCGGAAGTCGCGAATGAACTTCTTCATCATGCAACTAGCGCTCGCTGGTAAGAAGCGGTGTTTGCATGCACCAACCTCTGCCCACGTCTCGTTTACCCCCGGCACACAGGACCTAGTTTGGTAGTCTGGCTACTGGTTAGCCTTCGGTGTTTCAAGTGACCAAGCGTTTCATGGTTTGTAATATTAGTATAATGTGTTTGGTGTCCGTGCACTCGAGAATTTTCGGCAGTTTGCGACCACTCGGATGTTGTTGTTGGATTTTGTTATGACGCGAAGGTTGTCGTTTTGATTGTTTATTTTACGAAATCCTGTCGCAGCAATCCTCGGTTGTGATTGGTTGAAGGAAGGTTGTGTCACAGCACAGTAGTTCTGTTCTTTGGCCCTGAACTAATCAGTATCGTTCGCATTTCGTTCATTTTGAGGAATTTGACTCATTTAATTGTAAACCAGTGGAAATCGATCGGTGCATGTCAGTGAATGCCAAAGACCAAACCTGGTTGCAAAAAAAAAGAAAAAATTTTAATTGTTAGCCTGGAGTAACGTGATAATGCCCATAAACTTCAGCAATTGGTAGCGTGCGAATGACAGTGGAATGCTGATAGCAATACTTCGTTGCATGGCCAATGTTTCCGTGTGTCATAAAACAAGTCGGCGGGACATTTATGGTTTCCGAAGTGGCTACAGGGCCAATTGACAATTTGCAGGATTGCAAAAAGGTTGTAGTGTAAAAATGTTTAAACCTCACAAAGGTATAACAGTATAATATAATCCAATTAAAATTGAGTATATTAAGGTAGACGACATCGCGTTCATTGGAACAAATAATCTCCCAGATTGTCATGGGGTTGGGATTGGTTAATGGTTTGGCGAGAGTCGCCAATTCAACCGAAAAGTGGCCGTTCCTCCGTAACAGACATAAAATCTATCGTAGAAACTTTCAACTTGTCCGAACCCGAGTTGTGTTTGTGAAGTATTTTTCCTTTACTTAGCATATTTTACGCTGATTTGCAATGTATAATCGTTAAATATCTAATAAATTAATCCCACACCGCGTTTGAAATGTGCTGATCTTACCTTCAGGGCTCCAAAAATGCTGGGTTAGCACACACTCTTTGCACACAAATTAAAAATACTTATCACTTTCGCGGGTTGTTGTCGTCGACTGCAGACATTAGACAAGGGGCAGGGTGTTGCGCATTATTTTCACCTTGCTTTAGGTATTTATTTACGTGGAAATAGTGACCAGAGCCAAACAAAACATTGCTAATTCATCGACACTCGTAGCCAATAAGCAGCGGCGTCGGCGACGAGGCAAAGCAAGAGCCGAATAAAATTCGTTCCCTTCAATGCTCTGACAAAGGGCCAACAATACCCATATTTATCTTCTTAAGATGGCAATTCACAGCTCGTTGTCGCAAGAATATAAACAAAACAGTTATTTATATTATTCTTATTTGAATTTTAGCATTTTCGATGACCGGCAGAGGCCCGGAATGTCATTCGTCCGGTGAGCGATCACCCCGCACCCCTGCCAATCCGCCCCCATTGATAGTTGTTGAGGTAAATTGAATTTAACATTTTTTGGATTTCCAGGAGATATTTCGAGATTCTGATATATTCAATTGGTTGTCGGAAGTGTGAGGATTCCGTAGATATTTGTTTCGTCGCGATCAGATAACGGATGTGGCCTGGAAAACGTATCCAATAAGGGGTAAATTCTTAGCTGGAATTGACATCTTCAGTGTACCGGCAAAACAGGGTTGTTTTAAAACGCGTGTAAATAATTAACGGCTGAATTTTTCGAAATGAACATGGTTCAATTGGTTGCCAGGAGTTTGAAGCTTCCGTAAATATAGGTTTCATCGCGATCGGACCAAAGGTGTGGCCTGGAAAGTGTATCCCGTACGAGGTAAGGGAAGCGGCCCGAGTTCACAGCTCAATGAATCAGTGTGGGCTCCGCTAGGATCACAGCCGGCCCTGTCTAAGTATAATGGTGTTACTAGCTCAGCATATAGCCTGGAATGATCACGTGAGAGATCAGAGAACACCATTCAGTCAACCGCCAGGTCACCAGGATCGAATCTATACCTGGGCTGGGGTGCGTTTGATAATGAAATCCAGAGATAACGCTACAGAGCGCGCGCGGCTGACTCACTGGAGATATCAAACGCACCCCTAGCCCCTCCAGAAAGCTGGCTCATACATCTAATAATTTACGTCCGCTTCCGAGTCAAGGCGCTTGTGACATTGTGGAGGGTGTCTATTGTCTACCTATAGGTCTCATTAATGGTACAATTAGTTTGCACAAAATACCGATGTTATTCAAATATGTTCGGTCTTCTGGCCAGTTCGAGACATAATGTCTTGTTTAAATATAAGAGCAGCCCTTTAATTACTAAAGTCAACCAAACTTTATTTGCATAAGACGTTAAATTTGCCTTTGAGGTAGGAACAGTGGCGACATATGTGCCCGGGCCTTCACGCGGATACATGGAATGGTCTATAACAGAGTTGTGACAGATAATTTTAAAAGTTATCTAGATAAAGATAACGATAACGAAATTTTTTTTATCTAGATAACAATAAACGATAACAGTAGCAAAACTATCTAGATAAAAGATGAAGATAACCAAAATTTATCTAGATAATCCAAAAAAGATGAAAGATAATATCAAAAAATAAACATCCTTCCTGAAAACAGCAAAATTTTAGATTTTGAAGAGAGATTTTCTTTCCCACTTAAATACGCTTCCAAAGAGGACTACCACATTCTGACCAGGCTGTGCTCAATGGCGTCGGCGACATTCACAGACGGCAGTGGTAGAGGAAAATGTTGCCGGACAGATTGATTTGACAACCGATTTTTTATGGATAATTATTTTGTGATCTTAGATAAATTGTAAAGATGACACATTATTTTATCTAGATGAAGATAAAAGATAACGTGTGCTCAAATTTTCTAGATAAGATAAAAGATAACAAAAAGTATCTAGATAATTTATCTAGATAAAATTATCTAGATAAGTCACAACTCTGGAGTCTCTAGAGTGCATCAGTGTTGCCACATACATGTGTGTGTGTGTGTTTGTTTCAGACCTGACCGTTGGTCTAATCAACGTGCTCACCGACATCGTGTGGCGTATAACTATCGAATGGCACGCTGGCAACTTCGCGTGCAAGTTCATACGATTCATGCAGGTAAATGTTGACCTTGATCGCCGAGTCTAACCCAAACCCTCGGTTTAAGGTCACTCTGTGCTGGTCGGTAACACAATTTTTCGAGTTCTACGTTTCATCAAGTTTTCATATAGCAACATATACATAAATAAACTCCCGAGCTAGCTCGGAACTGAGAAAATAGTAGAACCGGTTAGTAATGCATTTATCCCAGACTCACTGGCATCAATGTACCCTGTCGCTGTCACCAATGTAGTGATTTCGAATCTAACTAGCGTTTTAATATCACTAATGCATTTTGTGATAGATGTTGGAGTAACGGGAAAAATACCATTAAATTTTACACGCTTCTCTATGCCTGGGATATTTTTCAATGAAAATTTGTTTGAAACTGTGTATTGCACGCTGTTAAATGTTAATTATGTACGCTCGGATTAGCCAATTGAAGCACAAAATTCACACTATAAGGTGTAAAATGTCAGAGGAGGTAGAGTTTGGAAAACCTGTAGTATCCTCGATCTGACTCTGGACGCCTTCCTGGTTTGCAGACAGTGGTCACTTACGCGTCCACGTACGTGCTGGTGGCGCTAACCATCGACCGGTACGACGCCATCACGCACCCCATGAACTTCTCGGGAAGCAGTGAGTACCACACTACCGGATCTGTCTGGCAACTATCATATGAAGGCCGCGGCGTCGCACTCTCTTCGTTGGGCTCTGATTAGCTTCTTTCCGAAAACTCACAAAACGTTAATTTTTGTGATGTAAACCGTTATTTTTTTAAAATTATGTAGTGAATTGTTTTATACATTCGGTACCAAATTTTAATCTTTCCTGGTATTGACACCATACTTTGAAATTGAGTTAAATGACCTGCAGTATCACAAGAACCAGGCATTTATTACGCTTCTGTGACATTAGCTTTGTTTGGTTGTCCACGAAATCTAGATGATAACTAGATTTCTTGCGTTTGTTTGTCCGGGCAAGGTTTCGTTTACTGCATGATTGCCTATGAAGACGTCACAACGAAAACCGATATCTAGATAATAACTACATTGCATCTTGTTATGTTCTGGACAACCAAACATACCTATTGTCAGACCAATAACATACTTATTTTTACAACCACTGGAGCCCGTTGCCGTCAAGTTGTCCATTGGAGGCGTTTGATGGCGAACCCCTGGTGTCCCCGAGCGACCCCCGGGGTCTACTTCAAGCGCGTGCTGCCTCCAAAGTCTCCAAAGGTTCCCGTTGACGGCGAACCCCTGGGGTCCCCGAGCGACCCCCGGGGTCTACGTCAAGCGCGTGCTGCCTCCAAAGTCTCCAAAGGTTCCCGTTGACGGCGTCTGTCTGTCCGCAGGGCGTCGCGCGCGCATTCTGGTCGGAGGCGCGTGGGCGCTCAGCGTGCTTTTCTCCGTGCCGATTTTCGTCATGTACGAGGAGAAGCGTGTCCAAGGTACAAGTCGTTCACTGAGCGACTTTTGTTTTATAGGAGCTAGAAGGCGGAAGAGGTGTGATAACCAAGTGATGTCTAGTGTACTTTCATCTACAGATGTTGAGTTGTATAGATACAACTCACAACGCATGCATGGACTGTTTTGGTGTCGTTAAGAAATGAACTATTGTGCACTGCAATTGAGTTGGGATAGTTCACTATTCAATGACATCACACTATGGTTTCCAATATATTTTCGATGAAAAGTGCATACTTCTAGTAACGAGAAATGAATCATTTCCTAGAAAACTTTCAAGTCTGTTTTAATTGCTCCAAGGGAATTTCCTGAATCTTCGCAGCTTCACCCTGGATAACAGCTCAAGATGGAATGTTATGTAAGTTTGTAGGTATACTTAGCACTTAAAAACTACCTATTTGATCCAAAACCTCGACCCACCCAAAACTAAACCCCAGAGTGCGTTTCCACAAAGCAGAGTGAACGTTTATCCCTCGGGCCATGTGCAAAATGACGGACAGCCAATCAGAGACGAGACGGTCATTTGCAGATTTTAGGGGGAGTTACGGTGATAACAAACTTACCCCTGTTTTTACCCTAACCCTGTTTTGAGGATCCAGGCCCAGAGGTCATCCCTCGGGCCGGGTGCAAAATGACGGACAGCCAATCAGAGACTGTGTTCAAAAGCGACTCGTTAATATCAGCAGCGGTATTAGTATGCCCCTGCTTCGTCAACCTGGCCCCTTATTCGTCAACCTGGGCCCTGCTTCGTCAACCTGGGCCCTGCTTCGTCAACCTGGGCCCTGCTTCGTCAACCTGGGCCCTGCTTCGTCAACCTGGGCCCTGCTTCGTCAACCTGGCCCCTGCTTCGTCAACCTGGGCCCTGCTTAGTCAACCTGGCCCCTGCTTCGTCAACCTGGGCCCTGCTTCGTCAACCTGGGCCCTGCTTCGTCAACCTGGGCCCTTATTCGTCAACCTGGCCCCTGCTTAGTCAACCTGAGCCCTGCTTCGTCAACCTGGGCCCTGCTTCGTCAACCTGAGCCCTGCTGAGTTGCCCACCCCCGACTGACCCCCGTACCTTGGTTTGCCCGGCTGCGCAGGCGTGCTGCAGTGCTGGATCGAGTTCGGGCACATCTGGCAGTGGCAGGTGTACATGACCTTGGTGGCAGTGGCGCTAGTCGTGGCGCCCACGCTGCTCATCTCGGCGTGCTACGCGGTGATCGTCGCCACCATCTGGTCCAAGAGCAAGGCGCTGCTGCCGCCCAACGCCGCCAGTCGTCATCGCCGACACCCGGCTAGGGGTATGTGGCCGACCTGATGGAAATTCCTGCCAAAATCTTGCCTCGATCGTGCAAAATCTTGAAATATTTAGCAAATAAATACCTTGCAAGATTGTGAGACAAGATCTTCAGCCAAGATCTTGCAAGATATTGCATAGAGTCCTACAGGTACACAATCTTATATGATTTTGGTAAGATCTTGGCAAGACTTGACCCATACTGTGGCATGTTCTCTCGGGATAGAGTGCACGAGGGTGGAAAATACGAGAGACCTGAATTTTCGCAAATGCGGACGAAAAGTCGGATTCGAAAGTATGAGAGGCCCTGAGGTCCGAACTTGAACATGTGCCGTCAATTATTATGTGCTGTCCCCCTATTCCTTTCAAGACGAGGCCCCTATCAACTATACCTATAATATGCTGTTTAATTTTGTATTCTCATTCGCCCTCGACCATCATGAACTGTCCGTTGGTACTGAAATGAAAAACTATGAAATTATGCAATTTGGGTTCTCACCTTTTTCCAAAATCTTTACAAGAAAGTAAACTTTTTGGAATAATTTGGCGGAACAAGAGGCGATTGAGCTCGAATGAATTTCAGTTGTAACCAATCCATACATTTTAAAGCAAAAATGTCAGCGACCCGATTTCTGTTATGACGCAATTTGGACACCGGATGCGCCAAGATTTGATGTCCAGCCGCTAATGAACGTTGAGCTATATCCAGCGAATGCTCGTTTCGTGTCATCAGGATGCCTACACACCCCGGGGTGCAGGGTACAGGGTTCATTTCACGGCAGTTAGTTCGCGACGCCGCCACCACCGCCTGGGTGTCGACCATCCCGGTCTAAACTCCATGTCACGTTAAGAAGGAGAGTGGATTTGCATCTTCCTGGAGCACCCACTGCTGCTAGACACAAGCTTAGAGTTTTAAAACACACAAGCCATGTCTTGAGTTGGACAAAAGGATCTATGGGCAGTTTAGAGACGCATTTAACGCATTTCTAGCAGCAGTGGGTCCTCGAGGAATCTGCATGTCCACTCACCATCTTGACGTGAAATGGAGTATAGCTGGCCGGATGCTCGTTTCCGGACGTTGGATAATTGGCGGCAGAGGCGACGCCGACGCCGACGCCGACGCCGACGCCGACGCCGTGCGAGCTCAGGACAAGAGACTGTCTGACTCCTGATTTCTTGGAATCGGCACAACGTTACCATTTTGGGGCACGCCTGTGTTCGAGCCATTGTGTAACAGAAATCAAAGATATCCTTGCTTTCAGTCTCGTATGTAGGTTTCTGAATTATTGTGGAAGGTAGCTATCTTGAATGCCAGATCATTGTTGTTGAAGAAAATTGAAAGAAATGCCAATATAAAACGTTGGAGATACAAAACGTTTTCTGCCTCAACCCGTATTTCAAAGTGAAAACGAGCCTGTCCTCTTTTCTGCGCGTTGATCGCTTGACGCCGACGTTTCTGCGCAGATCACCGCGTCCACCGGCCATTGGACGACGGGGACGGACGCCGAGCCAGCTCCAGGGGGCTCATTCCCAAGGCCAAGATCAAAACGGTCAAGATGACCTTCGTCATCGTGTTCGGTGAGTGCTGCCCTCTGTCACTCGACGCACAAACGTTCTCGGCTCAAGGTTCAATTTGCAATGGACGGTAAGGGTAGAAATGGTTAAATCGTCTTGAGTTTTCGAGACGGGAGACGAATTGAATCACATGGTAAAGGTGATAAGTGAAAATGATAACAAAACCACCGAAATACATGTTATTCTGCTTTTGGCTACTAAGCCAAACTTTTTTTTGATAGCTGGGCTTACAGGAAAATGAAACGGAAGGTATATAGAAGCATCTGGGATCAGAGAAAACTTTTTGAAAGCCACGGGCTTAGAGGAAAATGAAACTGAAAGTATAGAAGCGTCTGGAATGGGAGAGCGATTGTCTATAATGATAGCCAGTGACAAGAGTGGTTGACGCGTAGGCTGTAGAACGCCTACACGTGATCGCATGTGGTAACCGCCGAAGTGTCAGTCATTGTCGACGGTAAACGGCTGAGGCACTTGCTGACTCCCGACTCTCGGAGGACTCGGGCTTTCGGAATCGAGTTAGGTAGGTGTGTTGGGGTTCTAAGACGACGTGCCGGGGAGCGATTCGCCAGGCCTAGGTGCGTGCGAGTGGGAGTGAAAATCAATGACATGATGGGAGCAGTAAAATTGTTGTCATGGCTTTCATTATCTTTGGCATTTAAAAATAAAGTTGCCTTCCGAACGATGAATGGAATCTTCTTCTGAATGGATCCATAAAAGCGTGGGATGCCGAAGTTGAAAACAGCTTTTCTGGAAGTGGTGGAAAAGAAAACAGTGCAGGGTCACGATTTTTGTGTGAAATTAATATAGGGACGTTTTGATGGAGGTGAACTCTTTCAACATGGAGCAGTCACTGCTACAAGCGATAAAATCGTTTCAGCACCGTTTTCCCTCTATCATAAATGCATCTGTGATGTAAGTGCTCTTCGGAACAAGAAATTGCAAACGCTTTTAAACTATCTTCAAGAAACGTACCGACTCTTTGAATTGACTCTTGCCAACGGTCTACTTAAGTCTGTTCGGTAACTACAATACCCTCTGAACTCTGATATATATGAATCATGTAACTGACCATCTTTTAGTTACCTGACATTGGGAGTACAATCATTTTTAGTTCGAAATCGCCCACAAATGTTTTCCAATTCTCCCAGCACCACAAGCGATGCAAATGAAAAGTCCACCAATCAATCTCAGAACTCGGTCGCAGTGTTCGTGGTCTGCTGGAGCCCCTACATGGTGTTCGACTTGCTGCAAGTGTACGGCTTCGTGCCACACACTCAGACGACCGTCGCCATCGCGTCGTTCATCCAGAGCCTGGCGCCGCTAAACTCTGCAGCCAACCCCATCATCTACTGCCTCTTCTCCACGCCACTCTGCCGCATTGTCAGGTACGCAAAGCGCTCCCTGCTTGGGGGGGGGGGGGGGGGCGATCACGCCGGGGAATTTCCCCTGGGAAGGACTGGACGAGCCACATGTGTTTACGCATGAGGTGGCACGCCGATTCGAATTGAACCTATTTTTTCTGAGTGTTATGGGAGGTTTTTAGCGTATGTGCGTACTGCTGCTGTACTGGAAGAGCGAAACAAATGATGGGTTATTTAAAACTGATGATTTGCCTTTCATGCAAATTTTTGAAAAGATTCAAATGCAGATATAACCAATTACAGCAATATGTTGTTGGTTATAAAAGGCCTGGTGGGTGGGGAAGGTGGTGGTGTGGGGGGGGGGGGCTTACATTTCCACATGCACATCTCAAAATGTCATCCCTGATAATCCACCACGAATGTATGAAAAATACGGTTAAGGTGGGGGAAACCCTTTGGTGTTTGAATATCTACCTACATATTTTATCTTCTACAGGATATCTTTTAGTGAAAGCACAAGGGAAAGTCCCAAAAAAGTAGCTAGGGACCTAGGTAATACAAAAGACTTTCAAATAAAGTAAGAACCATATTAGGTTATTATAAGATTCACTGAAAATTATCCACAACGGACAACCATAGAAAGCACATTGAAATTACTTTTCGTCAGAATTTTCCAATAGGACCCACTGGCTCTATGAAATAATTGGAGAGTTTCATAACTTACCAACCATGCCCAGAAGGCTACAAAAATATCTGCAGCAAGTTTGGGAAAGTTAGAAACTAGCTAACCAAAGTATTTTCATTTGTTATCTCAGCTTTTCGTTGCAAACACCTCAAGCGGCATGAAAATCTTCCTAATAGGTAGTAAAAGCCCATATAACAGGCCATATTATAATTATGTCAGCTTATCAACCCACATCTACCACCATCCGCTATCTCACGGCGACACAGTGTATGGGCACAAATAGCCCAAAGAGAGACAGTCACGATATTATTCACGCTAAGAAGGAAAGTATTGATCTGTATACTCCAGACATCGCGCAGTCAATCATTCGATGCTCAGACCATTCAAAATGGAACTGCACACAAACAGCAGGGAACCTATTTGAGAGTGAAAAACCTCTCCCTTTCTAAACGTGAAAACACTAATATAACCCGCTAAAACCCGGAGATTTAAACGCCCGATGTCCTTCTGTGCCAGACAAATGCCGCCGTTCAGCTGGTGCTGCCCTCAGTCGGCGTCGCGACCAGGCACTTCGCGTACCACCGAAACGGTCTCGTGCAGCGCCACTGAGTCGAACGTCGCGTCTCTGCGCGCCTCCGCCACGCTGCGTCGGGCGCCGCTTCGTGACGACGTCGTCACAAGCGTCTAGCGCTAGTGTCGCATCCCTAGCTGTTTGGTGGTCAGCTGGCCGAGGACCGGACTTGTTGTTTGTCTTAAATTTGTGTTATTTATATATTTATGTAAGTGTAATTGTCCTGTAAAAAGAAAACAATCCTCATTCGAGTTTCTTTTATCTCCGTTAAGATTTCATTCACATTGCCAGTGTGCAACAATTCCTATGTGTACCATATCATTTTTGCTAAATGTTCAATGAATGTATAAATCTCCGGCGCCAATTGCGTTTTCGTTGTGGTCATCTTTTTAAAATGAAATTTTATATTTTGTTAACAATACTAAGCGACTGTTCTACATCCCAGAGTATAAGCTTAGAGTAAATAATGGGGAATTATTTAATCTAAGGTATATTAACCTTGGTCGAAGGTATAACTATGGGATTCGCGAACGCAATTTGTGTTGCGTTGAAGATGAGCGTAGCGGTTTGTTTTGCGAAAGATGATGGCGCTACACACACAAAGCCACAAACAATTTTTGGGAAAATTAGGAAAAAACGCAATTTCAGATAAATTTTCGTATATTTCCAAATTTTCCCAATTTCGAATATTGCTTTTTTTCTGATGTGAAGGGGTGGGGTATGGAGGATTTTCTTGAAAAACGCAGCGGGTCTAAGTTGAGAACAAAAGTAGACACCCTGAAAATTTCATCGCAATCGACGCAGGCGTTTGGTCTGTAGAGCGCGCTCAGACAAACAAACAACATAAAACACACACAAGTGTTTTTGTACCAGTATTGAAATTGAAGATTTCGCTCCGCTCGCTACGCTCATCAACAACAATCGGAGTTAAAAGGGTATTATAAAATGTCGTAGACTGCAAAACATCTTATCACGAAGGGCAATGAGTCAAATAGCGATGTCTGCAACTACAATTTATTTCCTTTGGCCAAAAAATCAGGGTTGTTGATTTAATTGGGCATACCCATGCCCAGGACTCTCAGCTGAGATAATTGGTCCATATTGTTGCTCAGAACCACACATTAGGGACTCCAATAGAACCATGTGGCATTAATTCTCGTCGCGATGGATGAATCTATTTTGATAATTGGAATTTGTGTAACCTTATCTTGGTCGACTCAGGTCTTGAAGTATGTTTACGAAAAGAATTGCAGCATGGGCGTAACTAGGGAGGAGCAGGCATATGCCTGCTCGGGGGCCTCGCAAATATAAAATATAGGCGACGACCTTTTTTTAAGGGAATGGATTATTTGAATCTAATTACGTTTTCCTAGAACTAGACCAGTAATAGATTTAAAAAAATTCATTCCCAAATTTTCGGTTCAACTTTTATAAAATTGAAACACTGGTGGGGGAGGGGAGACATAATTTTTCTTTTGCTTCCGGGCCTCCGGTTTGAAGTTACGCCACTGAGTTGCAGGTAGATTAAGAGCAAATTACCAGCTGGACGCATTGTTTTCTCAAAACGTCCATGAGCTGATGTCAAGGAGAAGTGGGTCGGACGTGGTTAAGTGACTCCCAGTCCAGGGTTGAGTATTATAGGCTTCCTATATTATAGGCACCCACGTGTTATATTTTATTGTCTAAACGCATCAGTGTCAGTGGCGTAACTACCGTAGGGGTGACCGGGGCGACCGCCCCGGGGCCCAGAGGTTTTTCCAACTAAGGGGGCCCGCCGGCCGACAAAATCGTGTAATACTAATATGGCTACTCCAGTCTCGACTCGCGTTCAATTTGACATTGCTTTGCGTTACCATTCGAACAGATAAACGACATTGGAATTTCAGAACTATACAGATTTCTGGCAACGCAGCTCATTCAACGTAATTTTGAGTTCTACTACAGGGGTTTCATATAGTGGCAACAGTAAACATGAACACATATGGTAGGTCCCTTCATTCGCAGACGCGGGTTGCGTATAATGACTTTGAGTTCGGGCTCGGGTGCGGAACAGTACTTAATATTTTTTAGCGTATTGATTGACACAAAATAACATTTTTTGTCTTGCAAATCAATATACAATACAGTTTTTTTTACGCGCCATCGGACGCTTCCCCCCCCCCCCCCCCCCCCCCCCCGGGGGGGCCTTGGAAAATTCTTGGCCCGGGGCCCAAGTCTACCTAGTTACGCCACTGATCAGTGTTATTGATGTAAAATGTCTGATAATGTTATTAAATCAGTGTCTATTTACCGAGGGCCAGACTTGTTGTTTTGTCTTAAATTTGTGTAATTATATTCTTATGTTAGTGTAATTGTCTTTTAAAAAGAAAACAATCCTCATTCGAGTTTCATTACTCCGGATGTCATTCACATTGCCAGTGTGCAAGAATTCCTTGATGGTGTATGTGTACCAAATCATTTTTAAATGTCCAGTGAATGTATAAATCTCCGGCGCCAATTGCATTTTCGTTGTGGACATTTTATATGAAATTTTATATGTTGTCAACAATACTGATCGACTGTTCTACATACCAGAGTATAAGCTTAGAGTAAATAATGGGGAATTATTTAATCTAATGTACATATTAACCTTGGTCAAAGGTATTACTAGGGATTCGCGAACGCAATTTGTGTTGCGTTGAAGATGAGCGTAGCGGGTTGTATTGCGAAAGATGATGGCGCGCTCTACTCACACAAAGCCACAAACAGTTTTTGGGAAAATTGGGGAAAAAAATAAATTTTAGAGAAATTTTCGTATTTTTCCAAATTTTCCAATTTTCGAATTTTGCTCTTTTTTCTGATATGAAGGGGTGGGGTACGGAGGATTTTCTTGAAAAACGCAAAGGGTCTAAGTTGAGAACAAAAGTATACACCCTGAAAATTTCATCGCAATCGAAACAGACGTTTGGCCTGTAGAGCGCGCGCGTGCGCAAACAGTTATTTAACACAGTGCTTTTTTTTTAAGGGAATGGATTATGTGAAACTAATTACGTTTTCCTAGTACTAGATCAGTAATATAATTTTAACTAGGGCTTCGCGAACGCAATTTGTGTTGCGTTGAAGATGAGCGTAGCGGTTTGTATATCGCGTACAAAAAGGTGGAGGCAGAACGCCGATGAAAACCATGGAGCCATTACTATTTTACCATAGTTATTAGCAATTACCATTGTTACTTGCAGGCACGGACTTGATCAAATTTCTGATATATGTCGAACTTTTGCCTTTAACAAACTTGAAATCAACAAAGCTGGCCTGTGATGTTTCGATGTGGTTTCGATGGTTTCGAAGAGCAATATTCGAAATTGGGAAAACTTGGAAAAAAGACGCATTTTAAAATAAATTTCCGTGCTTTTCAAATCTTTCCCAATTGTAGAATATTTCTCTTTTTCCTAATTTGAAGGAGAGTGGTATTGAGGAATTTCTTAAACGCAGGGGGTCTAAGTTGAGAACAAAAGTAGACTCCCTTAAAATTTCATCGCAATCGAAGCAGGCGTTTGGCCTGTAGAGCGCGCGCAAACACACATACCTACAAGCAAGCAAACAAACAACAAAAAAAACACAAGTGTTTTTTTAAAAACACAAGTGTTTTTTTTAGCAGTAGTGAAATTGATGATTTCGCTTCGCTCGCTTCGCTCGCTACGCTCATCAAAAATCCATTCCCTAAATTTTCGGTTCAACTTTTATAAAATTGAAACACTGGTGGGGGAGGGGAGACATAATTTTTCTTTTCCTTCCGGGCCTCCGGTTTGAAGTTAAGCCACTGAATTGCAGGTAGATTAAGAGCAAATGACCAGCTGGACGCATTGTTTTCTCAAAAAGTCCATGAGCTGATGTCAAGGAGAAGTGGGTCGGACGTGGTATAAAGTGTCTCCCAGTCCAGGGTTGAGTATTATAGGCTTCCACCCACGTGTTTCATTTTAGTGTCTAAACGCATCTGTGTTATTTATGTATAAAATGTTTGATATGTTATTAAATCAGTGTCCATTACTGGCAATTGCATCCTTGAATACTAAAGTAAGGTTTCTCTTGTAAGCCTGCACAAATACAAATAATTATAGCCTTTGCGCACATTTTGCACCTATATATATCCCTTAAATGTGTCAAATCATCTAAACTCGTCCATCCGGCCACTGGAAAGATTTGAAGGCGGCTCCGTTCCCGCGCCATCTCGAAGTTGGCCGGCCTGCCGACGCCCGCGGTTCGATCCCCGAGCGTCGCGACGCCCTGCTCGTAGCCGGGTGTCTCGACGTCGCGACGATCACACCGACGTCGGGTGTCCAACAGACCGGGAGCCCCGTCATCGGCGAGGCTGCAGCATCTCTGGTGCAGGGCGAGCCTTCCAGATCATCGCAGGTACGACGCAGTCGAAGCACTCGACTTTGGGCTGGTGTCATTAGGCTCTCATGCTCTTTGAAGTCAGAGCAAACGCTGTCAGATGAGACCTAGGTTGAATGAAATAAGATTGTTTAGTAGGCTTAATACGAGAGTGGTCCAGGGCCGCATCGCATTCATGGCCCTCTTGGATTCTTGTAGGCATTCGAGGAAAAATCTGACAAGAATTATGAAAGACCGTCCCTAATGTTTTCAACATAATTTTAGTATCCGCTGTCGTCTGTAAGAAAGTCGAGAAATGGGAGTGTTTGGTTTGGGAACCATGGTTTCTGACTTCGAACCCAGATACATTTGATTGGATAGTGAGTTTTACTAAAGTACCATATTATATTATGCTACTCCAGTAAAAGTGTGTTAACTTACTCAAAGCGTTCGACAGTTAAAATGCGCATCGATGTGCAGTGTACAGGTAAGGTAAGTATGATTTTAGTTGCATACATTCTAGAAGTGCCCTATGCCCCAGTTCCCGTATGTTAAGCCTCACGGTAGCCACGGTACCCACAGTCCCCATAGGTTCCCAAGTACCAATTGTGCACCGCGTGTGTCTCCCAAATCGACCCTTGCCACGGGGGCCCGGTTCGATGCAACTCGGTCGCGAGACAGCTGATCCTCGACACTGTGCGGTTCCATCCCCTAACTTGCGTCGGGATCAATATCGCCCGCGATAGGGAAGGTAAGGGACCACCGTCGCTTTCGGGAGTGGGAGGGGGGGGGGGCGCTGCCGGTCAGCGCATGGAGTCACATTCGATTTGCTGCTTGTGAAACGAGGCGCCTCGGTCCTTTGTCAGCATTATGGACTAGGGACCACTGATTTTGTGCTTTTTTGATCCTGACAGAGCAAGATATGAAGGGATATTTCGATTCTTCCCGAAATGACTCTTTTAGGATGACAGCGTTTGAGTGTTTTAAGTTTCCACAAAGGTGACAACTTACAAGGTTTTATTTTATTACGACTTTGGGAGTCACACACGCAATATAGTTGGACTTTTCGCTCAGTTTGGAGGAAACTGTTGGCCCTAAAAAGGGTCATCTAGCTGAAGGTTTAGGCAGAGCGCGGTCTGCGATGTTTGTCCTGAAATGCCCTGCCGTGCTCTGCCGCAAGGTCGAGCACAGAGCCATTTTTGGGGTCGGCAACTCTTCAAGAACAGTGAAAACCCGCGTAAAGCACATGAAACAAAACTAGGGATCTCACCTAATAACATTGATTAAAATTTACGCAATCTGCTAACCACTATAACCAGGGCCTTAAGAGGCCTCCATGCCTATAATCCGCTTATCGCAGCTTAAGATAACAATCACAACAATCTTGGCAAGTGCCGACACATAACTAATTAACAATCTCGGAGATTAATGCAATTAAAATGTTCCGAGAATCGAGATTAGCACAAACACATATCATCAAATGTAAAAAACATGTAATTTCTTGTATATTGAGTTGTAATTAACACGATAGGGTTCGATTTTGATAGCTGATTACAATCGATGTTGAATCAAAGTTTTCGTGCTCCAAATGGCCATTCTACAAGACTTTCAAGACTTTCTGAAATTCCCGTGGAGTCATAAAAGCCCGACGTTCGGAGCGAACGTCGGGCTCGGCTATAATCCGCTGCATCCGCTTTGCTCGACGCAACTAACAAAAAAAGCAACAGAATGATTTTTGTTGACAATTCCGTAGAGGGTGATCGCTAAGATTGTAGCGCAGACCCTTTACGTGTGGCATCGAAAGAGGGTATAAATGTGCTCGAAAATCGCTGAAAAAAAAACTGTGCATAGCGAAAGAGTGCTTGCTGTTTCGGGACTAAGCCTTTTTATAAAAAAGAGCGAATGGGTATCGTTTCACAATCGATGTCTAGAGCTCATTAAGAGCTCATTTAGGCGATTTTTGAGAAATTGCTCCATTCACATTTTTGAAAATATCAAATTGTGATGATGTCCTGAAACTAGATATACTCTTCCTTCATCTACTGGTATTTTAAAATTAAAGATGGGAATACTTTGAGGGGTTCATTTCATGGATCGAGTGGACCTCTGCATTCAACGTTTAACTGGGGGTGGGGGTAAAAGGATTATCTGACTACAGGACTCTTAAAATTATATTGTATTTTCTTCTAAAGAGCAGTGTGCATTGCGAATCCGTCTCGTGCACGGCCTCAGAGCGTTTCGGGCTCCGACGGGCTGCAGTCCACGGTCTCGAAGGCGTGGAAAAGGCGTAGTGCGTATCCCCACTTTATGTGGATAGTAGCTGTACCCAGAGGCCTGCGAAGTTGTCCTTATTTCATAACCCTTTAGATTAATGCAACTGGCCTGGACCCATCTGGACCCATGGGCAACAGATCGGTTCGTTTTGTCACATCGCCTTCCTAAAACCGTCCTATCGGCGTGCAAAATTTTCCCTGACCTTGTCATCTGCGACCGGGCTCTGCCCCGGGCTCTGACGATAATAGCGCACAGCGAAGGTGAAGTCAGTGCTATGGTTGCACTGTTGACCTAGTCATCTTATCAAGGATACTTCCCTTAGGACATCGCTATCTGATAAGCCACTGCTGATAGGGGCATCAGGGATTGCGGCTACGCCCTTTTGCTATGGGTAATGAGAGAGAAATTGATTTGATAATAGCAAAATTAATCATTTTATCTTGTTTCTAATTAGCTGAAATTGTAACACCGTGATTTTGTGGCGACGCTAGATTTAAAAATGCGAAGTGCTCGTGACCCGCGGGTTAAGCGTGTTATCGTTTAGCGATAGTGGCGTGCCATATAGCACGGCAAGATCGAACAACTCTGGCAGCGCCAGCAACTTTGCATCATTTGCTATGTTAAATATGTGAATAGGCAATTGGACGATCTTTTAGGTGCAAAACCGTTTGGCGCTGTGGCATGTTATACACGAACGGGTAAGTTGGTACTCTTCAGAATTAGCAGTGTCAATTTCGGTTGCGATCAAGCACGATTGATATTGTTTGGCATAGAAATGAAATTCGCTATAAAATAATTTTACTACTGTCATATCAAAGCCATAAAAAATGTTTAGACATGTTCGACAGTAAAATGTTACCAGACATTTATTTTGAAATGTGAATGGTGTCGTTTCAATGGCTGACAGCCATGGTCGCTGAAGTGATCTGTCAGAGCATCTCAATTCCGCTGTCTCTCACCTTCGGAGGGGTGTTACATCGGGAAGATTTCCCCGTAAAACGGTCCATGACAGCAGTCAATTCGGCAACACAACAATATAAGTAACAAGATCCCTCTCTATTTACCTCGCGCTGCAATCAGACAGCTTTTTCTGCGGTTTTTTGTATCTCATCTTGCGATTCCGGGGATCAAAACAACGCCTCGCAAACGCCTCCGGTTTAGTATCGCCACGGATCCGTCGCGTCAACGTGCAACTCCATCGAGTACCCCGACATCTCCACAGTAACGGTGGGTAGGGAAGCCGCTGTAGGCTATGAAATAAGATATTTAAGGGTCCATGGCGAGTACCTATATAACGACGACGAAGACGCCACTCAAAAGCAACGCCCCAGTAAACTGCTTCCTCACAAAACACCTTGTCGTACGCGATTTCGTCGCGGTACCTGAGGCTAAAGACAACGACGACGCCGTCGTGGCGTCAGGTTGGAGGCGTCGATGAGTCAGCAATCTGTGTAACTCTTTCCGCCCTTCGACAACGACGTCGCGATAAGGGAGTGAAATCACAAGACAGCAGCTCAAGACAGCAGCGAGGTCTGCGCGCCGGCGACGGCCTACATCTAATGACTGTGACGCGTGAGCCGTGGGTGGACATGCCGTTCACACAGAGCACGACGACGTCGTCCGGAGGTGCGATTGTGACTTGGAAAAGAGCTCGGAGTTATCTTTTTGTGTTCGCGGTCATTCGCTTCCAGTGAAAAGTGAGCATCCTGGACGTCGGCAGCGAGTGGGGATCCAAGTACCAAGTACCGCTGCAACGCTGTACGGCTACCCTCGATTTGGTACGGAAAACACATTGAATTTTCTGTGCCTATAAACGTCAATTGGCCAAGCACAACTTTTCCACCTTATTGTAATCAATACATTTAATTATTGAAGATTGATTCAATTTAGGTTGTCTGTATAGGCGAGGGGGGCGCAAGCGGTTGAGGATGACTGTACTGGGCCTGACACGATCCCGTCCAAATACAAGCCGATCACTTTTACAAGATAAATATATTTTGCACAAAATCTGTTTTCGGAAAGTCATTTTGGTACATAAATGAAAGCGATCGAATTGAATAGATCACATGCCCCCCGCCCCCCCCCCCCCCCCCCCCCCCCCCCCCCCCCCCCCCCCCCCCCCCCCCCCCCCCCCCCCCCCCCCCCTTTCAGCTTTGGAAATAAACCCAAAAACTTCCCTCACGGAAACCCACGTCTCACAAGTTCTAGCGCTGCGCTCCAAGTTAGTAATACCAAGTTAGACCAAGTTAGTAATACGCGTGGTGTGCATTTCGCAGCCGCTGCGTCGTCGTCGCCGGCTGCGCGCGGTGGAGGAATGCGCGCTGACGGCGTGCTCATGTCGTCGGCGAGCCACGGGGACGGCGGGGAGATCACCGCTTCCGCCCCCGTGCACATCCGCCCCAAGAAACTGCAGTTCGTCTCCATCCCCGAAGACTCGACGCTGCCCGATGACGTCGACGACGACGCCGGCTTCGACGCTCTCTACCGACGCCACCAACAGGTAATCGCCATACTCGTTTGGTTGGGAGGCTGGGAACGAGGATTGCCGAAACAATATGTACGACAGGCCACCGGGGACAGAAATTACTTTTGTTACTCTTTGATGGGGAAAAAGTATACAAGCGGAGTGAATGCCTTTATTTGTTTTTGTGAATGTTGATGGAAAACCAGTTCTAGAAAACTGAATTTGTTGAAATTTATTTATGCTCAATATGCCACTATAGTAATTTTACTTTTTTTAAGAGCAAATCTGCCTATCCCAAATGAAGAGAAATTTTGACGGCAAACCAACCTGCGTCCACTCATATTTTGGATTTGTTTGGTAAATTACCAACATTGCAACACAATAATAGACAGTATAGACAGAAACTATTCGTTAGTTAGTTATATCAAAAACTTAATAATTCTGTTATCGGTCTGTTATTGTCGTTTATCTGTAGTAATCGCTATTGTTATACCGGTCGAAACCTTATACCAAAGCAGCTCTAATTACAAATTGTTGTGGTAAACTAAAGAAAGGATAATTCAGATAGAAGCGAACTCGAGTGACCGAAGTTGCAGCATTGCCGATAAATGCCGTTTTGGACATTCAAAGGACTTCGCGAACTCCTCTTTGGTCGCGTACCTTTGATAATCTGTATAGCAGCTTTAAAATGTCTAATAATCTAGCATATGCAGGGTCAAGGCTCAGGGAGCAATTATTATGATAGGGGTAAAAAGCTTTTTTGAAATAACCCGCCGAAAATTCGAAGAACATTATAAATGCGACTTATAGCTAAATACAAAAAAAAACACATCTGGAAGCTTAAGCACTGAGCTCCTGCTGTTTTGTGTTAATTTATTGGCTGTATATCCTGATACTGATACCTGATGATTGACCTGATAATTGTATGCTGCTTAAGGAGACAGATCAGTTCGCCAAAAAGAGGCTTTTCAGACCAAAAGTTGCCGACATTTCAAGGCCACTTCATTCAGGTACATGTGTATCTTTCCCGTGATGTGTCCCGTGCCGATAGGAGGCGATTTACTGAAACTGGTATCTGAAAGTGATCTTCGCCCTTAAGGCAGATTAGTATTGTTTAAAAATAATTGACGAGACGACGAACTAAATTTATAACCAATAATGAACCAATAAACCAATGAACCAATAATGATTATACGTTTATGATCTGAGCGTAAAGAGTTTGCGGGGATATTTTTCTGGGTCTAGGGGAAATTGAAAGTCTCCCGTGTCTCAGCCAGTCGTCGGTGTTCTTGCTCGACAATCGTGGCATGAGCTCCAGGCGTGAGCTCGCGGAATCGGCCGCATGGTAACAAGACTGGCGGAGATAGATTGATAATCCCGTGTGTACCAGATTACATGACACTCGAATCACCCAGCCGGTATCAACAGTGAACCCTTGACAGATAAGATTGGTCCTCGACAGTCGAAACGTAACTATTTGTCGCCGACTTCCCGACGACGACAGTCCAGAATCGCCAAAAACCACCACAACGCCAGTGAAAAATCCCGACAAAGTTTTACCGCCGCGACCCGGACGCCACTCCGCGGCCAACATTTCAAACCGTCAAGTTGGCAGCTCGTCGCGCGATCGCGCTCGCCGTGCACTCTGCCGGCAAACGACGGCGACCCGGCCGAGCAGCGAGCGAGTAGTGGCCTATAATGCACATTCTTGTTCGTCGTCGTCACGGACAGTCGGCTACTCGTTGCAGCGGGCACTCGCCGCCTGTCAGTTGTGTTTCTCGGTTAGCAAACGTGAACGACGCGTCGCTAGACGGCCGCACGCCTGACCCTGTGATAAGTGCGTGAGTTGGCGTCGGGTTTGAGCGTTTGCCGTGCGTTGCGGCCAGAGTGCGTCGTCGTGCGATGACACTTTTTCACGCACGATTTTGTCGTATCCCGTTCGTGCTGTTAGTGTCCGTGCGCGCGCTGGGCGGCAGCGGTTCCCATCCCGCGACTCTGTGATAGCCCGCGAGTGTGTGTGTGCGTGTGTGATTTGTTCCGTGTGTTTGTCGCACAGCCGTGCTTCGCTCGGCCGCTTGCGTAATCGATTCCACGTTTTGTGAGGCGCCCCCCCAGCTCGCAGTGCGTTGTTACGCACCCTCCAAACGCCGCCCTCCGCCGTCGTCGGGGCCAGCTGTGCGAGGGGTGGCCGATCTACTAGCTGTCGCTGACTAGCGTACGTGATGCGCGAGTCGCCTCCGTCGGTATCCTAGCCTGGCGTCACGTGATGACCCCGAGCACGCGTGCAGTTCGTTGACGGCGACCCCAGCCCACGCAAGGCATCGACGACCATGTGTGTCTCCTAGCGACGGCCTGACGACCGCGTGACGAACACGATGGCGAAACGGCAGGAGGATGACCGCGGCGGCGGCGGCGGTGGCGGTGGCGGCGGCGGCGGCGGCGAGGAGGAGGAAGAGGACGAGGACGATCTGGACACGATCCTGATGACGAATTACAACACGATATCGTCGCTGGCCGCGCTCAAGGAGCTGCTGCACGGCAACACGTCCGGCGACGACTCGGACGACGACAACGCCTGGTTCCAGCACTACTTCCTGCACCACGTGAACCGGCTGCCGAAGCAGGAGCCGCGCGCCTCCTTCCTGCGACCGATCATCGAGGGCCGGCGGCTGTCCGAGTGCCGCGAGGTGCCCGAAGAGGACGACCACAACTCGACGGCGACGTCCGCCGACGCCGAGCCGGCGGACGACGACGCCAAGCGCGACTCGGACGAGAGTCTGGCGTCGTCGCAGAGCGACAAAGCGACGCCGGTCTCCGAGGAGGCCGTCGTGCCCGAGTCACCGGTCAAAGTGCGCCAGGGCCGGTTCACGGTGCGCGCCGCGTCGCCGGCGTCGACGTCGTCGGTGTCGTCCGGCGGACGGCGTCGCGGGTCGACGTCGTCGTGCTTCGCGGCGATCGACCCCGCGTTCCCGACGACGCCGTCGCCGCACCTGGACAAGAGGTTCTTCGACGGTTCGATGATCGAGATGAAGTCGGCGGCCAGCTCGAGCAGCACGCTGGACTCGAACGAGGACGTCTGGGTGCGCCGGGAGGACGTCACCGACACGGCGTCGCGGCGGAAGCGAGTGAGTACGCCGGGGTCCCCGCGGAGACGACGCGATTGTCCCTGCTTTTCAGTGCAGGGTTCTCTCTCGCGCACGGAGATTGGGTGTCTAATTTTAGCGCCGCGCTGCCGAGAGCTCGGTGAACTTTCGACTCGGTCGCCGAAAGGTTTCTAAATCGGTGTGCTTCGCGACACCTCTACTGGTCGTTACCTAACCTTCGAACGCGGACGTGCCTGCAAGCTTGATTAGTTATCTCTGGCGCTGGGTTCTCACACAATTCGTTTATCGAAGGCGGTGCGAGACGGCGGCACGGTCAGCTGTTGTTATCGCGGGTTTCGGGAAAGCTGGCCGATATAAAGGAGGTCATGGAACTGGCGAGATTGTCGGCGGTTTTTGGTGAAATATCATCGGTATTGTGAGGGTTGTTTGAATACATTTCGAGAAAGAAGCGTTGTTCGCAATCTGACTCGAATCCCTAAGTACTTTATTTGCTCGTAAGTTGTAACAATTTCACTGGCAATTTGATCAAATTGGGTGTTCGAAAGACTGTCCCCCCCCCCCCCCCCCACGAAGAATTTGGTTAACCATGCTCGCGATGTCCAAGGTTTTCCCGCCAGAAACTCTTACCGCTTATAGGTGCAGCAGGCATTCAAGGATGAATGTTGAAACATTCGATAAAGATACATTGCAGCTAATTCCGAAGCTCTTCATTCCGCTTGAGTACCTAGCTGATTCCACTCACTAGGTGCCTGCCATTGAATTCCGTCGCCCGAACCCGATAAATACAGCTCGACGCCGATGTAAGAGGTCCGCGTCGTGAATGCTGATGGAGGCGGCGATCGTTGGCGATCGATAGCGGGCCGGCAGCGGCACATGTCAGGTGACAGGCTCCCTGGCGGTCTCGGCTAGCCAGTCGTCACTCGTCGACTTGTTGACTCAACGTACATCCCTTGGCCCGGGCACAGGGGGCGTCGTGGGATTAGGAAGTTGTTCGGACTTTCGGATACCGGCCTGTGCTCGGAAGTGGTATAGGGTTGTAGAGCGTACAGGTTCTTATTAAGATTTGGTCATTCATGTGGTTCCATTACGCTGGCATTCCTGTAGAGATCTATGCCTCCCCAAAAAATCGCGCATAAGCTCTTCCTATATGCTTTCCTCGGTCGATGCAGCGAGGATTGTTCTCGGCTTATTCGCGAAACTAAATGCCTGAGAGCGGCATGTTTCAAAATAAGCACTTGCCTCAACTCTCAGGTACAAAAATATACACGGAGTTATCTGATTCACTCTATTTATTCTAAACAGTTTGAAAGGTGACGCGAAAACTTTGTGTATGGTACCTACGTGAAATTCGTTGGAGTTTGCCAAGAGCAAAGCGGTGGATGGATGGAGCCGATCTCGGTTGGTTGGATGCTGGGAGACCACGTTCTCGCTCCGTGGGGACACTTCGTTAGCGACCGCCGTAGCCAGAAGCGGAAGATTATCAGATCGAATGCGGGACTTGACATTTAGGGAGATATAGGGCCCCAATTTTGTTTATATTATGGCCTTGGTTATTGCCAAATGTTCTGCATAAGTTTGCGTTCAGTATAATAAAGCATATAGAAATGTTTTATGAATTAAACAATACATACATCAATTAATAAAATTTAGATCCATTTGGGAGGTATGTTTATGTGGATCTGCCTGCTTGCGGCGTAAACCCCGAATCTGTTCCTGTCTTGCCCATGCCCATCCAATTGTCCAAGCACGCTTCTGGATTATCTGGGAAAGTCGCGTTGATCCCCATCCAGATCACGCTGCGGCCAACAAATGAGTGCGATTTAACGAAAGGGAACGGAGCCGACACGAATCCCAATCGAATCATGGATTATATCCGTCGGGGAAAGTAGGAAAATCCTTCGCTGGTCACCAAAATGCAAATTAGGTACCTCGATTACTGTCAATTGATCACCATGACAAAGTAATCTACCCCGGAGGTATCGGGCTCGGGGCCAGGATTTCAGCTCAGTGGGGCTCATGGAGCTCACCGAAACTCAGCCGGCCAACAACGCAATTCCAACCGGTCACCAAAGCCCACAGTGCGACCTTTCCGGGGTGCGTTGACCACACGGCACCTCGTCCGACCTCTCGCTGTGTCCCGCTCGGGCGTCGGCGTCGTGGCGCTAGGCACGCACGCGGCGGCGTCACGTGGCCACGTGATCGATACCCACCGCCTTTGTCTCGAGCTGGCGACGCCGTAGCGCGGCGCGGCAAGGCGGTGCAGGGTCTGGCGTCGTCACGCACGTAGCCCGGGGGGAGGCGTTTCGCGGGCTTGCCATGGCGCTGCCTCGCCGATTGGCTGCTGTGCACAGGACAAAGGGTTGGGGAACGAAATCGCACGCCGCATGTACTACATTGATTACTTACTAATGGAATGTGAAGTGCACGACGCTGGGAACCGTGCAAGCTTTCAAGAGTGGAGTGGTAATATTCTTTCGAAATGGTTCAAGTCGCGAAACTTCGGCTCTCTTTATAGCGGCAGTTTTGTTTACTAGCACTTTGCGCAGCATGCTCTATTGAAAATAACGTGGATTGACGAGGTTCGTTGTCGTACAATCGCCAACCATTAAAACGCCTCTAAACTCCAAGGAATGTTGATCGTCGTGGCATGGGGGACGTCGGACTAACTTCGGCCAGAAAGCACCGATGGCTCGAAATTACTATTAGGTAGTAGAGATGGGATTTGCTTGTTTTCCGTCGGCCCGGCCCGACACCGGCCCGACCGGTCGTGAGTCCGGCCCGGCCCGAGGCCCGACGGGGCTTACATTTTTCAGTCCGGCCCGGCCCGAAATATTTGTCCAAACGTAACATCTGTCCGAGGCTGTCCGAAAGTCCGAAGCTGTCCGAGACTGTCCGAAAGTCCGACACGGTCCGACAGTCCGACACGGTCCGAGAGTCCGACTCGGTCCGAGAGTCCGACACGGTCCGAGAGTCCGACTCGGTCCGAGAGTCCGACACGGTCCGAGAGTCCGACACGGTCCGAGAGTCCGACTCGGTCCGAGAGTCCGACTCGGTCCGAGAGTCCGACGGCCCGAAGCCCGGTCCGGCCCGGCCCGACATCTCAGATCCGAGGCCCGGCCCGGTCCGAGGCCCGACAATTGCAAAAAAATCTGTCCGGCCCAGCCCGAAAGTCGGGCCGGACTTTCGGACCGTTCGGACTTTTTCCCCCATCTCTATTAGGTAGCCTCATTTTGGCTGCTCCGTCCAAAAGCAGGAAGTAGATCTATTACCATTTACCCTAGATGTTTCATGTGCAAAAGTTTATTTTATTTCAATTTTCCTTTTACTTCGTTAGTAGTAATAGGATGACAAAACAGGGGGGGGGGGGGGTATTTTCGCATCGTTCGCAGAAGGCGACGCTGTGTATAATATATTCACTCTATTCATACAACAATTTTGATGGACGGAGCTCGTTATGGTACCTTTGTGTACCCAGCACACTCATACAAAGTTTTGTCGTTACATATTTCTCTATACCTAGACAGGTACATACATTACAAGAAGCATGCTCATATATTGAGCTCGCAGATTGCATGTGCATCGCTCGCAAGTCTTCCGTCCCTCCCCCACGCCCCCCTAATGTGCCATGAAATCACCCACATGGACTTTATCATCCCGATGTCCTTGGTCTTATCGCTTCCGTCCTTGGGGTTGTCGAAAAACGTGTCAATTTTTCGCAGTCATTTATATCTGCACAAGTATATACAACACATTGTGGTAGAGTGTTGCTGAGCCAAACAAGTTTGCTGTTTGTGCAACGATTAGCGCTACGTCCTTTCGACGTCTTCGAACCGTTCGGCCATGTGTGACTGTGCAGTGTGGGGCGAGGTTTTGTAAAATGCGGTTGTGTTGAGTGCGGATTGGAAAGACACGTGTCGATTGCATTCGATACTTAGCTAAAGTCAACATCTTGTCATCAAAATGAAGACAATGTGTGGTACAAAGTGTCATATTATGGCTCGTTATGGAGTTTATCAATTTATTGCTAAGTGTTGTAACCACTAGAGAGAAACGGTATCAGTTTATTAAATATTGATCTCATTTTTTTAATATTATACTATTGTAATTTGATAATTGCATCGAAATACCCGAACGCAACTGAATGTAGTCTGAAATTCAACACTAATCATAATCTTCAAAAATTGGTTGCAATTAGCTTGAGGACTTTTCGCTTTCTTTTGACAAGACAGCGGACATGGGGCATCAGCTGATCTTTATTGGGACTGTCAGTCTTTTGACAGCGAATGACCTAACCTAATTTTAGCATTTTCTGTAAATCGCAATTACGGCACGAAGAAGGTTTAACCAACATTTGACTTTTACTATCAGCACTTGGAAAGTCAGTACGAAGTGTAATGAGTTCGGTTAGCTGTTGCATCAGGGTCTCTCCCTCAATCCCGTGTATAATATAAGTATAAGGTATCTTGTATATATATGATGGCCACCCAACCATTCTTGATCCGTCGCCGTGTTGCTTAACTTCGGCCATCTCCCATATATTCCGTTTTTCCACCGAGCGTATAACTGCCATTGTATCCGAATGCCAATCTCGGTTGCTTCCTCCTGCTCTGGTGTATTAAATATCGCGAATCTTGCCTGGAAATAGACGACTGTAACAGACAAGTCGACGCCTCGGCGCATTATCAGCATCCGCGCCGCTTTGCACTTATCATTCACACAGATAGTGGCTGCCGCCAGAGATTGCGGCGACTTTCGGTTGTGAAAAAACATCCGAAGCTATCTCGTAGGATTTTAGACAAGCGTTGGTCGACGTCAGTTGCAGCCCTGCCTGTTGTAATATACGCGAGCTGCGGTGTATTATATAGCTAATTGGGTCGTGATTTGGCTTCGCCTCGCTAATGAGGTATTTAGTTGTAATTGGGTGTCTTATTTACTCGCTGATGAGATAGTGTTAGTTTGCCGTGCAGGTTATAGGTGAACGGCGTTCGGCCGGGTAAATCATACATGTGGGGCAGGTTGGACGTTGATTGTTTAATAGTAGGGAGGGTGTCGTTTGCTTTGGCGTCGATTGGTAATGTTTTGTAATTGTTAAACACGAAATCGGGGTTGTCACTTGCAGTCGGAGTGGCAGCTTTCAATGCTACTTGATTGTTTTATTTATTAGTAATCACTGTATTGTGTTGCAAGAGCTGAAAGCGCTGGCATTTGAATCAGTTTCCTTTATTCTGATTTCTTTTGCTATTCACTCTAAAAAGTAAGGAGCGAAATTAACTTCGAAGGAGCGAAATTTCACCCTTTTACAGTGTGAGAAGTGATCCAACCCTTTCGATTGAAATTCGCCCCTTAAATTGACTGAATAAATTCACTCCTTTTTCGACTTGCACTTTTATCTCCTTGTTCAGGGCGGAAATTTCAAATATCGCTCATTTCTGACTGAAAGTTAATTCCTATTTCATTCCTAAAAGGAATGACAATTCAAAATTCAAATGGAAATTTAAAAACACACAGAGATATTTATTTAAGAGAAGATCAAGTAACAGATACTGTGAAAGGTAAGTGAATCAATACTTGCACCCAAATGACCTGTCCCCACAGATAATGCTCACATCATCAAATGAGCAACGGTTACTCAAGGAACATATAATATGAAAGTTCGGTGGAATCTGATATGTAAATCTAATATTGACAAGTAATTTAGAATTGTAGGCGCAAGTATTGATGCACTTACCTTTCACCGAAATCATGATGACTTGATCCACACGGTAATTTATCTAGAAATCAAGCATTTCACAAACATCGCATTTGTATTATTTCGGGAACATAGAGTCCTCTACCAATCCGAATGAGCTAAAATCACCTTCAGTCTGTCTAAGGGACGAAAAATTCACTCCTTCATTTTTAGAGTACCTACTCCATGCATACGATTTTAACCGAAAGAATTTCTGGATATTTGGAAACTTCGAGAGGACTGATGGACTTTTTTATCCGAACAAACTTTTCGTTTGGGTGTTATACGATATAATTGAGAGTTGTAACCTGTAACAAATAGAGTAGAATCCGCCACCTATCGCTCGCCTGTTTGGTCAGTTCTTCCTCGCCACTCCCCATGGTATACCCACCATGCAGCTGTTGGAGTTTGGCCTCGTGGTATACGTCAGCGAGAGAATCTCACCAGTAGAATATCATTTTAGCCAATTCAAGTTTTGTTTTGGTTATCTTTTTAAGTGACATTACCTACCTACCTGTCTAGCAAGTTTAGTAGCCATTTTTTGCCCGTCGTTCTCCCATTTTCACCGCTTTCAGCGACAGCCGGCCGTGCCAGCACGATCACGCGCCTAGCACGCCGAAATCTGTGTCGCCACTTTGCTTGTCACTTTTCCTCGTTGATATTCGACTCGGCAGCCGCCGGGAAAACTATTGGAAATGCGAGGAGAGTTAACCAATAGCCCCGGGGACGTTGCAAAGTTTTCCCGGATCACTTTCGGAGCGCGCACGAGCGGGCGCGCCGAACTTCACGGGTTTCCTCTGCTCGGGGGAGGTGGAAATTCACTTTCACATCACGGCGCGGGCGGTGTGGGAGGGGACGAGGGAGAGGTGTGCTTAGGAAAAGCGTTCTCGCTCTTCCGGGAAAGTCGCCGATCCGATCCGGTCGGGAAATGCCGGGAAATGCCGGGAAACGGAAGACGACTCGCATGTGAATACGCGGCAAACCGAACGCACTCGGAACAAGTGCCACACGCGTCAAAGCGTCGACGTCGACGTCGACGTCGACGTCGACGAAGGGCGGCGCGATGCGTCTGGCGCGCGGAAGATTTTACGAGAGTTTGTTTACGATTGACTATTGTTTTCATCGGCAGACTTTTTATTTCGAACATTTTATGGGCATTTCACATTTGCAATAGCTGGAGAGCGGGCAAGGATACGTCGGATTTTATTTTCCGGGAAAATATTCCGGGAAAACATGAATATACCAGGAATATTCCAGGAGTATTCCAGGAGTATTCCAGGAGTATTCCAGGAGTATTCCAGGAAAAGTAAAATTGTGGGAACAAAGCATCCCATAAAAATCATCGTTGGAGATATAGAAGCAAACTTTGGGATAGAGAGTTCTCACTACCGTAAAGTATTATTACTTACATGATTTTGATTTTGACTCGTGTGGTAAGTGATGCAAAATCGCATTCGGTGAATGAAGACTAAGATTTTAAGTGGCCAGATTTCCCAAGGATATTGCCAGCATTTCCATGGAAAAATGTTCTATCGCCAAAGAAAATAACGAATGGCTCTATAGAAAAAACAAATTTTTGTGTATATAGTAACTGACTCATCAGCATCTTTCTGGGATATTCGGGGAAATGCCCACATTTCCGACAAACCCCCCACCCGAGACACTCCATCGCCCACGCCCCATGTCGCAACTGCAACTGCACCTCGCCGCGGGACGTGCATTACTTTGCCGATGCACATTTAGACGTGACTGCATCCAAATCGCCGGCACTGAGTGACGATCGCCGCGTGCTCTGGAACCGTTCGACGCGCAAGCGCGACCCGATTCCCGAATCGTCATGCGGCAGATTCGAGCGGTGGACCGTGCGATTCGGGATCTTCGTCGACAGCGCCCGGCAGTGGGCGGACGCGAAGAGCCGCGTTCGATCCCCGGCCCAGGGACTCGATGTTGTCTTCCGATGTCGACAGGATGACTGATGCGATACACAGCACCGAGGCAACGAAGCTTCCATTGATTTTGTTGTGGCTTTTGAAAATGTTAGTACTCACGTCAATGGAAGAGACGACGTGCAAAGCCTACGGTTCGAACCGCGAACAGTCTTGCGTGATAGATTCCGAGCGCAACTTTAAAAAAAAATGTGTTTGAGCAGCTAGATTGATGGCCAGGGGCTTCGAGTTTAATTCCATCATCATTATACCATTTTACAATTTTCCAGACATCTTTCCCCAGCTTTCAGTTTTAAAAGAAATGTACAGTCGCTCGCAATAAGGTGCATGATGAGGTGGTCTCTGACGCGGTGCTCTGGCCAACCAAAATTGCCTGCACCTTTGGCAGCGTTCGCTGCAGCAGGGTGCGGCTGACAAAAGGACTGTCACCCAACTTGTTCAAAGGACACCTCGAGGACATCCACGGATATACATTTAATACACACTGCAGTCTACACCGGTATGATTTTGAATGCCCTCTTTGACGTGAGAAGTCAACTAAACGTGCTGCACTTCTTCGTGGTTTCAATTCTATACTATACATATTTTTCACGTTTAGAAAAAGAGCAGAGTTTCACTCTAAAAGTTGCCTCCTTGCTGTTAGAAGGTAGAAAGGTGTCAACATTCGCAGGGGTCCCATTGTTTCGCTAAAGGGTTGAATGCTCTGACCTTCGGACGATTGACAGGCCAATTTCTACTGTATAACTAGCGTCCGCTCGACCATTTGGGCGAGGAATCCGAGCAGTGCACATGCAGTAGTGCCTGCGCAACGCCCCTCCTCGCTACGGGCCTCGGCGAACGAACGCGTCACCCACGACGGGACCGGCACGCAGAGGGCTCGGCAGTTGCTGCCGAGAGAGCGCTAATCAAGCGGCCAGTTAATTACTGGCTCGTTTATCATCTTGGCCAGAGAGAGCCGCGACTGCTAGAGAGTGGTCGACTGCCATGTCATTACCCGCTCTAAAGCAGCGGCGCGTGGTTTCAAGGTCACTGTTTTTCAACTAGAAATGTTGGTGGGATGTGGACCAGCCTCTGTCTCTCTCTCTCTTCAACGCGCTGACTAATTACATGGGTTGTATGTACATTTGAAACTATAATGCCTCGCTTAGTGCTACTTCCAACGAGCGTGCGCGTCGCGTTGCAGAACTATCAACCAATCAGCGTGCCCGATTTTGTCGCGTGACAAATCCGCAACTCAAGTTGCGAATGCGTCGCAACACGGGCAAAATATTTAACCTGTCCAAAATTTAGACGCGACTCGACGATGTTGCAGCAGCGGCGTTTTCGTAACGTCTTTCTGGCGTCAACGAGAAGGCATCAGAAGACTATGATATCCGTCACTATGTGGTGTCCATCTCATTTTAGATTTCAACTCGGCACTATTGTTATTTCCATGCGAAAACACATCGGAAAAACGAATTTCGAGGTTAGTCCGCCATTTTGCTCGGTTTTGCTGCGCATCTGTCGCAGCACTGTCTTCGCTGCACGTTTGTGTTGCCGAAAATTTTAGAGTGCACTAAACGAGAAATTACATTTGAGATATAGATTTGAGAAGGGTACAATAGTTGATAAGAGAGCATGACAAATCCCATGAGTGAAATGGCCTCCATGTCTATAGTCTGCCCATTCTCAACGCTCTATGTAGTACCTTATACTAGACTTGACAGTCAGTCTCGGGGCGGACATGGCGTCCCTGCTTGGAGTCTGTTCTATACAGGCACTCAGGTTATCGATTTCTCAAAACTCCACACGAGTCATCAACGCCATGCTATAGAAAGTGACAGAATGCCGAGTGACAAGAGCGGAGTTAGCCACTCCATGCGCGGCGATGGCCTCTCTCCGTCATCGCGAATGACTCTGGAAGCAGCCCGAGCGGCTCCAGCTACTGATTGCTCTCTGGCAGCGATCAGAAATGGAGGAGCGGAAAGTCGCGAGATGCCGGCCCGCGGTGGCTGCACAGCCTGGCGGCGACCGCAGCGACCCGTCGTTAACGAAAATGCCAACGGACTTTTGTCATTCGCAGCGGGGAAAACATTTCCTTGCGTGACAACAGCTGACGGCTGACATTTCTGGGTGACAGGCCAGATTAAAATTTATTACCACCGTCTGACGCGTTCTGCAATACTTGAAGCTAATATCATGAAATCCCTTCAATTGTACCAAATTGTACCAATGCAAATACCCATTCCTATAGCAAAGTAGCGAATTGCTTCTTTGGTATTCCATTATTATGGAAATAAAGGAACAGTGTATTTTTATTCGATTATCAGTCCGTACTATTGTCACTTCCTTCTATACGACGGAATGTCATTAACAATGCGGTGAAGCATATTGCGAAACCTATCGCCGCTAAATAAAATGACACAACAGAAACTGCAGCTGTTTTTTGACAATGGCTTTTTCTTAGACTTTCTATGAGTCAACAAGTAGTCGGTTTTTTTTAGCCTGGATCCGTCCCAATTCGTCGCTTGTCCGACGACGTCGACGCTGTCAGGCGGCCGGCCGGCGTCGTCGCTACTTGTTTTCGCCGCCGCCGCCGCCGCCGCCGCCGCCGCCGTCGCCGCCGTCGCCGTCGTCGCCGCCGTGCGGAATCGAGTAATGCTCGCTAATACAGTGCGAAAACAAAAGCCAGCTTTGTAAAAGCGATCAAGGTCACTTGTCCGATCGACCAGTAGCGAATTGATAGCTTTGTTTGTGTGTGTGACTTGCGAGAGAGGGAGAGGAGAAGGCGAGAGAGAGAGAGAGAGAGAGAGAGAGAGAGAGAGAGAGAGAGAGAGAGAGAGAGAGAGAGAGAGAGAGAGAGAGAGAGAGAGAGAGAGAGAGAGAGAGAGAGAGAGAGAGAGAGAGAGAGAGAGAGAGAGGGAGAGCAAGGGCGTATGTGTGTTTGTGGTGACCAGTTAACGGCTCAAAGAAAAAAACTCGCGTGGTCTTTATTCGTTTCACGACTGTGTGGAAAATTACTATCATGGCCAAGGTTCGATGTAGATGTTTAGATGTGTTGCATTATTCTAGTCCAGTTGCCGAGATGGCCGGTTGGATGTGTCTTATTTAAACAAAACGGTGCCAGTGCCACGAGATTCTCGAATTTTGCGATTAGTCTCGCGTACCATTCTTAAATCAGTGTTCGTGCATCACTATATACACACCAAGCTTGAACCTCCATTCACCTGAATATGGCCGTACTTTGAAACGTACTGGGCAGCATGGGCTCCCCTTCCAGTAGCGTCCCGTAAGCTACGGTATGGTTTCGGCAGTGGATCCAGTGAGATTTCCCAGTATAGATATCGGGATGCGACCTATGCGTATGCCGCCTCCACGCAGGATCAACTGACCTAGATGGCGCTCCATCTATATTTGTAGTTCGGCCGCTCTGCACCGAGCGTTAACGACTCAATGGACACATTGTTGATCGCCGATAGGCACTCCGTCGCGGTACTCCATCGCGTTTTGTTTCCCTCGTCGACCGGTCATGGCAGAAAGCCTGTCTCGGCTTTCGCGTCGACTTGGTCCATTCACAATTAGTGTGGCCGCCGCCCGGTTACCCCACCGACCGTGGTTTCGAGCAGCGCCGTTCGGAGGCCGCGGCGTCGGTTAATTACTGTACTGACGCCTCTCCGAAGTGTGTAATGGTGGCTCGGGTTCGACCCCTGCCACGGGCAAACGCCAGATTTTGACCTCGATATGTTCTTTCTTTATCGGGTCTATACGAATCTTTCCCAATAGTTTTTCTTGAAGTTGTCTGAATTTTCTACCGAGTACGTCACGATTGTAATTTTATAATTAAGCGAGTAACACAGTTAATATTTGCAGGAGGATCCGCCAGGGGAACGCGCGGATATCAATAACAGCATTTAAACCTGAACGATGTAGCAGGATTGTACAAATAGGAAAGAATACAAATTAATTTGTAGATTCAACACCGTTAGAGCACCTTAGGCGGACGTTTATTCTCTGTTCAGTACGAATAAAATACCAATAACTTCTGGAGGTGTTCTCAGTGAACGCACTCCGGACACGGCCGCCTCCTCATGGAAACCTCTCCTTCCCTGTCCGCCTTCTAGAGCGAAATGACCCTTTAGTCCCCATTTAACCTTGGAAGGAGGGGGCTTGCACGTGCCCACCTTACAAGAGATAAATACAATTAAGGCGTATCAAAACCACGTGTTTTTACCAGTGTTTTTAGCCAGCAGGTCCAGATGCACGAGGATTGCATAGCGACAGACTTGAAATCGTCTCTGTAGCGAGGTGTCGAGAGTTCCCTTGGTGCCATGCGAGCAGAGGTACCAGTCTGCGCGCAGCGTTATCTTATAATCCCCGAGTTTATATTTTCAGTTTTTTGCAGTGAAGGAAATAAGATTTCTTAACATATTGATATCCGAGCGTTGTGAACGATTTTCAACTTATTTAGCGTCGCCGCACCTCGCACATCCCGGCACATGAGTCGTCCTTTCCCTGCAAACGCGAGGCGACCGCACTCGACTTTAGAGGTCCAGCGACAATATCGCGCTTGGTAGATCCACGATTACGATTTGTGCTACCTTCCGTGATATACTACCTAAATCACAGTGTCAAATCGTTCAGAGTAATGTCACCCCCGCCCCCCGCCGATTGACACACACTCAAACACAAAAATATCGTCCTAATCAAATGATTTGTGTTGCCAAATGCCAAATAACACAGTTCGAGAATCAGTATGAGGTCTAGTTGGTCAGTGTTCACTGTTTATAACAATTAACAATTATAAGCACCCTGCAGCTATCAAGTTACGCGGAAAATGCTCTTTCTAATCGAAGGTTTTTGTTGAGAGTGTTGAGGCTCCGATATTGCTTCCTGAACCGCGATATTGTTAAAACCTATTGCCTACTTATGATCTCGTTTTTTTTTTTAAATATTTGATTTGAACATATTTTTAGCTATGGGTAACATAAAAAAAATCCGTCACCCTAAAAATTAACGTAAAAACTTCGTTTCACAAGGAATTGACAATCGCATAAGCACGTCCTAACAATGGAATATTCAAAATAATCGAAATATAGAAATCAGTCGATTTTCAGATTGACAACTAGGAATTATTTCTGGGAATGTGGCTTAGTACCAACACCATCCAGGCGATAAGCGGCTTAGTGATGGATTTCGTTACGACCAGACATCCAGTATAAAACACTGAAATATTTATCGATCTAATATCCGCAATTTTCACCCGATCACTTCCATTCAAAATGATATTCGCTCTGTGACGTCACGAATCCAATCGTACCAATTAAACTAAATATTTTCTGATTTTTAGGTTTTTTTTTAGAAATGTGAGATGTTTTGAAATAAAGCGATAAAAAATAATCCGTCAGGAGCGATAAGCCTGCTTGTTTTTTTTTTTACAAAGAATTGAGTAGATAGGCGCTCTAGACTCGACTGTTAGTTTCGAAGTGTAGCTTGGACACGGGGGTGGGGGGCATGGCACAGGCATTGGCACAGTTGGACTGCAGTGTTTTGCGAGACACAAGACCAGGAGCGTGAGAAAACACGTTTTTCTGCCTTGAGAGCTGGAGAACGACTGTTCTCGCGAAAAAAAACATAAAGCAACTTTTGCAAGTAGATGTGGGCATGATACCCATGAAGTGTCAAAACCATAACAAAACACTAATTCGCGTAAACCAGTCTGGAATTTTTCGCTAGGAGGAAAAGAGCTGAAATATCAATGCCATGAATAATATGAGTAACAAGTGACGTACGAAACTCATCTATATAACAAAGCCATAGTGCAAACACAACGGGAAATCAAATAATTTGTAATATCACCTACATGAAGGACTCGTTTCTTTAGTCCGATTCCAAATCGGTCCATTGGCACAGGTATGGGCCAGGTATTGGCACAGGTATTGGCACAGGTATTGGCACAGGTATTGGCACAGTTGGACTGCGATGTTTTGCGAGACATATGACCAGGAGCGTGAGAAAACACGCCCTTCTGCCTTGAGAGCTAGTAGCCGTGGGTATGATGCCCGTTAGGAGTGCTCTTCGCATATAATCCGCTTATCGCAGCTCATGATAACAACCACAACAATCTTGGCACGTGCGAACAAAGAAATAACTAACAATCTCCGAGATTTATGCAATTAAAATGTTCCGGGAATCGCGATAAGCACAAACACAAATTATCATCAAATGTAAAAAACAAATAATTTCTTGTATATTGAGTTGAAATTAACACGATAGGGTTCGATTTTGATAGCTGATCACAATCGATGTTGAATCAAAGTTTTCGTGCACCAAATGGCCTTTCTAGAAGACTTTTGGACCGTTACAAAAATTCCCGTGGAGTCTTAAAAATTAACCCGCGCTGCGAACCTGTGGGTCGGCTATAATCCTCTGCATCCGCCTCTCGACGCAACTAACAAAAACATAATGATTCTTGTTGACAATTCCGTTGAGGGTGATCGCTAAATATTAGTGGCGCAGACTGATCGCATACGTGAGGCATAAAAAGAGGGTATAAATTTGCTCCACAGTCTTTGAAAAAAAAACTCTGCATATGGGAAGGAGTGCGCGCTGTTTCGGGTCTCAGCCTTTTTCCCAAAAAAAGAGTGAATGGATATCATTTCACAACCGATGCATAGATCTTATTTAGAGCTCATTTAGTCGATTTTTGAAAAATTGCACCATACACATTTTTGAAAATATCAAATTGTTGTGATAACCCGAAACTAGAGGTACTCTTCCTTCATCTACCGGTATGTTAAAATTGAAGATTGTAACACATTTAGGGGTTCATTTCAGTGTTCGATTGGACCTCTGCATTCAACGTTTACATGGGGGTGGGGGTGAAAGGACTAACCGTGAGCAGCAACACAAATAACGTTAACTATATTATTTTGTTATTGCCTCAGGTAATAAATAATATGTACCAAAGCTAAAGTGGGCGGATCAGTTCGCCAGAACGTGGCTTTCAGACCCTTTTTTTCCACCGTTTGAGGGTCACATCGTTGAAGTTATCATTTCAATATTTTAATACGTTGTAAACAAAAGATGTGAAATTGAGTAACCACGGCCCTTTTTTCGAAAATTTTCCCCCGGAACGCTTGAACCACCCCGAAACTATTCATTTTTGACCTTCTTTAGAGCCATGTATACGAAAGTGCAATAGAGAATTCGAAAAAAGGGCCATGGTTACCCAATTTGAGGTTTTTTGTCTACCACATACTGAAATATTGAAATGATTACGTCAACGATGTGACCCTCAAACGGTGGAAAAAATGGGTCTGTTTCAAAATTTTCCATTATCAATTTTTAACTTTGTACACCCTACGACTGCTTCTCGACAAAATATGAGACGTTGTTGTTACTCCGTGCCTCTCGTTATCGCGCTACTTAGGGATTTACAAAGTTTGAGTCAACTCTTCAAAAAATAAACAATCTGAACTGTTCCGTATCCTTAAGTAAAATAGTTACTTTGAACTGTCCGTTTCCAGAAAACTCTGGACTCATTCGCGAGGCGCGAAATCGAGACGAGAAGCAACGTGTCAAAAGTCAAAACTTGACCATGCGAAAAAAAGGAACAAGTTTTAAGCGCACGCCTTTACCGTTAGAAGGAAGTTTAATATTTCTAAAAGGTCTTGTTATGTTGTCATGCCTACCCATTAGATCTGCTTTAAATGATGTGGCATATAGGTAGTATCTGCATTTGCATGAGATGCTGTCCTGTTGTGTTGTGGCTCTAGCTGGGCTCGAAGAGGCGCGGTTCGCTAGGGGTCACATGCCGTACGCGCGAAAGCTGGCATGCAAACTACAAAAAAGTACCTTGAGCTGCAGTGGCTTTACAAGAAAATCTAGCCAAGCGAGTCAATGAATGTATCATAAAAAAGTTTCCAACTGCGTTATTCAGAGCCCAGATTGGAACAATTTGTATGGAAATTGTTGTGCCGTATGGCAAGCAAGTAGTAAAAACGAGCCTAAAGACTGTAATAACATGATATTCTTTATTTTTACGTTGGCTTAGGTTAAACAGCCCATAATTTGTTCTTATCCATGCTATATGAAATCCTCAATCGAGTTCACTCCGAGTTCACTATAAGTTCTTACCTCAACGAAATATTGATCTAGGAACCCTTTCCACCCTCCCAGCTGTCATGGGACCACGTGAACTTTTCGCATGGCGGCAAAGGTTAAAGCTGCGTGTCTCGCTAGAGAATTCCTCCTGTACGTTCGCGCCGCCCAACAGTTCCCTTGAAGTTCCCTTGAAGTTCTTCGTCCAGCAACAGTACGCACGCGCGGGAACAGGGTGCACACCCCTGCTTTACCTTCGTGAGATGAATAGGTCCATCATCGACACATTCTCGTCACACCCTAATATTTGGCGCCACTGCAGAAGCCACGCGTTAAAACCTCGTTAAAATACATCGGCTATCGAACCACCAAACAGTTTAGGAGTCTTGTAAGCACAGCGATTCTGAAGCGATCAGAAGTGATTCAGCGATCTGAAGTTAAGCAACATTGCGTAGAGTCGGGATGTGGGTGGGTGACCATACATACAAACGATCAGTTTCTTTTGGGAGGGAGCTAGAGGGATTAAGTGAAAGTTCAGCAAAGTTAGTAAAACATATTATACCCGAGAGTTTCTTTCAAAGATGTCGACCTTCGGCCCCCCCCCCCCACACTGTGTTTTGCCCCTAGGAGCGTTGCCCTAGTCCCGGCGTCACGGGCAGTGTGTCAGCAGGGTGGAAGAGGCTCGGCCAGGGTCGATGGAGCCCGCAGTGGGCGGGGCGCGACGGGGGCGCAACTGCGTCGCGACGCCTTCGCAGCGTCGCGGGGGTGCAGTCACGGTGCGTGGAAGTGCGTCGAAATGCGTGTGCTCGCGAGCAGTGCATGTGTGCGGGGCAACGCCAATGGGCGGTGCACTGTTAATCGCTTGAACTTGATCGCAATCAAGTTCTTTACTGGCTTTACACAACCTGCGATGTGTCTGTGTGTCGTGTAGCGAATGAATTCTAAACGATCGTTGTGAAGCACATGCGTTTCGAGTGCGGGGAGACATCTAGGTAGCGAATTCGGCGTCGATATTAGCTCGTGGCGCTGCGAGCGGCGTGTTACTGTGCACAACGTTACTGGGTACAGCGTTATGGGATATTAAGTGCTCTTGGCCTTCGATGTCGATTTCGATTTGGATTTGTTAACCTCTGCTCGCTTTTCTCGCTTTTCACAGGTAACACTCGGTCATTGCCACTACAATTATATCATTTAAACGCGAGGGGAGTGGTTTTTCTTTCTCAATGAGGACCATTTTGCCGTAGTATAGACATGCGCACCGGACACTTTCAGACTCCTCCGCGTTGTCTGAGTTGGACCACTATTTTACACATGGGTTGTGCGCTCTAAAACTCTAGTAGTAGTACTATATGGTGTTGGGAAGGAAGGGGGGGGGGGATTACTTTCCGATCGCATGTATATCTACCTCCTTACGATAAAATACGTCACCTGACATTTTACTTATATATAGTGCTTGCTATATATATTCCAAATGTTATGCCGACGTTTTATTTATGATTATTCAACCAATTTGAAGCATGTTCGTTCCTTCCCTCCCAACACTTTGCTACACTTCGTTGGGAGGCAATTGGTTCACCGACACAATCGCTACCTGCCACGCTACCTGCATCAATGAGGGTTAGGTCCGCGACCCACAGGTTGAATTCCAGGAGCTCGAGCCCTACCCGATACACCTAGGTCGATGTCGACGTGACAGCGAGAGAGCGAGACGGACAGAGACAGAGCGATGGGTCGTGCAAATCGAATGCGGTCGCTCTTCGGCAGCTATCGAATCGATATCGGCTTCTGGCTCGGCGTTAAGGCCCATTCACAACCAACTTTAACTTTAACTCCAGTGCTTGTAGTACGCGCGTCCATAGAAGTGTTCACATCAACTTGACTTTGACTTAAGTAATTGACTTAAACTTTAAATCGAAGTTTGGTCATGCCAAACATTTCGACAGAAATATAAAGTTTGACTTTAGTAGGAACCAATCCGGATCAGCCACTGCCGACTGAACTGAGGAACGTCACCGAATCTCTAGCCGAAAAGCAATTTCAGTTGTGCAATTCATCTTTCATCTATAAGGGGTTTTTAAAACAAAATTATAGAAGGATTAACAATGAAATAATTTTGGTAAGGTTGTACGAAATACACCCCCTAGTGACGCTGTCAACAACAGCTGATGTAAAATTCCTTGACTTTAAATTTTGGTTGTGGCCTCTATTGATAAGTTAAAGTTAAAGTCACAGTTAAAGTTAAAGTTAAAGTTGGTTGTGAATGGGCCTTTAGACTCGGATCGAATGGACGCCGGCCGGCCGCGGGCTTTGTGCGTTCGCGTAGCGCGTATCGCGTATCGCAGCCTCGACGGCTAAGTAAGTTGTTTACGCGCTCGCCGGGAGTTGGCATGAGTTGTTTTCTGTGTTTTCCGAGCGAGCGCTCGCTCTCTCGTGGAAGATTTGATCGGAAACAGATGATGGAAGTTCGAATCCTCGGAGCGCTGGGCTATTTTTACTCTGCAATCATAATATTTCGGCTGAATTTCGGACCGCTGGACCAGGGACAGCCTATCTCCCAATCGCCTACCCCTCCCCCCCCCCCTTCCCCGGATCCTCCTGCCACGCCGCACCTTGGCGTCGGCGTCGTTGTGGATCGGTAGCGGAACGGTGAAAGACAGACTCCAGGCGTCGATTGTAAAGAACCATTCACAATATTGGCAACCGTGCTAATGGTTAAATAAACATTTTTTATCAGCTCACAATAGTAATATCATTACAGTACCATTATAATACCTTAAATAAACATTTTTTATCAGCCCATAATAATAATATCATTATAGTACCATAATAATACCTTATTTCATTATTAAGCATCTATATAATTATGAAATTACCATGTTATACGGTAAAAAGAATTAGATACTCATCATGATGAAGTACTTCTGGGGTTTGATTGGCATGCGGTTTATGATTTTGCACGATGAACAATTTCTACTGCAGGTGTATTTTTCCTTTTAGAAATTGTTCGTATCTTTCGTATTTTCGTGTTCTTTCGTGTTTTTCGTATTTTTCGTTTCGATCTTTTTTCGTATGATTACAAGCAATCGAGCAATGAATTGCTTAGCAAAGTATTAACTTTCTTTTACGACGTGCTAGGTAAACAACACATTTCATGTAACGCCTCAGTGCTTACAGTTCAAGACTCGAATCAGCCGTCACGACGGCAAGGTGTTCGTTATAGACACCACTAAACCTCAGCCAAAACACTCATGACCGGTATTACATTACAATGGTGTCTTAACCCAGAGTTAAAGTAGGTGCACAGATTAGGGTAAGCTCTTTCGCATGGCAATCGCCAATATGACGGCGTGGAGTTCATCTGGCACGGCTTAACACTTGACCCAGAATTTAAAAAATGTGCAATACCAACCATACGCGGTGTCCAATCCCTCGGAACCAAACGACGTCTCATGTACAGTTCCCACTCCCTCGGAACCAAAACGACGTCTCATGTATAGTTCCCACTCCCTCGGAACCAAACAACGTATCATGTATAGTTCCCACTCCCTCGGAACCAAACGACGTCTCATGTATAGTTCCCACTCCCTCGGAACCAAAACGACGTCTCATGTATAGTTCTCACTCCCTCGGAACCAAAACGACGTCTCATGTATAGTTCCCACTCCCTCGGAACCAAAACGACATCTCATGTATAGTTCCCACTCCCTCGGAACCAAAACGACATCTCATGTATAGTTCCCACTCCCGCCGCGACACTGCCCGTGTTCCCCATGCGACGCGCGGCGCTCGAGTCGGCCATCCCAGGCGGCGACCGGGCCGCGGTGTCGGGAAGCCAAACGAACACATTGGGCCTTGACGGCGGCGGCGAGGTTCAACGACACCCGCCATGTGCAAACCAATTGCATCTGGCGGCGCTGCTGCGGCCCGAACGGTTTCCTCGGTTGCGTCAATCGACGGGCGGCCGCAGCCGAGGCCGACGCCGACGCCGCACGCGATTGAACGACGCCCTCGGTGACGAACGCCGATCGGCGTAGGCTTGCGTGGATCGCCTTGTCGGCGGACGGGCTTCGGAGGGGGCGGGACATTCGGCGGCCATCTTTGGCTTTGGGTTGGGGAGGACCGAGTGATCATTTGAGTCGCTTCGAGTTCGTTTTGTCGGTTATTAAGTGATCTAGACCGGCCGAGCGGTGTCCAGGTCCGGGTCTCAGAGCGATCTTTGATCACTGAGTCATATAAAAGTTTCCGAACAGGTTGTTTTCCACGGATTTGAATCTTTTCAACCTCTTCCCGATTATACTTGCACCATGTTCATCAAATCGGCCATACGCTCCAAACCTAAGAAGAACAATCAGTTTGCTCACAAGTCGTTTAGGCATCGATTATCGGATTTGATGAATCTCGCCTCATAATTTACATATGCATGTCGGTATTCGGATCACCACCAAACCATCGGGCTTTTGGCTGCGTGGTGGGAGGTTTATTTGAGGTGCTAACCGGTAAAATTGTACTTCTCAGCTGAAACAGAACCCTAGCAAGCACGATTGATGCAAGTGGCCGGGAATCGCCGTAACGTAACGTACCTGCAGGACGACTCTAAGACCTGCAGGACTCTTTAAGGTCCTGTTTGGATCACACAAGCCTGGTACTGCACGGTTCATGGCCAGTCTGGATCGAACGAAGCCGTACAAGCAATGATGAGACCAACTGTAGGGGAAGGCTGTTAGTTCGGAAACTCCTTCATTAGTTTCAAGGTCACGCGTTGCTGGCTTATGTAGTCCTGGAAAAACAAAGGTTTTCCACAGCACGGGCGATTGGACCGAATGGGATTGTTTCACTTTCGACGCACCGATGACCTTACCGAAAAATTGGGTTGCACTCGTCATCGTAACCTACACGAAAATGCATCGACCCGAGCTTATCTCTGCAGTGATCGAAGCTAGAACCTGTTTGAAGTCCACCGATATCAGTTTCGTCCATTTTGGCAGTTGGAAGTCCCTTGCTGGAATGATCCACGTCGGCGTTTAGCGATCGGTGTCACCGCGTCTCGTGACGTAGTATACCCGGCCGGGATCGAACCCAGCGTGGGGTGCGTGCTTCATTGGGTGGACGCGTACTCAGAGTACGGTGCACCCTGCGTGTACATACCCGTTGTGGTTGGGGGGGGGGGGGGGGGCGCTATGCGCAATCAACTTATTTTCCAGATGGGATTTCTAAATTGGATTTTAAAATCAACTAGGTTATGTCAAGAACGTAGATACGAAACTTAATAGGAAACTTGTTTGAGTGTTATTTTTGAAATTCTTAATAGGCCACCCCATCGATAACTTTCAAATTCAACAATTGTAGGGTAAGCTGAGAATGTTATACACATAATAATGAGTTATACTTATAAGTTGTCCAGTAAAGAAAATTTACCACGCAATATTTTAATTTATTTTGCCGTAGGCACTGAAATTTCTGCAGTGCTTATAAAAAGGAGGAAAAAGTCGCCATGTTGCCCTGGTGCTCCGCCCATCGAAGCCATGTCCATGCTTTCTCAGGTGATTGGCGGCTAGTGGATGATAAAGTGGTTCGTATCTTATAACCGAACGGAAACATCTATCACAACCTACCATCAAAAGATTATCGAACTCGGTCGTATTTCAACCTTTATAGTAAAGAAATTAGAGTTTATCGATCAATACCCCCACTAGGCACGATTCCGTGGTGTGTGGCACAAAGATTTTGCGTACTTCCCCGCACCTCACCTGCAGTGTTGAGAACGCGGTGCATGAAGTGAGTGGTCGATACCAACGACTTTCAACGCCGCAGTCGCGCCACCGTCAATCCTTCCAAGTGACGATTCCTGCGTGAAATCAGGGGTTGATCCAATTAGTGAGCCCAGAGTGTGCAATCTTAGGTGTGGCAATTGGAACACTTACCCACACGAAAAAGCATAAACGAACATATATGATACATACAGGGAAAATTACGAAAGTGCAATATCTTATAAGAAACTTATATGTTTCTTATAAAAATGTGATCCTTCCATATATGTTTCATATATGCACATATATGTTTTTTGTATGTACTTCCGTGTGGGTAATGCGGATGCATATTTTTTCAAGTATGGCTGTGGAGAGGGGGAGGGGGAAAGTGGCATGAGCATCCACATTTTAGTAAATAGCAGGCGTTTTTTGTAGCATGTGCCAAAATAGTTATAAGTTTGCACAATAGCAGAAACCAGCAGAAAAAGCATAAACCAAAGCAGGAAATGTGTATGTTCGTTGCTTTAAGCTAGGGAAATGGTGGGGACGGTTCTGACCGTTCTAATTACGTTGTGCAATCCTAACGAATTTCCCCTGACAATTGACGAACAACATGATTCCATCATCCTCGCTGCACATTATGCGTCTCGAGCGACATTACGCACGCAGAACAATGGCAATCGCGTTCCATCGATCGATCTACGTCCCACCGGCACAAAGGAGGCCGGCCGGTGCCTTGACGTCTGCCCCGCGACGCCCAATCATAGGTCAGTGCTGCCAAGACGCCGGCCAAAAGCACGCTCGCGGAACACGTCACCGCCGCATTCTTGGCACGCGTCACTTTTGTTTTTCGCGCTGCGCCCCGCGTGCTGCCGAGCGGGGCGCGCTGCGGGTTCGATTGATTCGGCGTGCGGGCTCGAAATAGGCCGAGCGCCGTCGGTGACGGGGAGAGGACGAGGCGGGATGGAGGACATTTTATCTTTGAGTGAGACGATACTTTTTTGTTTCAATCTTCGTCTGATAAGGGGATTCGAACCTGAGTCCTGCGCTGCAACGCTAGCTGTGACTCTGAACGTCTCCGGGTGCTCAGGAGTGAATGCTCAGGATGCTCAGGGCTCTCAGGAGTGAACATTAAGGATTGCAAGCGATTGCGTCATGAATGAAATTTGGAAAATTGAGAATGAATATCCGATTTTACGTGCATTTTTTTATCAGATAAAGTATAGTGCCTATATTCGCTCCAGCCAGGCCTGGAAACAGAGATGCTCTGTCTTGTTATCTGGTTACGATGTGACGAGTGCCAGTTGTGTATTAATTTCTCTTAAAATGTCCATCCGTGAGTCGATTGTACCGCGACTGTGTTTGACCAACAAAAACTCCCGGCTTTCGTTTGGCGATGCCCTAATACAGCTGACAAGAGCATTTACCCCGAATTCATACCGTTCATATCAATTTGTATCAACGCGATACGTTAACACATACACGTTAACCAATGCTCTTCTGCGAAGGCGAACAAGCCTCAAAATATGTTGTTTCAAATCTCCGTTTCGCGTCCACACACCGGTACATGTGTTGGTCGTGGTCTATTCATGCGTCCACACTCCAAACGCCCTCTCCTTCGCTACCAAGACTCTCTGGCGCAGCACACGTCGTCGTCAACACCGCCAGCTCGGGGCGCGACCTTTCGACGTCGCGACGCCAGTTTTAACCTCGACGTCGCCTAATCAACTCTGCCCCTGATCGACACGCAGTCGGCAAGCCCGCCGCGCACACATGTAACAATTGTTGCCTGCACGGTAGACGCTCGGGGGCGCGCGCGGCGGGGGAATCGATAGCGTGGTGTCACCTGACGGCGTGTGGCGACACCACCTTGGCCTGGCGAGTGCCGCGCGACCACGTGACGGGTTCGCGCGCGAATGTCGATAACGTATCGACCGGCCTTTGTGTCTGGAGTTTGCATGGAGAGGCGTTGAATGGGCTCGGAGAGTGGAGTGACGGAGACGTCTGTAGGTGGGCACTTGTGGGCAAAAATTGGCATTTTTTGTGCTGTGGAAATTGTAGAAAATAGAAATGTCTATATAGCAACGATCTCTAAGGGATTACTAAGACCGTTGTCTGTGGAGCGGGGTTTTTGTTTCTAATCATTAGCGTCACTTATTCTCTTAATACTCACAGTTGTTTGGATCACTGTAGAATTTCACCCCTAGGAAAGGTGTGGGAGATGATTTGGTGAAGCCCCTAGAGTTTCAATTTCAAATGCAACGTGCTTCGCATGTTTTGATGCAACAGCAACGATAATTTCGGGTTTATTGACTGTACAGTGTACTCAGGTCTCAGACTGTCAATTCTCTTGAAATATTTGAGTACGCACCTACTCCAAAGAGCGAAGTTTAGATTTACCAAGACATGTACCATGAGAGATGGACCGCTGGCATGGGTCCTTGAAATTCGAAAATTAAACTTTGAACCAATAATTGAAAACAGAGACCGGATCCACAAAGCAGATATATACCATATAGTAAAAACTGTTGTAAGAACAAACTTATCACTGCTCTTGTTTTGACCCTGTTTTGTGGATACCATGGAAAGCTATTATCCTGACAGGATTTATATTTTCCTCCAAAGCCGACTGAATTATTCGTCAAATCAATCCAATTTCGAGTCCAACTGAAACCTAACACCGAAGTCCTAATTCAACAACAGTTTTTATCAGCCATCAAACGTTGACGTAGCGACTTTAACTGTCCCATTCGCGTTTACTACCGCACTAACAAAGCTATGCGTAGACAAGCACCTCGCACGTGCACCGAAGCATCGGGGACGTGTCAAGTGGCACATGACGACGCCGTTTACGCCGTGGACGTCGCGACGCTAACAAGGTGGAGGAGAGGACGGAGTCGTGCTTGCCAACAAGCTCGCCTAGTCCCGGGGTCGGGTTGCCCGCGCTTGCCTCTCTTTTAGCGCCGACGGGGGAGTGTGCCCTATCTCGGGGACGCTTCGGCGCTCAAGTATTAGCGTACTTTGTAATGGAAATGGAAATGATGTTATACGTCTAAACGAAATATTGAATGCTCTGGTGAAAATCTCGAGGGAAATGTATGCTAAGTAGGTACCTTTACAGTAATTGGAGGGGCATAATTCTGGAATTTTTCAGATGCTATAGCATCTGAAATATCTTCCAGTTGCCAAAGTATACTTTGGCAACTGGAAGATACTTAAATAGCTTTATTGAAATAGTTTTTTCCCTCTAGTAAAAGGCAATTGAGTGTCCGGTTTTACAGAGCGTTTTGGAACAGCTGTGAGATGAACACATAGGTTTGTTTCTAATGGGCAGGAAAGATCTGAAAGTTATCCACGATTCAGTTGTAGAAGTTATTTACGCCTCGGAGCTCCACGCGGGTGTCGAGCTCGGAGCTTAAAACTTTTGTGTGAACCCGGAGATGAAAAAGTTTCAACCTTTCCAGTTTTTCCCAAACTGTATGCTTACTAGTTTCATATTGCCTTAACTTTCGAACCTTATATTGCTGCTTTGGAATATAATACGGTCTGTAATATTTGGCACATGGTGCAATTAAGGTCGATTTAAGCAACGCCTTTAAAAAAAAAAAAAAAAAAAAAAAAAAAAACTCTATAACTGACAATCACGTACCTGCACCTAGGTATAGGTAGGTATTGCTTTTCAAATGTATACTGAAAATTGAATAAAATGAAAGTGTCCTCAACATCAAAGCATGCTGCTTCTCTATAAATAAGTGGAAAATACGACGCCCCCTTCCCACCCCCTCGCCCCCATTAATTATCAATCTCATCTGATATTATATAAGTATTCCCATCACTCTTTGAAATGGAACGAGCCATTGAAAGTAACTTCAAACGTAAGCCATTGCATATTCGATAAATCAACTAAATCGGATCAGAAAACTCAATAAACACGAACCCCAAACGTGGCTCCTTTATGCCGAAAGTGGGCCACACGGCGTCGGTGAACCACGCAAGCGCGCCGCGGCGTCGGCGTCGCGACGCTATCTCGTGCCCGCGGCGCCCTATCTCGGCCTAGTGGGGGGGCGCCGACGTGGACGCCGTGGGGGCAGTGCATGGGCCAGTAGCAGAGCGCTCGCGGTGCCGACAGGATGGCGACAGCACTAGCAGACAGCGTGGGGCAGTGGTGTGCGCTCGTGCCGGTAGCGGTGCCGGTGCCGGTGCCGAGCGAGTGAGGTCTGGTCTTGGTGCCAGTGTGCTAGTGCCGGCGTGCAGCTGCTGTTTTCGCGTGAAATTAGTCAACTTTCGGTGGGTTGCTTTGTTGGAGCGCTGTGACAATCCGTGTGCGCGCGACAAAAGAGTCTTTCTCGGTAGAGTGTGTGATTCTTTTTCGGGCTGTATCGGAGATTGATTAAATCGTTGTTCGCTCTCAAGTGAAGAACTGTGTTTGAAGCGATTGTTGGAACTAGACGAGTGCTCAAATATTCGAGCATTGCAAATTTGAAGAGAAAATTGATTTCTCAACACGTAGAGAAATAGACATTTTGAATTCAGTTTCTATATTTATCGGAATAGAGTTTCCAGCCAGCGTTCGCTTTCGTTGATGAAGTTTCTTTTTCATTCAATTTGCTTTTGCTCGCAAAAGTTCTTCTTGAGAAGCGTGTGACATCATTTTCCCAATCCAATTGAAAAGTTTTTGATGCGCGTTTCTTATTTGACAGTTACTATCGTAACGATACTTTAAAGAGTTGGACGTATTCTGTGAACTTAATTCCAACCGCGTGCTTTGAACCTCAAGGAGTGTCATACGCGGCCTATTTAACCGAGCCGGCTAAACGCCCCAGCTGCCCAATGCGGGTCTCGATGCGACTCCGATGATACCCTCCTACGAGATCATGTTCTTCGGCCACGGCAGCTTCCGGCCGCACCGGCCAAAGGTAGTACAACGCCTCCCATCACCCGGACGATGCCATCGACGATGATGCCGATAGGCCTTGGCGTAATTAGGTTAACTACCGCCGAGGCTTTGTCGAAGCTTATCGCGGCGCGGAGACGAGGATCGCTGTTTACGGTTTTACGGCGAGGAATTTTTCATTTTGTGAGCAATTTGTTGGAGTGCATTTTCATATCGGTATTATTGCCCCTCGTATATTTAAACTTTAAACCGTGATTAGTGCTGTAGGAGACTTTCGCGATGTACAACTCATACCTTATGTTTCAAACCATCAACCTATCTTATCAACCCCCTCCTATCAACCTACCCAATGCCTATCAACCCCCCATTAGCTCTATCAACCGAAAGTTCCCTATCAACCTATCTTTCAAACCATGTATCTTCAAACGTGGGTCGCAGTGTCTGTGGATGTCATGTTCCGAACAATTCTCCCAGGAATACCCATGAATCGTGATAATATAGACGAAGAGCTATAAACAGTCTTTTACAAGGTGGTTCCAAGATTAGATGTCGCAATTCACTTCCCTCGTCAACTTCGTCTCCCAATTTCGTCTCCCAACTTCAAGTCCCCACATGAACTGTCAATAACACATCAATTGAACCCAGATGCCAGACAATAAAATTAAAACGCTGCCCTCATAGCCTCGACGCGGCAGGACAGACGTCGATCCCATGTGACAGTTTCATGTCGTAAACATCTTTCGTCGGGGTCGCCGCTGTAGGATGTCTATAGCGGATGCAAAGCGCCTTGTTGCTACCGCCATCACGCCATGTTTGCGTACTACTGCCGAGAATTGATGGCATGTGAATTAATTCCCGTGTTTTTCCATCCCGAGGCTCGAGCTCATGATCGTTCGTCGTCCGGCGTAAATTGTTGTTTGCGTCCGGCGTCTGTTTGCGTACCACGCATCATGTGCACACACTCAGTATTCCGTAGCCATCAAGGGGGAATACGTTCGAGTATTTTTCGTGGGCGTTTTGTGTTTTCATTTTCGGGGCATCGAAATTGAAAAATCTCAACAAGTTGTGTACAATATTGGAAAAAGTTTTTGACAGAACTCAAAGCAATGCACACAATTCCGAAACAGATACATGCAAAGTGTTTATTTGGTAGGTAAATAAACACACAGTCACATTTGGCAAAATGCTCGCTCTCTTATAGGGTCTATAAAAAGCGAAGTCCAGGGACGGTAGGTTGGATAAAGCAAAACTTTTCTCATCAAGCGAGGAGAGAGCGAATTCAGTAAATATACCATCTCATTTCGAGGAAGAGAACCACCCTCGGGAGATCCCGCCCTATTGGAGCCTACATCTATTCGGGAGCCGATCATCCGACGAGTCTACCAAGACTTTGACGCGACACTGACTTATAGTAATTGCTGTGTTTACGTCCAGACTCCACCGCCGAGAGAAGAGTGCCAGCGAAGCGACCGATAGGACCACGTCCTCCCCGACGTGTTGCCTGATCGATGCTGCACATCCGCTCGCGTCTTGGTGCATTGCGACAAACAGCCGGCAACGGCCATTGCACGTGCCGTTGTGGTGCCGTTGTGGTGCCCGTTGTGGCTCGGATGCCGAGAGGACACGCGGGTCAGCGAGATGGGAATACGGCGGCGAACACTGTTGCGCATCGCCGTAGTTTATGGCCACTCTGGGACTCTGATGGCAACCTATTTATATGGCGGACATTGTGGAGTTCCGCCATTACGTATTCCCGATATCTGTCGTTTATCACGCACATTTTTTAACCATGGGGTTCGCGTAGTCAAGGCGACAGCTCATTGTGATGCACGCGCATTTGTTAGCGACACACGTGCGTCTGGCATGGATGGCAATCGCGCGGTCCGCACGTGTGGCGTTGACGTGACCCGCGGTCGCGACCTCGATACAGATTTAGCAGACAGATGCCGGTGGCCATCTTGGATACCTGTGTGTGTCAGGTAAGGGCCGTTGCTTTGCGGTGGCAGACGGATGCCTGCGCAAGTTTGTGAGAATGAATGGAAACATCTGTATCTGTCTTTGAAATTATGATTCGTTTAGCAGACTGAATGATTGATTTTACCTTTGGAACATTCATGTCTGTGTTTTGTTTGTTTTATTGAAAACGAAACTGCTGGGATCGGGTGTGTTTAAAGAAAGAACTCGTATAAATTATAATAGGAATTTTACATCCAGTTTGTTTTTCATAGCGAATCAATTGCTCTCCCGGCAATCTGGAAAGAAAAGTATAGGTATACTCCTCTCCGTGGGAAACGTAACTAATAGGGTCGGGAAAACTTAGCGAAACTTTGATATAAAGCTGCAAACTTTATTTCCACGTTTGAAGCACATTTTCGGGAATCTTCTTGGCAAAAGATACGCCGATGCCCTATTTGATTTGGAAAACAAATCCGCGACCAGCATGCGAGATGGCTGGTAGAATCAGATAGGTAGGTACAAGAAATACGATCACCACTGTGGACTTTGTCGCTCTGCCGATCACAACATCGGCGCGTGTGTTTGCATAAAAGGCGTCGGCCGTACTCTTTTCTGCTTGCTTTTCCCGCGCCTCTTTCACAGGCTGGGCCCTTGCAAACAGGTCGCATCTAATCCATAAAAACACAGCCGATACTGAACATACACTGACCTACTCTGCGTCTGAAGTTTGCGAAAGGGTGCGCGCGTGTACTGAATTCGATGCTGGGGGGGGGGGGGGGGGGGGGCTCAAGAAACTGTAGAAACCCTGCGCTGAGAGCTCTATTTATACGAATGGCGAATTCGATTGGCAAGAACTGAGTGCGTACTAAAGGTACACAGCGTATCATATTTACCCATGTATAGTGAAACCATCAATGTCTCATCATATCTCGACATTTTTTTGTCATATTCAACAAGAGATTGCCCAATATTGCAACCCAAGAATGCCACCCCCAAAATGAGCTCAACCTCTTGAGACATTAGCCTTCTTTTAAAAGGGCGCATGGCCATTCCTATGTACTACAACGTCGTCATTGCCAATCGAGCAGTAATGGCTCCATTGCATGAGAGGTGAAACGACCTACCCTCATTTCAAAATGGAAAGGGATCAACTTAAACTTTACCACGATTGCGTGCGTGCTTCAGTTCTTCCGGCATGTTTGCCTTATAGTGATTTTTGTGTAATCACTATCACTTCATGAGAACGGAGTAACTTTACATCATCGACTCATGAGTCGTGAATTCACTGGGTACTTCTTCGTGAGAACGTACCTGTAGTACGTCTTAGGTTATTTTGTCAGCAGCAAACAGGTATTCTTCAATGTTATAGTATATAGGCTACCAACTTAAAGAACATCCAGCTGACTGAAATGAGCTACAGCTCAAGGCCATATAAACTGAATTAAGAAGAAGAAGATAGTATAGGCCCAATGCCCAAGGCGCTGACAAAAGAACCTGAGACGTGCTACAACTATAGTAAGTTTTATTTTATAGCAACGGCCACGGCTGAATCCTTATATTTCTTTATGAGAACGTATAGTAACTTCATGGTGTATATCAAAGACTCATGGCAGTTTTGAGCGCCATTTCTTCTTAACTCTAAACCCGCAACTCGCTAGCTATCGATGGCCAGCGCTGCGGCGAGCGCACCTGCAGGTGGCGCACCTGTGCGCCTTCCTCGACATGTAAATGCGATCGGCCGGTCGAGGCTTCGAGGGACTTTCGACATTTCCCTTGCAAATTTCGAGTGCGCGCGAAGGATGAAAAATACGTTTTGCGAAACCGCATGCAAATGCTCTTTTGTCTTTGCGCGACCACGACCACATCGACGACGACCACGACGACGACGACGACGACGACATGGGCTCGGTGGCGGTTAGTCTTCCCTTTCGCGTCGTCGCGTGCAGGACTCTGTTTGTAAGATCCGGGTGCAGCTTTGACTCGGCCGCCTCCATCCTTGTCTACGACCGCCGAGGAACGCGTGTCCCCGTTTTGCAAGGTACTCGCAGGACCGTATGGAAACTGTGTCTTATTGGTATACGTGAAGGGATGGACATAGGTTCGGTCTGGAGGCGTTTGGTTAATGATAGGCCCAATCAAACCGTATCGTCTTGTGATTTCAAGACATATGTCCGGAGCTGACATCCTAGAGCTTCATCGATGTTGAAATTCAGAGCGCATATGTTTCACAATTAATATACCCATTGGCCGACTCTCATCGAATTGAAACTTAATTGCGTCTTCCCGGCAGCCTTGCGTCTCAACTGGATTTGTATCGTGAGGAGGTTGTAGACAAGACAACTCAAACCGTAAAACCACGCCAAACGACAATGGGCGACTACAACTGCCAAGTGTATGGAGTCTGTTGGCTCGGACTTGGCCAGCCCTTTGAGCGTACACAACCCCAATACACATATACGCCTATTCTTAGTACGTGGAACCAGTGAAACTGAAAAGCATGTCCTGGAAAGTGGAAACCCAAGAACTCGACTGCCGTCGCAGCCATGGATCAAAAGTTTCGGATAAGTTGCATATACTCTCTTCGTCAGCCTCTAAAGAGATTTCGTGATAATTTTGCCTATACACCTTCGTCAGCCTCTAAAGAGATTTCGTGATAAGTTGCCTAAGTTTGCGTTCTTGGTTGAGGCTGGCTGCTATTGGCTGGATATTTCGTGGCATGGGCTCCATTGGGACTGATGTCGCATAATTGTTTCAGGCCAATTTCCCCCAAAAATGTCACACATCGTATTTTTGGCATTTATTTACAATTGCCATTCCACACCGTATATAAACATCGCTGGCGTCCCATTATGGCAAAATGCACACAGCGCAAGTCCTTTTCTGATTCTGACGACCAATGCTTATTATTTTAGGTCGTGTTTTGCCAAATTCCAATCAAGCCTCAGTCTCAGCCTGCAAGAATGCAAACTCGAGTCGAATTCCCAACTCTAAAGTCACTGCAGACTTGTTTCTCGCTCCCCACAATCGGTGAGCGTGGTCGACCCCAGCTCTTTCAACGACTCCCACACTCATTTCGACTGCAATCACTCTCGATGTGTTTTTTTTTCGCGCCGCGAGCGGTTTTTGTATACTTTTTGTTCCTCCTCGACTCGTCCCGGGCGTCTCGGGTTACCCTGGTAACCGAGTTGCCGTCGACGTCGTCGTCGTCAAGGACCTCGTGCGGTGCGTCGCTAAACAGTCTAGCCCTGGCCGAAATGTTTAGCGTCTCTCGACGTCGTCGACTGCAACACTGAGACGGCTTTGTCCGGGAGACGGCGTCGTGCTCGAGCTCGTGCTCGGGCGTTGATCAAATATTGGGCGATTCTATCTCGCTGGGACCTGCTGTGGTCTCCAATTCTCCGTGATGTAACTCGCTGCTGGTGTATACAGATACCACAACACACCATGCATATTCGCAAAAAAAAAGTGAGGGCCTAAGACGGGGATTGGTTCCATGTTATATAGACGTCCATGTCGGCATTGATTTTTCATTTTCAAGAGAAATCTTGCTAGGTTTTACCGTGCATGGTTTCTTTTTATACGCACAATTTTGTAAATTTGTGCGTGTGTATACGGCGAGTGTGTGACACATTCGGTGTGCGCGCAAACAGCCTACAGAGTTTCCTTCGTGATTCTTGATGATTCTTGAGCTTTCATGATTTTTAAATGATTTTTAAATTTTCTTCGTTATATTCTTTTTCTTGACACCAAAAGGTCGAAAAATAGTATCGTTCCAACGGCAAGAGTACATTTTATCATCCTACGAGGTGATCCTATGACCGGAATCACCCGGAATTAAAGCCTTCCGTCTTTCACATTCTCTCTGACAATCACTCATGCACTGTACTGTACCTAATGGCAATCAGAACTTCGAAGCCAAACTAAAATTACCGATCAAATGCCAGACGAAACGGCGACAGCATATATCACGACCGTTGTCGCATAGTCTCGCAGGCGATCAAATTGTAACACAGAAACAGCAAACACGGTACACAAAAGCGTCGCCGTCGCCGCATACAACGAAAGAGACGTCGAGATCGTCGTCACCGGCACCGGCACCGGCACCGGCACAGGCTGCAAATAGCAACGCACCCATGTGGCATTCTCGTGCCGGCAATTTAGCCGCGACTTGGCACGCTCACGGCCAATCCAATCTATGTCCGTCCGACGGCTTTACAGGGCGCGGTATAATCCGATTGTACAAACTACAAAGTCTCCCTCTGTCTGCATTAGAGAATAATCTTTTCATTATTTTTGTCATTAACGGATGGAAATCGTCGAGAAAAATCGCATTCGCTTCTCTCGTCTATCGTCGGCTCAACGCCCTGCGGGTCGTGTAAAAATAACGCCAGGGTTAATGGATCCTGTGTTATGCAGAACGGTGATGCTGTGATCAACGATGCGTTGGTATTGTCTTAATTCATGCCTTTCTGGATTCTAGCAAGGAGACGGTGTTAATGGATCTTGAAAGTTTTACATGAAAAGATAGTTTTCAACGAAGCAGTTACTTTGAATGACGCTCCGTTTTGTATTGTGACCATTATTTTTTATATTATTTTTTTTAGGTATAGGTTTATTTCTTTAGGCATGACCTAAAGCACGTGAAAATGCAGTATTTCCTGCAGGTTAGTCCGCATTTAGTGTTTCTTCTCCAACAATGACTAATATGACCCGCTTGAATAATAAAATAATAATAATTAATGTGCATGGGGGGGTCCCTGATTTTGGGTGTGCAACCAGCGCGCTCTGGCACCCCACGGCTTGGTTATGAACCATATTTCCACGGCCCTTGCGATCCTGCGCCCCCGGCCAGCGTTTAATGGGCCGTGGCACGCCGGAAGGCGCGCCGAGCGAACTTTTCACGCGGCGCTTGGGTCGCTCGACCCACGACAGGAGGCGTCGGCGTCGGCGTCGGGTCAGTCCGCAATGCAGCGCGCTCTGAAATCAGACCTCGCCATATCTCTGGAAACAATGAATCGCATGACGAATGTTCAAAAAACCTACTGGGTCATCCAATGTTATCCGCACTGCACTGAGGGATGGCTGTAAACAAATCAAATCAAATCGTGCAAATTATACACGTGATAAATACCGAATCTGGATCACATTGATCCCATCCAATGGGGTGTCTTTGTTGATCCTTTCGAGTTTCTTAGAAGAAAATGGATAGAAAATACTCCAGAGATCGAGAAAACTCAGCTATCAATTTGGATCATTGCTTAACTGGGTTATACATATGTACTTACCTATCTATAGCAAATAGCAATCCTTATACATTTGCGTTGGTCGCTTTAGAAACCAGCAAATCCAACGCGATTGGAATCTCAATTCCAAGTAACATTAGTTATTCAACCGGCCGTCGGAAGCGGCGCGCTCACTGCTGACTTGTTGATCGACGCCCGGCATCAGTCGACGCCCGGCATCAGTCGGCGTCGGCGTCTCGACGTCCGCCTGTCTTTCGGCGGCCGAAAACAACGACTCTTTGACCCGTTTTGGCGGGGGGGGGGGGGGGGGGGGGCGTCACCATCGGCCGTGTGACCGTCGCCACACCGTGTCCTCACGCCGGTCACGCGATGGCCGGGAATAGAATGAATGGACTCGGATCCACCTGGCGGCGCACATATTTCGGGAAGAACATTGATCCGTCCCTTGGCTCATATTATGATGTTTTACAAAAATTCGCCGTATAAACTTTATCGGCTCTGGGCCGCCGTGAAGAGTGTATTAAAGTGACAAACACCATGGCAGTCGAGCGACGGTTCTGTGTCGGCGTCGTCGTCTCGGCGACGGGCGCCGCGACGACTGGACCAATGAGCGAGCGGCGTCGCGGCGGCGACCGAACAATGGAATGTCGCGGCGTCGCGTTGTGAGCGTCCCGACGCCGAGCGTCGCCGTGGCGTCGGTTGCCTGCGGCGGTCGACGAGGACGTCGACGTTGACACGATTGTGTGCTCGACGTGCGGTTGGATCATGCTGGGTGTTTTTGTGTTGTTTATTGCGCCCGCTCGGCTCGTGAACGCGCCATGTTCGAAGGAAATGAGATTAAAAATGGTATCATGTTTGCGGGGGGGGGGGGGGGGGTAAGTAAATTGGCAATTAGTCTCCGAGTGAATTGGCACCGTGCGGTTGTCGCTTGGCGCCTGGCAACTTGTAGAGCAGCGAACGCATTCAATTACTTGGCCGTTAAATTATGAAATATTCGCAAACAAACTAAGACCGACCTAACTTGCATTATCAGCAGGTATACACATTAGGTATAATTTGCATATACCAATTAGTAACAACCTTTAAATACCCTAATACCTTAGTATATGTATTTGCTAAGGTATTTGTTTTAGGTACCAATACCAATATAACATATACCAATTTACCAAGTGGCATTAGTCAGAAAATGTTTGTGCACAAATATGCAGAGCAGATTATTAATGAACTAATTATAGGATATTTGAATCGTCACAAAAATCTCAATTATCACGAGTATTGTACATTCATAATGCATTGCAATTAAGCGATTATAAGATAATGAGAATAACAATGGGAGTTGCCCGCATTCAATGAAATTCCATAGTTTTCGGACCATATGATTGTCACTTTTCGCCCATTATACTTTCCCCGTCGAGAACATTGTTATCTTCCAAGGCTAAAGTCAAATCTTCTTGACGGTTTTCTGACGTCAAACGGTTGTATTTCCTTCAAGAATTGCCAATCAAATGATTGAACATTTAAATACCACCTCGGTTGTTAATTTGCATCGATATTTCTTCATATTAACAACGAAACGCGTTGTAGTAAAAGGCATGGGCAACATGCGTGTAGCAAGAACTACAAGAAATATACAAAATATACCCATGGTTCACAATGTGGTGCATTATATTCGGACAATATTGAGACATTCAGTCGATAGCTCAGCAATCACATTTTGAATTGGTCTAATTGAACCATAAGGTCCCGTGCCTATATTATAGTTAACTCTGGGGGGCGATCGTGTATCTATATGTGATTTCAAAATCACTTGTTTTCAATTTCACATGGCCAGTGATTTGAAATCGAGTGATTTCGAGTAAAATCGAACGAAAATAAGTTACGTTATCAGTACCCAGGGTTTAGCGATCATGTAACTTTTTTTAAAATTCGATTTGGCTCGAAATCATTCGATTTCAATTCACTGCCCCCATGTTAAACCATAGGCTGTGATATTGAAACGAATCGTTTTGAAATCACAAAGTTACATAATCGCCACCCAGGGCTTTTATATCATATTTCGAAGCCTCGCGTGTTTAATATCAAAGTATGTGGCCTGTTCAACCCTTCTGTAGCTTGGTATATTTATATGGGCAAACGAAAATATCGCGGCCGTTTCTCCGTGCCGTCGTCGGATGAGTGAGAACGCTTCCCGAGACGTACACTCGTATGCAGCCAAATGCATTCTGCAAAGTGCAAGTGCATCCACGGCCAGCCAGATGCCCGCACGTATCGCGATGGCAAACTGGAACAAGCGCCGCTGCAATGGCTAATTGTTGTGACGCAACGCAACGCAACGCAACGCAACGCAACGCAACGCAACGTGTGTGGAGTATCCGTGGCCACTTTCTTGTGTGCGTTTGTTGTGAGAACCCAAATGCGTTGATTCACAGCATTTGGGTTCTTACTTCACACTTCTAGTGCTGGCAAAATCGATTAGGACGTTTGTCATTTGTTACAGGGAGAAGAGAGCTTTTGAGTAATTTTTCGTTAGTGCAAACGTAGTTTAGTAATATAGAAACTTTAAAAATTTTAAAGACTCAAGTCCCTATACTTTTGCCTTTACCTTATACCACAGATTCTTATATTACTTGTTTAAAAAAAAGTCATACTGGGTACTTGGTGTGCAATATTGAACGCTGAAAACATTTTGACTTCACTCTCATGAATTAATTGGCAACAGGAAAAACATTGGGTTGGGTCAAAGGCTCGTAGGTATAGCATATATAGGTACTGTTCCAAACGGATTGCAGGACATTGTGTACATTTTTCGCCATTCGCTGGCGAGTATGTTCCTTTTTTCTTTTTGGGTCTTTGTAAAGGTTCGTTTTGTTTGTGATTTATTGTCCAAATCCCAACCTCAAAGAGATCTCAACTTTTGAGAATTGATGGTAAACACATCGATTGAAATTTGAAACAACATTTCATAATATAAATAACAATGTGGATATCGAGTTCTGACTTGTGCTACTCCTTGTGAACCACCATGCTCGGTATCGATTGAGCGTCAAATCAGAGACGTTCATCACGCTTCGACGAGTTCGACCGAGCGTTGTTTGTCTTATTCGTTTGCCGCACTGCGAACATGTTAATGTATTGCCACCACATCGCTGCTCCACATACCGAGAGCGCCGTAGAAGATGTACCGCACACTGGGCAGCCAGCAGCCGGCAAAGCCACCAGAGCATGAGAGCGTGTTTCGCATCGCGCCGCGGAAACCACCTCCATGGCCATGTTGGCCGAGCTGCATTGCATGTGTGTGTGTGTGTGTGTGTGTGTCAAGTACGTACACACCTCAGGGATTTGCCGTAGGCGCTCGTGGGAAATGGGGATGACATGGAGGGATCACGAGATGGGGTCACATGGGAATGTGCTTTTCGAAAATAACGTGCTCGGAATGCGTATTTTACGGGCTACGAATTGACATGTGTGATGTGGAATGATGGTGGTGTTTGGCCAAGCTCGGGAATGTAAAGGGACTTTTCGATTTATATGGAAAGCTACGATGGGCTTACAGATAATACACTGTATTGCAGTTTAAATGTGGTTGAGATTTCCTAATATCTACTAGGTTAAGCAACAATGCGCCGAGTCAGGTATTGGGTGGGTTACCGGCACACAAAATATGCTGGTACTGTACGGGACGCTGGTTGGTTTATTGCAAGATAAAGTGCAAACGCTTCGATCAGCTGGCTTGTCAACTTTTTGATAACATGGTCGGTGAACGCCACACGTTTCGAAATACTTATTTGTATGCCGCTCATCGAAGCCCCCGATGGTGCTCTTCGGCATGAAACTCTTCGCGTTATGGAATACGTCATCGATTATCAGCCACCATTCCTCTTATAGTCTAGGGCAGCTATTCCCCGTCTTTGTTCTCTTCACGTGTCGCTGGTAGACCAGTTTCCGTAGAAACCTCTCTCATACAGCTGCACTACTGAACTTGGACCATGCAGGCAGACGTACCCGCCGGTCGCCACTACTTTTTGAGAGAGGAAGGCGTATCTAAAACTCCATTTAGATCACAAAAGACATTGGCGTCGCACCCCGTTGTGCTGCGATCGATCAAACTTCGATCACTGCATGGTCGATCGAAGATGCAAGGGTTTAAGTTCCTGAACCACCCACGTGGCGTGTATATGCAGCACAGCATGCTCAGGCGACCGCTGTGATAGGGCACTCCGCAGTCCAGAATGCACTCACGATTTACTGCGAAATTAACGTGCAGTGCGCGCCTGCGCAAACAACTTCGGGGCACCTGCACTCAATATACGTAACTAATTGCTTTCGTATTAAGCGCGACATGCCATGTCTTTACGCATCGAGGCAATTCGATTGTCAAGTTCCTCTCAAATACACGAGGACCTCGCGTCCTACGAGAATCCAAGGATGAACCGTTGCCAACCCCTAATTGTGTTTTCCGCATTGGCCATGGCCTCTGCAATACCCTCGGAATGACTCACTCCAGTTTTGCAGCTTGCTTTATCTGAAGAGAATGGCGTCCATCTCCCAAAATAAACTCAGTTCCATGGCATCATATATGGCTGCTGGCGCGTTCGTTATACCATGCTAAATAACATTAAGGCTTCCAGATTAAGCGTCTACCCAATTATGACGCAATTATGAGCCAATCAATTGTGACCCAATTTCGCCCAATTTTGCCCACAAAGAAGATGACTAGATGACGTGGCGTTGGAAACGTCGTGATGGTTGCGGAGTGCGGACGATGTCCTAATTGCGATCGACGCCTCCTTGTTGCAGGACCTGCAGGGATCGCAGCCGCTGCCCGTGATCAATGTGACGGACGACGCCGACGGCAACATGGCGTCCGCGCAGGAAGGAGGCGGCGGTCGTCCCAGAGCCGGTGAGATCTCGGTGCTTTCACGGCGTCCCCCTGCATGAGAGACATGAAAGAAAAGAGTCTGAAAACTTGAAGCCCGGTTTGTGTCCGGCTCGAGTTGTGGGCTGCGTAATCGTTGCGATTTGAAACATTTCTTTGTTTCATGGCTTCTTGGAGCGTGAAAAATGGAATTGAATTTAGTCATGAGGTGCTTCAGATAGAATTTGTATCGAGTTTGGCAACTAAACCCACGAATCTTACCGTTATAACAATTATACGTTATATTTACAATAAAATACTATATAGGTTACCATTGTCAATATAGCTATGCACTTATCAAATCGGATTTCGGATTTCAGGATTTGTACATCTCAGCCCTGCTGACATGATATTGTCATAAATATAACAAAAAGGTACCGATTTGCACACATTTCTTTTGCGATTGGTCGATTAAGGTTATTGAAATGAGTTACGAAGGTCGAAGTGTATGGAACTTCAGTCCGCTGGCCAGGCAATTTTAAAGCGCGCCGACATTTAGTAGTCGCTCAGACCGTTTCAATAAGCCGCGCGCGAAATCTTGCGACAAAGGTTTCGATGAAATCCCCTCGCGTAGCAAATCAGCGCGCAAATCCGCGCGACACGCCGAACGAAGTGTCTCGTGAAATGAGCAATAAAAATTCAGCTCTCTGTGCATTATCATCTGTGTTCTTCTTGGCACAAACAACGTTGGCACTGGCACATTCGATGGCCGCGACGCGATCGGGTTTCGTTAGAGAAAACGCGATTCGGCGACACCATCTAACTGACTGGCGGTTATTCGATCCCTGCATCGATCGGGCAATGGCAATCAATTGCTATTTCGCCGTTCGAAATTGGCTGGGTGGGTTGATCATTTATTTGCTTGTTGTTGTGCTCGCGAATCCGCTTTCTCATTATCTGTCTCCCTTTGCGAATTGCTCGAGGCGGAGGCGACGGATATGATGCTCGTTTCGTTCGACAACGATATGGCAGGGAACTTTGGAAATGTCATCGTTGTAAAAAAAATAAAAAATCGGGTTCGTAGTTGACGGAGTTTCTCGTCATTATTTTCGTAGGAGGCCATTTTCAAAGAAATCAATTCTATTCGAGACGACCACTTGTACAAAAGTTTTATGTATAGGTGCATGTTACTCACTTTAAAACGAATGCCGTGTCCCACCAGTAATGTCTAATGAATACGAAAATATACGCTTTTCATGGCAACTCAGGCCGTTTCGCTTTTCGATTCGACAGCGTGCTTAACTGGGGAAGCTTTTGGTGGGAGGAGCGACCTTTAGATCCAAGGTCACTTCAAGGCCGGTCGTGTTGCTGCTATCTTACTGGCGGATGAGGACCCTCTAGCCAATCTCATCACGAACCTTCTGGCAGTAAATCAGTCTCAAAAGCAAAGATATAGATATAAATATAGTTATATAGGTATAGATATAGATAGAGATAGAGATATTGGTTTCATGTAAGGGTGCAAGGATATTAACATGAGATCAGATCGAAAGAAAAGATTAGCCATGGTCCAAACTTAACTGGTCTACAAATCTGCCCCCTCAAGCCAAGCTCCAGCATGTGTTTTTCGAAGGGAGGACCCATTCGCTCATATCAGACCGAACTCCGGTGGAGAGTAATGAAATGCTGTAACGATGTGAAAAACAACACCGAAGTCGGAAAGAAACCAGCCGCTCACATCGTCGTGCCACGGCGATGTCCAGTCCGAGACGCCAATCGCTCGCCAATCGCGCGCCTCGTGATTAATGCGGCCCGGTTATCGATCAACTCCATCTCCGGGAATCCGTCACCCATAACAATTGCTGATTGCCGATCGTTAACAGTGATTGATTTTAACGCTAATCAATGCCCGAATCTCAGCGTATAGTAATTTGTATGACGTCGTAAGGTATTGCTGGCTTGCGTTAATCCGTGGCCACCCACGCACATGGCCACCGCCGACACGATAGACTCGAGTCTGTAGGAATTCACTGTGATACGCATTGGGGAGCGAGTCGCCGATAAAGTTGGCTCGGCACATCAAGACCAGCGCAGGATCTTGCAGGTCCTTCGTTTCAATTCCGGGTTCACAATTTTGTCGCGTCGATGTATTTTACTCATGGAATTGACACTTTTACCAATATTCGAATTTGGTGAGTACAACATGCCTTCACAGATTTATACACATCGTAAATATCCGTAAACCTTCTCTGCATAATCTACCTATAATAGTGCTTTTTTGTAAAAATAAAGATTCCGGAACGCCAATTTTCATAATAGAAAATTACAAATAAAAGTAATTTTCTTCATAATATCCACAAACTCGGTAAGCACGCGGGCACACGAAAAACAACACGGACGAACTAAACCTTATTTCACGTTGAGATGGATAGCGTTTTCGCATCCTCCTCGTGGACTCTCTGCTGTTAGACACAAGCAAAGAGTTTCAAAACTGCCCATGGCCATAGAGCCTTTTGTCTGGCTCAAGACAGGGCTTGTACCTTAGAGTAAGTAATGGTTACTTACTCTAAGCTTGTACCTATGTTTTGAAACTCAGCTAATGTCTTGTAGCAGAGGGCTCACGAGGAAGGAGCAAATACACTCTTCTACTTCACGTGAAATGGAGTATACATTTGCCAGCGATTGCAGATATTCCCGCCGATATTTAATTTTTCTTTTAGAGTACCGAAAAGAGGTGCCGGAACGACGTTCCGGCACAAAAAAAGCACTGTAGACATATAAAGCCATATATATATATATATATATATATATATATATATATATAGACGGCCAGTGTGGGACTGGCCAGGGCGACTTGGCGGCCACTGCCGCAGGGGCCCCGAGCTATTTGACCGCGGGGGGTGGGTCAATATGCGATGATCTTTTTTTTAGGGGGTGGACACTTTGAATGGTAGTGAACCGAAAAATAAAGCGATAACCTTTTTTTTGGTGAACGAATGGATTTTATAATGGGGCCCCTTGGGTAGCCAGACTGACACTATATAGCCTGGCGCATTCTGATATATGCTCCATATGGATTATTCGCTCCAACGGAGTAATTAATAACTTCATCCACGCTTTGATCGCTACTCTCCCTGCGTATAATAGTCTTGAGCAGATATTGAAGGGCTGCCAATCCCCTCGCAACACTACCAGGCTTGTCAGAGCGACGCGTTCCGTGATTTCCCATGCGGATCGCGTCCATTCAGGGCGAATTCCGGGCTAATTCTCCCATCGAAAGGGCACGTCCGACTCTGACGTGGTTCCTATAATTCCTATTTGTAGATCCCCTCCTCCGCACTCCGCTGTCAAGCTCACGTGTTCACTACCAGCCTGGCTAAATAATCCCGCAGCACAACAGTCAAAACTCTTGACAAGTGAGTGCAGCAATTCAAACTTACGCCATCTGTAAAAGTGATTCCCAAGTAATCCTTGAAATACACATCGCAAACTTTCTATCTCCTATAAGAAATAGATTAGCCTAATTTCTACCAAACAATAAACATCTATATATCTCGAAAAGTCGAAGGTTGGCGGATTGAATTTCCTGTACACACACCATTACCGCTGCCTTATCTCCTGTACAAAGACGGCTAATCGCAAGGCGGCCGTGACGGATCACCATCTTCTGTTTGCCTTCGCTTATCGCTCGTTGGAGACTCGGCTTCGATGCCAGGAGATGATGCTTTTGTCAACAAGTCGAAAGCAGTCGGGATCCTGCTAGGCAACCGGGCGTACACGCGCGACGCAAAATTTGCATACCCTCCAGGCGCCCCGTGTGTTTTGTAGCTCGGGTTTGCTTAATATCTAGACGGCCACTTTCGTCGATTGATTTGGGAGCGTTGTTATGTCTTGACAGACGGCGTCTTCTGACAGTTCCACACCGACGCTACGAGGTGATATCGTTGGCCGTGGTGTATGCCTATAATATTGCTACATTGTTAGAAAATATAAGGTTGTCACACGGTTTTAAGTTTTTGTTCTGCACCTATTTCGCAACAACATATTATTCATTCTGGTCTGACACGCGATTTCCGAATCATATTAACCTTCCCAACAAAGTTGGTCGTATTTGCTACGGTTTCTTTCAATCAAAGAATATGTACTCATTCGCAACTTTGATTACGTCCACCAGAGTGTCCACGGTCAATACGGTATAGTTTCGCATCCTCAACAGCATGTTTTACAAAAGCTTGAAAAGATAAGACGAATGAATATGTTTTACGAGGTTCTAAAATAAAAAATGTGTTGCTCAGTGAGATGATTCTGTAGACATTGATTTCGTTGCGATCCAACAGTACGTGTGGCGAGGTAAATTCTGCGGAGGAAGGGGGCGAATACAAATCGCAATCAGTGTGTTATCTTACCAAATCATTGTATGGAGTTGTCGCTTTCGAGCCCAGGGGCCGAGCCTGTCCGGACCCGTCGGAGCCCGAAACTCTCCGAGAGGCCGAGAACGAGACGGATTTGCAATTTACATTTCGCGTTAGAGTTTAGAATCTGACGGGCTCCAGCCCTAAAGGCTCGGAAGCGATGGGTGTGGGTTGCCTTTTCGACTTCACCTGCCATGATAAACAAAGCTTGAAATTGTTTTTTGACTGTACAAACTTCGTCGTTTAGCTTCTACTCTGTCGTATCAACATGTAAAAGTAAAACATGTGCTCATCCTTTACTCCCTTTGTCCCCGCAGGCACGTGGAGTATCTCCCAGTCCCGCCACCACCAACAACAACAGCAGCAGCAGCAGCACCTGCACGTGTCCAGCCACGGCGGCTCGGCCGGCAACAACAGCGCGCCGCCGCCGTCGTCGGCCGAGTCGCGGCAGCAGCGTCGCAGGTCGGGCGACGACGTCAACGGCGGCGGGGCGACGTCCGGCGCCGCGACGCCGCAACTGGCGTCGCCACAGCGCAAGCCGGCGCTGCTCGACGCCTTCAGGCCGCGCAGCAAGTCGGACGCGGCGTCGCGCAGCAAGCGGACCACCGGCACGATCATGTCTCAGATGAAGAGCGCGATGCAGGTGTGTGGGCATGCGTGGGGCGCATGCGTGGGGCGCATGCGTGGGGCGCAGGCGTGGGGCGCAGGCGTGGGGCGCAGGCGTGGGGTGCAGGCGTGGGATACATGTGGGCGGATCGCTGCACAAGGGGTAGAAAGTGCAGCTTGAAAAGCGATGTTAAATTTCAAAATGGCACCTTGCTGGGTCACCGTATGAAAATCAAACCAAGGTAATTTTGCATCGGATCAGTTTACGTCGCAGTTCACCTAGATATGGTTGGAGGCTTAAAGGCGTGATAGTGTAGGGAATACGTTGACGAGGGAAGCTGATAGATAAATTGTGCTCATTTTCTTTTTATGCCCCTACCTTCATTGAATTCTCATTTCTGATCAGCATTCGCATAGAATGTTGACCCAATCGTACGCTCGTGATTTCCTAAATGCCTTTAATTTGTTTGCCCATACATGAATGCCATACATTCTGGCTTGACTTTGGGTATCAGTAACCAATAGCACTCTATATCAACAACAGCAACCAGTGTAGTCGAAAATTGTAAATCAGCCCGACGTCAACGACACCAACCGAGGGCGTCGATGGCGTCGATGGCGTGGATGGCGTGGATGGCGTGAGACGCCAAGTCGTGGTGCAGCGACGGTCCTCCTTGTTTGTCGGGCATGGCCAAAGATGTGCCGCCTGCCGGGCTCGGATCCCGACGACGACATTAGGCGCGATGTGGATTTAGTAATTACTGGTAATACCAATTACCCAGAGGTTGTTGACTGAAAGCGAAAGAGCTCGACGCATGGTGCTACTTTGGACTTGCATTTGGTGCTGCGTGGTGCTACGTGGTGCTACGTGGTGCTACGTGGTGCTGCGTGGTGCTACGAGGTGCTACGTGGTGCTACGAGGTGCTACGAGGTGCTACGAGGTGCTACGTGGTGCTACGAGGTGCTACGAGGTGCTACGTGGTGCTACGTGGTGCTACGATCTATTAAATAGGAGAATATAATAAGGACATCCACAGACGGCAGTGATAAGCAATCCCGGAAAGAAGTACACGTAAATAGCGTTCCAGACATCGGAGGTGGCCTTGCTTTCCCGTGCCACGCAATTTGTTCATATACAGCCTTTGTCCAGTTTTAGGGGTTAACTTCAAAATGTTTGAAGGCAGGGTTAGAATTCATATACAGCCTTTGTCCAGTTTTAAGGGTTAACTTTAAAATGTTTGAAGGCAGGGTTGGAATTGCCCACTAGGCGACCGGGTAGGTGCCCGAAGGACCGGCAGGGTTGGAATGGCCCACTAGGCGACCGGGCAAGTGCCCGAAGGCAGGGCTGGAATGGCCCACTAGGCGACCGGGCAAATGCCCGAAGGCAGGGTTGGATTGGCCCACTAGGCGACCGGGCAAATGCCCGAAGGACCGGCAGGGTTGGAATGGTCCACTAGGCGACCGGGCAAATGCCCGAAGGCAGGGTTGGATTGGCCCACTAGGCGACCGGGCAAATGCCCGAAGGACCGGCAGGGCTGGAATGGCCCACTAGGCGACCGGGCGCATGCCCGAAGGACCGGCAGGGTTGGAATGGCCCACTAGGCGACCGGGCAAATGCCCGAGGGCAGGGTTGGATTGGCCCACAAGGGGCCGGGCAAATGCCCGAAGGACCGGCAGGGCTGGAATGACCCACTAGGCGACCGGGCGAATGCCCGAAGGACCGGCAGCGTTGGAATGGCCCACTAGGCGACCGGGCGTATGCCCGAAGGACCGGCAGGGTTGGAATAGCCCACTAGGCGACCGGGCAAATGCCCGAAGGCAGGGTTGGATTGGCCCACAAGGGGCCGGGCAAATGCTCGAAGGACAGGCAGGGCTCGAATGGCCCACTAGGCGACCGGGCATATGCCCGAAGGACAGGCAGGGCTGGAATGGCCCACTAGGCGACCGTGCAAATGCCCGAAGGCAGGGTTGGAATGGCCCACTAGGCGACCGGGCGAATGCCCGAAGGACCGGCAGGGCTGGAATGGCCCACTAGCCGACCGGGCAAGTGCCCGAAGGACCGGCAGGGCTGGAATGGCCCACTAGGCGACCGGGCAAGTGCCCGAAGGACCGGCAGGGCTGGAATGGCCCACTAGGCGACCGGGCAAGTGCCCGAAGGACCGGCAGGGCTGGAATGACCCACTAGGCGACCGGGCAAATGCCCGAAGGCAGGGCTGGAATGGCCCACTAGGCGACCGGGCAAGTGCCCGAAGGACCGGCAGGGCTGGAATGGCCCACTAGCCGACCGGGCAAATGCCCGTAGGACCGGCAGGGCTGGAATGGCCCACTAGGCGACCGGGCAAGTGCCCGAAGGACCGGCAGGGCTGGAATGGCCCACTAGGCGACCGGGCGTATGCCCGAAGGACCGGCAGGGTTGGAATAGCCCACTAGGCGACCGGGCAAATGCCCGAAGGACAGGCAGGGCTGGAATGGCCCACTAGGCGACCGGGCAAATGCCCGAAGGACCGGCAGGGTTGGAATGGCCCACTAGGCGACCGGGCAAATGCCCGAAGGCAGGGTTGGATTGGCCCACTAGGCGACCGGGCAAATGCCCGAAGGCAGGGTTGGATTGGCCCACTAGGCGACCGGGCAAATGCCCGAAGGCAGGGTTGGATTGGCCCACAAGAGGCCGGGCAAATTCCCTGAAGGACAGGCAGGGCTGGAATGGCCCACTAGGCGACCGGGCATATGCCCGAAGGACCGGCAGGGCTGGAATGGCCCACTAGGCGACCGGGCGAATGCCTGAAGGACCGGCAGGGCTGGAATGGCCCACTAATCGACCGGGCGAATGCCCGAAGGACCGGCAGGGCTGGAATGGCCCACTAGGCGACCGGGCGAATGCCCGAAGGACCGGCAGGGCTGGAATGGCCCACTTTGCGACCGGGCATATGCCCGAAGGACCGGCAGGGTTGGAATGGCCCACAAGGCGACCGGGCAAATGCCCGAAGGACCGGTTGGGCTAGGGTATGGTTTTGGGTCGGTTGAATTGATAGATAAGTCCAAATGACTCATTTTCCACCTATAGTGGTTTGTTTTGTTTTTTTGTGTCCGAGTATTTATTTAGCAATGCTAATGTAATTACTTTTTATATCAGTTTTCATTTTTAACAGAGATTCTTATTTTTTAAATTTTAAGTTTTCTAATTTACTACTAAATTTAACAAAATATTTTTCTTTAATATAACTTGGAAGTGTATAAAACAGTCTTATTCCTTTAGAAAAAATACTTTTGTTGGCACCTGAATTCAATTCAGATCTTGTATAGTGATTATGTTTTTAATTGATAGCGTATTTTTTAAGTACTTAGGAAACTTACTATTTAAAATTTTAAATATAAAGCTACATACATCTATTGCAAATTTTTCCTTCACATATGAGATATAATCTCATGGACTTAATTCTGAGTCTTTAACAAGTATTTAGAGAGCAGAACTACGAAGAAGTGTAATTCGCTACAATGGTGGCAGTGTGTGGGATTCACTGACCTTGAAAAATGAGACATTGGGTTTCTTTAATAGCATGGCATTTTCTTGTCCTCGTGATTGATTTTGCATCCTAGTGTTGATTCCAGGATATAATTACTCAATTACTATGGTGCCAGCGGGGGGATTTTCGAAATCAACAGAAAACATTGTCCCATGCCCATGCATTTCGTGCATTTTTTGTGCAAATTTTTGTCTCCTGTCCGTCTCTGGTAGCGGGAGAACGGAGAGGGGTTATTGGGCAGATTTATTTGAATTGCCCAGGCCGTTGTTTTTCCACAATCCAACCCTGTTTGAAGGGGTTGACCGCGCAGGTTAATAGAGACCCTAAACTAAACTATCACTTAGTTTGACTCTAAGTGAATGTACTGACGTTGGGTTTGTCCTGTCCTGTCATGCAAGACTCGACACTTACTGTTCTCAGAAGATCACTTATAGATCTTGGCAGTTAGTTCCTAATTATTGCATCCATGCCAGTTCACGGAAGTACGAGGTCCTTTATTACCGTCCACTGTGCGGGTGCGATTTCTTAAACTGGCTAAGACAACAATGCAATCACTTTAATTAAAGGGTTTGAATAGTGTACCGAATGGTTTGGCAAGTTGGAAACGATGTTTCGCAAGAGATCACCAAAGTTAAGCAATCATTCGCTTAGTCGGGAAATGGATGGGTTACCATCGTATAGTGCAGAGCTTAATATTGAAGGTTTGCCTTACATCGCCGTCTTTTGAGACTAGTCGCGAAGGCTTTGATTTTTAACCGACATTGGGGGCTGGGAATAATTGGCCATGCATCTTTTAACGTCCCAAGCATGAAAATGATACTGGTTTGTTATGAAATTTCTAAGACTCATGCCTGAGTGTCCTGTCTTTCGCACTAATTTAAAAAAAATGTATTTACCCCCGTTTTGAAATCGTTTTCTTGGGAATTTGTTTGATTTTGTGGCATGTTTGGAAAACGTATGCAAAGTGGAGGGTGTTTAGTATATACAAAGTTACCACATTTGAGGAGACCTGACTAACGCCCTTGCTCCCGTGCTCTCCTCGTTGCAGCACTCTCTGATGTCATCGTCGCCGGCGTCGCGCAGTGCCAACCACTCGCCCAGCGAGGGCGTCTCGTCGGGCCACGACGCCTCCTCGTCGACGTCGACGTCGGGACGCCCTCGCGCCGGCTCCGAGAGCTCGGGCAAGGGGCCAGTGTCCAAGGTCATGGACATGTTCCGGTACCGGTCGCACAGCGCGGTCTCCGCCGAGGACAAACGGAAAGCGGTGAGTCGATGGGCGAGGGAAGTCAGCAATGGGCGAGGGAAGTCAGCATGGGCGAGGGAAGTCAGCAATGGACGAGGGAAGTCAGCATGGGGGCGAGCAAAGTCAGTAATGGGCTAGGAAAGTCAGCAATGGGCAGGGAAGTCAACAGGGGGGCGTAGAGAGGGTAACTTGATGAAAAAAATCAGTGTAGGGAGTCAGAAAAAAAGGAGAACTCTGCAAATAAGGATTTAAAACGAGAAGAGAACCTAGTCGTGATTGAGCCTCCATTGAGAAGTGATGAAGAAAGCTTTACTAACAAAATGGTAACATGGGCTGAAGGAACAAACGACTTGAAAACACTCAGTGAGAGGAAAAGAACTGATGGAAAGTCCAGGGAGGCTAGATGAAATGGCGGAACCCTGGAAGAGGATGAAATCTGTGAAGAGGGAGACCGAAGAAAATGTTCAGGAGAAGAAGATTATACGAAAAGAAAACGGGACGAACACCATACATCGAAAATAATTATGACAATTTTCTTTTAATAGCATCGGCCCATTTGAAAATGGCCTCTAATTACACCTTTTACTTCTTCAACATATTTTGTTAGCTCATTGATACTTTTGGTGGCTAAATGTAATTTTTTCGAACCGGGTCTGTGCTTTTGGTCTGTGCATCCTTGGAGGACGATGAATCTAACCATGACCTAGTCCAGAGAGGGTGTAAGAGGATTCGCAAGAGGGTGCAATAGGGTTACTCCAACATGGTCCATAGAGAGTATGCTCCTGGCGAATGAGATCATCCCGCTTTGCAAGAGGATCCCTCCACCATTCTAGTCCGTGGCAGCGAGTGAGGCTGTTGCATGTATCACACCGAACCATCTCGCAGATAGGCTTTCGAGAGAGCCGAGTGGCCGTAATGAATCTAATTGCTTGCGTTGCGGCTGAGTCAATTAGGGTCGATCGCAAGCGATGAACGCGCAGTTCGATTCGGTCGGCCTGTTCGACTCCATCCGTCACGAGCTGTCACTGCCCTGCCGAAACCCGGCAATCGTTGTGCGCTCCTCATCCCCAAGGAGATTGACCGCTGAACGTGCGCTTGCAAGGAACCACTTGGGGGCCTCCTGCAAACTTAGTTTTTAAAACATTGGTGCATTAGGCAATAGTTGGCTAGGTTCCCTTTTAGCATTGTTTAACCTTTTCAGTTACGAGTTCAACTTGTAGATGCAACTGAGTATCTGCTTGCAATTGGGTTAGTCGGGCAAGAATAGGACTTTGTTGGGTAAACCGAGTATAATCAGAACAATGGCAAAATCAGTACATATTCAAAACGCATGTACAAAATATGCTTGTCGTTTCTATTTTCTGTAGAAACCGCGTTTGAATACTGATGCTCAGACACATCGGCAGACCATTTCGTCCCAATGAATTCGAGGCCGATCTAACACTCGGGATCGGGATTACGCGAAAGCAAGGCACAATTACGCAGTTTCTGAGCGGCGCAGCAAACAAATCCTCATTATCGCGCAACTTTGCCGAGCGCAGCCACAACAACACCACGAAATTGGCATCAACAGAGGCGACAGGCCGCTTATCAGCCACGCGCGTTCGGGCCAGCTGAGCTGACAAACGACCGCCGTCGGTCCGTCGGGACGCCGTTTGGGCTGGCGGCCAGTGGTCGTTTGGCCCCCTCACCGGCCCATGCTTTGGCAGCCCGCGCTGATCGCGACGACGCCGACGTACGCGTACGCGACTGGCTGGCGTGCGGCAGTGTTTTGCTAGCCGTGAACCGGGCGGGAACCGAGGACCTTCGCGCGCGCGTCAGATCGCAATCACCCGATACGTCGCCAATTACGCGTCAGATTCGGTGTTTTTTTTTGCGGTGTTTTTTTGCGTGTTTTTCGAGCGCGGTTTGCGTCGTCGACCCCGTTGACGTTGGGGAGCGACGTTTGGCGACTGGGAAAGGGGTTGCAGGGCTCGCTGCCCGCGACTACGGCTTCGCCGTTATGACGCGAGTGACACTTTTTGCGCGCGCCGATTGAGCGAGTCGTGTTTGATTAGACAATTATCGCTTGGTTAGGTACCGCAGTGCACAGTGAATGTGCAACAACAGGTATACAGCACCGTATGCTTGCGACCGTTGTGCGGCCGAAAACGTTGTGTGCTTGTTGTTGGGTTGTACTATCAAAGCCGTTTGCAACAAGTGGTTCATCTCTGCGAGATCGTTTTCTTTTTCATTGGGACTTCAATATGGACACTACCATATGTGTGTGTGTGTGTGTGTGTGTGTGGACATAAGAATCTGTATATATTGATTGTTTAAATAGAGAAGAGAAAATCTCAGTTTGAGCCCATTTTGGGGAAGATCTCACAGTCCGATTTTTGTAAACAACGTGGACTGAATCGCTTTGCGCGTGCGCACCACTTCCAGCTGTAACGGTCAGCCCGAGGGTTAACGGCGCGTTAACGACGCTGCGGAGATTACGTACACCTGCAGCCGATATCGGTAACGAGTTAATTCGTATGGCGACCTCGACTAGTCGCGTGGCGTTGTTGTTTTCGCCGCGCTTCCAGAGTCAATATTGAGCCAGGCTCTGCGGTGAAAAAACGAGCCGTAAATCTCTCGTTTTCGTACGGCAGTCGACGGCGGCGGCGGCGGCGGCGGCGGCGGCGGCGGCGGCGGCGGAGGTCGTAAACAATGTCTGATTGTAGCTAGTGCAACGCCCATCGTCTAGGCACAGTCGTCTCTGCTCGATGAGGTTGCGCGACGGAAAATTCTGGGTCGTATTAACTGCCAGCGCGTCGAGTGTAATTATCCTGCACTGAATATCACTGATGCATTTCGCGTCTGGAGAAAAAAGTACGCTTTTCTGGTATAATACATCGCTAATTAGAACATTTGGTGACACAGCAAGGTAACTGGTTCGTCCGATCGCACCACGCGATCGCTTCCAACGTTTTCAATCCACGACCCTATAGAGCGTCAATCGTGTCAACGTGATATTTTCAATTAAAACCTATCAACTTTCCTGTGAACGATATTCGCTTTGCGTGCGGATTACATTTCGCGACACAGACATCACAAACACACACTCACACACTCACACTCACCGAAATAATTCCCCCTCTATTCGTCAGCAACGTGCACATATACCACACTAGTCACATGATCGCGATCACGTATGCTCTGCGATTGGAGGCTGCGTCGGCGATCATGGGACGACCGTCGCCGCCTCCGCGTTGCTCCGGTGGTCGGCGCCGATCGTAGACCCGAGCAGTGTGCGCCCGGCGTTCGATTAACCAGCGGCACTTGTGCGACGATCAGGACGGCGTCGACGGCGTCGTGTTCGGTACGCCGGCGAGACGAACAGCACAGTGAGGCGGACAGGCGGTGGGTGAGGTTGTCGCCGAAACGTCTCAGGGGCTTGAGATTTGGTGCGGCGATTCAGATGCCTGCGACTTTGAGGTCGGAAGAAAGTTGGCGGAAGTGTTTGTGAATTGCACTGCCATTGAGTTGTACATCTTTATCGTTGGCTGACCAAGATAAGCTTTTTGTGATCTCGGCAAATTGTTTTCTTCAGCTCTCGTGAATTCTCCGTGCTACGATTCGATTCTCAAACGTTGGCGGATTCCAGACAGACACAAAACTGAGGGTTTTATGGTGACGTTTAACCGTCTCGATCTCGGATCGACCGCGATTTGGCGGAGAGATGAATGCGCGAGCTGCGAGATGGCGCCGTGAACCTACCAACACACGCTCGTCGATTGTCGGAAGCCTTCTCGTCAGAACCGATCTCACCTGAGCCGAGAGGGAAGCGTTCGTGTCGTCTGCAGCGATATCGTGTGACGTGTGAAGAGGCGTCCACACGCCTTGCCGACGCCGTCACGGGCACCGCCAGTCGTCGCCGACCAAATCCAGAAACCACAGAACACAGTCAAAACTGACGTTGTCCTTAGCAACAACGTCCCGCGCTGTTGTAAACCCATACGCAGTGAAATCGACAGCGTCTCATAGAAACCGGTGAAAATCGCAACATAATATCATTGTAGACGTCGTTAATTCGACGTCGACGTCGTTCTTTTGAGCACCGTTCAGTCCGCCGCTTGGCGGCTTCGACGCTCACCCCGCGATGGCCAACTACTTCCGCTGGATGAAGGGCTCGAAGAAGGACGACGCCCTCTACGGCAAGCCGAGGAGCCGGTCGCTGGACACGAAGGCGCTGGAGGCGTCGGGCATCAAGGCGTTTCTCCAGAACGTATGTTTTGGGGGAGGGGGTGAAGGTGGTACAGGAATAGATTTTCAATCGAATTACGTAGTTCACATGGTGCAGCGTTGTTCGGTGATGTAAATTCATCGACCTTACTTGTTAGTACTTGCCAAAACTTGTCTATTAAAATTATCCGTTATAGAGGTTGACGCAAATATTGAGAGTTATAGAGTATAGGTATAGCTTTTACCCTTATGGCAGACCCATGCATTCTCGTCCTTGCGAAGGGCAGCGCCGTGAGTGAATATTAAACATTGTTACCAAGTGCTAAAATTGGCCTCACTTTCATGTTTGAACATTAGCGAGCGGCGAAGATGTCGCTCGAACCCTTTCGATGTGCGTGCGTCATTGGTGGAAATATCGAGACGTTTAGGACCACATGACCCCGGCTTGAAAAGTATATGTTTGCTTAGAATTTTACCACCGCTGCCATTGCAATCTCTGCGACCCATTCATTTGCTGCTTCAATGCTCGCAGTCACATACTTTGTAGCTGTTCTCGAAAACATGGCCAACCACTGTACTGCGCCAAGGAAGTTGTCCGATATTAATTAACATTTGAATGTTTCGATATTCTCGTCAATAATTGTCATCCTCTCCGACCATCGGAGCATTGCGCCGCATTTGCCGCGGCTCTGTGTTTGAAGCCCGACTCATCCGTGTCTCGTTTATGTCCACAGAGGGCGGCGGCGCACCATCAGAAGCAGGTCGCGGCGCAAAGTGAGTGTACCCATCATCACCGTCATCTTAGTAACGTGTACATACCCAGATACCTATCTACCTCTGTGCTTGGTTAGCAACAAGTGCTCGGTACTTGCTCAACACTTTGCACGCTCAAACAAGATGTCAACACACAAACAGCTGTTATCTGCCTCGTTAGCGGCCGATAATTAATTGTCCAGCGGCGTGCGGTGTGGCACTATCTCGTTCGTGTGTTGCCTAGATACTGCGCAGAGACTGAGAGGCGGGCTTGATTTTTGTTTAACGCCGAAACATTTTGGAGCCATCACTACTGAAGTCTCGTCAAAAACAATCCTACTTAAGGCCTGGTCAGGTAGGCACCCTTCCCCTTGGTTACGTGCAGGGGTATATTATGATATCTCCTATATTAGAACAGAAGATTCGGATGAATTGACATCGTTTGAAATTGTATGATACCTATATACATGTAGGTACAATATGTAGATGGAATTTGAATAACTGGTAAACAAAACGTATTTTATCAAAGTTAAGATCTGTTCGATTTAATATCGATACAGAGTTTTTATCTTATATCATTCAATATTTATTTTTGACACTTAAATGCTACTAATTTTTCTTTTGTCGTCATCGACGGACCGCCTTCTAAATGCATGTCCCGTCTGGACCAACACGTCAACCCCAACATCCCCTCGATCCCGGCGACTACCCACACCCCCTTGCCGCCCTCTCGCCGTCGCGACGCCGACCCCGACGCCCGCCGTCGCCACTGCCCTCTGGAACGCCGCGCGCACTTCGGCGATCCGTCGCTAGATGGCACTCGCGTCGCTCCATGACGGTCGCGCGACGGCAACCGCTTCGCGTACGTCCGCCGACATTCGGCTCACCACGGATTCCATGTTACCTGCAGAGTGCAGACTTACGACTTGGCTGGATCCGCGGCGATCAGTTGTTTGTTGACATGCCACGAGGCCGGGCCCGACGGCCACCTGCGTTCGTTTCGCCGACAGTGACCGCCTGAGTCGTGGTGGCCGTGTGCTCTTTTTATTCAAATTTAAATGTATTTTTTTTTACAATAACCGGCGGGTGATCGTGTGACAGTTGGTTTTATTACATGGTAAAAATCCGGTGCAGTCTTCGTGTTCTGTTTGTGTTGTTTTACTAAAAAGAGAGTGTGCTACGGCTGTGCGGCTAGCATCCTCGGATGGCGAACTGGTTCCTGTCCTTTCGACCATTGCCTGGCGCTTGCCAGCGTTGTTATGTGTGTGTGTTGTTGCGATCGACGAACGGACGGCCGTGCCGTTTCGACGACCTCGTGGGTCGCTAGGCCGGGTCCACCCACTCTGGTGTCAAGGCCGCCGAAGAGTGCCATCGGTGGCTTTAGACTGGAGCGTTTCTCCAGCGCTGACGTGATGTTCGAAAGATTCGGGGTTAGGGATTTAAAGAGAACGCGCATGTTGTTCAAAGTTGCAGCTGGCCCTGGTGTATAATAAAAGGTTAGCGGAAGGGGGACGGAAAGATTATATTGGGAGGAAGCTGCTTGTTGAATTTAGTCAGACATAATTTGTTGACCCGCTTTGTTATATATCCAACGTGTGTTTACATTTTGATAACAATAGATCTAAGCCTATGCATTGCAGCGGAGAAAAGGCGAGTCAAGTGATCTGATTATAACTCGGCCGATAATGGGTCCGTTAAATTCAGAGAGCGGCTGAGCGGAGAGCCGACACCACAGTCCTCGTTGCGAATATTATTAGAACACATGCATGAACGGGCGACGAATGTTTATGGAATTTGCCAAGACATAAAATGAAATTACGACAAATGTCGGCAATATTTTCTCCGGCGGATCGAAAAAGTGGGGCGGCCGCAGTGCGCTCGACTATTTCTAGAGTGAATTTAATTGCTCCATTACACGTTTAAATGTTTAAACCATCTTTAATGTGGATGCATTTTTTGTGCTCCATGCGTCTCTACCATTCACAGACCATCTTGGACAACGTATGGCATAAAAAAAACACGAAAAAACTGCGTGATCCACATCAAACCAGATTGGTTTAATTTATGTATAGTACTACCGCCGAAAAGAACACAAAATACGAGCGCTCGCGCTCAGGAAGATCACTTTCCTATGGCATGACGCGATTTATACTCCTTGAGTCCAAAATATTTCGGTAATCGGATGTTTCCCAACCGTGCGCTAGCCTCTCGCTATCAATCTTCATCGCCCGTGACGACCGCGAAAGACGTTTTGCCAAATTTTGCCTCTCGATCCGGCCCGATTTAGCCGGCGCGCCGAGCATGCGTCACGGACGCGACTCGCCGCGGTGCGACCTACCCCAATTTCGAAAGCGTGGGCCCACGCAACGCGGGCGCTGCGCCTCTGTTTCGCACGCCACGATCAACTCTTCGCGACGCGTGGATTTCGTCAGCGCCGCCGGGTCGCCGGGCCCAGTCGTGCGACGAGACGAAACTGGATGCAAACGCCCCAGTACACTGTATAGTCTGGCGAAGGGAGTGCGCGACGTGACCGGCCGCGGCTGGTCGACGATGAGGAAGGTCGCTCCGGCTGATAGTCGCTGGTGCTCGGAGGTCGACTGCAGCCTCTCGGCGGATCGCAAGCGAGTCTCGAAAGTGCAGCGCCGAGGCATTGTTCACCGTGTTCGATCTGGCGAGAGGTTTTTTTACGCGGCGATGCCAGTGGGATCGCCCAATTAGAAAGCTGTAGTATAGGCATAGAGTGGTGAGTACCAGCTCGGAGGCCGAATCGAGAAGTTTCGTCGTATCGGGTTGCTAGATATTCGGTTACCAGGACTTCTATGAACCTATTTATCTTGTAATTCCGTACGCTCTGTGGGGAATTGTTTGCAGTTTCCCCCTGAAATGTAAAGTCAGGTTATTTGTTATCTAATTTGATATAAAAACATCCACTGACACGGTTTTTCAGAGCCACGTTAAATATCTAATGGTCTGTTAACTTGTAATTTGCTTAGCAACGTCCAATCAGAGTCTGTTATTTTCTTGCTAATGGACCGTTAGTACTTTAACGGGCCACTGCAAAACCGGCACTTGGGCTGTTAAACCGCTGTCATTCAAGTTCGCTTGCGCACAAGCTCGCGCTTTACAAACAGACAACATCCATTCAAAGTACAGAGGTGTCCCCTCTCTCCACCTACCAGTCCTTTCGTGCGAGAAACAGCTGATGCCGCCACGGAAGCAGGTCCTTTCGCCTGCACCTCTGCTCGACCTTGACGGTCTCGTCCCATGGTCCCATGTGACCAAACCACTTGCGGGCCAACGCTACCTGGTCATTGTTTTTCGCTCCGAGGCAGACCGGCCACTGGGCGCTGGCCGGCCGACGTTCGACCGTCTGTCTGGCTGGCCCGTTTTATTGCGCACAGAATTATACCGGTTGACGTATCATTATTGGATTGTTGTTGACGAAATCTCGTTGGGGGCCTGTCGGATTATTCCATTCTTTGACGTCATCCCGTTGTCTCGTGAATCATTGAGGATATTATGTGATACGAGTCACGGGATGGACTTCATTGAATTTGATTCCTAAAATGTAGGTTAGTCCAGGGGAAGATACGGTAAACTGGATGAAATGTTGACCAATCGCAGAAGACACTATTTATCGGATTTTGACCGAATTGCATTGAAATTACCTACTTATCTCAACAGCCATTTAAAGCAAATGATTGACGTAGTACATGATACTTCGATTGACAAACCTTGTTGTCAACACCCATTCCTTTGAAGATAAAATCTTCAGCTGCCACTGGTGGCGACTTTCGAGGTCGACCAAATTTGGCCGCTCGGGTGTGTATAATTTCTTCGACAAATACGAGGAGCCGCGAGCGAAATTTCGAGTTATCACGCACGCGTTGTTATTCGTTGCATCTCCACCGAGCACTTAGCGCATGTGCCGATGCCGGCAGTGTTTTACGACGGCGACAGCTAATATTTGCGAAGCGCAAGACTGGTTTTGGGCGCGTGTAACGCCCATGCGCTTAAAACGTACACACCACATCCTTATACCGAAGTGTAAACGGAGTAAAGTGCAAACCAGAGGCTTCAAAGAACGCTAAATCATATGACTGCCTTCTAAACGTTCGTTTTATTGAGTACTAAGTTCAAAAACTTCTGGTGGATGGTGCCCCCTGCAGTTTTTGAACCTTTGAAGTCTTTTGAAGTTTTTGGCCATACTACATTGAAACATTCTCAAAAAACAAAGTTTAACGTTTGGTGTATACATTCAAATCAAAGTGTGAAATTCCTTGTCTGCATTACAGATTACATGAACCATCAAAATCAGGAACATCATTCATTCAGCAAAAGAAAAAATGTTGACACTACAGTATACAACATCTACGCGTACTACCTACTGTATCAATGTCTATAACACCAGAACTTGACTCAACACTCGGGTATATGCATGTCTGTATTCACTCCGCACAACCGTATACTTCATTGCGTCCATTTGTAACATGTAAATTAAACCAACTAAAAACAAATTCAAATGGCGGATATACTCATGCCACCAATGAAAGTCATATGTATACCGACGTCGAATCGACTTCCGTTTGTCGAACACCGCGTGACATAACCCCTCGGCGGGGACACTCACGTCTAGAGCGGTGGAAAGAGGATGCATAAATCACGGCGGCGCTCGGTGGAGCGGCGCAGACAAGTAACAAGTGTACCGAGACAATTGCGTCGCGCGGTTGCATGCAGAGCAATCGTGGCGGCTGGAATGGCGCGCGACGTCGTCCGATGAAACGTGGTGGAGTGTGGGCGTTGCACTATCTTGGTGCGATCGCTTGCGTGCTGCTTTGGCTTGGACAGTACATGCAGTGATATTTAATTCATCGCATGATAGCCAGTTTGGAAGGCTGCACCAGTGATTCGTACGCTTTGTGGCGTGCCGTTGGCGGTGTTTTGACGCCGCATGAGACTAAAATAGCGACTGTGAGCGAGTAAAACGTACGAATTATTGCAATGCGGTGGTAAAGATGTATACATTTGTCATATGGATACTACGCCTTACCGTTTTTATTGGTTGCCTATTTGTCTGAAAGTGTAAAAATCTCAGACTCCAGTCACCGCCCGTTGCAATTTCGTTGTGTGAAACGCGTGCATGAGATCTGAATAGGATTTTAAAACCGCATCACACTCAACACGTGTGAGTGGATATCCTATAGAATTGAAATTGGAACACAAAAATAGGGAACTTTAAGCTTGATGTTGATTGTGTATGAACAATAGCGAATGTTGAGGCTTTTACAAACTAAACTGTTCACATGGCATTAGATCACCATAACATTTTTGTCCAAATATACGCCTGTTTTATAGCGACTTGAACCGAGTTTCCCGGCAATTTCGCGTAGAAACTAAAACGCGGATATTTAAACAAAAATCTCGCTAAATCTTCGTCCAGCTGTATACTATGACGTCACTTGAATCGGAAGCCCTTCGCCTAAGCCCTCGCATTCACACGCCACAGCCAACCGGCGTGTCGTGACAATCGAAATCGCGTACAGCACGTGACTTTGTTTTTCTCCTGCCCTCGCGCCGCGCGCCTTGACCTTTGCCGACCCGCGGGCCGCGACTGACTAACGCCTCCACGCCGACTGTCTGTCACGAGGAGGACGACGAGGACATGCGCCGTCGACGCGGAGTGTAATCACGGGGGCGCAGTCAGCCAGGTGATTGCGCCGTGTCTGTGCTTGCCGTGGAAATTCATTTAGATTGCTAGTGGGGAATCTGTCGCATACGTGTCGCGTTTTCAATATCGGCGCGGTGAAATGCTTATTGATATGCAATCAAAGTAAGCTCGGTTCTGTTTTGATTTTCTCTTAGATGTCTTGTTCTTGCTTTCGATTATATTATTATTTACTGGGCCAACGAGCCCTGTATCTTCGCATAGACTAATCAGCTTCCAGTCAGGAAGGAGCATCAGAAATTCTATAACAAATGGTTCTGAAACAAACGAACTGACTGCTCCACGAGTCTGTGCTTTCGAGTGGTCACCCATCCAGTATATACCTAACTAACGACAATGTTGCTTAACTTTGGATCTTACGCGAAACTTCGTTTATACGCGAGTGCGACATATCATTCGGTTCGCAAACTGCAACTCTAAACCAAACCCCCTGGCAACTTAAAATTACTTTTGTGATACGGCAAGAACTGGTATTTTATAAAGACTCTTGTGAGCATTTATACAAGAGATCGACATTGTGGGAATGACAACGCAAAAAAAGTGAAGCAGCATTTGAAGAAACTCTTTCAGTTTCCTCGCGTCGGCAATGCTATGGCGACGTATTAGCCCCGACTACTCAGTCATACCTATACAGTAGTTTTCACGTTAAGAAGAAAAGTTTCGTTCTGTTGGCATTGCACTGTCAACCAATCGATGCTCAGACCATTCGACCATTTAGTTGAAGAAAGGGACGGCCTGCGAAAGTTGAAACCTTCGGCTCTTCGAACACCACGGGAGCCTCTTTGAGAGTGAAACGCTATACTCTCCTTCTAAACGTGGAAAACACTGTAGGCCGTTTAGGAGCGCTCCAAGAGACGGTGCATATTCGACGCACGTACATAACATACATAACATGCGCTAATCTCTTTGAGCTAAATTCCGTAGGCGCGAGTGCGTTATGTATCGAGTCGATCGATAAATCGCTGGCGACTAATCGATCTTAGTTGGCGCAACGATCAGAGAAACAAATCGTTGTGTGTGTAAGCGTCAAGGACGCATTCTTCTCGCGCTCATTTGGGGGTTACTTCCTCGAAACCGTTGTGGCAGATTGGAATTTGCATCATTTATGCGTTTGACTAGACAAGGAATTGTTCGTACTGCATAGTAATCAGCGAGTGGCTGGAGTTGTGACGCATTGTGCATTTGATAGACTAGTAATTTTATGCGTTTGAATTTATACGGTGGTCGAGAACTGCAACTCCACATTCGGGAAATGAGAACTGTGTATGCGCCTATACATTATTTGCGGTATTGCTCTTATATTACTCTTATACAATGGTTGTGCGCATATTTCTGGACATACGTCAAAACAAGGAAAGTAATTCGATGTCTAAAGAATAAGAATTTGCATAAGACTTTGCATAAGAATTTGAATTCACACATTCGAGCGTCCGTGTACATCAGTGAAGTGAAGCGAGAAAAAGCGATAATTGTGATGTAATCAATATAGCGCCAATGTTTTGACAATTCGAAATGCTTTCCAAAAAAGTATACCTCTTGAATTTTGTATTGACGTCAAAGTATTCACTTTGAATGCGATCACGTGATGATACCAACGTCTTTTACTTGTACCTATAGGTGATGCACATTGACAGCATTAAAGTAAGTGTCATTGTAATTTGTAAATAAGTGACGAAGACACAAACTTGATAGGCCAATCCAATTTTTGTCGCGGAGCTGATAACGTAATTCGCTCAATTCTATCATAGGAGCGACGAACACGCTGAAAAGTATAAAAGCAGATTTTCTTTCACTTTCATATATCTACCTAAACTACATTTAACGTTAAGAATGAGAGTGGATTTGCATCTTCCTCGAGGACCCACTGCTTCTTGACACGAGCTAAGAGTTTCAAAACTTCTATGGGCCATGTCTGGAGACGGAGAAAATCCTCTACGGACAGTTGGGTCCTCGAGGGTCCTCGAGGGAGCTGCAAATCCACTGCCCTTCTTAACGTGAAAGGAAGTATAGGTATGAATTTCTTCGAAGCAGATTATATACTTGACATTTACTTGTCAGTTCATCACTCCTATCCAACAGGGTTGCTCCAAGCACGGTGCGACTGTTTTCTCGCTTTTGAGGCCTTCGTTCTGCGAGTTGTTGTCCGAGTCCGCCGCGGCAGGAGGTCACCCATGCTGTTGCGTAGCGTAAGACCGCCGGGAAGGACACGACTGCGCACGCGTGGACGAGGAACGAACTCACGTGCGTGCGTGAGACGGGCGATTGCGTATCTTGTGCGGGGATCAAGTTCACCTCGTGGCGACGGGGAGTTGGTTATAGTGGAATCGTTGCTGTATGACATGATATATGCATTCCTTTCCTCTCTATGATGATGAACATGCACATGTCTGAATTAGGTTGCATTTGCATTATTGTTGGATCTCGTGTGTTTGATTTATTTCAGAAATAAATCGGTGTACCTATCAACTAAGTTCGATGTTCGATGAAGCTGAATTGTCGGGCAGTGGCGTGCCGTGGAAAAATCTCCCAGGGAATCTAATCAGGCGAAAAAAATTCGACCATATTATCGTCATCGGCGATGTTGGGGGGGGGGGGGGGGTATGTAAGTCATTTTCGTATTGAAAAGATATCATTGGTGAAATACCCGAAACTAAGCTTCAATAATCCTACTGCAATGATTTTTAATTTCGCGTTCAAAGCAAGGGAGCCGCAAGAAATCCGCTTCAATCAGCCGTATAAAACTTTGGCATGGCTGGCGGCATGGTGCGGGGCGCCCGCGGCAATCGGACGTCGTTGGCTCACCGACCAAGTCCTGAGCGTCTCCCGAGTCGCCAAACGCCTGAGAAGCATTCATGAAATGTATTTCCCTTGAGGATAAAAGGCGATTTATATCTACATCTCGACCAATATCGTTAAAAACTGTACATGTAATTGTTCAAGGGAGTGTAATTAACAATATTTTGGTCTTTAAATCCTCGTCGCTGCGTTTTGAATGCCCTTTTTTGTCTTGTATTTGCTTGTCGGGCAGGCTTGCGACTCTTGCCGCACGGCCGGCTCGTTGTAGCACAGGCCCCCTATGCATGGACAGAGGATGCACTTTGAAATATTGTTTCCCTTCGCGAGGCGCTACGGTGCTCGAGCCATGCTGACACGCCGCGCTGCGATTTTTACGCGTTCGCGTATGCATTTCAATGCCTTGCAATGTCTTTGCGCGCAGTTTTAAATTAAAGAAACTTGAGCACAAAATGAATTTTTGAATAACACGGAATAATTACGTAATACTTCATTTGTGAAGCACGAAGAAAGATTATGTTTGAAAGTATAATGTATTTATTTTAATCTGAAATCAAAGGGAATCAATGATTCCCTTGATTCCATGGACTGCACGCCCCTGTTGTCGGGCGATTTTAAAATATAGTTTTCTTTTTCAATTTTCATAAATTTCCAATTTTCTTTCATCCAACTTTTCGTTTAAACTTTAGACTGCAGGTTTACTGTCACACTTTATTAGCAGTTCAAAAAAGGTCATGCTGTTGATAATGGTACATTGTCATCTATGCCATTAACTTTGTCTTGGTTTCACACAAAAAGATACCGTTATCAATATTGCCTTCATTGAATAATAGAAAATAGATTTCCATGCTAAATAAATGTATTATTTCATCATAGACCATGCATTACTATAAAACTTTCGACCTGCTATCGGTGTTCTTAAATTCGAATCAAGAACGACGGGGATCTGATAACCCAGCTAGACAGCAAATCCATTTCGATGCACTCCAACTGGCCACCACAACACCCACCGGACTACAAACAAACTTTTACTCTCCGCTCCATTTCACTCGCACGACCAACTGGGAGCAAATCTTTGATCGATGTCTGAGCTATTTTCAAAGTTGGCAAACTCGCTAGGGAAAAATCGGCTCGTGAACGCAAGTCGAAACATTTGAGTAAGATCGCGAAAACGGCATCATGCAATAATCTTACTTGGATTAGTTTGCGCCGTGATCGATTGAATCCCTAACGCCGCAGGAATGCTCTCAGCCGCAAACTTTCGAAACGATATATCAAGCCATCGCTCATATTACCGATATTATTATTTCTTTCTCTCAAGAGATCATAACTGAAGATATGCAGTCAACCAAAAGGCGCACATAATAAACTGCACAAGCACCTTTCTTCGTCGTCGTCGACGTCGAAAAAATTCCGATGGAAAAACTGTACTCCATGGCTTTTGCATTTCATTGCACAAATTAATGAATCGATCACCTTCCCCGGGGGAATTATTACAGCTTGCCTATACGTCATCATTTTCATTCACTGCATTTTACTGGCAATAAAACACGATTATCCTGCAGCTAGATTCAATCGCTTTTACTATAATGCATTATCACTGCACAATTTGCCGCTCAATGGCGATAAAGTGCCTTGATTATAACGCAGTCATGTACCATGCAGCGGGGATCGAGCCGACAGGCACCCGCTGTACCGACCGCGACACCTTGAGCTAATTATGAAAACAATTAAGACATCGATCAACGCTCTACGCAATTTATTGCCTCATGAAGTCATAATTAACCGTTGCTCCGACGCTGCTAGATGCATCACGGATTCTGTAATCCTGTGTGTCATCTCTGGTTGCCGAAAGAAACCGATCTGGCGCGTCATCGTGAGCTTGAAACATACGCCATGGCTCAATATGATGTATGGAAGCCGAATGTGGTATTTGCTAATGCATCTCTGAATTTGCTTTGCGTCTTTGAAATCAAATGTACCTATGTTGCAATTAATGCGTAACTTAACTTAAATTCAACCTTACATTTCGTCTCGCATGTCGTGGTTGAACTAATTCAATAGTACGTTTTCTGCCAAAAATATGAACCAACGTTACATTTATTTTTTTAAATAAAATTTTGATATAATATTTCGTAATATTAACCAAAGTGATCTAGGTAAATAGTACACAATAAAGACAGGCCCATCAATTCGACAACCCCGCTGGCAAGGTTCATGAATTTTCGCAACACCTCTCGAATCCTTTCAAGCCAATCAACGTTAATTCGATTTACTTTTTATAAATAATCGAATCCAGCCCCCTGTCGGGTGAAATAAAAGTACAGTCACCTTCTCTCTCGCGTTCGACGAATTACAAAAGAGCTACCCTATGGGATCCCAGGCGAGCTATAGTACAAAAATAGATCCACCCACGTATTATATCAAAATATCATCTATCGCCCCAACGATATCAGCCCTCGGGGAGCGTCTTACTCGCTATTTTGGGCCGCCGGCAGCACTTGATTATCGAACAGCCGAAGACGGTCATGATTGCGGTCAAACGACCGCAAACGAGAACTAGGCGGCCGTTGATTCGCTGACTTACAATATTCAATTTCAATGTACAGATTAAATAGAAAAAACAACACACGTGCATTTACGATCTCTGGGCGGTTTATTTATCTTTGTCAAGCAATAGCTGGTGTGCGCACTGCCACAGTACGGGCATGTTAGCGTTGAAAATACAGTTTTGGACGGAGATCAAAAAATTATGCAATGTGTGTGCCAAATATTTGGCGCAAAGGGACAGGAAAGCGTGTTGTCTCCAAAGCTTCGAAATTATGCGGCAGAACGAATACAATGACGCCGAGCAATTTGCGCTAAATTATTTTTTATTTACTATGGAAGTTCATTGAAAAAGAACGTCTTCTCAGATTAATTTAACATTGGGCCACAAAACTCAAACATTTATCTGTTTTCTCGTGTTCTGCGATAATTTCCAATCTTTTCGACATCTCACGGCCGTTCAACACACGTTTGCATCACCCAACATTTTATCCAATTTACTTGACACAGAATTCGGCTGCAGCGCCAAACAAATCGTTCCCCTCGTCGGCGTCCCCCTTCAGCGTAGTCCACCCGCCACTAGGCCATCGCGTGCTGGTTGCCGAGACAGACTTCATTTCCATGAGAGCACTGAGCAACCAATGAATCGCACCGGACGAAATTTTGGTCCAAACTCCTGACTGTCACCTGGCAACTATGTAGGCTAAATATAGGCTCAAAAGGCAAACATGAAGTTATGATAATACTTTTCTTGTGTAACATTGTTTAATCGCCATGAAATATGAACTCATTTCATTTGGACAATTAATGGCGTCCGATACGGTTTCAAGCAATGGCCGCTCTAGACCAAACAACGACTTTTTACTGTGGGTTGCCTATACGCGTGGGGGTGGCTGTCTGTGTCACGTGATCGAGATGGCGTACGTGTGGGCTGCCACGTGGATTATCAACCCCTCGGGATCTCTCCCTGGATGTCGTGACTCGGGCTTGTTCGTGGCCTCGCGGCTCTCGGCTTCCTGTTTATAAGGGGTGGATTCGCTCGCCAGCAACCCTCGACTCTATCGGACCGCGCGCTGAAATAGCGCGGGAATTGATCGGATTTTGGGCCAAGGTTCGCTTCTGCGCGGGAATTAGCTCACTGTGCCACGACGTAGATCATTTGATGCTTAATACATATATATATATATAGATATATATATATATATATATATATATATATATATATATATATATATATATATATATATATATATATATATATATATATATATATATATATATATATATATATATATATATATATATATATATATATATATATATATATATATATATATATATATATATATATATATATATATATATATATATATATATATATATATATATATATATATATATATATATATATATATATATATATATATATGTATGTATATATAGATACACCCTTAAGCATGGGTGTGCTTTTTGTGAATAATTTGCCAAGTAATCGATGAAAAACAAATTCGGAACCTATAGCTGAACGATAATTCGCGTGCATTTTAGTATTTGTACGGGCGATTTTGGGCGGGAATGACTAGTAACTTCCCTTCCATTATCTGTAAGCACCATTCCGGCACTTCCGAGGGACTTTGGTAAACTGACTTTGCGGAAGTAATTCAACTGTAAGTGCGGTAATACCGGTGTCGTCAACAGCAACTGCTTATCCGGGTTGGCGCTTTTTTTCTGAAACATGCGCGAAGAGTTCAGCGTTAACAAAACATGTGTGTTATTACATAGCGGATAAAGAACCGACAATGTATCAAGGTGACAAACTATGCAATTACGCAATTGTCATGTACTTGTACATGTACGAGCTGACGTGAGAAACAACATGCGATCAATTATAATTTGTCTTGTGTCAAGACAACCGCTATGCAGATGAGAGATTCACCTGGCAGTGTGTTCCACTGCTATGCTATAATACTGCATAATGTAACCTCGTTCGTTATATTGTATATTTTGATGTATTTGTCGCATTTCATGCGGAGGCAAAACAAAGGTTTGTGGGCACTGTTGTTCAGAAAGCAATAATTGTCGAGATAGTGCAGGGGTTTTAATTGTTTCCAGCTGTCACCGGTTTCCCTTATCGGACGCAATTGACACTTGTCACTCTTATCAGGCCACTCGAGCTTAAAAATCTTGCACGTTTGCGGTTTCCATTGTTTCGAGTGTCTTGTGTGTATGTAGGAGACAGTTGACCAGCGCTCATCGTCATGACGATCTGGTCTCGTGTTCACTGGGAAGAAGTTCGCTTTGCATTTGTTTCAATGCCAGCACGCGGAAGTGGATATCCGTAAAATCTGCAAACATTTCATGTTTATTATTTGTCGTCATAGCTCGGGATATTACCTACCATATCCGTAATATCACTATATAAGAATCTTGAAAGAAACGATTTTTTAGCGTACTAATTGCAAAAGTATTTTACGGTCTAAGCCTAGGGAATGATTCATAAAAGTATTGTGTAACGCCCGGGTTGGATCACAATAGCAATAAATGCCTGTGTTGTGGTAGGAGCACCTCCCGGCAGATGATAATTTAGCCTCATTATAGCTGGAAAAAACTCGCATATAAGTACCTTACTCTTTGTTGGTGACGAAGCAAACGACAATACCTGCCAATGCAAATCCATGAGTAGCCTTCATTGCAATTTGCAGCCGGACCGAACCCTCTTTGTATTCGGTAAGTCGCGTTCTGCGTATGTGAACCTGTCGCCGCCGAGAGTGACGATAACTGCTGAGACGCGCCGGTCGGTGACTCTCGCGGCTTCGCGACATCGTCGTCCGTCCGTCCGTCCGTTTCGTGTTGTGACAGATGCGGGTGAAAGTTGCCGGTCTATTTCTAGCTGGGTCACGTGGCAATGCAGTCTCTAGGGGACTGTGTCGCGCTCGCTCGCTTGCGTCGCGTTGCGTCGCGTTGCGTCGCGCGGGAAAATATTGATTTGAAATTAAACGGTTTTCTTGGCGAATCCACGAGGCTGTGACTTGCCAGTGGGACTGGGGTTGGTACTGGATTGCCAAAACGGGGGAGCGAAGTTTTAGTGCCATTAGTGATTTTGCGCGGGAAAATGTTATGCGCCGTTTATGCCTTCCGCGTGCAGGCACAAGTGTGTTCCTCAAATAGAACGAGGAGCCTATTTGCATCCCCGCTTCCCTATATTCCGTGTCACACATTGCAGTCATTCTGGTGCGATGGCCCTTCGAATGATTTTCTTCAATAAAAGCCTTTGTGGGAAAATCTGAGATAAGAGGGTGTATGGATCATAATCAATCCAGTAGTTGAATTTGATACCACCGTTTACTTCAGTTTACAGCATTTACTACCACCGTTTACCATGCCGTTGTGAATCGTAGAGTAGCGAAATTCTAATCTTTGAATTCGGTACAGCAAGGATGACATTTGAGAGATACCGATCACAAATGGACTCTATACAAACCGTAAAATACATTAAATACCTTGAGCTAATTGGGTCCTCGTTCGCAACGCATAAAATTCCCACTTTGCGGTCGGAATTCGAGCATTCCGCACGCGGCACACAGATTAGCGCTCTGTCGGCGGACCGCGCAACGACCCGCGTTATCGCGCACTATCTAATTGGCCAATAAAACTCGGCGCGCGACCTTCGCCGATCGCAGACGATCACCACACACACAACTGCACACATACCTACCGCATTTCTTTCAGAGCACCGGACGAGTTTTCAGTTTTTATTTAAATCGAGTGATCACCGACTTTTAAACGGCCGCAATTTTTTACGGACGAGTTTTTAATCGACGACGTTTTTATTGAACTGACCAACGTGAAACTCCACCGCTTTGCAAACATGAACTGATCGGCAAAACGACAACGCACAACCGCCGTCGCAAATCGAATGACCGAGACACCAAAACGCCTCCATTAGGACTCGCAAACAACTCTGCAGACAATGGACCTCGAACGCCCCCCTTCCACGTTCGACGTTGACCCGCCGTCCGAGCGACCGCGCCCTCTGCATCGCACCCAGAACGGCCACCTCGCCGCCGCCGCCGCCGCCACCTCCAAGCCCGTCCCGCGACACCGGGCCAGCGTGCCCAACGAGCACCACGTCCGCATCGTGACGTCCGACCACGACGCCGAACTCTCGCAGAAGCTCAACGACTTCTCGCACCGCGTGCACGTGCTGCCGCATCGCATCCACGACTTGCATCTCAAAATCCAGGGTCTGCGCAGTCCGGAGGCGCGGCGCAAGACGTCCGACCCCACCAAGGACCACGACTTCCTCAGCCGCTTCCCTCAGAACACGGCCAGCTTCTCGACTGGCAAGCACGGACATGACAAGCCGCACGGGAGCCGGCACAACCTCCAGGACATGATCAAACAGTTCGGCCGGAAAGTGTCCAACTCGTTTCGGGGCTCCGACGAACTGATACATAGGAAGCACTCGCGGGAGGAGGAGGCGCCGAAGACGACGGCGGCGACGGCGAGGAGGGGAGGGTTGTTGTCGGTTCCGGGGTACTCGGAGGAGAGCTTCCGGTCGCGGTCCAAGTCGATGGACGACGGCGTCAGGCGGCCGCTGGTGGATGCGGACATCGCTACGACGTACGGCATCTACGAGACGATTGTCAAAGAAGGTGCGGAGGAAGGCGTTCCCGACCAGTTCCCGTATCCCTTTTCTCTATTGCCAATATCTATTGAAATGTTTGTGCATCGAACATAGATATGCAAAGGCAGAGTCTAAACCTGCAAAGCAACCTTGAGGTCCCATTCGTAATGTGATTTTGCAAGGTTTGGCAAGATGTGCCAACACATTTTGCGCGAAATCTCGTTACCACGTTTTCCTCCTCTTTGACCTGTCTGTACCTACATGTCTTGCCCTTTCTTAACACTTTCTTCATCTTACGTAATTTACCGCGTGGTTCATATCGCAAGCAAGTTACCACCATCGTCAAACCCCCATGAAACTACACAGTTTTTTTTAGGGTGGTTCCACAAAAAATTCGCATCTTTTTCAATTTTATCAAATATCTCACACCAGGCAGTTTAAACTCAAATATTCGCAATCTCCTTCCCCGTACATAAAACCTCTGCCAACATAAAAAAAATCTAATTTAGCCCTCGCGGTTTTCCGCAAGACTGACGCCTTCCGTTCCGCTGAAAGTTAATCCCACCGCTTGGGCGCGCCCAAGTCTTCGCGCTTCCACCCGCCGGCCGGGTCCGGGCTTTCCGTCGGTAAGCCCCGCTTGCCATACCAATCATCATTAGGGCCGAGAGAGTTGATTACATGCCCACGTTATCTCAATCTCCGTAGCGAGAAAAATCCTTCGCCCACCGCGTGAAGCCTCTAAATTATTTGATGAACTTAGCGAGCTGCTCACAGGCTTTAAAAAACAAAAATCCAGTAGCCCCTGAAAGAGTATGGTGGTTATGCGCCATTTTATATGTTTGTAATGTTTTCAATCGTGACTTTTTGACAAAGGATTCGATAAAATCGGCAAGCGAATCAATGAAATGAGCATAATCACGGTTCCACGAGGAAATCAGAGAACCCTTACAATCGATAGTAACCCATACCACCCTAGTTCTTTCACTGTGACCGTGAAATACCCGCCATTTAAGAAAGCCGGTCACTAGTGGCAAACTATTCCACAACGTGGCCATTCACTGCCCAGTGTCCACGTACAATCTTTGACGGCTGTCCGTGCCCAGCTCGTGACGACGCTTCGCTAAAGCGCATGGCGCCATTGAGCGGCAAACATCGCAGTTCCCCGCAGAGCGCTGCGATGCCTAGAGGCGACCTCGCGTTAGTGGCGTTGCAAGCATGTATTGGTCTGTCGCATCGTCGCAACACCCTGCACCAGGGGCACCTGACCGGGCCGAGGTGTTTTCCTGCTTGCCTCTCACTTTACCTGCTGACGCCAAGCGAAAATGCTGGGTCGGCGATATGCGAGCCGCGTTTGTTTATGCTCGATTCGTCGACTCGGCACTACCCAAGATCCACTCGATCATGTCGAGAACTTGTTCACCGCCCACTTGACTCGGCAATCGATCGAGAAACAAAACACCGTCTTTAAGTTCCCCCCAAAAAAACAAGCAATTTTGTCTTTGCTATAAAAATCTCGACATTCTTGTTTTTTACCCGGTTCGTTTACGACAAAGTGGTTCTTTTGTTCTTTCCATCTTCGTAGTCTGACTGCCGTCGAAAGTTTTCGGCTTGAAACATAATGCTCGACGAAATGAAATAATGTACCTACGAATGGTGTCGTCCTGGCCAAAGTGCTTGCTGCTGCAGATTTATCTTATACTATGTTCTTATTTTTCTGTCAAATATAAAGAGAATTTATGTCGCAGTTAACTTTTCTTGTCCCAGTGATAAATATAAACAGACTGTCACCTGGTTCAGATGATAGCAATATATTTGAGCAGAAGGAATGACTATTAAGCAGGGCTGCCGGTGCCGTCATGTGGGTGATGACTAATTACTGACCTTTACTACTGAATACGAGTGAAAGCAAGTTACCAAAATGGCCCCATTATACGCTGGCTCGCTTGCTTGTATATGTATAGGCACTGTTTGATGCATTTTTTTAAATTCTCAAATGAGCATTACATTTTCTTTCCATTAGTCACTAAAGACCCCCCGTGAGGCCCATGTACTCCCCCGGTGTCGCAGCACAAGTCCCGGCTAACGCCCCCTGTTCTCTCCGTTGCAGGCGCTCTGCTGCGCCGGGCGTCGCTGGACCCCGGACGGCGCATGTCCCTCGGCACCACCGGCAGCCACCACCGCGCGTCCGACGCGTTCCTCGACCCGCACCACGCCGCCATCCTCTTCCGCGACTCGCGAGGGGTGAGTACCGACACAGAGTGCCCCCAGACCCACCCCCTCACTCTATTGGCGTGAAGCTGGCGGGTTCGGACGCGTCCGTTGGCGCTGTCCACGGCATATCGACTGGGATCTTAAGTGCAGTGCTTCAATTCCCGGCGTTGCGAAGGGATTTACTTCGTGGAGAAGAGGGTGCCACAGGGCCGAGAGGACGTTTTGGCGGGGTCCAAAGAAACTCACGTAGATGACGTGTAGAAACCTGCTTACAGCCAATACACGCGCTTTCGAGTTCTCCTGGGCTGAGCGAATCTGTCGCGTTCTCGGCCTCAGAACGTTTCGGGGTTTCGTCGCGCTCCACGGGTCCTGCCCTAGGGATTCGAAAGCGTGGAAAAAGCTTATTTTAGATTTGCTAAGAAACACGGTGTGAATGCCGATTAGTAATCACGGCCGGTTATATTTCGAATAACGCGTACCTACTCTTGCGCGCGAACTGTTGATCGTCCTCCCCTCCCCGCTCGAGGGTCACGTGGTCGTCGTTTTGCCGGGAGGCGGCAGCCCCCCCCCCCCTGTCGCACATCCCTCGCGCCCGGCAGAACTGACCCGCCCTTCGCGCGATCCTTTGTTCGACGCCGCGCCGACCCGAATCGATCGAGCCCCGCGCACGTCCTTATCACGTCGCCCAGTGGCGTCTCGCATCCCCCTTATCACGGCCCGGTCGTATCGATCGCACCGCACGCCACTGCTTCTTGGTCCCCGCGCGGCGACAGATAACAGGCCCCGTGCCGACGCGCGACGCGTCGATGTTTTCGCACCGCGACGCCTTCCGTCCCGACGCAGGCGCACTCCGACGCTCGCCGCCGGGCGTCGCTCGGATAGTGACAGATGAACGCTGCGAGCGCCCGGACGTGCGGCGCACACCGAGGAGGCTGTGGAAGAGATCTCGAGTGCGCGGCTCACGGCCTACCTGTTGTCAACGCGGGCAAACAGTTGGTCTCGAGTTATAAAAAAGCGCCGCAGTCCAGCGACTCTGCATTGTTCAGCGACTCTGAAAGCCGGTGAACTCAAATGGCGCAGTGACATTTCCGTTCGATTGTGTTTCGCGCGCGATTCATAGAGGCCGTGACATTTGCGATCCTGAAGGGGCTGGTCGCGCGGCGTGCGGCGCGTTTTGCGTTCTGTTGACAACGGAATCGCGCGCGCGCGTTGCGTCATCCGTTTTGGCACGCGACGGCGACGCGCGGCCAGAAATAGTCGTCGATGAGCGTCGGCGTCGGCGTCGTCCGCTGAGAGCATGCCGTTGAGGCGCGTCGGCGAGACGCGGGACTCGAACTCGGCACCCGGCGAACAGATGCCGCGGACGCCGGCCGGCGGCGTAGCGCCGGGCTCGGGCAGTGGCGGCGGCGGGTTCGCCGGGTGGTGCTCGAAGATCGCGACCACGGTCAAGAGGAGGCAGGGTGGACTCTCGCCGCGGTCGTTCCTGAAGAGGATGGTATGAGCCATGGCTGTCGTTCGCTGATTCGAGGATGGTCGTTGCGCAATTGACTCCCATGTTACCATGCATTACGGGCTTTACTGCTTGTTTGTGTGTTTATGGCCTGAAACAAATTGCCTGCTAATAGGAGCGATGAGATGTCGCTGCCAGCCTCAGAGTAATCAGAGTAATCAGAGTAATTCCAGGTATCGATTGCTCAACGACTTGATCTAACACAAAAGTGCTGTTACGAGCGTACCTACACAGGTACTTAAACAATTTCTGTCGTTAAGCTGTGGAAATTAAAATCAGTAAGAGGTCACATAATTATTATCGGGTTTGTGGAAATAGAATGCACCATGTTGCGCTAAATTTCTTGCGTTCGCTGAAAGATTGGGGCGTAGGTGTCGTCGGTTTGTTTGGATTATTTGTAAATGGCGGACACAGAAGTTCTCGATTTCAAAAGTGCTATATTCTGCAGCCAGGTCTGCATCTGGGAGCGAACAAAAAAATCCTGAAATACAGGATCAGAGTTTGTTTAGAGAATGACACCAATCAAAGCCATCTCAATCGCCAAATGTATTATATTAGTCTTAAAGGAATTCTCTCCCTTCACACAAGTTGTGCTCAGATTTAGTATTTTTATTTTAACCAATAAAGAAGCAATTTTAAAAAAATGTCCACAATTTGCCGTTTTGTCTAACCTTTCCAATTTCAAAATAAATGTTCAAAATTGTAATATCGTTTCCTAAATTTAATATTGCGAAGTGATCTCTGTCAAAAGTGAATACCGAATGTTTGAAGTGTATCGCTGCCAAGGGAAGGTAATTACGGCCAAAAAACTTTTCCCAGAGGCCACTATGACGTCATAGGGGGCTCCATAAAAAGCTGTTTTACGGCATTAAAAAGTTGTGAACACTTTTTTGCCTCTGCCTTGGGTTATAAATAGTAAAAATCTTTAATCTGAGCACAGTTTGTCAGGAGATGAGATATGGCATTTAACTAAATACGAAATTGTATTTTGTCAAAGGGCGAAAATACAGTCGCGTTATTACCACAGCATGCTACGAAGTACATTATTATTTTACCCTTTTTCATTTGTAAAGAGTAAAATAATAATTTGTAATAATAAATACCATTTTTAATGGTAGTGATAAAAATTTTGTCATTTGACTCTTTGGCATGGTACTATATGATAAGAAATCCACAGAAAGTGGCAAACTCAAATTAATTACACTGTAAATGAAATGAAATTAAATGACTGGTAGAAAATAAATCCGCGCCAAACAGAAAGTGCTGCCATCGCAGCGTCGACAGAGCGCGACAGAAAACATCTCGGTTTCAAAATGGCCGCCAAAGAGCGAGCGCGCAGCATTGGCACGTCTTCACATTTCGAGTCGTCCAATGGCCATCGGCAAGTCATAGACATACCGCGTAGACACTAATATTCAGATACTCAGGCAAGCGTTGAACGGGGCGGTATTGCCAACGTCCAGCTGGATGCAAATGACCGCTAGGTCACACATATTATTTTAGTAATTCACCGGCTCATCTGTAGCGGAAATCGCGCGGCGATCCATTAGGTTGGAGCACAACGCTTCCGGTTGCTACAATGACACTTGGGATTTGGCTCACAGTTTGTGAACTATTTACTTCGTTGTGCACTGCGATTTCGTACGGTACGCCATGTTTAAACGGAAACGGCCACTTGGCAACTTCACCACCAGGTGCAACAGACACAGCAAGTGGCCACTAGCTGGCCACACAGAAGTTGCCATGCCGAAGTTGCCATCCCATTAAAAGTTGCCCTTAAATTGAGGGAGGAAGAAATGTTAAAAAAATATATTCGGACTGTAATTGAAGCCCGCGCGGGGGTGGGATTTTACAATAGGCACTACAATCGGCACTACAATTGGTGCCAGGAGTGGGATCTTACAAATACGTCCACTACAATTGGTGCCCAGGTGTGGGATATTTTAAAATATTCTTACTGCCAATCCGGTTGGTGCCCACGAAGGTTTCAATTGTTTTTTTTTCAATCCAAACACAATGCGTCTCTGTACGGGGGGGGGGGGGGGGGGCCCCCGTACAGAGACGACATCGAATTGACACGTCAAATCCGGTGAGGCACAGATGAACGTCAAACGGACGCCGCCACCTGCGACTGCACTCCAAAAGAGCTCGCTATCGCAATTCGCTAGCTTCACTTCGACACATTCTCTATATACTCACGTGACATTAGTTCAGTATCACGATGCTTCACATGCCGTATAGGTACTATACTTTTGTGCATGCACATTTGGTAAGGTGCACTTGCAGCCATTATAAATTCCGTTATATATAGGTAGCAACAAACCTTGAACGATCCAACTCATCAACAGTGTGCCACAATGAGTCGCACATGTGCGAAATGTAAATGCGCGCGACCCCAAGTGGCCGATTGGCACCGACCGACGCCGGTGCCCTTGACGCGTCGGGCGGTTCGCCCGGTTTTCGCGTCGCTTGATCGGCGTCAGCGTCGCTCCTATTTGCGTCCAGGCGGCGGCGTCGGCGTCGGCTGTAGTATAGCACGCCGGGAATTACTATCATTGCGCTTTATTGCCTCGCTGCCACCACGGAGTTGAAACCCGACGACCGCCGCGAGCTCCCGAGCGTCGAGGATTGCTGGTTCAGTTACTGCGAGCTAAACTTCGTCGCGTCTTGAGATTGTATGGGGTTCTGAACGCTCCAAGAAGCCTCTTGGCTTCTCAATACTAGTTGGTTTGATTGCTGGCAAACCTGTCAAGCTTTGTTGGCTTTTGAGTTGACTTATATTTTTCCAACAAGAGTGATGTGTTTAGTTTTGACAATGTAAATCATTCCTATCACAATTTGGGTTCAACTTAAGGTCCTAAGTTCACCTAAAATTGAATTATGAAGTATGAACCCAATTCTGGTCGTAATTGTATAGGTTGATTCTCTCGGATTTTTCGAGGAAATGTTTGTGCGAGGATTTGGTCTTCCTGCAAACACCGAACGCATTCTACTCTATAACTTTTGTTACAATTGGGTAAACTCATGCGTTCTGAATAAGACTGTTGACAGAATTCTTTGCTCATAATGTTATTGTCGGACGTGTTACGTCCACGCCATTCTTACAAACGACAGACTATAAGCAATGCACAGCGCCAAAGTAATTATCTTGCTCCCGAGCCTTTTCATCGGCTGTGCATGGAGCTGGCCGACGCAACCATTTGGCGGGTTTATGATCCGAGATGCCATTTCGTCGCGCGCTAATCGCCTGTCCTTTGTTTTGCAGCTGCCCGTGGCCGACCCCTTCTTGGAGAAAGTCAACCTTTCGGATCTTGGTAAGTCGGCGAACGTGCTTCTTCTATTTCCTTCCGACCGCAACGAAAAAGTCAAAGACAATTTCAAGTTGATTTAATACCACCGTTGTTCTTCTCTCCATTATACACTCTAAGCCCTGAGTCTGACCCATGAGAAAATTATACTTTCCGCACATGTCTTTTGCTGATCCATATTAAAGATGGCGGCCCTTCCTGTCCTGTGACACAAGGCATGCAAAGGCTACTCTAGTGCAGAGGAAAGTACATTTTCTCATGGGACAGAGTGTACTTTGCTAAGGTTGTCCTCGACTTCGGGTTAGTGTCGTCCTCCTCATTGATCCTCACGTCCACGCCTATAACGCACCTTTGCGAGTGCCAAAGGGCCCGCTGTTGCTATGTACAATTAGTCGTTATTTACTCACTTAGTAAAAACCTCTGTTGCTATGTACAATTAGTCGTTATTTACTCACTTAGTAAAAACCTCTACACAGTACACACACACGCCCCGAGTGATTTATTGTCGCTATCGTAAACGGTCGACGGCCAAAATTGCGAGTGTCGACTCGGAAGTTGGCAGGCGTCGCGCCGTGGTCGGTTTGCCGACAGCAAGTAGGCAGCGCCAAGCGGCAGCAGGGAATGGCCTGCTCGCTGTCTGTCACCAGCGGGAACACGTTGCTTAGCGTTTGCCCGAGTTGCCATCATTCTCTCGTGTGTTACGGTGTGAACTAAACGTTCAAGTGACACGGCTAGGTAAAATAACGATGGCAACTGGCAACACATGAAATAAACGACGTGGAATTCGACTGCCGTTCGTTTTGAGCTCGAATAATCTGAAGTAATATTTGGAAAACTTGCACAAGTATGGCCGCCCCTGCGCTCCTTTGATGGCCAGCGCACTGCTCTGTGCGGTGCAGCGTTTCCCTGGATGCCTCGTTCCCCTCGTTTCTGTGGGCAAAGGTGGCCTATAGATGCAAAACCGGACATCTCCGTTTTTCGTGTTCCTGACAGAATTGCAATTCAAATTTTCTGATGCCGGGATTGGTTCAGTATAACACTGGAGAAATCTGTTTTTGCAACCAACACTGAACACCGCTCATTTAATTCTAGTGGAGATTGCCATATTTGAAACACAAACTGCTAATAGCATGTAATGGAAAATAATTCGCTTTCGAATACTGTATCTAACTCATTTTGCCATTTTGCATCAATAGGCCCTGTAGTTAATTTCCAGCGTTGGTCAACTTACTTTTGAATCGGGCAGCGCTGCCCAATGATGTTCGCACTGCACAGGCCAGTATTTGTGAACGGGCTTATCACATTGGTTCGGTACCGGCTGCGAGGTGCCGAGGCGATTGATTTCTAACAGCGCACTGCTCTGTTTTTAGTTGTGGTTTTCCATTTCATTTGCCGTTTTGCCAAGCGGTATGATGTCGCAGCGACTTGTTTTGGAAGTTTTAATGCGAATTCCCCGAGCCGGCAACCTTCAAGTGGGTTTCGCAGTACACGTACCCCCTGAGGGTGGTTAACATTGATCAGGGTCGAGACCCGTGACATCACTTGCTCAGAGCAGTGAGTTCAGACTCGCCCATGACAATCTTCCAGGGCTGCTGTCGGTCATTCTATAAATGTTTGTCGAAGTCAAGTTCTAAAGAAGTGTTGACCTGTATGATTATACTAAAATACACCTCTGAATATAATTGAGCGAAATGGAGGAGGGATGGGGGCGCCAGAGGGGGTGGATATGCGCATACCAGTAGCAGCATTATATATACTCTCTCCTTTCTGCAGAAAAAACGGCGGACTTTTCTCCAAATCTCATTTGGAAACTTGCCTTCCACGTTGCCTTACATGGGCTACAGCGGCCTTGTCCTATAATTATAACCGAGATAACGGGAATTGATGTCAGATTACGGGAATTACAATTACCGGGAAAAACGATCGCCATCTGGCCTGCACGCCAATTCGATAATTACTGTTGAAAAATTGAACTGACAGGTCTTCTGCCTCGCCCCTCTGCCAAATCATAATGGTTGAGTTTGTCAAAGAAAATATCGTCGCCGCGCTTTGGCTCTCGAATGCACATTTTGAGGCGTTGAGACCGCTATAAGTTATTTTAAATGTAACGCGCGCCACCTCATTTCATATCTGGACCATTCTGGACGGTCCAACATTTTGTTCAGGTATATAATATACTTAGGTTACTATGAATCAAACTAGGTACCCTCGTGTGCCGCCACAAACGATCATTCCGACGCCCCGCAAACAACACGTCCACTGACCACGTGACATCCGAACAGACCGGCGTCGCCGGACATTTCAGACGTGCCGAGTCAATTCGCATCTGCTGCACCTCTGCGGCGACGACGACGACGACGACGACGACGACGAAGACGAAGACGAAGACGACGACGGGCATCATTCGCCACGTCCAGACACGTCATTCCGCGGCGGGGCTCCATCGCGAGTCGGCACCCAGCGTACCCCGTTTGGCACCGGACCACGGTGTACGCGGCCGACGCGGCTAAATTTAGCCGACGGTCGACCGACGCGGACTCGCCGTTGACGGCGTCGCGAGAAGAGCGTCGAGCGTCGCGGCGGACACACGCTCTCGCGACGTCCCGAGGCCTGGCCGATGCTCGACGTCGTCGTGCGTGCACATCGGTTGACGTTACGGGTCGCCGATTTCTGTGTCTGTCTGCGCGCGTGTGTGTGTGTGTGTGTGTGTGTGTGTGTGTGTGTGTGTGTGTGTGTGTGTGCAGTGTTTTGTCCGGTCGGTTTCTCCGAGTGACGACGTCGTGATGGCGTCGGCTTTCGAGTTGTGAGCGGTGGCGTGGCGTCGGCGTGTTGCGGGTGTCGAGGTTCGGGGACGTACCGGCGTTGAGAAGATTTGTTGGCGTTGAGAAGAGTTGTTGGTGGTGGCTGACGGCGGAGCGTGCAAAGGCAGCGAAATGCTCCGTTTGTCGTTGGCCGCAAGAACGGTGCTCTGACGTCGCAGATCGACGCCGAGGAAGACGGAAACTTTGATCTTTCATGTCAAAATTACCTTTCAAAATCCCTGATACGGACGAAGTCGATCCATCAAAAGAATTCGGGTCGTGAAAGGTCCTCAATAAAGCCGTTTTCCAATTTAGTTATATGAAAAACTCGACGTTTTTGATGAGGTCGACGTCATCGACCAGAAAATCCTCTTGAGCCAACCATCGAACGGACTATCTCGGAAACAGGCGTCCTGCACGTTAGCAAAAAGACCGACGCTGTCCCGTGCCTGTCGAACGCCTCATACCGTGCTCGCCGATCGCCCCTACTTACCGTGCGACGTCGCCATGCAGTGCCTTGTCCGGCTATGATCTCCGGCCCCGCGTCGACGCCGATCCCCGTAGTAGCGCCCTCCCCTCAGCGATGGACGCCCTGACGACGACGACGACGACGCCGAAGACGACATGCTGGGCCTGCATTACTTCTCGAACAGCACCGGGCTGCGACTGCCGGTGATCGGCGAGGACGACGAGGAGTACCCGCTGGACCAGATCAAGGAGTTCGAGCAGGTCAATCCCGAGTGGCGCGAGACGCTGGCCGAGTACCTCAAGCAAGGTAACCAGTAACCACGCCACGCCGCGATGAACGAAGATGATGACTTCGGGGATGTCTGGACGCTTGGGCGTTTGATACATTCGCGCACCATTGGTCTTGGTGAAATACTTCTTCTTCATTTGTGGAACATTTCCTCACATTGCCATTTAAATTTCTGTCTTCAAAATAGCGAGTGTTATTGGCACTAACCATCGCAAAAATAGTACCGGCATTGCACCATGCCTTGAGCAATCGTAATTCAAATGAAAATCACAAAATCGCTATAAATCTAAAAAATAACTACGTCATAATATAGCTGTCAATCATTGACAATAATTTATAGCCGCAAAAGCTTTTTCAAATAGCAGTTCGTTCGTATAACATGAAGGTGATCAAAACATTGTCGGTCCCTTTTGCCATAAAAGAGACGATGCCCAAATGAATTACCATGTCAATTTCAAGCCCTGCGTTTGAAGTTTGAACCCAACGGGGTGATGCTCGATCACCGTCCGACGCCCCCCCCCCCCCCCCCCGCACCGCGGGGCAAGTCGATTCGCCCTTGCCAACATGATATCCGCACGACGCCGAGCGCGACGTCGCTGGACAATTGGCATGCGACCGACGCCAGTCTGTCAATGTCGCACCACGGGCGTCACGACGCCAAAGGTGTTAAGTCCGCGGCGTCGATTGTTAGCGTTGTACGCGAACGGACCTTGATTAGAATAGCCCAATCTCTTGATCCGTGACCGACTCTGTGCGCGGATTGGCTAATTGGTTTAATTTTGGGTACCTATCGAATCGGCTGTTTAGCGTCGCGGTGCCAGCATTAACGCCTAGGGGCTATTATTTGGGAACAGGTGTGGCACGCGCGCGACGCTGGCCGTCCACATAGTTGGCAGTCTTGGCGTCCTGACCAATAATTCTGTTTTCCAATCCTGGTGGTCATATACGGTGGTGCCGCGGGAGGCAGTTGGTATGGCAAATTACCACAATACCTATTAGACGGATTCCTTGTTTGCAGGTGTGTTGATTGAAATGAGATGCAGGCAGGCATTGCACCATACTATACCTAGATAAATATTAGTCTTGACTTTCCTTGTGTACAAAAAATCTGCACGTTTCTCTGTGTCTCCCTAAAAATTGTGTTCCTGGACGCAAGCCTACGTTTAATCTGCGTAGCGACCATTATCTATGTTGACGGTTGGCCCACTCACGTAAATGCAAACCAGATTTACTTTAGCAGTTCACTTTGCTCAATTTTCGTGTATGGCTTCATCGCGCGAACATCAACGTAAGGAGCAACGCATCTATTTCTTGCATCAGTTCCGAGCACAGATCCACCCTGCATCCATCGTACTCTCGCAACCGATATCGTTGAGGAAGCAGCCAATCTCTGACGCGTCGATAAGGAAGTCTGTCACGTGTCCATGGCAGCCTATCGTCAGATAAATTACTGTGTGTTATTCCACGAGCATTCAGTTTGCCGGCGGTCTGTCCGAGTCAGTTGTGGCATATCCGCGCGACAGCCACGATGCCGAGGTCGCTGTTTTGGCACTGGTACCTCGCAGGTCTGTGTTTTGTTTGTGTTCCTGGTCAAAGGCATTGAATCGGGATCCGCGAGATTCCTTTGGCATGGAGTGTGACGTCAGATGCGATAATCCGCCATACGGTTCCGAGGGCGTGAGTCGTGAAAGGATCCGATGTCGAATGTTCCAGTGATTTTTTTGTGTTATCTCTTGCCAGTTGGCAGATTAATTAGCCGCGGAGTTGATTAACTTGCTTTGTGTGGAGTCATGGAGCGATTATCGATCGTTGTCGATAACTGATAATGTCAATCTGACAGGCAATACTTTGCTCCGCGGATGTATGTAGGCGTAAAAACGATTGTCTTCGTTATTTGACGATGTCTTTCTACTCCATGACTAACTTGTGCATGAAGCTAGTGAATATAACGACGATCTCTCCAATATCAATATTTGCCGGAAATTTGTCGTGTTTATAAAGTGAATAATATCTTTCTCACATCGCATACAGTGGATGCACTCATGGCTCGGGCACGTCACATGCGCGGATCAATAGCGTCATTATGTTCCATTTTCTTCTATGAAAAACTGCAAGCTGGTGAATCGCTTGCATTGGAGCTGGAGCACAAATAAAGATTAACCAGAGTCACAGACAAGATCTTCAGCCTTCGTATTTAGTGTGCACAAAAACCTCCCTGGCTCAGCAAAGACTCCGAGTCTGTTACTTGCCCGCGCGTGATCTAGAATGTTTTCCTCTGCAATACAAAAAGGTCAATCTTCTGATTTCCTGAACTCTGTTTCAAAAGTTCGCTCCTAGAATATTACCCGATTTTCAGGATTGTGACAAGAATGAAGTTTGGATAATTGCAGCTTTTTATCCCTAATCAGAGTTTGTCAATTATATGCGGCTATATCCCCCTCCCCCCCCCCCCCCTTCCGGGACCACGTAACCAACTCTACCTTTATTAAAGGTCAATTGGATTAACGAACCCAGAACTGTGAGCCTAATGAATCGCCTTCATTAGCACTATACAGTATTGGGTGGCTAGAGTTAAGCTTGTTTCATCTCCAAAATATTATAGTTACACCAAACCTCATTTTAAGTGAATAAGTCCAAAGATATTGGTGTCGAATGTTTATTAAGGGAAAACAACAGAGAACTGAGCCATATTTTCCTTTCCCATTCTCTCCTGCCAAACCTTCAAAATGAATGCTTCACACCTGTGATCACAATTAGGTACTGCTTCTTTGTCATTGTCAGCCTCAGGCACCCCCAGATCTGTGCCTTTTGGTTACGAGCAATAACAGGCAAAATACAGGCTCTCAATTGCAGCAGTCTGGTTGAACACCAAATCTCATTAATTAGGTAGGTACCTACTGGTTTCTTTTTCAAACGACCGTTGACTCATCATAAAGATCTGACCCCGTTTTCCGTTTGTCTCACTTCGCAGAGGAGGACGAGAGCCAGATCTACGTAAAGTTCTTCAAGTTCCACAAGTGCTACGATCTGATCCCGACGTCAGCCAAGCTGGTGGTGTTCGACACCGAGCTGGTCGTCAAGAAAGCGTTCTTCGCGCTGGTGTACAACGGCGTCCGCGCGGCCCCGCTGTGGGACTCGAAGCGGCAGCAGTTCATCGGGATGCTCACAATCACGGACTTCATCAAGATCCTGCGCATGTACTACACGTCGCCCACCGTCAAGATGGGACAGCTCGAGGAGCACAAGCTGGAGACTTGGAGGGGTGAGTGCGTTAACGGAGCGAATGGTTGCAAGCGATGCCCACTGGTGGCTTTATGCCAATTTGATGATAAACCTGGGTGGCGATTACGTAACATTGAAATGCCCCTAGATAGGTACCGATTGTTATCCATAGATACCGACCGCTAAAAAGTTACATAATTGCCACCCAGGACATAAATGGCATGCTTTAGTCTGGACTATTTTTATAACTATGTTAATAGGTAATTGGAGCCAGTCAGATAATTTTTCAAATCAAGCTCAAGAGGCAGAAGATTTCCCGATTCTTTTAATGGAAATGGCGATGACCTCTGGGGTTTGTTTGGTTCTAACTTGATGCTAGATATCTCTAGGCTGGGGGAGATAATGGAATACTTTAGTCTGGATAATTTTTTAAACTTTTGTAATAGCTCATTATAACATGGTTATTTCAAATCAGCCCTTGATAGGCAAAGAAATGCCCCGATTATTTTAAAGGAATGTAAGCAACAAAGTACCCTTGTCTGACTTCAATTACCCATACAATTAATAGGTAAAGTTGTAATCTGAATTCTATATTATTCATGTTATGTAAGTGTTCTTCAAGTTTAAAATAATTCAATGTCTTGCATGCAGTAATTGCATCTATTAATAATATGGAGGCCTGGCAGAAAACTGTAAAAAGATTAACTCACCTTAAAATCACATTAAACAAATAAATATGAATATATAATATATATATATATTATTTACCTAGGCTATAATATTGGTGACTTACCCAGATTGCATTACTTGCCCGCTGCTTAGACGTGCTCAAGTCTACGGTGGCGCCCCTGGTGAGCATCAGTCCTGACGCATCGCTCTACGAGGCCATCAAGACGCTGATCCACAACCGCATCCATCGGCTGCCCGTCATCGACCCTGACACCGGCAACGTGCTCTACATCCTCACGCACAAGCGCATCCTACGCTTCCTCTTCCTATACGTGAGTACACCAACTTCGTGGGGGTTTGTCGACCACTTCTATTTATGACATTTAAAGGTAATGCTAGATTTGTCTTAGTTATACTTTAATGTGAGGATCTATCTTTTGATTTGCTACAAATGCTCCCGAAAATTCGTCCATTTTAGTCTTATTTTCATATTACTTTTCACATTTAGATTTATAAAAACGAAAATGGCAGTGGCAGTTTTCCATTCAGCAAGCGGCATTGACAGCAAGCCCTGCCCATTAACTGTTGTTTTTGTTTTTAAAAAGTTTCGAAAATTGGAAAGCTGCAAAGTTCCCAACATACAAATTCAGTTAAATTCTTTACTTTGCTCGAATATCACATTCTGCACACAGGATTTGAGCTCGTCAATTTGTCACAAAGCCAGCCACGTGCCCTGCAAACCACTCGAACCAAAGACCAAACTCTAAACGTGCATTTCCTGGCCCAGATCAACGACCTGCCGAAGCCGAGCTACATGAGCAAGACGCTGCGCGAGGTGCGCATTGGCACGTTCGACGACATCGAGACGGCCACCGAGGAGACGTCCATCATCGAGGCGCTCAAGAAGTTCGTCGAGAGGCGCGTGTCGGCGCTGCCCATCATCGACGGCGACGGCCGGCTCGTCGACATCTACGCCAAGTTCGACGTCATTGTGAGTGCCGCGCGGCGCTATGGCTGCTATGCGAATCGATTGGGTTTCGTAAGCTTTGATTTGGATAGGCTAGAGCTTCGAGGCTACCTCAGGCTATGAATTATATTAAATTGTATTAATAGGTTCTAGTCTGTTTGACTTCCTATCTTTATTTGTTGATAAAAATGTACAAAGGCAAAAATGACCTTGAGTTGCCTCTAACCAAACCCCGATGTTTGCTCATTCATACGGAATATATTTTGTACCCGTTGGCTGGTAAACAATATTTCTCAAACCTGCGTTAAGCGTCTAATCCTCGGAAACCGATGCCACGGCATGCTATTGGCGGTTGCCATGACAAATAACTCGACAACTTCATCTCTGGGTTTAGGCACTTGTAATATCAGTTCTTAGGACCTGTATTACAATTTACAAGTGCATCTGCCCAGAGTAAAAGGGGAGTACAGTTATTTGTCATGGAAACTACCAGTAGGATGTCGTGGTGTTCATATGTTGTCTTAACAAACTTGTCACTACCTACTCAAGACCCTGATTAAGAAAGCTTGATAAAAGTCAATGCTATAAAAACTAGCTAGAAAGAGCCAATTCAGCTAAAGACATCTGCCTCGCTGTCCGAAACTGACCGACCACATCTCCCCGACAGAACCTGGCAGCCGAGAAGACATACAACGACCTGGACGTGTCCTTGCGGCGTGCAAACGAGCACCGCAACGAGTGGTTCGAGGGCGTGCAGAAGTGCCGACTGGACGAGACGCTGTTTGCCGTCATGGAGCGAATTGTGCGCGCCGAGGTGCATCGGCTCGTGATCGTCGACGACGACGACCGCGTCATCGGCATCATCTCCCTCTCCGACTTGCTGCTCTTTCTCGTGCTGCGACCGTGCGGTGAGTTTCGTCGGACAAAGCGACGTCTCGCCAAGCGTTGCAATTCGTCCTATGTGCCTTGGTACTGTAACACCCCGTATTCATTACTGCTCAGCTACGATCGTAAGGTTACCCCCATAAGTTGGTAGTAACTACTGGTGCGTTCACACACAACGTTGTTCGTTTGACAGTTGCCATCTGTCATGCGCTAGAAGTAGAAAGGATTGAGGTTAGGTATGTTTCATGAAAATGGATATTAGGAGATTCAGCTCACTTTTCGGCGTTATTATTACAGTGGTTACTTGTTGGCGCACTGCCAAGCGGGCAGCAATATCCAACATCAATGCCAAATGCGATCTTACCAACCTATGAGGGTTTTAACTAGTTGGTCTACTACAGTAACTCTACTAACGGTCGTAAGTTTACTCTCGTAGCTATTTGTACTACCGTAGCAACTGAATAGTGTTCACACACAGCTACTTATGATCGTAGGTAGGGTTACGACAGTAGTTGAGCAGTAATAAAAACGGGGTGTAAGCGGCCCTAGACGTTGGATCTTCATGGATTGTGGAGGGCTCTTTTTTCAAGTTTTTATTCAACCTTTAGTCAAAGTGACTAATGCCATTTAAAAATGTCCTGGAAGATTTGGTCAGAAATGGTGCAAGTTAGTGAACTCGAACCATTGGCAAATAATTCTGGTCCTAATATTTTGATCAGTCATATAATTTTCTATTAACTTCATGTAATTTAATGCCTTCCTGTAAGGTAGGGAATAAATAATCCTTCATTTACATCGAAAAGATTTCATTTACCAGTCCATCAGAAAAAAGTTAAAATTGTTGGAGCGCAGAAAATAAAGGGTCCAAGGCTTTTGTGCAAATGCTAAATTACTTTTTAAATGATCTCTGCAAACGTCTTTAGCAAGTGTTAAGAACCAAAATAATAGTTAATAAGTAATAACTGCTAAAGACTCGACAATAGTCGGGGAAGTTCAATCTTTGACCCCAGCACGAGATCAAACAAACCCCTCTAGTAACTCACCGAGCGTTACCAACCCTACTGTTCCATTGCTCAGGCGAAGACAGCAGCGTGGAGGGTGCGTCGGCATCGGTCCGTGGGCAGGAACTGCACCACCAGTCGTCGGACACTGCGTCGACGTCGACCATCCTGGAGGAGTCATCGGAGCCGGGCGACCTGTGCAGCTCGCAGGACCTCGACGACTGCCCCTCATCTTCGGGGGCCACCGCGGACCCGTCGCCGCCAGACTCGCCTGCCGCCGTTGCTACGTTACAGGAACCCGCAGGGTGGCGCGAGGTATGATATGATGGAGGTCGCTTTGTCTTTGCTTCAGACCTGAGTGGGGACTATGTGAAGTTTTCCCTGTAGTTATAGTTCGTTGTCTCGGCAAAATAACATTGAAATGCCCTTAGGTAGGCACCGATTGTTACCCCTAAACTCCATTTCACGTTATGAAGGAGAGTGATATGCATCTTCTTCGAGGAACCACTGCTGCTGGACTCGAGCTATGAGTTTCAAAACTTATGAGCTATGTCATGAGCTAGACAAAAGGCTCTATTTGCAGTTTTAAGACTCTTAGCTCATTCCTATCGGCTGTGAGTCTTTGAGGAAGCTGCAAATCCACTCCCTTCGTAACGGGAAATGGAGTATAGATACCGACAGGTAACATAAACGCCACCCAGTGTTGCCACATCACAGGCCATTGTTGTTACTAAGTTGTTAGGTAGTATAGTTGGTAGTAAAGAACACAAACTACATGTAAAGCAGAATTTGTTTGTTTCTCTGGGCTCAGGGGGGAAAAATTTGTTAACCTGTCTTGAATAACATGTGCCAATGAGCAGAGAAGTCACACATTGGTCCACAAAGTCACTAGTCAACAGCAGCATCATGATCATGACTTCCTGGTTCTGGCAAACAGACTTTCAACAAAAAGCCTATGATGTCTGAATCTAAATTTGCATGTGCTGTATGCTTTCAGAGACTTGTTATTTTGACTGCCTTAATATTCCACAAGCCACGTTGTTTCTGTTGAGTTTTCACTGATAACAAATGCTACAAGTTAACACAGAGGATTAAAAGCTTGTCCGTCCTTACAGGTCGCTGTCTCCGGTGGGGAGTGATGCCCGCTGGCTGGCACGACGTCGTGAGTGAAGTCTGCCGGGTCACGGAGTTCCGCAGGCTGGCAACGATGGACCGGTTCCTCCGCGGGGTGGAATTGGCTCGTTCAATGGCCTGCCTTCGCAAGGAGTGGCGCATTATCCACCCCATCACGATTGACACCGCGAGAAAACTTGGCGATGTTTTGAGCGCGAAAGGACTTTCTTGGGATAATTTGGGACCGCAAAACGATGTTAGTGAGTGATTTAAATGGCAAAAAATGCTTTCTTGAATGATTTTAAACAGCGAGAATACTTTCGTTTTTGATTTCTTTGCGAATAAAATGCAAGAGACATTTATGAACAATTTGAGCCGGCAGAAAAAGACTTCGGGGTACATTTCTAGACCGCGAGAATGCAGGAAGACACTTGCGCAAGTCTGGTGACGGCCAGCTGCGACTCGGATGGACGTTTTCACGTTCCGGAAACGAGTCTCGGGCCGAAGACTGAGTGGGGAGGAAGACTTCGGGGAAAAGTTTCGAGGGACGACTTCAGGGGGAGAGTTGCGGAGGGGAGACGTTGGATGAGGGAAGAATTTGCGAACGGCGGCACCGGCCGACTGTCGGAAGGCGGCGGGGGACACTTTCGGTGTTTTTGTATCGGACTCGTATATTTTTTAGTTTCTCCGCCGCTCTATCGAAGCGGCCGGGTCCCACCCGAGTGGATGGGAGCTGGTGGCGGCTGTCTCGAACAAGGTTTCGAAGCGGCGTCGACGATGCGGGAAAGCGATTTGCAATTTGCGATACCTAAGAAGGAGGGACATTTTTTTTGCCAAAAGAAAGAACCATGAGATGGCAGTCATTTTGGTGTAGCGGGATCGACGACCGGAAAGCTTTAGTAGATGATAGACTGTAGCGTAGATGTCGGCATAGCTGGCTCGTTAGGAGCCGGCTAACGCGTCGAGAAAATGTTAATGTTCAAAGTAATACTTAAAGTAGCTCGGAGTTAGTGCCCTTTGAGGAAAGATAGAGCCACGTGAGTAGCGTGCGACAGTGTAAATATTTTTTTAATTACTAATTAATTGACTGACTATCGTACTACTGTGCACTATGTCGACTAACCACAACGAAACAAAACAAGGCGGGTGTCTTCTTTTTTTTTTGCTGCGCTATCCAAGTTTTGCAAAACAAGGTCTAAAAAACATAAAATACTGTCGTTTAAGTCTAGAATTAATAATGAGTAATAATAACAATACAATACACGAACATTGCTACAGTTCATATTTTATAATAACCGATTGTTACAAGGGCATAGCTGAACTTCTCTTTAAAGGGCGTGTTTTTCATTTCGAAGTTGGTTGGATCTCAGGAAAATAACAAAAAAAAAAGAATAATCAGACAGACCATAATAATATTTTAGCTGCTGATGAGCGTGAAGGATGCTGACGATCGTCGCTGTCGGAGAGATGATTTGGAGGTTGGAAGATACTTGTTATAATTTTGCCTGTGATTGCGTGTCTGATACGATTTGGATGGACTGGATTATAAATGATAGAGATTAATAAATAAATGATAATTAAAGAGTTATGGAATGTGTTTATTTCTCAGAACCATATGGAGACTGTTTTCCTTGATCAAGAATTAGAATAGAAATTCTAAACAGCTCTTGTTTCAGTATAAATATATATATATGTATATATTTACGTTTCCGTGAAGTAAAACCTGGCTTAAAAGCACTGAGCATGTGTACAGTGCATGTGATGTTATACTGTTCAATGATTTTGAACTTCACCATATTATTGTGATTCTACCTGCAGAGAACCTATGGATAATTGTCACCCTACCTGGATGTATTGATGATTGGTGTGTTCGACTGTTCGAGGCATGGAGATATGTGTCATAAATATCAATCTGTCGTCTGCAAATGGTGGGACGGTCATTTGTTTAAGGACTTGGATGCAAAATGCGTTTTTATACCCGTGTAGGCATATCTTAGATGAAGTACCTATACATAGTACATACATTCTCAATCTTTCCTTTTTGGAAGAAGCAGAGGTAATGAGATCTTTAAAAATAAATAATTCTCACGACCACGTCGCTTTGATCAGATCCGCACATTTTTCTGCAGCCATCACTATCGTCGCAATGGGGTTACTATTCGGAATGTACGGGAAGATGGAAGCATCGACCACCCTCAAGTTCTCGATCCCGTGCACCCTCAACTCTGCGTCCACGACAGCCTCATCGTCAGTCAACGGTCCCATCTTACAACTGCCACCCTGGTGATTCTCAGCCCCTGTGTACCGTCGCACGTGACAGTGCCAGTAGTCATCGGATCCGAAGGCAAACTCCTCGCAGCCGTTTGACAGCTCGGTGGACAACTGGAAGCCCCACGACTGGAGCACAGGCGTCTGCGTGAGGCTGATCACGAGACGGATGCCGTCGACCAAGATGTCTGCGTCGATTGGCTCGGCCAGGTAGTTGGGGTCGAGCAGGGGCTGCACGAATGGGTCGACGGATTGGAGACGGAGCGAGCCCTTGCTACGGGGCATGATGACCGTGGGACGCGCGGTGATGGAGCGACGGGGACACGTCTTGCCGATCTCGCCGTCGGTGCACTCCTCGTCGAGGCCGGTGCGCGAGCAGCCGGCGTTGAATCCGTCGAAGAACACCTGTGGAGCAGCGAAAAAGATGAGATCCAAGGTAGGGGCTGGAAGGGAGGAGGGTGCAGCCAAAGAGCACACTCAGGGTCCCTGCCGCAAGAGGGTATGCAGTTCGCACAGGATGGGTTCCTACTTCCTCCTGTCACTAATCAGTGCCGTCTAGAGTCTGATTGGCTGATTCATTGATTAATATCTTCAATCCCTTCAATCTCTTTCCCAAACATCGATATGAGCTCTGTAGTCTAGTACCCAACACCCCGACTATGTATGGTGGGCCCCTACCCAAAACTTTGTGATCTCACGCGAGATTTAGTGTTCCCAGCACACAAAATCGTTTCTTTCGTTTGGCACCCGTGGCCTTCCATGCAAATTCGATCATGAATCATGAACATCGACCAAATTGCATATTTACATTACGCCAAAAAGGAGTTTGCGAGACCGAAAGCGCCTCACTTACCTGCAGATCGGGCACGTCGTTCTCCGCGTACGCCGACTTCATGAAGCCCGTGGTCTGCGTGAGTCCGGTGCCCGACATGGGCCCGGTGTGGTTGCGCAGGAATTCGTCCAGCGCGTCCATCGTCAGTGTCTGTCTCCCCGGGTCGGCGATCGTGAACGGCCCGGCCACCGACACGTGGTTGTGGAGGTTGCGTCCCACCGGCAGGTCGCGCACCTTCGAGTCGTGAGTGTAACAGATTAGTCTCTGCGTGTGGTCCTATCATGTCTTAGGTACTTTTAGATCAGGCCCTGGAGGATGCTCAAGCGAAACCGTGGAGCCGTGGTACCACTGCAGATAATATGATATCACCATCTATGATATCACTGATGAAGTGGTTTGCGTGCTAACGAATCTACATTTTCTCATACAAATTTAAAGTTTACAAACCAGGGGGATGTCGAGCTCCGCCAAGTCTTGCTTCGGTCCGACCCCAGACAGCAGCAGCAAGTGGGGCGAGCCGATCGCCCCGGCAGAGAGAACGACTTCCTTAGCGGCCAGCGCTGTCTTGAAGACACCATTCTTGTCCACGTACTCCACGCCGATCGTGCGGATTCCTGGCGGTCAAAGGACGAAGAGCATGACGGTGGGTTGCATGAAATCTTTGCCTCAGAACCAACAGCCAACGAGCAACATTTCGTCTTTGTTTCGATGTTTTCAAACGCCAAGGCCAAATTATCGAATTTTGCTTACTCGTCTCGTCTCTATGCTATGTCTCTATGAATCTGCTACCAAAAATTATTATCTATTTTTCTGATTTGGTTTCAAACTTTCTGCATAATGTCTAGCAACTGTGAGTCCTCATTGTGCGTGCAAACCCCCTCTCCTGCTCAAGACGATACGGAGTGTAGGTCGTCTCACCGTTCTCGTCGAAGAGCAGCCTGGTGACTTGGCTGTTGACGGAGACGTTGAGCTGGCCGGACTTGACTGCCTCGCGGAGATAGAGCCTGGACGTGCTCCCTCGGAGGCCGTCGGCGACCATCATCGGCGCCACGCTAAATCCCGTCTGGTTGCGTCCGTTCAGGTCAGCTGCATGGAACGGAACGGAGCGAGCTCAGAGGATGGAAAAAGCAAATACACACCGAGTCTACCTTTCACTCAGTGGCCCTCTGTTCTTTTGCATTGCAATTCGGTAAAATACTGCTGATTTTAGCTGTCCTTAGCCTGCTCCGGCAAAGCCCATAAGCTGCAACGGCCGCGGGCCGACACCACGCACAAGTTACCCTCGGTTCCCTTTAATTTGGCGTCAGCTGTGGCATCCTATACGCTAGGTCAGTGAATCGACTTGTCGTTACCCGTAGACGAAAGGTAAAGCCTGATCTCAATTGAGACAATCGTTAATTTGCGGAGTGTTTCGTACATTCCCGGTACCCGAGAGCGGCGGCCGCCTCCACGATGGCGTCGGCCAGTGGCGGATGATGCGGGAACCTGCCGACAGTCATACCCCGTTCACACTGGGGAAGTTAATCACTGTTAGCGGCTTAACTATGATCAAGAGGCCAGTGTGAACGGAACGCTGTTAGCGTTAACTCGGATTTGGCGTTAACAACGTTTCCAGAACGTGATTAAGAGCTAACTCAGTTAGTTTGCTCACCGCCCACCGGAACTGCGCGGCAGGAACGTTTTGTAGGATTGGAGAAGGCTGTGCAGTGTTGATTTTGTTTTTTTAAATGGCGTCAACGAGGGATATTGTGTGCGAAGCAAAAGATGGGAAAAGAAAGGACAATTGACGGACCACGAGGTGTTATTATTGATTCACGTGTGGGAGTCGCACGTGAACAGGCTCCTGGCCAACAAAAGAAACGGCCCGATTTATAATGATATGGAGCTCGAATTATAAATCAAACTAAATACATATTATGCATTAGATCAAGACGCCTTTTACTTCTCCTACGCTTCAAAATGTACTGGCTAATCAGAGTAACAAAACTCGCAGCACATCTTCATTTTCCATGATTGAAACGGTCGAAATCGGAGTTTTAGAAGCTTATGTATGTGGACGTACAGATTTGGAAAAAGATGGCCACTATGGCGTTAACCCCGTTTCAGTGTGAACGCTCAATTCAAACTCGAACACAGTTAGCCCACAATGCACTGCGCATAGCTGATCATAGTTAAACCTAACAGTGATTAACTTCCCCAGTGTGAACGGGGTATCAGGGGTCCCTCGAACCCGTGGTAGCCTTCGTCCACCGTCTCGCCGTTCTGCGCAGCACACATGGCGTATTTTAGTGCATCGCTTGGGTGTGAACCAAACATGTTTGCCGGCATTGGCCCAGCCAGATTCGATAAGGTGGATAGCTATATCGGCATTGTCGATGTGTGGTTTTCAGGGAAATCACTCTAATATTTTAGGGGAGAGTTGTGTAAATCTCAGCTTATATAATGAGCTCGCAAACCTACCTGATTGTTCTCCGACCGGATGAAATATTCCAGGACGTCTTCGTAGCCCCAGCCGGGATTACCTGCGGCCGCCCACCCGTCGTAGATGCTCGAATGGCCTCGGGTGTACATCATTCCCTGTTCAAATTCAGGACGAGACGTCGGTTAAGTCAGGACTCGAGAGATGGCCAGAGGTTGTCGCTTGTCACATTGTTTTTATTGTCACATTGTCACAAGTGAGTGTAAATGTAGGTACCAACCTGCATGCCAGCCGTTCCGGAAACCATCTTGCCACGTGGCCAGTAACAAACGCCGCCTTTCGCCAGGCAGGCGTTCGCCTGTGGTACCGTCGTGAACCCTGTGCATAACACCAAAGAGTTTCTGTTAGCCCGAGAGTCCCCAGGAAAGGTCTCCTCCTTGCGTCGTCAGCGCTTTAGTTAGCGTCGTACACACCCCAGTCCAGCGATGAGCCAATGGCGCTGACTGCAAAGGCGGGAAGTTGTGTAGCCGTTGGTTCCTCAGGGCCTGCTTCAAGAAGCAGTACAGTGTTGCCAGGGATTTCCGCTAGACGCGCCGCTATCACCGAACCGGCCGCACCTGCGCCGATCACGATGAAGTCGTGCAACGCCCCGTCGTCCTGCCGGAAGTCGTCACGACCGGCGCGGTTGCAAGGATCGGCAATCTTGCACTGGTCGAGAATCGCGAATTGGTTTAGTGTCTTTGGAACGCAGTTAGTTGGAGAGTGGAAGATTCAGGGTTGCTTTTTATATCCTATTTGAGAATTGAAGGTTCTCTTAACACTCTGTGTCTAGTGATAAGATAGTCGCCATTGGGCCGAGCTTAAAGCCATGCACCTGTTAGAATGTCAAGACTCAGAGCTATTGCTCAAGGCTACCAAAGAACTGCTATGTGCATCTTATATTCTTAATAATCTCCTAAAGCATGAAGTTGGCCTTGAGGTTTTCTGGACTCTGATGCCCTTGGGGTTTGAAGATGTCTGAACTTCAACTCAGGGTTCGTTGCAGAGAAGTATCAGATGTGCTGGGTGGGGGGAAGGGGAACGAGAGGTCCTTGCAACAATTGTGCGGTGCCTGGTACAGGTAAGGGGTGATGGTATATAGCTTGGGAACTTACGTCTTTGGTGAGGATGAGCTCCACGAGCCCCATGAAGAGAGTGAAGCCCGCGCCGCATGATTCGCCCAGGAAGGGCGTATCGACGAACGAGCCGGCACACGAGCAGCAGTCCACAGACATGATGGAGCTGACGCACAATGAAGGGGAAGGCGACGTTAGAACGCCTCAAGTTGGCCCCGAATATCGGGCTTATCTCCGGCAATTGCCAATGCTTTGCTCATTGGTGGCATTCTCCATTAGAAACATATTATCCAAGAAAAAATTATATTTTTTCATTCAATGTGTGCTGATCGATGAGCATAATTTATAAAAGTTCCCGCCATACGCTCTAATGTTAATATTATCCAATGATAGTTTGTGTCATTTGTGCATTTACCACCTCTTTTTAAATCAAATAGTTATCAAATAGTTATCACGACAGATAGGGTCTAATAAGTTGGAAGACTCAAATAATTTGTTGTTGTCTACTTACATTCGATAATGTAGTACCACTTCTAGAATCACTTCCTACAAGAGAGGTTCTCTGATTGAAGACAGTGCTCAAATAGCTACTTCTTATATACCTTTACCGGGAAGTATGGTAGGTACTCTAGTCACTCAGTAATCATCGTCCCCGGGTAGCATATCTTTGCAATCTCATGCCGGCATGCCCTTATCGTCGGAGAGTTTTTCAGTCTTCACTTGGGACTTTGAAGGGAGAACAAGCTACGTGACGTCTAGCATGGTTTACAGACAAAACTTATCTCATATTATTATGCATTCTTCAGATGCCGTCTACAATTTGGTGTCAGCGTATAGCGTGACCAGACGTCCCGGTTTTCCCAGGACAGTCCTGGTTTTCAGTTCCCTGTCCCGGTGTCCCGAGAGACACCAACCCGGGATGCCTAAATGTCCCGGTTTTCCAGTCATTCCATTTGATTAATTTTATCTTTTTTATTTCAAATAATTTATCTAAACGTACGATATTTGTTATTTTTGATTTTGTGTAGTGCTTTTTTAAGCAATGGTCAGTTAATCAAAATAAGCGGTCCCACACCTTCATCAAACCCCTTCTGAATCTTTACGTGTTGACTGTTTTGCTTTATTCTGCCATTATTGTGTATTGTAGGGGTCAGAAAATGGGAGTGGGAGCTGCCAAATTCGGTAAACTCGGTACATTCGAATAATTTAAATCATAAATTAGAGGGGGGGGGGGGCATTGCGTTATTTTCAGCAAGGTGCAGTTACGGCCCTGAGTGTATGGGTAATTGACCCGGCTTTTGAGTTCGAAAATGTGGTCACCCTATTTCAGCGGTGGTGTCTTTCAGAAAAATTTTAATTCAGTATTGTAACTTCTGAAAACAAATATATAGACTCATAGGCATACTATGCGTACATTTAAATTATGTTTGTCCTTTGGTATCTTCCGGTCTTATTTCTTTTTGCCAATTGTTGTATTGACCAGAAATCCGTATCCCAAATTCCTTTTAAAGTTCTTTCATTGAGGCTTTATATGTGAATTCTTCGTTAGACCTTAGAATTGACACAAGTTTAATATGATACGAGGGTTTATAAATGCATTAAAATCAAACATAGGTTTTATGTTATATAGCACGATGAATCTTCAAATAAATCGCAAATTCATACATTCATAAATCCATACATGATAATAATTGGCATTGGGGATTAGTTTTCCGCTCTTAATCAGATTTCACGCTCCCTTATAGCAGCGATTCACATGCCAACTTTGAGGGCGGTACCTACTCGTTACAGCAATCACTTCGCAAAAGCACTACTTTGAATCGCTTGCTACGTTTCTAATTTGAAATTTGATATTACTGATACCTATACATACACATTTTATAATGTATTTTGACGGACTTAAGTACCTATACCTAAGGTTTTTGATGTCATGTGTGGGGGTTGAAACTTCCAACTTCCAACTGATCACAAAATAAACATGGCTCAATATTATAGAGAGGTGCTTATAGTAATCTTGCATTTTATTGGACACAATTGTCAACGCGACTGTACCAAGTCTACACTTTCCTATATTCCTGGCGAGTTGGACCCACGGACCTTTCCATACAGACGAACGTTGCACCGAGCACGTACTAAATTCATTCATAACGACCACTTGCAACAATACTAACAGATATAAATGCATTAGTTTATGTAACAATGTATTGAAATGGTGCAACCTCGAATTGAAGCAATTAGGTGGGTGCACTGATTGTCCCATTTCTCGAAGCAGTCTCAGGTTGGTCCTTGAGACGTCGCTATTCTAATCAATTGACAGCCGATAATGTAGGCATCAATTTTAAACCTGCACCAGAGACACGCTTATCAAAGGGTCCTTAAAAAAATATATTGTCATAGTTTTTTGGCATTTTCAAACATGGAAATATTCCGTAAAAAAATTCGTGTGTATATAGATAGAGTAAAACACACTTGCACGGTTGAAAATATGTTATCATCGTCTCATAGTTTCTCTCAGATAACATGGATCGTGTGGAATTCTTGACTCATGATGAAAGTGCTTATAAAACATTTTTACATATATTTGTTTAACGAAGTGTGGCTGAGAGAGGGGTATTCCGGAAGTAAAATGCTTGACCTTTGGACAAGAAATCTCAAATAATATGCTCGTGGTTTTTTTGCATTTAAAGTCCGCTCTGTTAGCGCAAAAATATTGCATTTCTGGATACCGTCACGACACTTTGCACGTTGCTAGTATTCTTTATATACTTATTGATTGGCTAGAAAGTAAAATAAAAAAATAAAAAAACTGGTATCAAAGACAAGATTTAATTATGATAATTTAATTATAAACGAAAATACAGTACTTATGCTTGTCATATTAAATACACTTTATTGCCATAATTGAAAACGAATTTTTTATCGATTTCTTTGCAATTGTTTTGTGGTATATGTTATCGGATTGGCGCCCCGCCCTGTAATGAAAATGGCAAACGCAGATATATTATATCCGCGGATACTGCTTATGGATATATTATGTATGATTTGTTTCATCATCCCATACAAATCAATTAAATATACACAAACATATCTCCATATTCTTTGATTTTTACCATGCATCGTTCCTTTCACATAATATTCAAGACCATGCACTCTTTTCTCTTCCCTCGCAAGTTGGCCTGTGATTGGCCTGACGTTTCGATGACCCAGGTCCTTTTAGTCCCTCAATCCTGTCTGGTGGTGACCTCGAGCCTCCTGAGGAGGATGCTGACCAACTGCAGCATGCATGGCGTATGGGTACTTTTGACCCACGCAGCTCCTGGGTCCGGACACTGCAGATGAGGCAGAGGGAACGGCATCACCCCGAGGATTCCTGCAGCCACCCATGAGCTGGGGTGATGACAACGACGAGACAGTAGGTCGATACTCGAGGTAAGATAACAGAAGTTTATCAAAGCTGCATTATGATGACGTGCCAGTCAAAATTTTGTACACATGGTGACTGTGTTGGTAATTATCATGTCTAAAAATCTTAACCCCGGCCGTTGGTCTTTCTGATTTTCTTAAGTTGCATTTTGTAGCGATTTTTCACGATTTTCGGTGTTTAACTTTTAATTTCCATTTATAACCTATTTTCAATTAGTGTAAGATCTGTGCCTGTGGTATACCTAAGTCAGTACCTAGTTAATTTTCTTGATTCTACCATGTCCTTATATACGGTCGGGAGTTTGGCTTAGCGTTTTTACCTATGTCCGAAGTGGTGACTCTCTGGTGGTGACTTCCTACTCGGAGCATGAGGTGGCTTCAGCTCTTATCAGTTAACGCTTGTTTTTATTGTCAATTAACTCCTACTTCACCTATCGCTGCTTATAGCGTTGAAGGATGAGCGAAATACTGCGGTCAATGCTACAGTAAAAGGGATATAGAATAGATTGGATTTACAACCGTTTATTGGAAAATCTGGCGCAAAAATCACTGATAATCAAGAGAAATATTTAAAAAAATGCGAATCAAAAATATCAGCACCTAATACAATACCTACTGACTGACCCTTTTACCTGTACTACTGATCAAAGATTTTCAGACATGATCAGTCCATGATAAGTCAACATCAGCATAGAGCAAACAAAACACAAAAAAAAGGATTTCTCCTCCGGTTGGGTTAAATTGGTTTAAAAGTTTGGGCTTCGCTTGCTCATCCAAAAAGTGTTTGCGCATATATTATCGTGTATTTCGGTAAAGTCAGTTTTCGGTAGTCATTCACTTTGGTTCTGTTAAATTCGTATTTTAGCGCAGTCCTTGAACTGCTGTCAGAAGACGTTCACCATCTTGAATTCATTGCTGAGCTTTTTAGCTATCGCGAGGCGGCTTCGCCGCATATTTCATTAATTATCTCTAGTACTACATCATTTAATTTTCTTTTATTGCACTCTACAGTCAAAATGGGGGTTCCCAAATTTTTTAGATGGATCAGCGAGAGGTATCCCTGCCTCAGTGAACTGGTAAAAGAATACCAGGTAAGCCCTTTTTGATTGATAGGTCATAGGTTATGTGGCATTGTAATAATATGTTGTAATTTAGATAAGGACCATGTTCTCTAAATTGTTCACAAAGCAACTTCTTTAACGTTTACAAAAATACTGTGTGGTTTACTTCTATTCTTTCTGTCTAGTTTTTATTAAGAAATTTATTTATGTTTCCAGATACCAGAGTTCGACAATTTGTACTTGGACATGAACGGCATAATCCATACCTGCTCGCATCCCAATGACTTTGATCCTCATTTTAGAATAACAGAGGAAAAGATTTTTAAAGATATATTTCACTATATCGAGGTGTGTATATTGTCCAATCTTCCGCAGTTTTGCGTTCAAAACATTATCAAAAATCAGCGCTCTGAATTATGCACTCTTTCAGATTTTATTCAGAATGATTCAGCCACAAAAGCTATTTTTTATGGCTGTAGATGGAGTTGCTCCTCGAGCGAAGCAAAACCAGCAGCGTGGACGAAGGTATCTTTCTGTTACCAAACATTAAACATATTACATAGAACACAGCGTCGGACTGACCATATCGGCCAGGTGCCCGAGAATTAAGTTGAGTTGAGTTGAGTTTGAAGTGCCCAAAGTGTCTTTGTATGAAGCAAAATGCACCCCTGTGTCCTGATGCAGCCCTGGCTGTTTCTAAGTAATGCTAAGTGCCTAAACGTGATATAATTACTTTTGAAGGAAGCTTGGTAAATTTATATTATTTTATATTTCCTCTTCCCTCTTCCCTCTTTGCGCCCCCACACTTAATCATCTACTGGGGCTCCGAGTGGCCCTGCATGAAAAATATGCAACATGCTAATTACATACCTGCGGTAATTCGTTTCCCGTGGCTAAACGTGTGATCGTATCAAAGAGCCAAATTATTTCAACACAGAACAGATGGGGGACAATGCTCAAATTATTCAAATGTTATTATTTGACTAGAGGTTTGTCTAGGTGCTAGGGGTCGGAAAAGCGTTATGGGATAATTCTTACTGGAGTTGGTTTTCTAAACACCTAGTCCGAAAACCGCGGACTTTGGGAACTTCCGTACGGATGGCCAAGGACTCGAGAAGTTTTTTTTACTGTCATTAATTAAAAGGCCATTAATAAATCTACCTAATCGATAAAAAGTTGAATTCGATAGGTAAATGGTCCTTTAAAATGTAGCAAGGTACCTTAAAATAAAACTGTTTCTCACATCCTACTCTAGGTTCCGTTCGGCCAAAGAAGCCGAGGAGCTGGAGAAGAAGGCACGGGAGAAGGGTGAGGAGTTGCCCAGTGCCGCCCGGTTTGATTCTAATTGTATAACACCCGGAACGCCATTCATGGTTCGGCTGCAGGCGCAGCTCAAGTTTTTCGTTGCGTACAAAATATCCACCGACGATCTCTGGCAGAAATGCAAGATTATTCTTTCGGGACACGAGGTACATCATTTCTACATTATCTGTAAAAAATCTGTTGAAAGCATAAATTTTTTAGCCTTTGGTCCAAGTCCTCTGTAAAAGCTATATCTGTTGTACCTGGAGCTGTTTTAGCTATTCATATTGGAATAACTTAGGTAGCAATTTTGATGTGACGATTTGGGCATCAGATATGATAGGAAACGAACACTACGGTCCCTGGGGCAATAACCTATGTACCTAACTACACTTTATTTGCTGTGTATTCAACACCTAGAATAAAGTGAAACAATCATGTTAATTACAGACCCCAGGTGAAGGTGAACACAAGATCATGGACTACATTCGGTACATGAAATCGCAGTCGGATTACGACTCCAACACGAGGCATTGCCTCTACGGCCTCGACGCAGATCTCATCATGCTTGGACTCTGCTCGCACGAGCCACACTTCTCGCTGCTTCGAGAAGAGGTGAGGCAGCTGCTTTCATGCTACCGCCTAGCAATTGGCGTTCAACATGGTGTTACTAGACAAGTAGAAGAGACCGGACAGTTAGGAAGAGATTTCTTGTTACACTAATCATTTTTACTTGTCTGTTACATATTTCTTTTATTAATTTATCATAGTGATACTATTGTCAGTGTATTAACCATGCGCAAAATGCTTCTTGATAGGTTCGCTTTGACAAGAAGAGCAGCAACCAGCGAATCACAACACCTGAAGAGACGACATTCTTCCTCTTGCACTTGTCGTTAATGCGGGAATACCTCGAGCACGAGTTCTCTCCGGTGAAGGAGAAAATGTCTGATGTAGATTTTGCTTTTGACTTGGAGTGCATCATAGATGATTGGGTGAGTGATCTGCTCAGGATAATATTTCAATTTGGTAGGACCGACGGGCAACTGGCTATGCATAAGGAAGAGATGTGGCAGTTGACCAATGAACGTTACCAAATGATTTTTGTGAAAAATTATTAAATGCTCTGTTGAAAAAGTCTCCCAAAAGTGTACATAAATTTTTCTTCGGATTCGGCCTTCTGTGTTGGCAAGAATGTCACGTTGATGCGACATCCACATTTATGTCCAGGTGCAATGGAAGTAAAATTTTGTGTAAAACTAATTCAACCCCAATGTAATTCAATGGAATGACCTAAGCAAAGCCAAAGTGCAGGGAAAATATAGATATCGGTGCAGCACATTCAAACACTGCCCAGAAGCGTTCCAAGGTCTCCGCTCCTCCTAACCAAACGCCGACCCCTGACGTACAGGTGCTCATGGGATTTCTGGTGGGGAACGACTTCATCCCGCCGCTGCCCGAGCTGCACATCAACACTGGCGCGCTGCCCATCCTCTACAAGACGTACATGGATGTGCTGCCCTCGCTGGGCGGCTACATCAACGAGGGCGGCACGCTCAACCTGTCGCGCTTCCAGATGTACATGGCTGGTCAGTGCACCACTCAATATAATCATTCGCAATCTTGGAGGGTTTTGTTTAGTTAGAAAATACTTTGTGGATACATACTGTTTCTGTTGTCTGTTGGAATTTATTTAATCTGAATTTTTTTTGTTTTTCTAATCAAAATGTGGGCTGTGGCCAAAAACTGCATAAAGAGTCACAGGGTCACAGTACTGGAATGAACAACAAAACCAGCTACAGCTGCCTGAACTTTAATTTTGTACCAAGTCAAATTTGATGGAATGATAAAATAGATCACCTTAATGGCTGTATTACAGAGCTGGGTAAGTTCGACACTCAGCAGTTTGACGAGAAGTTCGCCGACCTGCAGTACTTCAAGGCCAAGACGGGCCGCCGGCCAGGCCAGAAAGAGCGGGTCAGCTACAAGAAGAAGAACCTCGCCGCTTTTGAGCTCGACGACGATGACGATATTGGGTTCAAGTTTGGCGCGCTCGAGCTGGTAAGCTCCTTAACCCAAATCCTTTCGAAACGAATATTAATTCTTCTTTGCTAAATTCGTATCAAACGACATGCATTGTAAGAAATTGTGTCAAATCGGGTCTTCTGCTAACAACACACTGCCTGACAGTTTGCTTTTTATTAGCCGACGTCTGTTGATACCTGCTTGGTTACTGTCAAATCTCTACCACCGAGAACAATGGAATGCCTTAGGTCCCAAGTTCAATTCTGGTGACTGGCCATTCTGGTAAAACCAAATCAATGTACTAATGCCTGGTAGTACCAAAGATTTCAACTAGGACTTGAAAAACTTGGTAAATCCGCTCATAGGACCAGTATTTCAAGTGCCTCAACCCACAGTTAAAGTGCATCCGCTAAAAAGATGTCGTGGAATTAGTCTGTTTTTTACGGTTAGGTGCTTAGCCCAGAGTTGGAAAATATTGTAATACCGGCCATTATGGTGCATCCGGCGATGGCCTGAGAACTGTGAAGAGACCTTGAAAACTGAAAACTGTGGCCGGCGGGTGGTTCTCAGGAGAAGCCGAAGAACCGCGAGCTGGCCCAGCTGATTGCGGCGACGGACGAGTTGCTGCTGGACGGCTCGGCGAGCGACTGCGAGTCGTCCCCGTACGAAGAGTCGTCGGCCAGCGAGGAGGAGACGCTCATCGAGGCGGAGTTCCGCCAGCACAAGTCGGACTACTACATGAACAAGCTCGAGTACAAAGAGGTCACCAGGCAAGTGCATCCGTCGTTTTTTCTTATTCACCAAAGCCCTCTTTGAAATATAAAAAGTGTGTGAATATGTCTCTGAGAATCTGTGTATAATTCAATTTTTAAAGAAATGTTAAAAATTGTGAGTTAAGTTAAGAGTAGCAAAGCTGAAAAAATGTTAATGGGAATCATGATACCAGCCTAAGAATTACCATTTGCACTTCGGGTGCTCTACCAACCTAGTGGTTCCGGAACATATCGTCAGCTTGCACATTGCTTTTTATCTCCAAATGAGATTTCTCTTACTGTGGTTCCTGTGCATCTAATAAGAAAGGTGAAGGCAACTCTTCCGACATACTCACGGGATGCTTCTTTGCAGGGACGTGCTTCGTTCGCAGGCCGAGGGCTACGTCCGTGCCGTCCAGTGGAACTTGAACTACTACTACAACGGCGTGTGCTCGTGGTCTTGGTTCTACCCGCACCACTACTCGCCTTACATCTCGGACATCCGCGACTTTGAGAACATGACGTTGGAGTTCGACATGGGCCAGCCGTTCCTGCCGTTCCAGCAGCTTGCCGCTGTCTTACCGGCCGCCAGGTGAATACCTCGACGGCTGCTGACCTAGACGTAACTGAACGTTTGGTGGTTGGCTAGGTTCTTGTAGAAGACTGCAACTTATTCCAAATTGATTTAGAAGTGTGGTTCAGACAAATCATATAATCATAAAGTGATTCTGTTGTATTAGATAACTAGTTCTATTGCTAGTAATTTGTTTATAGCATTTCAGTTCCTTTTTTATTTCATTCAATCTTGAGCCATTAAAAAACACAAATTAAACAAATTTGGAACAGTTTTCAAGTTTCTGATATCACCATTTATATGGTCGTCTTCTTGTGTAATTTGTTATAGGCCTGCATTTCAGACTTCCGATTTAAGATGCTTTTGCGTACAAACATGTCTAATACGTACGCTTGGACGCCTTATTGAATTGGATGCCTTACTTATGCATATCCTTATCGTAGGCCCATGTCCCTGGTTATATCCACATTGCCATGATCTGGCTCCGCCCGTCTGGAACGCAACTAACGGCATTGTGCTCGTTGCCCACAGCAAGGAACTTCTGCCCGAGGCGTACCAGTGGCTGATGGTGGACCCGGCATCGCCGATTATCCGGTATTACCCGACCGAATTCGGTACCGACCTCAACGGCAAGCGTCAGGAGTGGGAGGCAGTCGTGCTCATACCGTTCATCGACGAGGTGCGTGTGATTTATACACAGTTTTGCTACCGGAACTTGCGCTGGAGCTTGGCAAGGACCGGTTTTACTGATATTTATGCTCCTGTAACCATGACCAACTCCTACTCAGCGATTGCTTCTATTGGCTTGCTGGTAAGGAGGTCAAAATAATGGTTAACTGTCTGTAATCCTAGCTTGTACTCAGCCACATGTTTGTGACTTTTTAGTTTAGACAAACATCAAGACAAACAATGACAGTTTGAGACTATTATTATATTTTGTATGGATTGTAGGAAACACAGGAAATAAAAGTGTCTGGAGATGAGAGAGAGAGAGAGGGTCTAGTATAAAACTTCAAACTGTTTTAAGCTGACTGTGGAGGCCAGCTGTATAGCAAACATATTTCGTGTGAGATCATTTCCGACTGACTTACGCAACCAAATTATGGGCCAAGTGACTGTCAGCTCAAATGACAAACTAAACAATAAAACACCCAAGGGCGGACGTAGCAATCCTCAAATCAAGAATCTTATCAGCTAGACTCGCAAAGTTTGGGACCGGCCATTTCACGAAATCACTCGGCCAACCTGACGCTCGTTGTGCCGCAGACCGAGCTGCTATCGGCGATGGCGTCGTGCGACGAGCGGCTGACTGCGGAGGAGCGCGAACGCAACTCGCACGGCCCGATGTCGGTGTTTGAGTTCTCCGTCGGGGACCAAGGCCGAGTAGAGGCGCCTGCGTATTTCCCTGTCATCGCTCACAGCCACGCTGCGGTCACGCTCGTCGAGAGGTGGGTCACGCTTTACTTGACGCTGGAAGCTATGACTATGAGATATTGACACTCCGACACCAAGGTTTAATGCTTGGGATGTTCAACTATAATGAAATCATTATCGATAATCTATTTCATCGTAGGTTAATTTTGTCAATGTGTTTGTCCGCAGAGAGGAGATCTTTGTGGAGCGTTCCAAGCTGGTCAAGGGGCTCTGTCCGGGGACCCGTCTGGACGTGTTTTTCCCAGGCTTCCCGACCTTGAAGCACGTAAAGCACACGGTAATACCACGCAACAGTATATGACACATTACCAACAAACCTAATACTAACAGCACTTGTTTTCTAAACATGTATCTTCTTGAGTGAAATTTGAAACAAAGTGCACCGCTCCGTTGAGATTTGAGGTTTATAATTGGCGAGTGCTTTGTGCGTTTGCCCTTTGCAGGGAAGACTGGGAAAGGGCAAGGTGAAGGTGTTCGAGATGCCGGCACGAGGGGAGAACATGTTGCTCACCATCACGCCGTTGCCGCCCGTAGACCTTAAGGATGTCGCTGCCGAAATACTCGGCCGCTCCATCTACGTCCAGTGGCCACATCTCACCGAGGCACTGTGAGTTGTCCGAGGCTCTTTTGGGGTTTTATTCCATGTTCTTGGACCACAGACCAAGCTCCAGGCTCTTTGTACACAGATCTTCCATGTCTGTGTTGAAAGTGGCTAAGCAAAATAGGCTGCTATGAGTGTGAGTTGTCATTGTCACAGTCAGATAATATGCTGCACAGATGCAAAAACTACTTGATTTCAAGCAGAAGTACCGTTCAATTGGTTTGGTTCCATCGACCAGGTCTACTGTATTTTCCTGGCATAGCCTTCTCTTACCATTGATAGTTGATCAAGGTTCATAATTTCCTTGCAGTTGTCTCTTTTATTATGAAAATAGTTTGTTACAAATTGTTAAGAATAATCACTGATGTAAGAAACTTTTAATTTTTTAATTTTTTAATTTTTTGAATTGCAATTTGTAACACTACATTTTGTCATAAAAATCAAGAAGTAACCAACATTTTAAACCTCTTATGGACAGTACAACATACAAATACGAAAATTGTTTTAACAGTTTTTATCATATAGGCTAGGAAAGAGATACATTTTCTTTTAGAAAATTAGTCAAATTTTGTGGATTTAAAATACAGAAAGACTTTCTACCACCTTCTTGTTCATGCTGATTATGATTACTAGGCCGTAACAATCTCCTGAGACGTTGGTGTGACTTCTCGGAATGGAGTGAGCCAAGTTGCCGAGTAACAGTAGGGTGGTGTCCCGCGCATCCAACGTTATTCCGATTCCACCCAATACATAGATCCCAACACCTCTGGCAATGCCACGAGTGACATCACTGTTTGCCAAGCTACCGACTAGCGATAGCAGTACAACGATGGTGACGATTTTAGGACTCAACTGAACGTTGTGTAGATCGGCGATGAAAAATGATGACACACAGAGGTATATCAGCTCCCCGTCGTTGTTGATAACTGCTCCTAGAGGCAGTATTAGCCTCGTCAGTCTCTCGTCAGTGTGTAATCTTTCTTCCATTATCTTGATGCTGACCGGCAGCGAAGCAATGTTCGATTGTGTCGCTATTCCCGTGATAATTGCTTCCAGAATCTTGGACATGATAATGAAAGGATTCATTCTGGTGGCTATCAAATAAAATAATGGATAGGCGACGTAAATTTGAATAGCCGAGCATAAGAGCAGCACCAAAACGAATCGGAAAACGGGCATCAGTTTCTCGGCATTGATTGTGAAACTGAATTTCAGTATCAAGAAAAATACTCCGACCGGTGCAAAACGGTGTACCCAGCCTGCCATAAGCAAAGTCATTTCACTAAAGCAGTAGATCAGTCTTAGTATCACTCGGGCATCGTTCTCCTTGCCAACCAAGTGTGCGTTTAAAGAAGCACCGAATACTGCGGCAATTATAGCAAGCGCCAGGTATTCTGTAGCCTCTACACATTTTTCCTCGATTCCCCACTTTTCAAATGTGTCTATCGAATGATTTTGTTGTTTCAAATGCGTCGAGCTCTGTCTGACTGTCATTTCTACGATGTTTTCTGGAAACATATTTCTGATCAAGTCCAAGTAGTGGTCAGCTATTGTCGCGACACCTACGTCTTCGTGGTCTGAAACACCGAGAAATGTAATCGAAGTTTCTGTTACGTATAGACCTGGTCTTAATGCAAAAATTGCTCCAACAACTATGAAAATTGCCGTAAGTTTGGTTATGACCGAATACAACAAAAAACAAATGCCAAATCTGAGAACGTGTCTCATTTCCAAAGCACCAATTGAGTACATCAAGCTAAAAATGAATGCTGGCATTGCAATCATACTGAGCGCTCTAAGGTACAATTCACCAATGAACCCTACGTGCATTTCCACTCGTTCATTGAGCATCGATGGTGCAAACACTTGAAGTAAATATTGGATTACGTTGCCGCACACAATTGCTGCGACGAAACTTGTTAGCAGTACGAGTCGAAACAGGTAGACCTTAACGAGCTGCCATATTCGGCTGATTAATATTTGGGCAAACACGATTGTGGAATCCATTGAACATTATGTTGATGCAACAGAAGTTGTCAGTTTTCTAAACAATATATATTAGGATAATCACACCCTTCTGGAGTGAAAATCTAAAAAAAAAATGCAATGGTCTGTATTTTGCTGTTGAAATAATATGCTGCGAGTTTTGTGAATACAGACGTAGACAGCAGTGAACAGTAAAGCTGTTATGAATATGGGCCTTCCACAAACTTTGCTCCAAATCTGTAACGCCTTCTACAAAATAAGAACTGAAAATTTGCTGAACAAAAACAAAATCTAATGTTTCATATTATAGTTTAGGTGTCATTTTGTTTTTGGAGTTATTACCAAATACCTACTACGTGCTATTACCTAAATAGGGTAAAATGTTCAGTTCTTATTTTCCTCAAAGTTTATGTCCCTGTAATGAACCGTTCTGTCAAAATAACATGACTATATTTGATGTAATATTACTTCTATTTAATATTATTCTTAAATATTATCAATCATCTAAATAATATAAATATATGTTAAAATATAATGTATAGAAATAATATAGTATGAAATAGAGCCATGTTATTTCTTTGATCATTAATGCTGTGACAGACTTTTGTCAAAAATACTCCCAAATTAATTATGCTGTAGAAGCAAAATACTTGCCCGACTATAGAGCACCTGCAACAGCAGCCTTCTTTAAACACTGGTGGACAACCTCGATGTTAATTTCCATTTAAAAACAAATGCCAGTATGCTGTCCACCAGTGAGATAACATGCATTGCAGGAGCTCAATAAGATTTGCTTGCGTTGGCAGGGTGACATCGGTGTGGAGTTCGGACCAGCGTTGCGACCTGGTGGACGGCGCGGTGAAGACGACCACGCTCGGACTGGACGACCTGTCCGCGGGCCGCGCCTCGCGCAAGGCCATCGCCGAGGACTACGCGGGACGGCGCGGCGTCGTCGTCGGGGACACGCCCATCCTGCTGCGCGCGCAGCCCATGATTGGGCGCAAGTACACCGTCGGAGCGCAGGCCACGGTCACGCTGGAGAAGCAGGTGCGCGCTGTGTGCTGATTGGCCGTACAGGAAGCGGTTTGCCAAACATGTTTCGAATGCGGTTTGTAGCATGCTACTAGTTATTGACGACCGCCGTTTATAGGGAATCACAGCTTTGAGTTTCTCACTTCGATTTGGTGCCAATTCATTTGTTTCCTGAGTAGTGATTGTGTAAAGCTATCGACAAGTTATTGATGTTTATTAGTAGGTAGGTAACCCTTTAACTGCTGGGATTCTCTGGGTGGGATAGAGCCACTGTGCCGATTTTTTTTCTCTAGCCATGCATTTCCTAGCCATGCATTTCCTAGCCATGCATTTCCTAGCCATGCAGTCACATTACAAGTACCAAAACAGCTGACAGAAGGCGATCAATTCGGTCGATAATTTTTATGGCTTTAGTGCCAATGTTGTTGGCTCAACTCCAAGTCGGGTAGCTCATTTCTAGGGCTCAGGAAAAACTCAAATATATGGCAGGGCGTCAGAACACGCATAGACAGACGTAGCATTTTGGCCACGGAGCTGTAGTACGCGTCCACTCGGGCGTAGCAGAGCGACCACCTCCCGCCCGACTGACCGTCGCCCCCCGTCCTCAGTGGGCGGCCAACTCGTCGCCGTTCGCGCTGCAAGCGACGGTGCGCGACATCACGGTGAACGACGCGACGTTCGTGCGCTTCAAGACGGTGGACGAGGTGTTCCCGGTGGGCAGCGTGTGCTTCATGCTGACGCCCGGCTCGCGCTACGGCCACATGGGCGAGGTGATCGACGGCGGCAAGGCCGGACGCATCAAGCTGCGGCTCGTCGAGACGGCCGACGCCGATCTGGAGGCGGCGAAGAAGCTGCAGCACAAAGTGCGCACGACGTACATGCAGGGTGAGCGCTCGGAGATTTCGCTTTTGTTCGCGTCTTGTGCGGGCGCTAGATGAGTTTGCGGGCAGGGTGAGTTTGGTTCTGTGGTTCGCGGTAATTACGTGATCTGAAATATGCTTGACATTTGAAATTGGCTGCTAGTGATGGAATGTTTTGCCTGGATGGTGTAAATATTGTTGATGATTATCGGTTGACCGAACAGGTAGGTAAAAAAGTTGTTTGCATGCTGCACTAATAATATTAAAGCATGCAACAGACTAAATATAATATTGTCTGATCAGAGAGCAAATTTTAGTTTTGTTTCCGATTTATGAAAATAGAGACGTGGAATAAAACGAATTGGTTATGCAGGCTTTTGATCAGTGAAGGTTTATGATATTCTGTGTGGGTGCACTTGATGCCAGCTCCCCTACACTGCAATGCCTGGTTCGGATGTGACTCAGATGAGAGCATGCAACAGACTAAATATAATAACGCCTGATCAGAGAACTAATTTAGTTTTGTTTCCGATTTATGAAAATAGAGACGTGGAATAAAACGAATTGGTTATGCAGGCTTTTGATCAGTGAAAGTTTTCGAGATTCTGTGTGGGTGCACTTGATGCCAGCTCCCCTACACTGCAATGCCTGACTCGGATGTGACTCAGATGAGAGCATGCAACAGACTAAATATAATAACGCCTGATCAGAGAACTAATTTAGTTTTGTTTCCGATTTATGAAAATAGAGACGTGGAATAAAACGAATTGGTTATGCAGGCTTTTGATCAGTGAATGTTTATGATATTCTGTGTGGGTGCACTTGATGCCAGCTCCCCTACACTGCAATGCCTGACTCGGATGTGACTCAGATGAGAGCATGCAACAGACTAAATATAATAACGCCTGATCAGAGAACTAATTTAGTTTTGTTTCCGATTTATGAAAATAGAGACGTGGAATAAAACGAATTGGTTATGCAGGCTTTTGATCAGTGAATGTTTATGATATTCTGTGTGGGTGCACTTGATGCCAGCTCCCCTACGCTGCAATGCCTGACTCGGACGTGATTGTGGCCTCAGGCTCGGCGGCTGGCGCCAGGCTCGGCATCAGCAGCTTCCTGATGTCCCGCGTCACCGGCAACCTGTTCGTCACGCTCGCCACCCCTCCCGGGGAGTTCTCGGCCTCGCAGCATCGGCCCAACATCGGCCTCAGTCTCAAGTTCACCAAGCGCAACGAGGAGGTGAGCTTGGTCGTTTGACGCAACAACATCGGGGAGCTGCTTTCTATCACTGGCTCTATTTTTGTGAGCGCCCATATGGACCCAGATCTACAAAAAAGGGACTTTTCAAGTACCCCAGGAGGATATTTGTGTGTAGCCAATCGGATTCAGAGCGCAGAGAATCCAATTGGCTGTCACATGGAGGTAACAACTCTCTTTTGTGGATCTGGGTCCTAGCAATCATGAATCTCTTTTTCACTCAATTTTGAATTGCATATCATTTCCCACGTTAAACCATAAGCAAAAGTGAAAACTAATGATTTAAAAATCACTAAGTTACATGATAATTGACAGGCCACCATCATGGTTTCGAACGTACTTATTTATTATAAATCTTTATCAAAAATTTGAATTTATCATAGGGAGCAACTTCTATGCAGTAAATATTGATGAGAGCTAGAGCCGCTCTGAATCGATGTTTTCTGCACCTAGATCCCGGGCTACACGCGCCGCGACCTCAACGGCTCTGGGTGGCTGTACTCGCAGAAGGCCGTCGAGCTGGTGAACGCGTACATGGAGGCGTTCCCGGTGCTCTTCGACTACCTCTCCTCGCACACCAGCAACGACGACTTCAACGAGGAAGACATCTTCCCCGAGCAACAGGGGTGAGTGCACTCCCTCTCTCCCCAGTCCCGGTGCGAAGGTTGTTTCAGCTCCCTGGCGAGGTTAGCTCCTCGTTGCGGGCACAGCATCATGCTCCATCATGCAGCATGTGCTCCATCCTAGGCCAGTCCCACATCCAAAATGTCATTTACCGATATTTTGAGATTGGTTCTCGGTTTTTCACAATTCTTGATAGAGCAGGACCCTAAATGTCTTCGGGGGCCCGACCTATCGTATTACGCCGGTGTTATGACGGTAGCACCGGGAAACCGTGGACCCACCGTAGCCTCGACTTGAAACACCGACCTAATATCACTCGGCTACCCCTGGGGCTACGATAGCCGTGTTTTCATCGACTCTGCCTCAGTAACATGGCACTTAACACAGCCGCATGGCCATATTAGGCCGTTCCCCAAGGTCACAGGGGACACAAGGTAGAATAATTTTTAAAAATCCCTTTTTGGAATGGCGAAGCGGTTCAGAGCCGTGGTTAGATGGTGTAGTGCAGGGCTGCCGTTTTAACGGATTTTATACGTTTTAACGGATTTAAAAGCATCACCACGGATTCACGGTTCCGTCATGATATTTTACGGATAATTACAAATAGTAGTTATATTAATTTTTCGGTCATGCGGCATTCTCGTATTCAAATCGCCGCCCTCCAGTTCGCGCTCAAGGACGTTGTCTATTTGGCAACAGCGCCGCGCGCGCATCTGCCGTCCCCTTTCCACTCCCTTCACCCGCGAGATTCTCGCGGCAAGCGAGAATCTCGCGACAAGCGAGATTTTGTTCTCTCTGATTTTGTGGTTATGTTGTTTGGAAATTGGCTGGCATGATGCGGGACGCCAAGTCTGTGTTTGCAAGGCGTGTGCAAGTTGTTCGCAAACTTTTTCGTGTTATAGTTACAACTTACAATACAGTTTATTAAATTATTTCCGATGAAAAAGAGGCGGAAACTATCACCTACTCGATCGCAGTACCAACAGAAATATAAGTCTTGAGTGGGAAAAAGAACTTAAGTGGCTGAAGAAGGGTAAAACAGATACATCTGCAACATGCCTGTACTGCAACACGACACTCAACATCTCCATGGGTGGTGTTAAAGATCTGAAAAGACATGAGACAACCGAGCTTCACAAGCGAAATTCAAAAGACGTCACCGAAAGTTTAAAGATTGGCAGTTTTTTTAATAACCACCGCAATGCAGTGGTCGACGCCGAATTATACTGGGCAAATTTAGTTGCTGAGAACAACCTAAGTATGAATCTTGCCGACCAATTCACAAAGCTTGTGCCAAAGATGTTTCCGGACTGCGAGGCTGCAAAGCAATTCAAGTGTTCCCGAACAAAAACCAGCCAGCTAATCGAGCAGGTGCTGTGCGACGATGTCCAAGTTGATGTTATTCAACAAATGCGTGGGTCTTTCTTCACGCTTATGATCGACAAGTCCACCGACAAGGCTACAATTCGGCAAATGGTTATCATGGCTCGAACATTTGCCGACAAGGTGGAGAGACATCTCTACAAAGTTGTTGCATTCGATGGGGCCGCTACAGGAGAAAACCTGTTTAATGTCGTTAACAAGGCATTTTTAGAAGATGGGATTTCATGGGGAAAATGCATCAGTATGTCGTCTGATGGTGCAAAGGCGATGGTTGGGGAATTCAACTCCGTTCTTTCGCGAGTGAAGGAGCAGCAGAACTGTGTGTGGTTCCTCCACTGTACATGTCATGTAGCCTGACAGGCTGACGTTATTTTGAAATGAATACCTGTGTATCTTTTTAATGCAAGAAACACAGCACAATGTAACTTGTTCCAATTCCAACATATTCCAACTTATTACTCGTGGATGAACGTGGACATAATACGACGCGTGGTCGTGACGCTAAAATTGTGTGTTTTGTTGTACGGTTTTCGAGTAGCCATCAAGGATTTTCAAGGATTTTTGAGTCCCTCATCAAGGATTTGAAAAAAAATCTGGTGGCAGCCCTGGTGTAGTGTAGTGCGGTTTTGCTCTGGTGTGAATGACTTTTGGTCCTAAAAAGGACCGCGGTCGACGTTTCGTCGGCAATGGCGCCGACATCTTCAGGACTCCTGAAGATGTCGGCGCCATTGCCGACGAAACGTCGACCACGGTCCTTTTTAGGACCAAAAGTCATTCACACCAGAGCAAAACCACACTTCACTACACCATATCCCTTTTTGTTTTACATCTGTCAAATTCCATGTTGATTTTCCAGCAGGCTCCAACATTAGCAATATTGTTGTGATTAATGAGGCATAACCTATTTACCAACGAATAAAGACAATGCAAGTTTATTTATTTACCAAGGCATAAATTTGTACTCGTAAAGCTGCTGACAACTTCACGAAAGACGAACAGACTCATTGGCTTTAAATATTGATACTTATCTTCAAAGCCCATAAGCACGTGCATAATCCACACATTATTCGTATCGCAGAGAACCACACAAATGTGTGTGCCGTGTCTGATGGTGTCGAGCGGTTTCAGACAGGTGGCGGCCATCACGGCGTGGATCAAGCTGCAGCCGTTCTCCAAGGTGGAACGGCAGACGTGCGGCTCCAACTGCCTCGAGTCGGAGGTGGTGGCGGCGATCGAGGCCGCCCTGGACGTCGAGGCGACTTCCGAGCAGCGGACACAGCTGCAGGTACGCTCGTTATGATCGACAAAGACTCGAGTGGTTTGTCGTTAAAGTGTCTGTCTGGCTGTCTGTATGGAACTAAACCTTACCTAATAAATAAGTACTGTCTATTGTGCATTTAACAAGCTAAAGCAAATTAGTGCAAAAGTCACAAACTTGAAGACCCAAGTCTTAGGCAAACTGTGACGCTTTGTCCCTTTGTTCGGCAGGTGAAGCCGCACTTGCTGTACAAGCCGGAGCTGCACACTGGCAACCTGCCGCCTGACCTCACCGCTACCTACGCCCTCTTCGACCGAGTCATCAACGTTCGCAAGAGCTTCACCGTACCCCTGGGGCTCAAGGGCGTCGTCATCGGTGAGTCGCTTGCTCCTCCCCTCCCACTGTCACACTGAACAGTGGTACGAAACATTTCTTATACCTATTCCATGACTTCTTGTCCTATCGTTAGCAAAATCTTTGATTATATCTCCTACCTTTTATAGGGATTTTGGACGGCCCTTTCACATATGGTACAGGTTTTCGAGTGGTTTTGGATTTCATTATTAGGTTAAAAAACATTTGGTTCTTTCATTTCACGCTGTCAATGTCAGTCAAGCTATCACCCTACAGGAAGTAAATTAAATGTTATGAAACTTTGGGAATTCAGCAAGATTTTGGTTCACAGCCCAGTATGACGTGGGTGTTTTCTTGATCCCCGGTGTCGTTCTGTGCAGGCATCCACAAGCAGGCCAAGGAGGAGGAGACGCTGTACGACGTGGTGTTCGATGCCGCGTTCCCCGGCGGTCTGGCGCTGGGCACGAGCCCCGGCCGGTCGTACCGTATGCCGCGCTGCGCGCTAATCAACGTCAGCCACGGGAAGCGCTTCGAGGAGGGCCTGGTCGCTCCATCCGATGGTAAGCTCCTGGGACTTGATGGGGGGACTTGCTCGGTGGGATTTCTGGCATGGGCAATTTAATTCGCTTGTGGTGGGCAAATTAGCAGTTTTTACCGTGTCCTTGGCTCTCTGTGTAGGAATGACAGATTTTACTGAGTATTTTAAATCAAATGCTCTCATCTTGTAATGTGCATTTTATTATTAATGAGCGTAGCGAGCGAAGCTTGCTCTACAGACGAAACGCCTGCTTCATTTGCGATGAAATTTTTAGGGTGTCTACTTTTGTTCTCTTACATAGCCCCCCTGCGTTTTTCAAGAAAATCCTCCATACCTCTCCCCTTCAAATCAGAAAGAAAAAAACATTCGAAATTCAGAAAATTTGGAAAAATACGAAAATTTAGCTTAAGTGTGTTTTTTTCCTAATTTTCCCAAACATTTTTTGTGACTGTGTTACCAAACTTGGAAATACTAATTAAAACATCGGCTGGTTATGATGTTCTGCATTCAACTTATCTGCTACAAACAGCCACGCTCATCTTCAACGCGAACACTTTGGCAGCGTTTCCAAGTAGTTTATAATATTCAATTAATTATTACTTACATACCTCTTTCATATTAGGTACCAATCTTATTTCTTAATCACTTTCTACATACACTAGAATTAATTTGAGTTTGCCACTTTTTGGAGATCTCATAACATAGAGTATCATACCATAGAGTCAAATGATTAAGTTTTTGTCATTACCATTAAAAACTTTATTTATCATTACAATTATTAACCATTTTACTCTTTAATAATTGTGAAAGAGTCAAATGATGCTTTACTTTAAAGTCCACTAGGCTGTGGTAATCTTAGGCTAACACGACTGTAATCGGCTTTTAATACGAAACATTTGGTCAAAATGATAGGTGGATGGGACGCACGCAGGTTTGGTGTTGATTATTTATGGAACAGATTTGCTAATTTGACACTGCGTCTAATCAATAATCATGATTCATGATTATCTAAGTCACGAATCAGTTCTTAAGTACAATGGCGTAGGCTAGCCTCTGGTTTCGAGACCCAAAGCGGCTCGCGTGCTGTGACCTTCGCCCCGAGGGTGGCGCTGATTGTTGTGGTTTGTGTGGACAGCATTGAACGCGGCGTTCGCGTCGGTGGACCGCAGCCGGCCGGTGCCGGTAGCGCGGGTCTATGAAAACGCGGGCATCAACGGCGTGCCGCGCACTCAGGGCCGACATCAGCAACAGGTCAGCATCTAATCAACGCAGTCCACTTGGATTGCAATCCTCCACTCCAACTCTCTCTTGAGGATTTATTCCCCAGCAGTTATTGTGGCAATTTGCTGTACGAAGGCCTAGAATAGACTGATTGAAATGCTAGTGGATCACAGCCTTATATTACTACTGGTAATAGCCTAGACTCGAGAGGCAACTTTGGTGTCACGATGAATGATGATATTACGTAACTAATCCTATCATTCAAAGCCGTCACTATCACACCATTTAGCTAATAAGGCCAAAATTGAAACATACAATTACCTAACTCTAGTCTGGTTACCTACTAGCTACCCTTGTGCTAAGCTATCCTTGGTATCCTGCTTTCTTGAATTAACACTTAAAACTTAGCTCATAAGATACTACTTCTACTAGTATTGAAAGTGTGGTGTCAACGGCATAGAATTGAAAAAACCTGGCAATGAAAATAATAACTCATCTTCATTGATTGAGTACTTGCCCATCTCCACTTGTTCCTGCCCGACTGTCGCAGAACTGGCGTACGAAGACAGACCCTGCGCCCGCGCAGCCACCGTCTTACACGCTGCTCTCAAAGCCGCGGCCGGGCCCGCCCCCGGCGCCGGCGACCAATCCGGGGGAGTCGTGGCGCGGAGGGACGTCGGCCCCCAAGGACACCGACTTCACCGCCATGTGGGACGCGATGGTTGCTGGCGGCGACCAGCCCAAGCCAGCGGTCGCGCCATTCGCAGACGTCAAGCCACCTCCGAAGGTAACTGCATTTGGCTCGAGATCAGCTTGGGTGTTTATCAAGGGGTGTTCAAAAAATTGGCATCATCAGTTCCATTAGTGATGTGGCCTTTTTATAACAATATTAGTGATAGACTTAGCAAGACTAGGTATACAGTATACTCCGTATCACGTTAAGAAGGAGAGTGGTTTTGCATCTTCCTCGAGGACCCACTTCTGCTAGACATGAGCTAACAGTCTCAAAACTGCCCATAGAGCCTTTTGTTTGGCTCAAGACATGGCTTGTGAGTTTTGAAACTCTTAGCTCATGTCTAGCAGCAGTGGGTCATGGAGAAAGATACAAATCTACTCTCCTTCTTAACATCAAATGGAGTTTTGTGTGTCTTACTTTAAGCATTTTAACTTTTATAATCATGATTGGCATAAATAGCCTTGAAGATAATAAGACTCTAAAGTCTAGAGTCTAGACCTCACAATTCATTCATTCGTTCCAATGCCGTGTTCCACGGTGCAGGTGATGGAGATGTGGAACGCGATGGGCCCGAACGGCGACGGGCCGCAACGGGCTGCCGTCAAGGCCAAGGCCAAGCCGAGTGGAAAACCCAAGACAGCTGACCTTGGCACCGATGCGCTCAAGATGATGCTGGGCATCCCGGCGCCCAAGACCAAGCCGGCCAAGGCCAAGCCTGCGTCGGCGATGACGCCTGTGGCGGTGCAGGACGTGTTTCGGGTGAGTCGGCCTTTGGGTGCCGCTGGTGCCTCCAAACTGGGGTCCCTTTAACCGTTATTTAAATAGTAAACTTATCAAAAAGTTATACTCGTAACTTTCAGTATAAAAGGAACCTTGGCAAATCTTTGTTGAGAAACTTATAATAGCCTTTTGGGCAAGCTCACCCTTGTGTAATTTCTGGATTAAGGCGTAAATAACTTCATACCCATGGTAGGTATGAGATTTTTCTGTCTAATTGAAGAAGTATTCGCTGCACATGTGCAGACCAATGAGCTGGGTACGATGGCTGCTTGTACCTTGTCCTGCAAACACTAGTACCTACCTAATTAAGGTGCCATATTTGTGTGCCGAGTTTTTCAAAAATTTTAATTCATTTCTCTACAGAAGAAAACAAAACAAAAATCGCTGGTCCTAGCCTACATTGTTAATTATTATATTAGAAATTCCACAACACAAACACAACACTGAAACCTAAAGTATAAATTATAAAGTGTAATCATAAACACATAAACAGCACATAAATTTGCAAGTTTAGTCTATCCTTGTGTATCCTAGTAGGTACCCCTGCATTAAGATTGCAGTATAATCGGGCCAACCAATGCATGCAACCCAAACCCTGGTTGCCACTGACATCGCCCTCGTGTTGCGCAGCACCACGCGAAGGAGGTGGCGAACGCCAGCACGCGCCTGCTGACGGCGTTCCAGGCGCAAGGCACCGGCATCCCGCGCTACACGTACACCGAGTGCCCCGGCGGCAGCAGCGTCCGCGCGACCGTGCTGCTGCCAAACGGCAGAGTGTACACGGGGCCGCCCGCGCCCACCCGGCAGGAGGTACGGCCGAAACGGTGCCACACTCCGTTTAGATGCGGATGAAGTTGCCCTGATTGCCCACTCCTTTGTTAGATGCGAAAGCTCGGGATGTTTTCGAAATCCTTCACCTCGCAACCTGCTACCTGAAACGATTGCTCCAGCGGTCGCTGAATGCTGTTCACTCTGTTTCTCTTGCTCTGCCGTTCATTACTTTACAATTATCTCATAATGCCGGTAATCAGACACTCATAGATCGGAGCTAGCAGCTGGTCTCGTGGTCGCTAGGTTTTATTGCTGTTAACTTTTTCTGGCATAAATAGTGTATTTATGTAGTGGGTATTTATTTTATCTTTTCAGCAAATTTATACAATCATCTTAGTTTGTACACTATCTCCACATAGTTAGAGCAAGAATGCCAACAGAGTCTGCATCCCGTGACTGTAGGACCGTGCAAGCTTCCCGGCCATTACCTACCGCTAACATAGGAATGGGCATGGACAACCTGAGTGATAGATATCTGTGATCTAAGTTTTCTTCATGTTTTACAATAATAGAATTGGAAGAATTTCTATTCTTCATTTTTCATAACTGGCAAAATGTGCAACTGAACTCCTTATTGCAATGTAAGATGCTCTATCAACTGAACTATTTATTTTTATTATTATATTTGTTTATTCATTCAAGTATAACACTTTGATGACATTTGTCGTTTCAACAGATTCCTACGAAGCCTAGAGGGCTTGAAGTAGGAGATTTTTGTTTTCTCTGAATAAAGAGCAGGGTGGCATGCATTCTCCCTTTTTGCTGGTTGGAACAAGTGGATTTATTCACAATTGTTTCACTCCACTGATTGAAAGGGACCGTAATGTGCAGGACAATCATAGATGGACTTCCACGGCATGTTCCAGGCGTCATTCGGCGCCGCGCAGTTGGCACTCGACCACCTGGGTTCGGCCTCGTCTCCGCCACGCACCGTGGCGGTGGACCTGCCGCCGCCACCCCCGCACCAGTGGTGGCAGCATCAGGTCCCGCAGGCGTACCAACCGCCCCCATTCCCCGGCATGCCGCCGCCCCTGTATCACACGCTGACGCCCAACACATTCAACGGCCCGCCACCAATGTACAGCGTTCAGCAGAACGCTAAGGTTGGTGCCACTGGAGCCAGAGGCTATCCTAATTATTCTGTTTATTCTCTTGGTGCGGTAGCTAGTAGCCGTCCTGAGTGTCTACCTAGCCATGCATTTCCTAGCCATGCGTTACCTAGCCATGCATTTCCTAGCCATGCGTTACCTAGCCATGCGTTACCTAGCCATGCATTTCCTAGCCATGCGTTACCTAGCCATGCATTTCCTAGCCATGCGTTACCTAGCCATGCATTTCCTAGCCATGCGTTACCTAGCCATGCATTTCCTAGCCATGCGTTACCTAGCCATGCGTTACCTAGCCATGCGTTACCTAGCCATGCATTTCCTAGCCATGCATTTCCTAGCCGTGCATTTCCTAGCCATGCATTTCCTAGCCATGCGTTACCTAGCTATGCATTTCCTAGCCATGCATTTCCTAGCCATGCGTTACCTAGCTATGCATTTCCTAGCCATGCATTTCCTAGCCATGCATTTCCTAGCCATGCGTTACCTAGCTATGCATTTCCTAGCCATGCATTTCCTAGCCATGCGTTACCTAGCCATGCATTTCCTAGCCATGCATTTCCTAGCCATGCATTTCCTAGCCATGCATTTCCTAGCCATGCATTTCCTAACCATGCATCCTAGCCATGCTGTCACATGACAAGTACCAAAACAGCTGACAGGTAATCTCGGGTACAACCACTGGTCAGGTACCAATCTCCACGCAGTTGCATCTCCCCTGCTAGCAATCCAACTAATCTGCGATCCCTTCCCGCTTGCAGCCCATGAGATCTCCTCGAGGGTCGTCTCAGCCGAGCAAGCCGGGGAACTACGGGCCGTTTCCGCAGCCGACGGCGCACTTCTCCCCCACGAAGCCGTTCTCCCCCCTCCATGTAGCGTTCTCGACGCCATCAGCCAATCAGCAGCCGCCGTTCGGTAACGCTCCCAACGCGGCCCCCACGAACAAGCAACAGGTAGCTTATGGTTTTATGATTGGCGTTGTAGTTTGTGCAAGACATGTTGCAATCTCTGGCGTTTAGTTCAGGTGATAGGTTCCGTCCGTGCCATTGCGTACATTGTAGTGAACTGACGGCTCGCCCACAAAACGGAGGATTGCAAGGATTTGTTTTGCTTTTAGTTCACATTTCTACAACTGCAAATGAAAACTAAATAGCTTATTACTGCATTGTTTTCTAAGGTTTCTCAATCATTACTAAAATTGAATCCTTAAAATGGAGAAGCTTTTGGCTAAAAACATAAATTAAGGAAAAACCATAATTGAGTAGTAATAGCACTCAAATTGAACTGAGTAGTGGTTCTCTACTCGATGGAAACAATATTAATCGGTTGATTATTCAACAACCACTGAATGCGTAGGAGGGAGCAAGATTGCCACGAAAGTGACGTTTGCCTTTCGATTTCAGAAGGCGCCCACCCAGAGGTTAATCCGCGTGACTGGGGCGCCGCCTGCGCCGCGCGAACGCTCGACGACGCCCACGGAAGAGCCGGAGAGCAGACCACTGGTAGGTCGCCAAACCAGGGGAAGAGGAGAGGGGGCGGACATCACACCACCAACCTAGGCTTACTAGTTACTACCATGTCACTACTTGGTAGTTGTTCTAACCATAGAGATGGATTTCGTTCAATACATAGAAGAATGTGTACCTACCTGCCTAGCAATTTTGTAACTTTTACGTTATGCCGTTATCGGTTCTGATAGATAAAATCCCTATTGTTGTCCATGTTAATTTTTTAACTTTGTAACCGAGAACGGCAAAGTCAGAGTTACGAAATCGCAGTGCTGGATAGCTCAATAGTCAATATAGATAGTTTTCCCCAAAATCCGTAGGATCCCGCGTTCATATTCCAATGAAACGTGTTCAAAATCCAATATAACATGTTTCTTGTAATGTATTAGACCAAAGGATAGCTAAAAGGTTCATTGCACCTCCCTAACAGAAAACCCCGATGGTAAACCAAGGCGGATCGTAAGGCTGGCCAATGACCTGAGAGTAATCCAAATGGTGGCGGTAAGTTTAATGGCCGACTGTTGCAGCCGGCCGCGATGGGCGTCGGTCGAGACACCGCGGTCCCGGTCCAGAAGAAGCCAAAACGCATCGCGGCAAACTTCAAGGCGGCTCGCAAGGCGTCCAAACAGCCGCCAGACGGCTAGTCGCTCCGGGACGACGGAACGCTGCCGCCAATGGGACCTTCGGCAGGAGCCGACTCCAGTTGCCGGCAAGGGGGTTTTTGGGATCGGGTTCCTCCCGTTGCCGGTGACGGGAATATCCGGCAAGGGTTATTATTATCTACCTTTGCTGGAAACTGGTATCTCTGCTGCCAGGTATTTTTGTCTTTGCCGGTAATGGGGGTTTCCATCGATGATGGTTTCGCGGTGCGGTATGGTTGCGGGTGTCTTCCGTATCACGCGCCAATGTTAGCAGACACTGCCAGTTTCTTCTGGTAATGGGTTGCTCAAATCAGCTCGACCTGAAGGCCTTCAGGCCTTAGACAATCCGGACCCAACAACATGTTGTACAAGATGACAAAATAAAGCTCTGGTTTTATAAAAATAATAATCCATTCATGTTGATCTACTTGTGTTTTGGAGCCAGTATAACCCCTTCCAAGCAAATATGTAAATATTACTGGATTTCTCATCTATTGAGGGTACCTACTTAAAATGCTCCAAGTTATGTGTTCCAAATGTGGTTCCCCATAACAGCATCAAAAATGGTTTTAGTCACGATTAATTTTGCAGTTATTATGTGTGCAAAAAATAATTTACCAAGCAAGAATTTCAGGAGATTATACAGTTGGATAAATAATCGGGAAACCCCGGGGAACTAGAAAAAACACATTGTGTGCACTTTGAGTTTTGAGGTTTGAGTTTGAGTTTTGACGGGGTTTTTTTATGTGGGAAGTTTGTCCTGCGCTCCCTATTAGAGAAGTTGGCAACCCTGTAATGGGATAGGAATAGTGGACATCTCGTTGCGGGCCTATTTAATTGGTGACCCCCAAATGGACTTCGGGAATTCTTTGAATGCCGCAATGTTGCGAACTTGCACCCCAACAAAATTGATATCTGTTGGGCAGAGAATGGCAACAACGTTGCAGCTTGAGTAGTTTCTGATGGCACTTTTTTAGGACACTTGCACAAGCTCCCCCTACCCTCCAATGTACAACAAGTGTGACATCACAAATTGCCAACCCCCCAGCACCCCTGTCGGAAACTGTCACACAATAGCCACCCTTCTACACCCCTCAATATTCTATCCTAAATCAGCGTAGTAAATCATCGTAGGTGGTTCGCCTGAGTGCTTGGCAACCGCCACTCTTGCGTGTATCATAGGTGGCCTATCTGGTTCAAGGCGTTACTTTTTAAAATGTTTTAGGGAAGAAAATCGTGTGTCTTTTGTTTCACCACTAGGAATTTATAAGAAAGTGGTAGAATTTCATGACGAGTCCTATGCACCCCTCCGATTCCTCCTCAAGTCAAAACTGAGGGAGATATTTTAAGATTTAATTTGGAATCAAAGTTCGAAGCCTGGCCTGGAAGGGAGCCGTGGGTGGGCCCGGTGGCGGCACCAAGGCCTGGCCTGGAAGGGGAGCCGAGGGTGGACCCGGTGCTGGCATTAAGGCCTGCTACCGTCCAACAGCACCAAGGGAAGGCCACCTGCAGCTTCACGTCTCTTTTGAAATACCTACTGTTCAACTCAACAGGATTCCTCCACTCATCCATGTTGTCGAGAGGTTGATAAGCAAGAATTGTAAATCTGTTGCTTAACCTTTCCTGCCTATCTCCCTCTCTCTCTCTCTCTCTCTCTCTCTCTCTCTCTCTCTCTCTCTCTCTCTCTCTCTCTCTCTCTCTCTCTCTCTCTCTCTCTCTCTCTCTCTCGAACATAGCTGGCAATGTGTATGGCGGTCACCCATTCAACACCCGATTTGGCGCAGTGTTGATTAACTTTCATTTTTTTAAATTTAAATTATTTCTTACCCCGCTAGAGGTGTCAATAGGGTAGAATTTCACGGGGAGTTCGATGCACACTCCTGTTTCTTTGGCAAGTCAAAACTGGGGGAGATATTAAGGATGTTAAGTTTGGAATCGATCTGGCGGCCAAAGTATTAAAGTTCTGTCAAATCTGAGTAGCCCATCGTGTCCAGGGTGGTCAACTACCCCTTAGACCAAAGTATGGGCGAATTTTAGAAAATCGAGAAATCGATCAGAATCGTGGGTTAACCATCACGGTTTTGAACGATATTTTCAGGTCAAATTTCTTGACTTGCTCTTTTCGTCGCGCAAGGGGTGTAGATTGGGGTAGAATTTCAAGTAGAGTCCAATGCACCCCCTTGTTTCCCTCTAAAATTTAAACTGCGGGAGTTCTTCACAGTTCAAAGTTCAAAAATTTGGAATTTTGACCAATTCTCTTTGCCCCGCAAGGGGTGTCAATAGGGGTAGATTTTCATGGGGAATCCAACGCACCTTCCTGTTTAATTCTCAGGTGAAAACTGGGAAAGTTATTCGCGATCAAAAATTGGAAATCATCTTAGCGGCTAAAGTAGGTATTAGTAGCGATATTTTCAGGTGAAAATTCTTTACTTGCTCTTTTCGTCCCGCAAGAAGAGTAGATAGGGGTAGAATGTACCCAACCCCCACCCCTCCCCTTCCGTTTCCTTTTAAAGTTAAAATTGGGGAAGTATTTACTTTGACTGCCTTTCAGTTAAAAATCGATCTAGCGAACACAGTACTACATTGGCATCTTATCTAAATTCATAATAGCTTATCGTGTTCAGTGAACCGAGACTCCAGCAGCTGGTTACAACAGACACCTTTGCCGCCTCAAGCCTAGCAAGACGTGATCACAGGGCTGATGAACACTGTAGTCTAGGCACCTCCGCCGACCCGGCACCTCCACACACAGCCAAGTGAAATCAGTGCCCGACACTGTTCTTAGCGCACTCTAGGAGCCAGGCTAGGGAGCCTCGAGTGCGCTAAGTTTGAATTCCAGCTCCTATGTAATTCATATAGAAGATTTTTTTTAGGTATTAACATCTGCTCTGGTGGTCCCTTGGATAAGCGTTCAGCCTAGTAATTATTCATTTACTAGACTGGCCCGGGTTCGAGCCCCGGCGTCGGCGAAGAATTTTCGACAACAGCTCGTGAGAGTTTTGTCCATCAGCGTCCACCGTACTGCTCGCCCTAATTCCACGCATCCCTTATGGGGGTGCAATGTGGGTGGCGACGGACGTGGCCTGACTTCGCTGTGCCCCTTCGGTGGCTTCAACGCCATGTGAGATCGATCCGGACGCTGGAGCACCAAAGCAGATACTTTTGCAGGAATGGCTAAGACCCTATATTGATATTGACAAAAAAACTGCCCCTTGCAGTTATACACTCTGCACAACTTTTTTGCAAGTTGTAGGATTTGATCTCACGACCTATGAGTTATCATCCGAGAGCATATGAGTTATCTGTGCTACACTGTCTGATGAGAGATAGCAGGGAAATAACATATTAAAGCGAATGTCGAACGTGAGTCAGCGATGCCGGCCAAGGCTCGACGCTTGGCTGCCAGGTAGCGTTGAGATCGAAAAGCTGCAATGCGACTCGAGAACGTGGAGGGTTCGTTGCACCTACCTGCTTCCAGAGCGCCGTGGCTCCAAGGTTCGATGTCTGTCACTGTCATCTCTGTTGTCATCAGGAAGGAGTGAGGAAAGTATTATTTGTCCTAAATAAATATACAAGCACCAAGTCCTGCAGATGACAACTTTAATGGGACTGCATACAAAGATGACAAACGCAACAATCATGAAAATTTTGCATTTATTACCACCATTTTTTGGGCGTAATCTGAACTTCTTTCACCGAAACAAAATATATTGACAGAAAGATTTAAAAATATTTTGCTGTTCCAGTCGATTTTGACGTATGATTTTTTTTTAAACTATGCTTTTATACACAAAAAAACTGTGACTTCACATTAGTGTCCGACCTCCCCACTCTGCCACAATCTTTCACACGTTGTCAAACACCCACCCACACCCCCCCCCCCTCTCATGCGTGAAGTAACTTAAAACAATAGATGTTTCAGATTTGATAAAAAGAGGTGCGTACGCTCGCTCCATTACGTTCCAGCTACCATCGAAACCGGAAGACAAACTTCCCTGGTGAGAGTGTTAGCTCGTGAGACTGATTTGAACCAATCACGAACGAAGCGGGTTGATTTTGCAGAAACTCGGATTCTTTCTTTTCCTCGCTGACTGTGGTGACCTCAACGTCGTCGCTGGCTTGGAGGCGGAATTTTTGCATCGTCTTATCGGCATCCACATCAGGAACTGCAACCACAACAATGGGCATTGTTGATACCGGGGCTTCATCACGCATGACACGGCTGGCCTAAATAATAAGATAACATACCAGCCACACTTAAAGTATCGTGTTTGTATGTAAGTATCGTGTTTTTAAAGTATCGTGTAAAGTATCGTGTATATATACATGATTGCAATTACATTGTGCAATTTTATACAAAATAAATTATAAATGTCCACATTTCTTCATTGTTGGATCTACTCGAAAAAGTGAAGTCCCTCTAGAAATTCTCTATATCCTCAATATATTTATTATTAGCGTTAAAAGTAGTTAATCAAATTGGTGTCAAATTATTTGACAAGATTATGATAAAATTAATCAAATTGAATGACTATACAGAAAACCGGGACATTTAGGTGTCCCGTGTTGTGTCTCTCTGGAAACTGAGCAGGTACCTTAAAATTTACTCGCGTGGCTTGTTTGTGTTTAAATATTTGTTTTTAGGTAACCCGGGTTCAACTATAAGTTTCTCATATTTCATTTTCATAAGAGGATCAAATATTGAACACAGTACGACACATTCATCGACCAAGATTTGCCAAGGTTTTCGCCGGCTGTTCAAGCCTCTGCCTCCTGCGACAGTCGGCGTCGTTTGAGCAGGATAGCTGGCCCAGGCCCCGGATAGCTGGACATGCCACCGGCATCGGGCTCATTTTTTAAGTCGTTTGTGAGAAATCGAGTTGGGTAATAATGATCAGCTGTGATCGTCGGTAGCGAAAACTGAGCAGGTGGACGCCGCCGTTTCATCGCAACTACGTGGAGTCCCCCCACCCCTCATCAAGCACGTCGACGCCGGCGCCGGCACCGCGACGCCTCGGCACAAAGAGCGCCGCGCTTTTCACGAATTGCTTCTTGTGAGACTCGTTAGCACGAGAGCTGTTGGTATTTTAATATTATTGTGCCACGCAACATAAATCGTTCCATTATAGGAATACAAATATAAATATAGAAATACAAAGTTGCGAATGGGTATACAATCTTGTAGTGTGAACTAATTTCCTCTTAAACTGATAATTCTAGAGAAAAAATGTTGCTATGTCACTACAAATATAAATCCCCTCTGAAGATTGAGATCCTGGCACTACTACTGAATACATCACATGCTATTTGAGTTCACGTGCATCCTCGGCGACAGATGTTACCGTTTGGGACAAGAGCAGCAAAAGACAAAAATCGTTATGTGGACAGCGCGGCAAGACAATCATATTGGCGGAGGCTAAATTGCCGGAAGGGGTTTGCGACGTTACGATCATCTCATACAGAAAAAGACCACCAAATAGTGAAGGTATGGTCAGAGGCGCGTTTAGGCCTAGGTGAAATAGGCGCGCGTCTAGGGGCCCCAGTGGTCAAAGAGTCCCAAATAAATTGTCGAACCGATTTTCCACAGTAAAAGTCAAAATATTCCGAAATGGACCCATCACTGAAAATTGTATGTAGGCAACCAATGGTACACATGAACATAGCACCAAGCCTACACACAAGGCGGACCAGCGCTCGCCCTGACGAAAACCAACGTTCTAAACGCTAAAATGCAGAGGCTAAAATCGCTCTTAGTATCCGGCGCCCAGGAGAGAGAGTAGTATCGACATCGTCCCGCTGTGAAAGTGACGTAGCCAGCCACGAGCTTCGATCGATCCGCCTCCTTCTGTATCGATCGACTAAAGCTCGGCTCCTATTGGCTGCTTGGCTGTGGAGTCGTGGACATTCTGATAAGGCAATGGCGGCAAAGGCAAGTGTGGCGAACTGGAAGCAACTGCAACAACTGGAAGTAAATAGGCATCAGGCGGTCATGATGAACTTTAAAGACGTGGAAATTAGTGACCTCTCATTGCCAAGCGAGTCACAAGTCTTCGAGGTCACAGGTTTAGGAAGAGCCCTGGTGGAGTTTTCACAGTGAGAGGTTGCGACAGTAATTATTTCGGAGTTGAAGGCGTGTGAAACTGAAGATTTGGCTCGAAATCACTCGATTTAAAATCACTGCCTTAAACCTTATAGGCAGTGAAATTGAGAAAGAATGATTTTGATATCACAAAGTTACACAATCACACCCCTGCTCGGAAAAAGGACCACCTGCTTAAAGAACATCGTCCGTCTTCCTTCCTTCCTTCCTTCCTTCCTTCCTTCCTTCCTTCCCTGTTCGTCTGCCCTCAATTAATGCCAACTCAGACAGGAAAACATATGGTTTACCCATTTGCAGCCCCTGCCCATTTACGAAATGCCTCAATCGCCGAATGAAATTTGCTCGCAAACGCGTAGATCTTCACCACGAATAACCTTGAATTACAAAAAAACGGTGGCTGCGCCTTCAAACCAGCTTTCCTTTCTATTGTCGCCTTTTCTATTACTTTGGGTTTTTCAAAATCCCAATTGCGCCTAGGGGCACCTCAGACCCTAAACGCGCCCCTGGGTATGGTGCCTAAAGAAAGGGAAAGGGCGGGCCTGGCGTGGGAAATGGCAAAATTTTATATGCGTCTATAGTACCCAAAGAGCTGCTGATCGCCAAAACAGCTTGCAGACATGAGTGAGAGAGATTTTCGAAGAAAACTGTTCCATTTCGGTATCTGAAATACTCTTATTGAATTTTATGAAACTGCGAGATAATTTCTGCATTTTCTCCATTTTCTGCACCAAAAATATTTATTTGCACGGCTCTCCTAGACGACCTCATCACACAGGCGACAATTGTATGACCTCGTGAAGTCATTATCTACACACACATTACACTCTCTGGCCGCACATGCGGTGCTTTCTACCCCACAGCGTCTACTTCAAACCCAAAACATCACTTAATGATAAATTACTGGCACTGCATTCTCCTCTGCGATAAAAAAAGGACACAATTATTAGAATTAAGGATTATTAATTCTTCGGATTACCGAAGAAGGAGGACGCACTGGTGCCTCGTCTCCATCAAGTATCAAATAAACTATAATAATATTATGGAATGTGAAATTAAAATTACATGTTATACAGGTCTTGATTTGGAGTTACTGTGATGTTGATGTTGTCGATGATGTTGATATTGTTGATTTGGAATGTGGCTTGTCATTACTCCAAATTTACGACATTACAGAGATTGCCAACAGATATAGCTAAATATAATGCAGGAGAACAGCCGCCGTGAATGCGGCGGCCTTCACCGACCGACGCCGGCTTACCGCAGAACGGCGCGGCGGCGTCGGTGTCGACGTGGAAGACGCCTCTCGCTGGGAAAGCAGCGGCGTCCAAGCCGAACGGCACGCAGCGTTCGGCGTCGCACTCGCGCCTGCAGCCGAGGAGACGGAACGTTGCGGAACTACAGGCACGCCTGTTTGAGGACATGGACCAACTGGGCCATGTTCCAGAGCGGCACGTTTTAGGGGCAGCAAACATTTATAAATAAAAAAACCGCTAGATACAATATGACATCTATCTTGGATTAACGTTTACCATCTAGGCAGCCCCTGCTATATATATATGTTTATATATGTTTCATATATATGTGAAACATAGGCAAACGATGCTACGTAACTGCACTGCGGGACAGGCTATCTCACGGCGATGAAACTGCACTCGACGTCCCAAAGGCTCGCTGCAATTGGGACATCCCAACAGCTAATACACACCTACGCTTTCGAGCCGGTTGGCTTGAAAATCCAACACTATCTCGCTTTCTCCGAGCGTTTCGGGCTCCGACTGGCTCGGACGGGCCCAGCCCAAACTGTGGTCTAAACAACTAAAGGGTGGTTGGCCTGGCCACCCTTAAAGTTAGTCCCATAGTTTAGCGGCAGCATAAATATCTCACGCAGTTTTGACTTCAGAAAAAAACGGTGGTGTGCAAATTGAAACTCTTGTTGGACGAATCTCCACTGTGGAAGATCCTAAAGATCCGTGCAGAACGGGGCATAGTGTTCCCTTTCAAGCTCCACATAAATGTATCCTATTTTGAATATTGTTTTTGAGCATGATGAGGTGGTTCGGATCCAGGCGGGGAGTAATTGGGCAGTTTTAGTGTCATCTCAGGGAAGACCGAGAATGGCAATTACTCACCGGGCTGCGTCCTCGGGGCGCCGGCCCCAGAAGACACACGACCCTCGAATCGACTCGATGAAGTACTCATACGAGCGCTGGTGGGGGCAGCCGACGACGTCCATCATCTCTGCAACACAACGACCCGAAGAATTCGTTGGGGGCAATACACAATATCATCGGCTGCAGCTAATTGCACAGAATTACACCAACTCAAACTGAATCGCTCATGAGATGCATATTGCCATCAAGTTTCGATGGGTGGTTGATATTTTTAACGCCCAATGCTATACAGTGTTGGGAGTGGGTGGGAGTGGGTGGAATAACGTACAGTGCATATAGTAGGCCACGTTGGGCTTCGAGAACGCATCGTTAAGAATACTGTCGAGAGAAGTTATAAGACGATCACGTCAAACATTGTTCTGGACACCCGTAGTAATAACCCTGAAAGCAGAGTGCCACTAACCCTCTACGCGCACGCCGGCGGTGAGGTCTCTCCACTTGGGCGTCGGCCACGTGCATCCCGGCTGCTCCCCACCGCCGTTCATGTAGAAGTCGATGTGGCCGTGAGCGGCGACCATGCCGAGCCCGCCGAAGGGCAGGAAGGCCCGCGCCGAGGTGTGCACGACGTCCACCAGGGCGGCGTCGTCGGCGTCCAGTCGCACGCGTCGGTCGAAGTGCTCGAACGCGGGCTGCGCAGGGTCGAGGGCTGCGCAAGAACGTCATCGTCGACGTGAGAGCAAGCCGGACGTAAATGAAGCAACGAAGCTGTCCCAGAGTTAGAAAGGTGCAGCCCACCTGTTATCCTGCCGACACCCGGCATTGCTTTGGCGGTGTATGACATGATGTGGGCCCCGAGACTGTGTCCGATCAAGTGCCATCCGCCGACGTCGGCGTCGAGTTCGTCCACCAGGTGCCTCGCGACCCTGTCAAAGGAACCGCGTTTAGGACGTCATCGACGGTCAGGGAGGGTGACATACATAAATCGAGGGCGATTGAGGGGTACCTGATGACCTCGGCGGCGACGACGCGGGTATTTGAGGCCACCAGGAGGTAATCCAGTTGACCGGCGCCCCTGCCCCAGTCGACCACGAACACGTTGGCGTCGAACTGCGGGTGGAAGCGGAAGTCGATACGTTTACGGTGTGCGTTGAGGGATCAGGTGGCTGATGCTTTTAAAAGTTACTTAAATTTGCCCCTTTTTGCTCATCTTCCTATTCCTAATCGAGCTACTTCATCTCAAGGTTATGCGTCTCTAGGCAGCTGCAACCAAGAGCGTCGCTGGGTCTGAGCTCCCCCCCTCCCCCAAATGTCAGTTGAGCACCCCCAAAAATTTATCTTGGCATTGGACAGTAATTGGTGCCTGGCCCTACGCACGCACCTTGTCCAGGATCGCGTCCTTGAGGTCACGCAGCCACGTCTCGTTTCCATCATGAGTAAAGCCGTGCGTCAGAAAGAATGTGCGTTTGGACGCGTCGAACGCGCCCCCTGCAAGCGAAGACCAGGGAGGTCGTGAGAAGAAACACATGTCGAACATTATGGCCAGGTGTGGTCGTTAAGAGTAAAGAGAATCACCTGAAAAATCGGACCTCACATTGGTCACAACCCTCGAGACTGATTCCATGGAGATTTCAGTTTTTAATTTAATTTAAGTTTAATCGGCATTAGGAACAGGAGTTGAGCATGCCCACGATTAGGAAATGGAATTTTATTATCTTTTTGAACACGAGGTTCAACTACTACCCTTTCAGACAAGTTGCAAACGTCCAACAGTGAAAAGAGGTGCGTCGTCAATAATCACTAATAATGGCCGACCTCACCGTATTGTGGCTCACCTGTGACCGAGACTTGGGGCCTCGTGGCGACCTCCGTCCCCTCCCGCCTCTCGCGATCGAACAGAAGAAAACGAGTGTCGATGACGTCAGCGGACTGCGGCGTGGGCAGCGGGCGCAGCCACGAGTACCAGGGGGACGTCATCGAGAAGCAGCCGACCGGTGGGTAGCACACCTCGCGGGGGGCGCCTGGAAGACGGGGGGGGGGGGGGGAGTTTAGTAGGAGCAACTCCCTCAGACTTGCTTCAGTTCACTGTTAAAAAATCAGGACAACATTATTCAAGAAATTGGCATTTTTCAAAGGCAATAATTTGTCCGCTATGTTTAGCACCTTTATTTAATCCCGCTTGCTCAAGCAGTCAAGGCTGTAGCTGGGCCGACAAACTCCACTGACTAACTGACATTTAGTGGAAAGCTTTCATCAAAATTATTTGATATTCTCATGGCGGCTTCCGAGCGAGGAAGTTACGCGCAGAATGCTCTGAACTGAAATCAGACATGATGACACCATGCTATGGTCAGAGGCTTCCCGGTGTTGTTTATAAGGTCGCACCATTGCTCACCCCACACTGTCGCCACTAACGTCAGGACGCTGACGAAGACCCATCTTCCTGTTACACCGTGGTCCCCCAAAACACTTCGCTCCATCCTCATATATCGGTTAAGATGCTTAGCTTAATCCCGTGAACCCTTCGACGCTTCCGAGGTGCACTACGATTCACCAGACACTCGCAACTGCCGCGAACTAGCTTCGCAAAGTTCACACCGCAACGTTTTACACACATGGCCGCGGCGACGCACGTGAGTCAACAAAGACTCAATGCGTCAGCGTTTAGAGTCAACTCTTTCGGAGAATTCCAGAGAATCGGCCGCCGTGCCCTGCCGGAGCGACCTCTGGCCCGGCTTATCGCGCCATTTGGAATGTGATTACGCCGAACGCGCGGTAGACTTTGCCTCACAAGGAGGTGGCCGGCAAAATACGGACGCATTTCTAGATTGATTGGCTTCGTGCCGAATAAGCGACGCACTGCGAGTTTGTTGATAAGGAGTCTTGTGGAAAAGGGTGGCGCAGGTAACGACGATTAAAAGAGCTTGGCCAAGGCTTGGCCAATCATAATATTCCATATGCGGGCACACTCTCCGTCTCCAGCTTCTGCATATATTTATGCAGTGGCGTAACTTAAAATCAGAGGCCCCGATGCTGACTCGCTTCGCCGAACCGCTTTAAAAAACCCATCCTCCAATAAAAGATCATCGCATTATTTTTCGGTTTCACTTTTACGACATTTTCTTATGCCCAGTTTAACCAAAATTTTACAACTGAATTCGCTGCATGTGATTGGCTGAATCCAGTTTTAACTCCCAGTTGGGATCTCAACTATAGGAGTTGAAAAACTTTGTAAAACCGGGCGTTACTTCCACAAAATTTTGCCACTTCTTTTACAAAATTTTCTCATCGGGGGCCTTTGTGAGGAACCCCTCCGAGCCCGAGGCCCCAGAGCACTGGTATGCATGCTCCCTTCTGGTTACGCCCCTGTAACGTATCTTATGCCCATGCGCTGACCTAAGTAAGAATTAGAGGAGATCTCGCCAGGAATTTGTTGCATCAATATAAGTTTTTAAAGTTTATATCTCAAATATAATGAGAGAAAGGGAGGGGGTGTGGCAAACCCACCAACACAGGGGCGCTACATGGGATCGACGTTTCAAGCGGTGTCGTCAGCATCGCCGAGTCGTCCGTTCAGACTTTGTCGCTGGTTTTGCCTCCTCCGCCTGCGTAAGACGCGTGCTAGCTGCGTGCCTGGCGGGGAAATGACATGGCACTTCCTGACCACATGGCGAATGTTTGTATTCGCCTCGCGGTGAGGAGCTAGTCACACTCATTAGCGATGTGGGATGGCATGCACTCATTGGCCTTGAAGTCGATCTCAGCTACCCCCGCACAGCCAACTTCAGTCTGGTTTAGTTTGATTCAGACAGTTTTACTTTGACTGTCAGATGTGACAGCGTGATTATTAGATAACTACATGTCTACTGAAAGGTCAATTTTGATATTTACATTTCGTTAATGTGCATTTAGGCTTACTGTATAAGGTCGAACGTTATAAATTGCGACTTCCCTTACATAAAAAAAATGTTACCGTGACATTTCAATGCTACTATGCGCAGCCCCTTTTAATATCACAATATCGACAGAGAACCCTTAGGTTTTCTAACAAATTCAGCGAGAGGCGTTGCACACAGGGGAACGATCGCACCGAGCGTGTGTTTCGCCCCGTTCTCGCGACGTGACAAGCGTGCGAGAGTGCGTCGACACGCGCCACAAGCGCCACACGCACAACGGCGGCGAGATATCCTTGCGCATTGCAGCTAATAATTACGCAAACTTAATAATTTACAGCTTGTCCCCGCAGCTTCTTGGCAATGATTTACCGTGTATGCTTAAAAGCGTCTCGCTCGATGAGACGAGGCTCGCATTGTCATTCAGATGGCAATCTGTCGCGATAACAGACGGCACAATTGAAGAACGGCATTACCGTCATCACCATTATCGTCATCATCATCATCATCATCTCCATCTCCATCTCCGCGGCGGCCACTGCCAGTGTCTTGCAGATCGAGATCAAGTGCGGAACACTCTAGCGAGGTCACTGAGGAAATATTGGCAGATTGGCATTATTCGGGAATGATCAGTCCGAGGTAGACATTTATACACAGTATTCGCAGGACGGTGTTCGGTCCAACTATTTTTAGCGTCTTTTGACGCCCTTCCGTCATCAGGTGTATGCACCATGTAAGTGGGCAACGATAACTCATGGAAATTTCGACGCCGTCGACGTAGATCATTTCAAAGGCGAATCTATCTGTTGATTTCCAGAACGATCGCCATTTCCCTACATAGACACCAAAGATGGCTGCGCTTGCTTCGAACCTCTTCAGCTGGCTGGACTACCTGGTGTTTGCGATCATGCTGCTCTGCTCGGCGCTGATCGGGGTCTACTTCGCGTTCTTCGCCAAGCAGAAGCAAAACACCACCTCCGAGTACCTTATGGGCGGCAAAACCATGGGCATCTTCCCCATTTCCATGTCGCTCATCGCCAGGCAAGTGACTCTCATGCAATCGATTAGGACGATCCCTGGTCTTGGCATGTCGAGGGGCAAGGCGCTGCAAAAGAAAATAAAGCATGCTATATTAACTAAGTGACTAGCTCGAGCAAACAAATTGGATGTATTAAATTATTGGAAATGACAATCTTGACTGATGAGAAAGTTGCCAGGGGAGAGAAGACTCTTGGTTTGAATTGCAAAGTTCTCAACAATTCTCGGAAACAGCGACAGTCCGATTTTGACCGATGACATTTATTGTTTACTGAATCTTTATCCGATATTATTCCGAATCATGTGTTGCAGCAACCTCGTCTTTAGGAGTACTTAAAATTAAACAAACAGTTAACGAAAACGTTGATACGTATTACATATTTGCCATATTATATTTGGCTAGAGATTACACCTTTCTTGATATACATTGTAATTTTATTCTAGAACCAATAATCAGCTTCAACGTTTCGCAGCTATACAGCTGGAAAAAACAAACATTCGTTACTTGTTTACCGCAATATCTTCTCATTTCCCCGCTATTGCCACGACGGCCGCCACCACCCTCCCTGTTGCAGCTACATTTCCGGCATCTCCCTGCTCGGTATACCCGCCGAAGTGTACGTGTTCGGAACGCAGTTCTGGCTCATCTCCGCTGGTCAGTTCCTCGTCTGCCTCACGATGTCCTACCTCTATCTGCCAGTCTTCTACTCGATGCAGATCACCTCCTCGTACGAGGTGAGACTCCCAGGGACACCAGAACGCCCTCCTCGTCAACGGCGCCCCCTCTCCGCTGTTGCAGCTACATCTCTGGTATCGCCATGCTCGGGATACCCGCCGAAGTGTACGTGTTCGGCACTCAGTACTGGATGCTGACAATTGGACAATTCTTCGTCTGCATGACCATGTCGTTCCTCTACCTGCCAGTCTTCTACTCCCTGCAGATCACGTCTTCCTACGAGGTGAGCCTCTCAGGAACACAAGATCGCCTTCCTCGTAAGTCGCAAACGACGATCCCTGTCCGATGTTGCAGTTACACCTCGGGCATCTCCATCCTCGGAGTGCCAGCCGAGATGTACACGCACGGCACTCAGTACTGGGTGCTGTTAATTGGACATGTCTTCGTCGGTTTGACCATGTCGTTCCTCTACCTGCCAGTGTTCTACTCCCTGCAGATCACGTCCTCTTACGAGGTGAGCCTCTCAGGAACACGAGATCGCTCTCCTGTAAACGACGATCCCTGTCCGTTGTTGCAGCTACATCTCTGGCATCTCCTTGCTCGGAATTCCCGCCGAGGTTTATACGTTCGGCACGATATACTGGATGCTGATAGTCAACAAATTCTTCGTCTGCATGACCATATCGTCCCTCTACCTACCCGTCTTCTACTCCCTGCAGATCACGTCCTCCTACGAGGTAATGGCAAGAACACCTCGGTCCCTTCGAAGTTTCACACTAATTGGCACTTTTTCGAAATTATTTGGCGCTCACTGTTTTCTCGTGAATAAGTATTGTAAAATGATCTAATTGGCATTGAAATGTGAAATATTAAATCAAAATCTTGTAGCAAAAAACAGGAGGACCTTACGGCTCCGAGCAGAGGATGGACCATTGAACGAAAGCATGCACGCATGTATGCATGGATGACAATATTGCGATTGCTCGAGCCGAGTCGAGTTGCTGACAGAAGCCTCTCACTGTTCCAGTACTTGAAGCTCCGGTTCAACCAGCCGGTCAGACTGCTGGGCTCAATATTCTTCATCATAAAGATGGTGAGATAATAGCCGAATATTAGCCGAATATTAGCCGATAATAGCCGAATATAATAGCCGAATATTACTCTTCGCCTATTACCCGAAAGGGGCGCATGGTACTGGCATTTTATTGAAAGGATGTCGCTTGTTCCTGACAGTTGCTCTACATCCCTGTGGTGATCTACGTCCCTGCACTGGCATTCAACCAAGGTGAGCCACCTGCTTGCTAAGGAAATATTTTTAAGATTATGTCATGGAGTTGATATTAACCGCAGGACCTTAACTGATCACCATATGACTTCAAATATTTAGCATTTTAACTGACCAACTCTCTCCTGCCTTGCAGTGACCGGCATCAACATCCACCTCATCACGCCCATCGTGTGCTGCGTGTGCATCTTCTACACGACGCTGGTAAGACATCAACGCCTCGACGACACCTTATCCCAAACGGCCGACGTGGACTTACCCGGCATGCTGGCCATGTTCTAGGGCGGACTGAAGGCCGTGGTCTGGACGGACACCCTGCAGACCATCCTCATGTTCGGCGGCGTCATCATCGTCATGGTGCTCGGCACGACCAAGGTGGGGGGCGTCGGCAACGTCTTGGACAGGGCGAGCGACGCAGACCGTCTCGAGTTCTTCAAGTAAGTTCACCTAACATAAAGCAAGGGGAGTTTGAGTTCATGCTGGTCAATACACTAAGCCCAATAGCCGGTTAAAGAAAATACGGTTCGTTATATCGTTGTACAGCCAATCAGATGCTTTGACTGCCAGTAAACGGACCGTTAACTCCTTAATACGCTATTAAACCACCGTGGCTAATAAAATGACTTACAAATAAAATGGCAGCTTGAAACAAATCTTGTACAATTCTTCGTGATGTGTTCATCTGGTAGTTCTAGTTCGTTCACGAATACTGGTTGAAATAACTTAGGGGCTTCGGACAATGCCATTGTTAACACAGATATGTATCTTGACATATTGTGTCAAGAATTTGCACCAACTCTGTCCCTTTCACAGCCCTGTTTCCAATTTTCGGGGAAACCCCTTCATTTCCAATCAATCGGGTAGGTTAGCACACAAGGTGACGAAAGTGACAACGCAGCTATTTGCAAGGAGATCCGTCGGTTGTCACTCACGAAGAGAACACAATTGAGCTAATCAGAGCTTCGGCACGTGAGTTCGGCACGTGAGGTCGGCACGTGACTCCCTACCCCAAAATCTCAAGTGGTTTTGACCAGTAATTCGTGAACGAACTATACCTGGCCTCATTGGGGACCCTGCAACTGATTGGTGGGCGACTGTTGCAGCATGGACCCCGACCCGCGGATGAGGCACACGTTCTGGACGGTGGTGGTGGGCGGCTACTTCAACTGGCTGGCCGGCTGCACGGTGAACCAAGCCATGGTGCAGCGATGTCTGGCCATGCCCACACTGCGCAAGGCTAACATGTGAGCACGGCACACAATGGGGGGGGGGGGGGGGAGTCAGGTGACTTCCGAGAATTTGTGTCCAGCTTCCGGCAGCAAGGGTTTGTTTTTTTGCCGATGAGGAGCAAATACAAGTTAGCACAATTTTAATAGGGAATTGAGAAATTTGCCAAAAGTTCAAAACGGGAAGGCTTTTGGAACGAGGAAACACTAGAAAAGAGAAATATCTTGCGTGACCACAAGAAAAGTGAAGACTGAGTTTTTTCGGCTTGCAGAACGGTGGCCATCCTCGGCTTCGGAGTCCTCCTCATCATCTCGATGTGCTGCATCACAGGGCTCATCATCTTCGCCTATTTCTACGACTGTGACCCTGTCACCACAAAGGTACCACCTAGACCCTATGGCTTTGTCGCAGGATGGACATCACGCATTTTGGCCGGGCTGATAGCATTTGAAGTGTTCCATTCAGCGCTCTGTCAAAATCAAGTCAGCTTCACAAATAACGTTGATTCAAGTAAGGCCTCAGTAAAGTCTGAAGATGTCATGAAAGACTTAATGTGTGAAAAATTTGAATACAACTACGAAATTATCTAGAAATAACCATTTTTACTTAAAAACTCACACACATATTATAAACTACTCACTACCTTTTTACGGTCCAGCACCAATCAGTCCCGCGTCGTTCCTCTGCAGACTATCGGCAAGGCGGACCAGCTGCTGCCGTTCTTCGTCATGGAGACCTCTCAGGCTGTGCCAGGACTCCCAGGACTCTTCGTCGCCAGCGTCTTCAGCGCCGCTCTCAGGTACTTTGGGTTTGCAACCTCTTTTTGTTTCCCAATCCTCTCGAGTGCCCGCACTGAGATGAGGTAATATGAAACTCTTTGGAGTACGTTGCCTCGTTCTCGGAGTTTATTACAAAGTTAATTGACGTGAAACACTTCGTCCGCTAATTGCCTCAATGCAAAATATCCTCATTTGCACTTTGAAGCTTTTATTTTGACCTCGAAAGAAGAAAAAATGTGTTACCCTGCTAACGAACAAATATAAAAGCCAAAATAGTATTAAGCCATTGATAATAATGACGATATCATTAGGCTTCGACAGTAAAACCTCGTTAGTGCGTTTTCAGTCGGATGCATGCGTTCAATGAGAGAGGGCGCTAAAGGAGGGAGGAGGGCCTTTTAACGTGTCAGTACTTAATAAAAACACTCTGCCTGGAAGGCACATAAAGCAGAGTCACCGGGAACTGCTCCCCAATCTTCCCTTCCCTGACCTATCCCCAATAGTACCGAGCAGAAGCTAATCTCCCACACCCCCGGCGGCGTCCCTGCTCACAGCTCGATGTCGACGGGACTCAACTCCATGACGGGCGTCATCTTCGAGGACCTGATCCGGCCGACGCTCAAGAAGCCCATGTCCGAGGCACGCGCCTCGACGGTCATGAAGATCTTAGCAGGACTCTTGGGCGTAATCTGCGTCGTGCTGGTGTTCGTCGTCGAGCGGCTGGGCGCGCTCATCCAGGCGGTGCAGAGTCTCACCAGCATCGTGTCCGGTCCGCTGCTGGGAATGTTCACGCTGGGCATGTGCTTCCCCTGGGCGAACTCGAAGGTGCTGAAGTGCTGGAGTGTTGATTTAGTTTGTTAGGTAGGGTAAAGGTGAATTTGAGAGAAATATTGAATCTAAATTAATTCCTCATGCCGATCTTTGTCTCAGCTTATAAGTGATGCAGTAAGTATAAGCTGGTAAATTGTCTCCAGACAAAGCCGCAACGGTAATTATTGTGTTTTACAAAATTCTAATCAAACTGGCCAATCAAACACCAATTGCATGATGATAAAAGGAAAGTTTATTAAAAATATTAAAACACTGATGATGAGAGCCTGCCGGACGAACAGTACAGTTCTCAGGTCCGTGGACCGTGGACCACTCTGCTGTCTTCATCTATCTTTGCCGACACATGGCACAGGGTTGCTGAGATAACTGTTAATAGGGGAAGGGGGTACAAACAAGGAATGCGGCCAACACAGCCAGTCCAAAAACATGGTGTATGGAGCAGCGAAAAGGTGTACCATTAGAAAATTATACCGTATTGCTATTTCCAGGTCTGACTCGCCTATTTGTCGATAAGCAGCCCCTTCGAAGCTCGTCTCGTTGTCTCACAGGGCGCGCTGGTGGGCGGCATCGTCAGCTTCCTGTCCACCGCCTTCCTGTCGTTCACCGCGCAGACGCACATCGCCGCCGGGTCCATCACGTTCCCCAAGAAGCCGATGTCCCTGGACGGCTGCGACGCCGACCTCTTCAACCGGACTGTTGTTAGAGCCTTCGTTCCCACATCGTGAGTAGACAGACAGCGAACTGACGGAAATAGGTATTTTTCTTAGTAACAAAGGACCATGCACCTTATCGTCCTTAGATCCACCTTTTCCTCATACGTGTGATGATGATTTGCGAATGCTGAACTCGACATGGCTTCCCTCGAAATAATTAGCTCGTAGTGGGAGACAGCTGACGACCATGGACTGGGGTTGTAGTCATGTCCTGCTTTCCAGACCCCTTTACTGCACGTCAGCACCTTGCAAGAAAGCTATGTTGTCTACTGAGTGTCAACGTCATCATGAAGATAGAATTTTTGGTTAGAAACTCTTCTATTTATACAACCATATACCTATACACAGTGATAAGCGCTGGAAAAAACAAAGTCCCTTGAGATTTTAGGGGCAGGAGGATCACGCTTACTGGCAAATCACTCTCAGTAGGTATTCATCTTTATCAGAAGGTTTCAAATGTAGTGGATTATTTGCACAACAACGGCAAATTAAGATTGCCACAGGGGTTGGGTCAGTTGAAATCATAGTCTGTGGTCAGTGGAAACCAAGGTACGCGATACATTCACAATCTGTGGCTGTGCAATCTGTTTGCAATCTGTTTGCAATCTGTTTGCAATATGTTTGCAATCTTATTATTATGTACACAAATTAGCCTCCCAAAAGTGTTGTCCATTCCGGGATTTGAACCCGGGTCCCCAACTTTCGCGGGTTTGCAATCTGTTTGCAGTCTGTTTGCAATCTGTTGGCTGGCATTATATTTCAGAGTTGTAGTTTAAAATGAAAACAAACCAAAAATGAAATCGCTTGCAGAGACGACGTGCCCGCCATCTACCGAGTGTCCTACATGTGGTACACGTTCATCGGAGCGTGCACCGCCATTTTGGTCGGTCTGCTGGTCAGCTGTTTGACCGGCCTCCGGGACCCCAGCAGCGTCGACCGCAAGCTGCTGACGCCCCTCATCCATCGGTTCCTGCCAACGCCCAAGGACGCCGTCGAGGAGACTGTCAAGCTCAACATAAAGCGCGAGGACGGTTGATGGTGAAGAGGAGCCGGGAGAGACACTGTTGGGGAGAACCATTTATAATAAAAATATCTCTTGTTCTGTGTGTATTTTTTGTTATGCTTTTAATATCATTATACTAGTTAATTTAATTTCCAAACAAATATTTTCTCTCCGCTGACTTTGTCAGAAAATCAAATGTGAATACTACCTTAGGCTTGCGATTCCCAAATAGGAAAATGATAACAAAATATTGGTATATAATAATTGACAAAAAACATGGAATGCCTGTATTGAGAAACATTTTTTCCATCAGGTTAAGTACAAAATTAAGATATTATTATTTATTTCACAACACATGATTCACATGATGCAAAGCGCATTGGATCAACAACCAATTTCTGGAAAACCTAAAACGCATTTTCACTGCACGACAGCGAACGTACATCGCTGTACCAAATCAAGATAATCAAATCAAAATAATCAAAATCAAAATCAAACACTTTCCCATATGACTTGAAATAGCATCAACATTATCACCAGTCCGAAAGGTTCGTCCGTCATATCACGCATTTAAATGTAGTCCTTTTCGCGCATGCCCTCTCTCGCCACAAAAAAGCCATCATACAGCGCAATTATTGCTCTTACAGAAAACAAAAACATTAGAATTCCAATAAGAAAAAATAAGATTAACAGTGTATTATGATTCACAAAAAAAAACATGGAATAGGTACCTATGAGAAACATGTATTCCAAAAGGTTATGTTCAAATATCGTGCGATATTATGAATTACCTTACAAATTATTAAAAAAAAAAAAAAAAAAACAGTTACATTCTACGCGCGGCATAGGGTCGAATGGCGGAGGACATTTCCACTGCACGAAAGAGAACGCTCAGCGCTGTTCCAAAGCATATCTCAGTCCAAATAAAAATCGGACGCTTCTGACATATGATTTGAAATAGAATCAACCATATTAGCGGACACAAAGTCCAAAACGGTTCGTTCACCTTTATCACGCATGTTAATGTAGTCCTTCTTGCTAATGCCCTCTCTCGCCTCACCAAAGTCATCCAATAGCTTACAAACAATATCACGGTGACCTTTCTCAGCCGCTGCCATCAGAGGCGTTTGTCCAGCATGGTTCGCCACTGTCACCTTCCCCCCCTCCTCGATGATGACCCTCGCAGACTCCCATCTACCCTCCCACACTGCTCCGTGCAGCGCGGTATTGCCGTCGCTCTCCCGCATGTCGGCGAAGTCTGCCCGCCTCTCCGCGTCCACGGCGTCCAGCAGGACTTTGACCGTCTTGGCGTCACCAAATCTCGCGTCCCAATGCAGAGGGGTGCCCCGGAAGTCGGTAACACTTCTGACATCACCACCCTCACTGATCAGGTAGGACAAGAGTGGCTCGTTGGCATGCCATGCTGCATCGTGGAGTGCCGTTCGGCCCATGTGGTCTTTCACGTTGATATACTCTGCTTTAACTCGCTGATATTCCTCGGCTGTCGGAGGTTGTTGCACCGATGGACACTCCTCGGCAGTCGCTTCGACAAGTATCTTCACTACCTCTGAGTGTCCAGTTTCGACAGCTAAGTGGAGTGCCGTGCGTCCTTCCTTGGAGCCGGCTTTCAGGTAGTTGATCCTGTCTCTACCTTCGAATGCACAAAGTAGGCTTTTAACGACGCTAACATGACCCATCCCAGCCGCCGCATGCAATGGAGTGAAACCAACCGTTCGTTCGTGGATTGCTAAGTTAGCCACGTGCTCTATTAGGAAATCTACCGCAGCGAGTTCATTGTGAAAAGAAGCATGGTGGAGGGCAGTCAGACAATAATTATCAATTTTGTTAACGAAATCTACGAGACTATTGCCACGTGAAGACTCGTTGTTTTCAGTTTTTGTTAAAGCCGTTGTTGCATTTTGAAGCAAGGTCTTGATCGAGTCTACATCACCTTTGCTGGCAGCGCGATGCAGGCGGTATTCTTCTCCTTCAAGGCTGACTCCGGCAAGAAGGGAAGCAACGCGTGAGCTGCCGTTCTGTGCCATGATCAGCCTAAGCATTACAATGAGAGCGTCATTTGAGTCGGGACTGATGTCAATAGACAGACCCTGGATTTTACAAATATTACACAGATTTACCAAGTTGTCACGGCAAATTTTTTCTAGCATAGCTTTGTTGGCAATATTTTTTAACGTATCAACAAGATGGCGTCTGCTATCTTCGTTGTAATGAGGTAGCAATTTGTCAATCGCTTTCCAAGATTGCGTCATATCAGCATACCGAAGTGGGGTGACTTCATAAATCGCGTCTTTAACGTCGAAGTCCTCGGTCATTGTCAGTAGATGCTCTAAAATCTCTCCTCTTCTGCTTTTTACCGTTCGATCATCACTGGGTCCTAATGCAGCCGCCAAATGCAGTGCAATCCTGCCTCCAAGATCTTTGCTGGTGACGTCGACTCCCTTGCCTAACAAAGTCTTGACTTCCTCGAGGTCTTCATTTAATACAGCGGTATGAAGTTCACAGCCTTTTGCTAGACCTAGGTCGAAGATAGTTCTCACCACGCTGAAGTCGGGGAGATTCAAGCGCTTTTGCAGGAAAGGTGCATTTTCTTCCAAGTGTTCTGCGAACCATTTTGCGACGAAATACTCGGCGAACACTCGGTGTATGAAGCGTGGCTTATCATGAACAATGCCGTCAATTAAACCTGTGTCGTCATGGCAGCTAACAATTTCCTTAAAAAATGCAGTTGCTTTTTTAAGAATCTTTTTTGAGTGTAGCTCCTTAAGATCTTCTTCGCTTAAAATTAAAACAAGCGCAGCGTAAGAATGGTTTTTAATGAACTCTTTTTTGTAGGTATTGAGCAGACTATCATATTTTGGTTCATCCGGTTTGATCTTGAGCTTTTCTTGAACATAAACCAGAAGCTTTTTCTCCACAAATTTCCCCATCAGTTGGAGCAAGTCGAGTCTTTCGGGAATGGTGGTATTAACTGCCACGCCTTTCAAGTTGTCTTCGTATACCTCTGCTATAATCCGCATTTGCAGAGGAACCCCTAGGAAATCTGCACTAATGGCTCTTGTCATGCTCCTGACCAGCAAATCAATGAATCCATCCAACTCTTTCTCAGATAACGTCGACTTATCGGCCCAAAACTGTTTCAAGAAGCACCGTTGATCGACTTCATTGAAACTGCGGATTTTTTTTGCCAAAGTAGTCAGGTGGTCTTCGAGGTACGATTTTGTCGAGTTGCGAGATGTGACCCATATTTTCTTAGCTTTAGTTTTGAGCAGGTTCGAGATCAATGTGCAACATTCATCAACGTATTTTGGTGCGATTTCGTCAAAACCGTCTACAAGAACAATTACATTTCCAGTGACCTCCAAGTGAAATTTGAGTAACGCGCAATCAAAATCCGATGTGATTGCGACTCCCTCTGACATAAAGATGAATGCGTCATTGTGTTTCCCCTCGGAAAATAGTTGGGAGTTATCGCTAAGAGAAAGTGCTATCACCCAGAAACATGGATTTGCATCCTTAGTCTTCTTGGCAAGACGCGCCATGAGAGTTGACTTTCCCATTCCTGGCTCTGCACAAAGCACCACCAGCCTGTCAGTAAGAAGCTTCACATTTTCGGCATCGAACTCTGCTTGAGACTCCTCAATGTGCTCCCGAATTATGTCCATTTCACATTGTGATTTCAACCAGTGAAGATTATTTTTCAAACTCAACCAGTGTTTCGATATGTTAAATTCAGATAAGAAAGCGACATCTTCTTCGCTTGTTCCTGCCTTAAGAAATAGGAACCACCCAACCGGAGGGCCTTTATTCGGACGGACCCGTAAGGCAGTCACTCGATCAGATAACCCGTTTCGCAAGCATAAGTAGTTACACTCGTAAGTTCCAATCTGACTCGTCTGTCCTACAAAAACTGTAGTTCTCAAGTCTCCATCTGTGTTCGGAGGAAACTCCACGATCTTTTCCAACGCTTCGTGAATGCTCTGAGGATTTTCCAAAGCCACACGAGGCCAGAAAAATGACAGAATGTCTTGTTCCGATGAATGTTCTATTGTCATGCTCTCTGTGAGTTGATCAACGGTAAAGATGCTTCGCTTTAAGACGCGGACTCTCTCCAAAGTCCGAGGCACATAGTAGCTGACTTCATCGGGCAAGACGAACCCAACAGACAACTCCCCGTCGCTCCTGAGGATTTCTACCACCGAAGACGCGTCGATCGCTTGACTCCGCGCGCAGTCATCACCGAGCAAGTCTGACAACAACTTCGCATGACCTTGAAACGAGACTGCTTTCTTGAGGATCTTTTCTCGAGATTCAACTTTGAGTTGGGAAAAGTCGAATGAGTCCTCTAACATTTTATACTCTGTCAGATCTTTACTAAGAACCTTAAAAAGCCCAGTTTTCTTTCCATAAAAGACTATTATCCGCTTATCAGTTCCGTCTGGCATTTCGCAAATTTCTTAAATGACTTCTATAAAATTTGGTACACTTTTATGTACCAAGTTTCTGGTTGAAATTGCGAGATATCTTAGCTTACGCCTTCGCCATTCGGCAGGAACAGACTCTCGTTTGTCAAGTAAGCAGCGGGCCCCGAGGAACATAAAAGAGGCGTCAATGGCCTGAAAATACTTAGTACAACTCAGACAAGAAGACATTTCGCTGGATTCGACGAGGAGCACCTTGAAGTTGCTGCTCAAAACGCTTTTCAAAGGGGAGAGTGCTGAGACTTCGTAGGAAATTTTCATGGTTTCCGCCTCCTTTTCAATGGCTAAACACGTCTCAAACGCCACTTTGTTCAGTGCCTCGTCAAGAAAACTACTATGGTTTTGTACGAAGGAACTTCCTCTTTCTTCTTTCCACACTCTGATATTGTCGACTAAACATTCGCAAATTCTGTCAATGTTTACATTATCGATCGCTTTATTCCCCATTTTCAGCAACTCGTTTTTGATAAGTTCATCAAACCCGCTCTTATTCGGCTGTCCGCAAAAGACTCTAAAGCGTTTCATAAAATCTTTTGCGTCTTCTTGAAACTCTGCCAAACACTTCAAAATGGCCGCGTCCGATTTTTCATCGAAGCAGAGTACACTCCCACAGTTCGACGCCAGGAATTTCTCGGCTGACCCAAATTCAACGCAACACCCCTCCCCCAAATCGATGTTTGCCTTCGCGTTGGTAAAAAGAACGAACGTACTCTCGTCAACGCTCCCGTCAAGGAACGGCTTCCCGTCAAGAGATGACATCTTCACCTTTATGTCCCGGTAAGCTTTAAAATACTTAACCAACGCAAAGTCACCATCTGCACCAGTCAGAGCTCGTAGCGTGACCCACGCCGACTCCTTGTGTTTCATCTGCACGAAGCACGTCGTCCACGTGGATTGGCCCAGGGGTTTGTACTGGAAGACGACGTCGTCCAGTGGGACGGCGCCGGCGACGTTGGAGGCGAGCCGGAAATCGAGCCCGCTGTTGACCCCGCGCAGGAAAAGAAGTGCGAACATTTTGGTCTCGAATGTCTGCCCTTTGGTGTTGGCGGATCCCTTGGTTTTCTGGTACTCCATCTTGTGCATCTGCATGGTAACACGAATATGACGGTATAATCTTCGATCACTAGTATAATGGTGTCCGTGTCTTAAACGTACTAACTGGCAATCAGGAGGTTCCGCGCTCGTACCCAAGAACAAGTTTCCGGGTGCACATGTCTCCTGCTTACCTACCCTTCCCTTCCATCAAAACTTTTGGTTTTTAAAATATTTACAAAAATTACAGCAATATTTTGAAGCATAACTAACTCTAACCAGTGCCGGATTTACTGTTCAGGAGGCTCTGTGCAACTTTGCGTACACGGGGGCCTTCACATACTTATTATATACTTATTTGTAGGGGGGTATTTGATTCTTTCAAGCCATTGAGACAGCCGAGGGGGTAATTGAAGCGGAGCTTCCTTGATGCAATGGGTATAACTTTATTCGTTCGGTTTGGCTCGAAATCACTCGATTTCAAATCACTGCCCATGTTGTGCAGTGAATGTTGTGCATGATGTGCAGTGAAACTGAAAAGAATTATTTTTAAACCACAAAAGTTACACAAACGCCCCCCCCCCCCCCCCCGGAATAGGATTTTTTTTTTCTAGTTTTACCCACAATGCTAAAGAATTTAAAATGTATGTTTTATTTTCAAGGGGCACACAACCCGTTTTACGACTTTTCGGCTCCAGAAAGACAGTTCCGAGGCGAAAACAATCGTAAAAGCGGTTATTAGCGCCGCTCAGTGTATACCCGCCCGCAGCGCGTTGAGCGAAAAGAGTGACGTCAGCCTATCTCAGGCAGTGCCATGCCCCGCGCGCTACAGCAGGCAGCAGCCTCAGTTTGTCACATGCACTGGTGAAATTCGGCTGCTAATTGGACAAAATATGGTATTTTGCTCGGTCTTCGGGTGCAACAGATTCAACGCATCACTGTCATTAATACAATTTTGAGAAGATCGGTGTTCGGTTATATACATGTGTGTCCCTCCCTAACTTTACGCATCGACTCGGCTTCAGAGCAACACAAGCTCTCGTGATCAGTGAGCATGGACACACAACGATTACAAGTACACCAACTTTTGTTGCCTTTTCTCCCTGATAAAACATTTACAGATAATCCGGCGCGAACTTCTTGTACTAATGTTATATTTTCGATTTCACTGTCAGAATACTCCGGTTCGAATTGATGCGGCTGGATCACAGGGGAACTACCACCCGGCTGGACCGGGCAAAGCCCGGGGGCCTTCGACTCAGGGGGGCCTCGCAGAGGCCCCCTGAGTTTCGGAGAATTTTCTGAGTTACTACCGATCTCATTATTTGGTATTTTCAAATTTCGTAAAAATTGAAATTGTACATTTTTTAGATGGAAAAGATTTCTTCTGGTTAGTATTCTTTGGCTTTGGGTATTAGCGAGAGGGGGTTAGCCGGCTATGGTGAGTTTCGGTACATGAACTCGTTACTAGGAACGCAACATTGACAGAAACCTATTTTGATTCAAATATATACCGCTGTCTTCAACTGAAAAAGGCACATTGTCAAAGACGATTTTCCCAGTATTCCCAAAAAAATTTGCGCTATGAAACAGAAAGTAAACAAAGGCAGTCAGTTAGCTGATTGCGATCGGCGGGTGCGGTGTGTGCGCGTACCTAAGTCTCCTATAATGGCGATTTTTTAAGTGGATTTGCCGTGATTTGCCTATGCGCTGATTGATTTGCCGATTAGTAACTTAGTTTGATATGCCGAGTGCGCTTGTGCGATGAGCTCCAACAAACGTGTATTCAAGCGGGTCCCAGAAGAGGAAGAAAAAGTCGCAAGGAGCTACAGAAACTAGTAAAATTAGTTGGTGTAGTTGGTTTGGGTGGGTGGAGGGGGGGCTCACATTTTATTTTGCCCGGGGGCCTCCGATTTGAAGTTACGCCAATGCTGGATCACTTCGTCTGCCATGACTGTACTATATACCTACATGTGAACTCATCAGAATCTTTGTTTCGACTAGCAGGCATGGGCATTTTATCACGAAGTTGACACAGCAAACCTAATTGTAGCTCGCTCTTTATGATAGCAGTCGAAACTCAAAAAACCCATTGCTAAAACTCTACGTCTCCGAGCAGGAAACGGAGCTAGCTGGCGCGCCGGCAGCCGCACGCCGGCAGCCGCACGCGTCTAGCCAGCATAGTAGTGATATAGTGACGCAGCGCGCGGCTGCGCGCAAAACGAAAATATCAAAATTCGGTGCTTGCGATTTTTTTTCCACGGTGCGACATTCACGAATCCATCACACGAATCCATCCCAACACGTGCTAAATGGATTAAAAACACATTCAAACTTATTTTTTCCATCTTTAAATAATGCCGCCAAATACTCTTTAATTAATATTTTCCTGGATACGGGAACGTTAAATTATAATTTATTAATTTAATTGCTTGGCTCTGAATGATGCTTACTTTTTAGTATCACGGTTCGTTCTTACACTGCTACGAGGGGAAGTGATCACGTGACATCGAACGTTCGCGAACTGACCATATCTAAGACCACTATCGATGGAAGAGCCGTGGTCGTCTGAAATCTTCCATGCAAATCTCGCAGGTTCAACTGCTCCCGGCAGCGCTATTCCGTTTCGTGCCTCGTAGACGCAATGTTAAATTTATACAGTTTGGCAACCATACTGGTATAATGTATAATATTGGTACCATATTGGTAGCAAACTGTTATCAAAGTCAATTGGACGACTTGAATCATCATATTTACATCGTATTTCACTTTGAAATCGTTTTCTTGCCTCAAATCTTCGTCATTTCTGTGTGCATCTCCGTACTCTATCGAGCGTTGTTGAGGATGTACTCAAGTTTTTAATTGTATTACTCCTGAAACATCACAGAAGGTTCTCGAACTGTGTACCCTGGGTAATTTTTTAAGCCAGCTCCGGAAAAACTGTCAAAAGACCAATTTAAATGTGGGAAATTAAACATTGCGTCTACGAGGCACGAAACGGAATAGCGCCTCCCGGCAACGGCCCCTCGTCCCGAAACTGTTACCCGGCTTTGCACCTGCAGTGCTTTGCTGCACTCGATTCGGCCGGACCTCGGACTCGACGTCGCTGTATCGACACTCGACGCACTTCGCGAGGGGTCACTCGCTAATCACTGCACCTCGCCTTGCTATAGGGTCACGGTCCTTGTTAACCTCTCACCGACGGGCGAGTTATGAAAGTATACCCGACTCGGGTACCCGACGGAAAAACATGCCATTAATACTGTTATGTCCACAAAAAGAGCCAAAATTTGTCCGGAGCTGGCCTTAAAAAAATTACTCCAAGTACACGAATAGAAAACGCACGATAAAGAGTTCGGGGCTGTCCTTAAAAAAATTACCCCAAGTACACGAACCGAAAACGCACGGTAAGAATCGAGAGAAAATAATTCTAAAATAAAAAGGTTCCCTAGTCTCAATAAAGTATATGTACCAAAAAGGACGGAAAAATAAGAGGTTTGGTGCGGTTCATCTGGGTTTCGAAAAACAAAAAAGTGGCGCCCGATGGGATTGGAACACGGAACCTCCGGCACGTGGGGCACGCGACAATACCACTGGACCACCGCACACGTTATGTGTCACGGGACCACTTCCCCTTGTAGGCAGTACGAGAATAGGCAGTAGGTATAAGAACATATTTGATCGCGCCGCCGGTTGTAGGCAGAACGTGTATAAAGAGGGTACTGTGCCTTAATTTCTTAGGCTCAATTTAGCACTCACACCCAGTTTAGGTATAAAACTCGAGATGGCATTCTTGGGTTCTACAGAAAATCAATTTTTCGTGAAACATCACTGCTCCATGCAATAGCAAAATCGCCAAAACAAGCTGCAACCCTCGGGTGTAGTTCGTTGACGACAGAACTGCTTAGAGCTCATTGAGGCAATTTTAGGCGATTTTTGAGAGTTCGCACCATACACATTTTTGAAAATATCAAATTGTGGTGATGCCCATGACTAGGTACACTCTTCCTTCATCTACTGGTGTTAAAATTAAAGATTGGGATACATTTAGGAGTTCGTTTCAGTGTTCAATTGGACTTCTTGTTTTTCACAAAATTTTTGTCAATTTAGTGAAAATAGTAAAAATTTTCCTTCCAGTGTGTCTAAATTTCAGATACGAACACAATGATACCATGATGGGCACATGTTTAGAACATGTAATTATGAAAGTGATTGATTAAATTATCCAATTATTGGTGATAAAATTCAAAATAGCTTAATTTTTGTACAGTATATGTCCATAGACCAGGCAGAAATGTTTCAATGCACGTTTCCTTAAAACTCATGCGAATATGATGAAAATTCCATGTTTGCACTATTTATATATCAATATAATCGATATTTAAACCGATTATATTGGCAAATTTGATGGTTTATATTTTTTTACTTGTGAATATCTTACTAAGGTACAGCATTATGCCATAAAAGAGAGCATTTTCTGATTGGAAATATAGATTTGTTTTGTTTTTATTGATTTATTGATTTTAATCGATATCTCCGAAGATTACAGGACTCCATCTTGTGGCCATCGATTTTTGGATTTCCCTTGTTCAAGTTAGTATGTACACAAAATTTCATCTAGTATCACAATTTACACGTTTGTACGCCAATATTGGGCTAATAACAGACTGCACAATAACCAAAGCTCTGCTGGGAGTGAGAGTTGCAGGGTAGATCCATATACCTTTGCTGTTTTAACAACTATGTATGAGGGTGAGGCGAGAAAAGTTTCTCAGAGATGAGTATACGCCGGGCCACTGAACGATATTGTTTGTATAATGAGCACTGGGAACATTAATGCAACTAGTGCACACATTGCAAGGTCGGAATTTTCGGAGGTAATTGGGAAATAATTTAATGGTTTATTACTTACAATGATTAAATTGTTCAAAACTTTTATTGTTTGAGCAGTAATAACAATTTTTCCCCATTTTAACCTTGACTAGGAAGGAGGAATCTATATCGAAGCTCTGTGGGACTATCGTTTACTAGGGTTAATTAATGAATAACAAAGAGTACAATAACCTCATTCATCTTTGGTATACGATCATCACCTGGTACAATCTAGGTAACTATATAGAGCACTGCAAAAATGCCACGAAAACGTTCCAACTAGTGGTTGACATCAAACTGAAAAAATTTGTTACGCTTAGGGACAACCTCCGCAAAGTTGTTCTTACCCGTTGCACCTTGCAATCTCATTCCTATCTCATTTCTAATGAATCCCGGTAAAATTTTGTTTTAATCTACTGGCCCCCGATACATTAGCAAGGGAATACTCACTCGGCACTATTTCATTCCTATTGCACGAAGCTTCAGTTTCAGTTCGTAAGAAAGTGGAACACATTAAAACTGAGCATCAAAGTTCGGTCAAGATCACTCACCTCCTGCAAATGAACGTAACGTCACAAACTCGCGGCAGCGACGGAACAGAGGCGAAGAAACGCCCCTCCCTTCTTCACCGACTGCGCTTCGAAGTCGCCTTGCTCACCCAACGCACAATGAAATGTCGGCTGTCGCACTGCACTTTGTGCACTGAAACCTGTGTCTCCTCTGCACGCATCCGCCAGGTAATGTAAGAACTGTATAGAAATGTCACCCCAGTTGCACACACAGTTTCGAGCCAGGCGAGTTGCAACAGACATCGACCCGTCGTCGGTGGAGGCTAGTAGCTGTTTGACTGGACTGTGGATCGGGATTCTGTTTTCAATAGATGCGTCAGTGGAGGGGCGGCGGCTGGGCAACTGACATGAAATTACCTGGATAACTATTGATAGTGCGGGTTTGAAGTCAACAGGCAACAAGTATAGGAATCACTGATTTTGAGACTCTGCACTTAAAATCCCATATAGTGATTTTTGTGATTTTACTATCCATTTTCGTGGCTTTTAAACAGATATTTACATAAAATTGAAGTGTGAAGCATTCAAAGAGGCTGTCTTTATTGTCCCTGATTGATGCTTTGGCTCGAAAAATGCGCATTTATAGCAAATTATGTACAAGCTCTGAAAGAGTGTGAAAAGTAAATGCCGAAAACAGGCTCCACCAAACTAAAGAAAAATTCACAAAGTAGTGAATTTAGAGCAGTACGTACTGCATACCAAAATCAAATTTAATATTACCAGGAATTATTTTAGTGCCGGTTGCTGCTACTTTTATGTAATAATACCGCTGGACACATATTTTTTAAACTCTCAAATTAGCATTGCAATCATAGCGATTAGCGAGTCCACAAATTTTGGGACTCCCACCTGTTGCAAACATTGACTACTTGCTGTCATCTTACTTCAATTTTTAGCTGCTAGCTGGATACTATGCTCCATCGGCATCCAGGTTATTAGAGATCAGTCGGCAGGGCAGACCTCGGAAGGGATGAGGTGCATCCTGCGCTGCATACACATTTATTGTTCGCCAAAAGCTACCGTAGGTATAGGAAATGGTAGGATTTTATTAGAATATGGTCTACGTGCTTGTGGCCTCATTTATAAGGAAGCGGTCAAGAACACCACGTGAAATGAAATGTGTTCTGAGATATTCAATTGGTTTTCAAAATTGTGAGTATTCCGTCGATAACTGTTTTGTCGCGATCAAATAACGGGTGTGAGTAGGAAAAACTATACCTCACTGTGAGGTAAAGGAAGTGGCCCGAGCTTGCAGCTCATTGAACCAACTTATTTTATGTCCTGTAGCTTTGGTTTTATTTAATTTCAAAAAACTCAGGTCCGTCGGAGGGAAATAGATCAGATAAAGGGATGATATAATCTTATGCTAAAATAGAGGTTGATTTTGGGCTAATCTTGAAAGCGCGAAATTGAACAAAATTCCAACTTTCCCTCTTCCTTCCCTTCTATCCTCACAGCAGAATATCCGTGTCAGGTCATATGAGATCATTGGATACTCTTGTAGAGTTCCGTTTTGCTCCTGCGAGTCGCGACCTGGCTGCGTTTGGTACATCGGTGTCGAGCTAGTTGCCTATAGTTGTGTAGTTGTCTTGCAGCAAATATATACATACGGTTGATTGCGTTGCCCCAAAATTTGAGCGGGACACTTGACATTATCTGATTAGAAAGAACGGAAACATGGTAGAAAAATGAATTGCAGCACACCGTGTATCATAGTGTCTTCATCTCATTCGATCTCATCTCATCTCAATCGTAATTTGCTAAGCGCACAAAAGCTATGAAATCAAACGAAGTTATTGGAAGGGCGAGAGAAGTACTACCGAACTCTCTAAGGGGGGGGGGGGTAATCTAACCACCATTTGCTGAAATGCAGAGTTAAATCCTCCCCTATTGACGGCGATGCTGGCCGACATCGCCTCAAATTGTCCGTACGTTAAGGCCATATTCCACTATGGTTGCATTATAGTGATGGGGGAAAAAGTCCGAACGTTCCGAAAGTCCGGCCCGGCCCGAGTCCGGCCCGACTTTCGGGCCGGGCCGGACAGATTTTTTTTGCAATTGTCGTGCATCGGACCGGGCCGGGCCTCGGATCTGAGATGTCGGGCCGGGCCGAGCCGGACACGACCCGGACTTCGGGCCGTCGGACTCTCGGACCGTGTCGGACTCTCGGACCGTGTCGGACTCTCGGATCGAGTCGGACTCTCGGACCGTGTCGGACTCTCGGACTGTGTCGGACTCTCGGACCGAGTCGGATTCTCGGACCGTGTCGGACTGTCGGGCCTGGTCGGACTTTCGACTTAAAGCTTCCTGATCTAAGACATAGTCATTCAATAGTGCTCCGAGTACCGACGACGTCGCGCCACTACCCTTTGTCGGTCAGCGCCGACAAAGCTATACGACAGTATTGAACAAAGACCTACTATGTATTTAGAGGATTGTTTCCAGTTACTGAATAAGATATTAGAGGCAAATGTAGAAAATTTATGATTTTGCACTGGGCAAGCGGAAGGGGTGCTAATGGGGCATCGGATCTGAGATGTCGGGCCGGGCCGGGTCGGGCCGGGCCGGGCTTCGGGCCGTCGGACTCTCGGACCGTGTCGGACTCTCGGACCGAGTCGGACTCTCAGACCGTGTCGGACTCTCGGACCGTGTCGGACTCTCGGACCGAGTCGGACTCTCGGACCGTGTCGGACTCTCGGACCATGTCGGACTCTCGGACCGTGTCGGACTTTCGGACAGTCTCGGACTTTTGGACAGCTTCGGACTTTCGGACAGCCTCGGACAGATGTTACGTTTGGACAAATACTTCGGGCCGGGCCGGACTGAAAAATGTAAGCCCCGTCGGGCCTCGGGCCGGGCCGGACTCACGACCGGGCGGGCCGGTGTCGGGCCGGGCCGACGGAAAACAAGCAAATCTCATCTCTAGGTTGCAACTCGCAGATCCGAAACGCCGATTCCGATCCGCCGGCATGTTTTGTTATTCCACACAGAAACCTCTGACTTTCCTAGCGCACGCGCAGTGCTTTGAAACAAAGACAAAGTTCTGGCAAGACAAGATTTCAAGCAGGGTATTAAGCATTGGGTTTTCAGCTAATTTACTTCTTAATACTCTTCAAGCTGGTCGCTGGCTAATTTATCTTGCATTTGTTTGACTATTAATGGTATTGAAACGTATATTTCCGTGAAATCAATCAATAAATTTGAGAAATTATGTATTTCCATGTAGATTTTGGCAGATAGAAAGAAAACAGCTGACAGTGGATAAATGTATCGGCATGGCTCGCCTTGTTCCTATTGGTCGGTTCTCGAAAACCCGCCCGTTCCAATCTTTCGCGATAGGAATAATCCTATCTGCCAACCTGTTCGCGCAATCTGTCGCACTCATGCGCACTGACATCAGAACGAACCCGCCGGGTCCAAACCCGCGGGTTGCAGCCCTAGTGGAATATGGCCTTTACTGGTGCAGTCAACGCGTGCAACCTATCCATATACTCTGTGCTTACATCTTTCGAAATGCCTAAACGAGGAGAGAAGGATAGAGAAAGGAAAAAAAAGAGGAAGGAGGGAGGAGAAAGAGGTAGAGAAACAGGAGAGAAGGAATCATATTTCCCCAAAACCTAAATTAGTAACCGCATGACGTACTCGAAGTCGAACCCATGTCGCTAGTTTGACCATAGACCATATATGTACCGAGATATCTAAGTTAGATGGCGCGACTGAAATATAGTGCGTTGTGGGGGCGTGACCACGGCGGCGTCCATACTCGATATTCACATTGGCACCACATTTGAATGTCGTATTAAAACACATGTCACTCAAATGACAGCTGCATCCCGGAACACCCAAAATCCCATAATTTCATTAATAATTAGGATCCGTGTTTATTATAGTACTAAAATATATCGAGCAAGACTTTGCGAACGGCAATAATTTTACATTTAATATCACAATCCACGGTGTTGGAATTGCATGTGCCATTGCACCAGTTACGTCGTGTTTTCCACTGTTTAGCTTCCCTCACTCGTCTGCGACTATTAGGCAACATCTTTTTAATCACTGATACAACACCAGCACACACTTTACAAACACTTTTATTGAATCAGAACTATGGCAAAAATACGCAACTTTGACAGGGCAGCCATTACTGCGCGGAGTAAATATACAATTTGGCCGCCAGATCTTCTGTCAAATCATGCCAGATTACGAAAGTCCGCCATTTTCTAGACTTCAGTTGTAAGCGGGGAAATAATACAGAGCTAGGGATCTCGGTATATATTTCTATGGTTTGACACCACAAACCATTAACCAAAGCCCTATAACGTCGCATTGCTAGTCTGGGCCACCACATCAGTCCAGTCATCGATTCATCGGTCCAGACATGGTGGTCAAAATGTTCCCCCAAACCACACAACATGACACACGCAGGCATCAACGTCTATGTTATATGTAATACCCCCGAGCGTCATCTCTTTTAATTTTTGCAATGCGTATATACAAGAGAAAGATCGTCCTTATTAGCAGACCGTGTGAAAGTTGTAATTTGTCAAAATTGCCTCCGGAAAAGTGACCATTTTGAGCGCACTGTCCCGGAATTTCACTCCCAAGATAATAGCAGATAATACAAAATAATATAATACCTAGTGATAATACCGATGTGAAAAATATTGAGAGCTGCTAGGGTAATTCAGGATTAGGCAGAAAACCTCGTTAGTGCGTTTTCAGTCAGATGCTAAGCTGGAAGGCAGCTGGACGACGACGAGAACTGCTCCGCAATCTTGCCATCCCCTGTCAATGGGCAGGGGGCAGGGGGGGCAGGAAGGCAGGAGGACAGGAAGGCAGGAGGGCAGGAGGGCCGGAGGATCACACTTAATTGAAAGCTGGGTTAAATTTAGTGGTTTATTTTAATCACATTACAAGTCGTAGTTGAAATCATGAGAGTTCCAAACATGATAAGATAATACATTATTGGTCTAGAATGATTGACAAAGAAATAACCTTGAGCTCTGTTGAGAAACATGACACTCCAACAGGTACTCCAAATTGTTAAGTACGAATTATGAATTAATGAATTAAAAGTTATTTTACGAAATAAAAAAACCTAATCAGGTTACTTTCAACTCGCATTTGAAAAGCCAGTTGATTGCAGACCTCATAGAATTTCTTCACTGACGACAGTGAATTCGTTCATCTCTATACTAAAGCATAGTTATCTCAGTCAACATCAAAATCGAACACTTCTGACAAATGACTTGAAATAGAATCAACCATATTACCGGACACAAAGTCCAAAACGGTTCGTCCATCTTTATCACGCGTGTTAATGTAGTCCTTCTTGCTCATGCCCTCTCTCACCTCAACAAAGCCATCCAATAGCTTAAAAACAATCTCACGGTGACCTTTCTCAGCCGCTGCCATCAGAGGCGTTTGTCCAGCATGGTTCGCCACTGTCACCTTCCCCCCCTCCTCGATGATGACCCTCGCAGACTCCCATCTACCCTCCCACACTGCTCCGTGCAGCGCGGTATTGCCGTCGTTCTCCCGCATGTCGGCGAAGTCTGCCCGCCTCTCCGCGTCCACGGCGTCCAGCAGGATTTTGACCGTCTTGGCGTCGCCAAATCTCGCGGCCCAATGCAGAGGGGTGCCCCGGAAGTCGGTAACACTTCTGACATCACCACCCTCATTGATCAGGTAGGACAAGAGTGGCTCGTTGGCATGCCATGCTGCATCGTGGAGTGCCGTTCGGCCCATGTGGTCTTTCACGTTGATATAATCAGCTTTAACTGCAGAAAATTCTGAATTCTTATCAGAAACCGCGTGACTTTTATCATTCAAAAACTTCGGATCATTCGATTCCTCGGCCGTCAAAGGTAGTTGAATCTTTGAACCATCCTCGGCAGTCGCTTCGACAAGTATCTTCACTACATCAGAGTGTCCAGTTTCGACAGCTAAGTGGAGTGCCGTGCGTCCTTCTGTGGTGCCGGCTTTCAGGTAGTCGATCCTGTCTCTACCTTTGACAGCACGCAGTAGGCTTTTAGCGACGCCAGGACGACCCAGCCCAGCCGCCATGTGCAACGGAGTGTAACCTTGCATTCCTTCGCGGCTTGATATGTTAGCGCCTTTGTCGATTAGGAAGACTACGGCAGGAACGTGGCCATGGAACGAAGCGTGGTGGAGAGCAGTCCAACCATTCTTGTCACCTTTGTTGACGAAATCTACTAGGTCATTGCCATTTTTCCCAGTGTTTGATAGAACCGTTGTTGCATTTTGAAGCAAGGTCTTGATCGAGTCTACATCACCTTTGCTGGCAACGTGATGCAGGCGGTATTCTTCGCCTTCAGGACTGACACCGGCGAGAAGGGACGCTACGCGTGAGCTTCCGTTTTGGGCCATGATTAGCCTTAGTTTTCGAGCGTCATTTGAGTCGGTTTTGATGTCAACAGAAAGACCCTCGCTTACACAAATATTTAACAGATTTATCAAATCGTGGGAGCATATTTTGACGAGCATGGCTTTGTTGGCTACATTTTTTAAAGTATCGACAAGATGGCGTTTACAATCTACGTTGTAATGAGGTAGCAATTTGTCAATCGCGTTCCAAGATTGCGTCATATCAGCATACCGAAGTGGGGTGGCTTCATAAATCGCGTCTTTAACGTCGAAGTCCTCGGTGTTTGAGAGCAATAGCTTTAAAATCTCTCCTCTTCTGGCTTTTACAGTTCGATCATCACTGGGGCCAAATGCAGCCGCCAAATGCAGTGCAATCCTGCCTCCAAGATCTTTGCTGGTGACGTCGACTCCCTTGCCTAACAAAGTCTTGACTTCCTCGAGGTCTTCATTTAATACAGCGGTATGAAGTTCACAGCCTTTTGCTAGACCTAGGTCGAAGATAGTTCTCACCACGCTGAAGTCGGGGAGATTCAAGCGCTTTTGCAGGAAAGGTGCATTTTCTTCCAAGTGTTCTGCGAACCATTTTGCGACGAAATACTCGGCGAACACTCGGTGTATGAAGCGTGGCTTATCATGAACAATGCCGTCAATTAAACCTGTGTCGTCATGGCAGCTAACAATTTCCTTAAAAAATGCAGTTGCTTTTTTAAGAATCTTTTTTGAGTGTAGCTCCTTAAGATCTTCTTCGCTTAAAATTAAAACAAGCGCAGCGTAAGAATGGTTTTTAATGAACTCTTTTTTGTAGGTATTGAGCTGACTATCATATTTTGGTTCATCCGGTTTGATCTTGAGCTTTTCTTGAACATAAACCAGAAGCTTTTTCTCCACAAATTTCCCCATCAGTTGGAGCAAGTCGAGTCTTTCGGGAATGGTGGTATTAACTGCCACGCCTTTCAAGTTGTCTTCGTAAACCTCTGCTATAATCCGCATTTGCAGAGGAACCCCTAGGAAATCTGCACTAATGGCTCTTGTCATGCTCCTGACCAGCAAATCAATGAATTCATCCAACTCTTCCTCAGATAACGTCGACTTATCGGCCCAAAACTGTTTCAAGAAGCACCGTTGATCGACTTCATTGAAACTGCGGATTTTTGTTGCCAAAGTAGTCAGGTGGTCTTCGAGGTACGATTTTGTCGAGTTGCGAGATGTGACCCATATTTTCTTAGCTTTAGTTTTGAGCAGGTTCGAGATCAATGTGCAACATTCATCAACGTATTTTGGTGCGATTTCGTCAAAACCGTCTACAAGAACAATTACATTTCCAGTGACCTCTAAGTGAAATTTGAGTAACGCGCGCTCAAAATCCGATTTGATTGCGACTACCTCTGACATAAAGATGAATTCGTCATTGTGTTTCCCCAGGGAAAATAGTTGGGAGTTATCGCTAAGAGAAAGTGCTATCACCCAGAAGCATGGATTTGCATCCTTAGTCTTCTTGGCAAGACGCGCCATGAGAGTTGACTTTCCCATTCCTGGCTCTGCACAAAGCACCACCAGCCTGTCAGTAAGAAGCTCCACATTTTCGGCATCGAACAACTCTGCTTGAGACTCCTCAATGTGTTCCCTAATTATTTCCATTTCAAATTGTGATTTCAACCAGTGAAGATTATTTTCTAAAATCAACCAGTGTTTCGATTTGTTAAATTCAGATAAGAGAGCGATATCTTCTTGGCTTGTTCCTGCCTTAAGAAAAAGGAACCACCCAACCGGAGGGCCTTTATTCGGACGGACCCGTAAGGCAGTCACTCGATCAGATAACCCGTTTCGCAAGCATAAGTAGTTACACTCGTAAGTTCCAATCTGACTCGTCTGTCCTACAAAAACTGTAGTTCTCAAGTCTCCATCTGTGTTCGGAGGAAACTCCACGATCTTTTCCAACGCTTCGTGAATGCTCTGAGGATTTTCCAAAGCCACACGAGGCCAGAAAAATGTCAGAATGTCTTGTTCCGATGAATGGACTATTGTCATGCTCTCTGTGAGTTGATCAACGGAAAAGATGCTTCGCTTTAAGACGCGGACTCTCTCCAAAGTCCGAGGCACATAGTAGCTGACTTCATCGGGCAAGACGAACCCAACAGACAACTCCCCGTCGCTCCTGAGGATTTCTACCACCGAAGACGCGTCGATCGCTTGACTCGGCGCGCAGTCATCACCGAGCAAGTTTGACAAGAACGTCGCATGACCTTGAAACGAGACTGCTTTCTTGAGGATCTTTTCTCGAGATTCAACTTTGAGTTGGGAAAAGTCGAATGAGTCCTCCATGTTGGTAAGCTGAGTCAGCTCTTTACTAAGACCATCAATAAGATCAGTATTACTTCCAGAAAATAATAATACCCGCTTATCAGATCCTTCTGATGTGTTGCTAATTTCTTTGATGACTTCTATAAAATTTGGTACATACTCAGGTACCAAGTTTCTGGTTGAAATTGCGAGATATCTTAACTTACCCCTTCGCCACTCAGAAAGAACAGACTTTCGTTTCTCAAGCAAGCAGCGGGCCCCGAGGAACAAGTGCGAGCCGTCCATCGCCTGAAGAAACTTAGTGCAACTCAGACAAGAAGACATTTCGCTGGATTCGACGAGGAGCACCTTGAAGTTGCTGCTCAAAACGCTTTTCAAATGGGAGAGTGCTGAGTCTGCGAAGGAAATATCCAAAATTTCCACTCCCATTTCCCTAGCAAAACATGTCTCCACCACCACTTTGTTCAAAGCGTTGGCAAGAAAACTACTGCCCCCATGAATGACGTTGTTACTCTTTTCACTCCACACACTAACATTATCGACTAAACATTCGCAAAGTCTGTCAATATCGATTTTTTCGATCGCAACATTCTCCATTTTCTGCAACTCGTCTTTGATAAGTTCATCAAACCCACTCTCATTTGGCTGTCCGCAAAAAACTCTAAGCCGTCTCATAAAATCTTTAGCGTCTTCTTGAAACTCTGCCAAACACTCCAAAATGGCCGTGTCCGATTGTCTATTTCCGTCCGGATCAAAGCAGAGTACACTCCCACAGTTCGACGCCAGGAATTCCTCGGCCGTCCCTGATTCTACGCAACGCCCTTCCCCCAAATCGGTGCTAGCCTTGGAGTTGGTAAAAAGAACGAACGTACTCTCGTCAACGCTCCCGTCAAAGAACGGCTTCCCTTCGAACGATGACATCGCCACCTTTATGTCCCGGTAAGCTTCGAAATACTTAACCAACGCAAAGTCACCCTTTGCACCAGTCAGAGCTCGTAGCGTGACCCACGCCGACTCCTTGTGTTTCATCTGCACGAAGCACGTCGTCCACGTGGATTGGCCCAGGGGTTTGTACTGGAAGACGACGTCGTCCAGTGCGCCGGCGCCGGCGACGTTGGAGGCGAGCCGGAAATCGAGCCCGCTGTTTACCCCGCGCAGGAAAAGAAGTGCGACCATTTTGGCCTCGAATGTCTGCCCTTTGGTGTTGGCGAATCCCTTGATTTTCTGGTACTTGAGGTTGGTAGACTCCATTTTATGCCTCTGCCTGGTAACAGGAATTGTGGGTTTCAAGATGTAAATTACTTTTACCAGTCCTAAGTACTTAGACGCTTAAGTTGTGTCCGTGTCTTCGAAAACGTAAAATATTAACAAATTTTTTTTGGATCTGATGTCTCAGAAATTTGGCGTCTGGGGTTAGGGTTTGAATCTTGTGTCAATTACCATTTGCAATATCCATGCCTTAAGACAGCCAATGATCGAGTGGCTCCACGTCATCATGCTGCCATTGAATAATGCTGCATTACAAGGGCTTGACTTTTCAGAGTTAATTGGGTACTGCTTTATATGGTTCAGTTTTACATTTAATAATATCTAATCAGTAATTGGTAGAACTCAATTTCCCTCACTGTGATCTTTACTGCGACAGAGTTATCAATCTAAGTGTGAAACTTTCTCACGTTCAATTAATAATAGAGAGTACGAAAAGAAACCTTAAGCATCTATGGTAGTCCGTCCACAAACACTGCAAAAATACTTTTAAAATCCTGCAAGTTATTTTTGAGGTCTTACTAAAACAATTATTACGAATAGGGACAACCTCCGTAAAGTTTTAATTTCCAAAGCTTGCAGTTCAAAAATAAAACATATCAATAAAAATGTAGTCTGATCTAAATTCTGATACCTTGCATATGTAACTCCTCACTATAGCATTCCGATTCCACGTAGCTTTAGTTTCAGTTTGTTTTTTAACACATTAAAACTGAGCATCAAAGTTCGGTCAGATATCTCGCCGCTAACAAATGAATGTAATGTCACAAACTCGCCGCAGCGACGGAACAGAGGCGGAGAAACGCCCCTCCCCTCTTCGCCGTCCACACTTGAGAGTAGACCTCACATTCGTCGTCGCCTTGCTCGCCTCACAATGATATTATGTCGGATGTCGCACTCAGTTTGTGAACTGTACACTGTATCTATTTTGCACGCAGCAGCCTAATAGCATATAAGAATCCGTATAGAAATGTCACCCAATTGCACACACACTTCCGAGCCAGACGAGTACACAACAGACATCGACTTGCCGTCGGTGGAAGCTAGAAGCTGTTTGACTGTGGCTTGTGGATCGGGATTCCGGTTTCCATAGATGCGTCAGTGGAGGGGCGGCGGTGGTGGCGGCGGCGGAGGCAGGGGGGGGGGGGCAGAGCTCGGCAAGGATCCGTGTACTGTTGTTCGAGTGCTCGCCAAATACCACAGTAGGAGATTGTAGGAGATGGATTGTATTTGAGGAAGTGGTCAAGAATACCATGCTTCACGTGAATAAATGTGCTTCACCATGAATAAATCATTAACATACCACAGGCCCAGTGGCTACCGGCTAGCTCCTCTCCGTTTCACTAGGATATCTCCATCCAGGGTTGGATCGGCCTACTAGGCGATTAAGCAAATGCCCGAAGGGCCGGTAGGGGTTGAGTACCCAAAAATGTGACTCTTTAAAAATGATCAAACGTGAAAAATAAATCAATGACTACCAAAATCTTCCAGATTTAAGGTGTCGGCCGGCCAGCGTCCGCTCTTTGTGGGCCACGGGCCGGGAATCATATCGTATAATGTCGTGTGGCCCGCCGGTCGTTTATAATGGATGAATACCGCATTAACAATGTATATGCTACCGAAGAAAATTGCTATTTCGAGTGTTAGGTAGCCGAAAGTTTACCTATAATCACGACAGTTTAATCATGAATGGGCTTTTTTTGGCTTTAGCAAAGTTTTAATTTCTGGCGAATTAAAAAAAAAGAAGCCAAACACATAAATAATAAAGATCAGGGGTAGGTAAAATGCAGCCCACAGAGGGTATAGCATGCAATTGGTACGAACTATTTGGACATGGGCCCTGAAAGCGAATCTTTTTCGCCTGCCGCGCCAAAGTGATAGCAGACAGTGGTAAAATCAGTACAGTAGGTGCGTATCTAATGCCCGGGATGGTAATTCTCCCCAATCCAACCCTATCTCCACCCCCCCCCCCACTCCCCCAATATTTCGAATATTTTTTTTGTTAAGCGCTTTTTCATCAATTTGATTTGATTTGTCACCGTTCCACCCATCCCTTAAAGGGTTAACACACATATGTTGGAAGGGAGGCGAAGCTGGAAAAATGTGCACCCGAACCGGGATACGAACCCGGGACCTCCTGCTTGCCGGGCAGGTGCTCTCCTGGCCTCTCGTCTCCCCAGAGATCCCCTTGTCCCACCCGGCGAAGCAGGGAGAACGTGTGACCGAATAGCTCAGTTGGTAGAGCACCTGCCCGGCAAGCAGGACGTTCCGGGTTCGTATCCCGGTTCGGGTGCACATTTTTCCAGCTTCGCCTCCCTTCCATCAATTGCACACTGGTATCTGCATAAAGCAGTAATAATTTCCTCTCACACGTATGTTATACCTTTATACTTCCGAGTTACGACTCTTTTGTGGTTGCACCAAAGTAAAACTGTGTGTCAAAAATCTGTTTTTAACCTTTGAACTTGGTCAGAGAAGAATGCGATAAATGAAAAACAGCCGGTTTTTTGACGACAATCCGATGATATGATGAATTTAGTGCATGTAATTTAATTGGAAATACACACCATGCATGTCCGTTTACTTCAAATATGTTGTATATACGATATAAAAATAATATAATGGAATTAGGAAAGGAAAGTTGCTGTTGGTGTCCGTCTCACGAATAATAATGCTATTTTATGGTTATAATAATGAGATTTTACGGTTCTAATCAGCCACCTATATAATAAAACATTGACACGCCATATAAAAAAATTATGTAACGGAGATTTGTTAAGCGGTTGATTGTTGAAAATAAAAGATCAACATGCTCACAATCTTTGCTTTCAATATTCGATATTGTTTAAACTAGTGGCAAAAGTCAAATAAATTAAAGAGTCATCATCTGTGAAAGATTGGAATTCTTTACCTCGTCTGGGATTTTCGTATAAATAGTTCACCAGTACCTGGTAAAAGTATCAGTCTTCAGACAGCATCACTCCAACCACACCGGAGCACTACAGCACTTCTGGTGAGGACTTCAATCTTGTACAACTCTTCAAAAAGCAAACAGAGGGCCGAATTAAACCCGCAAACGTTTCTCATTGCAGTCCACTTCAAGGTCACCCGCAAGATCGAAAATGCAGAACGTCAAAATCACCCTCTTCGTGGCGCTCTTCGGTAAGTGGAGGGTCCAAGGCGGCCGAGTAGCTTGCCAAAACTCTGTGGTGTCCCAAGAAGATGAAATAATCCTCGCTGTTTTGCAGGAGTCGCTCTGTGTCTGGCCACGTCCGACGATCTTAGAGTGAGTGTCCATCTGTCTTACACGTCTCTGGCTTCGTCACCACGGGCCATGGCGCACTGTTGCTAATCTTGCCACCCCTGATTCTGGTACAGGTGAAGCGAGGAGTGTTCGGGGGCGGCTATGGAGGCGGTCATGGAGGCGGCAGCGCCATCGGAGGTGGTCATGGAGGCGGCTACGGGGGTGGCTTCGGGGGCGGCCACGGGGGCGGCCACGGAGGCCCCAGCGTAGACCTGCTGTCCATCGCACAGGGCGCAGCGGGCCAGGCCAAGAGCGCAGCCGCCAACCAGCAGAGCGCAGGCAGCGCAGCCGCCTTCCAGGCCAAGAACAGCATCGCGCAGACAGCCGCAGCCAACGCGCAGACCGCGCAGGCCGCAGCCGGGGGCAAACAGAACATCGTCAACAACCTGCAGCAGCAGCTGCACGAGGCGCACGCGCAGGTCGAAGCCGAGGCGCAGCAGCTGCAGCAAGCCGAGCAAGCTGCGCACGCTGCGCAGGCCGCCGCTGCCCAAGCCAACAGCCAGGTGCAGTCGCTGCAGCAGGCGCTTCACTCTGCGCAAGCTGGCGCGCAGCAAGCCAACGACGCTGCGCACGCTGCGTCCGCGCAGGCTGGATCTCAAGCCGGCATGTTGGCTCAGGCCAAGAGCAGGCTGTCTCAAATCGCTAGCCAGCTGAGCGCAGCCGAGGCTCATCTCGCGGCTGCCCAACAGGCTGCGCACAAGGCGCAGGCTGCTGCGCAAGCTGCGCAGGCCAACGCCGGACACGGGGGTGGTGGACATGGGGGGTGGTCCAAGGGGTGGGCGAAGTAGACGTTGCTGGACCATTGGTCAACATCACTTCGAAGACTTGCCAAACGTTCGCGAGAGATACTCGTCAAAACAGCTGATTTGTTTGCTTGTGAACGCTGATGCGTGATATTCTTGTCTTTGTACATCTAGAATAAGTTCTCCAATAAAATGCTCTATGCTGTTGCCTGAAATTATTCTTTTATGTTCTGTAGATTTGATTTGGTTCAATGTCGGAAATCTCAGGTCAGTCGGAGGAAAAGAGATCAGATGAAAGGCCATAGTTTGCAAAGCAGATGATTTTGAGCGTATTGTGAGAGCGCAAAATTAAACTAAAGTCCCACTTTCCCCCTCCCTTCCCTTCTATCCACACGGCAGAAGCTCGGTGTAAATGACAACTGAGCTCGTTGGATATACTCTCGCCGAGTTTCTAGATTTGCTCCTGCATGTCGCTCAGGAGCCCAATTCTCGAATATGTGACCTAATGACTAGACCTAATTACGCTATGCCCTGATTTGGCCCATCTTTGGTCATGGGTGCCCTAATGTTGTATTCTCGAGCTGCAATGGCCGAAGTGACACTAATTAGGCCCGTTTCCCCTCCTTTTAGTCTATAGACCTAAAAACGTCACGAATACGTCATTACTATCACGTGACAGCACGATTGAGAAGTGTCAAACAGTGTCAGCATGTGTCAGTTTGGTAAACAGTATAACCTCAAAATCTAAGACATCGGAATGAGAATATTGTTTTGCAAAAGAAAACTAAGTGCAAAGTCAATGGGTGTGTGGTCATTCAATGGATTTACTCATCTGACATACACAATGTGCACGTAAGTTGATATTATTGTTGATACAGCAAAATTTGCAAATTTTAATAATGGACTTTGTTTGCACAAATCAAGGTATTGTCATTGTTTCCTTACAGCTTTGCTCTGTTTTCAGGAACTTTTTGACGTTTTGCACAAAATGCCTTTGAATAATCCACCTCAGAATCCTTCAACCAGGGGCTCCGGTTTGCATTTGTAGAAAATAACGATTCTGTTGCTTAATCGGTGTGCAAGATGAAAGGGAGTGTTTTCTTGATCCAGACCAAAGATACATTCAGACTGCATCAAGAAAACACCAGTTGAGGTGGGTACGGGTATCATTTGAGATGCATACTGTGTGAAGCAGCATTCAACATGCGTTTATTGTTTAACTTACCGTAACAGGTCAGAAACTCAAGCCAAATGCATCGAAGACTTCCCATCAGTTCCGTCACCCCTACCTACTGTGGATATGACAATTGGGCAGCGTTGGTCCGGAAGCGCTTCCACTCTACTCACATTATATAATTGAATGACAAGCAGCTCGGCTTTATTGGGTTCTACTCACGATGAATCATCTTCAGAGAAGCAACCTATGTGGAAATATCTTTGTTCAGTGCAGAGAACTAGGTACATATTTGCTAAGAACAATTGCATTATTTTTGGAAAAAGAACCTCTTGGTATTTGGTAGATAATTTGATTTTTACCTAGTTTTACAGGCTGTTACAGGCAGGCATTTTCAGTGTTACTCAAGTTCAACTAGTGCCTACCTACCTGCAGGATATATACGTGATCTAAAAATAAATTTTGAAGTTATTATTTTTTTAAAGGTTGATCCATCGCTTCTACTCTCAGATATTGTTTATTAGTTTTCTTACTGTATTCAATAAATGTTCTATTGGCTGTTAATGTTGTTTGGTAAATACTTTTTATTCTTTAACTGATTTTTGCCAATTAATTTCTTGCTTGTTGGGCCGACTCTACACTAAATTGATCACCCTCAAAGCTTACCGCAAAATTAATGGAATTGACAGAACAATCTGTCATTATGCAGACACATGGATGGAGAGGACTGGAATAAGGTTTGCACATAGGTTTGTTTCTGGACAATAAAATCAATCTTTCAAGGCAAAAATTTACTAAAACAATATGACAAGCTCTCAAGACACATATAAATTCAAACGCTGGTGCAAGAAGATAGGTGCATACTCTGCTATACTAGTATCTGTTCTTTCCAAAGGCCATCGCAAGGTTTTTCCCTTTCCCACCGCTTTGTTTGCACGTATTTGCCCAGTCAATTAACCGATGCTCAACTAACCGCACAGCAACTAATGTACGCGTGTGACACTGGTGAGGTCCCTTGCGTTTCCAGGCCGAAACACGCACGCACGTTCACAAGCTGCTGCCACCGCGCACGCACAGTTCACGATGAATTGTCCGCGCAACGCACACTTAGTGTCGTAGATGTTGCACCGGTAAGTTCCCTTGCGGTTCCAGGCCGAAACCCTCATCTACGTTCACAAACCGCCACCGCGCACGCACAATTTACACTGAATTGTCCGCGCAACGCACACTTAGTGTCGTAGGTGTTGCACCGGTAAGTTCCCTTGCGGTTCCAGGCCGAAACCCTCATCTACGTTCACAAACCGCCACCGCGCACGCACAATTTACACTGAATTGTCCGCGCAACGCACACTTAGTGTCGTAGGTGTTGCACCGGTAAGTTCCCTTGCGGTTCCAGGCCGAAACCCTCATCTACGTTCACAAACCGCCACCGCGCACGCACAATTTACACTGAATTGTCCGCGCAACGCACACTTAGTGTCGTAGATGTTGCACCGGTAAGTTCCCTTGCGGTTCCAGGCCGAAACCCTCATCTACGTTCACAAACCGCCACCGCGCACGCACAATTCACGATGAGTCGTCCGCGCTCTGCGCACGCAGGGACGTAGCAGTGTCGCACTGGTGAGTTCTCTTTCGTTTCCAGGGCCAAACCTGCAGCTTTAGTTCACAGACCCGCTTTGCGCTCGCTTCGTCACATTCTTTTGGTTTCATTTCCCAGTGGTTTGTACGGTCCAGATCGATTCGCAAGCCCCTGAGACTCGGTGTTCCTTCGTGCAGTTTTTGCAGTCTCTGGAGAAAAAAAGCACGTTATTACCAAGCCATATAAGTTAAATTCAACTGTGGTAGGTACTACCAATAACCATCTAACTAGCAAGCAGATCGCTGTTCCTTGCGGCTCTGGCCGCTGGGCAATGAGTTTGCCACATTGTCACTAAGTCTTAACGGGAAACCACGTCCACAAATCCATAAATTGATTGAATAAACATTTTATTTGTCAATTACCTGCTTATTATTCCGCGAGATGGACGAGATGTCTTCCACATGTGTATCCGACGAAGGCAAGTGATGGGGGGCCACCTAACCCCAAAAGTTGTCAGAAGTAAAACGTCATTTGTGTTAATCCCGTGCTTGTTTTCTACTGTTGCATCACATAGATCACTTCCAATTAAGTTGATGAAGAACACAAAACACTTTATTTGTATTTCTAAGACAATTTTTGTTAAAATGCGAGAGTGACTAGACGTTGGCTCGTACATTAGGTCACGTCTCTAATTAGGCCCCGGGGCCAACAGCCTTGGGCATGGACCTAATGTTCGAGAATACGAACTTCGAGCAAAAGTGACCAAATGTGATCACGTGACATATTACGTCCTATGACTAAGGAGGGGCCTAAACTCGAGAATTGGGCTCCTGACGGCGTTTGGTACATCGTTGTCGCGCGGGCTGCCTATGTTGTGCAGTGGTCTAGCAGCAAACCAAGTTGCCGTTGTCGGTTGCATTTGCCCCACATTTGAGAGGGACACTTGAAATTACACACTGCATTCATTTCTCTGATTATTAAGAATAAGAACGGAAACCAACGCAAACAATTGTATTGCAATATACCGTAAGCCGCAAAGAAAACAAGTGGCTACAGTTCTCCAAATCTTTTGAGATAAATCGGATTTGCAAAGCGCAGAAAATGCCATAAAATCAACTGTTGTTTTTTCAGCCACTAGCCTTTTGTTTATAGCTTAGCTTAGATTCTACGTTACGCTCTTGTATTATAATGGGTATATATTATAAAAATAAACAAAACGTCTTGAAATGCATTTTACACATTAACTTCCGCTTCGGATTCCCCTTTTCCATCGTCTTCCCGCTTGTACCTCGGTCCTGGTACACGTCCTGGTATTTCCTGGTACACGTCCCACGCATCGAACCCCGTCTCATGGGTCTGAGGCCGTCTGCCTTCCATTGGCGCCATCCTCCCGAGGTCATCATCAACCTTTCCCATCAAAGCCCCGGTACGCTGCGGAAGCGCGTAATCGCGCACCATCATCTGCGTCCTCTTCGGGTAGGAATGGTCGCCTGCGCACTTGCCCAACACAGGAGCGAGCCGCCCGGCATCCTGCCCAGCGCTGCTTTTCATCCTGGCTAGTTTTCCCGCCGGCCACCGGCGCTCCTGACTCCGTTCCGACGGTGACTCCAGCCGCGCCGTGCGACTCGGCGCCTGGGGGTCGGGCGCAAAGTGCCGACGACTGGTGGTGGAGGGCAACAATGGAGCCCCGACGGGACGGCGGCCAGGCCCCAGGTTGCACGTGCAGTGGCAGTCCGGACCGCAGCACGTGCCCACGGCGCCGACGTTGAAGATGTCACTGTCGGCGTCCGCCTCGTGGCACTTGCTCTCGAATCGCTCCTGCGATGACGTCATGTCCTGAACGGCCTTCTTGGACGATCCGCCCCTTGCGGCGTTTTCGTTCAGGAGGCCGATGTCGTCAGGGCGCCGACCTGCGGGATGGCGAGCGTACGCGTACTTGTTGCCGGCTTCCTTGTCGGGCCGGGTCTCCGCGCGGCTCTCCAAGGCCTCCGGGGCGGCGATGAGGAAGTCCTCGGCGGGCACGAGGACGTAGCGCCGATCGGCGACGACGCGTTCGGGGAGCACCACCATGGGTCCACGCTCCGGCACGTCGACGGACACCGCCTCGGGCTGGAGCACGATCAGCGTGACTCCGCCACCGACGTCGGCGCGCTTCGCGGGGTCGCCGCCGACGCGCGCAGCGTTCGGCAAAGCGACGCTGGGAGACATCACGATGCTCTGCGCCAGTAACGAGGGCAACAAGTTGTTCCTCGGCCGCGGCGCGTTTGACGCGCTGAAGCGCCGGGGTTCGACGACGCCCCACGGCGCGAGGCGGTACTGCAACAGGTTGGCCGACGTGTCGAAGAGCGAGGGGTGCGACGGCGTCCGCAAGACGTCCGACGCCTCCGCGCCCTCGGGATGGTGGGCGTCTTGTCGCGGACGAGGCTGGACCTCCGTGCGCACCTCGCCTTGCGCAGGTCCGGCCGTTGCCGCGGCGCACGACGCTTTGACGGACTTGCGCAGCGAAGACGGCTGGTTCTTAAAGTTTTCCAACGTCAGCGGACGAGTGTTGCTGGGATTCGCGTCGACTTTCCTCAGCGACGTGTCGTTCTTAGCCTGTCGCTGTTGGTCCTCGTCCTTCACTGGTTGACAGACAGCTCCATGCTGATTGGCCAGCTGCTGCGGTGACGTCACGCTGCTCGCGTTGGTCGCGACCGTCTTAACCTGGGCCGTGACGAACGGCCGAGGCTTGCTCTCCGTCCCCCGAACCTCACTCGTCACGTTCGAAGACGATCCCAGATCGTGGACGACGATCCGGTCTGCAGTTTCCACCACGACGGACTTCGGCCGGTTGTTTTCGAAATGCACGCTCTCGTTGACCAACTCCTTGCCACCGGCGTCGACGTGCACGACTGTGACGGCGTCGTGGCAGTCGCGGGTCCCCGTCGACGTCTGCCTCGACACCGCGCAGCCGTGGCGGTTCTCGAAGGTGAGCCGCTGGTCGCCGAGGGGGGCGTCGTGCGCCGACTGGCCGGCGTTGAGCACCTCGACCAGCAGCCTCTGCTTGTCGATGTCGGAGAGCGGAAGGGGCTGGGCGTTGCAGTCGTCGGCGTCGATGCTAGAGGCTGACTTCTTCACACGATGACGACGACCGTTGTTGGACCGCGAGTCTATTTCTCGCTTCTTGTTGGTCTCAACGCGCTTGACGTCGAAGCTGTCCATGCCCACGTCCTGAAGGACGGCGTCGACTTTGCCGTCGCCAGTCTTTAAGGAAATTGTGGAAGGAGGCTATAAGAGTTGAGTATAACAATGTAAGAATCGTCCAACCCTCACCCGAAATGAATTACGTATTCTAAGATCGTAGCGGTCACGATCCACTTACGCCATGACTGTCACCAGCATCCTGCTCATTTTCTGCCAACTGAATCGACTCAGAACGGCACGGGGCCAAGACAAAGCTTCCTGTTGGAGGAAAATACCAATAAAGCAACTCAATGAGTGAGTTCTGATGCTAAAGATCGAGTTTATTAGAAAGCGCCGGCCGTCCATGTCTTACCGAGCAAAACAACGGCGAACGTCTGCAGCAAGAGATTCATTGTTCAAGACCAAGTCGCATCGCCTTCGGTTTTCGCTCGAAAGAAGCGCTCGAGGAAACGCAAGGTGCACGCCGGTTCGACGTCGGTTTCCACGGAAACCAGCGTCCAGACGCCGTCGAGGAAATAACATTTGGTGTGAATTGTTTAGATAAAAGTCGACGACTCTGGCATTATTGAATTATTGGTATAAAACCCACCAATTACTCTTTACCAGTTGTAATATATGATATATGTGAAACCGACGTTGAAATGTGACCAGAGCAATAATAGGCGGATTGCATTAAGTGTTATCATAATCTATCCGCGCTGGGTTAAATGTTAAAATGGCGTCCTTCAATGGCAGAGAAGAAAGGTCGCGTCGCGTTTGCTAATCTCTTCTAATTCGGATAATCGCGAGCTATCAATTGGCCCTTCTTCCTTCATAACACAATATATGCTTGCAACAGACAAAATGACGGATTGCCATCGCAACGCAAACCCTACCATGAATCCACCCCACCTGAACCAGACGGAAGGAGAAACATATATTGAAAATGTCTCGAATTCACGCCTGCGGATTTTGTCGAGCGTCTGCATTAATCCTGAACAATCATCAGCACCTTACATTATTATTTAGCTGAGCCACTGACGTCACCAACGCGTCGTCGCAGGGAATTTCCACTCGATGGGGTACTTGACTCTCTGTTCAAAACGGAACAAACATGTTTTGTCTAAATGCAATGAGCGAAACTGCCAGTTGTCCAAATGATATAGATACACATAATTATCAATCACACGCGCCGCTCCGAAGGCGACGGTGTTAGTCGAGAGCGAGACCAGCTTCCGTTGTCGGCGTCGTCCTCGACCTTCAAGAATTTAAGTCGTGGCATCTGATTCACGTGGGCGTCTTTATCAAGGCGTCGTTTTCACAGGCGAAGTAATCATAGGCATTTGGTACTGAATTACCCAGCCTCAATGATGATATCTTGTGGAAATACTGCTGTGGAAAGAAGTCACCGCTCGCAGGGAGATAATACGAACATTTACCTAACCTGAGATCAATTTAAAAGCTAAATCTCATCTATACCATCACGCATTTCAAAATCATCTGAATTTAAGTAGTATGATCGAACCATGATACAGAATGACCCGCGGTCTCGCTATTTTACCAATGGAACCTATCTGTTTGCAAAAAGTCCTTCACGCAATAAGGGTAGCGATATTAGGTAAGATCCATGCCCCCAAACCACCGCCAAACCCCTACAAGGCCCATCGCGTCGTGGCAAACGTCCAAGGGAAGACGACGACCGCATCAATGGACCGAACGAAGGTACAATGGAACAGTTAGCGAGACAGGCGCTGCATCTGTAATCGGTGGGCCGATGTCGCCGGCGGCTGGGCACTCGGACCGAGCGCGGACATCGGCTCGGGTCCGGGCGGCTGCCAAGGGTGCAACAACTGCATTCCATCCGTGGCGACGGCCGCCGGGCGCCGACTGCCGGTGCCGGGCCGTGGTGGTCAGTAACTGGGTCAGCGGCGACGGAGGAGGTCGGTCGGTCGGTTCCTCGGACTCGACGGACTTTGGGGTGCGACTCTCTCAGTGCGAGTTCGTTCGGGTTTTCGTTTGTGTTACATAGACATCAGCGCGATGCAGTGAGTTGCAGATGTAATTAATAACTTTGCTCGCATGTTATGCATGTTAACAAACAACGGTGTACTCAAGGCTTAAAATTTTAATTCAAAGTAAGTCAAGATGCGGGCTTCTCGGGGTATCTGCATATATATTTCTATCTCTCGTCGTTGACACCAATTTATTCTACTCGCGTGCGAATCGCTGATCTGATGACAGAATAATGAAAATAGCAAGAAGCAATAAATCTTCGCAGATAACGTCTTGCGGAAACTTATATTCTAGGAGCCGTGCATTTGGAATCGAATCTCACGACGTTGTGGACCGCAACTAACGATATTAAAGATTTCCACGCTTTTCCAGCGTTTTAAAACCATCGCTCTGGTCAAACCAATTCACTGTGGACACGAGCTTGCCGTTCACCGCGTCCCAACCGATCTGCACTTCCAAATCAGCGTCCTCTCGACGGCCACCCCCCAAGCATGGAGTTCCACGAGAGACGCCTCTTCGACTGGGTGGACTACCTCGTGTTCGGCTTCATGCTGCTCTGCTCGGCGCTGATCGGGGTCTACTTCGCGTTCTTCGCCAAGCAGAAGCAAAACACCACCTCCGAGTACCTTATGGGAGGCAAAACCATGGGCATCTTCCCCATTTCCATGTCGCTCATCGCCAGGCAAGTGTCTCCTCCTCGACCCTGTTAGTTCCTTCCCGCTGAAGTCGCAGCAGGCGAGGTTTCCCGACCGAATGTACTAGAACGCATCTACGTTTTGCCAGTCATTCACACCTCGGGACGGCAACGGCATTGGATTTGATCTCACTCTAAACAATGCATTCATTCTTTGATCCAGATAAAAGATACCTCCAGCACCTCTTGACATAACGGATACTTTTTATTTTGGTGACATGGCGCCAACAGTGAAATGCCAGCGATTCAAGACACAATGGTCGATGAACATGCCATGTGTACCACGTGCTTATCATGTGGCTTGGTGGAGGAGAGGGGGGGAGACAGTAGGGAGGGGCAGTTTATGTCAGAGAAAGCACATCCCTTTCCTTGGTGCTGGACATCTCTTTGTACTTTGCAGCCATAAATAACGGTTTATCAAATTTAGAGAGTACACTTACCTACCTTCGCTGTTATGATAGAAATGCTAGATAATTGCCAAAGCTTTGACATTGCCACATTAAAGTGTGCTAATTAATAATCACGATCTAAATCAAACACCCGGGAACCACCTGTAGCATGCAACAAAGCCAAGCCTCACGCACGTATCCCTGTAATTAACGACTTCCCACTGGCTGACAAACATCACACGTTCTCCAACCAATCCAAATACAATAGGCGATGCAAACCGCTGAGTGCGTCACTCACAGTCGATGTGAACATGACAAATCAGAGATATGCATACCTCCCTTTCATTTGAGTCAAATGTCTCCGAAGACAAAATGATCTGCTCTCAATAAAGTGAAATTCATAGCCCCCGTTGTTAATCCCTGGGTCATCCCACACTGCTAAACGCCTCCCCTGGTTCCCGCCATGCAGCTACGTGTCGGGCATCAGCCTGCTCGGTCTCCCTGCCGAGATGTACGTTTTCGGCACGCAGTACTGGATGATCATCATCAGCGAGTGCATCGTCAGCGTGACGATGGCCTACGTCTACCTGCCTGTCTTCTACACTCTGCAGATCACCTCTTCCTACGAGGTGCGTTCTGTCACCTTCAGCGCATGACCAAACTATCGACACTAAATATTGTACCAATGCAAGCAAGCAACCAATAACTTGATCATATACCCGTATAATGCAGTTCCCTTAACAATTGTCAGTTCTCAGTTAAGTTATAACCTTGGTGGCCAGTGAAACACCAACATACATTGTGCAATTATTGACGTATTGAACTCGCCTTCCGGAGTTCATGCATTCCGAATTCTTTCAACATATTTTAAAGCGCCAGTTTTGGCCACAGTTATCCGAATCTTTTCATGTTTGCAGTATCTGAAACTGCGTTTCAATCAAACCGTTCGGCTGCTTGGCACCGTCATCTTTATCGTCAAAATGGTGAGTTTATATTCTTACAGTGTCCTCCTTAAAACGGAGATTTTAAAATCATCCCACTACACAATCGATCAAATAGCGTTGCGAACATTTGTTTATCAAGTCTAAACTGTCTCACTTCCCATGACAGTTGCTGTACATCCCATTGGTGATCTACGTACCAGCGCTGGCCTTCAACCAAGGTAAGCCTACAGTGACGTGACCTACCGTGCCCTCTGTGGCGACTGACGAGTCGTGCTGAGTCGTGCAGAGTCGTGCAAAGTCGTGCTGAGTCGCATCCGATGACCACTCCGGTATGTTCCAGTGACCGGCATCAACATCCATCTCATCACGCCCGCCGTCTGCGTCGTCTGCATCTTCTACACGACGCTGGTGAGTAGACGTCCTTGAGGCGCAGTCCTGGAAAGGAAAATTAGTTTGTAAGCATTCAGACTTCGCTTAGAGTGTCGACAGAGAGTTTCGACTGCTTCTAGGGCGGACTGAAGGCCGTGGTCTGGACGGACACCCTGCAGACCATCCTCATGTTCGGCGGCGTCATCATCGTCATGGTGCTCGGCACCCTCCGCGTGGGCGGCGTCGCGCAAGTGTTCGAGCTTGCGCGACAATCAGACAGGCTCGAGTTCTTCAAGTGAGTGCATGAAGAAGTACTGGTCTTCGACCAGTAGACGATAAACTGGTTGCAGTTTGGAGAACAATATCCATAATAGATATTGAGTTTGAACTTGAAATCTGAATGAGCACATAGAATCAAATTTCACGAAACTCTTGATCACGTCGGAATAAGACGTGGGATAAAAGGCAGTGTCCTTGTTTCGCAGACTGGACTTGGACCCGCGAATACGGCACACGCTGTGGTCGGTGTGCATAGGCAACTACTTCAACTGGCTGGCCGCCTGCTCCATCAACCAGTCCATGGTGCAGCGGTGTCTGGCGATGCCCACACTGCGCAAAGCGAACATGTGAGTCACTGGCAGGGTAGAGTCAGCGCGGAACAAAGTCCTCGCCAAAGATACTATTATAATAAGTCCTCGCTACTTTCAAGTCGCTCTGCTCTGAGCAAAACTGAGGAAAAGAGCGTGTATCTAGCACGTGTTTTGGAGCGCGCTAAAAGGTTTACTTGTGGGGGCGTTGGGGCGGTGTTGACAGTACGGCGATGATCTTGGCGGTTGGTATAACCTGCATCGTCTCCATGAGCTGTTACACTGGCCTCGTCATCTTCGCCATGTTCCACGACTGCGACCCCATCTCCACTAAGGTACTGTCACGCAATCTTCCGTTTAGGAAGGGCTTGTTTTGGGCTGGAAAGGTCAACTAACTTCAATATCGAGCTGTATCTTTTTGACTCCATGGTAACAGCACTTAACCAATTGCCCACGACTCCGAATTGCCCCTCTTTTGCAGAGCATCGGCAAAGCGGACCAGCTGCTGCCGTACTTTGTCATGGAGATCTCTCAGTCTATACCTGGACTCCCAGGACTCTTCCTCGCCGGTGTGTTCAGCGCCGCTCTCAGGTGATGTCACTTCCTGTCTCTGTCACGGTCGCTTCAACCCAGTCGACACCACCAGCATTACACTAGTTCACTAGCTCACTTGTGATAAAATGGAATAGCCAGCATACGGACTACCGAGGCACGAAAACGCACTATCGAGGTTCCTGTGAATCAAACGTACATTTCGTATTCCCCAGGAGTCTTGTCTAATAATACTTATAGCAGAAGCTAACCTTTCGCCCTCCCGACGGCGTCCCTGACCACAGCTCGATGTCGACGGGACTCAACTCCATGACGGGTGTCATCTTCGAGGACCTGATCCGGCCGACGCTCAAGAAGCCCATGTCCGAGGCACGCGCCTCGACGGTCATGAAGATACTGGTCGTAGCCATAGGTAGGTCGTAGTCGTCGTAGTTGCAAATAGGGTATGAGTGAAATAGAAACCTTCCTCCTCGGAGCTGGAAAGGATTCTTGATCACTGGAATCTTTGGAATAGTTGTATAAATTATGAACCAAATATGTAAAACACAATATGGCTGATATAAGAAAACATTTTTGGCTTAATTGCCACTCTTGAAGTAAAAGTGATTGCTCCTCGTCCCTGTCAAACAGGATCGGTGTGTGTGTGTTTGGTGTTTCTCGTCGAGCGTATGGGCACCCTGATCCAAGCCGGCAAGTCGCTTTCGGGTATCACAGCCGGCCCGTTGCTCGGCATCTTCACCCTCGGCATGTTCTTCCCCTGGGCGAACGCCAAGGTATACTACGTGCATATAAGGTCCCCCCAGGACTTCCAATAATGCCTTTATCAATCTGAACAAGTATTTATATTTATATCCATAGAACTATGTATTATATAGTATGAACTATGATTCTTTGAGAATGAACTGTTAAGGATTCATGTAATTAAAAGGTTCTTGGCAAAGTTTGCTTCAAAGAAATACATCTCTCTTAGAGAATAACTTTCGAAACCAATTTATTTCGGGATATATTACAGCCCAGCTCTGAGGTCGACTTCTCCAATTCCTACCCCGATGTCCGCCCGTAACAAGAACAAGCCATCTTCTTAGCCTTCTTGTCCATCTGATATTACTCGCGGGTTCTGTCCGAGCAGGGCGCTTTGGTGGGTGGGCTGACAAGCGTCTCTCTGGTTGCTTGGATTTCGCTGGGCACGCAGACGGCCGTGGCCCAGGGGCTCATCGCGTTCCCCAAGAAGCCGGTCTCCGTCGAAGGGTGTCCCGCCGAACTGCTCAACCAGACACTCAACGCAACGCCGCTCACTCAGCCGTGAGTATAAATGGCGGGAATTTACGTCCTGTCCGGTTTGGACCATTTACCTCTTGAAATTGGTTTTTACCATAGATTTTTAACTATGCTATGACTTGAAGTTGACGTATTTCAAAGAATTTTCTTTGAAGAAAATCGCGAAAGAAGCTTTTCGCGCGGCGCGATCTGCGAGATGAGTACAATTCTCTTTGCACAGAAACTCTGCGATCTGCGAGATGAGTACAATTCTCTTTGCACAGAAACTCTAACCCCTCCCCACCGAATCTCCTTTCCGAGCGCTGTCGCTGCCGCTACGGCTCGGCGCCGCACGCTCAGAGCGGCACCGCACGAAAAAAATGCAGCATGCTATAATTACGCTGTAATTCGCTTACTGTAGCTAAACAGCTGACCTTAGCATAAAGCCAAAATATTTGAACAAAGAGGAAGAATGGGGGACTATGCTAAAATTATTTCAATGTTATCTATATGACAAGAGGTGTGTCTAGGTGCTAGGGGACGAAAAAGCGCTTCGGATTAATCCTTACGGGAGTTAGTTTTCTAAGCACCAGGTTGGAAAACGCGGACTTTGCGAACTTCCCTACGGATGGCCGTGGACCCAACAAGTTTTTTTTCACTGTCCAAATGCCATTATTAAATCTTCCTTATCGATAAAAAAAGTTAATTGCAAGAGGTAAATGGACCTTTAACGGAGAACTCAGCAATTTCTTTTGCAGTTAATTAGCTATTCTGGTCATCTCCAGGCTTCTCGGACTAATGCACAGCCTCTATCTGTACTCATCGCCACAGTGAGTCGGCGTTCATCCTCTACCAGCTGTCGTACCTGTGGTACACACTGATCGGAATGGCTACTGCCATCATAGTGGGCCTCGTCGTCAGCTTCCTGACGGGCGCTCGGGACCCTCGAGAGGTGCACCGCGACCTCCTCACGCCGGTCATCCACCGTTTCCTGCCCGCCAAGTCGCAAGACGCTGCCGAACAGATTTCGCTGAGAAAGATCGAGGCTAACGGACACCGAACGGACTAGCACCTCTAAAGTTTCCGTCGTCGCGGAGGGGATGGAGTCAAATCCACACCAAAGTCAAGCTCTATATAGCTGCTTACTTGTAACTAACTTGTTAAATGGAGCAACAAGGCGTAATTCAAATGTTATTAATAATCCCTGCTTTTTAAATTATCCAAACAACGTTCAAGGGGCCCACGCCTCTCGGGTTCTTATTTCCTGGTATCTTTTGTGACAAAAGCACACACTGCTCAACATACTCCGTACACGATTGTTTATATTGATTGATTTGAGGTTGCTCCCGGCAACCAATCGACCAATTCATTGAATTACTTTGATCCACAGGCCGTTCAGTGTTCATAGAGCTAGGAACTAGGAGACTCAAGAGCTAGGCACCTTTACAGACAGATATGATTTGCTGGGTAGTCTAGCTTAAAGGGCACTGTTATGAAGAACGGCTCGCTGTGTATCGTTGTCACGTCCCGAAAACACGTTATTTTCCCCTTAATTAATATAGAAGAAAGTGTGCCCTTTCTGACCCTTGGGTGGAATGCGCCGAGATGTTAATCGGAGCCATTGAAAGCGAGCTCAATCGCCACAACTCTGTACATCAACTGTGATAATAAAGACAAATCACTGTGATTTATAAATTCAGGTCCATCTCACCAAAACATTTTGAGACAGTATTGTTATTTTAAAGAGAAATTTGTAATTTGTTGGATGAGAGATCGAAGCCACAAAGCTATTGAAAAGAGTTTAGTACTTTTGGAATCTTTTTCTATTGCACCACCATCAAAAACTTTTTTATTCGCTATTCAAGCATTTTTTGAAAATAGTGCTTTATATTTCTAGAGCTTCCAAGTGAAAATTACTTTTTTTTTTACAAGAATTGGATTGTGGCAAACCTTCTGAAGTTTTGCACAAAAACACATAATAATGCCACTGAACATTTCAGAGGAATTACTGGAAATGGGTGGAAAAATTAAGAAAGGGAAATGAAAATAAATACTAAATGAAATGACAGATGTTACCAGACCATTGTGCTTATACTGCTTTGTGCAAGAACTCCATTACAACTCGTATCAGGTGGAAACATCCAGAGGAATCACTTTCACCATCGGTATCGACGTTCATGAAATGAATCTATCACATCTTCCGACAAATCTCCTAGGTTACCCATCTCCCCGCGTTACGTTATTTGAATTCAGCTGTCGACTGCCACCAAAAACGTAGGTGTTCCCTCAGATCCAAACTGTGCTCCTTGAGGGGCAGTTCTTGAGAGCCCTCAGTGTCCTTTAAACCCTCGAACGCACCTCTTTCCCTTGATATTTAAATTAAAATATCAATTTCTTTTGAAAACGCATTGTAAGCTGAAGCAGAACCACATTGAAGAATGGGTGTTTGAATTTATGCTCTAAACTGGTGAATAGGCCGATTATTGAAATTGGCCATTCAGATCTACAACTACATTAAGTAATTCGGCCCTCCATCCGTACCTATTTATCACGTCGTGTGCAAAAGACGCTCGAAAGCCGAAAGGTATTTTTTAAGAGCGTTGCAAACGATAGGATTCACAAGCCACGCTGCGTGGCCAGGGGTCGGTGCAGAGGTTCACGCGGGAACTTCCTACACCAACAATTATTATTAATGTACAAATCTGAAAAAAAAACATAGACCGAGAAAGAATCAATGGATATCGGATGGTAGTTTTTAATACAAGTTATGGTAAACTTTTTCCATACGAGCTACGTAAAAATGCCGTAAAAATGGTATTTAAGGCACTTTTTGAAAATGCACACCTCTGTCATTTTTGAAAGTATAAAAACCTAACACACCATCCGACATCAAACAACCCTTCAACTACACGCGTATTTTTTTCCAAAACTCTTTGTTAGTATTTGTGGCCAGAAGTTTCCGCGTGAACCTCCGCGTACGACGAAAACACTAGCGTTTCGTTTCGTTTTACGATTCGTAGCCTAGCTTGAGTTTGGGCGCTTTGTTGCCATGTTGGAAACCAATTGCAATAATATACCCTTGCATCTCTGCAGACAGCGACCTTTAATTGGGACACTTCCCTCGTGGCAGGCTAGGACTCGAATCATGTTCTATTTCTAGTCTATTTCTCTAGTCATTTGCGATACGTTTTGCTGCCAGGAGAAACGTGAGATAAAATAATAGCGCCTGCTCATTTGAATAACGCTGAGAGCTTGAGTGAGTGACTCGGAGGACGTGTGTGTGAAACACGAGTGCTGCAAGTAAGTACGCCTCGGTGCAGCAATTACGCATGACCCTGCTTTCTACCGAATTGTCTTTTGGAGACGACGCCAAAATTAGAGCTGCGCCAGCTTGAGGGGTACCGTATGATGTAACAGTGTAAGTATATCGTCGCGGGTCAACCTATAGAAGAAGAACTTTACCAGACAACATTCCGTCCATTGCCTCTAAGTTCGCATCCAAAAGGATGAGGGTTCAGTGGTGTTTCGAAGACTGACCAATATGAATGGAAATGAGTAAACTAAGTTTAATGATCTGATACACAATGCTTTCTCTGGTGCGTCTTCTCTGTTTCAACCCGGGGGTTTGGACACACTGATCGGAATGGCGACTGCCATCATAGTGGGCTTCGTCGTCACCTTCCTGACGGGCGCTCGGGTCCCTCGAGAGGTGTACCGCGACCCTCTCACGCCGGTTACCCACCGTTTCCTGCCCGTCAAGACTTCGCTGGATATTGCCGAGGAGATGTCGGAGATGTCGCTCAAGAAGATCGAGGCTTGTTGTCATCGTGAGGACTAGCACCCCCAAGGCCATGTCGTCTCGCAGGTGTGGAAGACAAGTCGCCACAAAAGTCAATTTTATGGAGATTTCTTTAGCACCCATGTAGTTACTGTCTGCGCACTGTTGACTTTTATAGATGTTAACATTAATGTAGATGCTTACATCAACTTTGCGTGCTATTCCTTATCCTTAGGCATCTGTGTGTGCAGATGTGATGTGCCAGGTAGCCTAGCCACAGGGGCGAGGATAAGATGAAGATGATTCTTTGCCAATGGCTACTTAGAATATCTACCATTGGAAAGTGTGCGACCTCTGGCCTTGGGCTACGATGGGGTCATAATTAAAACCACTGAAAACTACGCATTTATAGATTATGTTAATAAAACTGATTTTAATGTTTATGTTTATGCACTGTGCACTGTTACTAAAGTGCATCAGTAAAATTTGCGTGAATACAATTGAAGATGTGTAATACTTATTCCTGTCATAAAAAGTCATGAAATCTTTAAACAACCCATCCACTCTCATGTCAAATTAATTTATGCGTACCAAAAATATTGTATATATATATATATATATATATATATATATATATATATATATATATATATGCGTCAATACAAAATAACCTATAGGTAGTATTTAGTATTTAAAGTGCCGCTTCCAGTGCTCTGAGCACTAAAAACCGACGTCAATGGTTCTTGCGCGAAGCATCGCCTTGGCCAACATTTTGGACGCGTTCATCTCATTCTCATTTCGGCCGATTGGTACATTTCGGGCACTCGACGGGACGAACCCATGGCCATGAACCGCGAGCAAACAGCTGACAGTCACCTGCTGCTGCTGCTGCTGCTGCTGCTGCTGCTGCTGCTGCTGGATGGATGAACGTGCCTTTTGCGTAACAACTATGCCGTGAAATGTAATTATTGAAACTATGTAAATAAAGTTGTGCAAACATATCGAAATATCTCGCGCGGAGTTGTTTTGAAAACGGTTTGTTTTTGTTATGAAGCTTCTTTAATAGCAAGTATGGGTAATACAACACCTGCTTTATGATGCATATTATGCAAAAAAAAACATGTCCTTAATCGTCAAACATTTCAACTTATTTGTTACCATATACCCGTATGTTATTGCCAAACAGTTTTAATAGAAAAATAAATCTCTCATCTGGACACAAGTTGTGCTTGGCTTCTTATTAACCCATTGAGAGAATGCATAAATATATTTCCAAATATATTAATGTTTTATTGGGACCGCAAAGCGCAAATAGACTATTATATGAGTAAAATCTAGGTCATAAGGGATTCATTTTCAGTCCGTATTTACCTTCGTTTGGCAGTGATTCACTTGGGCCCAGTTTTACCAAATTATTCTACTCCGAGTTGGGATCTCAACTAGGAGTTGAAAGTGAAACACTTGCAGGTTAAACCGGGTACCAAAACTTTCTGAAGATGAATTCTCAACAATCCATTCGCAATATCAAAATTGTGATTTTAGATTACGTAAAATGGGCACTAATGGGGTATTTCACGGTTTCACCAACTCCATTTAGTTACTAAGCCATGTTTAGTAGCATAAACGGCATTTTATTTTATTTTTTGCATTTCACCAAATTCCCAAATGCTTCCCATAATTGAACGGGGAATTAGTTTAAATAAACCGCGAATCGAAACTGTAAACGACATTTATTAAAAGAAATAGCCTATTAATCACAGATGCTATTAATTGTTTATCTTTAGGAATCAACAACGCGGCGGGTAGGTATGCATGCATGTCTGCATGTACCTAAAAATAGGTAACCATTTATGGGACAATGCCTGGTGACTTCTTACATTGGTAATGAAACACCTAACCACCAAAAAAATCTCAAGAATAAATTAGCGTCGTTCACAATGTTATAACCATAGTCATAGTCACAGATAACCCTATCTATCTTTGCCATAATAAAAGCGAGAATGCATATTCTATAATTTAATAAACTGTCCCCACAATCAAATAAACTTGACACTTTTCAATCACTCACCTAAAATGGAGCTCAACTCAAACACACCCAGCGGTCATGTCAATTGCTCTTAAAAAACATTTTAAGTTGGCACTAGCTCGACCTTGAGAAGAGAAACGATTCCTAAACAGCAACCCGCGCAAATGAATATAGAGGCATTTGAATCATAAGACGGGCAATCATTCACTTACATCTATTTGCGACAGTCGATGATAAATCTTGATCTGGTCCACTTGCCGGCAGCTGGTCAGAGGTCGAATCGGTTGACCGACACGGGGTCAGCCTCCGCTCCGCTCGGTGACAGGTAATTGGCGGCGACTGACGTGATGCGGACGACCGAGGGACAATGCGAACTGACGTGGACCGCTCCACACAATGACCAAGTCTTGGAGTGGCACGGCAAGGAAACAGTGTTGCTATCCGGATCGACTTTATCCAACTCATTCACTAATAATCGCAACACGGTATGACCGTATGACCGTATTCTACCACGGTGAAAGACGTAATGGTCTGTTGTTGATAAACATTGCATTGAAGCAATCAAAAATCAATCAAAAAGCAAATTTAAGAATGAACTAAAGACATGTGAAATTTTATAGCACATATAATATTTATAGTGTATTTATTTATGTATTGTATATCGTGTTTATGAATTGACATGTCCAAAGTTACTGTAAAGTGATCAATCGGGACGAATAAATACATTTATTATTATTTTTATCGGGGATTGGGAATTTGTAACATGTACTACCTACCTAGTACTTATACATACATTCAAGGGGTTTGTACTTTTATATGTGTTAGGTACTTTTGAGGCCAAATCGAAAGTAAATCATCTTAATTCCTGATAAGGTTTTTAGAGTTTATGAATTTAAAGAGTTATGGTTTATAGAGATGGATACTTGAGAGATGAAGAACAAAACTTGTCTATCATTAAATGTGTATTTTATAATAAAATAATAAAATTATTCTATAAAAAATGTGTATTTTTTACCATAGATGCGATTGACCATTAGCGATTGACCATTAGCGATGACAATCTTTTGACATTGTCAAAATTGACATAGCGACACATTTTCCTCGGCTATATATGATAGATTGCGTATTTTCTCTGCAAAGGACGCAAACAGCTCCTTGGCAGTTATCATGTGTCAGTGTATACAGGCTGGACGACAGGATCTTCGAGCGCAAAGAGCCGCTGTGCTCGAGTGCGAGAGACGCCGAGTCTCTGTCCATCGGAGAAACCGCGTGATGACAGGCGAAAGAAATAAAACAAAGCGAAGCGAAGCGGGATAGCAACTCGCCGCCGCCACGATGGTCTCTATTACGCAAGCGTCGCTGCAAAACGCAAGAGAGCGAGTCGCAAAAAAGGAAAACCGGTCGACCCGATGCTATAAATCGAAAGCTGTTACAAAGGGTGATAATTAATTTAATTGATGTTGCCATTATAATATTTCGCGCGTCATACACGCGATTTTATAATTAAAACGTTTTTTTCCAATTTTACGGACCGTGGTTCGGATCTTTTCGGTTTTCCCACACATCTAAAAACTAAATCTCTAAGCCAATCTACCACACACATTAGGCACAACATCGGCCTGGCTCCATCAAACCGTGAATCAGACCTCTAAGCCAATCTACCACAAACATTAGGCACAACATCGGCCTGGCTCCATCGAACCGTGAATCAGACCTCTAAGCCAATCTACCACAAACATTAGGCACAACATCGGCCTGGCTCCATCGAACCGTGAATCAGACCTCTAAGCCAATCTACCACAAACATTAGGCACAACATCGGCCTGGCTCCATCGAACCGTGAATCAGACCTCTAAGCCAATCTACCACACACATTAGGCACAACATCGGCCTGGCTCCATCGAACCGTGAATCAGACCTCTAAGCCAATCTACCACAAACATTAGGCACAACATCGGCCTGGCTCCATCGAACCGTGAATCAGACCTCTAAGCCAATCTACCACAAACATTAGGCACAACATCGGCCTGGCTCCATCGAACCGTGAATCAGACCTCTAAGCCAATCTACCACACACATTAGGCACAACATCGGCCTGGCTCCATCGAACCGTGAATCAGACCTCTAAGCCAATCTACCACAAACATTAGGCACAACATCGGCCTGGCTCCATCGAACCGTGAATCAGACCTCTAAGCCAATCTACCACAAACATTAGGCACAACATCGGCCTGGCTCCATCGAACCGTGAATCAGACCTCTAAGCCAATCTACCACACACATTAGGCACAACATCGGCCTGGCTCCATCGAACCGTGAATCAGACCTCTAAGCCAATCTACCACACACATTAGGCACAACATCGGCCTGGCTCCATCGAACCGTGAATCAGACCTCTAAGCCAATCTACCACACACATTAGGCACAACATCGGCCTGGCTCCATCGAACCGTGAATCAGACCTCTAAGCCAATCTACCACAAACATTAGGCACAACATCGGCCTGGCTCCATCGAACCGTGAATCAGACCTCTAAGCCAATCTACCACACACATTAGGCACAACATCGGCCTGGCTCCATCGAACCGTGAATCAGACCTCTAAGCCAATCTACCACACACATTAGGCACAACATCGGCCTGGCTCCATCGAACCGTGAATCAGACCTCTAAGCCAATCTACCACAAACATTAGGCACAACATCGGCCTGGCTCCATCGAACCGTGAATCAGACCTCTAAGCCAATCTACCACACACATTAGGCACAACATCGGCCTGGCTCCATCGAACCGTGAATCAGACCTCTAAGCCAATCTACCACACACATTAGGCACAACATCGGCCTGGCTCCATCGAACCGTGAATCAGACCTCTAAGCCAATCTACCACAAACATTAGGCACAACATCGGCCTGGCTCCATCGAACCGTGAATCAGACCTCTAAGCCAATCTACCACACACATTAGGCACAACATCGGCCTGGCTCCATCGAACCGTGAATCAGACCTCTAAGCCAATCTACCACACACATTAGGCACAACATCGGCCTGGCTCCATCGAACCGTGAATCAGACCTCTAAGCCAATCTACCACAAACATTAGGCACAACATCGGCCTGGCTCCATCGAACCGTGAATCAGACCTCTAAGCCAATCTACCACACACATTAGGCACAACATCGGCCTGGCTCCATCGAACCGTGAATCAGACCTCTAAGCCAATCTACCACACACATTAGGCACAACATCGGCCTGGCTCCATCGAACCGTGAATCAGACCTCTAAGCCAATCTACCACAAACATTAGGCACAACATCGGCCTGGCTCCATCGAACCGTGAATCAGACCTCTAAGCCAATCTACCACAAACATTAGGCACAACATCGGCCTGGCTCCATCGAACCGTGAATCAGACCTCTTCTCTTCACAACCTCGCGTTGAAAAAGAAGTGCAAATTGCAACGCCAGCACCTCGGTGATTGGCGTTTCCCCGCTAACCAAGGAACATGCACAACGCCATTCAACACAATCGCAGGAATTAGGAAAATGCGCCAGGGATATCTTTTGTTTCTTCCGATTAGCTCCATATTTCGGTTCAAGTCGCGTGAGTCACCACGAGGTCGCGACCACGTGACACCTGTTGACACTTCACCGACGGTCAACAGGTAAACACCTGCCAAGGGCGAACTGATTCGCAGTCGCGGCACAATCGTGGTCCATACGATACGCTGTCTTTCCAAGAAGCCGTGACGACGTCGACCAGTCGATAAAGTGGTCGGAGTGCGTTGCCGGCGCGGTCAGCGAGGCTGCTGCGAGCTGATATAAGAGACGCCTCGCTGACGCTGGACTTCAGTCTTTGCTCCAACTCTTGGCGAAGATGAAGTTGTTCCTGCTGTTGACGGCGGTGTTGTTCGTCGCCCTCCCCGCGGCGGTGAGGGCTGACGGAAAAGTCGTCTGCTTCTACGATAGTCGCTCCTTCTACCGACATGGTGAGCGCTGTGGCTGCAGGGTGGCTTGGTAGGGTTGGCGTTGGCGTTGGCGTTGGCGTTGGCGTTGGCTATGGGTCGATGTGTTTAAAATTTAAATAACATTTGAATTTAGCCACTCTTCTGCAAACATACGAAATGAAAACTTGTGATCCAGGGCGCAGGCTTTGGGGTTAGAATTTAACAAACATTTCACGGGGGTGGGGGGATGGGGGGGGGGGGGAGTTGAAGGGTCGTATTCCGAAACCTACTGGAGCTGCTGCGCAGTACTGAGCTCAGTAGAGTTCAGCAGATCTGCTGGCTCTAACGTTCACTGCGATAGGATTACGGAATGGATCTCAGTGCTGCGCTGTAGCTTCAGTAGGTTTCGGAATTCGACAATTGCATTGGAGACCTACAAAAGATCTTGTCGAAAAAGTAAAATATACCATAGATAATACGATCAAGCAAAATTATGCCACTTTGTGATCAAGAATAAGTAATATCTTCCAATCCATCTCAGAGCCATGTGTTTAGCTGCGTCTTCTTTCGATGCATGACCGCCATTCTGATCACGTGGCCAAACAAGCTGGCTGGAAAAAATGCATGTGTCCCTCGGCAAAATAGGCGGAAATCCTGAGGAATCCATCGGAGCGTTTCCATGTGAGATTTTATCTCGAGGTTAAAAGAAGCATCATGAAACATACGCTTTATCCATGCTCATGCAAATTAACTATTTGCCACAACAATTATTTTTTAATTATATCTGTTATTGGCATGGTTCTTTGGTTCTAGGAAATCTCTGTATTGACACCTACACGAAAAGAAAATGCGAAATGAAGGATTGAGATTGAGCAACTACCCTCGTTGCAGCCCACTTTCATCGTTTCGAAGTCGCCCCCTTGCCCTTGCACCCCTTTGCGCGTTGATCTTAGCAGGGACGAAGTGCCTGGTTGACGCAGGACGCCTATACCCTTTGCTCCCTTGACGCGTTCCTCCTGGGTTGCAGGCACGGGCAAGATGGAGGCGTCAGACCTATCCGGTGGCCTGCAGTACTGCACCCATCTCGTGTACGGGTACGCCCGCATCGACGCAGAGTCGTACCAGTTGAAGCCGCTGGACGAGAGCCTCGACTCTGTCGGCGGACACGACAACTACCACGCGGTCACCAACTACAAGAGTCAGCACATGGGGCTGAAGGTGTTGCTGTCGGTGGGCGGTTATGCTGACACCGAGGACACCAGCAAGTACCTCACGCTGGTGAGTGTGGGACCAGAGGAACGCACGTGTGGAGTGGACACCTTTGACGACAGGCTATACACTGCGGAATTTATACTTATTGAGAAGGATTTTATGTTGATATACATCGTCACCGACAGCCATGGAGATTATGGAGTGACCGATTTTTAGAAGAATACAGTTTGCTTTATTGCAGCGTATGACAAATGATTAGCCTTTCCTAGCGTGATGACTTGCCTTGATAACATCCAATGTTGCGAATCAAATGTTGGCTGTAATAATTAGCATTGCCAATATTAGCATTTGGCCTTACATATTATAGTGCATACATTCATTGGCGTATCTAGGTACAAATCATGCACTAAACTGACAAATGTGATTTAGTCATATAATTGGCGCTTTTAAACTCAGCTTGAAGTGCTAAATGCAATAAAGCCTGTGCGCAGATCAAATCGTAGCCCCTATCAGACAAGTCTGCTACTGCATCAACGCTGCTGGCTTTCCCTGGCATCGCGATTGACATAATTTCATTCTCGTTCGAGCGAGTTATTGGATCGCATATTGCAACTTTCTTCTTGTTAAACACCCGGTTGACCTTTTGGTTCTCTGGCCCCTGGCTTTAATATTGCGTTCCCTAATCCCAAATGACATATTGTGCTAAAACGGCAGGTGTCATACTTTGGTATACGTATAATTATACCATGTACGTATCTACTCTAGCGCAATCAATTAGTTGCTAAACTTTAGGGTATTATGCAGATTTCCTTAAATGTGTTGTAAAGCAAGGAGCCCTGCTCGTGTTTGAATGCAGAGTACATTTTTCAAATCTGTACGTCCACTTCTTTCAGAGATTTGAAGTTCAGCAAAGTAGACCGTTTTGCCACAAATAAGTGTACAAGATGTGGTCTGACGCCTCTCCCTTGTCCCCGCAGCTGGAGAACCCTGACCATCGCGCCAACTTCGTCTCCTCCACGAAGCTGCTGGTGAAGCAGTACGGCTTTGACGGACTCGACCTCGCGTGGCAGTTCCCCCAGACCAAGGTCGTCAAGGACCGCGGCACCATCCTCAACGGACTCCGTGAGTAACGTTTCAGGACTCACAAATCCAACTCCAATCTATATCCAAATTAATGTTCACACCGTCGTGGTGTATATGCTATATAGGAGCCTCCTCGCTGACCCTTTGACGCGATCCCCAGGCCGTCTCTAATCGTCGGTGTCATCAAGTGCATAGGTCGCCGCTCAAAGTTTCCATTGCACTTCAAGGAAGCCAATGACGACGGAGATGACGGTGACCTCTTGACATGGATGACGTCAGTGGTGGCTATTATTCGAATTACCGGGTTTTGGCATCTGCTTACAGCGAAAATAATATCATGGATGTCATGAAATTTTGATTGCTATAGCTATAAAGCAAACAAGAATGTTAGTATATATCGTGGAATATAAAGAACCGCATCTTCCATATTGTTCGCTGATAATTTGTAACAACACTCTTCTACAAAAAAGGGGTTCAGTGACATTCCCGATAACGTAAAAACGTGATTATAATATGGTTACATAAAAAGCTTCACATACCGCATGACCTGGGAAACCGTCAAGCACATGGCCCTTTATCACCCGAGCTAGACAAAGTTCGACAACTACTCTCGTTGCTGCGTTATCAGTATGTCATATACAATCATTGTGACATTCCGTACTTTGCAAATATTTGTAATTAATTAATATCCGAAATCTGGAGTCACACAAAGATAATCGATATTTTAAAATTTTGAAAAAATATGGATCACCCAGCAAAGTGTGCCATGAATGCTACCACAGAGCGTCAGTCGCACAAAGACCAGCGTTGGGTTGACTCAACTCAAAAGCGTGCAATTGAAGCTACCCTCAGCTCGTCTAACTCCCTTTCGTGTCCCCGCAATTGAAGCTACCCTCAGCTCGTCTAACTCCCTTTCGTGTCCCCGCAATTGAAGCTACCCTCAGCTCGTCTAACTCCCTTTCGTGTCCCCCCAATTGAAGCTACCCTCAGCTCGTCTAACTCCCTTTCGTGTCCCCGCAATTGAAGCTACCCTCAGCTCGTCTAACTCCCTTTCGTGTCCCTGCAGGCTCCGTGTGGCAGGGAATCAAGAAGGGCGCCAAGAAGGTCGGCACCGCGCTCGGCGTCACCACCGACAAGGACCTCAAGGCACTGGAGCATCGCAACGGTTTCTCCTCGCTCGTCAAGGAGCTCAAGGACTCCTTCGAGCACGAGGGTCTCCTGCTGACGGCCACCATCCTGCCCAACACCAACTCCTCGGTATTATAATAGCAACAATAAAAATAATTAATTAGTTTATGTCACAATTGGTAATTAATAATTATGCAATAATTCATTAGATAATATGTCAGTATTGTTGAACTTATTTGAGCTTCGCCCCAGAAACGTGATCCGTCGTGGTTCGTGACCTATGGTACAAACATTTTATCTGCTTGCTTGGGCAGCAAGCAGATTTGTTAAATCTTGTTTTAAATGGAGGACGCTGCGCGTAACAATATTTCCATAGAGTGCTCAAGGTATATTGCGTCGCCCTCTAAAACTGCAAAATATGTTATGCATTACTGACAGCGTTTTCCCCCACCCCCAGCTGTACTTCGACGTGAAGAAAGCCAGCCTGCACCTGGACTTCATCAACCTGATGGCGTTCGACTACGCGACGCCGATCAGGCAAAGCGACGCCGCCGACTACCCCGGTGCCGTCTACCCCAAGGAGGGACGCCCCGCCAACGCTTCCGTTGACGAAACTGTCAAGTGGTGGCTCGACCACGATATCCGAAGTGAGTATACCTATACCTATACGGGATAACAGGAATAACAGGAATAACACACGAGATAATAAGCCGTAGCGTATGGATGGGTATCTATAACACCGGACATCGATTGCTCAATTTAACAGCATATGTCTATGTTGTCTAATTGACATACCTAGTGTGTCTAGTTGATCATTACCTGATCATGCATATAGTGGCCATATTGAAATAATCGCACGAAAGCAACAGTATAACCTATGGTATAACATATTTTGTGCACCAGATAGGTGCAGTATGGAGCGCGCCCGCGGAAGAGACGGAAGCCCTAACAAGCTTTAACCTTTTTATGACCAGCTAGGACCGGAGCAATTTAAAAATGTTTTAGAGAGTTTTCCAACGCGCACGAGAATATTGTGTAACACCGGTCTTAAAAAATCCTACTCATTTATCTTATTGTTTATGAGGTACCGTGAGGTGATATATCACCTCACGATTCCTCTCAAAGACATCGTAGCTTCTCAATGTGTGACCATGGCGTTTCTCCCACCCTCCCCGCAGGCTCCAAGCTGGTCCTGGGCATCCCCACATTCGGTCGCACCTGGAAGCTGACCGCTGACAGTTCGATCTCCGGCGTGCCTCCACTCGAAGCCGAGGGGCCCGGCGCGATCGGCGGCACCACCCTGCAGCAAGGCCTGCTCTCCTACCCCGAGATCTGCGCCATGTCGCACGGCCCCAACACGCGGTCCAGCGACCACCTTCTCCGCAGAGTCACCGACACCTCCAACTACAAGCTGGGAACGTACGCGTTCAAGCTGCCGGTCGACGGCGACGACGGACTCTGGGTGGCGTACAACGACTTTGACTCGGTCGGCTACAAGGCCAAGTACGCTAAGGACAATCAATTGGGAGGCGTCGGCATTTTCGACCTGTCCACCGACGACTTCCGAGGCCTGTGTGCCGGGGAGAGGTTCACACTGACGAAGGCAGCCAAATCTCGTCTGTGAGGGAAAGAATTTAGATATTAGGTGGGACATCGATGGGGTCCTCGTTTTGAACTTTATAAGAAAATACTCTGCGAGAGGAAAAATAAAACTGCTATGAAGCCAAAACACTGTTTGTCGTGAATTATAACATGTTTTAGGTTGTCGTATCATAGCTCGGAAACTCACAAAGCCGCTCCGCGATAATGCAGCAACATATTTTTAATTTGTAAATTGTAATTTGTTTGATTTGAAAAGAAGTACATTACAATTAAATTAGGCAGTAGGGTAAGCTTTCCGGTGCCCCGAAAAACCTTCAGAACTGCTCAAAAATAAAAAATACTCAAAAACAACAACGCCAATCACTGTTAGAGCTCTAGATTTAATCACCAATACCCCCACAAACAAACCAAAACCAAAACCAAAACGAGCAAAAACGAGCAAAAACTTCACCCTCTTGGGGCTCCAAATTTAATCACACTGTAACAAACCATATACACACACACACATGACACCAACACCCCCAGAAACAGACGAAAACAAAAACCAACAAAAACTCCACCCTCCTCGTCGTCGGCCACGTCCTAGTCGCGTTTGCCCAGTGGCGACTTGGCCGTGTTCCTCGCCTCCTGCACGACGCGCTCCCACGCGGCCTGGAACGACGCGATGTGCGCGTCGACGCGCTCCTTGTGGCGCTCGTACAGCGGCGGCAGGGTGAACGCCGAGAGGACGACGACCAGCATCAGCCAGAGGCCGTCGAACAGCGCCCCGATGTAGGTGAGCGAGTAGAGGGCGCCGGCGAACTGCAGCGAGTCCTGCACGCTCTCGACGAGCAGGAGGCGGCGGAGACGCAGCACCCAGGGGTGGACGTGGTTGGCCTGGGGACGCAGGAGTTTGACGAGGAAACCGAATGGGTAAAATGGTTTGCTGCGAAAACGGCGCTTTGTCGCCGCATATTATATAAAGCATGAGATGACAGTAATATTAGTCGGAACTTTGCGCGGGGGGGGGGTGCGTTGAAAGCGTTAGGTATACTCTTATACGAAATGAGCCAGGGGATAGGCACTATCATGATTCATGTCTCACTTGCGATTACAATGGCAGGAACGTCTATTTCATGTCGCGCGATCACGACCAACCATGTCCGTTTCCCAAAGGAGGTATGCCTTGCCAAGGATCATAGAGTCAGGTCTGCAAGTGACCAATGACATGATTAAGTGAATATGTGAGTGTGCGGCATATGCGCGGTACACTTGCACCCGGCATCGTCAAGTTAGCGATCATAAAGCTGAAATCAAGATTAGACGAGCGATGCAATTCTTTGCCCACCATTCTCGAAATCATTGACCACAGGGCGCTTGCCCCCTGAGGGAGATCTGCATCGGCAGCACCCTTCTTCCAGCCGTGTGAACGACAAGTTGACAACGTACCGCGACGTCGATCACGCGGCGCACGTTCTCCTCTCTGAATGCGACGCTGAGCTCGATCAGCGAGCGTCGTTGCAGATTGGCCGACCGCTGAGACGCCGTCGAGAAGATGCGCAAGAGGGTGCCGCACAGGAGCAGCACTAAGCCAGCGTAGCCCACGACGGCCACCAGGGAGTACACCGTGGTGGCCAGGAGTAGGGTGAACGTAGTGCCTAGGGGGTGTTCACAGGGATATTTTCGAATGAACCCATAATCCAAGTTAAATTTGCAGTGTAATTTCAAAAATTTCTTCGGTTGTTGGTATTTATGTCAGTAAAAACGTACAAAGCATCGCAGAAGGATGCCATTAATGCATAATGCACCCGATTTAAACCTATAGGTAGGCATATGGCCATTGGCCCGATGTTTTTTCTTCAATTTTCCATATTCAAATTAACTCTATTCTGAACTGCGCAGCTCACGAGCTACGGTATTGAAGCACCGAAAAATAGCAGAAATCTATTATTTGTAAAGGTCGGTATAGGTGCCTACCAAAAACGCTGGCGGAGTGCACAGGATCCCTCCAATGGACGAGGTCGTCAATCCAGTTTCGACGGGGCAAATGGTTGGCCCGAATCAAAGCCAATTCCTCTTTCAGCTCGGCGTCCGTAGCAACCTCCAATTCGTTGAGCAGGGACCGCTTCTTAGATGTAGACGACGCAGTCCTCTTCGCGTCGCTGTCACCACCCTTGATCGACGTCTGAGAAGGCTCTGTCAAAGACGCAGCAAGACGCAGCAGATCGTAGGAAGACTTCTCGTTTTCACTATCGGAAGTGTCATCAGGGGCCGCCACCGTCAGGTCGGTGACGAGGATGAGGGTGGATGGCTTCTCGTCTATGATGGGATCTACTCGTGAATCGTTCGACTCCGTTGCTGAATCTGTGCTGTCACTGTTTTCACTCTTGCTGTCGCCGCCTGCATGGGAGTTGTAGAATTTATCATTGTCTTCTACGTAGCTTTTCGGGGAGATGTCTGGTTCCGGCGAGAAACCACCGAGTTCTGTTGGAGGTATTTTCTCTCCGCCTTTCAGGGGGATTGTGTCGATCTCCACGTCTTCGATGTTTGTATCCAACCCCAAATGCGCCTCGTTCGAAGATTCCATCAGTGAGACCTAATTGCGTCTGGTATCGAATAGCACCTGATTTTATGCGGTTCCAAATTAATTCGGTTAATTTGTCAGGGCATACAAGTCAGATTCGATTTTTAATAAATAGTGAGATAGGATATGTACGCCGTCAAAATTTAGCTAAATAACTTGGACAAGATGAAGTCATGTATTCGCTTTCACGGCCAACTTGAAATTTAGCACTTCAATTTCATAAAATAATATTCCGAATTCGCGCCATATAAAAAGATTTCGCGCCATATAAAAAGATTTTTTACACTGCATTATTATAACTTATAAGTGCTGCGGAAGTCGGGTGAACTTGGGAATTTATGTACAAAATTTGCCTCGCTTTCCGATTTTGCGCATTTCCCTTCAAATGTGAAATTCGAAAAGTTCTAGTCATCTTTATTATAAATTATAACGAAATAAAATTACCCGTGGCTCTTGGTTGCAAGAAGACACATTCCACCGGCACCACTCCACTCCATTCCAATTCCTTCCACTATTCTATTCTGCAATTGGAGCGTATTATTTGATCCTCGATAAATATTTCATAAATTGATAAAAAAAATTATGAGCTGAAGCTGATGAAACCAGAAGGGGCATGTCAACAAATTATTACAACATAATTCTAAGTTAGCTGGTAGGCACTAGGCTTACCACTAGGTAGGTAGGTAGGTAGGTAGGTAAGTAGGTAGGTAGGTAGGTATAGGTTGTACCCAAAGGTCGTCGAAAATGCAAACAAACAAAATCCAATCTTGTTTTGTCAACAAAACAATAATAATGTTTCATCATTATGGCTCGGTAAAAAATATGAACTGCTTTTAATATAAATTGCAACAGCTTTCAAAAAATAAAAATATAATCCACTCAAAAAAATAATAGAAATATTATTTAAAATGTTTTGGATCATATATTTAGAATATTTGCAACAACTCGAGGATACAGAAAGGTAGAAAATGTTAAATGAATCTTCTCTAATTAAACAGTTTTTTGTTTCATTCAAAAAACCACATAAATATATTGGGTAGGTAGGTATACCTGCTTATTGGAAAAAATCAATCCACCCCAACTTACTCATCAATCAATCCCCACTTGTTTGTTCATGACAACCAATCCCCTTGTCCAATCAGGCGCGGATAGCTGCAAAGCAAATGTTTCTTGGCGTCATCGAAAAAAAAACTCATGTCACGGAAAGCTGCGCAAACACGCTACTGGCTAGGCACGTGACATTCACACGCACTTTCCTATGCCAGCGAACGCTCTACAAAGGGACAAGAAACAATTCAGCCAATTAAACGCCCAAGGTGAAGGCTACTACAGCCACAGCGTGACGCATTGGAATACGTTGGCATGTTTTCAATAAATCGGTTAGAGTTCCTCGATTAACAGCCCGATCGAAATGATACCAACCGACTGGATGGTCAAACTGACCTAAGGATATGAAGATTTAGCCACTGATTAGTGGACATGTATACATTTTACTACAAAACTAAAGTTGAAATAAATTTGATTAACATTTTGACGTTGTGATTAGTAACGTAATTTCATACACCTGCAGATGAGATACCTTTCTTGATTCCACACTTCATATTACAATGTTTTGTTATTTCAATCGCATGCATTATACAAAAATAAATGTACGTTATGTTGTGTGTACTTAGTTTTATATGCAAATTGTTTATCAGGTAACCAATATCACCAGTGCTGCCAATAAGCCACAAATTAAATCATTATTCACTAATTTAACTGTAAAATGAGCATCTCGCGGCTAAACCCACAAGCTCTCGATGAACAACACACTGAAACGTAACACAGACAGCTGGCATGTGTGCACAAGTGTGGATTGTCTCGCCAAGATTTATCACCAAAACGGGGTATAAAAGGTGCGGGCTCGCGTTGGAAAAGACACACTAATCTACGACCAGTAGCATCGCCCATAGCAACATGGCCGGCTTCAAGATTACACTCCTCGTGTTGGCGGCGCTCGGAATGGCGCAGGTAAGTTTTGGTGGCGGAGGCGGCTTCGGAGGCTTCCGAACTTGTGATCTTGCCGGGAACGGAGAAATTTGTAAACGTAATATGTATTTTATAATTGATTGACAAAATATATTGAAAATGTGGTATTTTAACTGAACAAAAGTTGACCATAATTAAATCAAACTTTGCTCAACTTTTGTTTTTAATGTAAATATATAGTAGAGTGTCGAAAGGAATCATTTCAATTTAACTTGTACATAAACTCTAAAATTATGCTTAATAACAGATATAATTTGCAAGAATAATGAATGATTAGAAGATATCAAAGTCAATGTAGCTTAAATACTGACTTCACTTTTGAGTGTTGACACAGTTGGTTCCTACTATTTACATTTGTGTAGCAATTAGGTACTGATCCTCCAGAATGTGTCAACTATGATGAAAAGTAGATATGACAGGTAGATTTATATGATATGCACCATGACTTGTAAATTGCACTTCTTTTTAATGTCAAGGATTCGAATATGATTTACATGTGAGCTCCAGCAATAGTTACTCCAATTATTTATAATATCATTGTAGGTATTCATAATTACTGCATAGTCGAGATGCATACGAAATAGAATCGTGGTTATTTCCCCGGGGATATGGTATCCCGAATGGAACTTTGATCAGACATAATATAGTCATCATCCAGGAATGCATATAGAAAAGGTTCAAAGCACCCTAAACAACTCTAAACACCCTAAACATCTCAAACAATAGGAAATAATTTCCTTACATGTTCATAGGCATAGTGCATAAAGATAAAAAAAACCACTTCAATGTTCTAGTACCTACTATAAATGACTGTGTCATGTCCAGGGGCAGAGCAGGGCCCGTCGGCCTTCACCCACCACATTGCATATTATTATTTCACATTATATCACAGATATATTCACATTATATTCAAACACATCTATATCCTAAATGCGTGAACTCTTTTCTGCGACGCTTCCAGTTTTATGTTTACAATTGTTTCACTCCTAGCTGCAAATTAAATATAAGAGGCATACCGGGCCTTACGTGCGGGCCCCCATCAATTTGGTACCCGCGGGCCCGACAAGTAGGTATACCCGACAAGTTGCAGGCACTTTTTCAAGTTTTCAGGTTAATCTTCTACGTTAGGTACTATGCTTATATATCAAAATTTTAATTTAAAAAAAGGAAAAAGTTTGTTTTGCCGCAGCTGAATAATTTCGAATATAGTTCAAGAGCCCTTCTTCCAGGGGGTTACTCAACTACAGAAAAAATTGTCAATTACATTAGTGTGCAGTGGCATCCAATTGAGTCAATGAGCCAACGTTGTTGATATTGATGTTGATATTGATATTGATGTTGATGTTGATCGTATACTCAACACTCAAATGTGTATTTCCAGGCAAGGTCTATCCTGCTTATTGCAAGATAACACTCGAGCTGTTTTTCCCAATGCATCAGTTTGAAATAGATACACAATTCTTGAAATGCTTGCTTAAAATGTGTAGATTCACTACAGCTTAAAATTTTCTTGGGGGCTGTGCCCCCAAACCCTGGCCTCTTCAATGCGGGGGGGGGGGGGGGGGGTGCCTTTTGGCCAAATCTGCAGGCAGGCCCATGAATCGTAATTCTGCCCTGGTCATGCTGCTCTGTACTCACCCCCGATTGTCAACATTGCAGGGTCACTCCCTGGCCAAACGTGCCACGCTCAACCCGCTGGATTTCATTGGCTCGGCGCAACAGGTGATGGCCAATGCAATCACAACCATCAATGCAACGTCTGCCGAGATCGTTACCGCTGTGGACGCCGCCGCGGCGAAGCTCACCGGGTACATCAACATTGCTAAGGCGGCACAGGCTAACGTGAGTCGGCAATCTCGAACAAAGTTAATCATTTTCATTATTCATCTCAGCATTATAACTTAAACTGCTATATTTTGTTTGTAAGTTTAATTCAGAGTCCCTATAGATGGCAGCCAATACAAAACGTTGGATGGAGACAAAACATGACAGTGCAAGGCCATTTTAAATTGTAGTCCGGTAAATATTCTATGAATTTGAAAGATCTAATTGTAGGGATTTAATTACCAGAGTTTAACTTCAACTTTAACCTTACCTCTAACTGCGATAGATATAGGCGTTTACGCTATTTTGACTACTGCAAAAGTGGTAAAATTTTCTTAACAAATTATTGAATGTATCATGAACCCTGACTCTCAGTTTTGGGACCTAGACAGCTCATCATCAATACGGCATGCAATGTCTCCTTAATTAAATGCTATAGTGCTGTGAGATGCCCCCGAAATCGCCCGGAGTCTAGAGATTTTCCAGTTGGTTCTACATAGGTTTTACCATCAATTTCAGATTCTCATTATCATTTATTTTATCTTATTTCATCGCTTTTATTTAGACAAAAAAGAATTTGCTAGGAGACTTAATTGCATTAACCTTGTCTCGACACATTTGCTCAGGCCGAACTAGCCGCAAGGGCTCAAATCCAAGCGATCGTGGACAACGCCACAGCCGTGGCGGCCACCCAGAGCGGCAGCCAGGCATGCCTCACCACAAAGGTAGCCGAAGTGGAGAAACTTGGATTGGACACCCTCGTGAACGTCGTCAACTGTCTGGGCAAGAAGGTCACCGAGCTCGAGAACATGTTGCAGACCGTTGTCAACACCGGCGATACAGCACTGACCATGATCCCGCAAGCGATTCTGGATGTCAACAAGTGCCACACCACGGTGAGGACTCCAACGAATGTTGAGTGGGCAAGGTTTAACTGCGAGGCATTTAAAAGGGAATGGGGGGGGGGGGGGTCACTGGGAACATTTTGCCATGAGTGAATAAGTAACCCACCTATGGACTAATGTGTGGTAAACTCTAATGTACAGCTACCAGATTACAGGTTACGGCTCCCTCTTCCCTCTTCATACTCCAGGCGAACACCGGAAAAAAATTCATCTTCATCGATTTTGCTACGAAATACACAAGAGCCGATAGCAAAACAATTAACCAACATCAAAGAACCTAAATAAAAAAGATCGCACTCGGTAGGACTCGAACCTACGCTCCCAGAGGGAATCTGATTTCTAGTCAGACGCCTTAACCACTCGGCCACGAGTGCTGATGTCGACATGGGAAACTAATGATCACAGAGGCAATCTCAATATTCAACGTCAGCTAGTATCAGCTGTGAGATGAAAGATTCTGTAATTGCATGCACAAAATAGATTAAAATATTATCCGTTTTCTTGCATTTTCGCCGCTCCTCTCAGAGGTGTATCAAAGATCCTAGAATCTAGAACTACATGGGGTGGGGAGGGGAGGACAGACCCATTGTCAGGGGTGAAATGGACCGATGTACGTGAGAACGCAAACCTGAAGTCTGGATGCACACTTTTTATGGAATTGGCATTACAATTTTCAAAAGTGGTAACGAAAGATGTTTGAGTTAATTTTTCAAAAGTGCCACTGTTCGGCGTGGAGTGGAAGGATACGAAGAAGGAGGAGGAAGAGGGACCATTTAACGACAGAGTCGCGCTTGACGGGGAGAAGGGTTGCCAATGTGGGAAAGTTTGTGCCAGAGTGGGAGAGGGGGGCTCGACATTTGTGATGTCACACTATGTGGTTTTTAAAAGCTTAACTTTTTCAAAATAAAAACCGTTCAAAATAATTTGTCACTACAAAATATTATAATCTAACTGTCCAATTATGCTACGAAATTTTGTCAAATTTGTTAGGGTGGTGTTTTTTTTCGTTTGTATGCAGCTCCAAGAGACAGATTTTAGCTTAAATCATTTAAGCTGCTTTCACACGATCAACATTTTGCGTCAACATGTTGACTCAACATGTTGACGACGTGTGAACGAAATTTAAACATTTCCCGTCAATATTTTTATCATGCTTTGGATCGCTTCCCGATTGTCAGCTGTTCACATTTTTGAAGGCTATAGGTTTTTGACAGCTTCATTTAAAATGTCTAAAAGTGTGGAAACTTGAACCACGGAGCTCGCATTGAAATACTTCTACATTATTGGAGTACAAACACTTGGTTGTAAGATGTAACATCTCCGGATTACGTAGAGCATGCCAAGAAAAAACGATTAGTGGAAGAAGATATTTAATGATTTTTACAGTAAATACCACGTTTTCATTTTGATCGTATGATTCCTTCATTTGAAATTTGTGCACTGATATCAGACTGACAGTTCAAAGTGACAGATACCACGTGATAAAATGGAGGCACGTGATTGGCTGATAGCCGTTAATATTGACGAAATGTTGAACTTTTTCAACTCTCTGTCAACATTTCCCATCAATATTTCCCTTAACTTGACCGTGTGAACGCTGACCGGCAATCTGCATGTTAATTAACCTGGGCCAACTTGATGTCAACATTTCCCGTCAATGTTGAGTCAAAATGTTGACGTAAAATGTTGATCGTGTAAAGGTAGCTTTAGGGGTGGTGTCGTCAACGTGTAACACTTTGTGACAAATGAGTGGTGGGGGGGGGGGGGGGGGGAGGAGGTGAGGCGGGAAGTAAAAAAAGTAGCGTGAAGAGTGAGACATTTCAGCTCACTTCCAAACTAACTCCCAGTGCCAATTCCTCACCGGCCCGGTCTCTGCAACAGGGCGGTTTCTTCGAGCTGTGGTGCGACATGATGGCAACCGCGTCCCTGGTCGGCAAGGTGAACACCGTGGTCGCCAACATCACCGGCGTGGTCGCTGAAGCCACCACGCTGGTCGGCACTCTGCAGACGGACCTCACCGCCTGTGCCACCCTCGAAGTCGGCAAGATGGGCGTCCAAGCCGCCATCCTGGTTGCAAAGTACGCTCTCTGCGCGGTCACCAGCGGCTAAAGAGGACGCGAGGAGGCGATATCTTCCGCATGAATTTGTTAGATGACCATGTGCTATGTTTGATGTTATGTTATCACGAGATTGTTTTGTCAATAAAATGCTGGATCATTTAACGAAATGAGTTTATTGATTTTGTAAATTGCATTGTCATGTGAAGACTGTGGTGGTGTGTATGGAGGTAACTGCAATCGGGTCTGAAATCCCAAATGCCCAGCAATCCCTATGGCAATCACTTGCTGCTTTTGTTAAAAAGAAAGCGGAACTGGAAAGCGCGCCAGAGGACTAATTCAACCCAAAAAAAATACTTCGGAATCAAGGTGCCAGAAAGAACTAAATTGTCACCTCCAATCAATACGCATCGACCAACGTCAGCCTCACGTTCGACAGCCGGGCTGAATGCTCAATTCGCAAACCTGCAAACAGAGAAAATCAGGATTGCGAGCCATACAACCCCAACTTAATGGAATAGCCGCACTGGGTTCGGGTCGGTTGGGTATTCACGTTCGCCTTCTCCTGTAAATACCATCTCATCACAATAAAAAGGCAAAATCGCACTCGGTAGGACTCGAACCTACGCTCCCAGAGGGAATCTGATTTCTAGTCAGACGCCTTAACCACTCGGCCACGAGTGCTGATGGGACAGAGGGAAATTGATATATTTTATCTATCTATCTTCAATATTTTGCTATGAGTGAATAAATTACCCGCCCTGTGTCGATTGAGATCCAATCCAACAAAGGAAAATATGTAGGGCCATCTTCATCATTTTAGTGTCGAAACTCCAAACGAAGTCTTGCGCAAGAGTCGTTTGCAAAACAACCGCATCAAAAGGTCTTCATTAAAAAATCGCACTCCTTAGGACTCGAACCTACGCTCCCAGAGGGAATCTGATTTCTAGTCAGACGCCTTAACCACTCGGCCACGAGTGCTGGTGGGAGAGAGGGAAATTTATTTTTTTTATCTATCTATCTTCAATATTTTGCTATGAGTGAATAAATTACCCACCCTGTGTCGATTGAGATCCAATCCAACAAAGGACAATATCTAGGGCCATCTTCATCATTTTAGTGTCGAAATTCCAAACGAAGTCTTGCGCAAGAGTCGTTTGCAAAACAACCGCATCAAAAAGTCTTCAATAAAAAATCGCACTCGGTAGGACTCGAACCTACGCTCCCAGAGGGAATCTGATTTCTAGTCAGACGCCTTAACCACTCGGCCACGAGTGCTGATGGGGAGCTTACAAACTTTGATATATTTTGATCAATCGATCTGCAATATTCGGAGTCAACAGTGCCTCCCGACTTGATGGCTTCAGGCCTTGAATTATCGCCGATAGTGTTCGTAAATCCGATGTATTGCAAATAGTGTTAATGTAAAATCAGAGTCAACTGAAATACTTCGGTAAAATATTGAGACGAGCGAGGAGCGTGCCAACAATGCGCGGTCGAGTCGTTACTTCGGCTGTGTTGAAGATCGCCCGGCCATGCATCAGCTTCTTACACTCATCGACTTGTAACTCAATGCTTGGTCAAAACTACTCTGCAATTCAGCCAGAGCCATGGCCAGAAAATAACTTCAACATTTTCGCTTCAAATTTTTGTGAAGAAGCGCTGCGTTGCGTGGTATTGTGCTTATCCATGAATGTTTTACGGGAAACAAGAAATACAAATTTACCTATTTGGTTTGCAGTGATTTCCCACAAAATTTCCCCATCGACGATGTCAAGGACCAGGGTAGCGATTTTGTAACTTTTACGTTATGCCGTTATCGGTTCTGATGGATAAAATCCCTATTGTTGCCTGTGTTAATTTTTAACTTTGAACCCGCGAACGGCGAAATCAGAGTTACGAAATCGCAGTGCTGAGCAAGGATGCACTGCGACAGCCACAAGCCGGGCCCAGAGAAGTTCCTTTGGACATCGTTTATCACCAATGATTATTTATTATCAATATCCATTCGCATAACAGTCCTCGAATCTGAAAATTTGAGGGGCAGGCCGAGTAATAATTTCCTATCATGGACCGATTGATTCCAGGCTTCTCTGTAACGTTTGCGGCAGTTCAGTTGCTATTTAAAACACACAAACACACTTAAATTTTGCAATGTAGGTACCTATACCTTTAAATGGAGCACCATAGCAACATCAAATAATTTTTCCATCAGTTCTGTATATTATACAGAGCTGATGGAAAAATAATTTGAAATGTAATGCCTAATATACTAGGGATTCGCGAACCCAATTTGCGTAACTTTGAAGATGAGCGTAGCAGTTTGTAGATGCTAAAAGAGTCTATATATAGTATAGTTACCTAGCTATAGGCAGACCATTCAGAAATAACCATTTCTGATAATTAAAATTAAATTATTATTATATTAAATAATTATTAAAACAGGGTAAATGAAGTTTATTTCAAAAATATGTTGACGAAAAGCCTGAAGACTCCAGAAATGCTTGGTTTCATCACGCTCCATAACTTTGTAAAGTTTCGTGAAAAAATATTGACAACTTTCGGCTGTACAGATTGGACAAAATTTTCGGAAATTATTAACGTTTTTAAAAACTTGGGATAGTTTTGCTGAAAAGCGCGCAATGTCGAAGTAAGAACCTAACGTTCGAAGAACCTCTGCAAATTTTATCAAAATCAGACCAGCTGTTCGGCCAGTAGACCGCGAACACACAAACAAAAACACACAAGTCACTTTTTTTTGCTCTAGTGCAATTGAAGATCTCGCTTCGCTCGCTACGCTCATCAGTTATAATCACCACCGACAGGATTCGAAAGGCGCTGCATTGATTTAGCGCCGTTCGAATACCTATACTGTAGGCTGTGATTATATTATGGCAATTCTGCTTTCATAAATGTTATTAGAGGACGCGACGCTCTCTCACTCTTGATACAATCTTGGTGAGTGGTCAGTACACTGCGGAAAGTCCACGGCCGCCTCATTCTCTTAAACTATATACGATAGGAAGGTACCTTCTTAGACCTTTTTGGACCTACCTACCTAACATGCGACTATTATCTACAGTGAGACCACCTACCTACCTCCTAACTAGGTAATCAACTTCTGTATATAGGTACCTATATTACAGAGCTATATTATAAGCCATTATAGATAAGAAATAAGAATAAATTTACTCGGAATGTTGGTTTTAACGCATGACGTGCCTAATAGCAAAGAGCTGGGTTTACAGCTAGAAATGTTGGTGACACATGTCGTCAACATTGTCTCTGCCACCTATCAGCGACTCTGGATGTGCACCTATCATGGATTTGCAAGAGCAAATGTTGATGACATCGTGTCACTGACATTTCTAGCTGTAACCCCAGCTTTTCTGTAAAGTCTGAATGAATCACAGCCTCCTCTATATCTCAGCTGCATGACAGATGCTAGACCAGAGGCTGTGAGCCAAAATTCACCATTTTGAAGACGCCATCCAAGTGTCATCATTTTTAAAGGAAACTATAATCGGTGAAGATGATGGAAGATCCTACTCAGTCTCCTGTGTTGACCAGAATTAAAGATCCTCTGGTTTGGGCCAGGCTGTCAACGGGATACCGTATTGAGGATTTGCAGGAAAACCGATATGGCGATGCAATTCGCCTGCTCAAGGTACCTACATAGGTTTGCACGAAAATAATTTAGATCTCACCCCAGGTTTCTCAAGGTATTCCGAAAAAATAAAATTACATCGATCATGGTATAGCGTATCGCGCCCTGCGCTGGCGACTGCAATTATGCAATACATCCTGTTGTGCTAGTACTACTCAGGTTTTTGGGACCAGAACAAAATGGCAATGGGAAAACGAGTGATCACAAAAAAATTAATATCGTCCTTGGTCCGAAACAAAACACCCCTCCCAGCGGCTAAGAAACTAGCTTTTCGTGATACGGATTGATCCAGGGACTTACCCTAGAATCCTGCAGTCGCTTAAGACAAATCAATTCTTTCACTGAAGATAAATAACAGCTGTAATAACTATCACGTGCGTAATTGAGGTTTGATTATGGATTCGACTTGGGTTTCAAGCAACAAGCTCGTCGATTTTAAGTTTCAACTTCCCTACCTAGGTACTGCACGCAGACTGATGTTCGCGCGCTCTAGTAGCAAAATCGAACACTTGGAGACCCCATGAAAATATTTGAACGGGTCAGGGAGAATTTGGTGTATATTATTTTATTTTCCAACTAACTTTGCAATTCTCATATCTGGGTACTTTTCATGCAACCATTGGATTCCACAACAAAGATCTACTGACCAGGGGTTTGTAGGTCCATGTACTGACAATGAAATTTCATAGCTCGTACCAGAAAGTTAAGTCCTATAGTTTGCACGAGAGATATAAATAGGTTTTTAATCTTCGGTCTCTGTTCTTGATATTACTATATAATTATTTCATTTCAATGAGAACTTGATACTTGAGAATTTTATACTTATTTCTTAAGAGCCCTTTTTCTCCACATGGGAGAAGAAAGACCAAGTATAGTTCCCATATCGATTTAAACCACTGTAATTACACTGACGGTTGTTTGCACCGCAGACGTACTTCCTGTCCGAGGAGATGCTGTGCAAGTGCAGCCTCCTGTACCTGGACGAAGCTTCCACCGGCAACTACGTGGACACAGCTACCATGTGGTTGCAAGACGCCTCCTCCCTCTGCGCCATACACGAGGGCACTGGCGACGTCGTCGGCGTGCTCATCAACCGTGTGGTGGACCGCCTTGAACGCACCAGAACCTTCAGCCGGATCAGGGTACGGCCACTCAACGACGCCTGCTGCTCTCGGTTTTGCAGGAGAGACTTACTCTGGCATGGATATGTTTTTAGCTTTGACTTTTGATATGTTGGAAATAGTCAGTTTAAAGCAGTTATACAAACTAAATTCAATTAGATAATTAGATAATTAGATATAACACAGTTACCAAGTACGTACAACCATATAGAGTTTCATTACTCCATGGTACAACCATAGGTACAACCTACCTACAAAGGAAGTAGGGTATTATCTTTTTGTCAATATCAAGAATAATTGGAGTCAAAAAATTAAGCCAAGGGTAATGGATGATCAGATAAAAAAGTTGTATGGATTGAATCTAGTTGCTTTATTTGCAAACCAAAGCTGGTAATAAATTGTAAGCACAAATTATGCATATATCTAATGTGTAATGACTATTCAAGTAATGTAGCATTAATTCTATGGAACCTAGCTGACGGAGAACGTTGGCCAGGCATACATGGATGTGATGACACTCCGCTGGCAGCTCCATAGAAGTGTCGATGTCTACGAGCTCTACAACATCGAGCGGTATTTCCGGTTCTACGCACTCTGTGTTCATCCCAAACACCGCGGAAAAGGCAAGTTCTCGAAACAGCTTTCAGCTACTGATGCAATGGGCATTATTTGTTAAGAAATTTGTGGAAATCCTGAACTTTGGAATAAAGAATGTAATATGGTATAGATTCCACAACTTGTAAGTCATAAATAGTTGCCAAAAAACCAGCTGAACTGCTGGTATACTATAATTAGGCCATGAAAATGACCTTCACAAACACAATCCAAACAATTATGTCCAAAGAAATCTAAATTCTGTGTTTATTTGTATACATATCTAAGGTGGTTCTATAAAGACCCCAGAGGTTTCAATGCCGAAGTTGCAGCATTTTTGGACGAACTAATTTTTGCTTCGCTCATTAGTGCTAATAAGTAATAATAGGTACATCCTCCAGAGCATTTTATGCATGGTCAATGAAACACCTTCAAATACCTCACCCTACCACCTAGCATCTCACCCTGCTCGCGATCTACCACAGGCATCGGCATGGGCCTGCTTAAGAGTGGCGTGCTGCTTGCCGACACACTCAGCATGCCGGCAACAGTGGGACTCTTCACGTGTGCCCGATCACAAGCACTTGCTTTTAAGGTAGTTGCAAAAATTGGGCAATACAAAATCTGAACCTCTAGATATAGCACATTTATAAAGATCAAAGAATGTGTGAGTGCTCCTGGTTTTTTTTCTTCCAAGTTATTTATATCACAGACAAAAAGTATTCACTTAAGATCCAGAAAATCTCCAGAAAATCTTACCTTACCCTAGGTGGGCCTGACGACGCTCAGCGAGCTCGAGTACATGCAGTTCCAGCGCAACGAGCGCATCTGCTTCAACAACACCGGCGCCGGCAACTACTCGGCCATGATGATGGGGATGCGCATCGAGAAGGGCTCCCTACGTCCGCTCTCCATCTACCCGCCCATGGAGTGAATCTATTGTACTAGGTACCCATGTTTCATTTGCCACACGAGATATGCACACTGTTTGGCGATACATTCGAAACATCGCGGAATCTAGTAAATGAGCCAGAAATAAACACTTGATAATTATCTACTCTTCTATATATATGTATGTATGTATGTATATATATATATATATATATATATATATATATATATATATATATATATATATATATATATATATATATATATATATATATATATATATATATATATATATATATATATATATATATATATATATATATATATATATATATATATATATATATATATATATATATATATATATATATATATATATATATATATATATATATATATATATATATATATATATATATATATATATATATATATATATATATATAAATATGTATATGTATATGTATATCTACATCATTTACTGCAAAGATAAAAATTGGAAATATTATTGCTATTGCTGTCCTCTGCAAATACCTTTCCCCTTAACACCTGTTGCAGCCCCATAGTCAGTTAGAGAAAAATGTCCATGGAAGTCGATTATTTTGGACGGTACCCACTTACAATGGTATGAGCCAGTATTTTCCTTAAGACTATTGGAGTGAGTGCTCACTCGGGCCACTTCCCACTCAAATTTTACCTCCTACTAGATACCAACTTGTGGCCACACCTTTTGTCTGATCGTAACGAAACCCATGCCTACGGAATCCTCACACTTTTGGCAACAAAATGTGTGTTTGCCAATCTCAAAAAATATTCACTCATCTCGTATTTTCAAGCGTTGTAAAACAAGCCTGTTTCGTCGAAATATTGAGCGTATCCTCGGGCCGCTTCCCACGCAGAATTTACCTCCTACTGGATACTAACTTCTGGCCACACCGTTTGTCCGATTGCAACGAAACCAGGGTCAACGGAATCCTCACACTTTTAGCAGCAAATTGTGTGATTTTTAACCACGAAATACCAACAGAAAGTTAAAATAAAGTTTCATGAAATAATCACCAACAACCACACCAATAGCCTTAATCTGCTTGGAACTGTTCTCTACAAAACAAAAGGAAGTGAATACTTATTCTAGAAGTCAAAAGCAACAAGACTGGCTTCATATAACTTTGCCCACTTAGATGGTTCTAGCACAGATGTTCTAGTACAGATTTCTGAATTCACCTTGCTCCTTGCCTAGGAAACTATGTTAAGCAGCCTGAAATAGTATACTTTATTTGCAGATTTAAAACTTACACCCAACGGCAACATGCAAAACCAAGATGCACCCAACATCAATACACGCAACATCCAACATTACCTTTGCTTTGCCAGTCAGCTTTTGACTGGTTGTTGAGTGATAAAAAAGCACAGGAAATTATTTTAAAGCACTGTGTGCCATACTCAAATTATTACTAGCTACGCTGCCCCACGATATCACTTAACGGCGATATGCAGAGCCCTGCTTTTATGGTGAATTAAAAAGCCAAATTTCGTTTTTAAATTTCCCAAAAGCGGTGAATAAGCGGTGAATTACCAAAAATTTCTATACATGCGGCAAAATCGAATATTTTTTTGAAAAACGTCCAAAAAGCGACAATTAGATCTACTAATTTGTCAACTCGTTCAGGAATACATATAGGTTGACTGTAAAAAGCCTATCTAATGAAGTAAATAAAAGTAGTTTGTATTTGCAGTAGCTACATATGTTTTTATTGTCAACATAACATCACTTATTATGTCACTATGTCACAATGTATTGTATTGACCAACTGTATGGGCCTTCGTTAACATTTAAATATTTACAAAATACCAACATATATTGTAGACGCTACATAAAAAAAGAAATTACTATGCTATTTTAGGCCCTACATTAATTTACATCACCGAACTGCAACATGCAGCTAGTGACGATATTCTCAGCTTTCATGGTGGTCCTACGATCTGTCACAACTAAGCTGTATCTTGAAAAGTACCTTTCGGAATCGGCATTGGATATTGGCAGCCACATGGCTTGCAAACACTTCTTTGCAAAATTGCAAAAGACAACCTGAGAGGTTAGCCCCAACAGCACATTTTCAACAAGAATGCCAACATCGCTATCTTCGGCCAAATCCTTGCATTTTTTGGACAACTCGCTGTACATCAGCAATAAATCACCCTCAAAATTGTGGAAAAAAGGCAACATTAGAAATTGCTTCTTTACTTGGTCCAAGTTCAAGTTGTGCCTACTGAGAATGTTGGAGGGGTCAAAGAGGTAACTTAGGGCTTGGAGGACACGCACTTCTTCAAACAACTTGTTTGCACCGGAACTGTCTACGTACTTCGAAAGCTTCATGTGGGCTTTGGATCCACAAAGCTTTAGCTTTAAAACAATATCCGCTTGCTTGGACACAGAAATTTCACTTAATACACTTTTAACTTTGTCACCAAAGTGCCCCTTGCTTACAAGATCACATTTGGTTAACACAGCATCTAATCTAGAAAATAGAATGTGAGCCTTTGGAGCGCACTTTGCCTGGAACTCCAGGATCGGTTGCGTGATAACTGAACAGTTCTCTCGTACAAACATAGCCTGGACTTGAACACAATTGAAGAAGTCTGGCATCAAGAGTTCCAGGAGACTTGTACCCTGTGCAGATAAAGTTTCCTTGCGAGCTTCCAGGAAACTTTTGATGGCCTTCAAATACTCACTAAGATAGTCCACTGAGTTGAACCAACTCGACCACCGTGTCAACACTGGAATTGGGTACAGATTGGGGGCAAGGTCAGGGAAGAACTGTTGAAGATGGATCTTGTACTCTCTCTTCAATTTTCTTGCGTTCCGGAAAACTCCCTTTAGCTTTGCTACGACGTTGTTGAGCTCGCTCAAAGTTGACTGCCATATTTCCCCGACGAGGTTTAACTTGTGGCACCAACAGGTGAAGGGTATGAATTGATCCCCAAAAACCGTTTTAAGAGTGCTCGCACACAAAATCATGTACGGTGCACTGTCGGTGCAAATACCATACACGTCTGAGTAGCTGATGCCCAGATCGCGCACTGTGTCCAGAATTGCCCTCACGCAGTTCGTCGAGTTTGCAGCATCAAGGAAGCTGCATGATCCCAAATACAGCTGCTGTGTAGTGCTGCCTTGGACGGTCCCCAACAGAACAGCAAAGACACAGTTTCCATTGCGATCTGTCGTCTCGTCGCAGAAAATAAGCACCGGCTTGCCCTCTAGATGGGCCTTAATCTCTTCCTTGACGGCTGCCCCGCACCTGGGAACGTACTCCCGACGTAGCTGGTTGGCACTGGGAAGGTCGCCGGAACCTTTTACGTATTTCCCCATCCACGACTTGACGGCGGGATGGTCCATCTTTTCAATGGGAATGTTTGCCTGTAAACAAGAAAATTTTACATTTCAGTCAGATTGTATTTAGGCCTACTCCTCTTTTTTTAACAGTGTATTAAAATATATAGAGGTAAGCCCTATTTAGCCTATTTTACAAACAAAAAGCCTGTTAGCCTTTCATAGGGCCTAGTATCAGTAGAACAACGTAATAAAGCTAGAAACTTCAGTGAAATTCTTACCTTCAGCAGCATTGTAGTCGTGTCCATAATGAATTCACTTTTTTGCTCTTTCGCCTTCTGCTGGTTACCTAAGGCACTAACGATGGATGTTTGCAATGTAGGCCTAGATGTTGGCGGGTTCGTTTTCAGTGAAATATGGTTTTTTGAAGTTACATGTTTCTCACACGAATCTTTGCGCGACCACTCCACCCTAACATTACAAATTTTACACATGATTACATCCCGGTCATGAACGTAAAATCCATCCTTTTTATATTCGAGCGCTCTTGATGCCACACTAACATCCTTCCCTCGTCGACCCATTCTTCAATTCAATCACTGCAATAAAAATCTTCTCTAAAACTTGCAAGATGTGGTGTGAAATTAACAAAAACAAAGGTGCGAGAAATGCTCAAATGGGCTAGGCGGATGCGGTGGATGGCGTCTAAGAGGCTAGCTGCCACGACTCACTTCATAGCCATGTTACCCAATAGCAGCGTTCCGATGGCAAGCAACAATGAGCTAGATAACGGTCCTGACCTTGGTTTTTCCCATGCGGCGTCAGCGTGTCGAATAAGCAGAAAGTAGTAGTCATGAACGAAAACAAGGGACCTCCGAAAATAAAAAATGTGATTTTCAAACTTTAAACGTTTATTTTTCAATTTTTCAAAATATTACGGCGAATGCCGAAAATCACGAATTACGCGTGAATATCGCGGACATCGTTAAAAATCGCAAAATATCGCGCTAAAATGCCGATTTCGCGAATTATCGCGACAATTCTGAGCACATATCTGCAATCAGATTAACCTGCAGCGTAAACATCTGAAAGAAAAAATGACCTTTTCTACATTCGCGAATTATCGCGATCTCCACAAACGCAGGGCTCTGGCGATATGGTTTAAATTGACCTGTGGATAAGAGCTGAACACAGAATCTAAACAAGGAAAACAACTCTGGGTGGTAAGCTTAGTGAGAGTGTTTATTTTTATTATCATTATTTCCGTGTCTACATTGAGTGGAGGAGCTACGACGCAGCCAGCAAGGTCTTCATCTCGGCCAACAGGTTGCCGAGCAACGTTTCCGAGTCGCTCTTGCCATCGACGGCGAGCTGGCCCCGATTCTACAAACAACGAAAACGAGACAAGCTAGTTTATATCAAATTGCAATCATGAAGAAGATGTGCTTTAGCCTTTAGGAGTAGACTCTTGGACACCAGTTCCAAAATGCTGTACAACTTCAATTACACATTTAAATCGATAATATTACCACGGGAATACCTATTTAAGTGAGCAATTTTACGGTAGGTAGGTAATATTAAAATCAAAAAGAATTATTTAACACTCTAAGGCTCTAAGCAAATACTTTTCAATTTTGATTTTCCTGTTGCATCCTAATGAACCCTGTCCTGTGGTTCTGCTCTACGCCTCCTGTCCCTAGTGCAGACTTACGAGTGCGAGTGCAGACTTCCTGATCTACTTGTCGACACACCAGTGATCTGATTAGCATTTCAACATATGTACTGTGCTGGTAACACTTGGAAATTACCACGAGACATGTTACTGGTGAGAATACCAATTTTTTAATTACCGATAATTTTAAATCTCTAACTCCAATCAACGTCAACCCCATCAAAATTGTCTAGGCAGAAATGTAGCTTCTTTCTGGGTTCACTCACGTATTTCAGGAGAAGGCAGACGTGGTGACCGAGCAGAGAGCGTGTGTAGAGCGACGCCGTGTCGTCCACTCGTTCCACCAGGGCGAGCCGACAGTGGAAACAAACGTTGGCCAGGATCTGGAACCATTTGGCAGTTGCAAAACTATGCCCGATATCATTCTACTATACAGAGTGTATAATTTATCGATTGAAATGGTTGTGTTATGAAGTAGGGGAAGATTGAGGATTTGCAGTGCTGTCATGCGTGATAATTTAGCATCGTTGTCACCCCCAGTCTTTGATTTGTAATTATAATTCAGCACTTTCTGTGCTAAGTATTTTGTAACTGACCATTGCTAGTAGGTTTCTGGTGGCCCTGCAGTAGGGTCATACTTAAATGAAAATAACAAAGTATTAAACTGGCTACAAATGCAAGCACTTGCCTGCGAGAAGTCTGTGGAGATGTTAGCTTGCAGCGCGGCTCGGTGAACCAACGAGTCGCCGGCTAGCAGATCGGTGACTGACTCACGAGTCGCCAGCCGACCAATCAGGAACGAGCTCACCGGGAACGGCAACCAGAAGTCGAGCTTTTCGTGAGTCGACCTGCTCGCACCCTAAAATCACAATGCGTTCTTCTATGTCGAAAAGGGCGGAATAGAAGATCTTGGTGGGGATTTTCTAGCTTTACATTCTCGTTTGCATTAGCCATTAGTGCCATTACCAACCAACGGGAAATCAGTTCTGGGATACTGTTCTGGTGATTGCCATTTGATATTATTTACCCATTGTAATATCATCCAAGGGAAAATCACAGTTCTGAACTAATGGGAGAAGACTACAGATTTCCAGCTATTAGCCCTTCAGAAAGCCGAGCCAATGACCATAGTTGTCGATTGGTGTAAACCACATGAAAGCATCAGAATTCCCTCCTCCAATGGCATCCGCATGGCTAATCTCTGGGCATGGCTGGCATCTATGACCCAGATATGGGATGCTATGTATGGTAAAAGGCATGCAACTATGGCTAAGGCAAGTTTACAGGGAGTGGGCAGACAAAAATAAAATATATAGGGAAAGTTTTGTTTTGAGCATGTCAATGACCTAAACAATGAATTATAATGACATGCTAACTGTCCCGCTGAGCAACGAGCAAAAGGTAGCATTTACCTGTGCCATGTAAGTGAGTGTCGCTCGCAGCTTCTGCGGGAATGTCGGGTCTCGTACGGTGAACATGAATTGGGCCTCCCCTGACGCGCCTGGCACCAGTGAGAACGGCAGTTTGACACTGTCGCCCTGCTCAGGCTGAAAACGCAAGCACACAGCCGCCGGCCGTCAAAATCAGACACACCTTTCGTGCAACCCATCGGAGATGCAGACGAAAAGAGGTAGGGTACTACCAGTTAGCATGGGTTACTTGGTAATTTTATGCAACTCTACCTATTATATAGCCTATCTATAGGTATCAAAAGTCAAGACCATTGTCTAACTTAATTAATACAGAGAGATGAATGTCAACCTTTTCTGCAATCTCATAATCTCTTTTACATGACATTGCAACCCCAAACTGAATAATAAATTGAATATGCTGTTAAAAGTATTTTCAATTTGAAGAATATTACTCTCAATAAAACTGAGAAAAAGTATAGATTGATGCCATCGGTTGTTGAGTTTTGAGTAGAAAAGCGCGTCGCCACTTGCCTGTCTGACGAGCGCGATGTTGGCAGCGTCGGACACGCAGAAGTCCAACTCCTTGACGAGCGCTGCGCTCTGGTTCGCTAGCACCACGGATAATGCAATCTGGTCGGCAGCGCCATCTGCCACGCGGCTCTCGCCCATCTGACACGGGAAAAGGGCAAACATCACAACTCACAACAATGCTGTGCATGGTGTTTACGTCTGTTTTGGGATTCCTATTACAATTTGGAGCAAAATCATTCGTTAACGTTACGATTACGTTAAGCTTCTAATAGAGATTCTGTTTGTTATCTATGTTTTTAAATGAAAATGATGAAAACATGTGTTTTGACATGTCTGACAGTTTTGACAAAGAAATTAACAACACCAACTCCTGCTATTTACCTACATATAAAAAAGGTGCAACGGTTACTTTGACAAAGGATTTGGAGAAATGAACAATGCCAACTCTAGCTATTGACTAATGAAAAGCCTTGACAAGACGCAATGGTATCTCACCAGCGTCAACGTCTTGTCTGCGGCCAGCTTCTTGTAGGCGGAAGCGGGCGGAAGGGCGGGCACTGCGGCACTGCCCGCCATCGAAGTGTCCACCAGCTCCTGCGACGGCGTCGAAATGCCCACCGCCTCCTCGTAGCCCTCCTTCGACTTCGATGACTTCTTGCTCTTCTTGCCTGCGACAGCAAGAGACAGGCGTTCATCATTGAGGCTTGAGAAATCAAGATGATTTGAGATTCCAGCAATGTAAACAGCCTGCGTAATTAATAAGACAAACCAATATATGATTTGTTTTAAAAACTAGAGCAGGTGTTTTTCTTACATGAAATTTTGAAGACTAAGCAGAGCCACCCCCCTCACGCAAAGGTCTGATTTGTGCAGGAACATTTTTTTTAGAGTTCATTGCTTTGTTAAAGGTCTGTTTTATTTAAAACTTAACTTTGTAGCATGCAATTGCCAATTGCTAGAGTTGATTCATAGAAATTAAAAACCATTTTAGAAAAACGACATGATAAATGTTAGAAAAAAAATATTTACGTTATGAACTAAAATTTCACTATCTAAACTCCTAGATAAGTATTAACATTCATAATTGCTACCTTCTTTCGTCTTCTTCTTCTCCTTCTTGACCTTCTTAACGGGGGTTTCCGCTATCGCTAATGTGGCCGGCTCTGGCTCGTGGTTGGCCACATCCTCGGTGAGCCACAGATCGATGTCTTCCGCGGGTGGCGCAACAATTACGGGTGCGCCCTTGGACTTGGTCCGCTTGGACTTGTCCTTCTTGTGGGACTTCTTGGCTGCGGCAGGCGGCAGTGGCGTTGTCGTCAGCTCGATGATGCGATGCGTGCGCACCGGCAGCTTCTCCTCATCGCGGAGCGGCCTGACCGGGGCATAGATGGTTAGCGGTTAAAAAGTGCATTGGTGGCAACGTGCATGATTTCCAATGAATGGTTGCATTCTATGCCTTTCTTTACCCACGATTCAGGATCCCATTCATTCCCTACACTTTCTTCTAGCGGCATTAGATTAGCTTAACTAACTCCCCAGAATTGAGAATGCAATAACGTTATTGTATAAGGGCCAGCAAATGTATATGTACAGGAATTAGAGCAGACCCCCTTCCTTAACACAGTCATCAAACAGTAAACTTTAAAGTTTTGTTTCTTTTGCTTCAAATAACCTGCTGTACTAGGTTTTCTCATCCTGCCTATAATTACTAAGTTTAGAAGCAAAACAGCTAGCAAAGCAAGCAAACAAAGAAGCATATATTTATGACAACCAAATGTTGTTGGAAAGAAACCAAGAAACCAATGACTCACATATCCAGGTCGATGTCTAGCGCTCTGTGCGGGTCCGTGTCAGGCCTGGTGTCTGGCTCCCCATCCGAGTCGACCGTTCCCTCCGGCATCTCGCCGGGCCCGGTGTTGACCACCGGCAGCGGGCCAGCGTCATCATCCGACGAGGACGCGTCACGCCGTTTCCGCCGCTTGCCCTTCTTGCCACCGACGCCGCGCCGCTTTCCGCCTTTCAAGCTCACGTATGCGTCGGACGACGGCAGACCTGCGGGCAAATGTAGCGGTCAGCATGGCTGCTTTGATGGAAACACAAGCCTTCAGCACAGTTCTGTAGCCTAGCCAGTTAGATTGATGAATAAATGTGAAGGACTAAAGCCAGGGAAAACATAAATGAGAGAGTAGAGAGGGTGAAGTGCGAAAACATTGTTACGTTACGGCAATGCGTCGTTCTCAAGAGAGGTTTTGATGCTCTTAAGTGAAAGAAAGTTGTGCAAATTTCTTGCAACTTTCATGCTTTAGTGCTCACGCCATGGTTGCAAAATGCATTGGCTTTGCTGATACAATAGTGATAACCGACATGAAGAGAACTGTGCAGAGATTATTGTCCAGAGAAAGTGCTTGCAGGTAGGGGAAATCCAATAATCTACACAGTTGGAGGGCCTGGAAAGATTGCGCAAACCCACTGTTAGCTTAAGCATGGACTCTCTGTGTACTAGACATGGTGGCATATCTCCAAACAAGACCATCAAGATGTTATTAGCTACTAATAGCACCAAACGCCGAAGTGTCTCTGCCGTTACCTGCGATCTTGAGCCCCACGGACAGGTCGAGCTCGGCGACAGGAACGTCAGCGTAGTCGTCCTGCTGGCGCGACGGGCGCACGCTTGTGCTGCTGCCCTTCAGGTAGTGCGGATTGCTGTCCTGCTCCTGCCTTCGCGCGGACCGGCGCTGCAACAACACAACGCTGTCAGGCGGCTACTCAAGGAAAGGACTACGACATGGTTTCGGCATAGTTTCATTATCCGTGGGCGGGCTAGTTTATCATTTGTAAGTTACAGAGTTATGGGTGGTAGGTATAACAATAATAATGACAATAACATGAATAATGACCATGTAAATAATATGGTAATAAAAGAACAGCCCAGTGTTAAAACAGTGCAGGCAGTGCTCACCAGTGCAAGCTCATCCTCGCTGGGTTCGGGCATGCGCGGTGGGTCACCGCCAGCGCCCTGATAGAAGCTGCCTGCGTCCGATTTGACGAAGATGTCCTCGGCGCCCACACGCTTGCCCTCGTCCTCGGATGAAGACGACGACGACGGCGGGTCATTGATCCACTCGTCCAAGTCCAGACTGGCGGCACACGAACGCACAAGGGATTAGTTAGTGGGTTCGACGAAGGCTCTGTGCCACTGGAAAATTGCAGATTATTTCGATGGGAGATAGTGCAAGAGGCCTTGCAGTATTGGCTCGAGAACTTTGAAAAGCTTTCAAGCACACATCTGAATGGTCACATAGTGTGGAAGACGAATTTGTAATTAACCCTTCGATCACTGCTCCAGTACGGGATAGGCAACTAGTATGCCGTGTCAGCTCTTACTGCGTTCAACATGTATGTTGCCGTTTTTTCCGTTATCTTCAAATTGAATAAACATTAAAACAAACAAACAAGGGGATTATATAGCTCCTTTTAAAATTAAATTTCCTTATTCAGAATGTACTAGTAAATGTTTAATCTTTTAAATAGCAATACATAACGACATAATCATGGTTATAGAGTTGATCTGACCGATGATCACAGCTGCTAAGGCCTATACTTTAACGTTGCATGGGAGTGGATACAGCGTTGAGCGAGTTGCGTATCCCGGCTAGCAATGGTCGAAGATTAAACTTTGTATGCTGGAGGGCAAAAGTTGAAGTTATAAAGATCACAATATCCCATGAGAATTCGTAAACTGCATCTAAAAGCTAAGCTTGAATGGTTTATTTTCTGTGACCAGAACATTTTTTATGGTATTTTTATCTCATTTTGCTGTGCATTAGTATGCATGCACCATTTGAGAGACGACCATAACTTCCAAATGCTACTGGCTGTGTCAGTCAAGCAAGTCAAGAAGTCAGTAAGTCAATCATTACTACTTACTGTAAGGGTCAAATACAGTGAACTTTAACACTACACTTATTGCCATTGGAAATTGAGCTGCTTGCTTTATAACCGGCACATACCTACGCACCAGCTAATGGTTAGTAAAGCAGTTTCAATTTATTTGCCCTTGGACTGAGCTATGGAATGCAATGCATGATTGCAACATAAATAATTCAATGAATAAGAGCCAAGCCCTAACCAAGATCACTTCAATAGCCACGTTTAACCAAAATTTTCCTGAAGATAACACATAGCTCACAAACCAGAGGTTGCGGCTGAGAACAAACGTAAAACGAGAACACAATCATGACAGAAAAAAGGTTAAAAACATGCATGAACAAAACCCAAAGGAGTGCTCACCCTTCGGGCACCTTGACCTTGCTCTGCGCCTTGGGCGCGACCGGGTTCGGGTTTCCGACGAACAGTGTGGCCAACTCGTGCGCCAGCTCGACGCTGGCCTCGTCGCGGAGCAGGGTGACCAGCTGCAGCGCCGAGCACGCCCGCTCCTGCGCCTCCAGCTCCCCCGAGCACACAAACTGCGGCAGCTTCTCGAGCACCAGGTTGCACAGCTGCGAAGCGCGTCGGCGGAACGTGAGGCCAGAAACCGGCGGTGAACGTAAAGGGGAATTCTGGCTTTGGTAGGGGGTTGCGATATTCAATTCTTTATCAGATAAATAATGTCGGTCGTGATGGGGGATTGAACATTGAACCAGATCTCATGATTGGTACCGGCATGGTGCAGAGTGCTACCATTCAGGAAACTAAGGGATTAGCTTAATAGTTTCTAGATCAAAGTAAGCCTGCTTTAGCTTCAAAATGAGTCACTGACAATCTCTATAAAGAGGAATTGTTGTTACCGAGTGTAGGTCTTTGCTGATCAGCAGATTAGTGATATGAAATTAAAATACCGGAACACAAAAATTGACTACTGGGGGGAATGTAAATTCCCACGAGAGGATGGACAATTTTAATGGAATTTCATGTGGGAAACAATTAATCTATTGCAGCGGACACGTACCTCAACGACCTCCTCAGGATGCTGGGCGTTGGCCAGCGTGGCGGCCATCAGCTTGAGGATGTTGTGTGTGTACACGGCTTGGATGTGTCCTGGCAGGGCAAGCACTCGGCCGCGAAGCATCGCCTCCAGGCACTGTCTCGGCTCTTCCAGCAGGCTGTGGAAAGCCGGGCAAGACAGGCGTCAGACCCTCAGAGATCGGCGACACTTTTACGGCCCATTTAAAGTTCAGTGGGATTCTATGCTGGATTCTTATTGTTACCGCAGACGACAATGCAGAGGACTCTTCGAAAAAAGCACCGCAAGACGCAATCCATCTTTGTTGGGTAACATGTTGGTTAACATAAGCAAGCAATAATAAAATGTCAAATAACATAAGTAGCTCCTTCAGAAAAGAGTACGTAACTTAAATAACTGGTGAATTTAAAACCACCAACTTCAACTTCTTGGCTGTATGTGGCATTTTATAACAAAAACTAAATAGGCAACATAAATCCCAACAAATATCGACTAGGACAAATTATTCTCTCCCTTTCTCAGCCTGTCCACGGAAACAACCTCCAGCATCTAGTCAAGTACAGCATAACCATTCCTTCCAAATAACATAACATCCGATGGCAGCACTGAAAAAAAATGTTTAATAACTAGTGCTAAAGATAGGACAAGTAGACGTGACTAAGAAATGAAATAAGATGGCAGCACTCACTCAGCAAACTCTCCGCAAATCCACGCGGCGGCGTACAGCACCTCGGTCATAGTGCTGCGCTGAGCGGTGAAGAAATGAGCGTTGTCCAGCAGCAGCGCCATCTGCGCCACGGCGAAACGGCGCACGTCCTGCACCCTGGTGGCGACGTCGAGTAGCTGCTCGGCGACCAGCGAGCCGTGACGACTGCCCTCCATCCGAGTCAGCTCCACCAGCACGCTCACGTACCTGAAACCACCGGCGGTGCTCAACTTTTGACGGAAAAGTGCGCGCATAGTGCCAATTTTACTCTGTCCACAGTGGTGTAGTCCAGCGTATCTATATGCAGGTACACAGCGTATAGTACTCACCTTATATTTTCGAAATAAGTGACACTTGCCTATATTTATTAAAGAATGACGCTGGAATACGGTGGTATGCTAAGTTAAAGCATCTATAAAGCTAACTTTTGGGAGATTTCAATACATATATGCATGATTTCACACTATATACCTATTCAAGACAATATTTGCTCAAAACATGGGAAAAATATAGAATATGCATTTCAAAAATATCTTCTTAATGGATCGTGAGAGAAGAGGGCATGTTTTATTGCAATTTGCAACCCAAGCGGATTGAGACGTAAGCACCATTCAACCTGCACGTCAGATATGTGAAAATCTAAGACCAGGAGTTCAAGGTTAGCAAATTGTTAAACAACGAAATTGTAAAAATAAGACCGATTTACAGAATCTCAAAATTTGGCCTCATTCGCCTGATCGTTCTGACGTTTACAAAAATTCACCGTACATACCTACCCCTTATCTCCAGCACTACACTCTGAATGCCCAGTAAAATGGTGATAGAATACGCACCACTCGAAGTCTGTGACGTGCTGGTAGCCGTTCTGCGAGCAGATCTGCACGATCTTGCCGAGGAGCTCGTCGCGGTACGTTGTCCCCTCCGCCTTGTCCATGTGTGACGTTAGTCGACGCACAATTTCCGCCAGATTCTTGCGCCCAACCTACACATTCCAAACTACGTTACACTCACCAAAATTACATGATCAAAGCCTTTATTTATACGTTTATTTATAGTAGCTACAACAGAGTCAGAATGCAGATCACAGAATAAAGAGGTTACGCTAGAGAGAGCCAAGCAGCGATGAGCAGCAGAACGAGTGAAATATAAAATATAAAAATGGTGTCTCCATAACGACCCTCGGCACCATCATTCCGAGGAGAATGCCACGAATCTTGTAGACAAGGTTATACACCACCATCCACTCTCTATCACTACCTCTATCCATTTAGTGACTTGTGCCAAAATCTTTTCGCAAAGGTTGGCAAGCTACAAATGGGTAGCACTGTATGAATTGCACACAAAACAAATGCGTTTACATTGCTTTTTATTAAACTCAATTGTGTCTCGTAATTTGTTTATTTTGGTGAAGTTCTGAACGTTTGATAAATAGTGTGGCAAAGAGCGGAGAGAGCTCACCATGCCGTAGAGCAAGTCCAGAGCACGCAGGCGGATGCTCTCGTCCTTGTCGTCGAGACAAGCCAGCACCAGGTCCTTGTGCGCCTGCACGCTCTTCGGGTGCGTACGCAGGATCTTGGACATCGCCAGCAGGCCAAGGTACTTCACTGCACAGGCACAAGACAATGCGTTCAAGTACCGGTGCAGAAAAACACAAACAATCCTTATTTCAATAATTACTACTCTCTATTTCATATGAAGAACGGGAGTGGATTTATATATTTCAAGAGGACTAACTGATGCTAGAAATGTGTTGAGTTGCAGAAGTGCCCAGAGCTTGTGGACCGGAAGGTTATACATTTTTGGCAATGTCTATCAGAACTAGTTGATATCCGCTTAGGTAAACAAAAAACTACAGGAAACAAAGGGTAGCTATATCTCAGACTTATTAATTAAGGATTCTTTACTACAATGCACAACTTGATTTGATGGTATTGTTTCATTAGTCATGAAAGAAGGACTTTCTTCTTTTCAAAACCTGGCTGTTTTGATACCATCAATTAAATTGTAGGTATTTGCTGTACCTCCAGAGTGCAGGAGCTCACAATGAAATTCTGTTTGCAAGACTCACACACCGCCAGTAAATCGAAAGCCCCCTTGCCACGTTGTCTACACCTCATGCTGCATGCTGTTGGTATTGTATCAAGTTATGTGGTAATCAAATAGCCGACATACGATTCTGGTCCGAGTCTTCGATGAGAATGCGCAGCTTCTGTACGCAGAGCTGTATCGAAGCGCTGTGATTGGGCATGCCTGACGAGATCGAGATGAGCACGGCGATCACCGTGTTGATGCACTCATAGAGCAGCGACATCGCAGACGTGCTGCCACAAAAATATTGTTACTACACGGGACACGGGACAATTGCACTCGATAGGCTATAAGCAGTGATGGCCGAATGAAGCCACAACCGAGTGGAAATACGCTGTTCTTGAACATTGGTAGCAGCTATATAGGTAATATCGGTCATGCAAAATGATGGGCCAATGCTTGTAAATGTGTCGTTCTTTACATTACAATTTAGAGCATTTGCACTGGTTATATTTTAAATCTTTATAGATTTACAAAGGAAAATTTACCCTGAAATACAAAGATTCCATAATACCCAGGGCAGGCTGTTTTAACACCATGGTTTTTTTTTATGTAGGTACTTACAGCAAACACTAATCATTTGCTGCTAGCTGCAATAAGCAAATTTTTACTAAACTACATGCATAGTTTGGGACTTTAGATGCTTAAGTACAATAAACTAGCATCAAGGTGCTAAGCAAGCAGGCAGTTACCTGTGGATCAGATTCGTAAGCGGTTCAATCAACTTTTTACCAAGCCGGGGCTCGAGGGGTGTCAACGCTCCAAACTGCAAGGAAACAGAGGCGCCCCGGGGTTAGGTCCAGGCTACACTTTGCATGGACAGATCGGAATACCTGCAGATGAGCTCGATCAGCGGCATTGTGAGCTTACGCCCAACTCGCGGCTCAATCAACGTCATCACCGAAAACTTGCGCAGGGAACAAAGTATCAATCTACCAAGTTCCCAAGATTTCTGCCAGTATGGTTACCTATATACGAGAGGTAACCCTTTGGCTAGACATTTCTATTACAACATACAAGTCCCTTATGTGCTAAATAAATTTTTTCTCAAATTTCTGTACCTATTCAAATTAATGAATGAACAAATGAGTAGCGGCATTTAGAGAAGAGTCAACCAGTTGGTCATTTTGCACAGTCATATTTCTGTATTGGCACAGTAGGATTTCAAAGAAAATCCTCCATTTACCTCTACCTCACAAGCTATTAAAAACAACAGCCCTAAAATAAAGATGATATGTAAACTTTGTGCTAAAAATAAGTGCTAACCAGTTTGATTATCTTGATCAGCATCCAGTTGTTTGTAGAAGTTGTCATCAGTTTGAAGAATATTGGTGCTAGACTCAAGTAGTTCTTTGGATTTTTTCGTGCAAGCTCACAGACAACGTTGACAGCTGCTGACTGAACGCCTGAAATGATCATGGTAAAGTTCGTTGTTAGCAACTTCAAAAAGCCTGTTAAAATAAAATAATGACATGCTATCATAATATCATTGAAGCATTGAGTCATGTTAAGTGTCATTGTTAAGTGTCGTGTTTAGTGAACAAGGGCATTGTTCATTTGCCTTGTGCCTTGATTGATTGACAATTGTGAATCCCAAGAGTTGACAGGCTTCCTGGTTTTATATTCACCCAGTAGTTACGAACATGGATGGCTTCAAATCCCCATAAATTGAGCAAAGTTATTGATTTTTAGCATTCCTCTACTCTGAGTGTTTTCCAATCTTTTAATTTCAATTACCTGAGTCTGGGTCTTCCAGTTTCTCTTTAAGACGGGGGAATGCTGGGCGAAGTGCCTCCGGAAATTGTAGGAATACCTTATACATCATCAAAACAGCCTTTTTCCGGAGGTAGGGCTTGGTGGATGTCAGCTGTGAATGCAGTACAAAATTAGAACTAGGTATGGTTTAGAAAGAGCTCAGCCCCTTAAATCAAAATTCGATTAGAGTACATCACTGTACCAATGTCATGATGTCGTTGGCTAAATCCCTTGCCAGGTCCGATGAAATGAAGCATGCTAAACCCGACAGTGCCAGACCTGCATCATATTGGTTCTGGCTGTTGAGGTCTTTCCTGATCATGTTGGTGGTCAGCATAAGCAGCTACAAACCAAAAGGTACATTATACATGTTTGCATCATAGTAGGTAGTACTGCATAAGTAAGTTATCAGAACAAAACATACCTCGATGTCTACGTGAAAGCTCTGGGAGGAGGCGAGATAGCCGATGCGCTTGTATGTGAACTTGGACGAACTCATGACTTCGATTATGTTGAAACCAGCCCAGCTGATATCATAACCCAGCATTTGGAGCTGAAAGAGGTGACAAGAGTAAGAAAAGAATTCTGGTAATGAACTAGTGCGGCTGTCAAAAACGCAACTTACGTAGTTCAACTTTGCTACGGCATTCGACTTAACAGCTATGTTATCCTGTCGAAGCTCCTGCTTGATCTCCTCCATACATTGGGCAATGTATTTACCCTGAAAACATTATGACATGAAATTAAGTGCAAATCTGGTTATTGGCTGTCACATAAGGTTAGAATGAAATGTCATCTGTCAAAGTATTTTTTTCTTGCCTTGAAAGCATTTACTCCTGCAAATAAAATCAAGATATCAAACAAAGAAGTGCTAACCTCATTATCTTTATTGTTTCGTATTCCTCTAACTAAATCAGTCAGATTCTTATCAAACATTCGCTCGAAATTGCCTTTAACCTTTCGTAAGGCCATATTGCAGGCTCGGTCGCCGACCCCGATCACAGGGCAGGTATCTCTACAAATCAGCTACTAAAGAAGCAACCACGGTCACTGGACACAGACGACACATGAAACATTTGATAAAATAGCAGATCAACACTTTTGGCTATATCGTTATCACAGAAAAAGGACAAGACGCGAATTATTGTCCGCCCACACCCCCTCCCATATGACTTCAGACAGGAAGGTGACGTCTGCTTGGAGACGTCCATCTTATGAAAATGGCTGCTTCCTGATAGGAGAAAATAGCCCCGCGTGAAATTAAATCACTTCAAACGAATGTGTCTCTCTTGGCTTTGGGTGCCGTCTTTAGCACCACCATTGTTTGTTTGGCTCATACGATGGAAGATCCCTATGTACGACGCCAAGAAATTGAGTGATGCAAAGACAGGCATTTTGTCTTAATATATTATATAATTATATTCATCGCCTACATGACCTCACACGGCTGATTTATGCTAAACTAAATTGTTATTATACTTGTGCGAAAGAATACTTCTAGACTAGAGAATTGCGCCTAAAACTCTAAATTTTGCGTACCGGCTGTATTAGAACATAAAAAATAAAAATGCAACGGGTTGACATTCATGCAGTCGCTAATTACTACGGAGGTTAAGCAACATTATTCTGAGTCACGCTTTGGATGGGGCCTGGGGCGGGCCAGAAGTTAATGAGACTTTCAAACTCAACAGAATTTTCCACATTGTGATTTTTGGATGAACGTGGCCGTTATTGCTTGTTTGTGAGCCCAAACAAATAGCTTAAATTTTCATCAAATTTCTGTAATTTTTTACAGCCTTATGACTTTCCCATCCCCATCCCCATTGCTGCCCCACCCCTCCCTCTTCATGTTCGAAACAAAAACCATTATTCACAGTTTTCAGCCGCTAAAAATTTGCGAAAGTTTGCATAATTTTTTAAATGCAGAATAATATGGCTGTGAGGGAGACTGCATGTTTCAAAGTTTTCACTCTTCAGATATCGAAGCCGCCTCCACAAGATAGATGCCTGCTGAATCATACATTATAATTATACCACTCCTAAGGGGTCTTTCTTCTGAGCCTAACTTCTTTGTGCCTTTACAATTATGTTTGCTGTGTGTGTACCTAAGTGATATCACTAGAAGGGCTTTGGCCATGTGTGCAGAATAGCATCAGAAAATTGGTAACTCCACTGGCATTCTCTGCTATCGAGCCCACGTACCTACCTGTGAAGACCAATGAGCGGGTGAGCAGGAAACTTCCGCAGTCCTGCAGACCTGCTCGCGGGGCTTGTTGACCACAATCCGGTTGTCGCCGGCATTCCTCAAGAACTCCCCATGACTGGCTTCGTCGCTGCCCGCGATCAGCATCTCGATACGTGGAAACTCACATGCCGCCACTGCACATGGGGAGAGGTACCATCCGCTATCAGAGGTGTGCAGCTAACATTGTGGAGACCAATGTATGGAGGGCCCTCGATTATTAATTGCTGTTAGGGGTTTGACAGCTCTAAATTTGGTTTAAAATGGTGATTACGGAATATTATGCCTACATTATAAGAAACTTTAACAATTTTCTTGAAGTTTGAATTTTGTCAAGATGTACAATTTGGGAGGGACGTTGTAGGTACATGTAGTTTCTGCAAATAAAGCCGATTCATTATTGGGTTTATATTAGGTATGTGAAAATGCCAAATCGATACTGTGATGCCTTATTTCCAAAAGTCTCAGCACTAAAAGCTATAAATAGCAGATTCAGAGAGCGAATAAAAAAGGCCAAAGAAATGTTGGCTAACACAAGCATTTATTGGTGCATTCAAACCACCCACCCTACACACAGCTACAGACATTCCAATGTGTGAGACATGGTCATCCCAGCGCAATGACCTAGCGCAAATGCTTAATATCCTTAGCTTCGACCTTTATAGCTTTAGAATAGCTTCATATCACTTACCGACTGCCGGCGCACAGCGATTTTCATTGACACAACACTGGGAAGTCTTCAGGATCGCTGCAAAGGACCAGGCGCAGCGACGGAGAGGCCTCCGGGATCACTAGACCACCAGTGGTTGCTAGGGTGAACGTTAATACGCAAAAGCCCTAGCATTTCAATTTCAAATTCAATACAAATTGGTAAAGAGAGCTGCTAACAAAACTATCAAGTTGACCCACCCGGCCGCTAAACCTCCAATGGTTGCCTATGGGCACATTCACACGCAGACACACGCTTTTGATTCGATCATCAAACTACGCTTAAAAAACGCATACAAAAAGTTTGGTAACAATCGCTGCTTACGAAACTATAGCATTGACCCCGCCGGCCGCTTAACCTCCAATGGTAGCGTGGGTGGACACTTTCACACGCAGACACATGCTTTTGATTTGATCTTCTATCTACGCTTGACAAACTGAAACAATACGAATTGGTAAAGAGCGCTGCTAACTAAACTATCGCGTTGACCCACCCGGCCGCTAAACCTCCAATGGCTGCGTGGGTGGGCACATTCACACGCAGACACACGCTTTTGATTTGATCTTCTATCTACGCTTGACAAACTGAAACAATACGAATTGGTAAAAAGCGCTGCTAACTAAACTATCGCATTGACCCACCCGGCCGCTAAACCTCCAATGGTTGCGTGGGTGGGCACATGCACACGCAGACACACGCTTTCGATTTGATCTTCTATCTACGCTTGACAAACTGAAACAATACGAATTGGTAAAAAGCGCTGCTAACTAAACTATCGCATTGACCCACCCGGCCGCTAAACCTCCAATGGTTGCGTGGGTGGCCACTTTCACACGCAGACACACGCTTTTGATTCGATCTTCTATCTACGCTTGACAAACTGAAACAATACCAACTGGTAAAGAGCGCTGCTAACTAAACTATCGCGTTGACCCACCCGGCCGCTAAACCTCCAATGGTTGCGTGGGTGGGCACATTCACACACAGACACACGCTTTTGATTTCATCTTCTATCTACGCTTGACAAACTGAAACAATACGAATTGGTAAAAAGCGCTGCAAACTAAACTATCGCATTGACCCACCCGGCCGCTAAACCTCCAATGGTTGCGTGGGTGGGCACATTCACACGCAGACACACGCTTTTGATTCGATCTTCTAGCTGCGCTTAACAAACTGAAACAATACGAATTGGTAAAAAGCGCTGCTAACTAAACTTTCGCGTTGACCCACCCGGCCGCTAAACCTCCAATGGTTGCGTGGGTGTGCACATTCACACGCAGACACACGCTTTTGATTTGATCTTCTATCTACGCTTGACAAACTGAAACAATACGAATTGGTAAAGAGCGCTGCTAACTAAACTTTCGCGTTGACCCACCCGGCCGCTAAACCTCCAATGGTTGCGTGGGTGGGCACATTCACACGCAGACACACGCTTTTGATTTGATCTTCTATCTACGCTTGACAAACTGAAACAATACGAATTGGTAAAGAGCGCTGCTAACTAAACTTTCGCGTTGACCCACCCGGCCGCTAAACCTCCAATGGTTGCGTGGGTGGGCACATTCACACGCAGACACACGCTTTTGATTCGATCATCCAACTACGCTTAAAAAACGCATACGAAAAAGTTTGGTAACAATCGCTGCTTACGAAACTATAGCATTGACCCCGCCGGCCGCTTAACCTCCAATGGTAGCGTGGGTGGACACTTTCACACGCAGACACATGCTTTTGATTTGATCTTCTATCTACGCTTGACAAACTGAAACAATACGAATTGGTAAAGAGCGCTGCTAACTAAACTATCGCGTTGACCCACCCGGCCGCTAAACCTCCAATGGCTGCGTGGGTGGGCACATTCACACGCAGACACACGCTTTTGATTTGATCTTCTATCTACGCTTGACAAACTGAAACAATACGAAATGGTAAAAAGCGCTGCTAACTAAACTATCGCATTGACCCACCCGGCCGCTAAACCTCCAATGGTTGCGTGGGTGGGCACATGCACACGCAGACACACGCTTTTGATTTGATCTTCTATCTACGCTTGACAAACTGAAACAATACGAATTGGTAAAAAGCGCTGCTAACTAAACTATCGCATTGACCCACCCGGCCGCTAAACCTCCAATGGTTGCGTGGGTGGCCACTTTCACACGCAGACACACGCTTTTGATTCGATCTTCTATCTACGCTTGACAAACTGAAACAATACCAACTGGTAAAAAGCGCTGCAAACTAAACTATCGCATTGACCCACCCGGCCGCTAAACCTCCAATGGTTGCGTGGGTGGGCACATTCACACGCAGACACACGCTTTTGATTCGATCTTCTAGCTGCGCTTAACAAACTGAAACAATACGAATTGGTAAAAAGCGCTGCTAACTAAACTTTCGCATTGACCCACCCGGCCGCTAAACCTCCAATGGTTGCGTGGGTGGGCACATTCACACGCAGACACACGCTTTTGATTTGATCTTCTATCTACGCTTGACAAACTGAAACAATACGAATTGGTAAAGAGCGCTGCTAACTAAACTTTCGCATTGACCCACCCGGCCGCTAAACCTCCAATGGTTGCGTGGGTGGCCACTTTCACACGCAGACACACGCTTTTGATTCGATCATCCAACTACGCTTAAAAAACGCATACGAAAAAGTTTGGTAACAATCGCTGCTTACGAAACTATAGCATTGACCCCGCCGGCCGCTTAACCTCCAATGGTAGCGTGGGTGGACACTTTCACACGCAGACACACGCTTTTGATTCGATCATCTAACTACGCTTGACAAACTGAAACAATATAAATTGGTAAAGAGCGCTGCTAACTAAACTATCACGTTGACCCACCCGGCCGCTAAACCTCCAGTGGTTGCGTGGGTGGGCACATTCACACGCAGACACACGCCTTTGATTCGATCTTCTATCTACGCTTGACAAACTGAAACAATACGAATTGGTAAAGAGCGCTGCTAACTAAACTATCGCGTTGACCCACCCGGCCGCTAAACCTCCAATGGTTGCGTGGGTGGGCACAATCACACGCAGACACACGCTTTTGATTTGATCTTCTATCTACGCTTGACAAACTGAAACAATACGAATTGGTTAAGAGCGCTGCTAACTAAACTATCGCGTTGACCCACCCGGCCGCTAAACCTCCAATGGTTGCGAGGGTGGGCACATTCACACGCAGACACACGCTTTTGATTTGATCTTCTATCTACGCTTGACAAACTGAAACAATACGAATTGGTAAAGAGAGCTGCTAACTAAACTTTTGCGTTGACCCACCAGGCCGCTAAACCTCCAATGGCTGCGTGGGTGGGCACATTCACACGCAGACACACGCTTTTGATTTGATCTTCTATCTACGCTTGACAAACTGAAACAATACGAATTGGTAAAGAGCGCTGCTAACTAAACTATCGCGTTGACCCACCCGGCCGCTAGACCTCCAATAGTTGCGTGGGTGGGCACATTCACACGCAGACACATGCTTTTGATTCGATCTTCTATCTACGCTTGCCAAACTGACACAATACGAATTGCTAAAGAGCGCTGCTAACTAAACTAGCGCGTTGACCCACCCGGCCGCTAGACCTCCAATAGTTGCGTGGGTGGGCACATTCACACGCAGACACACGCTTTTGATTTGATCTTCTATCTACGCTTGACAAACTGAAACAATACAAATTGGTAAAGATCGCTGCTAACTAAACTATCGCGTTGACCCACCCGGCCGCTACACCTCCAATGGCTGCGTGGGTGGGCATATTCACACGCAGACACACGCTTTTGATTCGATCTTCTAACTCTGCTTGAAAAACGGAAATGATACGAATTGGTAAAGAGCGCTGCTAACTAAACTATCGCGTTGACCCACCCGGCCGCTAAACCTCCAATGGCTGCGTGGGTTTGCACATTCACACGCAGACACACGCTTTCTTATACGATCTTCTAACTACGCTTGACAAACTGAAACAATACGAATTGGTAAAGAGCGCTGCTAACTAAACTATCGCGTTGACCCACCCGGCCACTAGACTTCCAATGGTTTCGAGGGTGGGCACATTCACACGCAGACACACGCTTTTGATTTGATCTTCTATCTACGCTTGACAAACTGAAACAATACGAATTGGTAAAGAGCGCTGCTAACTAAACTATCGCGTTGACCCACCCGGCCGCTAGACCTCCAGTGGTTGCGTGGGTGGGCACATTCACACGCACACTCACGCCTTTTGATTTGATCTTCTATCTACGCTTGACAAACTGAAACAATACGAATTGGTAAAGAGCGCTGCTAACTAAACTATCGCGTTGACCCACCCGGCCGCTAAACCTCCAATGGCTGCGTAGGTGGGCACATTCACACGCAGACACACGCTTTCTGATACGTTCTTCTATCTACGCTTGACAAACTGAAACAATACGAATTAGTAAAGAGCGCTGCTAACTAGACTATCGCGTTGACCCACCCGGCTGCTAAACCTCCAGTGGTTGCGTGGGTGGGCACATTCACACGCAGACACACGCTTTTGATTCGATCTTCTAACTACGCTTGACAAACTGAAACAATACGAATTGGTAAAGAGCGCTGCTAACTAAACTATCGCATTGACCCACCCGGCCGCTTAACCTCCAATGGTTGCATGGGTGGGCACATTCACACGCAGACACACGCTTTTGATTTGATCTTCTAACTACGCTTGACAAACTGAAACAATACGAATTGGTAAAGAGCGCTGCTAACTAGACTATCGCGTTGACCCACCCGGCCGCAAAACCTCCAGTGGTTGCGTAGGTGGGCACATTCACATGCAGACACACGCTTTTGATTTGATCTTCTATCTACGCTTGACAAACTGAAACGATATGAATTGGTAAAGAGCGCTGCTAACTAAACTATCGCATTGACCCACCCGGCCGCTTAACCTCCAATGGTTGCATGGGTGGGCACATTCACACTCAGACACACGCTTTTGATTCGATCTTCTATCTACGCTTGACAAACTGAAACAATACCAACTGGTTAAGAGCGCTGCTAACTAAACTATCGCGTTGACCCACCCGGCCGCTAAACCTCCAATGGTTGCGTGGGTGGGCACATTCACACGCAGACACACGCTTTCTGATACGTTCTTCTATCTACGCTTGACAAACTGAAACAATACGAATTGGTAAAGAGCGCTGCTAACTAGACTATCGCGTTGACCCACCCGGCCGCTAAACATCCAGTGGTTGCGTGGGTGGGCACATTCACACGCAGACACACGCTTTTGATTTGATCTTCTATCTACGCTTGACAAACTGAAACAATACGAATTAGTAAAGAGCGCTGCTAACTAGACTATCGCGTTGACCCACCCGGCCGCTAAACCTCCAGTGGTTGCGTGGGTGGGCACATTCACACGCAGACACACGCTTTTGATTTGATCTTCTATCTACGCTTAACAAACTGAAACGATACGAATTGGTAAAGAGCGCTGCTAACTAAACTATCGCGTTGACCCACCCGGCCGCTAGACCTCCAATGGTTGCGTGGGTGGGCACATTCACACGCAGACACACGCTTTTGATTTGATCTTCTATCTACGCTTGACAAACTGAAACAATACGAATTGGTAAAGAGCGCTGCTAACTAGACTATCGCGTTGACCCACCCGGCCGCAAAACCTCCAGTGGTTGCGTAGGTGGGCACATTCACATGCAGACACACGCTTTTGATTTGATCTTCTATCTACGCTTGACAAACTGAAACGATACGAATTGGTAAAGAGCGCTGCTAACTAAACTATCGCATTGACCCACCCGGCCGCTTAACTATCAATGGTTGCATGGGTGGGCACATTCACACACAGACACACGCTTTTGATTCGATCTTCTATCTACGCTTGACAAACTGAAACAATACCAACTGGTTAAGAGCGCTGCTAACTAAACTATCGCGTTGACCCACCCGGCCGCTAAACCTCCAATGGTTGCGTGGGTGGGCACATTCACACGCAGACACACGCTTTTGATTCCATCTTCCAACTACGCTTGACAAACTGAAACAATACGAATTGGTTAAGAGCGCTGCTAACTAAACTATCGCATTGACCCACCCGGCGGCTAAACCTCCAATGGCTGCGTGGGTGGGCACATTCACACGCAGACACACGCTTTTGATTCGATCTTCTATCTACGCTTGACAAACTGAAACGATACGAATTGGTAAAGAGCGCTGCTAACTAAACTATCGCGTTGACCCACCCAGCCGCTAAACCTCCAATGGCTGCGTGGGTGGGCACATTCACACGCAGACACACGCTTTTGATTTGATCTTCTATCTACGCTTGACAAACTGAAACAATACGAATTGGTAAAGAGCGCTGCTAACTAAACTATCGCGTTGACCCACCCGGCCGCTAAACCTCCAATGGTTGCGTGGGTGGGCACATTCACACGCAGACACACGCTTTTGATTCCATCTTCCAACTACGCTTGACAAACTGAAACAATACGAATTGGTAAAGAGCGCTGCTAACTAAACTATCGCATTGACCCACCCGGCCGCTAAACCTCCAATGGCTGCGTGGGTGGGCACATTCACACGCAGACACACGCTTTTGATTCGATCTTCTATCTACGCTTGACAAACTGGAACGATACGAATTGGTAAAGAGCGCTGCTAACTAAACTATCGCGTTGACCCACCCGGCCGCTAAACCTCCAATGGCTGCGTGGGTGGGCACATTCACACGCAGACGCACGCTTTTGATTCGATCTTCTAACTACACTTGACAAACTGTAACAATACGAACTGGTAAAGAGCGCTGCTAACTAAACTATTGTGTTAACCCACCCTGCCGCAAAACCTCCAAAGGCTGCGTAGGTGGGCACATTCACACGCAGACACACGCTTTTGATTTGATCTTCTATCTACGCTTGACAAACTCAAACAATACAAATCGGTAAAGAGCGCTGCTAACTAAACCATCGCGTTGACCCACCCGGCCGCTAAACCTCCAATGGCTGCGTGGGTGGGCACATTCACATGCATACACACGCTTTTGATTTGATCTTCAATCTACGCTTGACAAACTGAAACGATACGATTTGGTAAAGAGCGCTGCTAACTAAACTATTGCGTTGACCCACCCGGCCGCTAAACCTCCAATGGTTGCGTGGGTGGGCACATTCACACGCAGACACACGCTTTTGATTCGATCTTCTAACTACGCTTGACAAACTGAAACAATTCGAATTGGTAAAGAGCGCTGCTAACTAAACTATCGCGTTGACCCACCCGGCCGCTACACCTCCAATGGCTGCGTGGGTGGGCATATTCACACGCAGACACACGCTTTTGATTTGATCTTCTATCTACGCTTGACAAACTGAAACAATACGAATTGGTAAAGAGCGCTGCTAACTAAACTATCGCGTTGACCCACCCGGCCGCTAAACCTTCAATGGTTGCGTGGGTGGGCACATTCACACGCAGACACACGCTTTTGATTCGATCTTCTATCTACGCTTGACAAACTGAAACAATACGAATTGGTAAAGAGCGCTGCTAACTTGACTATCGCGTTAACCCACCCGGCCGCTAAACCTCCAATGGTTGCGTGGGTGGGCTCATTCACACGCAGACACACGCTTTTGATACGATCTTGTAACTACGCTTGACAAACTGAAACAATACGAATTGGTAAAGAGCGCTGCTAACTAAACTATCGCGTTGACCCACATGGCCGCTAAACCTTCAATGGTTGCGTGGGTGGGCACATTCACACGCAGACACACGCTTTTGATTTGATCTTCTAACTACGCTTGACAAACTGAAACAATACGAATTGGTAAAGAGCGCTGCTAACTAAACTATCGCGTTGACCCACCCGGCCGCTAAACCTCCAATGGCTGCGTGGGTGGGCACATTCACACGCAGACACACGCTTTTGATTTGATCTTCTATCTACGCTTGACAAACTGAAACGATACGAATTGGTAAAGAGCGCTGCTAACTAAACTATCGCGTTGACCCACCCGGCCGCTAAACCTCCAATGGTTGCGTGGGTGGGCACATTCACACGCAGACACACGCTTTTGATTCGATCTTCTATCTACGTTTGACAAACTGAAACAATACAAATTGGTAAGGAGCGCTGCTAACTAAACTATCGCGTTGACCCACCCGGCCGCTAAACCTCAAATAGTTGCGAGGGTGGGCACATTCACACGCAGACACACGCTTTTGATTCGATCTTCTATCTACGCTTGACAAACTGAAACAATACGAATTGGTTAAGAGCGCTGCTAACTAAACTATCGCGTTGACCCACCCGGCCGCTAAACCTCAAATGGTTGCGAGGGTGGGCACATTCACACGCAGACACACGCTTTTGATTCGATCTTCTAACTACGCTTGACAAACTGAAATAATACGAATTGGTAAAGAGCGCTGCTAACTAAACTATCGCATTGACCCACCAGGCCGCTAAACCTCCAATGGCTGCGTGGGTGGGCACATTCACACGCAGACACACGCTTTTGATTTGATCTTCTATCTACGCTTGACAAACTGAAACAATACGAATTTGTAAAGAGCGCTGCTAACTAAACTATCGCGTTGACCCACCCGGCCGCTAAACCTCCAATGGCTGCGTGGGTGGGCACATTCACACGCAGACACACGCTTTTGATTTGATTTTTTATCTACGCTTGACAAACTGAAACGATACGAATTGGTAAAGAGCGCTGCTAATTAAACTATCGCGTTGACCCACCCGGCCGCTAAATCTCCAATGGTTGCGTGGGTGGGCACATTCACACGCAGACACAGGCTTTTGATTCGATCTTCTATCTACGCTTGACAAACTGAAACAATACGAATTGGTAAAGAGCGCTGCTAACTAAACTATTGCGTTGACCCACCCGGCCGCTAAATCTCCAATGGTTGCGTGGGTGGGCACATTCACACGCAGACACACGCTTTTGATTTGATCTTCTATCTACGCTTGACAAACTGAAACAATACGAATTGGTAAAGAGCGCTGCTAACTAAACTATCGCGTTGACCAACCCGGCCGCTAAACCTCTATTGGTTGCGTGGGTGGGCACATTCACACGCAGACACACGCCTTTTGATTTGATCCTCTATCTACGCTTGACAAACTGAAACAATACGAGTTGGTAAAGAGCGCTGCTAACTAAACTATCGCGTTGACCCACCCGGCCGCTAAACCTCCAATGGCTGCGTGGGTGGGCACATTCACACGCAGACACATGCTTTTGATTCGATCTTCTATCTAGCTTGACAAACTGAAACAATACGAATTGGTAAAGAGCGCTGCTAACTAAACTATCGCGTTGACCCACCCGGCCGCTAGACCTCCAATGGCTGCGTGGGTGGGCACATTCACACGAAGACACACGCCTTTTGATTTGATCTTCTATCTACGCTTGACAAACTGAAACAATACGAATTGGTAAAGAGCGCTGCTAACTAAACTACCGCGTTGACCCACCCGGCCGCTAAACCTCCAATGGATGCGTGGGTGGGCACATTCACACGCAGACACTCGCTTTTGATTCGATCTTCTAACTACGCTTGACAAACTGAAATAATACGAATTGGTAAAGAGCGCTGCTAACTAAACTATCGCGTTGACCCACCAGGCCGCTAAACCTCCAATGGCTGCGTGGGTGGGCACATTCACACGCAGACACACGCTTTTGATTTGATCTTCTATCTACGCTTGACAAACTGAAACAATACGAATTTGTAAAGAGCGCTGGTAACTAAACTATCGCGTTGACCCACCCGGCCGCTAAACCTCCAATGGCTGCGTGGGTGGGCACATTCACACGCAGACACACGCTTTTGATTTGATTTTTTATCTACGCTTGACAAACTGAAACGATACGAATTGGTAAAGAGCGCTGCTAATTAAACTATCGCGTTGACCCACCCGGCCGCTAAATCTCCAATGGTTGCGTGGGTGGGCACATTCACACGCAGACACAGGCTTTTGATTCGATCTTCTATCTACGCTTGACAAACTGAAACAATACGAATTGGTAAAGAGCGCTGCTAACTAAACTATCGCGTTGACCCACCCGGCCGCTAAATCTCCAATGGTTGCGTGGGTGGGCACATTCACACGCAGACACACGCTTTTGATTTGATCTTCTATCTACGCTTGACAAACTGAAACAATACGAATTGGTAAAGAGCGCTGCTAACTAAACTATCGCGTTGACCAACCCGGCCGCTAAACCTCTATTGGTTGCGTGGGTGGGCACATTCACACGCAGACACACGCCTTTTGATTTGATCCTCTATCTACGCTTGACAAACTGAAACAATACGAGTTGGTAAAGAGCGCTGCTAACTAAACTATCGCGTTGACCCACCCGGCCGCTAAACCTCCAATGGCTGCGTGGGTGGGCACATTCACACGCAGACACATGCTTTTGATTCGATCTTCTATCTAGCTTGACAAACTGAAACAATACGAATTGGTAAAGAGCGCTGCTAACTAAACTATCGCGTTGACCCACCCGGCCGCTAGACCTCCAATGGCTGCGTGGGTGGGCACATTCACACGAAGACACACGCCTTTTGATTTGATCTTCTATCTACGCTTGACAAACTGAAACAATACGAATTGGTAAAGAGCGCTGCTAACTAAACTACCGCGTTGACCCACCCGGCCGCTAAACCTCCAATGGATGCGTGGGTGGGCACATTCACACGCAGACACTCGCTTTTGATTCGATCTTCTAACTACGCTTGACAAACTGAAACAATACGATTTGGTAAAGAGCGCTGCTAACTAAACTATCGCTTTGACCCACCCGGCCGCTAAACCTCCAGTGGTTGCGTGGGTGGGCACATTCACACGCAGACACACGTTTTTGATTTAATCTTCTATCTACGCTTGACAAACTAAAACAATACAATTTGGTAAAGATCGCTGTTAACTAAACTATCGCGTTGACCCACCCGGCCGCTAAACCTCCAGTGGTTGCGTGGGTGGGCACATTCACAGGCAGTCACACAACTTTGATTTGATCCATTGACTAAGCATGAAAAACGGAAACAATACGAAATGCTAAAGATCGCTGCTAACGAAATTATCGCGTTGTCCCACCAGGCCGCTAAACCTCCAATTGTTGCATGGGTGGGCATATTCACATGCAGACACACGCTTTTTGATTCGATCTTCTAACTACGCTTGACAAACTGAAACAATACGAATTGGTAAAGAGCGCTGCTAACTAAACTGTCTCGTTGACCCACCTGGCCGCTAAACCTCCAATGGTTGCGTGGGTGGGCACATTCACACGCAGACACACGCTTTTGATTCGATCTTCTAACTCTGCTTGAAAAACGGAAATGATATGAATCGGTAGAGAACCCTGCTTACTAAATTATCGCGTTGTCCTACCCGGCCGCTAAACCTCCAATGGTTGCGTGGGTGGGCATATTCACTGGCGGACACTTGCTGTTCTGATTCGATCTTCTAGCTACGCTTGAAAAACGGAAATGATATGAATCGGTAGAGAACTCTGCTTACTAAACTATCGTGTTGACCCACCCGGCCGCTTAACCTCTAATGGTTGCTTGGGTGGACACTGTCTCTTGTGGACATAGGCTTTATCTTAATCTGTAGCTGACACCGAAAATGTACTAACGAGGTTTCCCTAAGGACAAAATTTAGTGGACATACTGGAAATACTTTGGACATTGTAATTTTTGTAGTATATTTTTGATTGCATACCTGAATTTTTTAAACATATATATTTTTTTGTAGCTTAGCGTGTTTTGTTTTTTGACTGAGTTGCGCTTCTGGGTCATCACTCATCAAGGAATGATGCATTGTAGTACCTGTAGTGTACGTAATAACCAACGTGAAAAAAGTAAATGACACTACATGTTATTGATCAGTACACTGCAGATGCGAAGAGATACACATGCATTTAAATGTATTTGAAAAATTAGTCAAGAAAATATTTTCAAGAAGTTACATACCTTCGGTTATGTTTTAACGCTCTTGCTTCTCATTTCAGATATTCTTTTTATAAAAATCAGCTTCAGGCACCCGCTTTAAACACGTGGGAAATAAATCCCAAGGACCGCGTCATTGTGCGCACACACTCTTGAGATGGAAGGGACAATTACCCAAACTGCCCTTATGAGGGTGGGGGGAGGGAGTTGTTTGCACAACCTTATTCAAATGCAAAGTCTACCCACGATAAGCGATGAGTTCACTATTGCACGTGACATACTTCTAGGACGGCCGTGGGATTGGCGCTACGTGTGTGTGTGTTAGTGTAAGTGTGTGTTTCCCCCAAAATAGCTCGCTTAGCGCGGGCAGTGCCGCACCGCAATCATAGCATGTTGCTGGACGGTCTCGACATTCTGCGTTGGCGCTTAATTGAGCGCACTGAAACTAATGTGTCTACGGATCTGACACAATATTGGAGCTAACCGGTTAAGGCTCAGACGATAAACGCGAAGGACTAATTAAATAACTATAGCGCTGACTATATAGGCAGTTCGACTAGCGCATTGTCTGGCTCAGTAAGACTAGCTGTTTTTAGCAAGGCTCGAGCCTTACCAGAATGGATTCTTTCTAATCGGATTCCTTTGATTCTCCCCCTAGAGGATTTCATAGTGACTACATTGCTCAGTAGGTCACTCAGTCGTGGATACAGGGGTCATGGAAATACATAACATTTAAGCACGGAAATTTTACAGAATACGTATAACTCGCAGAGAATTTGCCATTTTCACCGGCATTATACCTTATCTAAAACCTTAGCCAGAATTGCAAAGGCTTCCACTCTGTGATAATTGACTCACTATCATGTATAGCAAACTTAATTACTCGGCAGAAGTTCAGGGCCTGCTGTCCAGTATGTGGAAAAACTGGCGAGCAGGTTAGCCTCCGGTCCACTTCCTTGGACAATACTAATAATAATAATAATAATAATAATAATAATAATAATAATAATAATGACTACAATGACTACAATGCGAATGGGGGGTGGGGTCATGGGGGCTGTGGCCAAGGGGGGTGGGGTCGAACGTGGTTCTTGCTCCTAGCTACGTTGCCTACTATGTACGGGGCAAGGGTGGCATCTCGTCTGGAACTCGGACTGGCGCTAGACTGCAAGGGCAAGAGAAGAGACACCCAAGAGTGCTAAGGAGCAATGCTACCCAAGGCGCAATGCATCCACCCAGGTGAATTTATCAGTAATTAGACATCCTCCGTTCAACCATCAGTTCGGTGAACATTTGCAAGAGTGATACACTCTATATTTGAGCTAAAATGCATCCTATGTGCCAGCTAGTGGGCAACTTTGTTTGAAAGACAGTAGAGTATGCAAACTCTTTCTAACGTCAGCCTTATCGCGAAGCTTGCGGCAAAGAGCCGACATGACACAATCAAGAACACAAAATTGAAACAAGACATGAAATACCGAGCTGAAAGTAAACGTGTGTCCCCTGTGTAGCGTCAATCCCACAACCTGCCCTTCACTTAACTTCACTCTTATGATCTTGATGATGCTGATATCTTGAGGTCCGTGTCCACTGATAGGTGACCTCGAAGGACAAGGGGGCTTCTGCACACCCTTGACGCAACGGGAAGGCATCGGTGATCTTCGAGGATGTCCAGCTTGAGCGCTGTCTTCGTTGCTGAGGGCGACTAACTGATCCTGAAATGGACAGGAATTCATGGAGATATTGAAGGGTGTCAGATATCTACTCAATTGCTCATGTAATCTTACTCGTCGATGAATGTCTTGCAGGGTCCAACCTAGAAGGAAAACAACTTGCACGAAGAAAGAAGTCTTTGAAATTTTGTCAGACTTCCAGGAACTTTCCCGCCAATGACTTGGAATAAATTAAATTTGTTCTGTGAAAATGCAAAACCACCTCAGAAATGCATAATATCTGAAATTGCAAAACTGTTTCAAATTATAGTAGTTTGGACCGGTTTGTTTCGAAGACTGCGCCTTACCCCCCCCCCCCCCCCCCCCCTCCCCCCTCCCCTCTTCGCCAAAGGAAAGCCTGACTTTCGAGAAATTCAAAGCAAACCTGGTCATGATTCCAAAGATCACAGAATATTTTACAATTCATACCTTAGGTCGATAGATTTTGTCGATTTTTAAAAATTAATACCTAAACTTGCCAAAATCTTTAATAATTTACTCAATTTTTGGCTCGAGATACAAAATTTACACCCAGTCACACACAATCATTGCGCGTCAAAATTAGCCAGTGTTCGAAGAATGTTAAGAGTTGCCCAGAAATGCCCCACTAAATAAAATATCAAAGCTACCTAATTGCTCCAGTACCAAACCCTAAAATGGATATATAAATTAATTTCTTCCAAAAGAAATACATTCCTCAAAACATCACTGATAAATTCAAATAAAGTTTACCAGCCTTATACTTAAGCTAAGAACCTACTTAGCTTAGTATACCATAGTATACCGTCCTACCAACCATTTCGTGTATTGCAGCGCTGAGGATAATCATTGCATACCATTCCTACCTGCAATGCAAAGAGTGAGACAGTAAAGGAAGACTGGACTTTGGAAATAGATGTTTAATGAATTATTGGTTTCCAGTTTAGTGGTGTTTAGAAAGTTAATATTATAACGATTCGACAAATGATGTGGCTGTTTAAAAGTATTGTCTATAATTAACGCGTCATCGGAATGAAGGACTATGGTTTAAATTTTAATACTTAAAAAGCTAAGGAAATGGATTTTTGCATTTTTAAATGTTTGAATCATAGTGGCATTGATTAACAATGGTGGGTGGGTATCTGGCTGAGACAAGGCTGCGAACGGGGCTCTACCTAGGAGAGAAATATTAAGGTAAGGGAAAAAATAGCATTTTATTTGCTTGGGTAATCTAAATGGCAAACTTATATTTTTTTTTCTTAACTTTAATATCAAAAAATATCAATATTACAATAAGGAGAATTTGCATTTATTGATAACGCTATAATTTTAATTTATTTGTAGAAAGCTCTGTTATTTCGACATTCTATTAGCTCAGCATAGTTATTAGGTATAAAAATGTTACATCGGTACTGATTGGTCTCGATCGTACTCGTTGATAATCTTTGAAACCAAGAATGGTAAAACCACAGTTATGTAATTGCAGTGCTGTCGATGACCTTCAGATAACGGATGTCAATGGAAAAAGAACCTGGTCGTTTGATAACCTCGGGCCTGCCGCCTGAGGGACCTGAGTGGAACTAAAAGATTGTGCGGAAATTAGTTTCGATTTTGCGATGGTTTGTTCAAGACAGAAGACCAAAGGAGCGAGCAGTTGGATCTGAGTAGCAACAGAGATGATTAGGATTGCACACTTTCCTTGCCAAGGAACAAGAATCTGGCCGGAGCGGATTCGAGGTCAGCAGCCGCGAATGGGTCTGGGTGGAAGGAACCATTTCTTACAGATATTAGTGATTACGTTGCAATAAATGGAACTAGACAGAGGAACAAGAACAGGAACGAGAAGCTGGATTACACTGGAACCTCTGGCCGGTAGCTTCCGTTTCGTAGATTAAATGTGTCTGGTTGGGAACAGAGTTGATTCGGCAGGATTTTGCACAGAGCGATACAACAGCCACTAGGATGAGATACAAAGCCAACCGTCAGCTTATTAATCTGAAACTCACCAGAAATTTTTTCATTTATTTTCACTCACATATGCGTCACAAAACTTCTGTTTAGTTTTTAAATTTACTAGTTACTATACTGTAATAATATTTTTGCACAGATATTGATATCAAATTTTAGATGCAATGGTAAAAGAATTTTGCTCTTTCAAGATGCAAATTTGTATTTTATAAATTGTACAAATGGAAGCAGCTCAGATGAAATTTATAAGTAAAGAACCGGGTAAATATAAGTTACTAAAATTTATTAAGTAGGTATTGAGAAAAATGTAAAAGAGGAGAGGCTTGGATTTAAAATGGGAAAAAAAAGACACCAAGACAGATTTGTAATATTGAATTGAAAAAGAGGAAGAGGTAGACCAAGAGAAAGGTGGACAGAAAAAGTAAAATGTATGACAGACGTAAGAGGAAAAAAATGTGTGAAGAGGTAGAAAATAAAAATAAAAATCGAGATCTTTAATTTCAAACGAGAAAGAAGAAGAAGATGACGAAGAAGATGATAGTAATGAATTACATTAGACATTTTTTTAAATTAAAATGATATTAAGTAACTCGAAACAACCTGACTACCGCTAATAGCAACAATTTAGCACTGAGTGTGAATCATTCACAGATCGCTGCCTGTACATTTTACGAGTCCAGCGTGCTAACAATGACCACGCAATGATCACTAAAACCGCTGTGAATTACAACCCAAGATGCCTTCTGCCGAGCCGCAGCCGCCGGTCCGAAAAGATTCTATGTGCGATCCGTACAGCCTCCTTCTGTAAACAGTGTGGAAACATTTCACCTTCTTTACGCACGTCGGACCCTGCGGATTGTCTGGAACTGGATCCTGGAAAGAAATTGATCTGCATCGAAACTTAATAGGATCCCGATTTGAAATCCGGCTTAGATTCTGGAATGTAAGGACTGAAATGAATCGGAAGGAATGCTGAGATCATGCGTCGGAACAAACTCTCTGCTGGACGGCAGGCTGGTCTGGATTCTGGAACGATCACCCATGGAATGTCCCAGAATAAGATGCCCAGGATCAGAATGACGTGCTCTCTTGAGAAAGGCTGACCTGGATATCGGAAGAAGCGGACTGGAGTTGCGAGGATGGAAGAGATTGTGTTACTGAAATCAGGTTTTCAGGATAGGTACCTACATAGGTAGGTACTTATTACATACTTATTACCTACATACTTATTAGGTTTAGATATAAGTTCATCTCTGATATGTCGACTAGTTATAAATAAGATCATATTATAAGTATACCTGTCTGTAAACCATGTGTAAGCAAGGTAACTAATGACAATAAAATAAAATAAAATCAATAAAATCACAAGATGTCAGGACAAGTACATTGTGGTCTGGGGCTACAACTGCTATTAAACATTGCTGATACTTACTACTGCCTTTTTCAGACACCAGTTCATCACTCTGATCAGCTGTTGTCTAAAAAATTATGTTTATAGATCCAATCTATAGATTTTTATACCACTTGCAGAAATGAATTATGAAAAAAGGGGAGCAGGAAGACCAAGAGAGATGGATTGATCAAGTGAAGTAAGAGGAGAGAACTAGGAAGAAGTATTTAACACAGAAAAATTGTGGAATAGTGAGGAAAGGTGGATGGAGTTGACAATTTAATAGAGAAGAGGAAGATGAAGAAATGCCTAGTTGGAGATTATTGAAAAAGTAAAGACTTGTGTATAAGGTGGCTTGGTGTGAACTCATGGCAAGGAAGCTTTTATATAGGTGTTATATGCACCTCTCTACTGGTTTTAGGTAAATGAAAAGAGACAAAAAAGATACCTAAAAATATATATATATATCCATTGATAAGAACTGAAATGAATATGAGTGTAGAAGTGGCATTGTGTACTTTGGAAGGTGGATACGTACCAGTGAATGTTCCTGCGCCCTGCGTTGAAAGTTGCCGTAAGATGTTTTCAAACATATGATTGGAATGTTTGCTGCTTCAAGTTGGCCCGTTGTTGCACTAGGCGTGCCTAGGAACATTGCTTCTTCCCAATCTATGGACAGACGGAAAGTTCATGATGCATAGACTAGGTACAAAGAATATAAATTGTCTTATGATATCCAAATGGGCCAGTGAAAAAAAGGGAAATAATTCTTATTCATCCGCTTTCCTTCAGTTCGAATATATTTGTGGATTCAGAAATTGATTCTTTTTAAACAGCATTTATTTGATAAACATTTAACAGAACTTAAGAAACTAGAAACTCTCTAATTAGTCTTCATGAAATGGCTTTACCGTTCATGAATTTCACACAAGTTCCCACAGACATTCCAAAAGGTGTAATTCCTCTTATTTCCAACCCCTAATGACTCCCACCCATCCGGATTAGCCTTCAGCATGAGTTTTGGTATATAGTATCAGTGGTTAATTTTTAACAAGATAGGCATAGGTACGGTTAGCCCTCGTAAATTTAAAAAAGATTACATCATTTTCCAAAAACTACAGAAAATGATGTGGGATTCGTAAATTTTCAGTCTCTCTTGGGTCTATCACATGTTCAGTCATTTTGAATGTGTAATCAGAAAAAAGGGACAGGTTTGTGCACACCTTTGTTTCTCTTTGAAAAAAATGTGTTTGATTAGTGTAATCATAATGATATGGAAAACACAAAAGATTTCAAAAGAAACCACACATGAGTTTTAGCACATCGTTAAGCAGCGTAAACCCGGCACAGAACTACTGGCACCGCTCACACTACGTACCGCCAGCTCCGATGCTTTCTCCACAGTTCACGTCGACCCGCAAGATGACTTTGGTCTGTCAGAGCGAATTTTTGATACGCTCAATTCTGAAGTTGGGTTGCCCTTGGATTCTTTGGCCGAAGTCGAGTGCGTCAGTCAGCATGGTGAAGACATCTCCGCAATCTGTAGACAAACGGAAACCATTAGACAATCGGTGACATTCTTTGCCTGCCTTTGCATTGGTTCGAGATCTAGATGCCAGCTGGATGGGGGAATCCGAAGACCACAGTATTCGAGAATGGTCAACAATAAATCAAATCAAAAGCAATTTACACTATAAGTACTACATAATCGAATAAAATATAAAATGATTGGTTTCCAGCTTCACTATTAAGCTGGAGAGTAAATCACCCCCTGGCCCTCTCCACTCTAAAAAAAACGTGGCCATATAATACAGTAATTTTACTGTTGCTCAAATTTTTGGGCATTATTTTATTGTTGGGAAATATTTCTGGTTCCCAAACAAAACAAAAATTATTGAACCTCGCCTGATTTAGGAAGGCAAAAGAGCCCGATCGCTTCACATTGCAAAATGGAGCAAATTTTCCTTGCAAAAAAGTAAAATTAAACTTGCAATTATTTCAATACGGAATTTTGGGATCCAAAGGGAAAATCGATCAACAATTGGCCGATAGAAGAAAAAAAAGATTACCAACATTGCTGATAGATACGAAACGCGTGGAAAAAGCCTTCTTTTAATAGCCTATTATAAAAGTATATATCTAACCTACCTGTTGCAACATGGTTAACCATAGGCATCAAGAGGTCCGATACTAGTTTACCAATACAAAGGGAAATTAATGAGAGAATGAAGATAATTTGTTGATAATATCGTAGGAAAACTGATAACAGTTACTTGCGATGGGCATTGGTCGCGATTTATGAGGTGATAACACAAAAAATTGAGTTTTCAAACAGCCAGATATAAAAGACAACGTTTTTTGGCGCAAAATGGCGTTTTTCAACATGATTTAGCATATTTTCACTGCTTGCAAGACAAAAATATGTATTAATGCGCCAATGGCCACCCGCACTACCTGTGTTTTGGCGAATGAATTGGCAATCTAGAAAAACTGTTTTCTTATTTAGTCGATAGGTAAATTATTACTTGTGTCGTTTATGCAATAGTATTAGATAATAAAATCAATTCGCCCATGTCCAGTCCGTCACCAGCAGAAAAAAACCTCGGCAAAAAGCGACCTTCCCTGCGAACAGCAACGTCCATTGGCCAGCCCTGTCGCTTTTAGGCAAAGCGAGACCAAACGAGTTTAAAGGTTTTCGACGAAATAAAAGTGGCCAGAGCATGCATTATTCGATCGAGTCGTGGAGAAACCATTGCCGAAACTTACGGGATTGCATTGATCGTGTTTCAAGAGGCGATTGCACTAATTTTTGCATTTTTGCCAGACAATTCCTCGGATAACGCCGACTGCCGTTTGATGTCGGTGGTCATAAAATGGCGATTTTTTTTCCATTTTCGTGCGGGCGGAAGTTGGATTATTTTTAGAGCTTATCAAAAAAATAGTCCCAACAATGGCGATGGAATTTCAGAATTAAATTTTCAGATTTTCTATTTAACCCCTTAAAAATAAGGACGATTCCTTATGACCGAAAAACTTTCCCATTGAGCCATTGCCATTTCCCTAAATCGTCTCCTTACTAACGGTACGAGAAGATCGAGAAAAGTGCCTGCCTAACTTGCGCATAAGACACCCATTAGCTCGATGCGACCTCCGTGTTGTAGGCCAAACTAATTTTCGCGTTACAAAATAAAATGTCAAATGTCAAATGTCAAACCTCAAACCTCGAATGTCAAACATCGATAAAACCATGCAGGACAAGATGACACTTCTCGGGAAAGCATTTTGTGGCTATTTTCGGGGTTAAAGCATGTATTCCTTCAAATTACAGGCGAGCAAAATTCTTACCTTGGTGTCCATTGCGCGGCCTGCAGAGAAAGACCGCCTAAATGCGACCAAGAACGGAAGTAGGGACCGCGGACGCCTTCTAAACACTCTGTTCTCATGTCAACCTCGGCCTCGGCCCCAAAGGCGGTGGATGGTAAAAAAAAAGCGACAAATTACCGACAATTTGGGTAGATTTGGGACTCACACATCTCAAAATATAATGCTAAATAAATTCCACACTTTGAGCTCTTCTCGAAAATGTTTACCGCATAATGATGATGGCCGAACTTTCTGGCCGTCTTTAGAGCCAATGGTTTGAGCCAATTTGATAACCTACCATCCTATACAGACACCAATCACATAGTACAGGAATACATGTTTTGAAATAAGACCGATGAGGTTTCAACTTTACGTGGCACAATGAATTTAAGTATAGAGAAGATGGTACGTGAGCACTGAACAGAGAGAAGTATCATCAAGCAACAACCCATCTCTGTGAACTATGGTTTGCTGGCGCTTACTATACCTATTGCTAATATAGATATTGACAAATGTCATTTTTCATTATTTGGTTTTGGTATAGCTATCACATCTTATCACTAGCAATCTAACATGCAATTTCAAGTTTTTAGGTTTGCGATGCCCAGAAAGCTGCCAAACGAATATTAGGTTACTCCAGGATATGGGTAGTAGGTAAGTATATTCTGCACACATACAATACTACTGGCATTTAGAGAGTATGACTCACCGTAGATTAAAGATTGTAGATTAATTGTAGCTTAATCCAGCTCAGGGCGATTTATCTGCATAAAGTCGTGTCACATTGACCGTATTCAATAAGCTATCGTTAAAAAGTTGGTACACACATTATGATGGCATGCTACAGTATTGGAAGCGTGGGAAAGATTTCGAGCTACCACCGCTCGGTCAACCCGGTCAAAGCCAGTCGGCGAACTGAACTGATTCAGTCACGTCAATATCTCATAGTCTCAACTCGCATCTGCGAACGCATGATGACACAAGAAATTGCTAGAAAGAACCTAAACTTTGCACGACAATTTGAATTGCACACGGTGGTGTTTTGCTGAGTGCTTCAGTGGCGAGTGCATGGGGTGAGATGTGTAGGCGCCCTGACCTCATTCTCGTGTCATCTCGTCGCTCGTATGATGCAGCGGAACTCCTAAGACCATCCAGATTGATCCAGATCATAGGCAGTGTTGAGTGTTGACATCTTATTTTGATTTGTAGTTTGATTTTATTTTATACGTACAAAAAAACTAGACACTTTGAATTTCAAAATTTCTAACATATAAAAACTCAATTTTGCACGATGTATTTTTAAGATTGGTTTGTACCAACTGATAGTTAAGGTTTAACTATTAGTTAAATTTAATTATTATTTAGCTCTAGACGGCTTTGCATGAGTTGCTAACTAATAGTTATGTTTTAACTAATATAGTTAAGCTTAACTATCATTTGGTACAACCCAATCTAAATAGCTTTTTCATGATTTGGGAGGAGCATGTCCCGTAAAAATATTGTTAATTAAGGTATTAGGTAAAACTAATAGGTATTATTTATAGGCAAGGGAACATAAAATGGATTAGTTCGTGCCAGCATCAGTCCATGCTGTATTCGTCTAGCTATATCAATGCGTATCAATGCGTCTTGCATACCTCTCGATGCATTGTAATTTGTACATTAGTATTGTCGCACGACAGCATGCATACAACGTGTTGGGACTTGGGGCTAAGGCTAGGTAATCAAAGTTTTAAGCTCTCTAAGCATTATAGGAACAATCTTTTAACAGTCCCTTCTAAGTTCTAAACTAGGTTATTGGTAAACGCTATACTTATCGCTGTGAAGGATGAGCGAATTACCAAGAGACATACACCTCTATTTTTAAGAGTGACGTACACGAAGTATTGAATAATTCTTTAAAACAGCCAAAAAAATCGCAAACTCAATACAAGAATGCGTTTAAAAATTGGATGAAACTTTTGGATTTGAGATTTTTAAGAGATGATTATCAATGGGGTCAACATATTGTGCTCATGTTGAAGTTGAACACACTCATGAGAATCAAAATTTTGATAGAAACGAAACATTTCGAAACATTTCGACGATCTGGTACAAAAACGAACCCGATCTTAGTTGAAAGATTTCGACAAAATTTCGTGAAAATGTCATCCAATTCGGTCCAGAAAGTAAAAGAAACAATCTTATATTTTTGCTTGCTTTGCTCGCTCATCCAACTATAAATAGGTTGGTTTCGTAATAGTAATATCAAATCATTCACCAACACCCTGTTTTTGTGGCCTGGTGTCACAACCTATGAGTCGTTAAATTCAAAAACCACAAATCCTGTAGGTCCATAATTAGACACAAAAAAATATTCTTTTGTGTTCATTAAGGATGTTGCGATTGCCGGTGGTTTATTGACGCTGATCCACACAGGATGCTGACAAAGTCGTCGAACAAGATATATATATAGGGCAAGGAAAGAAAATCCAGGTCCTTCAGTTGTCTCGCCAACGCCGATCGAGATGGGTCTGCCTGTTGGGCTCCTGATCGCAGCCTCCGTTGCCGTCATCCTGGCCCCTTCACACCCAGGGGTGCACGGTGAGTATGCAACACAGTGTCAGACTGGCTAGCAAAGGTACATTGGCGATACAGGCTTGGAGCCCCAAAAACATACCCGGGGCCCAGTCGTTACTTTGAGTTTGAGGGACCCTTTCCCAAAACATTTTGAAGTCGTCTTGTCTTTTTAAGGTGGAATATTTTGATATTTGCTTTTTGTCCCAAATAAACCCTTAGTTAAATTTGTCAAAGCGCGTTGTCATTTAATTTTCTGGGGGCCCCAGTACCCCAGAAAACCGGGGGTCCCGGCAAACTTTCTTAGGTGTGGGAACCAGTCATCAGTTCTATTTAGCGTATTATCTGTGCTTATTATATTTACACACACATAGAAAGAAAAGCCAAGTCAACATTTGGTCGCAGGTGCGTTGACTCCCGGTCGGATGGGAGACGAGTCCTATCTGAAGGTCATCGTGAAGGGCACCATGTCGATGATGACAGACTCCGAGAAGAAGGAGATGAGCGCGGCCCAAAAACAGGACTCAAAGGCAGAGAAAATGAAGCCGCAGTTTCGTGCCGAGATCTCGGAACTTCCGGATACTCTCGACTGCTTCGGGCTGCCGTCGTGGATAGCGAAGCCGATCCGGAAGTGGTTCGCACCGCAGTCGAGCAGTGGGGTCAACACGCATTTCTTCCTGTCCACGAGGTGAGAATGAAATACAAAGCTTGTAAGAGAGCATATTATCCTAACATGTTTTTGGAGACTTATCGTTTCTAAAGACTCGGCTGTGGATTCAGAGAAGTATCCCCGTGCCACAGGAGCAACAGGTTGCAAACGAAGGTGCCATGGGGCAGTGATGCTTCCCTGGCTGATCTTCCTGGGTTCGACTCCAATCGTCGGACAGTGGTCATCGTGCACGGCTTCCTGGCTGGGGGCAACGAGCAGTGGGTAGTGGACATGACAAACGCCATCCTCGACAAAGTGAGCAGTTGCTTCAAATAATTGTAATGTTTGAAGAAATCCACGTTATGTATGGCTTTGGATTTCATGTTGGATGGGGAATCAGCATCACACATATTGTTTTTGGTAACGATGATGCTGCTGTATCTCATGAGACTTCTAAAGGGTTTAAAAACCGAGTCGACAGAGTCACTTAAGAGGGAAGTAAACGGTTGTCGTTTTGGTCGATTTTCGCATAAATTTCGCGCTTTCGCACCGAGCGCGGGCTCAGTGTCAGTGTGCATTCAGTGTCGACTCTGCATTTGGGTCTATGGCTTCATTCGCATCCTCCACGATTTTACATTCAGCTTCATGAATTAATGAATTATGGGGTAATTAGCGGTAGGTCAGCTTCGAGGTTTTTGTACTCACGCCCATAGGTTCACCTAGGTACACTACTCAAAACACCTACATTTCCAGCTACACATAAGAATATTTTCGACCATACTTCGTTAAACACCTAGAGTGTCAAAGGCCCTGAAATTGGCCTTGGTCGCATCCCCGCCCAACTGACAAGCGGCGCCCTTGGCCTTGACCTCTCTTTGACTTACAGATCGACGCCAACGTGTTCGCCGTCGACTGGAGCGGAGGCGGGGCGTCGTGGAAGTTCTGGAAATCCATCGCCAACACCAAAGCCACCGGCAACGACATGAAAAGGTGCACAACGACTATGATTGAATTAAAATTTTATCAGGAAAAGAGTTACAATCGTCATAGAGAACTTAGAACGATGTATAATGGCTATTCTACCGATATCACAAGGCGACATAGCATGAAACGTTCCATTTGAGCCACTGCTACTCGAGGCCTTAATTGGAAAGATGGACCATATAGCGTCCTCTCAACGCCCTCCTCGTGCCGCCCATGGAATTGTGATATCTAACGATGCCTCTTCGCGGCGCGTCCGAGCGCTAAGCCTTGTCGGTGTGCGCAGGTTCATGGAGCAGCTGATCAACGAGGCCGGACTGCGCACGGACGACCTTCACTTGGTGGGACACAGCCTCGGGGCGCACATCTGTGGCTTCGTGGCGCGCTCGATCGGGAAAGTCTCGCGCATCACAGGTGCACGACGCCCCTATCTGCCCTTGTCGACAACAGGAACCCCCCCGAAGTGCCTCTATGGGGTCGATCGCTGTCTCTTGCATTTTGTATACACAAAAACGACTTTTTAATTGTGAAGGCCTTCTCCCCTGATACCCATTTCTCGTCTAGGGCAACAATTCTCTTCTATAATGCCTTCAATTTGACTTTCTTCTTCTTCGTCTTCGTCTCTCGTGTCTCAATCTATCCTTGCCTCCCTTTAAACTGTCCTTTATGATTGAGCTCTTTGCTTTTGGCAACGCGCCGCTAAGCTTGGAAGGTTCTCAGGTCTGGACCCGGCGCAGCCCTGCTTCCAAAACAAGGACACCCGCATGGCCTTGGACCGGTCGGATGCTGAGTTTGTTGACGTCATCCACACCAACGGCCGGATGGTGAGCAAGCTGGGCATAGGTCTGCCCTACAATTTAGGTACGTATATATACAATACTCTTCCATACAAAAGGCATATTTTCTTAAATTATCTGGAGTAATAAATCACGAAATATACCGAAATCATCCAGTGGTGTTGACTAAAATAAAGAAAATGTCCACGTACAGGAACTGATATAACTGCAATATTGCAGCATACATTGAGACACTCGCCTTTACCGCAGCGTCTCGGAATAATAAAACTTCTGCAATTTATGTCGTATAACCGCCACATCTTACTTGTTGTTTAACGTTCTCTTTCTCTTTCACACTCACTACTTCTTCGCGCATCATGTCACTGTCTGACGCCCTTATATCTGCAGGTCATTCGGACTTCTACCCCCACGGCGGGATGGTGCAGCCCGAATGCGAACTCGAGAAGAGGGTGTCGTCGTGGAAGCTCTTCTTCTGGAAGCTGTTCCACCCGGACTCGTACATGCTGTTCAAGAGTCAGTACCAAAACAATGCACAATACCTTAAACCTAAATTTGTTTAGCCTTGGCTTTGGAAGAGCACGAGATGTCACACTCGCACAGACTGTCGAGTTGCTGGTTTTTGCTGCACTCCCACCCTCAAAGTATACTGATCCCCGATTAGAGAACCTTCGGTCCAATAGACACACACTAGTTCAACGATACAGCATGCAAACCACTCGGTCGTCAACAACGAACCTTACCCAAGTCCTAACTGTCTCCTCTCACCACGCACAGAGATCTCCGAGGCGATCTGCAGCCACGGGCGTGCTTACGCCCTCTTCACCGAGTCAGTCAAGTCCACGTCGTGCTTCTTCTGGGGCCATCCGTGGGACATGCGCACTCAGTCAGAGCATGCTGTCTTCGAGCGACCGTGTGACATGAGCCACTGCTCCGAGATGGGGTACAACAGCGACCTCTATCCGGCCAGGGGAGGCTTCTTCGTCAAGGCCACGGACGCTCCGCCGTATTGCGGTATGTTTACAGTTTTGATTGTATTGCGTTTTTGGTCACATTTTCACTACTTTAGGTCTTATTCCCGAATGAATGTATAGCTGGTGGTTCAAGATAACTGAATCCAGCCGCTCTGTGACAGCACCAGTGGTTAATTTGTAACAATATAGGTGGGTAAGCCCTCATAAATTTAAAAAAGATTTATCATTTCCAAAAACCACGGAAAATAATGTGAAATCAACGCCAAATATACACCGACGGACCGCAATACAAACAAACAACATTTATTAGCAGAAAATACACTAATCTTTACGTCACTATGCCTATAGTTGACATTGTTTATTAAATGTATTATGTTTATTACAAATACAACAAATTTACTCAAGTCATGAATATTTATCTATAAATTTCGCTTTTTGATATGGGTCCCACCTTTGGGAAAGTATTTTCGTCAACAGCTGTGGGAGTTTCGTGTTTCAACCAAAAATCCGGGCTGGACTACGATTTTTTATTGCATGATTGGTACCAGAGGGCGTAATCAGCGTCTGCCTAGCAGTGCAAAATCATAAATGTTCTACATTTAGCATGTCTCATTCATTGAGTAACTAGAAACAATCCACTCAATATCTAGAATGTATTTATTCCATTTGCCTATTGTCGCATTGCTCTTTCTGCACTGCCTGACAATAGGGTAGCAGCGGGTTATACGATAGACTTTGGTTGAGCAGATATTCCAGAGAATCTACGAATACGCTGTAAGCCAAGCTATCCTTACAGGTCACAACTCTTTCAGTTTGAGTTTTATTCAGAAATTTTTAAATATTTCTCAATCACCGATGCAAACCGTAGAAGAAGTTGCCAGACTGCAAAATGAGACATGCGTTTGGTACATAGACAAGAAGAGGTGCGTAAGCGCGCTTACCCACAGAAAATAGGTGGGTAAGCTGGCTTACGTGAGCTTACGCCCAAATTAACCACTGGACAGCACCTCTGACTCTCTGTCTATCCTGCTTTGGGCGTACGCGTGCCTCTACCTCATGCCAATCGACAAGCGGAACGGGGGGAGACACACCTCTAGATAGAGATCATAGATAGGGGCATACCAGTAAAATGAATACGTGCCAAGCAACAATCAACGTCAGTGACAAGGTTGAACCATGCATCCATTTATCTTTGTAGTCTATTTAAAAACATTAATGATAATGTTCGTTAACTTGCAGTTGCATCTACTCTATATTGTGGTCCAGCCAATTAGATTCCTTCCGAAACTAGAATTTGATTCTGACAGAGCGGTGTGTTGATGATGTTGCAGTGTCCGACAAGAAAACCGACAGCGAGATGACGTCATCGAACAGCTTCTGGGGCCGTTGACGTCGTCGGAAGAGCAAATCTGATTAACGACTATACGTCAATTAGTGGAGGATCGTGGTTGATCGAGTTTTCACTCTGCAGTGCGTTCAAATTGTCTTCTTATTGTTCAACTTATGTAAATCTTATACGGGTAGTATATAGGTATATTCAAAAGAAATATGTTTCTTTACTCATTTTCTTGAACGTATAGGTAAAATAAACTAACTACAAACTTGATGGACATAATTTCTTCTTTCTTGATACAATTTCATATACATTTCCTTCCACATACTCCTCGCCTTCTCCCTGCATGTCCATATTCATACCAACCATTATTATATCATTGCATTCATATCCATATTACACATAATATTACTTTCCTTTTTCGTGCATTTCCCAACGATGTTTTCTATTTTTATTTTGGGAATTTGAATGCAATATTTATAGATGGTAACTCAATGCTATTTTATTTAAATTATTCTCTTATAGACCTCAAAATCGGTGAACAGTGTACATAGCTCGCGACAAACTTTTATTTATGTGCAGCCATATTTTGCATTTCTAGCTCTGACCAGATAATTATTTAGACTGATTGTGGTTTGAGCTTCGGTTTGAGTGCACAAGGCCAGTCAAAAGGAAGTCATGTCACCCTGGAATTCGAGCTGCGACGCGCCAGTCAAATATCGGCCCCAAAACGCACTTGACACCATGCATTTGATCCATGGAGAATCCAGATCATTTTCGCATGTAGATTTATTTATTTGTTTGTTTATTTACGCGGTTCATAATAATATTTACCGACCCGTGACCCTTACATGGCTGCAAAAGTGTGGGATGTGAATTACAGTGGTATTTGAATATTATAATTTACATTCTTACAATATAATTTATGCTAATCATGTTGTAATTAATAATATTTATAATTATGTTTGTGACACGCGTTGTGCTGCCAGGGTAATCTGTTGTTTAAGGAAGTCTCGACTTGTAGTGGTTAATTGACGCTTATTCTCAGACAGGATGCATCTTGATAAAATGCAAAACAATGCAAAAGATAAAAGGCAAGAAAAGCCAGACCCTTCTGTAGTCTCGCCAACGCCGATCGAGATGGGTCTTTCTGTCGGGCTCCTGGCCGCAGCCTCCGTCGCCGTCATTCTGACTCATTCGGTGCACGGTGAGTATACTCAGGAGTCTGGACACACCTTCGTTGCCATTATAACAGCACTCAACCACATACATACTCAACACATGATTAAAAAACAAAATTATTTGAAAACTTGTGGTGGCTCAAGTGTTGCAAAGTTCAGGATTTCAGGCATTTTTGTCGCTGTTCCTTATCAATAGCCTTTGGCCAGCGCTCTGATTTCTTCGCATTGACCCAGCGTCATTGATGTGATACCCATGTAGACAAACCAAATGGCAGGCAGTGGTCAGCACACACTATCGCAGGGGCCTCGACTTATGTTGTTCGCTTGGAGGGGGGGGGGGGGGGGGGGCAAAGAAATTTGATCTTGCAACACAAATCGTAATGCGCCCCAATCTGTCATTAATTTCATACTCTAGCATAAACAAACATGATCATTAACAGTGCAAGTTCCTCATCGTCAGCAATCGAGTGGATAGAGGTAAGGTGATCAAACTCGATCAAACTATACCTAAGCAAAGAGCAAGCGTGACAGAAAAGAGACCACATCTTTTTCAACATGAAATCAGTCAACTGAAAATATGCTAGGCCCCATGGGCGCAAGTCCAGAGGCAGGCATCAGGCTCCGAGGCCCCAGACACAAGCACAGGGGCCTCGCCAGCGAGGTCCCTGGGCCTCCGAGATACACTTGAATTAGGGGCCTCGTCCGCATTTGCGGAAATGCTGACCATTAAATCCGACCATGCCAAATGGGTCAGGTTTTAGAAGCTCAGAGATTTCTCAACCATTTTCCCACTTAAAAGTTCACTCAAGAAATGGATTGTGTCTCACTCTCCTTTCAACCTTCACTGTGCATCTTTATGTCATGCAAGCGAATCGTATATCAATTCTGTCACACACAAAAAACGCTTTGTTTTGTCGCAGGTGCGTTGACTCCCGGTAGGATGGGAGACGAGTCCTATCTGAAGGTCATCGTGAAGGGCACCATGTCGATGATGACAGACTCCGAGAAGAAGGAGATGAGCGCGGCCCAAAAACAGGACTCAAAGGCAGAGAAAATGAAGCCGCAGTTTCGTGCCGAGATCTCGGAACTTCCGGATACTGTCGACTGCTTCGGGCTGCCGTCGTGGATAGCGACGCCGATCCGGAAGTGGTTCGCACCGCAGTCGAGCCGTGAGGTCAACACGCATTTCTTCCTGTCCACGAGGTGAGATGTTCATCCAGGATATCGTCCCGAGGAGTTGACAAAAGAGCCTGAGGGGTTCTGTACCTGGTCGAATGGGTAGAGGCAAAAATGAGTGGCACTAAAGCACTGAAAATAAATTAGAGAAGTTCGGTGCTGACAGTCCAACTTCAATGCCTAGCGGACTGGACGAAAGAGTCTCGCAGTGGGGTTGCCACGCCCGCTTTGTTTTCGATCGATCCTGATGTTGACTCTGTTCTCTAAAGACTCTAACTATACATACGCATGTCGGAGAGGTCGCTCAATGTTTCAATGCTTGGTCCCCGTGTCACAGGAGCAACAAGGCGCGAACGAAGGTGCCATGGGGCAGTGGTGCCTCCATGGCTGAAATTCCTGGTTTCGACTCCAAGCACCGCACAGTGTTCATCGTGCACGGCTTCCTGGCTGGGGGCAACGAGGAGTGGATCTTGGACATGACAAACGCCATCCTCGACAAAGTGAGCACTGAACAGTTCGAAAAGAGGGTTGGGTGTGTGAGGATATTACCGCTTATTCAGAAACCCGTGGATTTTGATACGACGTTGAATGTGATACCCGCAGCATGTCACGTTATTGCAGATATTGGAGAAGGGGTGTTAATATTCGTGATTAAACTTTCAGGAATTAGCCCACGTATCAGTACATATATATATATATATATATATATATATATATATATATATATATATATATATATATATATATATATATATATATTTTTTTTTTTTAAAGACTTTTGGATAAACTGTGGTGTTTTATTTTTCATTTTCCCAACGTTTCGACCAAATTGTTTGGTCTTTCTCAAGGGTCTTTCTCAAGGGTAAAACAACATATATATATATATATATATATATATATATATATATATATATATATATATATATATATATATATATATATATATATGACACGAGACTTGGGAACACGTAGATTCTATGGTTCTTCTTATATAGCATCTACTGATTGCGCATGGCAAGCCTATATTATGTTCAACAAGAACCTTTGTGCGTCGACCTGATATTCACCTAATTGTCATAAAAGCAATATAAGTATGCGTCGTTAAACACTATAGTATCAAATACCTATTGAACTTTGAGGCCCTAAATTAGCTTTATTCGCTTCCCCGCCCGACGGGCAAGCGGCGCCCTCGGCGGCTAACCGCCCCTTTGCCGACAGATCGACGCCAATGTGTTCGCCGTCGACTGGAGCGGTGGCGGAGGGTCGTGGAAATATTGGAAAGCCGTCGCCAACACCAGAGTCACCGGCAACGACGTAACGAGGTACGCAATTGCACAACTTCAGAGAACAAATTTACATTAGAATTGATTAGTTGAATTTACAGTTGCACACATTGCAATAAAATATAAATAAACATAACCAATTTGCGCCCTTGTATACTATGCAACGATATTTCCCCGCCTTCCTCGTAGCGCCTGGCGGTTCCTCTTCGCGGCACGTCCGAGACCGTATCCGTATGAAATGCGACGAGGTGCGGTGTGAAGGAGGCGCTTGAAACTACCCCTTGTCGGTGTGCGCAGGTTCATGGAGCAGCTGATCAACGAGGCCGGACTGCGCACGGACGACCTTCACTTGGTGGGACACAGCCTCGGGGCGCACATCTGTGGCTTCGTGGCGCGCTCGCTCAAGAATGTCTCGCGCATCACAGGTGAACGACGCCCCCCCCCCACACCTCAGCCCTTGCCGACAACATGACGTCCTCGACAAGTCCTCAAAGGTTTTTCGTCGATCGTCGTCTCGTGCAGAACTATTCTGCTTTGAATGCCTCCTCCTTTGATAGACAAATCTCGAATGAAATGTTTTCTTCGCGTCTATACGTCTCCGGACTCCGGCCGTGCTTTGTCGTCTACTTCAGTTCAACGCCTCTCCCACCTTTTAAATTGATGCAGAGCAGCCGCCTAACTCGTTATCTCCACGGACTCATTCCATGAATACTTTCAAAAAGCTCTCTGATTTTTCGATAAACCGACTCTTCCATTTAGCCAAATCGACTTCCTCTCTGAGGCTGTATTCATTTATTTATTTTGCATGACTTGGTTTCATGCGCCTATGATCCCTATCCGCTAGGCCTGGTACGTTCACAGGTCTGGACCCGGCGCAGCCCTGCTTCCGAGTCAAGGACCCCCGAATGACCTTGGACCGCACGGATGCAGAGTTCGTCGACGTGGTCCATACCAACGGCCGACTGTTAGGCCATTTTGGCCTTGGTCTGCCCCAACACATAGGTTTGTAGACGTCTCCATCACGTTCCAATGTACTTTAATATAACATTTCTGAGAATAAATTTTTGAAATATGCCAGAACCATTAAATGAAGTTGGCCGCAATCAAGATAATTGATCTGTGTGCACAAGTAAATACTGTAAATTATACTGCGATGTGGATGCAGCACTTACTTAAATCACAGCAGAACATTTCCCCGTGCTCTGTAGTTGAAACTAAAAAAATAACATTTTGAGAGGCTATCATTCGATGTAAGCTCAAGAGATAATATGACAAGATTACCCAAGCCACGTCTGTCTCTCCGTCCTTTCACTTCGCTACGAGTCTACACGTGTCGTACCTTCGCTATACGTGCCATACATGCCTGCCGCTCTTATATATCTGCAGGTCATTCGGACTTCTACCCTCACGGCGGGATGGTGCAACCCGAGTGCGAGCTCGAAAGGATGGTGTCGTCGTGGAAGCTCTTCTTCTGGAAGCTGTTCCTCCCGAAGACGTACATGCTGTACAAGAGTCAGTACCAAAACAATGCAGAATATTTCACAGTGCATGTCGGTCATCTGATAAGAGAACACTCGATATCTAGTACATGCAAACACAGAAGATGCAGCGTCTATCCAACAAATACTACCTGACACAGTATGCGATGCACTTGGTGGTCAACATTAGACCTAACGAAAGTCCTAACCGTCTCCTCTCACCACGCACAGAGATCTCCGAGGCGATCTGCAGCCACGGGCGTGCTTACGCCCTCTTCACCGAGTCAGTCAAGTCCACGTCGTGCTTCTTCTGGGGCCATCCGTGGGACATGCGCACTCAGTCAGAGCATGCTGTCTTCGAGCGACCGTGTGACATGAGCCACTGCTCCGAGATGGGGTACAACAGCGACCTCTATCCGGCCAGGGGAGGATTCTTCGTCAAGGCCACGGACGCGCCGCCATTTTGCGGTATGTAAAATAGATGCTTGTCTTTGGAAGCGATACACGCATTGCCTTACACGTTTCTTGCATCATTCGTCAATTCAACCGAGCATTGTGGCGCGTCTGCCTTGCATGCGGACGGCCCTGTCCTCTGATAACTTCTTGGTAACATTCCAGTGCCCGAGCGAGAGACCGACGTCGAGATGGGGTCGTAAAACGGCGTCTGGCGTCTCTGAATTCGTTGTCAACGTCACCAGTGCAGAGCCGCTCATCGGGCTCTCATCCATGCAAACTTATTGTCAATCTAGCTGAAGACGTGTAATATTTCAGAAGTATTACATGCCATAGTCCATTCGCGAATTCCTGGTCAAATCCACTTCAGGGCTTCGAATAATGCCATTGTTAAAACAGATATGTATCCTGACATCCGTCAAGAATTCGAACCAACTCTGTCCTTTTCTCAGCCCTATGTTGCCAATTTTCGGGGAAACCCCTTCATTGCCAATCGTCAGGTAAGCACACAAGCGGGACGAAAGTGAGTACGCGGCGTCAGATGTCACACTCGAAGAGAACACAATAGAGCTAAGCAGAGCTTACAAGGGTCGGCACGCGTCTTTCTACACCAAATTCTCAGGTGGTTTTGACCAGTAATTCGCGAATGTTCTATACCATGTTACATGTTTTTTTTTCTGCCAGCCATTGGAATCGGGTATAATAAATGAATTTGATTAATCTCTCTATTTACTGAAACTTCATTTTCCGTTGACTCTCGTCCATTCACTTTTCGCCCCCCGCCTCTAATTGCCATATAAACTCCATCAACAATAACAACAACCGTTCAATCTCTACTACAGCCCAACAGAAAACTGGATCAGAAAATGGTATCCATTTCGAGAGTTCGGGTGCTACCTGGTTATACCTGGTGATATGTGTGGTGATATCTGATGATACCTGGTGATATCTGGTGATCGGGTAAGTTTCCGGGAAAATAACAAGCTGGCTGTCTCCTTTCTAATCTGCAGACTCCCAAGACATTCGTGATCTATAAAATGATTTTGCCACGAGCTTCGCATTTATGTGTGTTTTCTTCTCAGCGAAGAAAAGTTGGGCTCCCGCAACTAAGAAAACAGACTCAATGATAAAATTGATCAAATGAATTATTCTTGAAATTAAGCCAGCAAAGAATTTTCAAACGTCCGTGGAAAAGTACATACAAACTTATTTATAGCTGAGCAATAAAATGGAACGGATCTTTTCTATTCAATAAAAAATGTATTGTGTAGCCTTCAGGAAGTGGCTTCTCTGTGCCTGGTGGTGTGGTAAGTAAACCGTCTGCAAGCAAGTCTAAACATTTCACTGCAGTGGAAACGCAAGCTGCTGTTTAGCTGTGGCTTGCGGATGCCTTCGACGTATGGTATAAGGATAGGGCCTGGTTGTGTAGTGAGTAAACCGTCTGCAAGCAAGTCTAAACATTTCACTGCAGTGGAAACGCAAGCTGCTGTTTAGCTGTGGCTGGCGGATGCCTTCGACGTATGGTATAATAAGGATAGGGCCTGGTGGTGTGGTGAGTAAACCGTCTGCAAGCAAGTCTAAACATTTCACTGCAGTGGAAGCGCCAGCTGCTGTATAGCTGTGGCTGGCGGATGCCTTCGACGTATGGTATGGGGCTGGCTGCAGGGTGTGGCCTGTCATCAACATGGTGGTCATCGTCGTCATGTCTAAAATACATGAGTTCCCGGATTTTTTAAACTAGAGTCCTGCAGCATAAAGCCCCTTATATTTGTTTTTCGGTAATAAACAAATGTGAATATTATATTGGGACTATCTCGCAAGCATTGATCCTACACACTATAACTTCTGGCTGCATGCAAATACTTTCTCGAGGATCGGGACTAAACGTTCACTAAGCTAAATCATAGTTCCTCCTTCTTTATAATATCATAAATATGCATATCATTCTAATACATCGGAAACAACATTTGGACAATCTATATAAAATAATATATATTTAGTCTCATTTCCTCAAAAACTATATGGGTATAAGAATTGCCATACTTTCATAACTTTCATAGTATGCATAACTTTCCAGAAGATTTTTGAGAGCGAGCGTTCTCTGTTTTGTGAATGTGAGGTATTTTTTACTGTCGGTGAAACAGATTTTTCAAGGAAAATTAGTGAATAAATGCAAATGTAAAAAAATCCCTTGCGGTAAAAAATATCCATGATTTTCTAGATTAGTGTCTGTTGTGAAATGGTATATTAATAAGTTTTTGGTAATTTCGCGATCGGGTTTTCCTTATATTTCGGATGTGGCTTGATTCCAACCAAATACATTACACGTGGTATCAGTTAAAGCAAGCCATGACGCAAGATAATCCGCAGATAGAACCTGTGATAGCACTTCCGCCGCGGCCACTATATAACTACAACATCAACTCATCCTTGAGACACTGAGGTTTCGTGCTCAGCTCACCTCGAGGGCTCAGACGCGGTGCAGAGCAAAATGGGTGCATTGGTCATGTGTCTCTTCGCTGCCTCCATCGCCGTCCTCTGGGCCCTGCCACACGACGCCGTCCCCGGTGAGTTGTCGCCATGCAGCGGTCTGATTCAAACATCTTGATCTTTCGTTCAATTTGGTAGCTATTCTCAATGAAGACAATAATTTTTTTCAGCGCAGTCTATAACTATAACATGGTTTCCCAGCGTTTTGTAACATATACCTGCAGAGTACTTCCAGCTGTCAGTTTCACCTTTAGAAAAAGGTTCCTTCAGGAAGTAATCTATTACATACAAATGTTACAAACTCGAGGCCTGGAAAGCGTGGAAAAAGCGTTATAGTATGAATTTGCGATTAGTCTTCACTTTGCAGGTGGCAAAAGTTTGTTTTGAAAAGTTTTCATAACCTTGTATGTTTGCATAACCTTGAGATTCCCTATGAGAAAGAGGTTATGTGTAGCGAAACTTTGGAAGTCATGACTCCATTGAATTCTTGCAATTCCAAGTATACTTTTTTAAATATTCTTCATGATATTCAGTATTATTCGCAATGTTGAGCATCAAATATTTAAAATATTTTTAAAATATTTAAAAGTCCTACATCCTGCACACTGTATGAGTCTCACAACGCAATTCATAATCATCCATATATGCATGCAGGTGCCATCGTCCCCTCACCTTTGCAACTGAGCGACTCCGTCGACGGCCGCATCTCGGAGAGCTCCCTTTCGACGAGCACCCATCCCACCGTGGAGGCGTCAGTGAACGCAGTCGCGCAGAAGACGTTGACGAAGAGGAGGCGCGCGGCGGCAGATCTGCCGTCGGCGTCCGACTGCTTGGGGTTGCCATCGTGGATGGCCAAGCCAATGCGGAAGTGGTTTGGCGCGACGACGGCCAGTGGCGTCAACACGCGATTCTTTCTGTCGACCAGGTGGGAACTTGCCTCTCAAGATTCGGTGATTTTAAGATTCCGCCCATGAGCTTTTTTCATCTAGGGGTCGCTCGGGCCAACTAGGATGGGCACCTGCGGCTCGCCGAAGTCCCCATTTGTTGGCAATTTTTTTTAAATCTCCCCCCACCTCCTGCTCCTGCTCCTGCTCCTGCAACACCTGCAGCGTAAGCCACCGTTCTAACTTCCATACTGTTCTGTAAGTGCCACTGTTCATATGTGCTACTGTTCTGTTAATGACAGTGTTATACCTGCCTGTTGAAATGCCACGTTGTTGTGTAAATGCCGCTGTTCTCTGACATATCGGTGGTCCTCCCCTGCAGACGACACAGAGCGCGCTCGGAGGTCCAGCCCGGCAACAAGTTCTCCGCATCCGCGTTAGTCGGGTTCGATGCCAGCCATCGCACAGTGGTCATCGTGCACGGATTCCTGCTGACTGGTCAGGTGTGGGTTCAAGAGATGACCGATGCGATCCTGGACAAGGTGAGCACTGCCTCATTGCTGGCCATATTTGCTGCCTAATGTGAACGTCTTTGGAGTTCCTAGTCCGAAGTGCTGTACAAAAGTGCCTTTCCTCCGAAAAATAGATTTAATAACTGTGAGGCTGCCGCACTTTCAGATTCAGGTATACCTGTATATATACATGTCTAAAGCAGGGGAGGCTCATGCTATTGGTCTGCTAAGCTGCAACCCCACCTCTAAATTTCGGCCAGAGATGTTTTTTAAATCAGTTATAAAATATTGCAAGTAGCAACGAAATCGCTGTGAAATTATCCGACAAGCAGTATATTTTCATTCAAACGTAAGCGCGCGCTCAGCGCTAACGAAACAATTGTTTGCATTGTAAGATGACCGATGTGGCTTTTGGAAATCCAGTTCTCATGGTTGGTATATGATGTAAGTGCCATGTGCCTGGCACCCCTGATAATACCGAGAGTGGAAATTAATTGTTTACGGTACAGCATTGGACCCAGAAAACACATAAGAGTTTTCCGAAATCGATTTCCCTGCCCGGCACCGATGTGATATTTAAAACTAGAAGTTTATTTTCATTGGTATTTTTCGTACCAATTGCGTTCATCGAAAAATGTAACCTTCAAAGATTTTTGCTTCTCCGCTGTAACTGCAAAGTGGCAGATAACAGTTGGATGGTTCCAAGATAGCCTGAAAATGAATGCAGTCTGTGATTACTTATTTCCATTGTGAAACCATTGCACCTCACAATAATACACAATGACAAAGAAACACAAACACATGTCACAGTTTTATATAACCTTGCCGTATAATCTCACTCAGCAATATGATTTGTCCAAAAAAATACGTTAACACCAAAATTGTCCACTCCAATACTTTTGCCTCGACACGAGGCGAGCCGATCGCCCCCGCATGTCCCAGTCACTGTCCGCAGCCGAGCAGGACGTCGACACAATCGCCATGGCCGTGGCTGAGGGCAAAAAACAGTGGCGCTTTACCGTCATCGTCCAGGCTGTCCACGCAAGCCCCGTGGCCGACCAAATGCTCCACGACAGCCGCGTGGCCTCTCAGCGCCGCCCAGTGCAGAGAAGATTTTCCTTCGTCGTCCTTGCCATTGACGAAGTCACATTTCAGTCGTATGTCGTCGCCGTCGAAAGTCCCGATGAGGTGTTTCAAGATAGCAAGTTTGCCATGCATGGCCGCTACCATCATCGGCGTCCATCCTAAGTTGTTGCGTGCCGTCACTACAGCTCCGGCTTTGCCCAGCAGGCGCACAAGTTGCAGACAACCAGTCTGTGCCGAGCTATGCAACGCGGTGTTTCCCTCATGGTCGGCAAAGTTGACGTAGTCGGCACGGCGTGCAGCGTCGACAGCGTCAATCAGCATTGCAGGCACCGCTCTCTTAAAGCAAGCGACGGCCTCGTGCAAAGGCGTTCGTCCGACGACGTTGCGACACCACGGGTCGGCGCCCCCTTTAATCAAGTATGCGACGACGTCCACGTGACCAAATTCGACGGCACAGTGGAGGGCGCTCGTCCCGAGAGCGTTGTCGTTGATGTAGGCGAAGTGCCGGGACGCGTCGCTGTGTGTCGCGAGCTTTGAGTTCAGAACCAGATGCTGCACGACTCTGAATTTACCGCCGGAAGACGCAAGCGCTAGTGGGGTGCCGATATCGCCTTCGACGGCGTTGACGTCGGCACCCTTGTTTATGAGCAGCATGGCTACGCGAAGACTTCCTTCCACGCAAGCACGGGTCAGCAAGCGGGACTGGGCATTGTATTCCAACGGCAGACCCTTGTCAAGGCAGAATCCCAAAAGGGAGTCCAGATCTTGGGCGAAGATAGCGTCGAGCATGGCGGCGCCGGCTATATTTGTCGATGTTGACGGCAGGTGGCTGGTGTCCGCGCCATGGCGCAACAATTTGTCCATGGCCACCCACGACTTCGCAATGTCGGCGTAGACGAGCGGTGAACCGGCGAACAAGTGATCCACGACGTCGATGCTAATAGTATGGTCCATTATAATGTCCATGACATTGACATTGTCTCGAGGCTTTTGTCGGCAAATTTTCTGGGCGGCAGCCAAATGCAACGCCGTGCGGCCGGCTGCGTCGCGGGCGTCGATTTCGACCCGCTCGTTGAGCAGAAGCAGATCGGCGCTGGCAAAGTCGTCGTGCAGCACAGCGAGGTGGAGTTGACGGCCGCTCGCCAAGATACAGTCGAACAGGTATCGCATGACGGAGCGCCGAGCCGAGTAGAGTTTCTGGGCGATAAACGCGGAGTTCTCGACGAAATGTACGCCAAACCACTTGGCGGCAAAGTAGTCTGCGAAAACGATGTCGGTGAATTGAGGCTTGCCGGCGACCATGCCCTCGACAAAATACGTGTTTCCATCGCCGCTCGCAATGTTTTGAAAGCTCTCCATGTTGTTTTCACATAATTTCAGTTGTGGCTTCAACTGATTCACATCATTTTCGCAGAGTCGTGACATCAGAGCCGCTTCCATGTGGCTGTCGAGAAACCCTTGACGAAGTACACGCAATTGACTCATGGGTAGCGCTTCGATCTTGTCTCGGAGGTAGACGTTGAACTGTTTGTCGACAAGTCGTTCCAGCAGCTGCAGAGCGTCCAGCTTGACTGGAAGCGGTGAGCTGGGAGCCTCAACGACAAAGTCCAGCACCAGCTCGGTCGCCGTCCGCATCTTCATTTTGAGGCCTAAGAATACTACCATGCTCAGGTCGTGGGTGACGTGCGTCGTGACTTTGTAGAGCCGCGAGGTAAATGAGTCGATTTGGTTCTCGGCGACCAGGTTCTGTCCAGTGCGTTGCGCAGACTCCGTCCAGTGGTGCTTCAGCACCTCGCGCCACTGGTTTGCCGCAAGAGGTTGCTGAGGTTCATCCATGTCTTTGGCTGTTGTTGCGGTGAGAAACTTCGAGCCGCAAGCGGACATTCCCTCCTAGGCGTTTCAGAAGTAATTTCAAACTACTATAGGAATAGTTGCTATGAATCTGAAAGTGCAGTTATTACATTGTTGACCATATGATCATCGACTTGTAGTAATTGTTAGCTGTGTTTTGATAGTTGATTTGTGTTGTGTCGACTGCCGTTGATTGGGTCGCGGTAAGGGAGATGCATTTATAGCGGTGATTGGCAGAGCAATTAGCGAATGAAACAGATAATAAACTGCGGCCAAAAATCTTACCGATTTCAGTCCTCCTCTTAGCTCCTGTTCTAACGCCTCCTCTCACAAACAGGTCGACGTCAATGTGTTTACCGTCCAGTGGCAGAACGCTGACGGCTTGTTGAAATACTGGAAGACGGTCGCCAACCTGCACAACACCGCGAACGCCCTGACAAGGTACGATCGATTTACCATGTGAAAATACGGAATGCCACAAGGCTTGAAACTAAGCCTTGTCGGTGTGCGCAGGTTCATGGAGCAGCTGATCAACAAGGCCGGACTGCGCACGGACGACCTTCACTTGGTGGGACACAGCCTCGGGGCGCACATCTGTGGCTTCGTGGCGCGCTCGATCGGGAACGTTTCGCGCATCACAGGTGCACGACGCCCCCCCCCCCCATCCCCCCCACACACCTCAGCCCTTGCCGACAGCAGGATGCCCTTGTTTAGTGTCTCAAGGGTCAAACACCGTCTCCGTGTATAGTCTATAAAAGTTACAAAACATAACTATTCAGTCCTCAAGGCCTATGAGTTGCTCATGAAAACGCAAGTTACCGTCAAAGTAAGGAGACAAAACCCTTCAATTACCAACTTTAGCTGGTATTATTGCACATTTTCCTAGCTTCGCTATAACTCGCCTTGACGATGAAAAGGCATGGCATGGAGCCCCGCATTGCCCTTCGTTACCATTTCAAGTCATAATTGAAGTGATTTTCAAGGCCACATGTGCACCAAAGTGTGAAAAGCGCATGCTTCTTAGAAAATGTCAACTAATGTCAACATTTCGATTCTACGAGTATGGATCCGAAGTTGTCTCTATCTTACCATACGCATGCATGTTGATCCGACCGTTCCTGCAGGTCTGGACCCTGTGCAGCCGTGTTTCAAGGACCCCAGCATGCTCCTGGACGCGGCAGACGCGAGCTTCGTTGACGTGATCCACACCAACGGACGGATGCTGAAGAAGCTGGGCCTGGACCTTCCTGCCAAAATGGGTGCGTCGAGCCAAGAGCTGGGAGAGGGCACGTTTTCTGTAGACTAGGCTAGTCTTCCTTCAAGTAATTTATGGATACAGACAAAGGTATACGGAAAAAAGTCGCGAATTTTAATTTTGAATATACCGAAAATGTTTAGCAATAAATAAGTGTTTAGCACCTCGCTAAAAGTTCCCGCGGTCGTTTGAACGCAAGGTGTCCTTACTGCCACGATTGAAGTTGACGCCATGTCGTTGCAGGCCATGTGGACTTCTTCCCCAATGGTGGGATGCTGCTCGCCGAGTGTCGGGACCAGAAGAAGATGACCTGGAAGACTCGTGTCTGGCGCTTCCTGCACAAGTCCTCGTACAACCTCTATCAAAGTAAGAGAAAACACTGCAAAACTGACTGGTCGACCTTATTTAAGAGAGTCTTCAGAGGCATTATGCTCAACTGCGTGGCCCCCTACCCTCAATCTCCGTTGCCAAATCTTCAAAATTTATGTGACGTTGTCCCTACCAAAATTGTGCAGCAGAGCAGTTTTGATCCTGATATCCACGCCTGATTACGACATACGTATACAAACAATTTCCATTTTCCAAACAATACCAGTGCTGCTCAAACGTTTTACCGATTGCCGTGCACAGAACTCTCCGAGGCGATCTGCAGCCACGGGCGTGCTTACGCCCTCTTCACCGAGTCAGTCAAGTCCACGTCGTGCTTCTTCTGGGGCCATCCGTGGGACATGCGCACTCAGTCAGAGCATGCTGTCTTCGAGCGACCGTGTGACATGAGCCGCTGCTCTGAGATGGGGTACAACAGCGACCTCTATCCGGCCAGGGGAGGATTCTTCGTCAAGGCTCCTGATGCTCCGCCATTTTGCGGTTGGTAACTCAGCTGATTGGTTTAGTTGGGGAAAGTAATTGACTTCAAGGTCATGGCTATATATGTGAGAAGTGTTGCCGGGAAGTGTGAAAAGCCGGGAAATAATAAGGGGTAAATGCTGTATATGAATGCCGCTGTGCTTTGTTTAGAAAGTGATCTGTAATTTATGATCTTGAAAAGGAAATGTGTAGACAATTGCAGTAATTCCCATGGGTCTGTCACCGTTACCACCCGCGTGCTATTCAGCAGGTGGCGCTCTCGTGCCAAAACGACGAGATGTGTTGCGTCCATTAGTGCCATAATGTCAGATATTATTATTATACATTTTAAATATATATATAAACTAAGCAACAATTGGTAGATGTGGTTTTGCGGTTAATGCTCTCGTTCGATGGAATTTCAGTCCATAAAAAGGGACATAAATTTGCATTATTAATTCTGTTGATCGTTCCAGTTCTTGATGAGCGCACCGACGCCGAGATGGTTTCAGCGTCTGGCGTCGCCTGACGTCGTTCAGGGACAACCAAGTCCGATGACGCCATATTATAATAACGCCGTCACCAAAGCGTGTGGGACGCTGCGACATGGTCGCCACGTGAATACAGACGTTAATACAAGAACACGTATGTCAATTGTCAAGTGACTGTAATTGATTATCTTAAAGAAAAAAACCTTTAAAAATGAAAAAAAAATGAGAAGACACAATGTTATTTCAAATTATTCCCAAACCCTCCTGTCATGTCTGTCCCTATGAGCATCTGATTGAATAGTGGGGCTTTAAGGCGCATTATTGTAAGGTCGTTTTGCGGCAGCCTCTGCCTTGTCTTTGAGAGGCCCGTGGCCTCTGTTCAGTTGTTCTTTCAGTTGTAAGTCACTACACCAGACGTCGTAGATAGTCGATGCCGTTGTCTTCACACTCCTCACAGTTGACGCTGTCGTCGTCGAACTTCGACTTCGGCGTCATCAACCGTTGGCTCTCCAGCGTCGTAGTTTCCGTGACGTCATCGGTGTCGACCGGTGCCTCCATTTCGGCGTCCGTGCGAGGGTCAGGAACTGTCAGCCGAAACATATATCGTTACAATCATATCTGTCAGCGAAGTGAATTCGCGGGGGCGGGGCATAAATATAGAGTCGCGATGAAGGGAACAAGGAGCCTTACGTTTAGTTTCTTAAACTCATGTCTGCTTGTCTTATTTTTAGCACCACTTTGGTTTTATTAATTACAATTTAGTAAGTTTACCGAACGCCGGGATATCATTTCAGACTTTATTAAGAATTTTTTTTTTTTAATAAGTCAAACAGACTCAATGCCCTGTCTCAAAGGGAATGGTAACCTACTGCCAAAAGACGTTTCGCTACCTTGAGAAAGCGATGCACATGTCTAAATTTTGTCAGATATACCGTTATTCTTATCACAAAACAGAGTTTAACATCATGGCTAACCCTCCGAACGTATCAAATGAAGGTGCCACTCAGCAGTAAGAATTATGGATCACGCCCACTGACCACAGTACGGCGACGACTCTTTGGTCATCACCAAGAAGCCACCACGCGCCGGAAACTGATCGCTCCGGAAGCCCATCTCCGAGCAGCGACGGCGATCGCACTTGGCGTCGATGGCGGCCATCACGTGGTCCTTGTCGCGGTCCCAGGGGCGGCCCCAGAAGGTGCACGTCGGCTTCTTGCGGACCGTCTCCGTGAACAGCTCGTACGCGCGCCCGTGGCTGCACATCGCCTCGGAGATCTCTGCACGCCGCCAAGAACGGGGCGATGTGAAGGGCCGTTAAGAGGTTGGACAATGGCCGATCACATTTGCATTTTAATGGTATGGTTGGCTTAGGGAAGGCCTCCCAGTGCTAGGATATCAAATGAAACAATTTTTCCTGCGCACTTGTGGCTAAATGCATATACGTACTCTTGTGAAGTACGCGCAATTTGTTCCAGAACGTGTTCTTCAGCTTGCATCCGGGCTGCACCATCCCGCCGTGAGGGTAGAAGTCCACGTGGCCTGCAATTTGCCCGTTTCGTCAGATTATGTAACATAATATACTGAGGATGATAACCAACGTCATGACCCTTTCATACCCTTTCATACCCTGTCTGTAAATCAAGGCTTGATCTCGCTGACAATAAACCATTAATATTATTATTATTATTATTATTATTATTGCCCTCCAAACAACTCTAATTCCGGTAACCTACCCAATGCCTCGTCCATTGCAATCTTGCTTAACGTCAGCGACCACTCAGGAACATATTTTTAAATTGATGATAAACTGTAAATTCACACATTACATATAATATGGCCCACTTACCTATATTGTAGGGCAGTCCTAGGCCCAGCTTGCTCAGCATCCGGCCGTTGGTGTGGATCACGTCGACATACTTCGCGTCCGTGAAGTCCAAGGTCATGCGGGGGTCCTTGATTCGGAAGCAGGGCTGCGCCGGGTCCAGACCTGCAATCGATCCAGCGTTGGACTTGGAGGCAAGAGTCGTCGAAGGCAGGGAGGTAGAGAGTGGGGATGTCGACATTCGAAGGCATCAAGGCTGGAGAGCAGAGGATTCAAGGCCAGTGCAGGAGGGCTACGGAATGTGTCGCGGATGGACAAGGAAGGAGGGAGAACGAATCATATTGACAGAGAATGTCAGTACCATTTTACTGTCAAAGGACAGGTAAGACAAAAACGACTGACATAGTAAAGACTTAGCAGGAAGACTTAGCGACTTAGCGGGAAGGCTACACAAAAAAATAGTCTTGCCGGCGTGGTGCCGAACGACTTATGATAAATGAAAAGAGTTTATGCAAAGGAAGTAGAATATGGAATGCGATTGTGATTGTGATGTCACTTCAAGATCTCCCTGTTTTCGACAAGGGGTGAGGCGTCGTTCACCTGTGATTCGAGAGACATTCTTGAGCGAGCGCGCCACGAAGCCACAGATGTGCGCCCCGAGGCTGTGTCCCACCAAGTGAAGGTCGTCCGTGCGCAGTCCGGCCTCGTTGATCAGCTGCTCCATGAACCTGCGCACACCGACAAGACTTACTGCTCGGACGCGCCGCGGGGTGGAACCACCACGGCGTATACGAGCAAGACGGTGAAAGGACGCTACATGGCCCGGCAGTACAGTTCACGGCTTGATATGCTGTGGGCGGGTGGTTAGGGGGGGGGGGGGGCGTTAGGATCGTTTCCGTAACCTGTTGCCCTTGCTTGTATGTTTATTCCAGTATTTTCAATCTATACTGCATTTCACGCTAAGAAGGAAAGTGGATTAGCATTTTCCGATGGGACTCACGACTGCTGAACCTGAGATAAAGGGTTTCATAACTCACAAGTCATGGCTGGAGCCGGACAAATGGCTCTGTGTACAATTTTGAAACTCTTAGCTCGTGTCAAGCAGCAGTGGTCCTCGAGGAAGATGCAAATCCACACTCCTTCTAAACGTGAAATGCAGTGTATATGTAGCACAATTCCTGATAATGAATTCAACCAATTCAATGTTATACTTAAAATTTGTACCTTGCAACATACATGTACCAATTTCATACCGTGTCATGTCGTTGCCGGTGACTCTGGTGTTGGCGACGGCTTTCCAGTATTTCCACGACCCCCCGCCACCGCTCCAGTCGACGGCGAACACGTTGGCGTCGATCTGTCGGCAAAGGGGCGGTTAGCCGCCGAGGGCGCCGGTTGCCCGTCGGGCGGGGAATCGACCAAGCGTGATTTCAATGGGCTTTCTCAAACGTTTCTCAACGTTTCATCCATATTAATTAATCCAACCCATGGCTGCTCTGTTTTATAACAACCAAAATGCCAAGAAAACACATGGTGATGTAATAATATCCCCCGCCCCCTCCCATCATCAACGTTCCTATACAATGAACCGTTACTTTAACAATCAATAACATTAAAACAAGAAATGTATCTCTAAAAGCATCCCATAATTGCTACTGAGGCTACATCGTTGCCATCGACGCCGTCCTACTACGCAGAAATTTACCTATTTTCCATCCCCAATGTCGGAAATGGATTATCTTTTTATATAGACCAATTTTTTAAAGAACAGTAACGCCTTGATCACACGCACTTGTATACTTAAAAACCTTCATGTTTCGTATAAAGTGGCTGCAGAAGGGTGGTCCCCCCCCCCCCCCCCCCCTCCCCGTACACAGGACAGGGAACGATGCTAGCATCGTTCATGCCCCAAACGAACAGCTTCGATTGCCGCTACTCTCGCTGTCGCTGGCGAGGCCCGTCGAGCCGTTGCTGCCTGAATCGCGATCGGTCGCCGTCGGTTCGCGTCTGTTCAGCCTCCGTTTCGCCACCGGTTTGCCGAGGGTTTGCCGGCACTGAACCGGCCACGCGATCAGGCGCTCAGCCCACCGAGGAGCTGGTGCGGTCGCCTGCCGCCGCTCAGACGGCTCCGACTCACAGCTCTTTGCTTTTAGTTTCGCGGGCGGATCGATGGGTACTGGCTTGTTGCTGGGATAGGGGAAAGGAGGGGCAAGGAAGCTATAATATTCTATCTGTCATTTGTTGTACATTATCACGAACGCTTTTCGTAAAAGTTTGGATAATAAACTGCATAACTAAAGAGCATATAGCGCATAATGACGCAAGCCATTTATATTCTCCAGGGATTACAGAGCATATATTATTATTATATATTATAAATATACGTCATTTGAACGGAAGTCAACCAGCCAACACCAGATCCAGATGCTGTGTTGCTTAACTTCGAGCCTAATTTACTCACCTGGTCGAGGATGGCGTTAGTCAGGTCAACGATCCACTCCTCCTTGCCCCCAGCCAGGAAGCCGTGCACGATGACCACAGTCCGGTGACGGGCATCGAACCCCGGCATCGAAGACAGAGAGAACTCCTCTCCCGAAGGCACCTCCAGGAGCTCTCTGTTGCTCCTGTTGTGGGAATATATGCCTCGTTTATCATTCATTCGTCGCACACTGCATGCACATGGTGAAATCTGATCGTAAATTTTTGAAATTTTAATCACTGTTTTGGTAAGTCGAGGCAGGTGCAGATTTTCAACGATACGTGGGTAACATACTAAAATGGCTACATACATATTAAAATGGCCACCCAGATTTTTATGAAAATCGTATATTTTGAATAAACTTTGCTCAAATTTCTGAATTCAATCAACCTTCTGACTCAGATGGATATTTATTACAGATTTCATTCTGAGTACCTAAATGTTGATGTTATTATATGATAACAATAAATAACATCAAGGCCGCAGAGAAGCCATTGCAATTTCGCACTTGATTGGGCCCTCGAGTCAATCCACAAACCACTGAATAAACCGGATACCTCCGCAAAAGAGTGTGGAAATTGAATTTGCTGCAACGGCCACCCACCTTGTCGACATGTAGAAGCGGGTGTTGACGACACCCCGGGACTCCGGCGTGAACCACTTCCGGATCGGCGACGCTATCCAAGATGGTAGCCCGAAGCAGTCGACAGTGGACGGTAACTCGGTGATCTCTGCCTTGAACTTCTTGCGCTCTAGCTTGGACATGGCCGCGATTTTCTCGGCTCTCTGCATCGCGGACAGCTCTTCGGCGTTCATCATCGACATGGCGCCGTCGACGATGGAGTCGAGGACTTCGCGGTCGCTCATCTGTCCCCAGACGCCTGGCACAGGGAGCTCACGCTGGAACTTCTTTCTTTGCATCAGCTTGGTATATTGGTATATGGGACCTTGGTATATTATTGCAAATGTCGGTTTTTTTGGGATATTTGGAAATTTTGAGATTTGGAACTATTCACGATGATTTGGGAAAGTCATTTCTCGTGAAAGATCAGAGCTGGGCAAGGCAAAAGATTTTGAAACTGGACATCGAACGAATAAGAACTCACTGTATAAGAAGTTTGTAATACCTATCGATACTTTGGAATATACTACGAGTGTAAATTTATGGTGGCTGCTATTTAAAAAAAATATGTTCCCCGTGATGGAGCTGAGAAGGCGGTTTGTCGACTAGCAGCTCAGGATGGTTATTCAATCGAGATAGCAACGGACCTTACCAATATCAGCAGACTACAGAAGCAAAATAAGTTATATATTTGCTAATAAAACCTTTTGACGACCAGGCCCAGTTGGTCAAGAGGTTGTACTTACCGAGATCTCCGTAGAATGTTAGTAAGAGGTTGGCAAGTAAGGCAGCGCCGAGACAATCGACGAAGTGGACCATCGTGGAGGCTGGAGTGGTAATTACTGAGAGGTGGTTGGACCTTAGGAATTGGATTTCCTTACTAAATGTGTCCACAGCATTTCCTGCCTTCCTAATAATGTTTGTTAATACGGTATGACCTGTGGTATGACATTGTAATTTCCGCAAAAGCCACATCCTATTTTGATGATAAGAGGTCATGGTTTTACCGAGAGACCAGTCATCAGTATAGTGATCCAGCACCAAGTTGCAGCGTCCAGCGTCCAGCATCCTACATTCAGAATCAGAAACTTCCCCAAAAGCATATGATATTACATACCTACAGTTAAGATTTGGTTCCTATTGCTCTTTGCAAGTAGATAACACATTATTTATGCAGACGTCCTCCACGAATATGGACACATAAAATCGATGTAGGTATCATATATCATAATTAAGTAATTTTACAGATAAAAGTGATAAAAGTCTCGTAAAATGTTCATAATACCGATTTTATTCACCCCACAGGTTGATTGTTATCTTTTTAAGAGAGGTTATAAGGTTCGAAGTCGAAAACACATTTTGCTGCACATACAGAGAAATGATCCAAATAAATATATTGATCTTCGAGGTAGTAGCGATTTCTAGTCCACCATGCACCTATTCACAACTATATATATAAGTACCTAAAAATACAATGTTGATAAAGTGATAGTGTGTAATGCAGATTCATAGATGTTTGGGTTTTTTTATCACGTCCTATCGTCATCATTTTACCATAGATGAATGAAAGTACTCATATTATACACACAGGCGCAGGCATGTAAACAACGTAAACAAAACTGCCGAACATGCTTAATCACCACAACAATACACATTTTTGCAATCAGCTAAGAACGAATGCAATGCGGTAATACACCTATATAAAAAATAGCAGTTTTTCTGTGAAAACCAATATTTGTATCCAAAGACTCATTCAAAAAAATTGAGTTGTGTAGCAGTTGTGCCGGTTCTATAACTAAGCGAGCTTGATTCGAGTTTGCTTCCGAAACAGATTTGATGATTATAGGATGAGTGAATTAGGTAATGCTCGCTCCAACCGGAAGTTCATCAGGCGAATGCAATGCATTGAGCGTTGCGCGGAGGTGTGTCAAACTGCAGCGATCGCACATGCACTTCTTGTCACATGAGTGTATGATATGCTAACAGATCTAGTTACGCGTGGATGGTAAAATAAGGTAATGGCAGGTATTTTAATCTGCGGCAACTCGGATTTTCTTGACTCACTTGATAAACGCTTGCGCCTGCAGCGTGTACCATTATTGAATAATTGCAGCAAATATATATAATGCCATGCGTGAGAAGGTTGCAAATGTACACAGCTATATTGTTTTGCGCAATAAGAACACGGACAATTATTTCAATTGCATCTAAGGTCATAGGCGCTTTTAGGGTTGACGGGGCCCCTAGGCGCAGACGACTTTTGTGGCCCAATTTAAAAAGTCCATTCTCTAAAAAAAAAGGTAATCGCTTTTCTTTCCATTTCTTTAAAAAAAAACATCGTTTCTCCTAGTTCCTAAAGAACTTGGGGGCCCCTCGACCACTGGGCCCCTAGGCTCGCTCCTAGATCGCCAGGCCTAATGGCACCACTGTCTAAGTAATTAATTGCAAGTATATGTTTATATTTTGTGTTGCACAATTTCTACCAGCGGAAGGTTTTGAGGTGTTTTCCACAATCCCTTATCAAAGGCGAGTAGTTAATTCTCATATCCATACAACATTGAACAACTCAAGTATAAGTAAAGCCACAAATTACAAATAAATATCGATAAGATATTATCTTAATATTAAAGGGCGTTAAATTATTTTACATCATTATATTACATCATTATATTACATTTACATCATTATATTACAGCATTATATTATGTTGTATGGGCGGCCGGCTCTACGTTCAAATCAGAGCTGTCAAAGTCAGTGATCTATACCTACTATCAGCCTAGTATAGGAAGTAACTTTTAATTGTAATATAATATGTTACGAAACGTCGGGAAATCAGAAAGACGTCACTTCGCATTCAAACCCCAGGTTGAAAAAGTTTTTTGTGATAATATAAAACATATAATTAGGTTATTTATAAATAATATTTCGAAAAAATGTGTTCGCTTTTCCATCGTAAATAACCATTTGATTCAGAGTTGAAAAACAAAACTGGCTTCGAAAGCAATGGAAATTCAACACGTTCCTCTCGATTTTCGACTTTGAAGCGTTCCACCTTCGACCATTGCTAGCCGGGATACGCTACTAGCTCAACGCTGTATGTATCCCATGCAACGTTAAAGTATAGGCCTTACCAGCTGTGATCATCGGTCAAATCAACTCTATAACCATGATTATGTCGTGATGTATTGCTATTTAAAAGATTAAATATTTACTAGAACATTCTAAATAAGTAAATTGAATTCTAGAAGTAGCTAAATAATCCCCTTGTTTGTTTGTTTTAGTGTTTATTCAGTCTTAAGATAACGGAAAAATGGCAACATACATGTTGAACGCAGTGAGAGCTGGCACGGCATACTAGTTGCCTATCCCGTACCGGAGCCACCATCTCCCAATTCGGTTGAAATTCGGTATCGCAGACAGGTCCAGACGAGGCATTGTCGATGCATCCAGCATCGCTATGACGCATCTTTCACCAATCAGAATCCCAAACGAAGTCGCGCCAAATCAACTCTCCCTAACGAACTTGATTCCTGACGTCGAACAGATCAAACGACATGTCCGCGCATCGCGTATCGCTGTCACGTGGTCGCTTCGCGTTTCCGAACATGGCTCTGTACGGCATGGCCGATGCGCCCGAGCAGATCATAAATCTGCGGCACGTAGATTTCCGCAGTGGCGTCAAGGTCGCGGCCGAGCGACGCAGAGCATAAAGAGTGCGAGGCAGAAGCCACCTCCAGTTAGTGTCTCGTCATGCGAGTACAAGTGCCACAAGTGCTTCTGCTGCTGGGGGTTGTCGGGTTCGTGGGGTGCGTGAATCTTCCTGGCGTGCCGAAGATTGGGCTAAGTATGTGGCGGTTCTATTTTGGTGAGGCGGAAGTGTAAACTGTACAGGCACCTTATTTATGTAAATTTTTTATAGGATGTTTTTGGGGTTTTGGATTCGAGTTGTAGAGCGAGAATGCGCATCGAGAGAATTTGTTCTTATGTATTCGTAATCTTAAATTTGGCTATGAATATAATGCATGCAACTTTTCTATTATGAGCACTGCAAATAGCATTGAGCATGTTTTGAACCAAATTCAATCTGAACCAAACTTTCTCCCTCTTCAATTCGGTCAGAGGAAACAAGATAGAAATGTTATCGATCGATCGATCTATTACTAAAGCGCTAAACTATTTTCAACAACACGTAAACCTACTATTAGAGAGATATGCAATAACATGTATTGCATTTTTGTATCATGACGTGAGTTAAACGAAAAGCAGAAACGAGACTGGTTAAATGTAAATATTATGGCAATTCAGGCCCGAATGCAGAGTTTATAAATGAATGAATGCAGAGTTTATAAATGAATGAATGCAGAGTTTATAAAATGTAAAGATCGCAATGGAAGTATTTATCTGTTGAAATTGAGATATCAATATGACTATCAAATTGCATGTTTATCTGTGTATAGCGAAACCGTGCTAGATAATAAGCATGGGGTTTGCAGCAATGCAGCAGCATTTTTTACTATTAACTTTCCCCTCAGCCTTCTAGCAAAATAATTGCCATGAGACCCAATAATAATAATTATTATAAAAACAACAACAACAACAACAACAAAAATAACAACAATAGTTTTTTTTATAATAAATTTTTTTTAATAACAAAAAATATACATATATATATATTAATATAACACAACACACATATATTTTTTTTTCACCAGCTAGCGTACAATTCATACATATTATATCGCAAAAAAAGTTTCAAAAATCCCTGAGGGCTCATCTGTGGGATATAATAATTATTATTATTGTTATTATTATTATTTATTATTATTTTTTTTTAATTATTATTAATAAATTGATCATTACATGATATTGTCATCGTCATCGCCTTCTTAAAAACTATATAAAGTACCCATAATATGTATAGTTAGTTAAGTTAAAATGTGCAGTTTATACAGTTCGTCAATTCGATAAAAACATTCTTCAATGACATATTGTTTTAAAAGGGCTTTAAAGTTCCGACCTTCACATTTTCGTATGTCGGGTAAAGCACTGTAAAGTTTTCTGCCAGCGTAGATCGGAGTCCTCGAGTAGTAAAATTGGTGTTTTAAATGTTTCGTCTTTGGCATGTTCTTATTTCTTGTGTCATAGGCAAGTGATTAGTAACATGATAATTATTGTTTACAACATACATTCTTACGTGAAAAATATAAATGCATTGCATAGTCAAGATTTCAAATTTTCTAAATAAATGCTTACAAGAGTCCATTACATAAACTTCAGTACAGTTTTACTGCAGTTGGCTTTGCTCATGTATCTCAGTGCCTTCTTTTGGGTTTTTAACAATTATTTGGCTTTCGGAGAATTTCCCCTTACTATCACCGCATACGTCAGCTTTGAATGCTTGTACGCGTAATATAGGTACGTGCATTGCTGCCTCCAGATTTGCCATTTTCATCATTCTCTTTGTATGAAAGCAGGTCGAGCACCGTTGCTTACATACATCATTGATATATTATGTTCACTCCAATAAGCTATTTTGAAACCTAGGAATTTTGTTCTTGTGCACAGCTCAAAGCTTTTACCATGTACTTAGTGTAATATGGCCTGTGTAGGTAACTCATAAATATTGTTTTTGACTCGTTAAGGTACAGGTCATTGTCGGTGCACCATCTATCAATAGCATCAGCGGCCTTGTTCGCTAGCTAGTTGCTGTGTTCAGGTCATCACCAGTTATAAAATGCGTTGTGTCATCTGCGAATAACGTGAGCTCCCCCATTTGCACTTGCTTTGGTGGGTCATTGGTAAATAGAATAAAAAGTAGTTGCGAAAGGGTTGAGCCTTGAGGGATTCCTACGTTATAAGTTGTCATCTCGGTGATAAAAGTTCGCCTGTTGTTTTTTTATATATGTACACTGCTTGTGTCTCCTGCTATCCCCAGAGTTCTAAAGCTTAGCTGAAAAGTGCTTTACAATGTCGGATAATTTTTTTAAATCATAAAATATGCCTATTGCTGGGCTTTTTATTGTCAAGTGCTTCTAAAACATTTGTGACGAAACCTGACAAAGCTGATGTGGTTGACTTCCCCTTTGTTAACCCAAGCTGATTGTTATTCAATAGTGCATTGCTTGTATTAAAATTTTCTACTCTCGAATTCATGGCTGCTTAAAAAATCTTTGTTAAAGCTGAGAGAATATAGCTACGGGACGATAGTTTTCCATTTCTTCGGGGTCACCTTTCTTTTTGTTAATTGGAATGATCTTTGGATTCTTCATACTGTTTGGGAATTCTGCTTCAGTGAGGGATGCTTACCCATATTGTTTTTTAAAGATTTCATGGGACATTGTCAAATCCTGTGGAGTGTTTCTTGGTGATTTTATCCAATAATTCAAAGAATTCTGTTTTCATAAAATGTGCAACAGCTCCAGTTTAATCCATGTTTTTAACGGGTCCTTCGCTCAATATCACCAAAGAGGGTTCAATAGTACCTACACAGTTTTTATTCAAATCTACTGTGTCACAGCCACGTGCCAGGGCTGCTTTCTATTGCTCAGCAGAATTCTCTAAGCGTTTTTGCTGCGGGTGGCTTCAATTTGGCCTTTGCCAAAATATCCCGCTGACTCTCCGTCCCATATGCATTTGCTTCAATGCATTTCATGTCTGATGATTTGAGAACGTCTGCAACCCCAAAATGAGTGTCCTCCTCTGGCTTCTGCAGTACCTACACCTAACGATTATTTTATTTTGTGTGCGATTTTATTATTCCGCTTCGTCTGTGTTTTTAACTTGTGGGTGTGTGGTCATTTATGATCGGCAGAAAGTGCACCCTAGCTCAAAAATCAGCAAATGTTTGATTGGCGATATATCAGCCCTCCACTCTCGACTGTATAACGTTTAATATGTTTCTTGTTATTTTCTTTGGGAAGGACGACCACTCTTCCTTGCACATAACTCAATAATTACCATGTATTATCGAGATGTTCAAGATCCATGACACAAATTCCAGATATATGCAAATATGTTCTTATAGTATAACTCTTCGCGATAACCACATACCAGTGAATCAGCTATCACCATGAGGAAATCACTATTAAAACACAGTTAGTAGGTATAATATGGTAAACTAATAGCCTTGATCGCTCTCTTTAGCTGTCAAGAATGTCGCCAAAGACGCTGCAAACGCAGCAAAGGACGGCGTCAACACCGTCGTCAACTCAACAAAGAATGTCGCCGTTGAAGCTGCAAACATTACCAAAGAGGGCGCCAACACCGCAGTAAACTCTACTAAAAATGTCGCCGTTCAAGCAGCAAACATTACCAAAGAGGGCGTCAACACTGCTGTCAATACCACCAAGGATGGCGTGAATGGACTTGTCAACGCTACCAAGGATGCGGCGGACAGCGTCAAGGACGTTGTGAATCCTGAGGACGTCTGCTACCCCGGGCTGGGTTGTTTCTCGATGTCTTCTCCATGGTACACGATCCTTCGGCCTCTGCCCAAACCGCAATCACCGGATACGATCGACGCGCAGTTTTACCTTTACACGAGGGGCTATCCCGGGAGGTGAGTGACGCCTTGCCCTAACCTGTCCACTCATTTGATTGATGAGCACGCACTATTTGGTAATAGCATTGTAAATATCACCCACTTCACATTGTACTTTTGAAACAATAACACTAAGATACCTGCGTGTTCTTTACGCCTGGGTACCGTAGTCTCCAAATGTTAACGCGCCGTTACTAAATAGCAAGCCCGTATTGTTAAAATGTTTACGGTGAGCGAAACACCTCGTCGTACGTGTAGGCGAACTCCTCCCATGGTATAGGGAACGAACTACACCCGTACATTGTATATGAATTTTAGAAATGTTTCGTACTTATTTAATATAATTATGTTATTGTTAGTGATATCAAATTTCAACGACCGCTATACAGGCCATGTTAGTGATATCGGTCTCATATTCATTACCAAAACAATATATTTACAAATGACCGTTGGTAAACAATACAACTAGCCTTGATGAAATATCAAGTTTCATCATTAATAAATCGAAACGTAAGAAAAAAAATTTATTTGAAAAACACCAACAAGTCTTATAACGTATATAAAGAATTTTGTCGACGTGGCGCTTGTTGACAGTTGCTTGACGATACTTTTTCCAGGCTGAGATGCGAAAATAACTGCCGGAGGAACAGGGCTAATGCGCATGCGCGTAGCGCTAATTCGCTCTTCTAGCGCGCAGCAGATCGAAAACCATCGAATGCATTGAGGCGCGCAGCTGTAAGGTCGGCGGTAACGCTTATTTCGAGGTTCGGTAACCTGATTTAGGATGGCGGTATCGTATGCTTCCGAAGTTCCGATGATGTATCATGATTTATCATTTGTATCATTTGATTCCGATGAACTATAATTCGCCTCTGCACGTGGGGTTGCCATAATGCACAGCTGAATCTGATGTCGGCCATGTTTGAGCCGTTGCACACTTGTGTCGAAGGCTGAATGACTTGTGTCGAATGCACTGCGCTGCGGCTGCCAGAACCAGCACAATAAGTTGACCAAGTAAACATTCAAATTAAGCTATATTTTAAGAAGGAAACTTTTGAGAATCGTCTAGTACTGTAATCCTATGTATTATGGTCATAATTCACTCTTTTGGGACGCATGAAAGTTTGTCGATGGGCATTGGGAGACGTGGAGGTGCAGACTCGGTTCTGTCCCGCACAGGTTCACGGTCACGTGGAGGTTCCGAAACGACTCCAAAGCCGACGCCGACGCCGACGCCGACGCCGACGCCGACGCCGACGCCGACGCCGACGCCGACGCCGACGCCGACGCCGACGCCGACGGCGGGATGACGCTCTCCGGGTCTGACTACGATGGCAGCAGGAGAACTTTCTTCATCACCCACGGCTTCGCTAGCGACGCGAACTCGTCGTGGCTGGCTGACATGAAGGACGCGCTCCTCAAGAGGGTATACAATTATATACAACTTGTTTGTGTGTCAAATTTTTTAAGACTTTAAGCACAAATTTGAAATTTTAATTTAGTTCAATTCCAAAACTGTGTATAAAGTTTTAATATTGATATAAGTAGGTATATCGTAGCTGAGGTCTCTCGGAACTTGATTACACTGGACTGGATCAGTGGCGCGTTTTAGGCCTAGGCGCAGTAGGCGCGAGCCTAGGGGCCCCGATGGTCGAGGGGCCCCCAATTGCAATTGATTTGTTATTGCAATTGCTATGAAAGCTCGTAAATGTGGATTTTGGAACGGACTTTTTGATTTTTAAATAGAAAAATGAGGCGATTACCTTTCTATTAGAGAATGGACTTATAGTCGACTGCTCCCAGGGCCCCGCATACCCATAAATGCGCCCCTGTGGGGAATATATGCCACTGCAGCTTGTGTTCTGTACCTGTATATCCACTGTCCTATTATTGGAAGGTAGATTCGTTGACGGCGTCATCTCATGCCCGCAGTTCGACTGCAACGTGTTCCTCGTCGACTGGGGGAAAGGGGCGTCGCAGCTCAACTACTTCCAGGTTGCCTCCAACACCCGTGTGGTAGCCGCCGTCCTCTCCAAGTATACATGCCATAACATATATATAAGATCAGAAATAAGTACCACAAAAAACCGCTCAGTTATAGCCTCCCTGCCTTCTGACCCTTGCTAGTTTAAAGACCCCCAAGCGGTCGCAAGTTGCCATGACCCCATGGCCATGACCCATCTGTATCGATTTGACATACTGTCAATGTTGATTTGTGGTCTCCTCATGTGAATCTTTGAGTTGCCGATATAATTACGTGTGTAATCATTCACCCTGAAAAGCAAAAGAAAGCATACAAAAAAAGGCAAAAAGGAAAAGGAAAAGCATACAAACAGTTGAATTCCAGGGGAATTGCTTATTTTCTAGAGGTATGTAATCAAGGTTAATAAAGCTGTTGTCTCTCCTTCAACCCCTCCATCTCTCTGTTTGGCCGATCTTCTCGCGACGCTTGCTCTTTGACGAGCCGCGGTCGGTTCCCTGATTTGCAGACTCGGCCACCTCCTGGTCGACCGCCACAACGCGGACCCCTCGAGGATGCACGCCATTGGACACAGCCTCGGTGCGCAGATCTCCGCGTACTTCGCCAAGAACATGACCACCCTGGGAAGACTCACAGGTACGACCAAACATTCCAAACAAACATGCCAAACAAGACGACTACCCTAATCTAGGCGCATCGCAACATCGGTGTTTCTTACGCAAATCGGTGAATCTGTCTGCAAAACTACTTTTCGTGCAGATTGGAATTTTTGGATTTAGAATTGCATGTTCACCTTTTATCAACTTCTCTTTGTCGGGAAATCTCAAAGAATAAATTCCAATAATATTACCTGTTAATTTATGTTACATGTTTATTATAAAATTTCTTACCGTTGAATCTGCGACAAGTCTTGCTAGACACTCGAGATAAGATCATAACATAGAGTCAATCCATAGAGTATTATAAAGTTTTCATCCTCGTGAATTCATAAATAAAATTACCTATAGGTAGATACGTTTCTGTGCGAAACTACCGATACGAGCAAAATTTCCTCCAATTCACTGCACTCCTACAATCACCTAACCTTTTTTGAAACGTCATTGCCGCAGCCCTGGACCCCGCCCAGCCGGCATTCGAGCATTACGACCGCCGCGTCCGCCTGGACATCGGCGACGCCGCCCTGGTGGACGTCGTGCACACTTCGGCTCGACCCTTCCTGCCCTTCGCCGGCCTCGGCATGGTCCGCTCGTACGGTCACATCGACTTCTACATGAACGGCGGGTGGAATCAACCGGGGTGCTACTGGCCTGAGGATGTCAACATCACCAAGTTCCTCGATCTCGCCACACTGCCCGTCGAAGGTATAGAGACACGGCGTTCACCCTTATATCTAATGGGCCTTTCTGGCTCCCAACATTCATGGAGAACCATCAGCTTGATAGCACATTGCTACATGTCAATGTATATCTGCTGGAAATCCGTTTGAAATAAGAAATACTTGCGAGTATAACAAACGTTGAACAGTTGAACTCGTATCGAAAAAATTTGACAATATAAAATACGATATTGAATCTCGACTATTTAAACCATTGGCATCTGCCGTGAAGCTTGGTCAAATGATTCAATTGGCCATATCAAAGGAGTGTTTCACAAGTGGACGCCGAACTGCACGGGTTTGTATTGTCTTTTTGAATTTTATTTTCTTTTCTTCCACGATTGATCACACACACAATATGGTAAGTGGTAACATAGGGAAAGGCAAACACTGCATGAAAGTACATAAAGCTACATTCAAATCTTATATCGCAATTCTTTGCGTGGGGTTCCAGTGCTGTCCAACCTGATATCGTGCCCGCACGGTCGCTCGTACGAGTTCTTCACGGCGTCCCTTGATACCAACAAGACGTTCTGGGGACATCGCATCAACTCGTTCACTACCTTCCTCACGTGAGTCCGTCTTCAGCGTCATCTCTCCAGCAAACCTGCACCGGCTCATTCAGTTGTCACATCGCCAACCCCATGGTGTGTCCCGGTGACATCCGTTCAAAGGGGAATTACAAATTTGTTTTACTAAATGTGATTGCAAAATCTTAACTCGCATACAAAAGTCAAAAGTGCTACCCATACAGGGGCGGAACTAGGCGCCCGCAGGGCCCGCGGCCGCGGGCGGGCCCAGGCCCGTCCACTTCCGTTGGGGGCCCGTCGGCCGAACTTAAATCAGAAACTCGTGAACTTTTTTATGCAAGACTTTTAGTTTTATGTTTCCTTGTTTCCCTCTTCACTGCAAATATACAATGTGTGAGGCAGACTGACCAAGTACGCGGGGGGCCCCGTATCAGGCCTCATCGAATTTCGTACCCTGAGGACCCCTCTTGATATAGATAGTGCAGGGTAAAAAGTAACAGAAAAAGTAACAAAGCTATAAAGAAAAACATCGTCAATACTTATATCATTAGATTAGAATGCACCCATGTGAGCAGTTATAAAAGACAGGACCCTTTTAGTGATTTACATTTTGAAAGTATCGTATGCTGTGATCTGAATCAAAATTTCCAGGCAAGGGTCTAGCCTGCTGATTGCAAAATGAAAATAATCGAGCTGCTTTTCCAAATCTGTCGCAGTTTGAAATAGATTAAAACGCATAGATTCACTCGAAAAAATGACCATGATTCAAAATTTTCTCGGTGGCTCCAAACCCTGTTGTCTTGAGGGGGGGGGGGGGGGCCTTCTCAGCCAGATCTGCGGGCGGGCCCGTGAATCGTGGTTCCGCCCCTGTACCCATAACGTGTGTTGAGTAATTGGAAAATGTGCAGGAATTTTTAAAATAAGAAATAAACATTTGGCCAGAGCGTTGGCTTCGCGATCTAGCTGGACAATATACTTTATTTGCACACATGCAGTAAAGCTCTCATTCAATTTATTAAATTTATGAACCCACGCTGCCTGCACCCTGCGCCAACCCCTCGTGTTCCCGCTTTCCGCAGCACGCTGACGGGTGGCTACGGCGCCAAGCTCGTGATCCCGGACGACAGCGACTGCGGCGCCGACTCGTGCTCCCCCTTCGGATACGACGCCTTCGACTATCCGGCTCGTGGCAAGTTCGGCGTCGCGACGACCGACGGCTTCCCCTTCGTCGGTGAGTCAAGTCAGCGTGGTCTGTTTGGCGTCTGTTAGGCGTCTGTCAGGCATCGAAGTAGCGTCTGTTATGCGTCTGTCAGGCGTCGAGGAAGCGTCTGTTAGGCGTCTGTTAGGCGTCTGTTAAGCGTATGTTAGGCATCGAGGAAGCGTCTGTTAGGCGTCTGCTAGGCGTCTGCTAGGCGTCTGTTAGGCGTCTGTTAGGCGTCTGTTAAGTGTCTGTTAAGTGTCTGTTAGGCGTCTGTTAGGCGTCTGTTAGGCGTCTGTTAAGCGTCTGTTAAGCGTCTGTTAGGCGTCTGTTCAGCGTCTGTTAGGCGTCTGTTAGGCGTCTGTTAGCAGCCGAAATGGATGAGGAACGATTACACTCGCGCTTTTCATTACTGGGTTGGTGTCGGTGTCGTAAGTTACGATTTCCAGCTACGATTTCAAGTTACGATTTCCAGTTACGATTTCCAGTTACGATTTCCAGTTACGATTTCCAGTTACGATTTCCAGTTACGATTTCAAGTTACGATTTCAAGTTACGATTTCAAGTTACGATTTCCAGTTACGATTTCCAGTTACGATTTCCAGTTACGATTTCCAGTTACGATTTCCAGTTACGATTTCCAGTTACGATTTCAAGTTAAGTTCAACTTCAAAGCTTCGAGGCTTCAGTTTCAACTTCAACAATCAACATCCGGATTTTGCAGTTGCTGAGTGAAAACCCGTAATAAGTATGACGTGATAACTGATAATGCATTAATTAATCGAGATACCCTGGGACTTGCATGAAGGCGTCCACAAATCAATTGAATATCAAAGTCAAGTAGTGACTTCTTAAAATAATGCAACGCAGCCCGTTCCTGGAACGTGGCAAGCTATACAACCACTATATATGAATTTGAAAAAAAGGCTATCAGAAAAACAATGAAATTAATTTCACGTCTATCCCGTAGCAATTGACATGTCATTGCAACTGTCGATCAAAGACCTGACTGACAGCTGCTTTGTCGTTTGCAGTTCCCGAGCCGCGGGTGGACAAGCAGATGAGACAGTACCGCGGGCTGCGACCGTCCAAGGAGCCGGTCGAACCCAATGCCGAACCAGAAGTCGAGACGGAGTCGATTCCGCATGACTTTGTCATCGATGACGAGGTGACAACGTAGTAGTGATGCAAATACAATGTCAGATGAATGATGTGCATTGGAATATGAAACAAAACTAATGCTCCCAAAATGTGTGTAGAATTAATGGTTGATCAATTTTCTGTGAACTGACATATTGATACCAATAAAATGGCAATAGCAAGAACATGAAAAGTGGTCTCGAGAAATTATTTCCTATTTACCAAATTAATTCTTATAAAGTCTACATATTGCAAACACGTTATTCGCGTAGGCAAACAAAAGACAATGAAAATAAACAATCAATCGAGGCGCTCGGACAAATTACATGAAAATTATATGGACTCATTCTATTCTACTGAATTTGCCCTCCGTTTGTAAAAACTCCTCCATTGTAGCTTCCTCGTCCATTAAGAGACTGAAACCAAAAATATGACCCACTGATAAAAGCTGAATTGCAGCCAAGAAAGAGAAGTCTCGACGACATGTTGATATCCACGGCAACAAGACAGTTCGCCACCTTCCTCCTTCGTCCCTCCGACGCCTCATTGTCGCGTCGGTTGCCGCGCGACGCTCGACGTCAGCCCCACGAATGGCGACATGCAAGGCGTTCGCAGGCTAGATGTATCTCGCCACCCTCCTCGGGCTGGCGTTCCTAGCGCTCATCCTGATCATCGTCTGGCTCAGTCTGCGTGATTGGCACCATCGCGAGCTGTAGCGTCGACGCGTGGGACGTGCTCTCACCTCGGTAAGAACTCGAAGGAAGTCTACCTATCCAAAACTTTGACGCCGTTGTCTACTTCCGGGTCCTTATCTAGAGCGACCATGCGGCGGTGTTACGGCGAGATTAAGGGGGGGGGGGGCTGCTCATTTGACTGTTTTTAGCATGGCACTAGCAATGGGTATCGTGTAACTCCGCCGCAAACCTGCCGCATTGGTTGTCGATTTCAGTTCTTCATTGTCTGTCATCAATTTAAACGTAAAAGCTATAGCAATCTATACATTGCTTGGTAATTGGTATTCGTATGTGGCATCTATTTTAAGATCAAATTCTGGTAAAAATAGAACGGGCATAGCTGGTGGACAAGTCTCAAGCTAGAGAAGACTTCGTAAAAGCTTGAAGCCCTTGCGACTCAGACAAGCTATACTGGCAGTTTTAAAACATTTGAATCATTGAAATGTAGTGTATCAGATAACAATAACTCGTAGAACGAGGAAACCTCGTTAGTACGGTATTTCTACTCTCGTCCATAAAGTTATTCGTGCTAAGCTATAGGGAATACATGCTGCCTCGGAGTTTGCCCTGCTACGATCGCCTTGACTGTGGCTGTCTTTGCAGAGCACAAAATGTTTCCGGCCCTTGGCATCGTCCTTGAACGTCTTACCCGCCCTCGCCGTCCACGACGCCGCTGTCAAACTGTATCCACATGGTCTCTTTGGCTGAATGAATAAATCTGCGATCAAACCGAACGCTGTGGTAGATTTCCAATTTATTTCGATTGTGGGTGAACGGGACATGCAATGGTTATGGCAGGAACTTTACAACAAAAAACACGCATTACATTAAATTATTAGCATAATTTATTAAAAAAAAAAAAATCCAACACTGTTTACGTCAATGCAGCAATGATCCTCTATGTCATAATCCATATTTCCTGTTTCTCTAAAATTCTAGTTGAAAGCATTTCGCTCAAATAACTAATAAGCTGCAAGAAAAGAAATTGATTTTTCAACTTATTCTTCTTATGTATAGCATCGTTTCCACGCGCCTCGATGTAAAACTCCACGACGGCCACCCCAACAGCTCGACATCGTAACCTCTGTCGTAACTAACATGGGAGAAGAAATCAGACGTCACATTTCACTTTCAAACAACACTAAATATGTTATACAACTATAAGAATAATCCATTAGATAAATCGCTTACATCGTTCCACCCAAGCTTCCATCAATATGGGTACCGTTCACTGCGGCAACACCTTGTACGGGTTGAGAATGCCGTTGGGGTCCAACAGCCGCTTGATGTCACCCATCATGTTGAGTGCCGCGGCGGACTTGGAGTATCGCACGAACTGAGTCTTCTTGAAGCCGATGCCGTGTTCGGCAGACACGCTGCCCTTGAGTTGCGATGTCCACTCGTAGACGAAAGGCTCGATCTGCGCCAACAGCTGCGCGTCGTACTCCTTGGAGGTGACGTTCAGGTGCAGGTTGCCGTCGCCTGAAAGAGCAAGGGTGATGAAGGACAGGGAGGTTCTGGGACTCGAATCTTTGTGAGATCAGATGAGACGAGACGAGAGTAGCTACATTGGTAAATGGGAACAAATTGGAGTGGCATCGGCAGAAAAGTATATAGTGTCTGTATTTCCTTCGTTAATTTGTATTATTATTGTTATTTTGGTGCAAAGTTTTACCAATCTGTGGTTTTACTGTATACTGTCCAACGCACTCAGAATGCGAGGACTAGGAGTCAATATCTCTCCCCATCGTCGTTGGGTGGGCAGTGGGCGACTTCGATAAACTAAGCACAGCTCATAATGAGCTGATAGGAACTGTAACATTGACAGTGCACTGAATATGTATGATATTCGAAGTTAATCGTGTGGAAAATACAGACAGATATTATTTTCACTCATGACCAATACTCTCAAGTTCCAAGGACATTCTATAGCAGTAGGTAATATAGGTATACGCAGTCTTTTTAATGCGATTTAGGATTGAACAAAATAAGCCTGTTTATCATCATAGAACACTACAATAATAACCACCAACCTTATTTACAACTACAACTTGGAATACTTTAATTATTATAAGCGAGAATGTAGCAGTGATTTATGCATATCGGTATACGACTTGAAAATGATACTGAGATTGAGATAGAAACATAACATACGGTTGCAACGATAAATTTAAATAACGCTACTTGCTACAGCTAAATACGTGCGACAAATTCATGCAATGCCACTCCGGTGACAACGGAATCCGACCAAGTCCCGAAGAACAGATCGATAGTTCCACTCACCAACATGTCCATACCCACAACACCGCACGACCTCTGCCCGTCCCTCCAACCTCTCCCTGACGACGTCGACCATCCGATAGAACGACGGCAACGGCAGCGACACATCATACTTGTACACGTATCCGTCGACGAGCAATCCCGCGGAGATGCTCTCCCTGACCGCCCACGCGACCTAGGGGCCATGGAACAGAGGGGGGCGTTTACTCACCTAGATGGCCGAAGCCGCACACACGGATCGCCGAACTGCCGGCGAGCCGTTCAGCGAGACGAGGCACGAGCGAGTAGAAGTCCAGCATTGGGAGGGAGACGTCGTACATGTAGAAGAAGCCGTCGGCTACGAAGCCGTCCGGGATTCGCTCTCTCAGCTCCCACATGCGCTGGAATTGCACGCGGGGGGTTTGGACTTTGGTGTTCATGACTGTCGGCGTCGAGGTGGGGGCGTATTAAACTAGCCTGATGCATAACGACAATGATGGCAGTTTTCAAAAGTGCTCTAAAAGTCTCACGTCTAAAATCGGATTGGGCAAATCTAGTGCCTATTCGCAATAGAAGTACCTACCAAGTAATCATAGCAATGATATACGGTCACTTTTCGTGGGGTTTAGGGTGCAGGGCAGTGACATCCCATTGTTTCAGTTTCAATGGTCTGCAACGTTCAAAGTGAAGTTCCAAAAATGTAAGACAGACCGCCACGCAGCAAGACGGCAGTTACCACCGGTTACCAACGGCCTGGTGGTCGTCAGTCGTCACGTCGGACCCTGGGAACGGACCTTGATGCGCGACGGCTCGCTGGCAAGGACGGCGTCCTCGACGTCGCCTCGCGTCATCGCCGCCTCCAGAAAGGCCGTCATCTTGGCCTCGTCGTGCCCGGCGTTGGCACCCGCCGTCTCGACCAGCATGTAGAACGGGTAGTCACCGTCGAGGGGGCAACGCAGACCCAGGTTGATGGTCGACGCCTCCAGACTGAGTCGGTCCATCATCTCGCAGCTGGACAGGATCTCGCCAAGGTCGCGACGCGCGGCTTGAAACGTGGTCAGGACGTCGTCGAAGGACTTCAAGCCTGACGAGGGGAGGGTGGGGGTCGATTAAATTAGGAACTCAATGTATTGCTTTGGCAGACCACTCAAAAGATTTGCACTGCCACACGAAAAGGAATCATTTGGTACCTTATCAAATCTATTTGTAAACTCGCTTCAAGCTCACGCCCGAAGCTGCCGACAGAAATAATGCCTATGGCCGCCGCAAAGCGAAATAACGAGCACACCGCGGCAAGCCAGCGAGGAGTTTTGGTGCTGCCAAGATGTAACAAATCAGATATTGTTAAATGATTACTTTTCCAGGGCAATATTTGAGTTTATTGAGCGTGCTGTTGGTTAAATAGTCATCAAGATTCAAGGTCAATTATAGCAACTTGCTCAAAAGATTTTGATGCAGCTATACAGAAAATTTAAAATAAAATCTCCTGACATGCAGCTATCTCTGTTAAATTATTATCATGGTCGCCATGTTCGTGAATTCAATAATGATGGCCGCCCTTGCGAATCGCATGCATTGCTCCCTTCCCGTCCTTTCCCGTCCCTTCCCGTCCCGTACCAAGGAAGGCGACGTGTATGGCGGGCGGACTGACGGGACAGTGCACCGCCACTTGGGTGACCAGGCCCAGGGTGCCCTCCGACCCGATGAACAGGTGCTTCAGGTGGTACCCGGTGTTGTCCTTCTTGAGCGCGCTCAGACAGTCCACCACCTCGCCGTCGGCGCGCACCTGAAGGAACAGCCATCGGACATAGTATAAAGCAAAGATTTTTGAAGAGACACAGCATGTTATACTGGTGCTCACTTGTTAACGTAGCTTCGTTATCAGCGTTTCAATGCGAAGGAGTCGCCGACCGTGTCGTTTCGCAACCAAAAAGATAAACACATTATTCCATGACGGTCGTTGCGAAGCGACGCGTTCGCAAAGCTAAGAGACGTCACCGTGATCAACCTTCTGATTGGCTGTATAGCTTGCTAACTCGTCGGCGACGCCGTCGCATAGCATCGCTGTAAACGTAGCTCTGGTCGCTCACCGCCTCGACGCCGAGCACCGATCCCTGCAGACTGCCGTAGCGCAGCAGTCGGATGCCCCCGGCGTTGGTGGAGACGTTGCCGCCGATCTGACAGCTGCCCTTGGCACCCAGGTCCAGCGGCATGAGCAGTCCGTGCGCAGAAAGCTGCTCCTCGAGCGCAGCCAGCACGCAGCCCGCTTGGCAAACCAGGACGCCTGCGAGGTCAGAGAGAGAACAGAGAGAATAGGGTAACGTGTGATTTGGATTTCTGCACTCCGTTCGCATGATCGCCTGGTACAACAGCGCGCAATCTCAATTTCACAGGCTAGGTGCAATTGCCTGAAAAGTATGAGGTTAAATTTTGTAACCCCCCCCCCCCCCCCCCCGTTACCAAATAAAATGCTATAATATATACGGCCGCCATGTTCGATGTATATACCAATGTTATACGCAAAGAGCGGCGTACAGCGATTTGTGCAGCCCGTGCGCAGTCACGGACATGTGTCTTCCTTCCTATAAATTGCACAGTGTGGGGTAGCACTTGTACTTGCCAGAAGTGGCAAATAATAAATTGCGTTTGTTTTAAAACCCGTAAAACTCTGCATTGCTGCGTGTGGAACCCCGTTGTGAACATGAACAAAGCTTTTTTTGTCATCAAATCCTGAATTATCTGCAAAGAAAAACTCGATATTATACATAATATAATCATTCCATTGATAAAGGTCATAATGTATTAAAATGTGACACGTTGTTATGTATTAGTTGTTGTTATTAGCTGTTGTAGTTGTTGTTATTTGTTATGTATATTAGTTGTTGTATTTATGTCCAGTCACGTGATGTATTGTTATGTACCAGACGAAAGAAAAAAATAATAAAGTAAAAAAATAAATATTATGGCGTCCCTCCCTCCAAAATAAGCCCGAATACAACGTCGCCCCGTCCAGGCCTCCCAAGGGATGCCTTCCGCGCCGCCATGACGAGTCCTCCCTATATAAGAGACGCCCTTGGAGTAGCCCGTCCAGTCCCTTGGCGTCGCCACTGTGCGGACGTCGCTGGCTCGAGACACATTCACGTTGGCAGCGAGCGGTCAACAGCAGGGGAGAAAGTGCACTTTCGAATTCGAACCGGCATTCACTGTCGTGGACAGTCGCGGAACTGGCCGAGTCGAGTCGTATGAATCAGGAATGACTCCCACGCAACAAATGGTGTCAAGCGGAGTCGAAATCTCTCAGTTTGAGTGATTTATTGAGGGGGAGTGTGGTGGCCGATGAGGTGGGGGGGGGGGGGGAGGGAGAGGGAGAGGAAGAGGAAGGTAGCTTTAGAATGGGCAAGGTATATCATCCATTTGGAATCGATGTGCGATTTTAACAAATCGTACTGTGTAAAGTTACAAATTCACTTTGATTTAAAAGTGCATTAACCCAACTGTTAGTCCCAAATGTGACACTGCAGGAGATGAAATTAAAAGGGCCGTGTTTATATTTAAGGATGTAGTCATCCTGCACTCATTTCCCCTCCCCTCTCCCCAGCCATTCACAAGCAAATCTCGTGATGTTAATTCGAGCCATTCATGGATCGATAGCGATAAAGTCGTGTTACGTAATCCGATTACTTGGGCAGATATTGGTCAATGGAAAGCACCCCACCAGTACAGACCCCCACCCCTCCCCCACCCTCCCTGAGGTCCCTACCTACCCCTTCCATCCTAGCCGTTTGGTGCGCAATAGTCATGACAGAGGCCGGACCCCGCTGCGTACCAAACTTGCAGGAAGTGCCTTGGCTTTGCGTGCCCCTGTCTCATTCTCAGGGTGACATGTATTGTACCAGCTTGTACCATGTGAGTGTATTAGCGTGGCAAGGAGGGAAGTATACACTTGCTGTATTTGAGTATCAGTTGCTTGGATGTAAGAACATGTTAGAACATTTAATTTCTTAGTCAATTAAAATTAGTTAGTCAATTAGTTACTTAAATTTCGGACTTTTGAGCCATCTTTTACACCAATAAAAATTGAGACCATAAACGACCGTCAAGAGCCGACTGATTGACAGTGGGTATAGCCAATCTTCCACGGTGATATTTTGTAAAATAAAGTTGGTCGATTAAATACGAGTGGGAAGGGGGTGTGATTTAGTAACAACATGGTACGACCCACTATATTGAATTTGAATTGTATAGGAGAATTGGCATATTATTAATTCATATTATTTCACTCATAGCACAGCTCATAGCATAGGTAACAAATTGGCATCGCAGATTTGGGATACAGTTGCAAACACTGACACAGAGGAGGCAGCCGCACAGTACAGCGAGCTCTCACGTCGCCTGCGACTAAGTTGCCAGATGGCAAAACCTCGTATCTGCAAACAGGAAAATGTTGAGAAGACGGAAAAACGCTTTCAAAATATTACTTGCGGAGATCTTTCAAATTTATTTTTATGCTTTTAAAATGCAATGAAATGTTATCTTTTTAACATTCATTCGTGTTCCAGGTTTTACATGCGGGAAAACGAATTTTCCACATTTTGTGACACCATGTGTTTTTTCCTGGAATGCTAATCGATGTGTTTCCTGGCCTTCCAATTGTAAATTAAACATCATCAAAGATAGTTGCATTGCCATAGCCTTCACGCTGGGCTGACCAACGTGTCCACCCACAGATGGTGCAGACAAGTTGGTCTGCAGTCGGACAAGTTGGACGAGCTGCCTGTCCCGCCACGCCAGCTAGTTGCAGTCTAGCTCCCTGACGAGCAGCCTGTCCCGCCACGCCAGCTAGTGGCAGTCTAGCTCCCTGACGAGCAGCCTGTCCCGCCACGCCAGCTAGTGGCAGTCTAACTCCCTGACGAGCAGCCTGTATCGCCAAGCCAGCTAGTGGCAGTCTAGCTCCCTGACGAGCAGCCTGTCCCGCCACGCGAGCTAGTGACAGTCTAGCTCCCTGACGAGCAGCCTGTATCGCCAAGCCAGCTAGTGGCAGTCTAGCTCCCTGACGAGCAGCCTGTATCGCCACGCCAGCTAGTGGCAGTCTAGCTCCCTGACGAGCAGCCTGTATCGCCACGCCAGCTAGTGGCAGTCTAGCTCCCTGACGAGTAGCCTGTCCCGCCACGCCAGCTAGTGGCAGTCTAGCTCCCTGACGAGCAGCCTGTATCGCCACGCGAGCTAGTGGCAGTCTAGCTCCCTGACGAGCTGCCTGTATCGCCACGCCAGCTAGTGGCAGTCAAGCACCCTGACGAGCAGCCTGTATCGCCACGCCAGCTAGTGGCAGTCTAGCTCCCTGACGAGCAGCCTGTCCCGCCACGCCAGCTAGTGGCAGTCTAGCTCCCTGACGAGCAGCCTGTATCGCCACGCCAGCTAGTGGCAGTCAAGCACCCTGACGAGCAGCCTGTATCGCCACGCCAGCTAGTGGCAGTCTAGCTCCCTGACGAGCAGCCTGTCCCGCCACGCCAGCTAGTGGCAGTCTAGCTCCCTGACGAGCAGCCTGTCCCGCCACGCCAGCTAGTGACAGTCTAGCTCCCTGACGAGCAGCCTGTCCCGCCACGCCAGCTAGTGGCAGTCTAGCTCCCTGACGAGCAGCCTGTATCGCCACGCGAGCTAGTGGCAGTCTAGCTCCCTGACGAGCTGCCTGTATCGCCACGCCAGCTAGTGGCAGTCTAGCTCCCTGACGAGCAGCCTGTATCGCCAAGCCAGCTAGTGGCAGTCTAGCTCCCTGACGAGCAGCCTGTATCGCCACGCCAGCTAGTGGCAGTCTAGCTCCCTGACGAGCAGCCTGTATCGCCACGCCAGCTAGTGGCAGTCTAGCTCCCTGACGAGCAGCCTGTCCCGCCAAGCGAGCTAGTGACAGTCTAGCTCCCTGACGAGCAGCCTGTATTGCCAAGTGAAGATCGATTCGACGAAGGGGATGGACCCTCCGACGCTCTGTCTCACTCTGCTGCATTCAGCTGGCTGCATTCAGTAACCCCTCTCTCTCTCTCTGTATCATTGTCAAGGAGAGGGCTAGTGCATGTTAGGGCTTTGTCGCGGTTGAAAGGGTGGGGTGGGTGACTGTGTGGAGGGGAGGGGGAGTAAGTCGTCGCGTTATGAACCTATAGGGGGTCGACGCCAAGTGGCCCACTTAACGAAAATGCGTCGTTAAACCACTATTCTTTAAATAACCAATTTAAAACAGTATAAGCGGCTTTATACTTGAGGAGTCATTCGAATTGGAGGGAAATTCCGCAAAGAGTGATGACTGCTATACATTTTTATTAAAACTGACAGCGCTCCTTTAATTTTTACTGTCGTTTTATTTTATGGCATAAAGGTATATTTTTAATTGATTCTTCGTTAAGCCAGCACTCAGACGTAATAAAGCTTCCTCGTAAAACGCGACCACTCTGACAGTTTTATAAGAAAGTCCACTATTTTATTTCTTCGTCCAATTAGGGTAAACATATGCATCCATAATCTCTCATCCAATTAGAGAAAATGGTCAAAACGCTCTCCGATTGCTATACGCAAATCAAAATCAACTCCATCGTCACCCGAGCTTCTTACACCAAAGCCTTCGCCTCCCATTTGACGCGACTGTCTACCCGCTCCGGCTCCTGCAACGCGTTCGCTTCTGCGCCCTACCGTCGTTTCACCCCACTAGGACAGGGAAGGGCCGCTAAACAGCGCACAGTTCATTTCACTTCGCCTTTCCATCACTGCACCCGTGTCGAGGGAGCGCCCCAGGGGGCAGGGGGAGCGGAGGGGTCGACGCCGATCAGGGGAACGTCGAGAGGGTGGCACTATGAGCGAGCTGCCTCATCACGGACCTCCCTTAATTGAGACGAGCGCGACGGGGAGCAGGGGGGAGGCGGTAGGGGATGCGACTCGCGTGGAAAAATGTCGCCTTAGCTGAGTGTGTGTGTGTGTGTGTGTGTGTGTGTGTGTGTGTGTGTGTGTGTGTGTGTGTGTGTGTGTGTGTGTGTGTGTGTGTGTGTGTGTGTGTGTGTGTGTGTGTGTGTGTGTGTGTGTGTGTGTGTGTGTGTGTGTGTGTGTGTGTGTGTGTGTGTGTGTGTGTGTGTGTGTGTGTGTGTGTGTGTGTGTGTGTGTGTGTGTGTGTGTGTGTGTGTGTGTGTGTGTGTGTGTGTGTGTGTGTGTGTGTGTGTGTGTGTGTGTGTGTGTGTGTGTGTGTGTGTGTGTGTGTGTGTGTGTGTGTGTGTGTGTGTGTGTGTGTGTGTGTGTGTGTGTGTGTGTGTGTGTGTGTGTGTGTGTGTGTGTGTGTGTGTGTGTGTGTGTGTGTGTGTGTGTGTGTGTGTGTGTGTGTGTGTGTGTGTGTGTGTGTGTGTGTGTGTGTGTGTGTGTGTGTGTGTGTGTGTGTGTGTGTGTGTGTGTGTGTGTGTGTGTGTGTGTGTGTGTGTGTGTGTGTGTGTGTGTGTGTGTGTGTGTGTGTGTGTGTGTGTGTGTGTGTGTGTGTGTGTGTGTGTGTGTGTGTGTGTGTGTGTGTGTGTGTGTGTGTGTGTGTGTGTGTGTGTGTGTGTGTGTGTGTGTGTGTGTGTGTGTGTGTGTGTGTGTGTGTGTGTGTGTGTGTGTGTGTGTGTGTGTGTGTGTGTGTGTGTGTGTGTGTGTGTGTGTGTGTGTGTGTGTGTGTGTGTGTGTGTGTGTGTGTGTGTGTGTGTGTGTGTGTGTGTGTGTGTGTGTGTGTGTGTGTGTGTGTGTGTGTGTGTGTGTGTGTGTGTGTGTGTGTGTGTGTGTGTGTGTGTGTGTGTGTGTGTGTGTGTGTGTGTGTGTGTGTGTGTGTGTGTGTGTGTGTGTGTGTGTGTGTGTGTGTGTGTGTGTGTGTGTGTGTGTGTGTGTGTGTGTGTGTGTGTGTGTGTGTGTGTGTGTGTGTGTGTGTGTGTGTGTGTGTGTGTGTGTGTGTGTGTGTGTGTGTGTGTGTGTGTGTGTGTGTGTGTGTGTGTGTGTGTGTGTGTGTGTGTGTGTGTGTGTGTGTGTGTGTGTGTGTGTGTGTGTGTGTGTGTGTGTGTGTGTGTGTGTGTGTGTGTGTGTGTGTGTGTGTGTGTGTGTGTGTGTGTGTGTGTGTGTGTGTGTTGGTCTCGAGGGGGAGTCGGTGGTAATTTGTTGATGGGGGTATGTTGTTTTTTAATTCTTGCTAATGGCGGACAATGATTTAGCGGGGAACAATGGCTGATGGTTTTTTTGAGAAATGCAGCTGCGTCGCGCTCCGCAGATGATTGATTCCTGGCGTGATGCGTGAGCTGGGATGGTTAAAGTGATGGTGGCGGCGACGGTGGTAAGGTGGAGAGTGGGGGGGGGGCCTCTTTGTTGTGCGTTGGATACGCGTGAAAGATTGTATACGTTTTTGACGATTGGGGGGTTATGGAATCTTGAGAAAATCTCGCAAACATGGAGTAGAATTCGTTAGACGGCATCTCAGATCTTTAATGTTATTTGAAATTAAAAGAGTTCCACTTCCACGCTAATTGCGAGCATGCTCAGGTGTGAAGAGGTCCTGTGACTGAGACCTGTGCAGCAGTGTGTATTCATGGCGCCGAAAGTGAAATAAATGCAGTTTGCTGACCTGATAGAGGGTCGATGCTGACGACGCGGTTCATGAGCGAGGTGGAGACGACGACCTCGTCGAAGACGGGCACAGAGCCCCCCACGAGTCCAGTGTTCCCTCCTTGAGGACACACCGCCAGACGGCGACCGTTGCAGTGACGCAGGATCGCGGACACCTCCTCGGTCGTCTTCGGCTTCAGGACGAGTTTGCTCGCTCCTGCGGACAGGACAGCGCACGTCTAGTGGGAATTTGTCCTCTGCTTATGACGAACGTCAGTGTCTTCTGTAGATTCATCTTGTGTTGTCAATAACTCATTACGCTGGTTAGCACAAGATGAAGGTTTTTTTTAAAGGAAAGAGAACAGATGTTGGACACTTCTTTCTTAACACGAACAAGTAGAGATTGGAATGAAATAGCAAAAAAAGTGATTGATAAAACAGAACTGGACATGAAAACGCTGAGAAAATTAATTGACGTGTACAATTAATTATAAAAATTAACATTGAATATGTATGTTTTATAATTATTAGTTCCTTGCCACCGCTGGTGGCAAGTACCTGCAATTGCATTGTAATAAATAAATAAAATAAAATAAAATAAGTGCTTGATGTTTATGGTCACCCATCCAATATGCTGACTCGGCAGAATGTTGCTTAACTTCAATAATCTCACGAGAACTCGTAGAGCGTCGTTGACACCATGGTAATTAATAGCAAACACATATTAAGTTCATTTTAACAGTAAAATTGTAACCATATGCACAATGTAAAATGCACTAAACTACAGTTTCTTGCTTAATTATTAAATTCAATAGAAATATAATATCATGCTCCGTCCGATGCAATGCCCATACCAGTCGGTTTTCATTATTTATGTAGATTATTCACATGAATTTTAGCGAAAATGTTACCAGACACAATTGGTGCAGTCCGTTTATATCGGGACTTTGTCTTGGAGACATAATCTCTCAGAATTTGATATACAAACATTGCGGTGTTCTTATTCAAGGAAGGAATCCACGGGGGTCAATGCTCAGTTTAGGTCAAGAGTATTCTGGCGACTCAAGGTCAATTTTGGAAGGATTGTGTTTACTCCCAGGTATTGTCTTGTGCTTTATGACAGTTGCAAATGGCGTTAGTCACTTTAACTAAAGGTTGGCAAATTTAAACTCTAGATGATGCACATTATGGTAAATGCAGCTGCGTACCTCGCACCATCCGCATCCAGTCGACGTTGTAGCTGTCGACGTCGTCCCTCTGCAGCACGCGGTCGGCACCCAGCAGTCCCTCGAAGAACGCCACGTCGGCGTCTTGCAGGGTGGCAAACGCCCCCCTCTGGGTGCCAGGGTAGCGCACCTGGGTGAGCTCTACCTGGGCGTCGCGCAGTGTCGAGCTGCTCGTCAACCCGCGAATCTGGACGGAAAAACCTCATCATGTACCGTTATCAGATTGTGTCAGGCAGGTAGGCTGCCTAATTTGGGACTGATAATTACCAAACCCTCGCCCACTACCTGATATAAAACACTCTATAAAATGTTGAGCCCTGTCCGCATGGGCTCAAACGTCAAAAGGTTTGGTTTTGGCACAAAAGGTGTTTTCTCCCGAAAAATGTCCCCAAAATTCTTCGTTAGAGTGTTTGTGTGCGTGTGTCTGAACTTGGGACTGCTTATTAACCCACTTCTCTTCCCGTCATCTATAATCGAACCTATATCTGGTACATCGACTAGGGTTCACCCGGTAATGACATGATACGTGCGATTGAATGTGATTTAACGAAGCTCGTCGACGCTATAGATGGAGCCAAAAGCTTTCAATATTTTTAAAGAAACTTTGCAAGATTACTGAAATAAAACATCCCTGAAAATGTTCGGCGTGCAAAGTGTTTCGTTCTCTTTTTATTTACATTTTTTCAGTGTTTTCATTGAGAGATTTGCCGTTTTCACATGAAATTCGATCAACAATTGTTTAAATTGAAAACAGTAATTCACCTATACTATCCTGGTTATGTAAGGCCTCCAGCTATCACCTCTTTATCCGCAACAAGCAGCTACGCTCATCTTCACCGCAGCACATTGCGTTCGCGAAGCGCAATGAAGTGAAACCGGTTGCAGGAAAGAACGCATTTCATCAGATTTTTGGTCTGGCATGAATTATCGTTCATTTTACTATTTCATTTCTTTGATGGTGCCAACGTGCCAACGTGCCAACGTGCCAACGTGCCAACGTGCCAACGTGCCAACGTGCCAACGTGCCAACGTGCCTCGGGCTTGCAGGAGCTAGGACTTCCCCATGAGAATTGCCCCCAATCCTCTTGAGCAGGGATTTTGAATTTTCTTTGTTACAGAGTTGGTATTTAATGAAATTCCGTAAAAATTTTGAGTAGTATTTTTGAGGAAGGAAAGACTTAATCTTCGCAGAGTCCACGAAAGTAAGAGATCTGGGTTTGTTTAGTGATTAGCTCCTGAACTGTTGTTTCTCTGAAATTATACTAAAAGTTGAAATAATATTTTTGGGATAAAATACGGGTCATTCTTTGGTGGTAGATGTTGATGATTGAACGAAACTCTTCTTGAATTTACATTGAGGGTCTATATAGATTTATTTATATGGTTTCTGTTGGTTTTCGTAAGTGTGAGTATTCCGTAGACATTTTTGTCCTCGCGATCCGATAGCGAGGTGCCCAATGAAGTAGAGTTACCCTGAAACGATGTAAATTCTGCCGCTCAACACCGCATCAACAGGGTTGTTTTACTACGCTTGAAAATGACTGACGTGTGAAATCATTCGGGGAACAAAGGGTATCAAATGGTTGTCAAATAGGTGAGGATTCCGAAAATATAGGTTTCGTCTCGATCCGACAAAAGGTTACGAGTGTTTCGTTTATCCCAGTCGATTAATTCCTGTGCTGGAAACGGTCTGACTATATACCACTCGACGATTAGGCTTATTTGGGTATTAGCTGAGGTATTTGCGGCTTGTTATTGCTGTCTACTTACGTATACGCAGCTTATGTCCTATTTCGCTTCAAAAACAAACTCCTTACCAGGAACTCTGAATTGCGATAACCCTCTTGTCTAAATACCAACAACAGCAGCGGTAGTAGCAAAAGCCGACTTTCAATTTACAGTCTCCGATGTCCTAAAGGGTTACCCACGAAACGAACAGTAGTCAAAGACAGGCAGTAGGCTGATTGCGGTCGGTATTCGCGGGTGTGTGCGCGTATATTTCTTGCCGTGTTCCTATATTGGGTCTTGCCGTGTATATTGTCTTGCCGTGTAAATTGGGTCTTGCCGTGTATATTGGGTCTTGAGTGAATTTGCCGTGCGCTGATTGATTTACCGATTACCTATATAATACGAAGTCGATACCTACATAGTCGGTGCGTAATGGAGTGTTGTTGTTGTTGTTGTTGTTGTTGTTGTTGTGGAGGGGAGTTGCGCCACTGGCATATATCTAAAGAAGTGTATCGAGTGTATATATATATATATATATACATATATATATATATATATATATATATATATATATATATATATATATATATATATATATATATATATATATATATATATATATATATATATATATATATATATATATATATATATATAAGAAAGTATATTACTGCAGCCCACATTCTCACGCTTAAAATCACCATCATAAAACCTCGGTTTTGCTCTCAACAATATGGTAGGAATACCCCAAAATTGACTCCCTCCTTTGGCGTCATGGTCGTCCCTCGTCGGAACCTCCCTCTACACCCAGACACTGCGTGAAAAACGTTCCTACCCTTTGCTGGAAGACGCTGGTCAACCTGGAAGCCAGCAGCGACGAGGTTGGCGGCGATGACTGCCACTTCCGGGTGCAGCGTCTCAACGCCGAAGACGCGAGGGCTACTTCTTTGCGCAGCATGCTTCCGGCCTGTCACCAACAAGGTCGAGGATCTAGAAAGAAATTAGGGGTTTATGTTGTTTTATTCGAAACCCTGCAGTTCATATATCACGTACACAAGTCTAAGGCCTGCGCAGGGTAAATCGTGAGAGGCCGCAAAATCTTACTATCAATGAACCATGGGGGGGGGGGGGGGGGGGGGAGGTAAAAATTATCTTCTCTAATTTCGTGTGAAATTCACATTTGAATATCCAATGATTCATTTTGAGATACCTAAATTTTCACAAAGCGCATTCAAGGAGCTAGGGTGGTCCGGGGACACGAGATTGTTTGGTAGTCAAGGTCACAAAGTCATTTTCAAGCAAATTTTTGGGTTTCAGAAAATTTAAGGAAACCTTGACCTAAACATATTTTTTTAATCATGTTGAATGCGCAAATTTTAAAAGGGAACTTTTTGCGGGCGTGCTTTGCTTTCTCTTTCAATACAAATTGTATGGTATATCTGTTTTATGGTAGGTATCCGAAAAAGGAATCGATATCCTGCACATTTCCCAGTTGGGCAACATGTAATCAAAAATTTCGGTTACTATCATTACTATCATTGTCAAAATGACTGTTGTGCTGAAAAAACGATAGTTTAACATGTCGTCTGTGATAACGTTCAGATTACCATCGATAGCTGGGTCCAACAACTTGGAAAGTGCCCCATTTGTGCATGCAAGACGAGCACCAGGCTTGCGGATTGGTGAGACTTGGTGCTTAGTCATACTGCTCGTACAAGTCGTAGGCAAATATATTTGTATAAGAATTTTCCTAATTCTTTGCCAGGCTCAGAGTCAGTCAGACAATTTTCAGCTGACAGTTTTCTGCCACTCGCGTGATTACGCGTAACTGACCCGAATAGCTAGCCCAAGCATATCATTATCTGCCTCGTGTGCTGTACTGAACACAAACAATGTTTTGCATTAGCCGCGGCAACGGTCCTAGCATATCCCTGCGACTATCTTTGTCTGTGACCTTCGAAGCTTTGACACTACTCCACGCCGCCCGATACTGCACCCCCGATATAGACTGCCCGATATAGCAGCCCCCGGGGGCAGTCCGAGTCTCATGCAGTCTACAATCTACATGCATTGGTATCAAATGCGCAATCACAGATCGAAAATAGAATTAATGCTCTTCTCATTTTGAAAACCACGCTGTAACATGTGAAAATTCTAAAATAGAATAATATTGAAATGTTAAAATTTAAAAAATATATAATGGCGTTGAAGTCTCATACACGGCCAGTGCGCCTGTCTGTCGCTCACTGCGCATGCCTATAGATGGCAAATTGGCAATGCTCCCACCGAACCAAATTATCGGTAGGTGGTGGGGGTGAAATTGATGACGATGGATCCATGAGATGCGCGAAAGAAATGCGAACCGTGGACATTGGTCAACCAGTTCTGGCACTGGTGATGCTTGGTTCGTCTTATGCACTAATTGTATTATCAAATATACGATAAGGGGTTTCAAGGAAAATATTGTTATGACATCCAGCATTATTATAGACGCATCTATATGCTCCGTTGCAATCACGTCACGTGTAAATATTACACCGGGAATTTTGATTCCCAACAATTCAGAGAGATGGCTGGAAAGTTCAGAGGATGGTGTTTGGAAACTGGAAAGGGAATCAAACGTAAGAATTCAATACGATGCCATGTGGTTATAGTATCGGCATACCTAACCACGCTGTATCTTCTTCTCCCCGTCCCAAGTATGGTATAACTATACTAAAACCAGTGCTTTTTTGTAAAAGTAAAGGTGCCGGAACGCCAATTTTCATAATAGATAATTACAAATAACAATAAGTAATTTTCTTCATTATGTCCACAAACTCGGTAAGCATGCTGGCACACGAAAAACAACACGGACGCACTAAACCTTATTTCACGTTGAGAAGGAGAGTGTCTTCGTGTATCTTCCTCGTGGACTCTCTGCTACTTAGACACCATCAAAGAGTTTCAAAACTGCCCATGGCCATAGAGCCTTTTGTCTGGCTCAAGACTTGGCTTGTATGTTTTGAAACTCAGCTAATGTCTAGTATAGCAGAGGGCTCATGGAGGATGGAGCACATACACTCTTCTTCTTAACGTGAAATGGAGTACCTATTCATATTTCCGGCGACTGCAGAAATTCCCGCCGATATTTAATTTATCAATTAGAGTACCGAAAAGGGGTGCCGGAACGGCGTTCCGGTGCGTTCCGGCACAAAAAAAAAGCATTGACTAAAACTATTACCTATTACCAATCTGTGCTATTACCAACCAATCTAATATTCTTGATTCGCAGAGGTTCCAACCTTCGGGCAAAAACATAATATGATCGTTACTCGCCGATTTGCATTGACATCAGAATGAGATTGATTACGTATATCAACCACGATCAAAGATATGTCGACTCGATTCCGATATTGGGCAGGAGCATCAGGATGCCTATAAACTTGAGCGTCCAAACCCTGGGGACGCGATGCTATCTCGATTGTCGTTCTCGATTAACGTTCAACGCCCGTAATGGGCCGGGTGGATCAGGACAGGACATTTTGGAACTCGTTCCAATACCCAAGCTGCCCACTCGCGAATCCGATACCAACCAAACACACAACGGACGTGTCAATGAAAGATGGCCGCGATTCCATTGCCATGATCGATGTGTTCCGATAGCAATCGAACAACAATGGCCGCCCGCGTGTCAACTTTCTCTCATCGATCACGCGTCGCACAGAGCGGCGATCTCGCGTGTCCTCGCGCAAACCCCCGCGTCATGCCGACCCGCGTGATCACGTGATCGTCGTGCTAATCCGCCCGCGTGTTCGCGCGTGGAGAAATCAAGCTCACGCCCGTGTAATGAGTGCCAAGGATTTAGGGGGAAAACGAACTGTGAGGGGGGGGGGGGGAGGGGGCAAATCTACATGCAATCGCAGTCGGTGACGTCACGTGCGTGCTAATAGGATCGCCCCAATGGCGCTCGACGGAGGGGAGCCGAGTCGACGCCGAGCGGCAGCGTGCGCGCGCAACACCGGTTGTTAGTAGGCGGTTGTTGGCTGGCTTGGGTCGCGGTCAACTTGATGCCGTACGTTTCGTGGATGGCGATCGCTTTTGTCTCGACAAACTCGTTTGCGAGTGTGAGTTTTCAACGATAAAGACGATTGCGTTTTGTGGGTATGGCAATCGGATTACAAAGGCGTTTTAAAGCGTCTTCGTGGTTACTGTCTAGAATCTAAAGTCAATCATAGGACTGAGAATGGAACCAAAATGATTCCGCTTTCCTTCAACCCCATTGGGAGGCATTGACTAATTAAGCGATGCCATGAAGGGGAATTGCGTGGTCATTTGTAAGTGGTCCGTCCTGTAACTCCGTCCGTCCGATAACTGTAATCCTCCATCCTTAGTTGGTTCAGCTCATTGGCATGCATAATACTCGTTGAGTGTTGAATTGTTACAGACATGCAAGTATCGAGTACCCACTTGGCGGACACTGATTATAGGAAGAGGAAGCCCATTTCGTCGACACATACCAGTTTGCGAACAGATAATTCATGCATTCCACCCACGTCTTTTGGGAGGACGCTTCTCTTTGCTGTGAAAATATTACAAACTAAGAGGGGCGATGATATCTGCATCAACCATTACCGATAGATGAATCAAATTTCGTAATGACGAATGGAAATCGCGTTCCTTTGTTTAAAAGTCTCGAACCTCCTATTAGCCGCGCGATGAACCAACCCATGGTGTTTTTCCCAATCCAGTTTCTTGTTGCCAGATCCATTCTCTTTCTCCTTTCATCGCACACACGCTTCTCCTCTCTACTCGTTCTCTCTCTCTCCCTGCGTGAATGTGCGCTCAAGCTCAGCTCTCGCGGCGTGCTTGCATAATGTGGCGTGCATGAGCCAGACGTGCTGCTGGCTGCTTGGCTACCTGTCTACGCTACGGCAGAAATAGCTGCGCCGTCCTCGTTGCGGACTCGAGTATGAAGACGCTAAAAATAGATCGGCCACACCACTAGCGTTCTCGGGGCGACTTAGCAAGCAGCACACGCCCCTCACCGATCTGATCTGTGGTTACTCATCCAGTACGACGCATGAATTTAAATACGCCGAGAAATGTGATTGTTAAAATGTTAATGTTGCAGTAGTATCTTGCTTTAAATGGATATACAAATATATCAACACCCACCGCTGGCATTTAAATAATGTATATCCATCCGAGTCCGCGCGAGATAAAAGAAGCCCACTTGACATGCAACACAGCCGAGATAATTGCCGAACACGGGGTGCCCCTATCATCAGTGATCGGCAACGCCCCGCGATCAGGGTCCCCCGGCCCCGAATCATCCTCTGCCATCAGATCTCAACGCCATCCTCTCGGCGGTGCTTTCTTGTTGAGCGCAACGGGAGCATGACGCTGTCCTCCCCACCGCCACCCGGCCAGTCGTGATGCGCAGTGGCCGTCTGCGCAAAGCGACGACCACCAACAGGCCCGAGACCTCGGCGCGCCAATGACAGTCGCCGGCGTCGGGATTGGCGACGCGGCAGTATCCTTCCGCGCTCGGTGTACAGCGGTCCGAGAAGCGTCGTCGAAGCGGGGTTTGACGCGGGGTTTCGGGGTGTTTGGCTGACAGGGTGCTCGTTGTGGATCGGGTAGAGGGTGGAAAAGCTTGGCGTGGGTTTAGAACGTCTTGGGGAAAGATTTCTAAGAACTTACCGGGAAGAGAGAAAGTAGAGCGGTCAATGTGTTGAACGTGTCTGTACTGGTTATCGAGGTTTTTTCGGGACGTGTTTTTTTACGGTTGTGACTCGAAGGGTGCAGTGACTCCGCCCACTTGGTACTCAGGACGTGGGTCTAGACAGAGCGTTTGATTGGTGGAGAGGGCGGCCAATCGGGGCGAGGGCCGACTGCAAAGCGGCGACGTCGAAAGTGCCCGGCTAGGCGAGCTGCAAGGGCAGCAGTGTTCGAGTTTCAGGTGGCAAGTGTGGAAATTTTGGTTTTCCTGAAGCGAGCTGAGTTGACAGAATTTTTATGCCGAGAACCTCACTGTGAAGAAGAAATTTTTTAAATTGATATTGACTGACTTTCGTAAAAGTTTTATAGTGGTTCACGTGACTTTAGGCTGTGTGAGTGTTCATTTGGATTAACAAGGCAGAAAGGTGAGTCAAAATTTGTGTCTACTTTGGTCCAAAGGGTCTGCCGAAAGGTCGTTTGAGTCGCATTCGTCGATGGGAACGAACGTGCAGATTCTTCTCAACGCATTCCTAACCAGCAAATTCCTAGCGTTCCTTTGCCATGCAAACATATTAGCACAGCATTCCTGACTTTATTTTATTAGCACAAGAAAGCCACGCTAAATATGTGCTGGCTACACGTGTATAATCTCTTATAGACATACTCCTGTGCGCTCAATTAGAATAGTTCATTCTCCAATGCGGGCCGAACGCAAAAATCATGAGTCAAACACACATACCAAACGTTATTTCAAACCGTTAAATTTAAAAATCAAATAAACGTGTATTCCCATCTTAGAAAATCATCACAAGCTACCCCCAGGTAAAATATCCACCTTTTAGCCCCGAGCTAGCGCGCAAGTCTAAATTGAGAAATATAGACTGAAGAGTCCGGCTCGGCCGCGATTCATATCCCGGCGATGCCGGCCGTAGTTGCCGGCAAGCCAGCCGCCGGTCTCCCGGTCGGTCGCCCAAACGCGCAGTTGGCGTTGCCCAGCGCAATTCCGGAGCGAACTAAATCGATACTTCGTCACAGACAGAAATCCCGCATTTTTCTTGCATGCACGATGTTACTCGTACACATTTTGAAAGCAAGTCGCTGTTTATCATTGCTTGGCTTGGCGAGACCACGAGCGATCACAAGCAGGTAGTTGGTAAGCATGGCATAACAATACCGTGCCATTGTGCTCGACTCGACTCAGTCTCCCACGGCCGGCCGCGAATGCAGAAGTGGGTCAGCTCGAGCGAGCAGCGAGTTATCAGCTGGTTACATCGCGATCCGACGCAAACACACTCGTTGCAACTCGGTACCTAAGCAGAGCGAGGGAACAAGTGCGTTGGCGACCGCGTTCACGCGATAAGGATTAGCTTCTCCTTCTCCTGTTGTAGGCACTGGCACGAACGCTCTTGGAAACAAAACTCTACCGGCTGCAAAACGGATTATGTTTTTTTATTCTGGTCTAGGAGAATTCTATAAAAGAAACGCGTTGCATTCAGTGTGTAGGCTCAGCACTTCACACAGCTGTGCTGAACGTGCATACTCGAACCCGGGTCAACGGACAAGTCTAGTACCCCTCTCTTTCTTTCTCTTGGTCTCTTTCTCTCTCTCCTTGTATTCACGGAGCTAGCTGACAGTGGAAAAAACGAGTTCCCCGTTTTGAGAAAACTAAATAAAACAACCGCTACGTTGCAGTGACAGTCTTTCTATTCACTGCCAGAGTGCCAGGTATAATTTTCCTACCCGACCCGACCCGAAACGTTGCCTTTGTTTGGTTCCCCTCGGTACGCGGTCCCAAAATGGCCGGACTCTGTTATTGTTATGATTATAATCATTTCGGTTCCTGACGGCGGCGGTGGCGGCGACGGCGACGAGAGAGGTCTGCCAGACCCTTTTTTCGCCACCATGACGGTAAAATGGACGGCTCGACTCCGTTCGGCCGCTTCGTTTCGTTTCACCCGTCGGCGTCGGCGACGCAGGAGAGGATCCCCTCGGTCGAGAGCTATTATTGGCTGGCCGATGCGGTTTCCCCCCTACTCGAAACCTGAAATATGGCTGCCCTGCCTTGCCGGAGAAAACATTCCACTCGTCTCCGCTCAACACAATAGCTTGCCTCACCGGCTCGGTGGACTCCCAAGCGAGGCACTGGCAAGCCAACCGTCCGCCTGCTCAACTTTCGCTGCACTCTGGACCGTGAACGGCGGAGATAGCGTCCTAAATGCTAAGAAACACGCTAACCGAATCGCCTGGCGAGATCTATCATGCAACAAACGCCTTTTCGCTCGTATATACGCTGCGTTAGAATACAAGTTTTAACGAAGTCACTTTGACGACGACCGGATAATGATATTAGCTTCACGTACCGTTTACATTGCTATTACGTGGTGTTCGTAAGTGCGTCGTCGCGCAGATCGGCGATGCGTGGAGCCGGCAACGTCGACGCCAGCGCAGAGGGACGGCACTCTGCTAATGACACGATGTCGGCGCGGTTGCCAGCTCTAGTCGCTGCATCTCCCTGTGCCAAGCAGCCGTGGTGGCTGGCTGGCAGAGGGATGGCATGGGATGGGGTGGAAAGTGGAAACTACCCTCGACGACCGGCGGTCGGATCCGAGCTAGGGCTGGCAGACAACGACAGGGGCGAGATCTTCTCGGCTGAAGTGACGAGGCGTTTACTGTAGTAACGACTACTTGGTACTTAGCATTGAAAAAGCGACTGATGCTGGTGATGAAAAGGTATTCAGGTAGGTCGCCAAAGCTTTGATTGCAGTTTTGACTGACTGCACTGCTGAGTGCTAAATGCGGCCTTATTTGCTACGAAATGCGTTGTTTGAGTCGTATCAAAAAAGTTCACCGCTTGTGGGACACAGCCAGTGGGATAGAGACCGGGAGTATAGCAAGAAGAAAACATATTTTAATTGCGATTTTTAAATTCGTTGAAACATGGAAGCTGTCTGTGTCAGTGCAGGGTCCTGCACTGATGAACCTGCATCTTCTCATGAAGATTAACGTCGCAAACCTATCCAAAGCTGTCCCAGCTACAATCCGAGCCGAAAGACTCGAGGACAGAGAATACCGAGTCCAAGTTCTCCGTTCGATTCGATGCCGGCTGTTTCGAAACCTTCATGGGTGTCGGAATCCATTATAAACTACTGAATGATATCTGAAATCGCTGTGTGATCCACATGGTCATAACTATTGGGAATAGATAAGTTGAAAATGTAAATACAATAAACGTTCCAGATGAAAACGTTAGACATGCCAAACGCCTCGAGGCAATATGGTAACAATGCAACCGAACCCTTCCAGTTGCCAGTAGACAAGGCTTCACGATTCACGACTATCTTTTCCCAGCTTCTTTCGTTCAATCCCACCGTGCTTTCTCATATACTAAAACACAGTACCTATTCCGAAATGCTCATTTCTCTGCTATAATCAAAGCTTCGAAAATCCGCCTCGATCGTACTTGTTCAACAATGTATTGTTTCGTTTCTTACAAGCGATGCTTGTAAAACCACTCACATCAAAAATATACGGCTACATGCAAACACAACATTGTTGCTCTTCGTCAATCCCCCCTTCCATAAATAAAATATTGATGGATTTTAGATGTTTTATATTTTCATCCATACGAGTTATGTATACCAAATACCAACAACACTATCGGAACCACATGTTTTCAAAACTAATTCACAAACTATACGATTTATGCTAAAACTTTTAGCCGTGTTACTTTACCTAACCTGAGAATCGATGGAGGCTAGTGGGTTTTCAATCTGCCAGCCTGTAAAAGTTTATTTTGTTTTATCACCAGCCAAGCAATCAAGTCCTGCGTAAAGTAATCCGAATCATTCCTCGATGCTGCCACGGCTGCGACTGACAACTCGTAAACCAGTCGTCAACTCTGTGACTTGGTCCATGTCAAACGCTTGCCCCTTAGACCGTTTCCAAAAGAGCGACGCACGTAGGATATCAGTCGTCCGATGACCGGGTGAACGCAGTGCGAGTGGAGTCGAAGACGTTAGCGTCGATCGCGAGCAAAGCGTCGCCTCTCCGATAATCGACGCTTTGGCTCCCTTCGTCTAGCGGAGATTGCATGCCCTAGGGCTGTGCATGACATGCCAGTCGGGAGAGAGCACTGGGAGAGAGGGAGTTGTCGAAGGGTCAGAGCGCTGAAGCGACAATATCCACCCTTAGCAAGGCTGTCCGCTGTGTTGGGGTGTGGGCATGCGTTGTTATGAAGCGTCAATGAGAGCAGCGAGAAGAGTTTGTTAGAAGACAACTGGAGGAAATATTATGCTCTTGCTGGTACAATAAAGGCCTGCCTACCTATTGATAGGCCTGGCAAAGCTACTCTTTTGCAGGCAATATTCCAGCAGATAGCAATTTGCAAACATAAAGTTTTCAGTCGTAATACAATAATTGAAGTACTCAACGAAATGATAAATTCACTGAAATGCTCTGCTGCAATGTGTTCAAATTGAAACAGCATTGTTGTCTCTAGGTACAGATTTCACATTGTCGAAGCAAAGCAAGACAAGGAGTGTACTCATACCCTTTAGGTGTTCATTGCAGTTGCCTTTGAAATTAGAACCAAAATGTAACCAATTGTTGTGCTTTAAACTACGTGAAACACCGAAAGCTTATAGCCGGTTACACTGCTATGAACTTGAAACCCATCCACTCCCTTGCCCGCCACGGCTCTCTTCCCGTCGGCAATGTTCCCGCGGGAGACGATCACAGCCCGGCAACGTCGCCTCGAGGATGCCGTGGTGCGCAGGGGCAGCAAACGCGTGGGGTGCTCCGAGAGGGCGTGGGCCGGGGGGAGGGGGGGGGGGGAGGGGGGTGCGCACAGGGACTGCATTTGCGTGCACTCGGAGGGCCAGGGGCCGACCAATCCGACCCGCCTGCACCGTAACCATGGCTACTCAGCGCTATGCTAATCCACGGCGGGCTTATTAGGGCGAGGGCGGTGGTTTCAGAGGTTTCGGGGTGTAATTGTGGAGGGTACCAATTAAAAATTCGATATGAATTTAGAATTTCATCTGTAATGCACCCCTTCAATGTTAGCCCGTGGTGTTGTTTGGAATAATGGCTGCAGCGTGTTTTGTGCGCTGATTGCAGTGAAGCCTTTGTGACGAGACGAGTCCTGTGTTGGTCTAGGTACAATCTCTTGAATGGATCAAACAATCTGGTTGTAGATCGTGAGTGAATGCTCTTGCTCGGGTGACAGGGTGCTGTACCGAACCAGTGTCGACGTAATATGACTTAAGTGAGCCCCAAATGCTCACGGATGGCACGCCGATATTGGATCCATCTTTTCTCAGTGCCCATGGAGCAAGGAGCACGAACATTTTTCAGGGGACGTTTGGAATAAATCAAATGCCAGACGCTCTTTGTTGTTCAGATATAGAGTACTTGTATAGAAAACAGAGCAAAGCAATGTGTAACGTTTTAGCACTGGTTTTAGCACATATGCTTTCTAGCATGAGGAAGGGGATCGCTCCCACCTCTGTCCACCCCCCGGCTGACTATTTAGTGTAAAATCTAAAAGCCGAACTGTCGCCTCAAAACAGCAGAATACTGAGTATAGCGTTGTATCTCAATGCGAACTGAGGAACTAAAGTATTGTGTGTGCCGTCGAGCTTCTTTCAATGGTCAGAAACTAATCATTCCTCTGCTCCTCCCTGCGTCTATTCAGTATTCACCAAACAAAGAAGCCGTTCAGCAGCTCGGAATTCTGCACGCGAATCTCGGGCACTTCTGTGCGCCACATTTTTGACAATATGTCCAAGTGATTTACACAAATGTTTTCGAAAAACCTGGCAGATAAAAGTGAAAGAAGTCACAGTCGTTAAAATTCTTGGTTTGTATAACATGTGGAGCTTCGTAAACGCACAAAATGCTTGAAAATGTAATTGCCTGATTGTTAGTATAGGATGGTAGCAAGTAGAAATGCAGTTATCGCGGGGCCAATCTGAAACGTATGCTTAGGCGTAAAAGAGGATTGCACTCACAGCAGAGTGAAGTGCCGACGTCGGTGTGCTGCCTGCCAAGTTGTCAACGTTCACCCACCAGCTGATCCACGGTCACACAATGTGCCTCCAAGCAAAAAGGTTGGCTCTAGCAAACTGATAACGGAGATAACACACGGGCCAATAGACGAGACTGCAAGAAGGTTGTTTGGCTGTTTCGACGACTTAGCTTGTTGTTTTTGCGAACTTCTCTACTATCGTGCTGGCGAATTGTTTGGCGAAATTCTACCTGCCCATGAGCCGCTGGGTCTAAGCGCAGGTCTGAGCGTTGGAAATGGCTTGAAAAACAAAACGCGGCTGTTTTCGTTGGCGGCCGTTCTCTGGCCGCTGGCATCTCTGGCGATGCGAACGGAGCACGGCCGAAGGGCCGAGGGTAAAGATTGTTTGCTGGTCGTGGGATGTAAACAAGTCGGAAAGCCAAGGGAACACTTCCGAGCCTTAGTAACGGTGTAGAGTTAGCAACAGGACTAAGGAGTGTGTGGAGATGGGTCCTCGGGATAAAAAGAAGGGGAGTCGATGTTATTGTGCACGAATGTTGATTTTTCAAAATAAAATACACTAACCTATAGTCATGTTGGACATACTTTTCAGATAAGTAATCCTAACTGTTCGTTTATTAGAGGGGTTACCCAAAAAATGACGCTCAAGAAAAGCATCCGCATTCGTTTCAAATTTTCTTCGCAATCAATTTCCAACCCTTAGCTGGATGCCAGGTTCGAAAAAGGTTTTCCGAAGCCGAACAAAAATCCATTCCATTATGGACAAAACAAAACAAAACAACGCCGTTTCAAACTTGCGCAGCAAACAACAAAACCTCTAGCGCCTCGACGACGACGACGACGTCTGAAAACCCTCTAGGCGATAGGACGACGCCGCAATACATCACCGCCCCTCTTACCCTTGCCCACGTGCCACGGACTTACCGATCAGCGACACGACGGCGACGTATCGTATCCACAGTTCGCTCCGGCTGCCGGTAGCGGCCGTCGCCGAGCTGGAGGGAACAGCTCGACGCGGACGCCTGGCTCGGCCTTGACGGCAGACTCTCTGGGTCAGTGCCGAGGTCTCGTCGCTCTGATCGACCGTCAGCTGTTCGGGCCCGGGCAAGGCCATTGTTTGCCTCCTAGATTTTACCGTCTATATGCTGGCCGACTGCAGCTCGGGTCAATGACATGCTCGTCTGGATTCTCTGGGTTGGGTATCGAAAACAAACCGCAAGTCGCGACCGCGTGTTTCTCGAGCTACGGAAATGGATTTGTGGAGACGGGGAAGGGCAACACTTTCGGTTTTTGCTCGAGGAGTTGTTCTACTAGGTTGGCTACGTAGCCTGCAAAAATTCCTGGGTGGTGATTGTGTAAAATTATGTTGATCGGTACCCAAGGGCAACCGATCGATAGCTAAAAGTTGCCGGCTTATTTCAATGGGCCGCGCTACCGATAAACATCGGTAACTCGTCGATAACTTTACACAATCGCTACCCAGGGACAAATATAGAAGGCTCGTGCGAAAGGGTAACTCTTCTGTGAAAACCTAAAATAGTAGAAAGCCAAATGCACAGGAATGCTATGAATTGACAAGGTGCTGTTCCATTCGTTTTAGTATAATAGTTCCCTTTCCCTAGATGTAGATATATAGACACATACAGAGTAATTGTAAACGAGTGTTGGCATCCTTCTTGTGCTCACTTTTGCAAAGTCTGCGTCCGATCCTTGTCCGAATGTCCTATATATTTAGTTGTAACCATGGAGATGTTGAGCAGGCTAGCCACGCTGGGGACTCTACGTGGAAACTTGTTTATAAATGGAACGAGCTGGGGTGAATTTAAACCGGTTTTGGAGTCTCACAGTATGTAACCCCTTCTCATAATGTATTGTACGACTTAATTGAAATACCAAAGGGATTGTGCATATTCTAGTGAAGTCACCTTTAGAATTGCACTTGCGTGCCACCCTGCATAGCGATCATTCTCCCAAGCAAATGATCAATGAAACATGTGAACGTGCTATCATCTGGATCTGACCATGTCCATGCCCGCGTAAATTGTCTAGCCTTTCATGCCAAATGGCCGTAATAATTTTCAATTGCATTTTGCAGCAATGCGTTTTATTTCCCCATGGGAGTATTATAATTTAAGTAATTCAGTAGCTGTACTTTGGCCTGTATTGCATTTTCTTCGTGCACCGTCACGGCAGCCGCGGCCAAGCGATCGCGACACGCTAAGCGCCGACGCTGCCACGTACCGCCGCGACGTCGCACTGCACGCCCTACCGACGGCGCTGCTGCCACTGAAATGACGACGCCGACGCCGTCGCCTGCACCAATGACCCATATTCGCGCTGCACCCCCTCCTGCGTCGCCGCGTGCACCGATCGATGCCCCCCCCCATCGCCCCGCCCGCCCCTGGACGTACACGTCCGGGTTGCCCCCTCCAGCGCGCGACCCAAGGGTGCTGCTCACGAAGGGAGGTTGATGCTCTCGGAGTTTTGGCGCAGACGGGGATGAAATGCAGTGTCTATCGCCACGCCAACTCGCGTCACGATTTTGAGGGTGCGGTGCACAATGTATAGAAAGCCAAAACTCGGCTGGTTCGCAATTTCGTATATCAGCGGAGACATCGAAATAACCAGCCATTTTTACACGACTTTTGTTTGAAGTACACAATTGGTCGTTCAATTGTCGATTTTATTGTTATCCGTGCAATAAAACATATTTTTGCGCAATCGCTGCAAATACTGAATGCCGAGAAGCGCGACAGGGTTGGGTGTCTTAGCGGAGTTTTGTCTCCTTCGTGTTCGTCGAGCGTTTACTCGGCATAAGGGATCGCGGGTGAGCGAGTCTCGATGTACAAACTCTATGTTTGCTCTTGTCACGAAATAACGCGAGCTCGTAAAAAAAAAGCTGTCACATACGCTCGATGGTTCTTGCCACGAGTTTGTATATCTCGTAATGCAAAATTTAAACATTTATAAGTAGTACCGATCATGCGAATGACCGCACATGTTTTAGACATCCCCCCACAATAATATATAATTTGGCTTTTGCACCCCCGTCGTGTCCTCTCTGATTCGACGTTTACTGTGACGGACAATCAAATGTTTTTTCTGTAAATGTATCGTTTCCGTAGCCACAGATATTAATCTCACACACCAACGACACTGTATTCTTTTGTAAGAAACCTAATATTGCAGATGCACGTGTCATCTCGTATCCCGTCCCCAAGTCGCAGGGGTCCATTCCTCGACTTCCGTATCACCGTCGCCTCCGTCGCCTCCCCCGCGGAGATTGAACGACGTCGACCGCCGCACTGGCAGATATCAAAATACAGACTCGCGGCTATTTTTCAGCCGTAATTCGCGTGTCATCTGCTTACGCGCCCTGCGGCTCTCCGGGCAGTCGGCAGGGGGAGTAACTATGGTTACAGGTGGGACCGGGAAGCTGCGTGCTCGCCGAACCAGTCTGGGCCGCTGTGCGCTCGATCTCGAAAACATCGACAGTGATCCGACTTCCAGATAATGTTTTCCGAGAGATCCTCGCGTTCGCCTGTCGTCTCCCTTCGATACGCGAGCTGTATCGGCGAAGGGGTGGACAGGGGGCTTGGCTGGGTGCTCTCTCTGTCTTCGCAGTGTAAATACATGGAGGACAGGGATTTGGGAAGTTCGACGTCTCTTTCGGTCACTGCTTTGCGGGCGCAGGGGATGACAACAGCAACGCAGCTGTCTGTCTTCCCTGTGACTTTTCGCTAAGTAATTGAACATGCCTTAATCAGCCGCAGCTCAGTCTGTAGTCGGCTGTTGGTATTTTGTCGCTAAAGGATGAAAATTTAGATATTAGGGACTCGAGCTCAATTGCATAGATCACGCAGCGAAGGCTGTATTTATAAGTACGGGTTTACATATAAGTTCTACAGTTAACCAGTTCGACATTTTTTTCCTTCGGTACGAGGCTGAACAAAAACTATAGTTGTACGGTGTACTGGTGTTATATCATGAGGTATTGTACCACGGGTGCAGGTACTGGCAAAATACAGGACTAATCCTTGGTATGCAGCATGCTACAGGCATCCGCTAACGTAGGCACGTAACACAACTGCCTCCTCAGTTTCTAACTTCGTTACTTCCAACTCCAGGCGAGATGAAATTAATTACAATGAAGTGTTGGCATGCAAAGTGCAAAGTACAATTTCAGGAAAGCAATATGCGCTCCAGAATGAGATGAGACACCAGTTCCCGTGTTGGGTATCACGGACGGAGCAGACGCCGCGATCCCCTTGCTGCGGTCTGGAGATGAAGGGAGCGGTGGCTGGGTCAGAACTGGAAGCTGGGACGAGGTTAGCGCTGCAAGGGCAAGTGACGGTGAATCGGGAGTCGCGACGGACGGGGGGGAGGGCTTTGATCTCGTGGCGTGGGTTCGAGCCCCCGTTGGAGACGAGTTGTGCATTGGCTGCAATCCAAAGAAATTTAATGCGATGAAATTGGAAATTTGTGTTTTTTGAATTGCCATTGTGAGCGTCCGACTGTAGTACCTACATATATATACGTCACCATGTATAATGGAATCCAGAACATTCTGCTGTTTTTTTACAAACTTCGAATTTCTGATTCTGGTTGGTTAAATGGAGATTGAAGCTGACACTAAAGTGTCAACATGGGACGTGGGACTATAAGAAGCAGGACTAAACGTCAGCTATTCAGCTATATTAATATTATAAATATAAATATTCGAGATAAAATAATGTAGGTATATCATTCACTGACGGGAGACGCCCCGTTTTTAAGTGCGCCTTATCCATTGAGCAAGCATCGAGATTCTTTATCACAAAGCGTTGAGGAAAACACTTTCATTTAATTGATTGGAAATTGTCGCGTATTGTTACAAGGTCGGACAGAATTAAGATTCCCTATATTATGGGGGGCGTAATTTTAAGCGCAATTGCCAAACGTGCCAGTTGCGTAAACGTGCCCTCCTCCCCCCCTTTTCCTCATGCTACTCCCCCGCTACTCGACCCTGACGACTCGACAACGACTCTACACTTTCGAATTTCGTCTCACGACGCCTTTCCCCGACGTCGCCACTCGCCAGACCGACGCTCGACGCCCGCCGCGACGTCCGCGTCACTGACGTCAGCCGCACCGAGCGAACTCCCGGCGCCAATCGATTTCCCTAATTGCTCGGAAAACTCGATTTTCCGCGTGCTGATTCGATTTACTTTCTAATCACTCCGCCCTCCCGGTTCCCTTTTCTTTCCCGCGAATATGAAAATCTGTCACAACTGCTCGACGTTGGCCAATTTCCGGCCCGCAGAAGCCACAACAGACGGGTTGCGTAATCTTTGTCGACAGTGCGAATACCAAAAGATCCGAGATTGGGGGCTGCTTTTTAATACGCGTTCATTGGTGGATAAAAAGTAAAAATATTCAAAGCAAGCGATGGTATGATGGTGACTGCATACATAAATTCAAAATCGATTGATTTTTAAGTGCATGAGGTTCCGAGGCTTTTGTGCCACTCAAATCTTAGAATGTATATATGGTACTCTTCTTTCACCAATCCATTGCCGATGGCGGACAGTTGATAACAATGTAAGATGGTTTCAAAGGAATCTATTTAGGAGTTAATCGTTGTCCAATAGCTGGAGCAGAATACTCAACCCCAATACAAATGTGCTGTGCCTCGAGGTCCATACTATATACCACGTTTTGTCCGTCACGGTCCAGGATGTTTGTCATCTTATCTCATCTCACAGACACTGCGGTCGCCTCGAGCAGGGCGAACGTCGTTCTTATCTATTATCGGGTCCATTGTAAAGTGCGGGTGCAAATCTCGCCGGGTCCAATAGCAATTCCAATCTCAGTCTCCTCAGTGCGGACGGACAGACGAGGAGCGTGCGCGGTGAACGCCTCTGGGCGACACGGGAAGCGTCCTGAATGAACAACACTGCTCGGGATCTCGATCGCTCCTTCGTCATCCAGACTTCAATGCCGTCTTTTGTTCGCGGCTGCCGTCGAGAGTCTGTGTGTGGAGGAGAAATGAGACCCTCTCCCACCCACCCACTCAACTCCCCGCCGGCTCTACATACCAATAAGATAGAGTATGATTAGGATTACGACACAATTTATATGCTCTCAAAAATGTTATCAATATCTTGGCTCTTTTTTATTTATAGCTAAGTTCAACGAAGTACATTTAAAATTTCTCAAATTTGGTGTAAAACTTTGTGTTCCATGGCAGGGAAGTTAACATTGTGTGCAGCATTAAGATGGCGATGTAAAAAAAATCTGTCCAATTCAACATTTCCACCTGAGGCGGTGATATGAAACCCCTAGAAAAGTACGGAGGGAGAACTTTGAAAACTGAACCCCCGTTTCGGAAGCAACCCTGGAGCGCCCATGGCATGCCATTAGCCTTCTGAAAAGCGCGAGAGCTTCCCGTCCCGTCGAATCGTTTCACACCCTTCGTTTTCTTTGCCCGCTGGTCGCCAGCAAACGCCTCAGCTCGCACCTACCTCGCCGTGTCTTACCACCTCGCCAGACTAATGGCATAAAGCGCAACGCGAGACAGTGAGACGACGTCGTCGGCGTCGGCATGCACACACTCGAAACTTTGCCATCGCGCGCAGGGCAATGTTACCCAGACGCGCACGCGCCTGGACAAAGTTCCGTGCGAGTTTCCAGGAGATAAACAACGGGACTATCCCCCCGTACCCCGACTCCCACTCCTCTGTGCCCCTAACCCCCAACCACATGGCGCCCCCGGGGTGGACATTTGCATGTCGCGCGCAGGCTGGCGCAGAGGGGTGGGGGGGGGGGGGGGGGTGGGGGGGGGGGGGTTGGCAGGGCGCGCCGTAATTCGATGTTTGCGCTTCGGATTCGACTCGGTGCGAGGGCGGCGAGTGAGTTTGCTCGTCGCTTCGCGGTACCCTGCGTTTTGGGCTAGGCATGCCGAAGGACGAAAGCATAGCGGACTGTTATCTATCGCGAAAACCAGGTGCATACTGGATCAGGCTCGAAGCAGCGGGATGCCCAATGCTTTCGACTACTCACTTCAATGTGATGGCTCTTAATTTTCTTTGGCGTTTGGGTTTATTTTAAATCTTTATGGCAATGAAGAACTATGCAGGCTTTCCGATAGTGACGATATGCAAATTAATCTGGTGTTCTTACATATATTTATAACAACGCTAAAAAGGACACTTTTATAATATTCCAGATCGGATCTACAACCAGAAGGAAATAAGCAATTCATTTGCAGTTAATTTTCGTCAAATTACCGTGGGTAAAAGAAGCCAATGGGTGGATACTGGTTGGTATATGTCTATGTAATGTAAGAGGTACCATTTTTAAATGCTTGACGTTGTGGATTGGGCACTAGTTCTATTGCTCTCGAGCTCGTTAGTCTATTCTCTGCGTGGTAGGTAGGGATGTGAAAATAATTTACCAGCTACTTGAAATAACTGTAGTGTCCCTCACACACATACAACAAAATACATATGTACACACAAGTAACAACCAATACAACCAATGAAATGAACTCACCGTTTGTTTTGTTAATACAGCGCATTGCATTGGTTTATCGTGTATACCTATACCACGAGTGGCTGCATAAAACAGGTGTGGTCGTTATATTTCTCAGATTCAGCGTGCGAATACCTAGAATCACCTCGTATGATGCAGGCAGCATCGCATCTGATTGTCACGACGTTCGTTTCGATGCAATGAGTGTCCACCTGGCAGTCGCAACGGGCGATGCTGCTGCTCCTCCTGAGCTACAGTATCCGTGCAACTTTTGCAAGGAACAAAAGATCGCTGCCGGGCAGCACAGAGTCCTCGAACAAGGCTGCTTGCATGGCGCCAAGGCAAGCTGCTAGCGGTCACACAGCCACCAACCACCAGTGTTAATTTCGCTAATTACTGGACCCGACACGCTAATCAGCGTGATGAGGTAGATGTCCCGGACGACACGGATTTAATTGCTGTTAATTTGTAACTATGACTCGACACTCCATTGTCCAAACACCGTGTGCAGTTCACGTACAGTTCATCCGAATGCTGAGTGCTCTTGTAGGGTGGTGGCTGTTTTACGTTCCGACCCCCCCCCCCCCCCCCACTCGCTAATCATGATTAGATTTGATTTGAACCATGTGCCTAACTTCGATGGCTCGCCGGTACAATGCGGTGCAATGCACTCGAACGTTGGCAATCTCCCACAAAATCAATGAATTTCATTAAAAATGCATAGGGTTTTATACCCTGTTTTAGCGAATACGACCACTTTATACCACATGGGAAGTGGTTGCCGACCATTAGTGGATTAGAACGCTGCGTGGGTGGCAGATTTGAGGCTCCTGAAAACTTAACAATCGTCTCTAGCCTGCAGGCTCTCGACTCAAGTGTACACGTGAAAATATACTCGAACGCGAGACGGATAGATATTCGAAAGAGCAAAGGGGTACATAAAGATGACCCGCGGTTGTGAGAACATCGGCAGATGGTTTTTTTTCGTGCAGGGAAGTGGGTTTAGTGGATTCACCCCTGGTTGTTAGTAATACGAAAACACATTAGTTCACAGTGTATAACCTCCTCAAGGGGCCCTCCTAATGGTTATCGGATGATGTGTGTGTGTGTGTGTGTGTGTGTGTGTGTGTGTGTGTGTGTGTGTGTGTGTGTGTGTGTGTGTGTGTGTGTGTGTGTGTGTGTGTGTGTGTGTGTGTGTGTGTGTGTGTGTGTGTGTGTGTTACCACATGGACTCGCGAGTGTGGACTTTGCCTGATGGGCATTTTCTGTATGTGTGAGTTGAGCTGACCTAAGGTGGTTTCTGAGTTGGTAGATATAATTTGAGAATAATGCTAGTTTAGGTGTGTTGTGTAGCAGGTCCGTAATCGCATGAGATATTCGAGGTATTGCAAAAACTGATTGGCCTGTGACAGCGAGCGCCATAGTGAGTAGGAGACTACCCATGGGAAAAGATAAAGTTCAACCAATCAGGTTCGCGCAAATCAATGGTTGCACATGCAGTTAGTGCAAGAGAACTCGTTGAAATGCTCTCCAATCAATCTTTATTTCAGTTTGAGATAGAGAGTCGTTCATCGTACCTGTTTCCCACACGAGTTTAATGGTAGAAACAGGATAAGGGGCGGGGGAAAATCAACCTTTTTGTCAAGATGTATTTATAATTGACGGGCTAAACTTCTGGGTACATATTATGCAGAAACAAAGTTCAATCATGAGTTCTTGATATACACATGCCCACTTGTGAATCACAGTGTTGTTACGAAAAATCTTTCACGCTTTTAGCTGTAGTCCTTGGTCCAACTCCAACTATTTATCATATAAAAAAAGAAGCTGATCAATCCAAGGTACACCACATGGTGTCGACTGTCGCCGGCTTTTCTGAACACAACTATATGTTGGTTGGCAAGCCGTTGACAGGAGCAAATAATCCAGGAGCCCGCATGTTCGCCAAATTGACTGCTACTGACTGATCCATCCTCAATCTCTCTACTCCTCTCTCTCTCTTACTCTTGTCCTTTTTACCGTCATCGGACGTGTCATTTGGTACTCATCTTTAATCACCTATGGCTAAACAAGTATACAACGTCATTTGAGTAAACTGCTCCAACAAGCAATCTATATGTGTGGCCATTGGGCAACCGTCCTTTCTACACAGACCTTCGACAAGCGTCCCTGTTTTGAATTGCCTACAGAAGCCACCTGGGAAAGATTTGTGTGTGTGTGTTTGTAGTTTATGATTTCCCTAATGTCTCAATTTGGTCGGTTATGTTTTACAAATTCGGTTTCGTGTCCATTGCACACACGGGGCTTCCTCCCTGAGGCCCGCACTTTCCACGACGTCAAACCCTCCAACGAAACAACTGGCCGACTAGCGGCCACACCGGTCATTAGCTGAACAACAGAACGATATGTCCCTGTGTGCGCACAGCTATTAATTGTTATCTCTTCCTCTTTTTTATGGGCAAGGAAAGAAAAGCGTTGCCTTGCGGTAAAGGTTTTACAAGCGATGGATTGTTGTCGGAGATGTTTTGGAAGAGTTTGTTTGTTGGATACAAGAGCACTTACGTGGAAAAGGAATTACGACTTCCACTTGAATTCGTTATGTGGTAGAAATGAGATTATATTAATTGGAAAAGTGAAAACACGCCATGCAGTCAACGAAGCATAGTTGCTAGAGTTTTGTTATGTCTCAATTCTAGCTTACTGGTTTAAATTATGTGTGCAATGTGGATTATAGCGGTTTATATTTCTAGTCAAAATTGCGCCACAGCGCTTGAGAGTTCCGGTAGGGGTAGAGTTAGTCAGTCTAATCATGCTTCTTGAAATTACTTGTAATTCCCTTGATATCCCATACTCACTCAAGTATATAGAATTGTCTATAAGGCTATGTCTTAGCGTAAACAAAATATTATTGTAAACTGAAACCTGCTGTTATTGAAACTTGTGTTAGCTTTTAGAGATTAAATACGAAGTTGAATGCCGGATGCCGTATTTGTACCCATTGAGATCGAATCGATGAAGGCAGATCGCAATAATTCGTTACTTCAGGATCCCACTCGGCTTTCATCAAATGAGTTATCGACAAACCCAATCAATCAGGTGACAATCGACAGGCGACAGTTACACACTTCCATAATTCATGTGCGAGCCACACACGCTAGAGCGCGAACTGCGACTCGCATATTATTCCAATTCCCAACGGTCATTTTCGGTCACCCACTGACCATGAAACGTTCAGAGGAGGCGCGCGTGCTGCCGCTGCCGCTGCCGATTACTGTCACTAAAAGTCTGAAAAATCTGCCCTTATGGCGTGTCAAAAATAGCCAACACCAGCACCTATTCTATACATTACGACGAAAAAAAGTTAGATTTTTTTTTGTTGTCTGCAAATTCTGTCGATGTAGCGCAGTCATGTGGGAGCATTAATATCAATTGACACGAGATTTATTTTTATTATCTCGCGTGGTCAGTTTGGCGGGTAGTTTTTTCGACGTTTCGCCGCCATGCGATTGGCTCCTCGTCTTGGGCGCCCTGTGGACGACGCTAATCCGGACATGGGCCACGCGTCGCCATCCATAACGACCCAAGTCTACAAGGCGCTTTCCAGTTGCAACTTTCAACAGGACACAAGCTGATGTCTGTCGATTAATTGTCATTTACATAAAGGTTGAAAATAAACGATCGTAATAATTTTTAAACATGCTATGGTTATTTGCTGGCGCAGACCATAATCCCTTTGAAAAGAACTTGTCACCTATACTTTTGGTGTTAGTCTGATGTCTTAATGCAAATAGCGTGTTTGGTCCACTTGGGAGAGGGCGCCCTGACCGAATCGGCTATAGCCAGCATGTGGGCGACTTGCGAGTATTATTTTGACGATCTCATTTATCGACGCCTGCAATTAGCTTCTCGTCTTCGGCGCCCCACGGTGGGCGCTAGAGAAGTCACGGGCTGGTCCAAGTGCAGCGCAAGGCGCCATGCAGCTCGAACCGGATGCAGACACAAGCTGATGTTTGCCGATTACTTGCATTTCCATGAAAGGAGTCAAAAAAAACGATCGGTTTCACTTTTAAAAATGGCTAGGCTGTTTGCTCAACTTATCGGAAAATATGTAAATTACGTTTTTTCTCGCCCGCTTCTCACATTATCCCAGGTGGTTTTGGAAAGAATGTGTCACCTTCTTTCTGTGTTTCGTCTGACGTCTTGATGAAATTGCACGTTTGGCTGGTCAGCCATACACGTTTGACCACAGATGACAAGGGCGCCCCGACCGTATCGGATGTCGCATTCGACACCTCTCTTCGGTGGCGGCTCAAAGCAACGCCGAGCTAAGCACAATCGCACACTCCCAGTCTGTGATATATCTCCCCTCTCCCCTCACTTCGGCTCGACTTCATTCATCCCCTTCCCAATACGCCACCCCTGTACACATCACGGCGGAAAAAAACTGCAATTTTAGCAAGGTCCCCCCTTCAAAGAAAAATATGCACTATACAAAAATGCCCCATCATTACTTTTCATGTCCCACAAGAAAAAAGGCATTGGGTCATATCCACATAGTAAATCCCCTCTTCTAAAACGCGAACAAAAAAAACAAAGGCTTTTTCAGCTGTTCCCGAAATCTCCATTAGACGAATGGGCCTCGACGTCCACCCTTCGGTGGGGTTGTGATCAACGTCCAATCATCGTCGCGGTCGTGGGGCGCTCCCCTTCGCCCCCAGCGCGGCCGCCGAGGGTCGGCACCCTCGGCGCGCTCGAGATTGATTCCCGACGCCGGCGTCGCTCTCTCCCGTCAAACCACGACGCCGACGCCGACGCCGACGCCGCGGCGCCCCACACGCGTGCTGACTATTCGCTTTGGTGCTTGATAATCGGCGGCGGCCATAGTTACCTCTCGAAACGAAAAGAAGTGACCTCTTGACGCTAATTAGGTTGCGTTGCAGTCATTAGAAGTAACGACTTCGGTCATGTTGCAAGAAAAGTATACGTCACTGCTGAGGCTGGTATTTTAGACCTCCGACGCCGTCCCTGCGCGTTCAGCATCTCGCTTTTCCGCTTTCGTCGAGTCATGACGATGTCAACCTTAGCTTGTGCTGGAGTCCACAACGCTGTAGTCAACAGTGCATCAGATTTTGCGGGCCATGGCATGTATGCGCAGTTTCGTGCCGGCTCATTTCGGTTCCTAGTCCTACCAAATTGCACGGTGTTTTACATCCCGCGGCGCAGTGCAGTATCAGTGCGCTTGGCGTTTAGCGAATCGACCACCGGACAGCCTGGAGTTGGCGTTGCGTTGTCGTTCGTGGAGACTGGCGAGTGGCGAGGGCCTTCGTTTGAGACTTTGTCCTACGACTTTCCTACATTCCCATCGTACAGCGAAACCAGGACCCGCATTGTTTTCGCTCACTCTCGCGCATTCGATCTTGCGCTGACCAGAGTCCGAGATGCCAGCCAAGATTACGTACAGTGTTCCCACGAGCAAACACTCATGACTCATGCTGGATCTTGACATCGGATGCCAACAGTAGTTCGCTCGCCGAACAAAGCACTCTTTTTAATCGGCGCTGCCACCGCCGACCGGAGTCATCTCCCGAAATGTGCGAGGCTGGCACACAACACACGACGCAGTCTGCCAACTCGCCACTCGGCGCGATGATAGGACGATCCTCTCGGCTTCGTGTTCATTTCGAGAGTAGCTCTACAACAACTGCCAAAAACATCGACCGCAACTTTGCTCCCCGGTTGTCCTGTGTCGGTGACAGTGATTGGTAGGCCGGTTCGACTACGTCCGAGGAGGCGACTTTGTCAGCCTCGACGCGGAGGGATCGGCGAAGCCCCGCGGGGACGAAAATTAAAAAAAAACGGCCAGGCCAAGCTGAAAACCCAGGGGAGCTTAGACAACAATGGAAACATGTTTTCTGGCTGGCATCGCATTCGAACGTTGCGTGTTCGTTCGCTGTGGAGCGCGCGCATGTAGCGTTTGAGTGGCTTGTGCGATCCGAGGCTCGTGATTGGCCGCGCGAGGGTCGATGTTGGTCGCTTGTGGGGGCCAAGGGGGGCAGGGCGTACAGCGCGTTCATTGGTCGGGTGGCGCAGTCGCCGACTGCAGCGCTCGCGGCGGCGGGGAGCGGACGATGTCGAAGTAGAGTACGCTCGGTGGTCGGTTAGATGTGGGGAACCGAAGGGGGCCATGGACTACGGAGTGATGGAGCGAGTTTTCTCTGTTGCACAAGAGAGCTTGGTGGACCGAAACTTGTCCGATGCCGTTCACTTCTCGTAGTTATGCTGTAGAAATTTTAATAGTATTGCAACTTCGAAAGACGAAAGGTGATAAAGAAAATAACATTATCCCCAATCGAGACGATTCCATAATCCCTAACCTCCTGTCACATCATATCAACGCCCCCGATGCCACTGCAGACGACAGCGTCCACCTCTATTGACACCGACGGCTACACACAAGGTGTCTTCTTCCCGTCTACCTGCCTGACGTTACGGTTCTGCATTGTTAGCGCGTCGAGGCGAATGGCGTGTAAGCAAGCCGAAGCTCCTCACCAAGCAGGACCTCCCTCCGTCTGTCTGTCGTCCGGCCATCGGGCACCTTCCAAGAAGTGGAAGCCATCAACAGTTGCCGATCAAGACCCTTTGCGGACGTGCTCTCTCTATTCGCGATACGGCCGTAGGCGATGCGGCCATGGGAATCTGTCGACGAGTTTTTGGCGAGGGCCCTAGAGTCCAGAGACTTGGACTTCATGTTTCGACTCGAGAGTATGGTCTCCAGAGCCACACCCCATGGGTCCAAGTGCAGACGCTGCAGACGAAACAATGTGGCTGGAAGTGGTCGTTGGAGCTGCCGGGTCACGTCGCCGGCGTGCTGGAGGAATTCTGATCGGGATCACAGAAGGGTTGTCGCCGCATCCGCTCTGAAGTCGAGAACAATGTGATCATGCATCCTGGCTATATATGCCAAAGAACTGTCCCATTCCCACCTTTGTTTTTCCCACTCGATCTCCGAAATCTTCGAATTTCAAGTCGCAAATGATCGTCTTTTATCAATCTTTCAAATTCAATAATTTTTTATTGGACTAGAAGACACACTTGTCGCTATGCCACACAGAGCAGAGTAAAGTTTCCAATGCTCAAACGAATGGGTTTTTTGCGTGCGATGTTTTTTCGCGGATGATTAACCTAACTGCACAGTACAAAGTGTAGCCTGGAATGTTGGTCGTCCAGGACTCGATGTTATCCTTGCCCTGCGTTGTGGAATCGCTGCCTTCCTCCCTTCCTATGATAGTCGCGAAGTGCGGACGTTGAAAGGGCTGCCGACAACGACTACGTCGCTCGCTCGAGAAGCGAGGCAATCCCTGGGATTCAGTTTCTAATCTCTTTGAGCTCCGAGAATGCAAATAGCGGCTCACAAAAGCACGGCAGTGTAGCAGCACTTGAAGTTGAAATCTGCAAGTATAAGATGTATATACGCACTTATAACAAAGTCCGCAGAACTAATTCGCTTTTGTTGCAAACAGACGTGATGACGTCACAGCGTTATTTTTTTACTTTAATTTCTAATTCAGAGGGAATAGCGAGAGGACATGAATATCGGGCACAGAATATATCCACTTCACAACATTACGTTCTTTTACCAGCGCCCCGAAATGACTTATTCATGCATGCCAATTCTCTATTATGCCCTGCATCCTATCAATCAATCGAAAGTGTAAAAACCTTATACGTTGCATTAGGGAGGTCCAATAAAGACCGGTTATCCTGATCGTACAGCGTATACACATTTCCCGTCTCGAATCCAGGCAAACTACTGGGATAAGCCCACCACTCACGACAGCGTCCGCGTCCGCGCCTTCGCCTCCTTGTCCTCTCCATGACTCCAATGTCCGCGCCTCCAGACAAGCCGCTCACTCGGCTTTGTACGCGGCGTCGTCGTGTGCCAGCGCCGCGGCTCGTCCTGACTCTCAATTGCCGAACTCGAGGACACAGAGTGGCATTGCCATGTAAGGGATGACAGCGCGCCGAAGACACCTGTGTTGCAGTCGTGACCGGCCGCCCGAGCAATCGCCGCAGACGGAAGTGCAGGTGTCTCGCCCTCCCCCTCCCCCCTCCCCCCCCCCCCCCGACACCCTAATTGCCGACCGCTAATAGTTAATTAATTTGACCACTAATTGCGCCGATGTAATCGGCGGTCACGTGACTCGCTTGCCAATGGAACACCTGCTGCTTGGGTGATCGTTGATGATTGGTTGGGAAGTCTTGCGGCGAGTGGATTATGCGCGAGACTGGAGCCAAAGTGAAGCTGGGTTCAGATAAATGGCCAAGCTGCTTGCGTCAACCGTGCTTATACTATACGTGTACCTGTACTATGAACTTCACTGAACTGGACATCAGCACGTAAAACTGAAAGTACTGCGTTATATTGAATGCAAGAATATTATATAAAATAATATAGGTATACAATCAGTTGACGATGATGACAAATCACCACTAATCACTCAAGGGTTCTATTATTAACTTTAATGGTCTATAGAGCTCCAGAAATATGGTCGGCTAAGCATTTTAGATGCATAAAGTCCGATAAAAAAGCAAACACGGCATGTTGTATTTGAGATGTAAAGTACGATAACCACTGGTATAGCAGTTCGAGGCATCGTCAGCCCTGGCATTGTTCGCCCATTCTTCCCCAGGAGGTCTGCGCTTAGGGAGTGCGAGCGTACCTCACATATTTCCCATTACTTCCTCCCCTCGGCTGTGATCCATCATTGCAGCGCCCCCCACTCTCCGCCGCCCCTGCGTCGGCTAAACCCCGAGCCGGAGCAGGGAAGCTGCGGCTCTATACTCCTAAAGTGCATTCCAACGGGAGATGCGGCATTTGCGTGCAAGGCACGGCGAGTGCGTCATAATCATTGCTGTGCGTAAACTTAGATTCTGCATTGTGCATTCAGTTTGCATTATGGATTGTAATAGGCTCTTCTAAGATGTTGCATTGCATGAGCGACGTATAGGAAAATGACTGGCCGTATCTTCGTTGAGCTTTAAAAACATTGGGAGGTGGTGTATTTTCTTTTGGACAGCCTATCTAAATTTGTTTTCCTCTTGTCTTTTTTTTTATATAACCACCATTACTTTGATTGGTTTCAATGAAACCAAATATTTCGTTCTATTTACTCAGAATCATTCAACTAGGACAAAATTAATCCGACAGAAACGTATTTTTTTCTGCATTTTATTTATTTATCATATATGCAGTCGCAATTTAAAACAAATCACGCGGCGTGGCATCGCATTGTATTGTAATTCGTGAGACCAAATAAATCGATAGTCAATTCGAAAGAAATCACAGCACCGCTCGCAATCTCTTGCAAGCTCATCCCCCCCGCTCTTTGTCTACTGCGTGCAGGCAGCTTCCGTGAGAGGCGACCGCTCTTCCGTTCACCCGAACGCGGCCGCTTCGGTGAATTCGCCCGCCGCTCGTCGACGGCGGCATCCCCTAACTCGTAATCCCGCGTCTCAAGCCGGCCATGAAATATAAATTGTGAGGGGTTGTGTTGCCTGCATCGCACCGGGGGGCGGCGACGAGGGGGGGGGGGTGGAGGGGGCGGCTGAAGGAATTATCTGTGTACCGGGTGCCTAGCAACGAGCTCACGCAACCTGTCACGAGTGCAGTGCCATGCGTGTACGCAACGCCGGCCACCGGGTGACTAGGAAAGTATCGACCTTGCTGCCGGTTGTTTATGTCGCGACGGGTTTTAATGTGCGGTGGGTGCGGCGATCTTACTGGGGGGCAGTTGTCTGGCACTGACCTCGTACGGTCGTACAGTCAGAATTGTCAGTCAACACTTGTGCGATTTGCAAGATGAGTGATGGTGGCGCGACAAGAAATTGTGCTTTGTGCTTTTTTCATCGATACCGTCTCATTGAGACCACTTGTGTCCAGAACTTCAACTCACAATTTAAAATGCATGATAGTGCAGTCGCACAAGCAATACTGGTGCTCGCGGTGTCCTCTGTTGCACATCGTCTCCCGTTTCGCAATAATGTCCGGTATCACGCGATGTCTCCATTATTCTAACAAGACTCTTGGACCCCAGAGAATAGATGTGTCACGAGAGAATTGTCGACAGAGATTGGAGTTTGTGTAGTAAAAAGTTTCTCATTTAACGAGAGTAGCATGAGCCATGCATTCTTGCTTCTATGTTGCACACGTAGCAACTATATGGCATGGAAGAATAAAGGAATGAAGAACAGCTATCAACGGTCTGAAACTTTCCTCCCTATTCCCTTCAATCTCCTGCGCTTCACTCGCACTGTAAATATATAATGTACAAATCCCCGACTTGCCAATAGAATGGCCCAATAGCCGAAGTGCCCGTTACCGATGCACCCACCTCACCGAGAAGTGAGAACCGACCCAAAGCCTAGCGTGTCCCCCAACGGCAACCCGGCTTGCACGAGCGCAGGGTGCCAGGGTCCGAGGAAGCACTTGTTTCGTCTCCCGAGACGCTTTTATGGCCCTCCAAGCATGGGGCTGCCCTTGGCCACGTGATATATGGGCCCGTTTACAAGCATCTCGACCCTTCGGCTCTGTCTCGCTCTCTCCTCCCATCGCGATGACTGCCCTCTCTCTCTTGCGGAGGGTGCTCACGGAACTGCCGTCCGACGGCGTGGACGGACTGAAGGACTACAGTGCGATCGGGTGTCTCGGATGGGAGAAACGACCTAGTCGGTCGCGGAATTGGGGACACGCATGACGTTGCGAGGGTCAAGATGTGAAATGAGATGTTTTTTAGGAGGGGATTGGTTCCCTCGAGGGACGAACAAAACGAAGGCAATTTCGACAATCATTTAGTAAAGTTCGAAATCAGGCAGACTCGAGAACGATATTGTTCTTTATCAATTAGGTAGGTACCTATGTTCTGCTGGAAAATGGTATTAAAAACGTAATGGTTGAGTACTGTGTATATACTTACTGTTACTAACCTCATTACTTCATCTAATCTAATACGATTACCTATATCACCTGTAAAACTGTTAATATGTATCACCATATAAAACTTAAGTCCTTCACCTTTCAAAACCCATCATCACTCACGCACACATCATGGAAAATGAACCTAAGAACGCTGCTGGCGTAAATAATCGGAAAGTATAGGTATAGCATGTGTGGGTTTGTCTTCTGAATGCTAAAACGGAGTATTCTTCCCGGTTCCAGAAATATTCCCCGCGGGGATGACTCCCGAACGGAACCAGTGAACCACTACTGCAGCTAGACTCGTATCGGCAACATCATGGGCGACGTCGCGAAACAACAGCAAAGTGGCGTCGATCAACAGCAGCAACAACAGCAGCAGCAGCAGCAACAACAGCAGCAACAGCAGCAACAACAACAACAACAGCAACAACAACAACAAGTGCAACAACAGCAGGTGCAGCAGCAACAAGTCCAACAAGTTCAGCAAGTTCAGCAAGTGGTATGCACGCGTTATACTTACTTTACCTTTCGCCAATTCCAATAATCAGAGCTTTATCCCAATGAAAATTGTCACGCTGTGGCTTAATTCAAAATTTCGGAGCCCCGCGCCAGTGGCCCACGGTAGCTGGCAGCTCGAGACGAACTCTCCTGCCTGCCATTTCCTCCTGCCGGCCCTAAAATTTGCCATCCAGGGCTCGTATTCTCGAGTTTTAAGTCAACTTTTAGTCAAAGTGACTAACGCCGTTTAAAACTTTCCTGGAAGACTTCAAGCCTGCTACAATGAACGTTAGTATACTCGGACCTTTGACAAATGACTTGGGAGTAGCAACTTCTTCTAAAAATGTCCTGGAGTCGCCACAATACAACGTAAATAAAGTGACTAAAGCATGACTTAAACTCGAGAATTGGGACCCAGGGTCATGTGCCTTACCTATGCATGTAAACTTCTAGTCACTTAGCCACTTGCCACTTTCCACTTTCCACTTCCACTTTCTGGGGATCTCATATAGAGTGCCATACCAAAGAGTCGAATGATTAAGTTTGTATCATTACCATTAAAAATGGTATTTATTATTACCATTATTTACCATTTTACTCTTTAAAAATGGTTAAGTGTCAAATGATACTTTACTTCGAAGCCCACCAGGCTGTGGTTACTGTATGTAGATGTTTTAGAGTCAAGAGACCATAAAGCCTATTTTAACGCCGCGCTTTTATTTGCTGAAAGCCATCACTCACAGATGTCTGTGACTATCACTGGACATCACTGAACGAAAGTCAGGGGCTTTTCTACCTATTGGAGGTGATGATGAAGGGATTGAGTAAGGAAGGAAGAAATTTCACTTCTATTATTTTGCAGAATTATTACTCTGACCCATAACTCTTGACAGCTAAAAAATACGACCCTGCTGGAGTTGGAGGCCACTATTTTTTGTGTGGATTTTCACACCAAAGTTTTACTGGCTACCTTGGCGCCCCTGCCTGCCAGCAACAATTTTGAGTCCCAAGCAATGAGCAATGATATCCTCCACATTTATAATTGCACCGATTTCTGCTTCCTATAAAAAAAAAACAGGTTGTATCTTGCATTCTTGAATGTTTCTGTCATTGTCATTGACATCAAGGAAGCTCCGCTTCCTATTCAATTTAATTCTCCAAATTTCCTAGTTTTATTGAACTATTACTATTCAAGTAATAGTGGAAATTGAAGCGGAGCTTCCTTGATGTCAATGATCAATGTCTTGTCTTCGTGTCAATGGCAAAGCCTGAAGCCAGCGACGATCTCTAAACACTTCGGCCGTAGGCGTATTGTTTATTCATGGTTTGTCATTGTCAGCACTGCACTGTGATGGTAGGTTGATTGAAGTTAGTGCAGGACGTCGGCAGTTTTCGCGAGTATGGGTTTGGATTAAATCAACGATTCTTCAAAAAGGCTGCAACTAACACCGAAATAACTTTATAGCTCAGAGGCAAGCACCGGTCTCGTCAGGATTCGTAAAACGCAATGGAACTGCCACAATGAAACGCTTTTTGGGTAGCGTGGATTGATGCGGGATTTTTTAAACCATGATCAAGCACCATAGATTCAAAACTTATTAAAGATTTATAACACAAAACAACAATACGTTAGCCGATGATATCACATATTGAAATGGTTCGTTTACAAATTATATTTCGCATCTGCAATTCAAGCTAATCTTGGTAAATCTTGTCGTAATTTCAACCAATAGAGCACTCTAACCTAAAAATAACATTTCGAACGGAATTTAACTACCACGATTAAGTGGTTCCCTTTGACTCAGTCTTAGAGTGGTACATCAGTTAATGTTGATGAAATTCACTTAAACTTTACTGAAACATGGTATGACTAAACCAATTGAGTCGAAATATGACTCCAGTTTTCTGAGAGTGAATGTAGTTCCTCAACTATGATGGCTCCCTTTTTTCACAGGTTCAGCTATCGCACGGAGATGTGCAGCAGCAGCAGCAAGCTGGGGCACAGCAGCAAGCGCAGCAGGCGCAGGGGCAGCAGATGGTGAGCATGGCGCAGCAGGGCCAGGGCATCACAGTGGTCTCCTCTCCCGGCGCCATGCAGCAGCAGATGCAGCAGCAACAGCAGCAGCAACAGCAGCAGGTAACTGCTCGGCTGCCGATGTGAATTCGGGGTTGTCTGGTTGTTACCGAATGTATTTACTAGGTTGACGTCAATTTTCAGCGTGGTTATGCAGTGAGCTTGACTACATACTTACTGTGGTCATTCGTGCCACGAAACTTTTAATTTTTCATGTTTCGATTACTGCAGTTATTTTACCTACCTTTCCCAAAACGAACACCTACCTACCTTACATCGTTTTTCCATTCAACGCCCATGTAAAGCTAAGTATCAAGTTACGATGATATTGAAGCTCGCAAGTCCGTTCCGATTTGTTAATCGTAAGCTGGCAATGCCCCTCGGATTAGAAAAGAGTAGTTTTCGAACACTACTCTACTTTCGGAGGTCAATGAATCACTTACTATTTTGCTAGTGAACTCATTGAAATTCCCTCCAAAGCAGGAGTAAAACTACACTTTCTGGGAAATCATTTCGTCCCACAAATAGCCGTTCACAAAATAAAGACAATGGTGAGAGCTACTTACCTATCTATGAAACATAAATTAAGTTACATATACAAGCACTCTGGATACTGGATACGTCTCGGCAATTCAATACAATCCGAGCCGTCAGTGCCTGACCAACGGTGACCGCGTTGCGTAGGTCACGGTGTCAATGCCGGCCATCGCACCGATGCCGCAGCCGGGCGGAAACGCGAGCTCGGTGACAACGATGAGCACGCTGCACCAGCAGCCGCTCGGTCAGCAGCACCCGCCGATGGCGCCCGCAACCCCCCAGCCGTTAGGGCAGCACCATACGCAGGCCATGCAGCAAGTCAGCGACTGGGGACACAGTCGGGTGAGTGCGCGGCTGATGGCAGCGTGCCCCGAGCCCTTGGTCTGGAACGTCGTTTGCACCGGAGAGATGTTTGTCATGTTTGGCACCTGTATACATGCAATGGGCAAATATCTTTCTAGTAGTAATTACCTGGGATAAAAATGGTGATAAATCCATTAGCATTTATTATCCTCTGGAAAGTGCTTACTTGGGAAAGTGTGGTATGCTGTACAATCAAAAACCAGTGTAGCAATTACCTAAAGTTGTGACAGGAGATCTCGCTTGATTTCAATACCTTGACTAAATGTGAAAAAAGTGACATCAACTATAACAACTTAACTCAATTGCTCCACATCATTTTCTTGTGTGCAAGCGATTAGGTCTTCGATTAAGAGGGGCTGGAGTTTTGTTTTGGGCTTGAGAAAGTAGTTAAAAAAGGATTCGCTGCTGCTCTATCTTGGTAGACTACCAAAGTTAAGCAAAACTGCACTGAAGTGCCTAGTTATTGGATGGGTGATCATTACGCAGTGGCAGTTGACTAGTTTTGTTTGCGATGGTGAGGTTTGAGGGCCTAAAGAAAGTAAAATGGCTTTTTATCTCAAATTACCGGTTGAGATTATGTCTCTTTAATGCATGAATCGGTGGAGGTATCCTGTCGTTGAAATTGTTCAGTTCTTCAAAATTTCGACTCGGTACTGGCATCGGGTTTCCCCTCTTCCCTTCTTGGTTCATCATTGTTCTGACAATCACCTTATCATTCACCAGTTTGTATCCTTTTTAGTGTACATACAGTGCTTCAGAGGGCCCTTGTTTGTAACATTACGTTTCATTTAACTCAACAATCCTATCGATGAATAAATCTGCACTGTTTGCCATTACCCACATCTAGTTCACTGCATGGGTGGTTGAAATCCCATCTCTCTCATTTCCTTTATCATTTGACCATAAGCTCTTGACACTTTTGCATGGAATCACTGGAAAATGTGCCTGTCCCAGTCATTGCAAGCAACATTTTTACTTTTACATCAACACTAAATTCAGATTGAAAAAGCAGTGTTCTTTTTTTATGTTTTTAATCATATTTTGTCACATTGCTTTTTGAATTTTTAACTCTCTTACACTTTTGCATGGAATCACTGGAAAATGTGCCTGTCCCAGTCTTTGCAAGCAAAATTTTTACTTTTACATCAACACTAAATTCAGATTGAAAAAGCAGTGTTCTTTTTTTATGTTTTTAATCATATTTTGTCACATTGCTGTTTGAATTTTTAGCTCTCTTGCCATTCATGTTTGCAATTTAAAAATTAATATTGCTGTCTGCTGGTTATGCCATGTTTGATTCATTTTTCTAAAATTGTGCACTACAAGGATAGAAACTAATTTCCAACTACTACTAGATAAGCACCATTCTGCAGACCAGCAGTTTACATGAGTGGGACTGCTGCGAATGTCTCGATACGAACTGCAGCGAACGTAACGTTACAAAACTGACCACAGTATCCCATGGCCAACAGGTACAAGTGATCCAGCAGCCGTACTTGCAGCAGCTCTACAGCAGCAACCAGGGCCAGTTCGTGATGCCCGGCAACCTGCAGCTGCACCCAAGCTCCATGAACCCGGCGATACACGTGAGTCCCCCACCCGGAGTCTTTTTTCGCTCGTTTCAATACTTTGTTTGGGCTCAGCCAATGCGAGTTGCGGCGATATTGATTGTTTAGTTTGGAGGAAATCGCTCGTTAATTTGTTTTTATAGTAGCATGATTTTACGCAGGTTTTGGTGTTACTAGGTTTTTAGCTCCCAAGTTCTACCTACTAAAATAAAAAAGTTTTGATAAAATGCAGTGACGTTACGTTATCTCTCATAAGTGCCATGTCAGAATGTTATGAAGGGGTTCCATTGACTTTGCATGCTAACATTAGAGGCCTAATTATCAAGCCGTTATCAGACAAGTAGCAGCAGTAATGAATGACCAAACCCACCTTCCCCCAGACCTATAGCACCATTATCTTATCAGAATCCTGGAATTACTGGCTCAGTTCATAAAAGTAAGAAACAGCAATATATATAGAGCTAGCATGGTATTTTTTCGATCCGGTGCCAGTGTTTTGTGTCCTCTCGGCAGACGCTAGCGAGCCTGCAGTTTGCCGCTGCCGTTGCCGCCGCCTCCAAGTCGCCCCTTGGGCGAGGCCCGCCGCCCATCACCCCGCAGGTTAACTCTCGCTTCCACGCTTCTGCTAGCGGCGGCGGGCCGGGGGTGTCTTTCCATGCGCTTATCAGTTATCACTCGTACTGCACTCATGCTGATCTCGTGCATGCCCTGGTTATACCAAACGTTTCCAACTCTTTGTTCAAGTGGTAGTTGAAACTAATGCCGTGGTGGCTCAATCAACAGTGCAGTGACATTGAATTGTTTCTGTTAGTTTGAAACTCCACTATAGGAGCTGGGTAATTTGGTTAAACCAGGCATAAGCTTAGTAGGAAATATTAGCAATTGTTATGCCTGTGCACAGGAATTGGAAATAGGAGGATTGGATCTGCCAAACTGACAATAAATCTTTAATTGAGGGGTTTTTCAATTTGCTGATTGTAAATCCACACTAGGTTTGCTATGTGATGGATCAAATCCTCAGGTTGAAAACCAGTCTAGTGTGAATAGGCTACGTTACAGTTGGGAGATGTTGGAGAATGTTGCACTAACAATTACTAGCCTTTCTGATGTTTGAATATTGTTTCTCATCACTTTTTTTTTTTTGAAAAGACAAGCTTTGTGGGACCTGCAGGCCCTGGTGTTTTTATCATGTGGCCTGCACCTCGAGTCAAATTAACACTGGTTCTCCTCTCGATGTAGATAGCTCTATAAGCCACATCACACTTTAGCTTTGATGCTTGCCAACGCTGGTGACGATAAGTTGTCTGGAGTTGCACCTGTTTTAATGACATTTCCTGCACTGCTTAATATCACCTTACTGCTTTCTTTGGATGTTTATTTACTAACATCATGGTTTTAATGAGTTTCAATGGAATTGGTCAGCTGTTATTTTTGCACATACCTAATTTCAGCAAATTTGTATAATGTTGCCATGATTTTACCCGGAATCTCCCTGTGTTTCAGGTAATCACCGCAGGCAAGCCCTTCCAGCAAAACCAGATGCCACAGCAGATGATTACGACGCAGAAGTCTGTTATGCAAGGTGAGAGGACTAGAGTATTATTTTTAATCCGAGATATATATCCACTTCTTCAACGCTTTGTTAAATTACATGAATTGCTGCCTTTAATTTTCTTTGTTTTTATTTTGCATTTTCTCCCTCCACACAATTATTTGATATAGCTAGCTCAGCAACATGTTTCATGAATTATGACAATCTTTCTGACGCTCAATTATTTATCCACCTAACTCATATCTCTAGTATTGTCGTTGATTTGTAACGCCATCGTCACCCTCCAGGCCAAACGGCAGCGTATCCCGGCTTCACAATCCCAACGTCGGCAGCGAATCAGCAACAGACGCTGGTAATCAGCCAGCTCGGCGTTATCAGCAACCAAGGCAACATAATGCAGCAGCAGGGAAACAACTCTGGCAAGCAGCAGGAGATGCAGAAGGTGAGATGAGATTTAAAACTAGACACAAATAAACAATTGTTGTGATTGATAGTGATCTGAAATCTTTTGAAAATTGAAAATTTTTCTAACTATTTTTACCTACTCCAGCTAGTTCAAAGAACCCTACTGTGAACTAATTAACACTTTGATTATCGTGGTGAATAGGTCATTACAACTAGTAGTTGTCTTATGATTTTTTGCACTGCAATTTAAATAGAAGATCAAATTAACCATGTCACAAATTTCCTGCACTAGTTAACAGTAGTTGCTACAAAAGGCTGCAATATAAGACGGATTATGCCGGAAACCGAGTCTACCCCAATGTAATAACTAGCTTACCCTGTTTGTCCGTTCCTGCAGCTCCCGAACAGCCCTGGCTGGCAGGTGCTGGGGCCCAAACCGGGCGGGCCGCAGCCCACCATCAAGGGCGGGGTCAACATGAGCGCCCCGCAGCAAGGCAGTTACGTGGTCAGCTCTCCACAGCAGCTGCAGATGACCTCGCAGGCTAACGGAGCGATGATAAATAACCACCAGGGACAGTTCCTCGGGCCCATACAGGTCAGCAAAACACTCGTAGACGCTCATAGACGCTCGCTAGTCCATTTTTGTACATTGAAACTGAAAGTTAGATAGGTATCTTCAATGGGGATATGTGATCAATGGGATTCTTATGTTCTAAAAATTATTTTTACCCTGGCGGTGACAGTTTCCTTAGTGGAGAGTATTATCATCTAGCCAAGGAAGATGCCATGTCAAGATGGCCATTTGAAAACAATTCCAGTTATTTTGGCATATTACACTGGTACCAAATAGAGAAGATATTAAAAGTCAATATCCTGCTGGTGCTGAGCTCTAAAATTTCTCTTGGAATCTGTCGTTTTATTAGTAAAGATTGGTGATGAGTCGACCCTGCATATTGTTTCTCTTATTTAGTTTTTTAGTTGTTAATCTGATAAAATTTCTATACCCTTAGTTTTTAATAAAGTAATTTTGTGATAGTACTGATTTTCTTAAAATTGATAAAAATATGTTTTAATTGAACAATTATTCTAAGTTCAATTTGCTTAGTTGCTTAAAGTTTCCAACAAGTCAATTTAAACTGCACTTGGCCCACAGACCAGTTTTTTGGCAGCACCTTCAATTCTGAGTACAGTTTGCTAAGTTGTCCTTATTTCCAACTTCCAAGCAGCTTTCTCCTTTAATTTGAGACATAGAGCGTTGCCGCCGGTAACTAGGCAGCTATATTAACGACGTATGCTCAGTACACGACGTGCGGCGGTCGGCCGGTGCAGCAGAGCGCGCAGCCGATGCAGTTCTCCAACTGGCCGTTCGCGACGGGGCTGCCGCAGAGCATCGCGTGGACCACGCAGCCGGGAGGGGCGCTGCCGTCCACCGCGCTGCTCGCGGCGCCCAACCAGATCTTCATCCGCGGACAGCAGGACGGCAGCAGCATGTTCATACAATCGCCGCCGCCGCAACAGCAGCAGATGCAGCAGCACCGTGAGTGACGTTTCGCTTGTTGGCACTTGCCGGGCTTCACGATGACTATAAGTCACGAGTCTAATGCCTCGATAAGCGCTAAGCAAAAAGACCGAGGCTCAAAAGTCTCACGATCAGCCAATTACAACCGTCAGTTTAGTCACATGACACACTAAGGTACTTTTTGAGCCTCTGTTTTTTTGTCTAGCACTACATGAGGCATAAGCTACCATACCTTCTGGAAAGGCAGCTGTAGCAGCATTGGGAGTCTGATGCTAGTAGCTTCTGGTCATTTAGTGTTTTTCTCACATTTTATAGCCTTTCATAGCTTTTATAAGTTCTAAAACGGGGTAACAGTGGCTTACAGTGCTATTTACAATAAATATCTTGCTGCCAACTTCCTTCACACGTTACTAGTTCTGATTCTCTTCGGCTTGGTTTATTGTAGTTTCTCCAGTACATAGTTTCTCGAGTACCTAGTGTTATGAAATAATAGTTGGCAAATGTACCAGAATTTTTATGGCTAGATGGTAAGCCCATTATCAGTTTCTCAATGGCTTTTGGATGTTGAAGCTTGGCAAGCGTAGCTCCATTTGAAAACATATCCTGTAACGCAAGATACGTAGGTACCGTGCCTCGCAAAGCCTTTTCCATGACCATTGCCCCCTTGCAGCAGCCACGGGCACCACGATCGCGGGCATCCAGCAAGTGGGCGCCAAGCCACGCGCCACACTGGAAGCGCCGACGGCGACGCCGCCAACGATCCAGCCCAAGGCAGCGCCTGCGCCCCGCGCACTCTCGGCCATCCTGCCGCAGTCGATCCGGCCCGCGGCCAGCGTGTCCATGTCCACGCAGACCGCCGGGCAGCAGTTCCAGTTCGCCACACAGGCGGCCGCCGCAAACTCGGTGCAGATGCAGCAACAGCAGGGGCAGCAGATGCAGAAGCAGCAGGTGAATATGCTTTATATGTCTATTCTTCTTTATCTTTGATCTGCTTTTTGGCTGGTATATTTTGGATTGGCAATTATATTTGATTGGGGCTTTGAAAATGCCTTTTTTAAATCATTTTGAGAGGCGATATTACCTTTTGGGTGTGATTTTAAACGGTTGTGGCATAAAAAAATTTGGAACTGAACTGTTTAGAAGAGAGTGAGAAACTAATAGGTATGTTTTTGCCATTAATGCTTTTTGAAAGGTTGTTGACTTTACCTGTTGAATCAAGCTAAAAGATTCAATCAAAATGTTAAACTTTTGTGAGACAAAACCAGAGTAATAATGAAGTCATTCCAAACGCTGACCTGCTTGTTGTTTGCAGTCCAAGATCCGGGCGAAACCGGGCCTGGCGCGTACTTCTCCCGGTGCCGGTCAGAAGTCGGATGCCGGCAACCAGACCAAGATGCAAGGCCAGGTGTCCATGCAGCAGCACCTGCCCTCCATACCCAAGTGAGTGTCGCTAGCATCGTAGAAAGGGAAACTCACTACTGGGTGGAAGCATTCTCGTTACACTTCTCTTTGGCTACAATATGTACTACTGCTTCGTTGAATAAGAGCCATTATGTTATCCCAAAGCGTTCTGAAACGTTAGCTCATAAGAGGTATATGGGTACTATGGATATGGGTACTATGGGTACTATGAGTGAAGAAGGTGGTGATTCCCAATTCCCATCCAGGAAGTGCTCTAGCGTGTAAGACGCAATGTGATCGAAATTGTTTTTTTGTGGACCTTTGCTTCATTTATGCTATAAACAATGTATATTGTTGGGTTGAGTGCCAATACAATTTTATATAGTCAGCTGACTGATTTTAAGGCTATTGGTGTGGTTGTTGGTGATTATTTCATGAATCTTTATTTGAACTCCCAATTGGTATTTCGTGATTATAAATCACACAATTTGTTGCTAAAAGTGTGAGGATTCTGTAGACCCTGGTTTCGTTGCAATCGGACAAACGGTGTGGCCACAAGTTAGTATCCAGTAGGAGGTAAACTCTGCGCGGGAAGCGGCCCGAGGATACTCTCAATATTTCGACATAACAGGGTTGTTAAAGAATGCTTGAAAATACCAGATGAGTGAATATTTTCGAGTTTTGCAAACACACAATTTGTTGCCAAAAGTGTGAGGATTCCGTAGACATGGGTTTCGTTACATTCGGACAAAAGGTGTGGCCACAAGTTAGTATCCAGTACGAGGTAGAATTTGAGCGGGAAGTGGCCTGAGTATGAGCTCACTCCAATATACTTAATACATTTTCTTGAACAAAATAAAAGAATTTACAGTACCTATGTAAGAGAACTACTATACAACAAAGCAAGTAATGTCACTATTAAACTCTATAATGCATTGTCATAGCGAATCGTTGCTGATTGATTACGGTGTTTTGTTCAGGATGATCATCACCAACGCCAACTCACCGGGACCTCCGAGCATGTCAACCGTCGCAGTCTCACCGGTGCCGACCGATAAAGTCGGCCAAACGTTGCAGATCCAGGCGCAGCAGAAAAACATGGTGAGACACTAGACAGCCTGCAACGGCACTCTGCAATCCTTGATTCCGTTGCCCAGGAATCGATTACCTACTTTTCACGGGATGACCTATTTAATACATAAACGGTGAACTATAACATCATTTTTCACCATGAAACTGTTAGGTTTTCCTTTGTTTAGAGATGACATTGCAAAGACACTGAAGTAGCTAGGTATATCTTACCATCATGATGTTACAGATTCTTCTTAGAGTAAATTTAAATATATACCTACTTTATGTTGTTTCAGCAACAACAGCAGCAGCAGCAACAGCAGCAGCAACAACAACAGCAACAACAACAGCAACAAGCAGTACAACAACAGTTCCAGCAACAACTCAACCTTCAAAACTCCATCAACATGCAGCAGCAACTTAATATGCAACAACATTACCACCAGCAACAGCAACAGCAGCAGCAGCAACATCAGCAGCAACAACAACAGCAACACATTGTGATAACTCAGCAGCAACAAATGCTTCCTGCCAAAACTATTCTCAGTGAGTTTCTGCATGGAGGTCTAATAACCTACCGCACCTAGATTTTAATATCTGATTTAAGAATTCCAAGAGTTTGACTTGTATGTCTTATAAGTTGGAAGACTTTTAAGTACCAGGTTGATTTACCACATTTTGATGCCCAAGGAAGCATTATTATTATTATTATTATTATTATTATTATTATTATTATTATTATTATTATTATTATTATTATTATTATTATTATTATTATTAATTTTATTTATCAACAACAAAATACATTGAAATTCCACGAGTGTGATATAATATGATATAATATAATATAATATAATATATATATGTCTAGACAATAATGAGATGATGGGAGGTTATACCCAAAGCAGGCACTATAAGTACTATAACGATGTGTACTTGTTGCTCAAACGTGTATTTTCCCCCACTCTAAAAATTGTTACATCCAAAACATCTCTGCTACAAATATAGTTCAAATATACCAAGGCTACAAATAAAAAAGGCAAATGTACAAGGCAAACGTATAAAGGCCACAAATATAGTATTTACTCCTTAGCCTACAGTCAATTTTCTAAGAAAACGCTCCAAGTGACTAAAGGTGACCAAACTAGACAGTTCTATGATAGATTTAAAACTGGATGGCAGCCATAGTCATGTTAAGATCACATTCATATGCCAAAGCTCAAACAAGACTATCTTATAATACCTGGGTTGTAAACTTGTACCTAACTTTAGGAATACAGCGTTGATAACTGACCGCAGTGCCATGCCGCATGCTAATCCAATGTGCTAATCGAAGTCTGGTGTCCGCAGGTCCCCAGGTGGTGCCGATGATGGTCCCACCGGCGGTGCCGCTGGTTGAGCGTCCCGTCATGCCCGTCGTGTCAATGCAGCCGGCGGGCGTTGTGGCGGGCGTCGTCAAGGAGGAGCCTGCCAAGCCCGCCGACGAGCCCATGGACATTGCCGTCGATTCGCCAGGTCAGTCTCGGAAAACCTGGCGGAAAATGGTCAATGGTGCATAAAGCAATGTGTGGCATGGGGAGGCTTCTCATGAATGAAGCTCAGCTAACTTCTGCAATATTTGTTATTGGGCTCATTATCCTTTCATGGATTTACTTCCATTGTTCAGAGAAAGACTAATTTGCTTGAGCAAATTGCATTAAGAATTTAATTCTTCATTCAATTTTTCTACCATTACACTTTGCTCTTATAAATGAGAGCATGCAAACTTAACAAAACAAAATCTGTGGCCAATTCTTTCTTTTCTTGTAGCTGTATCCTTGGCTTTCAAATACTGATTTAATGCAGAGGTTTGGATTTAATTTGATAATGTATGATTTAATTTGATAATGAACTCGTAATGACGTTATGATGGTCTAGCTTGGCCTGGAAGGAAGATGTCTATGCTGAGACCAAACCAAGTTTGACTGGAATGACTTTGAAATATAACTGGTACGAGAAAGAGCACATCAGAATCCTGCACCGTTTCTCCGTTACGGTGCCTCGTTTCCAACTTGCCCGTGTTTGCAGCGATGAAGGAGGAGCGCCCGTCGGTGAACGGCGAGGTGGGCGACGAGGAGAACCGCGGCCCGCCCAAGGCGATGGTGAAGCCGCAGGTGCTGACGCACGTCATCGAGGGGTTCGTCATCCAGGAGGCGTCGGAGCCGTTTGCTGTCAGCCGGCCATCGCATCTCGGGGACTCGCCGCGAGACGAACCTCCCAGTAAGTACATGACATCTCGGTGGTTTGCCAATATGGTACATGGTCAATTTTTGGTGCTTATAGCATTATAGCTACTGCGCATAACGCTTTTCCATGCTTTCGAGCCTGTGAGCCCCTCGAAGCCCAAAACGCTCGTAGAGGCTGAGAATGAGACGGATTTGCAATATACTCTGTGCCGTAGAATTTGATGGGCTCAGCCCACATGCAAGAAAGAGAAAGGTGTGTATCGGCTATTACATTGGCAGAACTTGGGTTGGAGTTGGTTTTATTAGTTGTCTGAACTTGTACCTTTTGTATTTTATAACAATTCCAGGAAGTAGAAACTTTTTTACAAATATCCATTCTGTACCAATTTACCATTGGGTTGGTTTTATCAAAGGATTTGGTTGAAAATTTGAAAGTAATTTGTCAAAGGAGCAGGTAAAATGAAGCAATTTTAGGTTGCAAATGAATGGAACGGAGGGAAGAGTAATAGAGTAATATAGAATATTATTAATAATGCAACCAAAGTATATTTCATTTTTTCAACATATATTTCATTTATCTATTTTTAAAGCAGCTTCATCCAGTGGAATGGGTTATCATTTATCGGTCTCAAAGCTGGGCTTCAAAGCTGGGCGTCAAAGCTCACCCTGGTCGCTTGTCCCACAGAGAAGAAGCACGCGGCGGACGGCGCGGTGGTGCCCCTGGCCGGCACTGGAAAGGGCGGAGACCGCGAGCTCGCCAAGTGCGAGTTCTGCCAGAAGGTCGACCTGCGCTCCAAGTTCAAAAAGTCAAAGCGCTTCTGCACGCTCGCCTGCGCAAGGAGGTGAGTACCGGTCGTCCAAAACAACCAAGAAGCACGAGCGTGCACCTAAACAACAATTATTCAAAGCTGCCGGCAGTGAGCAAGACTCTCCGACCCCAAATAATGTATTCCAGTGTCTATTCAAAATTCAAATAGAATTTCAATTACTAAGACCATAACAACAAACACAAAGATAAAATCAAACTTTGCAACAAATGTATTTCCATAAAACACATTTAGTTGAGGACTGTACAGAGTTGCACCTTTGTTCCCTTGTCAACAATAACAAAACCATAGATAGAGTCCCTTGGTCTTTGCCTGCCGTCCTCCGCCCACCCCTGCCCCCTATCGCATCCGGGCGGCAGAATAGTGACGGCCGTCCGGCTCACCAGGTACAACGTGAGTTGCAGCAAGCGACTCGGCCTGTTCCCGCCGGCGGCCACCAACGGCACGGCCGCTGTCAACGCCGCTGCCGCCGCGGACAAGAAGCCGACGCCGACGGAGATCAAGCAGGACCCAGCGTGGACCGGCAAGCCCAAGGACTGGGTGAGTGTGAAATACAAGCCACGTGAACGTGCGTGGGCCCAGCCTGGCATCCACCCAATTATGTACATATAACTTCAACTTGTCGATTTACTATGATTTCAAGTTTATAGTGATTTTGAATCAAGTTACTCTGGATCGATGAATGTATTAGCCTAGCCTTGAGGCTGAAGCGTGTGCTGAATTCCCTATGAATCTATATCTACAACTTTACTTGTAGCGTACTTAAAAATTTATTGAAATACCTACCCAAGTTTTGTTGCAACAAATTAGGTTAGAATATGCCATTTCTTAATGGTGGCAATGTTCACTGATGAATTGGCTTTTCTAACCAATTCGTATCATTGTGACGCGTGACTGACGTACGTGTTTGGTTCTAGACGGGCGGTGCAGGTGCTGGCGAGGCGGCCGACACCGACACCAACGACAGCGTGTCCAACGGCTCGGATGCCCGGCGCGAAGCCGAGGACAGCTCGTGTCCCGAGAGCCCAGCGATCCCGCGACCAAACCCACTCAAGTGGACGGTAAGCACCTACAGTTTGAGCAGCTCGGACAGCTTGGAGCACCTTCAGTTTTGTTTAACTTCCTGACCGAATTACTTACCTAGAACCGTGTCTTTAAAAAAAATTGTTTACACCAGTTTGCTAGGAAAAAATTATTCTTTTAGGATTTTAAGAATAATGGTTTGGAGTTTAATGTTCGTGCTTTTACTTGTGGCTAATTTCTGAGCTGGCCGATTAACTTCATTGGCTTATGTGATAATTTGATAAGCAAAGAGCCAGCAGATTGAAGATGAATTTCTTCCATGTTCCTAAAGCACCTAATACTAATCCTATACAATCCTTTTAGTTCCGTCCGTCCAGAAACTCTTTAGGAACACGTGTATTTTTTCGAAAACTGCGCCTCAATATTTGTGGCCAGGAGAAGTTCCTGCGTAAACCTCTGATGAATCGCCTTGCCCTGGCCATACGCCATTGTTGAGTTCCCTCTTAAACAAACTGAACTAGTGTAGTGCTGGATAATAAAGGTGAAGGTTATCATTTTTGTTACTACATTTAGGTAGGAATGTTTAAGCTCGACTGGTAGGTAGTCCAACTCCTGCTATGTTTACTGCTGCAACATGCAAATATATCACAATCGACACTGTCATTTTCGACATTTTCTTCGTATGTTAACCGACACTGTAACTTACAATTCTTAAGCTTACATTTCTGATGGCCAAACATGGTTGACTGGCGCCTACAACTAATTTCGTTTGGGTTTCTCTAAAACGTTCACATCTTTCTGGATTCCTCACTACCATTGATATTTTTTCAATCCATTGCTTATATTTTGCTCCATATGTGCATAGTGGAATAGGTATGCTAAATGTAAAACCATGAGTTGAAAACATGCTAATGTTAGCTGTGTATAAGCTGGAACTTAGCATACCAGTGTATACCAGCTATGTCTTTAAAAAGGTGAGAATTCACTAATTTATTACATAAAAGGTGAGCATGCCGTATACCTGTGTATACCCTGGATTACGCCACTGACCCTACTACTAATTGCGTTTCGTACTCAAAGTGTTCGTCCCTTCCCTCAGGTATCGGACGTGTGCGAGTTCATCGCAACGCTGCCGGGTTGCGCAGACTACGTGGAAGACTTTGCGATCCAGGAGATCGACGGCCAGGCGCTGCTGCTGCTCAAGGAGGATCACCTGATGGCCGCCATGTCGATGAAGCTCGGTCCCGCCCTCAAGATCTGCGCCCGTATCGACTCCATGCGCGCCGACAAGGACAAGTGAGATTCGGCCACGGCGCCCCCGCCGGAAACCGCCGCGCCGTAACATGCGGACAGCGACGGCAGCGGGAGCGCCGTGTAGTGTGTGGAAACTTTGGCACGGGTAGTGACCGTGGACGGGGTGAACGGACGGAAATATCTGTGGAAGTGACCCCGTGGAAATCGACTGAACGTGCGAGTGAAGTGTAGCCGGTTATAATCGACGGGAATAGCAGTGCAAGTGTTTTGTAGCCTGTGGACATCAGTAGTTATTGTTAGTGGATTGTTTGTGAATGTGTCTTTAAGCCATGTCACAGCGAAGTTGAAGATATTTTTAATATGAAAGATATCGGAATGTTAGATGGTACTTTAAGTGTTAGGTTGATCTGAAGATGTTACCTGATCTGTTGACACTTTCTTTGTTCAAGGGAGGGTTTGGTTGGAGCTACCTTTTTCACCTTTGTGAATCAATCAAGTACCTCTGTCAAAAGAGCGCTTTCCTGGGAAAGAAGAGGTGCTTGGTTCATATCCTGATCAGAACATGTCAATTTACATTTTTACAGCTCTGCTTGTCTTCCTTCCAAAGGATTACATTGAGTTTTGAATGTCACAATTAAGAAAAAATTTTAAGAAATGCTGACACCATCCCAAAGCTCAAAATGTACCACATGTCGCCAGCAATGACGATAATCTTCCATCGCCGAGCAGATTTCCTACATTCAATGTCCGAGGTGTCATTTTGTCAAACAGATTTTTCACTAATTGACTGTCCGTTCTTCGATGTAATCAAGGAAGAAATTGTTCTGAACATTGTGCCATCGTCGATGTCAAAATTTCACTGACTTTTAAACATTGTTACAAGATTAACTATGGTTTTTAGCCAGGTTGCTCCGAATATCACTCGGTCTCCTCCGCCTCTGTATGCACCGTGACGGAGTTTTATCGATATTCGGTCCAGTCGAGACCATTTGCTAATCAGAGAGTGTTTGTTTCTCAATTGGACGCCATTCAAGTGGCATTTGAAAGCTATTTTTACGCCGACTGACAATGCCGGCAGTTATGGCGGTGTCCTGCAGTCTGATCTTGAGCAGAGCACAACTTTGGCCTACAGGACACCGCCGGGATGTTGGTGATTTCACTTCGCCGAAAAATCACTTTTATATCGCAAAACTTTGGTGATTGCGGATATCACATTTTTACTAACCTCACAAAGTGCAACGACTAGTAACTACATCGTGGAGTCGCGATCTCACTCGAAAGCCGCGATCGGCTGACGATTAAACTAATTTATTGTTTGGTGTCGTCTACAAGGACGGCGCCGTATCTTAGGAAAAAGTCTACCACTGCCAGCAGTTTGTTTGAGAGCTTTTGCTACTTTTTGATCTTAAACTTTTAGCCGCAATTTGAAACATACGTTTTTTACGCCGTTCTGGGGCAAATTGTTCTAGCAAATCGTATTTATCTGGTCAACTTTTGTAATTATGTATATTCTATTTAGCAGCATGTAAATATGTCTATGTCATTTGCAAGTTTACAGAAAAATAAAAAACACAATGTGCGTACCATTTATACCCAGTGTCGGTATTTTCCCTAGACAAAAAAAAGTGGCTTGAGCTTAGGCAACCCGTGATACAAATGTGCGTACATGGTTGCGTGCATCGGTCAGTTCTAACTCAGTGGGTGGTTCGCTCAGTGCGCATGTATTTATGCATTCGGTACAATATTTTGGGCTCGCTCATTAAAATGACAAAGTCTATCAAGCTGATGAGTTGGCATTTCTATTTTGCTCATTTGAATAGGTTTCAATCAGCAGCTAATGCTCGTTTCTCTAAAATCCTAGCAGACCAGTAGGTAACTAATAAGTAGTACCTACCTAAACAGAAGACCTCTCACTCGATTATTTTGCATCTAGTGCGACACGCACCGGTACACCAACAAGAAATGGAATAGGGATACAATGCCATTATAAATATGTAAAAAACCAGCCAGCATTTCAGGTAACAGCATAGAGCATTTTATTGGAGAAAACTTATTCTAGATGTACAAAGACAAGAATATCACGCATCAGCGTTCACAAGCAAACAAATCAGCTGTTTTGACGAGTATCTCTCGCGAACGTTTGGCAAGTCTTCGAAGTGATGTTGACCAATGGTCCACCAACGTCTACTTCGCCCACCCCTTGGACCACCCCCCATGTCCACCACCCCCGTGTCCGGCGTTGGCCTGCGCAGCTTGCGCAGCAGCCTGTGCCTTGTGCGCAGCCTGTTGGGCAGCCGCGAGATGAGCCACAGCTGCGCTCAGCTGGCTGGCGATTTGAGACAGCCTGCTCTTGGCCTGAGCCAACATGCCGGCTTGAGATCCCGCCTGCGCGGACGCAGCGTGCGCAGCGTCGTTGGCTTGCTGCGCGCCAGCTTGCGCAGAGTGCAGCGCCTGCTGCAGCGCCTGCACCTGGCTGTTGGCTTGGGCAGCGGCGGCCTGCGCAGCGTGCGCAGCTTGCTCGGCTTGCTGCAGCTGCTGCGCCTCGGCTTCGACCTGCGCGTGCGCCTCGTGCAGCTGCTGCTGCAGGTTGTTGACGATGTTCTGTTTGCCCCCGGCTGCGGCCTGCGCGGTCTGCGCGTTGGCTGCGGCTGTCTGCGCGATGCTGTTCTTGGCCTGGAAGGCGGCTGCGCTGCCTGCGCTCTGCTGGTTGGCGGCTGCGCTCTTGGCCTGGCCCGCTGCGCCCTGTGCGATGGACAGCAGGTCTACGCTGGGGCCTCCGTGGCCGCCCCCGTGGCCGCCCCCGAAGCCACCCCCGTAGCCGCCTCCATGACCGCCTCCAAAGGAGCTGCCGCCTCCATGACTGCCTCCATAGCCGCCTCCGAACACTCCTCGCTTCACCTGTACCAGAATCAGGGGTGGCAAGATTAGCAACTGTGCGCCATGGTCCGTGGTGACGAAGCCAGAGACGTGTAAGACAGATGGACACTCACTCTAAGATCGTCGGACGTGGCCAGACACAGAGCGACTCCTGCAAAACAGCGAGGATTATTTCATCTTCCTGGGACACCACAGAGTTTTGGCAAGCTACTCGGCCGCCTTGGACCCTCCACTTACCGAAGAGCGCCACGAAGAGGGTGATTTCGACGTTCTGCATTTTCGATCTTGCGGGTGACCTTGAAGTGGACTGCAATGAGAAACGTTTGCGGGTTTAATTCGGCCTTCTGTTTGCTTTTTGAAGAATTGTACAAGATTGAAGTCCTCACCAGAAGTGCTGTAGTGCTCCGGTGTGGTTGGAGTAATGCTGTCAGAAGACTGATACTTTTACCAGGTACTGGTGAACTATTTATACGAAATCCCCAGACGAGGTAAAGAATTCCAATCTTTCACAGATGATGACTCTTTAATTTATTTGCCTTTTGCAACTAGTTCGAACAATATCGAATATTGTGAGCATGTTGATCTATTATTTCCAAAACAATCGACCGCTATACGAAATCGCCGTTACGTAAGTAATTATTGGCGTTATCGGCGTAATAACGTGCCTGATTAGAGCATACAATTTTATTATTATATGTGAGGCGGACGCTAACTTTCATTTCTATTTTGTCGACAATCTTTCCAGCCTCCGTATTAATTGATTTTAATTTACAAAAATAATATCCCACTTTTGCAAACCGTTTTTAAAATGACACATTTTTCTGTTTTGAATCACGCTTCGAAATTTTCTTTTATCCAATCTTCCTGCTGCGTGCCAGTAAATGATGGTAGATCAAAGCCACCTACCGGCAATCTCCGTTTCACGTTTCTGATACCTAAGTGGCAGATCTGTCTATTGTGACTAGTAAACGTTAGAAATTTCGCGGCGATTTCCTCAGTTTCCAACGCCGTTCGCGATACGGAAGGGCTAGATTTGACGTCCCAAGGCATTTTATTTAGATTTATCGATCAATAAATCCGATCTCTTCCGTGACGTTTGTTCATCTTTCGATTTATGGAAAGAGTGAATGCGTGATTTTATTTGCATGCACTCGCATCAGAGGTAGTACTGCGTGATTAATTTGTTAAATAATTATCGGGGGGAGTGTTGTTCAAAGATTGTTTTGACAGCTTGCAAAAAAAGTTGGTTGTGGGTGAAATTAGTGGTTTACTGTAAAGCGTTTGCCTTAAAAAAATTATGTGAAATATAGTAAATATATGTTGATTTAGACTTCAAAGTCAATAATATCATCAATTGCAGCATCTAACATTATTTAAAACGCAATTTAAGATCACACCTACACCACGACTGAAACTTTCTCCTCTTCAAAGTTAGACATAAAAACTTCGCGATTTCTGCTTGAAAATGTAGCCCATTGTTCCGTTCGAGGACGGCACCGTTTTCCTGGATGCTGCCAACGCCATTTTGGAAACTTTTTTGACTATTTTGACTGCCAAGTTTCGTGATCCTGTCTGACCCTCGGTATATCTGGGATGATATTAATAAGAAAAAATGTTCTGGCACTTATACCAAAAGGAAAAGATATTCTATGAAGCTAAAATCCCTACATAAGTAACAGTTCTGAATGTCAACTGGCAAAGAGTAAACAAATCTTAGTCGTTCAAATAATTTAGTATAGTAGGTATGTACCCCGTGGTTCTTGATTTAATTGCTTCGCTGCTAATTATCTATTATTATTTATTATATTTGTAGATTTGGACTTGGCTAAAAACGACTCTTGGTGGGGGACAGTTCAGGCCACAAACGACTCCCAATGGCCATTAACAGTCGCTCTGATTAGGTATCGACATCTTCACGACTTTCGAGCATTCGCCCATATTGATTATTGGAGTGATTAAAGTATTCTAAATGCAGGTTGGGTGATGGTGCAAGGCATGTTCGGGCCTGTAGTGGACCTTGAAACAAGCTTTTTAACATCATAATATCCCGGTTCAAACCCTGCCCTGCTATTTTTTCTCATCTCTTTTTCAACATGGTTTGATTTTCGTAGATACTGACAAAGGTATTTCATTCATTCGGCCTGTGATTCAGCCAACAAAACGTAAGTGGGATTCTAGTTCGACTTACTTAATATTCTATGAGCAGCTTTTCCTCTCTTTTTCTATTGCGACTATTACCGCATTCGCAGCGCAGTTTTTCACCGGCCGTCAGTCAGTATATACTGACTATACTGTATAGATAGATACTGATTATATAATCAGTATCTATCTATACACAAAAAAGGAAATCACGAAAATAAACACACATTATGTGTAGTTTAGTACGGTTTTGCTCTGGTTTGAGTGACTTTTGGTACTAAAAAGGACCGTTTAAACACACATTTATTTAGATATGGAGCGAAAAGGATGTTAGCTACACCCCATGAAGAACTGACAATGCGTGTGCGGATAGCAAAGAGCCTGGAATGCGACCACAGCGCTGCAACAGCAATTTCATTACTCCCCTGATCTGCTTCCGCGCGGTCTCAATCCGCCGTTTCTTTTCGGTTATTTTGGTTGACAAGAAAATGAAAGCGATAAGCGAGGGACAATTTTATTCCAGCCTAAACCTTGTGTTTCAGAGACAACATATTTCAGCGGCGACAACTAACTAAACTCTCAACTTCAACCATCTAATTGTTTAACCAACTACCCAAAGATTGTGATGGGAAGATAGAATTTGGAATGTAGACCTAGATGCATGTAGGTAACGATAAGGGATACATGACTGGGTAAGATACAAATGCATTTTTTTGTATTTGGTCACGTGATTTCTCTTTACTCACAAATTTCAATTATTTGACAAACAATTCCCTCTTTTGTTTCAAACACAAACCACAAGTCAACAGTACGCAGCCAAACATACAAGTCTGCCCGAAACACCCGACTTGCGCTTGGCCACTACCAGATGTAAACATAATCCCGATAAAATCTCGACCCATCTTTCTACATGATACCAAAGTTAATCAACTAACCATAACAAATCATTTTACAAGTTTGCACAAGACCCCATAATAAATGCAATGGGCTAGGCAAATTGAACATCGGGACACACAAAGACATCAGATTCATCCGCCAACCTTACTCAGCCATGACACTATGGCCAGTTGACACTTAATATTAATGTATACCGAATAACACGCAAGCGTCTCATCCAGCCCCTCGCGCACGCTCGGAGTGAGTGAGACAGAAAATAGACTAGCATCGCGATCCAGCCGTCGTCGCGGCAAGAAAACACTATCAGAGAACGCACTTTGGCACGCACTTTCGTGTCCAGAGCGGGGTGCGTCACGCGTCCAGGAATGCGTGAGTCAGACGAATAGATGACCTCGTGGGGGGGTCACGGAAAACACAGACGTTCGGGACGAGTGTCAGGTGCGAGGCCAAGGAGGGCTCGAGGTCCACAGACGACTCGGCTGTGTGCAAGGCGAGGGGAAAGGGAACACTGATTTTGGGGGACACCGACAACGTTGCGGAGTCACACGATTTTCTCGGCGGCACCGTAGAGTTGGTTTCAGCGCTCGTGACACATCCTCTGGAGACTGGCAAGTGGCAACATGGTAGGAAAACGGGACACAATGTACCCCATCATCGCCTCAGGAAGGTATTTACTGCATATGATACGTTTCACTCTTGTGTTCAACAACTGACCTTGTGCAACTAAAGATTTAAAGACATCAGCTTTTAGTGGGGAAGTTCTTACATGAACAGCTATACATGTTATAAAAGTTATTCGCCATCTTGTAAATAGTTAAGCACGTGAACTGCGATGGCAACAGCCCAATCAATCTGGATGCAGCAGACTATCATTGCAAGAGATTCATTGCAACGGCACATGGCGAGCAGCTGCACCCAAAGACGTGGGGAGTTGAAAAAAGTTTTAATCCGGATCTAAATGCACATTTTTGTTTGTTGTTTAACCCCATGTGACCACGGTCACCATCTCAATGAGAGTCACGAGGAGTTGCTGGCCCCTCTAGCCCCACCCTTCTTCAGAGGGTCACGCCAACAAAGTCCCTTCCCTTACTTCCGGGGCCGAAGACTCGCCGCCAGCGAACTCATCCACCTGGCCGGCTTGCGCCGGTTGTTGTTCTCCTTCTCGACGTCCAGCGCGCTGTCGAGCGAGTCGGACAGTCGTGACGCCCCCGCCTCGGCCTCAGGCGTCGCGACGCCTCGCCCGATCAGCGCGCGCCACCGACGCCTCGGCTTGGGCAGCGTCGCGGCGCGCGGCTCTAGCGTCGGTCGACTACGCTTGGGCGTCGAGTTCTCCGAGACGCTGCCCGAGCCGGCGTCGCCAGGGTTGGCGCCGAATGGCAGACGCTCGGCAAGATGCCGGAAGCGGCGTAGCAAAGAAAGTGATTTTTTCTTGTCGGGACTTGCGGCGGCGGCGACGGCGGCGTCGACGCTGTCCGTCGCGACGCCAACCAAAGGCGGCTCGTCGATGGGAGGACGCAAGCCGCCGAGAGATCGCTGGAGGTTTTCGATCGCCTTGGCTTCTTCTTTGAGACGCTCGAGCTCTTCGAGTTCCTCGCGTGTGAGACGATCGTCGACGGCGTCGCGCGGCGCACAGGCGTCGGCGTCAGCGTCGGCGTCAGCGTCGGCGTCGTCGGGGGGCTCGCGGACGCGCACCTTCTTTCCGGGACGGCGGACGTCGGTGAACTCCTTGCCTTCCTCGAGACTGCTCAGCTTGGACGAGTCCTTGAGGCGGCTGCCGCGGTCTCGCGTGGGCTCCTCAAGCGCTCGGCGCAGCTCCTCTGAGTGGCTCCTGCAATGAATCAGCACCAAAGGGTCACAGGACGCCTTCCTGATAGTGGACGCTCAAATATTGGGTCCAATACATTACCGCATTACATACAACAGCAGCGTTTTCGTAACGTTTTTTGGCGTCAACGAGAGGGCATGAGAAGACGACGGTGTCCGTCACTATATATGGCGTCCATCTATTTTGAAATTTCGACTCTGCATTATACTGTTTTCTAATTTATTTCAATGCACTTAGATAAAACCTAACCTAACCGACGTAAGTAAATACCTCTTGGATTAAGCATTTAACTCCCGTCTGGGGACATCAGCAATCAATACAAAACATGGTGACCATCGCGGTGTTCGATCCTTAATACATTGGAAAGAAAATCAATTATGTGACATCACTGATGTAAAGGACATATTATCTTTCAAAACAAAGCTCCATCTGCACGGCACGGTCAATTGTAAATAAATGTTCATTATTATTTTATTATTTATTTGTTTATTTCAGCTCGCTACGAAGTGATATTCTGGGTTCTCCTTTATTGCTATTGACGTCAATCGCTATCACAATGCCATGACGTTACAAGGATTTAATAAAAAATAATAAAGCTACACAATACCTACGCTAGAATTGTATGTATTTACAGCAAAAGAATTCGCTTCTCATCTGAAGCTTCCCATCTGCGAGGGCTAGAGTTCGAATCCTCCTCTTTTTTGCTCTTCAGAAAATGCCAGTCGCAATGTTTGCCCATGAGTTGATTGAATTCTCAGGAGCGATTTTTGTCGTCGCATATTGAGTTGTCACCATGGCTCGGTAGTAACGATTGTAACTTCTTACTTCTACTTCGACTACCTACTTATTGTCTACTTCGACTACCTTATAGTCGTAGGTTTAAATCCTGTTCACTCAGACATTTTTTAAACATTCCTCGTCACTGGAAATCAAAATATCGCCAACCAGCGACTTGTGATTTCCGCTGGCATGTAATTTATATGCCCAGGTGCTCATTGGTGGCACTTATACGATATTACCCTGTCAATTTTCATGATACGCTGTGTTTCAGAGGTAGCATACTTAAATGATCACACAGAGGGCCCGGGTTCGAATCTCAGTCGATCCACTCGACGTGGATAGGCGTACAAATATACCATTAAACCAAGGGACAGATTTTTGGCCCATCCCTTTGACCCAACACAACTTTTATTTGAGATTTTCCTTACAACATCCCAACCACCCATCTAGCTCAGTGGGTTAAGGCACCATTCTCGGTAGCGGGCACGGGCCCGTTACCAAGGTGGACCGAGTTCGATTCCCGGCCACGGCATGAGTCGACATTAACTCTTTGGAGTATTGTCGCAGCTGCAGTCTGTGCGATGTCGTTCAGGGCACCTTAGGACGTCTCGGGATGTCCTGTCCGATCGACGCTGGACTTGCAGCCATGCCCAAGCACATCGGGTGTTAAGTCCCCGATGTCCGCTTCAGTGCCAAGCGGAACGACCGGTAGCCAGAGCTAGATGGGTGGTGTTTTGCAACAAATAATTTTGGAACTATACTGCTCCAGCCAAAACGGACCTCCTGCAATTCTGTTATTTTAACACGTCTGCCTTCGCCGAGTGCATCGGCCGGGATTCGAACCCGGGCCTTCTGCGTTGTCATTCGAGAGTGCTCCCACTGCACCACACCGTCCGATAAAAGCAGGTACGGTAATATCGTATATGAGCCACCCATGAGCACCTGGGCATTTAAACTATAAGTCAGTGGAAATCACAAGTCGCTGGTTAGTGAAATTAATTTCCCGTGTCGAGTAATGTTCCAAAAAGTGTGAAGGGAGCAGGATTTGAACCCACGACTATTGCATTAGAAGTTGCCATCCTTGCCACCGAGTCATGGCTACGGCTATGATAACTAAGGCAAATGTCGCTCTTGGGACAACTCAGTCTGCAAATGCGCGTGTAAATTAAAAGCATGGTGCAATACTGTTTATAATTTCGATGGGAGAGCCGTCTGTTAGCAAATTTGAAACTTTACTATCATAACATAACACTGCCACACGTAGTTCAGTATTTGGCTAAAAGGGCGATTCCAGCACTGCGATCGATTTCCGCGAGAAAGTCAAGTTGCAAAAAGAGCGAGGATGGCCAGATTTGAGCTCCCGACCTCCGCGTTGAGAGTAAGCGTGGTACCCGTCCGACCAAGCAGACACAGTGGAGGCGACTATAACGAGAGAAATGTTACCCCGCAAAGCTTCCCCGGGGATTCGTCGTACCTTGGCTCAGCGGCTGCGTCGTCAGAGTCTGACGCCGGTGAGGCAACGCGGGAGACACGCAGTTCGGTGTCCCTGGAACCCTTCCTGGAGCCCGGCACACTGCGGCGACCGGCGTCAGTGCTGATCTTGAACGTGAGCGTCTTCTCGCTGTGCTCCACCTCGGTGCCCGGACCCTCGTCGTCGTCGTCGTCGTCGTCCTCGTTGTCGTCGACGCCGCCCTCCTCGGAACTGGGGGTGGGATACCGCCGTCAGTCAAAAGACGTCGTCACATGTCAGAGGGTGGCGCTATTTTTACGTATTCTTCATTTCACGAATTAAATTAAGTATTCGCATGTCCAAGAGTACCTCCTGCTGGTTTACATGCAAATAAGTAATAATCCATTCCTTGTGGAAGGCTAATGACTTGAGGCAACTTTGATGCAATTTTTAAGCATTTTTTTACTCGGTCATAGCAAGGGATGGTGAATGGTCCTTCTATATGTTTAGAAGATGCAATGCACGAACACTTTCCTTCTTAGGGTGAAATAGACAGGGTGTACCTAATAATCTCATGGTTTGAGATCTATCAACAACCGATGCATTCATTTTCACATTTCATTACGATTCATTTGATTCGATTTTGGGTAGATTCATTAATTTTTATAAGTCAGTCTTTGTCGTCTGCAGAGTTGTAAACTTCTCGTCTACAGATGATATATAGGGGCAAGTCATGGAAAGGCTCAGCAAGTGGGTTATAGTCGAAAATTCGGTAAAAACTTTTTCAGATAGAACTTGACTTTCTTATAGGCAATAGAACGTTGTCAAGAGGCCTGCTTCGAAAAGCTGCGAGGAAAAGTTCTAATAGTTCAAGATGCTACCTTTGACGTCACATGTTCTGTGATTAAATTTCTGGCCTTTGGCCATCTGTTCAAGAAGGATATCTGATTCTGAAGTATCTGTATCAAGTTAATTAGTTAGGAGTCATGGCTATTGGCTACTGGCAGATACTTGAGAGAAACTCATCTGGACATGAATTTCACAAAGCGGGGAATTAGTTTCCACAGTTTCCACAAAAAGTTTCCACCGGTCGCAGAAGAGGCAGCCAATTGAATTGAAGTGACTGTCACTCACAGAAAGTGGTGCCTGAAGAAAGTTTTCCGGAAAATTCTCCTCATTTTCAACCGGCGAAATTCAAACGTAATTGGTAGACTCACGAGGTTTGAGCAGTTAGATTCCATTCACGTTAGTGTCATCGGCAAATTGCAGCACTTTCGGCTGAAGTCAATCACGGACTCCATTTCATTAGGTATTCAAAGCAGACAGCCGACAGACAGACACGGGTTTTCCCGGTGCCCAACGAAACGATTGTCAAACTTCACCGAAACCAAAGGACGGAACGCGAGCTCATCCCGACAGCCGTACACAAAGTTTTAGATTATTCAGCAAGTCAGTTGAGCCTAGATTGGTCGTCGCATGCAACATTAATTACAGGAACTTCAAACCATCGTCTTCATCACGATAAACGCAAATTAGGCGACAGCCATGGGGCTATAAATCTACACTCTGTGAGACATCGTGGGGTTGTGCTTTGGAATCTGCGTCATCATGCAAGGTAACTGTACGACGTTTCCGAGGAGGCACGAGGCGTGCTTTAAAAACGGGATCCTATGGCCTTGAAAATACCCTTTCCTATTGTGGGCAAAGAATTCTCAACAAGGGCGAGTAAGTTCAGTTAACCTCGGTTTTTGACCGCAATAATTGAGTATCGTTATCAACCGAGAACTGTGACGACAACATTGACGTTAGAAGAACGGGTAACGGCTCAGTATCAGGCATAAAGTACAACTAGGGGCACAGTTTAAGACGGCGATCAGTCCAGGACGGCAGGTGGTGTCTCGACTCACCTGATGACGTCCTCGGACTCGTCCGGACTGCGTCGCGACGCCACGCTGAATGCCTTGGAGAGGTGCGCGCCGTCCAGACCCGCGACGTCGCCCGCGACGCTCTTGCGGTGCAAGCGTTCGGCGTCATGCAGGCGCCGGTAGTGCTCCAACGCCTCCCGCACGGGCACTACGATCAGCTCCTGTCGGGTCGGGACACGTTACGTGTTATGGTTGGCAGCTGGACTGGCCGCGGTCGCGCGTGTAATCATTTGAAGTGGAGGGAAATGGAAAATGTAGGGGTCAAACGCATGAATATTACCTTAATGAGTGCTGTATAGCAAACAATGATGAATTCGTGTGGGGTTTTTGGACGGGAGAGATAAGTTCCGTCATGACCCCTGACGCAGGGATGTTTAAACTGTATTTCGGAAATTCATCCACACGATAACGCATTTCCCGCACGGACAAGGACGATTCTCTATTGTGAATTGTGATTAATAGTTTGATATCCATCCAAAGTGTAGTTCACTTTTCCCAGCCATTTTAAATCGGAATGAATAGGAACGAATAAATCGGACCAATGAATGCTATAGCGAGCGCCCCCAATTGGAGTGGTGGACGCCGACGACGGGTTACCTGCAGCTCGGAAAACAACTCGCCCAGAGCCTCGAAAAGCGGCAGCAGCACGAGCCCGATGAAGCCGACCTGCGACGACGGCTTCGTGATCTTGTCGCGGTCCATGAACGGCGTCACGGGCAGACCCTCCAGCTTCTCGGCGTCCGACTGCTTGAAGAACTCCTGCAGACGGAACGCGAATGAAGACATCATACGACAGTAAGACATCGGTGCAGATATCAGTAAGAGATCATACATTCGGGATAGATAACCCATTTTAATGTTTGTCGATAAGTTTATTTTACTGCATTCAATGTCGACAACATCCATCAGCCTCTTCATAGACCGAACGTCACAAGCAGACCAATGCCCTATCAAATTTTATTGCATCTGTTTAGTATCCGTTATGCATTTTCACTAATTCATATTTGTGATGCGTCAAGAGTAAGTATTTTGGGATGCCAATATCCCTCGCCGGGTATGCTCGATGGGTGTTTAGTGTTTAGTGTTTAGGTACCTGCAGAAGTCTATCGAGCCACGGTTCAGCGACATCCATGGGTCGCGCCTCGTTGGAGATGTCAGCCACCTTGATCAGCACCATCTCAAGCTGCAAGACGAGGAGGACGCCGTCGGTCAGAGCCGGTCACAGCAAGAGCACAGGCATAGGGGAAAAAATGGCAAAGTTGCCGAGCAATATGCCGAATGGAGACTCAGCTGGAGAGAAATACATTTCGCTATTAGTTAGTTTTGTTCCTTTGGGGATGCCGTAGGCTCTTGGCGTTGTAAATGCTAACAATCCAGTTTAAGAGTATAGCAAAGCTGCCAAAACCACAGTATACATTTATTGGTTTTCAGTCACGTTTCTGTGATTTCCTGGAACTGGTTGGTGTGGCGCTGCGCAGTTCTTCACAACAATGTAAATGATTGCTTTCCCAGTAGAGATGGTCTCAATTATGTTTATTTCAGTCCTAAAAGCATGGAGAAGGGTGCCACAGTTCCGGGGCATAGGGTTCCAACTGACAGAGTTCCAGAGCACAGGGTTTCATGGTTCCAGGGCGTGGGATTCCAGGGCCGCATGGTTGCAGGGTCGGGGAGATTGAATACCGTCGAGATTGACTACAAGGGCGCCTGCAGGACGAAGTTTACCCAACTGGAAGTTATCGTTCGCCGTTCAGCAACTGAGAGCTCTCTGTAATAGAGCAAGTGAGGGGTGTCATGCAAAGAAGAGGTTGCTTTTTATCACATTCTTGCGTGCTCCTTGAAAATCCGATTCAACGGCCCGTCCATCTTAAGACAGTTTAATCGTGGTCATTCTTTTCACTATAATGAGGCAGACCCAGCGAAGTCTGGTTCTAAAATATCTCTGAACCTTTCTGCAATAATCGTTCTCGTTTCTTATTTATACTATGTATAGCTTATAACTACACGCTCGAAGCGAAACGGTAACTTTAGATAATGGGTGTTTCATTAAATGCGTGTCGATAGATGTTTAATGAAATCTCAATGAAGACTCTTTAAGAAGCTGTACATCAACATTTTTCAATCGCTAGATCCCGACAAAGGAAAATTTATATCAGTTGTCGTCGAGTCTCTTTTAGGCTTTGATAAAATATCGTCCATTACATGAATGATTTTGTTCAATTAACTCATATACGTGTGATATTGAGGAGGTATAGAGGGCAAACGAGCGGTAGCTAGATAATTTTAAGAACAAGAATCATTTCACGGGCCTTGATCAACTTACCAGATTGACATGCGCTCGATTCCGATAGTCAAAGTCGGCGGCCACCTCGCAGAACTGCTCGAGGATCTCGTTGTGCCTGGCCATGTCCGTGGCCAGCACGCAACGGATGATTCCTTCGCGCACTGCCCGGAAGTCAGCGCGCGGCAGAGCGGACAGGAAGTTGCACTCTGGCCTCGCGAGCAGTCGGAACGCCACCGAGCAGTGGTGGTTCTCCAGAGGCGAGATGTCGTTGTAGCGCAGGGCGAGCTCGGTCCCGGCATTGATCTGTGAGGAAGCGACGCCATTGATTTCAACTGGTCGAATATAGTCCATTCCACGGAAGGGAGTGGATTTGCATCTTGCTCTAGGACCCACTGCTGCTTCAAGACAAGAGCTAAAGAGCCTCAAAACTTACAAGCCATGTCTTGAGTAAGACAAAAGGCTTTATGGGCAGTTTTGAAACCCATAGCTCGTGTAGCAGCAGTGGGTCCTCGAGGAAGATGCAAGTCCACTCCCCTTCTTAACGTGGAATGGAGAGGAGTCCATTATGACGCGTGGCAGTGGACTGAGATCGATTGGCTGCAGCTCACCTGGTATATGTTGTTGTATCCGGGATGGTCAAGGTCGTGACAGATGCAAGCCGTCAAAAGGATCAGTGTCTCCTGATGACCGATCTTTCCGGGGAGATCGACACACCAGACCATTGCGTACATCTGCGAAGGAGGGGTAGCGGATTAGGGACAAAGATCCTGCGCCAGGACGCATCGAAGTAAGACATGATGGTGATAAGAACCACATGATGTGGCCTAGCAATGGCAAGGTGGAGAGGGGCTTGGCTAGCCAATATAGATAGCCAGATAGGACATCCGCGGTAGCTAGAACGCTTCACTACTAGGGCGCAGACCGCGTCAACATTTTACATGTCAGCGAGAGCAGAGATATGATTGGTAATTTGAGTGTACAGCTTTTGGGCTAGTTTCAATACAAATCCTTCGAACTATCTACCTTGTGGTCACCCATCCAGTGCCTATAACTCTGAACATCATATTTCCGTCTTTGCATAGCTAATATATCCGCTTACCATCTGTGCCACGCAGAAGCAGTGGCGGAAGTTGTGGAAGGGCACCTCGTTGTAGTGGTCGTAGACCTCCGCGAGGAAATTGCGCAGCACGACCAGGTCGATGCCGAACCGCGCCGGTAGGTCCAGGTCGACGAACATCTGCTGCAGCAGGACGAGAACTTCCTCGTCCTCCCACTGACAGGAGTCGAAGCTTGGCCGGCGAATAGCCTGTCTCGTTTCCTCGGACACCGCCAGGTCGCTGGGGACATGGACGCGGTCATTTCAGGACACAAGACAACGCTGGGGAACGATACAAACCCCTACCCTCATATCGAAGGCAGAAATAACTCGGCGAGTGGTTTCGTGGGCCCATGCGATTCGATTTCCGGCCCAATTAGGCCCAGCTACTTATTGCTAATTAGATCGCAGCTTATTTCCCAAGCGCTCTTCAAAGCAGCATTTCACCGTCCTCTCGCCACAGCAAACTGAAATGATCAATTATTAGGCACCAGTACACCTCCACAAAGTTGACGCTCTCTAACGCCGTCCCAGCGTTTCGCTAACCGCAACGAGCGCTGCGAACGAGATTGCTTCTTTGCACGCGCATCGTTGTCGAGGATGCTTTGTTGTCGGCGTGCTAATGAAGAAGCCGTTGATTGCCTATGGGTGATCAATTACCCAAGGCTTCGTCACTCGACAGGGGGTGATCGCCACGACCAGTTTGCGACCCTTCGGCGCGCGGGGTGCGAGCCATAGACGTTGCCATTGCCGCCGGTGAATGTGTTTTAGCCGCGTCACGATAAGCGAAGACGCCGCGGCGGCGGCGTTTGGAGAGTCGAGCGTGAATAAATAAACAGTTGGAACCGTGTGGAAAAGTACTGGACGCTTTAAATAGGGCAGCCTCCGCCGTCGCGCGAAGGCAGGAGGCGGCACTTTCACACAGCAAACGCACGTCGAAGAGCGCTGCTATGGGGATTGTTTGCAGCGTCGCGGATAAACGGATGACGTCGCGCGAGAAACGAGAAGCTTCGGGGTTCTCCCAAGTGCTTCGCGCGCAGCAGAGAAAGAATTCGCGAGAGATTGTTTCACCCGGCATGGCAGCAGCCACGCGAATTAGGTATGCATGCGAAAGTCGAGATTTCGATTAGAGTTAAGCGCCTAATTGTGTTAATTAGCGTACGTGAGAAAGGTCAAGGGTTGTGATTCACACGGGAGACTCGCGTTCTTCGTGGAGAGAGGAGAAGACATTCCCGAAATAACTCACCAAATGCTAAAGAACTTTTCTCGCACGCGTTTCTTTTCGGTGCTGCTCTTCCGGCGATACTGGAGGCGTCGGCTGGCGGCGACCGTGGTCAGCGACTCGGGGAAGTCGTTGTGGAAGCCTGTCGAGAAGCAGACCGTCAGGCGACGACTCTCTGGCATCGACTTTCTGGCGTGTGACGATGAAAGACTGATCAATGAATAAATTAAGGGTGCTGGGGGTTGATAAAGTGATGAATGATGATGAACAAAATCTCTTTGAACGATGTCTGGAAAGCAATGGGGCCAGCAGGACGTAGGTATAGACGACACCTCACTTGATTGACACATATTACGATCCAAGGCGTAACAACCAAGGCCGAGGGTAAAATGTTTATTCGAAAATAATGAGTCATTTAACAGTGATTGCTGGAGAGAGAGAGCAAAGGTTCCGTTCATCTATAGTATAGCGCTCATCTATTCTAGCCAGAACTGGTCATGCGGTTGGTTGTCACCCGTCCAGCACCAGATTCAACGCAGTGTTGCTTAACCGTCTCCAAAGTAGCTTATTTATGATCCGCGGAAAAGACTCACCTAGCCAGCTGAGATGCTCGGTGGTCTCCAGTTTCTGCCGGAAATGGTCGACCTCTCTCTTCAGGTCCATGACGGAGGAGGGTAGCTCGTCGACCTCGCCACGCAGCCGTCGCTCTAGCTGCGCCACTCTGCGAAAGACGAGACGCTGCCGTTCAGAGATTGGTTGATTGAGTTTATGAACACTGAAGCCGCCATCCCACGTAACGCTAAATAGCCGAGTCACTTCATGTCCCGTTGAATAAGTAATGGGGATGATGAACATACAGCTCAACGGAAAGCTGACAGTTTGTATTTTGAAATAACATGCTCAAGGCACGGCTTTTATATGATAAGTCTACTTTCCGCTTTTTAAGTTCGATGTAAAGTACCAATTTCCATTTTAAGACTTTTAATAAGTGCCTACAAATAATGTACTGCTAAGACAACTACGACAATACGACTGTTCACCACAGGTACACATTATGTTGGTAATTTAATCTCCGTCGTTTTTCATTACTATGCTACTATATATAGTATATAGTACTATACTATGTACTAAAGTACATAATAAACCTACGTAAAAACTTGTCGTCAAATGAGCTAAAATAAAGAACGACAGTGCGGTGCTCAAGGTCGACAATTTCTAAGAAACCGTTGACGAAGCAGAAACGAAGCCCAAATAGTATGCCAGCATTGAGAGGACAACGTTCAAGACGAAGACGGCGTCGATCGAGCGTCGGGACGCCTTCGTATACCTGTCCTCGAGCGTGCGCAGGTCAACGCCGAGCTCGTCGAGGAGCATGCCGTTGCAGTGAGCAGCGACCACCTCGAGGGAGTAGCGCGTGTCCGGCGTGTTGCCCGCCAGTCGGGGGCAGATGTTCAGCAGGCGTCCGTCAGAGTCCCACAGCTTCACGATGTCGCGAGGTCCAGCCTCGGCCGCCGAGCGGAACAAGTCTGCGGGAACGAGTTCTCTAAGATCCTTGAATCGGACCTACCCTTAGCAGAATGTCTTTTAAATTACTATAACATAGCAATTAGGCTTTTAACGCTGCAGTTAAGTAAATAAAACGTATCATTCCTTTCCTTTGACAATATTCAGAGGCTACGAGGTACAAGAAAACATATCAGAAAGCAAACTTGGCATAAAGCCTGTGGTAAAACCTCTTCTTTTAGGAGTTTTCACTCTGCACTCTGCAGTTATGTATATATAGTCAGGCCCCGGGGGAGCAAAATTTTCTCAATGTCTTTGTAGTCACAGCCAGATGATGAGGGCGACTGGAGAACCTGAGTGAAACGAAGCTAACATCTTTGAAAGGAAATTGACTTACGTACTTGATACGATCGATCCCGAGAATAAATTAGTTTTATAGGTATATAACATGAGGTAAAATTAATCAACGCTATCTATAACCAAGGGGTTGCTGTTTCGAATCTATGAACTCTTTTAACACGGCTAATCTTCTGGGGCTACGCCCCAGAAAACTTTTTAAAATTACATCCCCCTCGCGTCTTTGGTGTTTTAGATATACATGGATATACATTAATTATTTAGTCAGATGTGGTAGACGAGGAAGGTAGGATGTATAGATATAGGTAGAGGTAGGTAGATGGATTTAGGTTCTTTTAAAAATCAGTCCCTTTGGAAGATCGTGAAGTAAGCAGGTCGCCTGTAATGCAAAATAATTGCAGTACGGAAGAGTAATTATGTGTCAGAAGGTACTCAGTAAACTCAGTGGTGCCATTCCATTTCCATCTATAGAATAAGCACTCGACGTTCGTTTAGTGAAGGATGTCGGCGCCAGGGCTTCTAACTTCTAAGGACTACGTCGAGGATGTTCCGGCGAAGTGATGAGAGTGAGACCCAAAGATTGATATCGTTTCTATACTTGAATCTCAACATTACTTCGAATCTAGTTAACCATTAATTATTGGTTGGTGTTTAATTAATACTTATCGTCGTATGATGTAATATGAAGATATAAAGAGAATTAAAATCGATGGCGGAAACGCATGCACCGTGCAATCCAACGCAGGGCATGCGCAGGAACAACAGGATCCTCCACTCCGACAATCTGTACCCGGAGAGGTGAGTTCACTCAAGGTAAGTGAATTGGCGAATCTTGATACATATTTGTTCCAAAACACTTCACAGCGTAGGTATATAGATCCGTTTCCCGAGAAGCGCTCAGAAACTTAATTAAGAAGTTCACAAACAAAAGAACTTTGCGGCCTCAACTATTAATAAATAGGATAGGAACCGAGCAAACACAGACTGTGCAAAAGCGTCGAGACGAAGTGTGCCATGAGGGAGGACGTTGTCGAAGTGGTTAGGAGGGCAGGGGCAGGGGCAGGGGGGCGGAGGGGAGGGGCAGATCGGTAACCATGCGGTCGCAATTAATAGCATCTCGTAGTGGTCTGCTCCTTTGAAGTCGGCAGCCCGCTCGTCAAAGCTACCCTCGCAATTAGTGTTGGTACAGGGGTTTGGAACGAGGGGAGGGAGGGGAGAGGAGACAAAGCAACAAGTAGAGTTGGCGCAAACTTTGAGTGCGCGAGCGGAAACGCAAAGTTAGTGCAGTACTGGGTAGAACTGTGACGTCAACGGAAGTGGGGCAGAGGGTTCTGGGGTGCATTCGTTGGTAACTACAGTTCTGCGCCGAGGAGCCGACTATTTTCTACACTTGGTTCGAGAGGCGAGCGCTAGCTGACGTGCTCGTCAGACAACGCGATGGTAGAAGAGGGTTTATCCGTTTATCCTGTGTAAGCGAGTAATATATACGATTGGGTTTGGATTTATATTTCTTTTTGAGTACACAGATTTCTATGTTTGCAGCTCGTCTTTGATCCCATTATCTTTTGAGGGGGTGAGGTTCATTTAAAGTCTTTTAGAACTCAAACGATTGTTTCTCTAGCTGGCTTTCTCTGGGTTTGCTTTCAAGTAAATTAATTATGAGCTTATTCCTCCATCACACGACGCATGCTTTATTTCTTCATTATACTGACGACGTGCTCTTTACTAAAGTACGTACCTATGTCAGAGTCTTATATATGAAATACACATTTTTAAATACAATTTTAAATGCTAAAGGTCAAAGTTGATGAAAATCTAAATAAAATAGCTGGAATTCTGAACTCGCATACGATCCTGTTGGACTATTTAGATTGTCACAATATAATGTTGTGACCGCCATAACAGCAGCATAGGAATTGTCCCTCGAGCCTCTCCCCCTACTCAATGAAGTAAGCAGGGCATCCTCATTCTTGCAATCAGTAAAATTAACAGTATATATAGTTTACAAATTACAATATCTGTAAAAGTGATAAAAAAGAATATATACTATACGTGCTAGACGCCACCCTGTTAAAAAGCAGAAACTGTACAATTGTGGCATGAAAGTTCACGAAGCATTAAAGTCTCAAAAATCTAACAGCCCCCTCGCCAAATGTTGAAGGTGATAGCTCATAAACAGTGAAAAAAACACTCACCTTTGACTTCGTCCCCGGACGCGTCTCTTCTGAAGAGCGCCGTCTCCAACTTGGCGACACTGTCACCACGACGCCTGCCGACGCTGAAGTAGACGACGACGCCGTCGACGCCGTCGACGCCGCTGCCGGAGGGTGGGATCGCTGCGTCGGCTGCTGCCATGCCGTGCGTCGGCGCCGCATCATCGCGTCATCGGCACCCGCCGCGCCGCGCCGCACCGCACCGCTTCACGCTGGAACACAGGGGTAGAGGGCGCTGGTTAGGGGGTGCCGCGAACGAAGGACGCCGTTCAGAGGGTCGAGCTTTGAATAGCGTGGTGCACCCTCGAAGGCTCTATGCTGCACCAAACAACTCCAAGTCCAAAGTCAGGAATTGATCATTTGGGACTGATATTGCCAGAGCGATGTGGCTGCAAGAAATTCTTAGTGCGTCCATATAGGGCATCCATGCTGGTCAGGGTAACGTTTTTCACTGCAGTGATCTATTGTCATTGGCTTCATTTCATTGGCATTCATTGGCATTCATTTCATTGGCTTCTATTGCCATTCGCTTCAAGTATAAGCAAGCAAGTAAGACATATAATAAACAATAAGTAAATAAGAAGGGTGTCGTGAAACTGAAACCACGAACCATTCGTATAGGTAAAGACTCACAATATTGTTGCAAACTTTTAGCGTAGCAGCTGCTACAAGTGAACACAGCGGTCCGTCTGCCAGCTTGGCAACATGAAGTAACACATATATTTGGACCAAATGTAAACCGTGATGCAATGGTCTTTGTGTATTTGCCCCGGCATATAATTATTTCCCTATTGCATTGATCGAACGTCAATTCCACGTCTAACCAACCGCGAGGACGACGTCGATGAGCAGTGAGCGTCGACAGGAGGCGTCGCGGCGCCCGCACCACGACGTCGACACCTGTCCGCCCACGCACGTCATCGCGCGCGGCGTCAATAGGGGCTCGACGTCGCCACACACGGGCCCGTGACCCCGGAACTAGAGCGTCGCCTCCTCCTCGCTGATGACATGCTCTTGTACAATTGACATCGGAGGCTCCGTGTTGATTCTCGGCCCTCCAGTGATGTTAATTGACTAGCGGTGCTCGCTGTTCGAACCGTCATTTTTTGACAGGACGCATGATGTACTTGAGTCCATAGCGAATGTTTATTTTATGGGGATGCTATTTAACAGTGGTTAATTTGTATCAAAATATAGGTGAGAAAGCCCTCGTAAATTTAAAAAAGATATATCATTTTCCAAAAACAATTTCCAAAACGACGGAAAATGATGTGGGTGCAACGCCAAATGCATATAGTCGGACCCTCACACAAACGAACTCCAATTATTGGCAGAGTATACACAAATCTTCACTACACTTTGCCTCTTTATAGTTGTCATTGTACAATTATTATGAGTGGCGAACAAATAAAAAAAAAATATTGCAGGACATTCATTTTAATATTTTATTTTTTTAAATTCCTCTTTTTAAATGCGCCCACCTGTAGCGGAGAGTACTATCATCAATTGTGGGCGCTTCGTGTTTCAACTGAAGCTGGACTGGGATATTTTCATTTTATTGCATGATGATAGGTACCAGAGGGCGTAATCAGCTGTCTATGCCTGTACAAAATCATAAATTTTCAACATTATCATGTCTCATTCAGTAACTAGAAACAATCCACTCAATACCTTAACTCCATTTCACGTAAAGAAAGAAAATGTATTAGCATCTTCCTCGAGGACCCCCTGCTGCTAGACAGAGGGAACAGATGTCAGCCGTGTCTGGCCGCCGGATTCCAGGGCATGCACAGCTGCGTTGCATAGCATAATCGTCCGTGTACGAAAACTTATATATACTTCACCTTCATCCACCCGGCTAAGCAGAGAAAATGTCACCGGGTAGATCAGCGGTAGAGCATCTGGCCGGCAAACAGGAGGTCCCGGGTGCCTATCCCGGACCGGTTACACGTTATTCCGGCTTCGCATGCATGATTGGACCTTTTTTTGTACAATTTTTATGTAAAATAATTTTTGTGCGAGAGACGATGCGTATGCCGCGGCCGCAGGCCTCCCCCGAAGGGCTGGCTTGGCCCTCGATAGAGACTCTAACTTGACCAAGCGGACGAATCCATCGCATCAGTCCCGACCCTTCGGAGGCAGCGGGCTCGTCGGCGACTAGGAGTTGCCGTCGAAGAGCACCACTGAGTCGCAACGGAGGAATGCCGACGCGCCGCGGGGGGTGCAGATTCCTCGCGAGAGAATCTGCACGAGATGAAGAAACACTAACTCGCATAGCAGAGCGCGCCATGCGATAATTACACCGATTGCCGATCTGCAGTCGCCTCGACGCGGTCTCGCGTATCTCCGACGAGACTTTGCTTTCAGCAAGCACCTTCGCTCGCCACTTGACGCGACGTCGAGGCTTTCACGTTCGCGTTGCAGGCCACTCCCAGGGTTTCGCGGCTCGAACATCGATTCAATGCCATAGGCCTTGTCTATTATCGTTCCTCTGTCAAAAGACAGTCGGCAGCCTTCCCTTATGAACCGGTGTCGACATTTGACTTGTCGATAAGAAAGAAATCGACAGAACATGGTAAGGGCTAAGGATGCATTCATTTCCAGCAAATAACCCCAGAATTCATGTGGCAATAAGGCCACACTGCCAAACTGCAGCGACAAACAAAGAAAGGTTGCAATTGCAACCGCACAAGACTATTCGGTATGGTGAGATCCGATCCTCATATCTTTTTGCAAAAAGCCTAACCAAAAAGACGAAACTCTTCGAGCTTCACCTTCCCAGATAGTGCAAGTTCACAATTTTTAGAAACATATTCTTGAATAATGAGATAATAAAGCACATCAACTCTTTCTTTGGTCAGTCATCGGTTCTGTATGGTGCACGACAACAACTTAGCACACCGATTGAAACGCTTGCAGTCCAAGAATTCGTAATCGCCTCCGATCGGTTCATTTCCCGTCCAAGCGCTAGCATCGCACGCCCTCCAATGTACGCATCACGCGGAGCGCGCTAAGCTATCAAACAATCCAAGTGTTGACTTTGGCACGCCGTAGTGCAGCATCCACACAGATGACGCTGTCCTCTGCGCGGCGTCTTGCTCCTGTCCGTCAGCGAGACTCGCTTTATTGATGCGTCCATTGTTGCGTCAGAGACGATGACGCCGTCGACACCCCTACGTCATTGACCAGAAACATCCTGAGTCGAACGCACACAGCAGAGTTTACATTATGTGCACGCTGCAAGTCGCTACAGCTGATTCCATATAAGGAACGTTGGCCCAGTGCTTTTCAACCTTTTTGTTAACGGATAGTTAGCTTTTGAAAGTATCCTATCCAGTCTCCTTAGATTTTAGACCTATAACAGCAAACGATTTGCCAGGGCTGGGCCGCGGTCGTCCTTGTCAAGGGCAAAGCTCCGACGCTTCAACTTCTTCAGGTGATATTTGCGCTCCGAATGCCTGAGCTGAAATTCCGAACCGAAATGCTTTTCTAATTACTTTTTACTTCTATACCGTTGTCGTCACCTTCGCTGCAGTGAACATCGAAACACAATAAAATAGTATGTGTGCTATAGAATTCCACTTAGCGAATTCTTACCATGTCGCTCATCTTGGCAATGAGAAATAGAATTTTCTCAATGTAATGCAGCTTTCCGATACTATTTTCGACTAATTCTCAAAGATAATTAGCAAACAGAAAATCAGCCCCCCCCCCCTCGCAACGGGGTAACTCCAATCGCGAGATGATGATACATGATCTCTGTAGAGTTAACAAGGGAATAAAAAACCAATACAAAGTAGGTACCTCGATGTAATGATGCTGTAATGATATAATTCTCCAAGAGTCGAAGAGCGATTCCCTTTTGAAGCTGTCAGGCATGTGTGTCAGGCGTGTGGCATGTGTCGTTGTCAAGCATTCCTTGCCGCCGGCCGGAGGCTGGGACGGTAACGGGACGCGTTGAAGCTGCAATCTCAGCAACGCAAAGTGCCGCACTTTTTATTGCGTGATGCTGGACGTAATAATGCCATTCGGCCGGCATTGCTTTCTACTCGAGGGAAATAAGTAATCTTTCGACAAAATAATGTTATTTGTGCGTATACGATCTACTAGTACAAGCCATCGGGTGAATTTGAACCCGCAAAGCTGGCTTCTTATAAGTGTTTGCATTCTCGTCTGAAAATTTATGCATGTCCAATTATGCAACCAATTAGAACTGCACTAACAACAGGCATCAGGGTCGACATTGCTGCAAAATATGATCCTTCTGAAGCTGAAGGGATTTTAAAAGTACCCTGCCAAAGAACTCCACCTCAGAGGCTAGCGCCATCTGGCGTTTCCAACACGGTCCTGCGAAACAACGATTGTGTCAACTGCCTAAACTGCGTCATCTCCCCAGATGCGACGTCGTTACCGCAAAAGGTCTGGAACTCCGAATGGCTTTCAGTTTCCAGACTCCACGAGTTCCGCGACGCACACAACGGCGTCGGTATGACGACGCCGCGCCGCGCCACCATCCCCGGAAACGACGGCGGCGACGAGGAAAACAAACACGCGGCCGTCTTGCACGCTTGGGGCGTCTGCGTCCTCCGCCGGATCCGAGCCAGCGGTCGCCGACAAGGACCCCCTGTTCACCGCGGCGTCCGCGTCGGCGTCGGCGTCGGCGTCGCGACGCCGCACCAAAATAGACGCCGGCGTCGCGTGGCGAGCGACGAGATCGTCGCCGCTTTGGCAGACATGCCGTCTCGAATGTAGTGGGCGTCTCCGGATTTGCCGCACATTATAGAGAGCGCTTTTTGGGGCCATTCTATGTAGTATAATATATATGTATGTATACGTTCATGATGTCGACTAAATTTTCAGACCTAGACGAAACTTTGTGGAAACTTTTGAGTAAAGCTGAAGCGCGCGCTGGTTTGTTTTCTGCGGTTCTATGACGGGGTACAAAGGCTTCTAATGTTTGATAATGTTTTAGTGGTTGCAACGTATGCCAACTGGAAAAGAAACTTGACACTAATGTAACAGGGCCGCACTCGGTTGGTGACTTTTCAACACCGCTTATTTCATAGGATTGAAAATATGGAGAGTCTAATTTAGTAAGAGGACATGCCCTTACGAACTTGGGAAATGTTTTTGGGAGCTGCTCATTGGTTTCCCTTCCATATATCGAACTCGTGGTTCCCTTTGTGGTTTCGACGTTCGGCTGGATGAGCAAATGCTCGCATGGTGAATTTGCGGTAAGAATAAGGCAGGAGCGCTCGATTTCAATTTATATGAGCGACCCATCATTTCACCCCCCCCCCCCTTACCACACAACAACTCATCTTGCTCCAACCTCGCTTCCCCGAAGTTAGCAGCATGAAAATCTATTGTTTTTGATAAGCTATCGAGGAGTTTGTAAAGAGACTCCAACGAGATAAGCAAAACAAACGGCAGTGTTTATAAGACAACCGAGACGTTTGATGTCTGAATCGAAAAGATTCCTCTCCGAGTAGCTTATTCTCGAAGTCGTCTACGCTCTGCACCTTCAACGAAATAAATGTTTTTGTCTCGAATGATGAGCCGTTTGAGAGAGAGAAAAAAATGCTCACCGCTTCCAAGAAACTCTTCGGAGCGTTTAACTCGGGCATTAGGATAATTCCGTCCCCCTTTCGCCGTCGTCGCCGACGTCGACGCCGACTCGCGATGCAAATGCCGCACGGCTGTGCATGTTTTTTTAATTACGACGTCATCATCATCGTGGCAATAATTACACATGTCGGCAGCGAGAGTGAGCGAGAAAGAACGAGGGAAAAACACCCAGCCATGTTTATTTCCCCCCCCCCAACCCTCTCCTCAACCAAACTCGTTTAAAAACATTCACAGCGCGGCGCGGTACAAAATCACGGGCCATGCTTGTTAACGACGCCGACGCCGACGACTCCGACGCCGACGACGCCGACGCCGACACAGATCGTTCTTTCAGAGAGTCAGAGTCAGAGAGACTCGCAGAAAGCGCCACTCGAGAGACTCGATCTCCAACCCTTTTGCATGCAATTAAATATCAGTATAGTTTAGCAACAGCGGCTCGGCTGCAGCGTCGATGTTACTGTTACGCTGGCTGGCCGGCCGGCGTCGCTTGAAAGAGACGTCGCTCGCACCAGCCGGGCTATCGATTTCGCGTGGCCGACTTGATCTGATGATGTCTAGTAATTAACAACAACATCCGAGGGATCCCAGAGGCAGAGCGCAATGGACCAATCGCGTTTGCCGTTATTCCGCCCAAGAGAGACTGGCTAATGGCTTGTTTATCCCATTACCTCATTCGCTTTATTTTTTGAAATATCAATTTACTCGTTACCCAGTGTTGCTTGACATTGATTGGCTTAATTATGAGAATTGAAAATTGCATTTTTTGTTGTTGTAAATTTCGTGCTCCCATGCAGCCTACTTGTGTCGAGTCAAATAGAGATCATTGATCGAATGATCCGCGTGAGAGGACGCGGTTCGAACCTCGGGTGCCAAAACATGCGTGACGCCCACGCAAAATGCGTGTGACGCATATTACAAAATGTCACATGCAAATTCGCAGCTGCCGCGATGTAATCCGCACGAGCAAGCACCTTGACGGCGTGCGTAAGCGGTACGACAAGCACACGCTGCTCGATAAGTCTGCACGCGCTTATCGATTCCCATCAAATTCGCGACGCGACATCCTTATCGTTGAGACACAAACGGCGCGACGGGAAATTAATTTGGAATTCGCCTGGGAATCTTCACATTCTTGCCCTCGGCAAAAGCAGCGCGACTTTAGCGGATTCATGCGAGGCAGGCGGAGGTGCATTATTATAAAAAAAGAATCGCGAGATCTCATCTCGACAGCGCTCTGGATCATCGATGTGGCTGCGGCTTACCCCCCCCCCCCCCACCCCCACCCTCCACCCACCACCCTTCCGTCCTACGTGATTCTATCACCAATAAGAAACACAAGAAGCTAGAGAGCGAGTATTTATTTTCCTCACCCCCCCCCCCCTTCCACGCCGCGCTAATCCTGGAAACCTGGAATAGCCTTGACTCCTTGGTTACCGGTGCCGTCGTTAGGGACTGGCAGAGAGAAACTTCCCGCGGCTGTGGGCGTCCCGTTATCGTTCAGACAAATGTTCCCGACTTTTATTATGTCAGAGTTTTAACGAGGAAGGAATTATCACGGCAGCAGATTTATATTGGCAATCGGATGCGGTTGAATATTTGATCTGTTTTACATACAGTTGTGGAATCCTTTTTGTCCTTGTTTGTGGTGCGCTTCTTTTTCGTGAATATTTGCGTTCGGTGATTTGCTCCTGTCGGTCGCGATCGATTCTAGTCGCTAATCCTACGACGGGAACAATAAAATAAATGCAGTCGGCAACAGGAACGCAGGAAGCATGTTTTATCGTGGCAGTGCGGCCAGCCGGGGACATTAAAATTTGATCGGATTTGAAAATAGAAGTTCCCGCGCGGTATACTAAAAAGTACTGTCGTTTGCGGAGTGCATTTTCGCGACATTCTCCGAGTCTGTATATAATAGCGGGCGCCGGCGCAGGAAGCTACACTGGAATTAATTTGAGTTTGCCACTTTCTGGGGATCTCATATCATAGAGTATACCACCAAAGAGTCAAATGATTAAGTTTTTATCATAACCATTAAACATGGTATTTAGCATTACCATTACCGACCATTTTATTCTTTGAAAATGGTTAAGAGTCAAATGATATTAAACTTCGAAGTCCACCCTGCTGGTAAAGTAAGGCTAACACGACTGTAAGAAGTGCATCTGCTGCAGCCGGAAGTGAGTTTTCCAATCGGCACGTGAAGGCGCTCACGTCCCGGCGAATTAATTGCTTTCCTCTGCACCGCCGGGAAAGGATTTGTCGCAGCGTCGCCAGACATCGAAATGAAGGAAATTACTTTTCTAAATTTACTGCAAATAAATGACATTCGCAGGACGCCATGTGTTTGCCTGCTATCCTGGAATTGTTCTTGTCATATATTTTAGACTATGGAAAATGTGAAACGAACTCATCGTGTCGTTTTGACACTGCGAGCAAGTGGCCAGTGAATCGAGACCTTACATTGTTGCCTGCTCATAGTGATCGCGATTCGCGTAGTGTTTTCTGGTCACATACAAAAGGAAAATTAATCATTCCGGTGAGCGGAGGTTGAAAGTTGAAACGCGACAAATAAACACTGGTAATTTCAACTTTGTATAATAACGCTCACTGCATCCGATACCTATGTATACAGGTATAAATGTATTACTATATAGACCAAAACCAAATTGGCAATCGAGTTGGGGATTTTAATTAAGCGATCGCCCCATGTACATATGAAAGCGCGCGCGTGTGCCTGCAATGTTTGGTGTCGCGAGAAGGTCGCCTTTCAGAGCGGGACTCGTCGGACATTGTGTTTGAAAACGTAGGTATATAGACTCTGGTTGGGAGTTTTTAAAACAAATTGGCACGTAGATGCGTGAAATCTGATGAACTGGGATTCCAATTAAAAATATCTACCACAAAGCCGCGACTGAAAAAACTCAGGTGATGCGGTAGATATATATATATATATATATAGGTATATTTTGGAAATTATCTATATGCTTGCTATTATATAAATCGGATCCCATTCGAGTTGTTCGTGTCGATCAAAATTCAAAAACTTCACCTGCGCCTGAGAGTCATTATGATTTTCGCGGCGTGGATATCAGGTGAGTAATGTCAAAAGTTTTCCTATTGAGAGATCGGTGTTTGAGTCTGAGCTGCGAGCCCCCCCCCCCCCACCCCCCCCCCCCCCCGCCACACTCTCCTAGGGAGGGGGGGGGGGGGGGGGCAAAGCGGTTCGTGTTTTCAGTGTGCGGTGATTTCGGGGGCGAACGATTGCAGCTCGGTTCGATCTGAGAGCCTAAAAAAGTCCTTTCGGGAACGGGTCATCGAAATGGCTAGAAATGAAAGAAAGCACTTTTTGATTGGAGTTTGACGAGTTTACGTTGAACGAAGGCGAAACACAGTACAATTAGATAAGAAATGAATTGGGTTTTACGATGTAAATATGGCGTTTTTGACCAAATGCGAAATAACCAAGTTTTGTTTCGCGAGTGGCTAACTAATGAAAGCACTGTGAAAAAAAAACCTTTCGCGGTCCGTCCTAAACATGCGTCTCATCCCTGATCAACAGTTGGCAAAGTTCTCCCCCACCCACCACCCACCACCCAACCTCCCACCACCCACCACCCAACCACCCAACCACCCGCCCGTCCACAACCACAAAAACACGCCGTTTAGCGGATCAAGTAGCGATGGCGTGGAAAAAAAACAATTTCACGTCGGCTTCGCGTCGTGCCCTAAACGTGAGGACGAAGTAGAAAATAGGACGACCCAAAGTAAAGGTGTGCACTGGGGAAGGGGACGTCTTTATCGCCCAGCCCTTCTCACTTGTATATCCCACGGGAGCCTCATTTCGGGACCGTCTCAAGGCAGTCGCCGCCGCCGCCGCCGCCGCCGCCGCCGCCGCCGCCGCCGACATCACATCAAATTAGACCTGTGAAACGTTTTGGGTGCCGCACCCTCTCGAATGTCGCCGTCGAGTGATTCTGTGATGACTTGGCCGCCCCGTCGTGATCTGACATTCGGGAGAGTCCTCCTGACGAGGCGAGGGTCCAGATAATGGAGCCGAAATCTCAAGGGAGACAATTTCCTCGCCGAGACGCCAGCCTCTCGACGCCGACGCGCAAGACCACCGAAAATAGATTGGATGCTGTCAGCTCGGTCAGCCTCGGGCCTCGGACGTGGTTGGTCGCGAAGATGCCAATTTTCCTTGTCGAGGCCGAAGAAAATTAGACGATCGACGTGGCAGGGTGGAAAAGTTTGGTGGAAAATTACCATGTGGCAATTTGTAAACTAGACGGTGCGGGAAATGGCAGACTCGATGGAGATTGGAGACAATGGCAAAAACCAAGAAGAAGACTTGTGCGAAGACGTTGGGAAGCTTTGTTTCGTGTGGGCTGTGAAGCCTTTTTTTCTTCTTTGTGTGGTAGGTATATAGACGGAAATCGGATTGGAAAACCATGATAAAGGAAAAACGGCAGGAATAGAAATTCATTCATCGCTCGAATTGCCCGGAGGGCGACGTGAAAAAAGAGACGACGATGAAAATACAGTTAGAACGATCCATAATTTAATTGGTTTGTTGACTCAAGCCGGGACTACGAAAACACGCAAGAAGCTCTTTAGTTGGGGTTGATTGTTCAAATAAATTGAGAGTCACGTTGAAATGATGACAGTCGATCACCGCGATAAGTAGCATATTAGGTTTGATGTAGACAAATAACTGCGGCAAGCTCTCTGTAATATTATAACTTGAAACAAACTTATACATGGTGGGGTATTAGGACTTGGAGCAAACGAATACAAGGTGGGGCTATAGGACTTAGAGCAAACGAATACAGCAAAGCGGCATGATATTCACTCCGAGTAGGAGTAACCCCAGTTTACTCATTATGTCTTGGAATTCGACATTTTTGGCATTATGCAAAGATAATTTCACCATAATGCTGCCTAAGTTCATCAACCCTTTAATTTTTATCTGACAACTCGTGCAACAGTGCGCGACGCAATTGAGGAGACAAGGCGGTTTTTAGTCCTGACAGATTTAATAAAATGTGTAACGGAGCCAAGTCAGCAAGCTGAATATACGTATGTTGATTCGCCGCTTAATATTTAGAACCCCCCGGGGAAGTTCAGAATATCTTAAGAAAACTTGGAAAGGCAAGGAGTAAATTAAAACCCTCGCACTTTCTGTTGTTTCTATTTTGGTCCTAATATACATACAACCTCACAGATAATTAACGGGTTAACCACTCGCATCCCTGCAGGCCTCTGGTTCACTGGGAGGGGGGGGGACGTCTTGAGTGCGGCGGTCAAGTGCGCTGACGTCACGCGGGGTTGCGTCGTCAAGGCGACACAGATCGACGCCGAACGATGGGCCAACAAAACACGTCGCGACGCCGAATTCGACCTCTGGGGGTTTTGGGTTCGACCTCCGGGGTTTAAGGTTAAGTTTTCCGAAATTTCTAATGAAAACAAAATCGAAATCAGAAAAACTTGAGTCTGTGGCTGATCCTGGACGATTAGTTTTACTTTCCTGGATTATTCCGGTTCATGGTTTTCCCATAAGAAAAAGTACAACAAAGAACGAGAACCCAGTTTTCTATGTACAAAAGTTACAAGATCCGGTTACGTGGCTGAAAAGTTGGGTGCATCCCGTTCAAATCCCATTGCGCAACGTATCCTAATAACTTTCGCATCAGATTTTCATCCCCGACGGAAGTGGAAAACAGACCGGGACAGGGATATATGACATGAGCCACCCGTAGGCCACGACAACCTCGTTAAAAATAACGATTTTGGGTGTATGACACAGTGGACCAAAACATTGACAGAGAGTGTTTTGGTCAAGCCATGTTTTTATTACGATGTGGCCGACAAATAAAATTGCTCAGAGAGACGAATTATTTGAAGATTTTGGCCACTGATATCAACATAGAAGTCAATTCACAGTTTCCAGCTTTTTAAAAATGTCCCTTGTGCTTTTCATCGTGTGTGTATTTGCGTGTGTGGGATTTTTTATAGTAAAGTACGTACTTTTCCCCAAATGTATTAGTATTCTAATTTTCCATTGATATAACAAGCCAGTCTTACAGTCGATAAAAGACAGTCCTTTCTGTAATCATTGACTTTAATTCTCATTTGGGCAATGGCAAGGAAAGGCCAACCAAATAGCATGTTGCCCTTTATATGAATGTATAGGTAAGTCGCTCGCCCATTCGCCAAAGGAGCCAATAAGTCACCTTCTCTTTGACTTCGATGTTAACGTCTGCACGTGCCGCATTCACCGCAAGTTAGCTCGACACCATCAGGAGTGCATCCAGAAGAAATGAGATTCGGAGGGGGGGGGGGGTGCATGACCCACTTCTCCCCCGACGTCGACGATGATTGACGGCTCTCGTGCTCGCGGAGAAGCGTCGGATGGCGTCACGGAGATGATAGGATGCCGTGTCTGCCGTGGGCCCTCTTGATCGATATGCGGGCGCCAAGTGCGTTTTACTTCACTCTGACGTCAGGCTTTTTTGTAATTATAGGGTCGTGAACTCTGCCGTAATTTACGATGATCTTTTATAGGGGGAGAGAGATGAAGGTGATTAGGATTTGGAGGTATATTTTGAGGGTCGGTTGGGGTTATAATCACTTGCATCCATACAGGGCAGTTCAATGGTATATAGACAGAGGTTTTATTTCTTTTTGGATGAAAATTCTTCAAGAGAAACTGAAGCTTCCTCGAGCAATTGAATTGAAACCCATGGTGACACGTGTTTAAAGGTAGCATCCTTGGCTGCATAAGAGGCGTTTTCGAGTGCTGGAGACAGGCGTGGGTTGGTGTCCTCGCGCAGGAAAAGACAAGATGACACCCGAGCTTTTAGCAAAGGAAATATCTCTAGAATTTTCTCATTAAATATCAACGAAATGTTTAAGAGTGGAGGGTGCACCAATTTTCCTTGGTATCATAATGTATCCGTGAGTTCTGCTTGTGAGTAAGAAACCATCACTCTGGATGGATATGCGGCGTTCTTTCGATAAGGGGCGATTACCGGCCTTAAGCGAAACAATTTCCAAAGCATAACCATTTCAGAGTGTCGAGCTGTCTCCCGTTGTTGAAAAACTCAGTTAACAATCCCAACATGTATCTTTTGAGTTTTGATACAGAGAAGCAAAAAATAATAGATATGGATAATACTATTTTTGGAACAGGACGTTGAAAGAATGGAAAGAGCGAAAGGATGAAATAATGGATGAATGGCCAAAAGTAGTAAAGGATTATAGAAGAAAAACGGAAGAATTAAATACAGAAGAAATCAATATTATAGAAGATTTAAATTAGTTATAAATTGTATACCTTGCCACCTTGCTAAATGCATATTGTTCAAGAAAATGCAATAAATTAAAATCATATATAAATCACGGATCGCCTCGTGAAGAAACCGCTACAAAGGAAACTATTCGCCAGTTGCCGACATGCACGCCTTGCCTGCACATCCCGGTGCTCTCGTCTCGTTGCACTTCCAGTGCATATCCTGTGAATCGGTGCATTCTTCGCGAAGCTGCAAGTCGCAAGAGTGTTACAGGTGCGATCCTTGTAAGGACACGTCTACAGGACGTGTGTGGCCAGCGCGAGCACCTGTAACGGCACGCTTTGATCTGACCTTGAGCTTGGTGAAGGAAGGTGCAGACCCCTGGCGAGTGGTCAGTAAACCACAGGGCTTTTCCAGCTGATATGATTGATGGTGGGGTGAATTCAGGATCAAGAATCTTTTACGATCTGCATGAAGCTAACTTTGTCGTGAAGATGGGAATTAGTCTGTGAAGCAAAGTAGTTCTTTGGAAGGACGTAGTGCGAATTCTTCGAATGACTAACAACTCAGAAGACAGAGATAACGGTATTTGCAGGAGAAGTTGTATTGTAAGGTGTGTAGAGCTGTTGTAATTGCTTCACTCCCCCTTGCGCCTGATCAAAATCCAACTGAACCCAATGCCCATCACAACTTCTGACCCAGAAGTGGATTCTATAAATGTTGAAGTCAGCGTAGCTATACCTATAAATATAAGGAGTCTGCCCTACGATGTCATTAGGAATAGACATCTTGGACCTGACAAAACGGCAATCATTTGATTAATTTCTAAATGGAATTGAAAATATCGAGTTGCTTCCTCTGCTTGCTTCATGTGATAAGGGAGAACATGCCGATGCATAGGTAATCATATTTCAGAGTCTGAACTGCAAATTAGATTTCAGCGTGCAATGAATGACTATTCAATAAGCTCGAATGAAACTGTCTTCTGTATTTACTCCAGTTACAAGCCAATAAAAGAATACAAAATTGTTTCTCCGTTTAATAAAGTTGACGAATTGACTTTTCCAATTTCATATCTTGAGAGCGTTCGCCGGAGTTGAAATTGGTATATACCGTGTCGTCGCAAGATGAAAGACGTTCTACAAGAATAATCTGATGAAAGATTACTTCTTATGAAGACCTGTATTCTTTACGGAATCGTTAAAAGAAATCAAAATACGATAGGGGGAAAAGTCCTGCTTTTAAAGAATCAAGTTCTTTTGTGTCACGAGAAAAGTGAAGACATGACAGAAGTTGCTTTACCGTGGACAGGGCGATGAGAGAACAAATGTCATTAAATGACAATTATGGAATAAGAAGGTAATAAAACATGAAATTCCTCTGTGTTTTCGGTATAGTTCAGGCTATTGGCACGAAAATGGTACTCCATGCTTTTATAGGAAAGAGGGCTACACGAACTAAAAGAAAAAAAAGAAAAGAATATCAAGTACGCTTTCACGTTTTGTTTGGATGTGACAAAGTCCAATTAATATGGCATTGTTATTTTGAACGGAATTATATTCTAATAATAAACTTTAAATTATAAATTAAAACCTATGTGCCTAATAACAACAATAATAATACTAATAATAATAATAATAATGGAATGTCAATTAATTCATGTGATGGCGAACACATGAATTTATTGATGCCATTATTGCACGTGTCGCAGCGGGACCTCAGCCGAACGAAATTTTACTGCGTCATGAAACCAACTGAAGAATATCGAATGTAATGTCATTTAGTTTCATTGCGCCATCTACTAGTTTTCCTATTCAGATCACAAAAGTAATTCCTTTTTGTAAAAGTAATTTCCAGGCAAGAAAAAATAATAATTGCATTTGCTCTCACCACTCATTTCCGAAATGAAAGAAGTTAGATTTTCCTTCAGCAAGTAATTAAAGACATTCGAGCTATATAAGTTGGGAACATAAAATATTTTTAGAATACTGAGGTTTCAAGCAATCGACTTGTTTTAAGTTTCCACAAACGTGAAAAGTAATTTGTGGCATATCCGATATGGAAACGTATGGCCCTTATGCACGCTCTAGCCATTTATTAATGTGATTACTGGTTTTAGATATAAAATGTTGGCTTGGCAAATACACTGAGAGGTGGGAGATATTTTGTGACTCCTTTCAACCCCATCCCCTCCCCCACCACCCTACCCCATGGCCCCAACTAACTTTAAAACGTCCCAAGTTTCTCTAAAACACTTTGCTATTTAACTTACGTAGTTCTCAGCACGGGAACAAAGGCGAACGAAACCACCCAGCAAACCTAATGTCAACGTTCAAAATTAGTCGCTAAAATTCAAGAAGAACCCGAAATAGACGCGCCTCGCACTGACAGTTACAAAAGTCCCCGAAAGGCAAAACATGAATTCTGAAGTAAGTGTAGGCGCAAGCACCTGCTTTCGTGAGACGTTCTGCGCAACGTCCTGGACCTTGATTGAGTTGATATATTAACAAACTCGATAATTGAAACATGAAAATGGGACTCATTTCTGGAACGCGTCAGTTACAGACAATATTTGACATTTTCGTCACAAGAATTCCTCGAGGAAAATGCCAGACAAAGTTTGCAAATTTTCACGTAGAGAGTGCAAATTAAGCTGCAAAACGATGAGAGCAGGGGAGACATACTTCGCGAACTGCGATGCCCGAGAGAGGGAGAGAGGGAGAGAGGGAGAGGGAGAGAGGGAGAGGGAGAGAGGGAGAAAGCGCGAGCGAGATGGAGAATAAGAGAGAGAACGAGAGAGTCTACTAATCAGGCACACGTCATTGCAATTCGCTAATTAAACAATGCCAGCGCAAATATTCGAGCGTTAGACCTGGGCACTGGAGTAAGAGGGTGGGGGGGGGGGGGGGTATGGGGTTGGAATATCTCGAGCGACTTTTCCTTGCCGAAGTAAATATAGAAATCGGAAAACAAATTCCCCGTAGCAGTTCACGGTGTTACAGTGTATATAAAAATAGTATCGCTATATTTGTGCAATAAAACATAGGTAAAGTTTTTTTAATTTAGGAAATGTGCATCATGGTTCAGTTGTTGCTCCATCCAAACTGCAGTGCACCTGTACAGTGGTGCGGCGGGTGAGCGCGACGCCGGGACAAGCTGGAGAGTGGGGCATTCCACCCCGACGTTTTTCACTTTATGTAAATGCATAAACGAGAACTTGCGCGCAGCGCTTTACAGAGATTTACATTTAATATATATCTTGAATTGCTTTCGACCTCCCCCCCCCCCCCCCCCCCCCCCACATACACCCCTATCTTTCTCCATCGAATCGTTTTTAGAAAGGAGCGACTCTTTACAGATCGTTTAAAGCCGTCATCCCAGCTGCGTACGGAAGGCAAATTGAACGGCCGCTTTGCGCGCCAGGTCGCGCATGTCATCGAATCTTAGAGTTCGCTATGGCCGCGAAGTTTGAGAAAAGGACGGGAAAATGTATAAACATGACAACGTTCGGTTCGATCAGCTATTCTTGCGCTGGCCCCGTTGGATTCTTTTTCACGGAGAAAAAGAAAACGAGCGCGTGCGATCCGCTTTGCCGATAAACCAGCAGAGATCGGTGAGGCTGTTGCAAGACATGCTTCATGAAATTCTGAACGGGAAAACAGTATCGGAAAATCGTTTTCCATCAGTCTTCATGAACATGCTATTTCCACTATGCATTAATGCTATAATTATAACGTACTGTGTTTCTGCTCTGGGCCGGTTTCACTCTATAAACAGGCGATGTCAGTTTCAGTTTTCTCCCTCCAATATTGAGGAAATCCACTGACATCCCTTAGATCCATTCTCCTAAAGCTGGCTTCTATCTCTGCCTTTATTTATCGGTGTAAGGTATTTGTGTAGGGTTTCCTGTTTCTCTGGAGGAGCAGCATGAGTTACAACCCCGGTTGAAACTCGAAACGAAGTGATTTTCCTCATTCGTTCACATACTCACAATAAACACACGAAAAGGCATCATTTATAAAATAAAATTAAGGTTTTTTACTAAGTTCTAATTGCAAGAGTTGATATTTTGTGATATGAAATAACATCTGTATAATAACTGTCGCAGCTAACATTGCAAAACTCCCGTCGACGTTGGCGCGGGGGGGGGGATTACTGACGCTATACCTGCTCCTGCTACGACATAACGTACCTAATTGCCCAAACACTCGGTTCTATCATAATTAACAGCATGTTTAGATTTTTTATATGCATTTTGTTTCGTGTATTTTTATTTCACATTCTCCTTTCAACTTTTCAAAATACCAGAGAATATAACAAATACCAGGGCACGAACTTAACCCAAGTTAGAACCGGGTCGTGCGATGCAGTAGCTCGCTAATTACTGCACGCTTATCAAGCGTCGAGTCAAATGGAGAGTAATTGCACCGATAGCGCCCCTCCTGATAGAAACTGCGTTGAGGTTTCCTTCCACGGAGTCCCGGCGTTGACTTCCTTTAACAACGTCGCGTTGAGCCTAGCCGTTTACCAGCCCAGCGACCGATGGCTGCGGGCACGAAATCCGATCCGGTCCGGCTTCGTTTTCCTTACTCGAACCCTGTAGCTCGAACAGTCTCAGCGTGGGGTGCGGCTCATGTGGGTGGTTTTGTAGCCTCCAGTCATAAGTTGGGCTTGCTTTTGCTGTCTTATCTGGATGAAACAATCTATTTATATGCTGAGATTTATATCATTCATTCGGCAATGCAAACGCCACATATACAGCTAGAACCACATACGCTAGCGCTGGAAATATTATAGAAAAACTGATTAAAAAAACACACGTTTTCTTTTTTTTTTTTCAGTCTAAAAATTCTCTCACTGCAAGGTATCCCTTCAGCAGAATGCACAGACTTTTTTCAATTTAGAATATTTGATATATGATATTTATATATAATATTTGATATTTAACATTTTTAAATTATATTTGATATTTGATATTTGATATTTGATATTGATATTTGATATTATGAATTTATAGCACATTGATAATATAATTAATAATAGTACCTAATAATAGTAGTGAAGTTATTAGATATTGTAAAGCACTATACATTGGATAAGGTAATTTGGCCGCCTCTTATACGTAGTATTATTGCCAAATAAATAATCGCAGCTTTATTTTGGCGGGCAAGACTTTTTCTTTAAATACTCTTTTGATAAAATTATAAATTATAAATTATAAAATATAAATATGTATTTCAGCAAAGAGAAACTGCAGCTTAGAGTCCACAATGGTCCATTACAGTCGACGCAGCCTCTAGCCGCATACGTTTCAACGCCTACACCCCGAAGCCACGACCACGCGCTTGTGGAAGGCGCCGGAAAAAGGGCATCATCATCGATGACCCCATTTCCCAGCGCTGCCCGCTGCAGTGGCCAGCGCCGGCGGCGACGGGGCAACAGCGCAATGCAGCGCCACGGCGAATGCATGGTGCATTGCGTTGCACGGTGGCGCGCAATTTGCGAACCGTCTCGCGCCTCGCCGAGCGGGCGAGTGTGGAACTAATTGATAGTGGTCGCGTCTACGGGGTGGACGGGGTACTGGACGGGGTGGCGCACGCAGGGGACAGTGAAATAGCGCAGCGAGCCTCGAGGACGGAAGGGGAATTGCTCCCCGATCGACTGGACCCGCGGGGTGTGGTCATCCGATTTGAAAGACGGGAAGATGTTTGTTTGGAACCGCGAGGTGTCGTTGAAAAGGCTACGACGATGCCAAACAAAAACCAAATTCAAACCCGAAACCAAAACCAAACCAAATATGAAGTGGAGCATAAAATATTCTCAGTTTAGTCCAAATTAATTGAATGGAAATTTATATGTAATTGCATTTATAGATGGGTCTCCGAACAGACATGTAATAATAGTTTCTATATATTTTGTTGATGCATTAATGTAATCCAGCTCAACATGGCGCTCGACAGATTACAACGAGGCATATAGTGATGGTGTTATGGGCGCACTGTTTTAACAACGGGCCCTCTGGAATTCAGTATGCTAATAAACGGGCAGCGGTGAATTGAGAGGGCGATGATGAGATCGATGAGGTTAACCTAATTTAGAAGGGGTGTATTGTACCTTTATGAGAGCTAGCCTACCGCCATCACCCGAAAAGACCTGCATGCTGCGTCCTTTCGACAAAATCACGACGAGTCGAATGCACAGACAGCTATCAAAATGCCATAAAATATAGAATTAGGCTATAATAAAGATATACAACAAAATTTCCTGTTTACCTTTAAAAGTAGTATATCCGAGGGATGATTTGCATATTCCTAGAGGAGCCATTAGAACTTCGTAGACACAAGGGCATGAAGTTAAAAACTTGTAGCTCGTTTTTTGACTTGAGGATAGGCATATGAACTAAAGTGACTCATTAGCAGTAATATCAGCTGTCAGCTGATAATATCAGCTGTCTATACGGTCTCACAAGATGGCTGTGCATAAAATCATCGTGCATTTTACAGAGCAAGTCAAGATCTCCATACATTCGGTGACAGGTTCGCGACCAGCGGCCACCGGAAGCGTCACCCGGACGCAGGTCACCGGGGTCGCGTTGCGCGCCGGAAGTCGCGCAGAACGCGCTGCGCACACGTCGCGCTGTTTGACACGCAGCTATCTCTGGCGTTCCATCCGAAGCGCAGTGTGCCTTAGCGTCGCTCGCGGTATCTCGCCGAGGGAGCACGTCATGGGGCCAGAGGTCGCCGTTAAAGATAGACGCGCAGAGGACGACGGGCGTTGTGTCGGTCGTCGGACTCGGATGCTGGGACGACGTCCGACAGTGTGGTGGTGTGCAGGAGGTATGTGGTGTGGTTAGGTCGGACTGTTAAGTTTGATGGGCGCCTACCACAAAAATTTTAATTTTCTCGTGAATCGCAGAGGCAATAAAGTAACCAATGAGATTTATCCGAGGTGCGATTATTGCTAGTTGAAAGTTTATGGAAGAGATTTACTCATTTAAGTCGAAAATCAATAGTTCTCGAACGACTAAGAATACATTGTGAGAAGCCAAAGAAGATCTGAGGTCTGAGACACTTCAGGACATGAATTTTGTTGGATTTTTGGGAGAAGACGTGTTTTACCCCGCCTGCCCGTCAAATATTTCGCCCCAGCATGCGGCCAAAAGGTCTAGGGCCTTAGTGGGGGCCTACTGGGCCGTGGTCTTTGGGCCGAGGGCCTCTGTGGGGGAGGGGATGGTTTACCTCACTCGAACCAACCTGTCCATTAGAGTGAGGAGTTTCGCTCACAAATCGCGCGTCGACTTTAACCGCCTCACGCGCCATTCTCCAACGGCCTGCCCATCACCATCATGCCGGCCAACGTGGTCCAACACAAGTCATGACGCACGCTAGCTCGCCACTCGTGACAGCTGATTTCGACGTGTGCAATTCCCCGAAGACTCGTGAGCATCGCGCGAAGCGTGATTCAATTGACCGTGTCCGTGCGAGATCGCACTGGCCAGTCGGTCGCGCGCGATGCGACAGCTGGGAAATGGAAAAGCGCCCCCCCCCCCCTTCCGAAATAGAATCACCGTCTTATCACGAGCCCTTCGCTCCCCGGCGGGGGTTCGAGGGGCTGGGGGCGTCACGTGTCTACCGCACGGCGCGGCTATTTTCGGCGTCGTGGCGGCATCCTACACGCCGATCGAAGGGGATCGATCGTCGGGACGCGCTGGAATGTGCCGGCGTCGGAGGCGTCGAGAGCGTCGCGATGTTGCTAGATCGAAGGTGCGCGACGAGGAGAGGCGTCGGATCGCGGGATTGACGCGTCGCCGAGACAGAGTGTTTCGAGCAACTGTTGCGGTTGTTTGAGTTAGTCTCGTCGAAACTGGGGGCCAATTCACGTCTACATCTTGTTGTACCCCCTCACTTGGCCCGGGTTTAACTTCGTAAGCCTTCTTCAGTCACATGTTATTCTGTCATAAGGCAGGACTAGTGAAGTTTAGCGATTTGTGCAAGGTTTTATTGTAATGGAAATAACTCAACTGGGTTTTTGGGGAAAACGCCGCTTGCACTTAAATAGATAAATGGAAAATTGCATAAAAACAATCAAAAAAGATAATAGAGAAGATAATTCTAATTTGGCAGTTAAAAAAAAACTCTGCCAGTTCCCAGCCCTCCCTATAGCCACCCTGAGGCGGGTGTAGCTACGGCGGTGTTTATTTTTTCTTGTCAGTTGAATGGTGTATATATATATATATATATATATTACGTTCTCATGTCAACTCATTTAATATACATTTTAAAATATCATTGAATCATTTTGGGAGACATCAACATAACGTTGTGCTCTTCTAAATGGTTTCTACACATTGATGGTGTGAAGTTATACCCTGGTTAAGAGGGTTCAGCGAGATGCACGTGAATTGGCCGGCGGAATTGCTTGGGGAAGCATGTGCGTCCGTTGTGTATTATCATCATGATTCCTGAATGTATTTATGATCATGTCTGTATCTTTCTGACTGCAGGCAATCCGGCATTCAGGTCAAAATAATGATCGACCGAAAAGGAAATAAAAGGCAGAAGCTCTCCCTCAAAATAAACACTCGAAATGAGCTCGGAAATGATAGCCCGAAGGGAACTCAGCCAGGAAAAGAACTTGCCATGGAACGTTCGGATGGCGCATTCACTTAGGCTAGTCTGCACTGTTGCTCTTGTGGGGACCGCAAGTAATCTTGCGCCAAGATAAACGCGCGAAACCGAACGGAATCTCACCAGAATCGCGGCATAAAATGACCTTATCTGAATGGACACACCCCACAATTCTCACCCTCAAGAAGAGACGGCTTCTAGTTATAAACACAATTTGGTCGGCTTGATAGATCGTCAGAGCATGGTCAGCGTAGTCTATGGTCAGAGCATGGTCAGCGTAGTCTATGGTCAGAGCATGGTCAGCGTTAGTCTATGGTCAGAGCATGGTCAGCGTTAGTCTATGGTCAGAGCATGGTCAGCGTAGTCTATGGTCAGAGTAGTCTATGGTCAGAGTATGGTCAGAGTAGTCCATGGTCAGCGTAGTCTATGGTCAGAGCATGGTCAGCGTTAGTCTATGGTCAGAGTAGTCTATGGTCAGAGCATGGTCAGCGTAGTCTATGGTCAGAGTAGTCTATGGTCAGAGCATGGTCAGAGTAGTCTATGGTCAGCGTAGTCTATGGTCAGAGCATGGTCAGCGTAGTCTATGGTCAGAGCATGGTCAGCGTTAGTCTATGGTCAGAGTAGTCTATGGTCAGAGCATGGTCAGAGTAGTCTATGGTCAGAGTAGTCTATGGTCAGAGTAGTCTATGGTCAGCGTTAGTCTATGGTCAGAGCATGGTCAGAGTTAGTCTATGGTCAGAGTAGTCTATGGTCAGAGCATGGTCAGAGTAGTCTATGGTCAGAGCATGGTCAGCGTAGTCTATGGTCAGAGCATGGTCAGCGTAGTCTATGGTCAGAGCATGGTCAGCGTAGTCTATGGTCAGAGCATGGTCAGAGTAGTCTATGGTCAGAGTAGTCTATGGTCAGAGTAGTCTATGGTCAGAGTAGTCTATGGTCAGAGTAGTCTATGGTCAGCGTTAGTCTATGGTCAGAGTAGTCTATGGTCAGAGCATGGTCAGAGTAGTCTATGGTCAGAGTAGTCTATGGTCAGAGTAGTCTATGGTCAGAGCATGGTCAGCGTTAGTCTATGGTCAGAGCACGGTCAGCGTTAGTCTATGGTCAGAGCATGGTCAGAGTAGTCTATGGTCAGCGTTAGTCTATGGTCAGAGTAGTCTATGGTCAGAGCATGGTCAGAGTAGTCTATGGTCAGAGTAGTCTATGGTCAGCGTAGTCTATGGTCAGAGCATGGTCAGCGTTAGTCTATGGTCAGAGTAGTCTATGGTCAGAGCATGGTCAGCGTAGTCTATGGTCAGAGTAGTCTATGGTCAGAGCATGGTCAGAGTAGTCTATGGTCAGCGTTAGTCTATGGTCAGAGTAGTCTATGGTCAGAGCATGGTCAGCGTAGTCTATGGTCAGAGCATGGTCAGCGTAGTCTATAGTCAGAGCATGGTCAGCGTTAGTCTATGGTCAGAGTAGTCTATGGTCAGCGTAGTCTATGGTCAGAGCATGGTCAGCGTAGTCTATGGTCAGAGCATGGTCAGCGTTAGTCTATGGTCAGAGTAGTCTATGGTCAGAGCATGGTCAGAGTAGTCTATGGTCAGCGTTAGTCTATGGTCAGAGTAGTCTATGGTCAGAGCATGGTCAGCGTAGTCTATGGTCAGAGTAGTCTATGGTCAGAGCATGGTCAGAGTAGTCTATGGTCAGAGTAGTCTATGGTCAGAGTAGTCTATGGTCAGCGTTAGTCTATGGTCAGAGTAGTCTATGGTCAGAGCATGGTCAGCGTAGTCTATGGTCAGAGCATGGTCAGCGTAGTCTATAGTCAGAGCATGGTCAGCGTTAGTCTATGGTCAGCGTAGTCTATGGTCAGAGCATGGTCAGAGTAGTCTATGGTCAGAGTAGTCTATGGTCAGAGTAGTCTATGGTCAGCGTTAGTCTATGGTCAGAGTAGTCTATGGTCAGAGCATGGTCAGCGTAGTCTATGGTCAGAGCATGGTCAGAGTAGTCTATGGTCAGAGCATGGTCAGAGTAGTCTATGGTCAGAGCATGGTCAGCGTTAGTCTATGGTCAGAGCATGGTCAGCGTTAGTCTATGGTCAGAGTAGTCTATGGTCAGAGCATGGTCAGAGTAGTCTATGGTCAGAGTAGTCTATGGTCAGAGCATGGTCAGAGTAGTCTATGGTCAGCGTAGTCTATGGTCAGAGCATGGTCAGCGTAGTCTATGGTCAGAGCATGGTCAGCGTTAGTCTATGGTCAGAGTAGTCTATGGTCAGAGCATGGTCAGAGTAGTCTATGGTCAGAGTAGTCTATGGTCAGAGTAGTCTATGGTCAGCGTTAGTCTATGGTCAGAGTAGTCTATGGTCAGAGCATGGTCAGAGTAGTCTATGGTCAGAGTAGTCTATGGTCAGAGTAGTCTATGGTCAGCGTTAGTCTATGGTCAGAGTAGTCTATGGTCAGAGCATGGTCAGCGTAGTCTATGGTCAGAGCATGGTCAGCGTTAGTCTATGGTCAGAGTAGTCTATGGTCAGAGCATGGTCAGAGTAGTCTATGGTCAGAGTAGTCTATGGTCAGAGTAGTCTATGGTCAGCGTTAGTCTATGGTCAGAGTAGTCTATGGTCAGAGCATGGTCAGCGTAGTCTATGGTCAGAGCATGGTCAGCGTTAGTCTATGGTCAGAGTAGTCTATGGTCAGAGCATGGTCAGAGTAGTCTATGGTCAGAGTAGTCTATGGTCAGAGTAGTCTATGGTCAGAGTAGTCTATGGTCAGAGCATGGTCAGAGTAGTCTATGGTCAGAGTAGTCTATGGTCAGAGCACGGTCAGCTTAGTCTATGGTCAGAGCATGGTCAGCGTAGTCTATGGTCAGAGCATGGTCAGAGTAGTCTATGGTCAGCTTAGTCTATGGTCAGAGTAGTCTATGGTCAGAGTAGTCTATGGTCAGAGCATGGTCAGAGTAGTCTATGGTCAGCTTAGTCTATGGTCAGAGTAGTCTATGGTCAGAGTAGTCTATGGTCAGAGCATGGTCAGAGTAGTCTATGGTCAGCGTAGTCTATGGTCAGAGCATGGTCAGCGTTAGTCTATGGTCAGAGCATGGTCAGCGTTAGTCTATGGTCAGAGTAGTCTATGGTCAGAGTAGTCTATGGTCAGAGCATGGTCAGAGTAGTCTATGGTCAGAGTAGTCTATGGTCAGAGCATGGTCAGCGTTAGTCTATGGTCAGAGCATGGTCAGCGTTAGTCTATGGTCAGAGCATGGTCAGCGTAGTCTATGGTCAGAGCATGGTCAGCGTTAGTCTATGGTCAGAGCATGGTCAGAGTAGTCTATGGTCAGAGCATGGTCAGCGTTAGTCTATGGTCAGAGCATGGTCAGCGTTAGTCTATGGTCAGAGTAGTCTATGGTCAGAGTAGTCTATGGTCAGAGCATGGTCAGAGTAGTCTATGGTCAGAGTAGTCTATGGTCAGAGCATGGTCAGCGTTAGTCTATGGTCAGAGCATGGTCAGCGTTAGTCTATGGTCAGAGCATGGTCAGCGTAGTCTATGGTCAGAGCATGGTCAGCGTAGTCTATGGTCAGAGCATGGTCAGCGTTAGTCTATGGTCAGAGCATGGTCAGAGTAGTCTATGGTCAGAGTAGTCTATGGTCAGAGCATGGTCAGAGTAGTCTATGGTCAGAGTAGTCTATGGTCAGAGCATGGTCAGCGTTAGTCTATGGTCAGAGCATGGTCAGCGTAGTCTATGGTCAGAGCATGGTCAGAGTAGTCTATGGTCAGAGCATGGTCAGAGTAGTCTATGGTCAGAGTAGTCTATGGTCAGAGCATGGTCAGAGTAGTCTATGGTCAGAGTAGTCTATGGTCAGAGCATGGTCAGCGTTAGTCTATGGTCAGAGCATGGTCAGCGTAGTCTATGGTCAGAGCATGGTCAGAGTAGTCTATGGTCAGAGCATGGTCAGAGTAGTCTATGGTCAGAGTAGTCTATGGTCAGCGTTAGTCTATGGTCAGAGCATGGTCAGCGTAGTCTATGGTCAGAGCATGGTCAGCGTAGTCTATGGTCAGAGCATGGTCAGAGTAGTCTATGGTCAGAGCATGGTCAGAGTAGTCTATGGTCAGAGTAGTCTATGGTCAGCGTTAGTCTATGGTCAGAGCATGGTCAGCGTAGTCTATGGTCAGAGCATGGTCAGAGTAGTCTATGGTCAGAGCACGGTCAGCGTTAGTCTATGGTCAGAGCATGGTCAGAGTAGTCTATGGTCAGAGTAGTCTATGGTCAGAGCATGGTCAGCGTTAGTCTATGGTCAGAGCATGGTCAGCGTAGTCTATGGTCAGAGCATGGTCAGAGTAGTCTATGGTCAGAGTAGTCTATGGTCAGAGTAGTCTATGGTCAGAGTAGTCTATGGTCAGAGCATGGTCAGAGTAGTCTATGGTCAGAGTAGTCTATGGTCAGAGCACGGTCAGCGTTAGTCTATGGTCAGAGCATGGTCAGCGTAGTCTATGGTCAGAGCATGGTCAGAGTAGTCTATGGTCAGAGCATGGTCAGAGTAGTCTATGGTCAGAGTAGTCTATGGTCAGAGCATGGTCAGAGTAGTCTATGGTCAGAGTAGTCTATGGTCAGAGCATGGTCAGCGTTAGTCTATGGTCAGAGCATGGTCAGCGTAGTCTATGGTCAGAGCATGGTCAGAGTAGTCTATGGTCAGAGCATGGTCAGAGTAGTCTATGGTCAGAGTAGTCTATGGTCAGAGCATGGTCAGAGTAGTCTATGGTCAGAGTAGTCTATGGTCAGAGCATGGTCAGAGTAGTCTATGGTCAGAGCATGGTCAGCGTTAGTCTATGGTCAGAGCATGGTCAGCGTTAGTCTATGGTCAGAGCATGGTCAGAGTAGTCTATGGTCAGAGTAGTCTATGGTCAGAGCATGGTCAGAGTAGTCTATGGTCAGAGTAGTCTATGGTCAGAGTAGTCTATGGTCAGAGTAGTCTATGGTCAGAGCATGGTCAGAGTAGTCTATGGTCAGAGCATGGTCAGCGTTAGTCTATGGTCAGAGCATGGTCAGCGTAGTCTATGGTCAGAGCATGGTCAGCGTTAGTCTATGGTCAGAGCATGGTCAGAGTAGTCTATGGTCAGAGTAGTCTATGGTCAGAGCATGGTCAGAGTAGTCTATGGTCAGAGTAGTCTACGGTCAGAGCATGGTCAGAGTAGTCTATGGTCAGAGTAGTCTATGGTCAGAGCATGGTCAGAGTAGTCTATGGTCAGAGTAGTCTATGGTCAGAGTAGTCTATGGTCAGAGTAGTCTATGGTCAGAGCACGGTCAGCGTAGTCTATGGTCAGAGCACGGTCAGCGTTAGTCTATGGTCAGAGCATGGTCAGAGTAGTCTATAGTCAGAGCATGGTCAGAGTAGTCTATGGTCAGAGCATGGTCAGAGTAGTCTATGGTCAGAGTAGTCTATGGTCAGAGCATGGTCAGAGTAGTCTATGGTCAGAGTAGTCTATGGTCAGAGCACGGTCAGCGTTAGTCTATGGTCAGAGCATGGTCAGCGTTAGTCTATGGTCAGAGCATGGTCAGAGTAGTCTATGGTCAGAGTAGTCTATGGTCAGAGCATGGTCAGCGTTAGTCTATGGTCAGAGCATGGTCAGCGTAGTCTATGGTCAGAGCATGGTCAGAGTAGTCTATGGTCAGAGTAGTCTATGGTCAGAGTAGTCTATGGTCAGAGTAGTCTATGGTCAGAGCATGGTCAGAGTAGTCTATGGTCAGAGTAGTCTATGGTCAGAGCACGGTCAGCGTTAGTCTATGGTCAGAGCATGGTCAGCGTAGTCTATGGTCAGAGCATGGTCAGAGTAGTCTATGGTCAGAGCATGGTCAGAGTAGTCTATGGTCAGAGTAGTCTATGGTCAGAGCATGGTCAGAGTAGTCTATGGTCAGAGTAGTCTATGGTCAGAGTAGTCTATGGTCAGAGCATGGTCAGAGTAGTCTATGGTCAGAGTAGTCTATGGTCAGAGTAGTCTATGGTCAGAGTAGTCTATGGTCAGAGCATGGTCAGAGTAGTCTATGGTCAGAGTAGTCTATGGTCAGAGCATGGTCAGCGTTAGTCTATGGTCAGAGCATGGTCAGCGTAGTCTATGGTCAGAGCATGGTCAGAGTAGTCTATGGTCAGAGCATGGTCAGAGTAGTCTATGGTCAGAGTAGTCTATGGTCAGAGCATGGTCAGAGTAGTCTATAGTCAGAGCATGGTCAGAGTAGTCTATGGTCAGAGCACGGTCAGCTTAGTCTATGGTCAGAGTAGTCTATGGTCAGAGTAGTCTATGGTCAGAGTAGTCTATGGTCAGAGCATGGTCAGCGTAGTCTATGGTCAGAGCATGGTCAGAGTAGTCTATGGTCAGAGCATGGTCAGCGTAGTCTATGGTCAGAGCATGGTCAGCGTAGTCTATGGTCAGAGTAGTCTATGGTCAGAGCACGGTCAGCGTAGTCTATGGTCAGAGCATGGTCAGCGTAGTCTATGGTCAGAGCATGGTCAGCGTAGTCTATGGTCAGAGTAGTCTATGGTCAGAGTAGTCTATGGTCAGAGCATGGTCAGAGTAGTCTATGGTCAGAGTAGTCTATGGTCAGAGCATGGTCAGCGTTAGTCTATGGTCAGAGCATGGTCAGCGTTAGTCTATGGTCAGAGCATGGTCAGAGTAGTCTATGGTCAGAGCATGGTCAGAGTAGTCTATGGTCAGAGTAGTCTATGGTCAGAGCATGGTCAGCGTTAGTCTATGGTCAGAGCATGGTCAGCGTTAGTCTATGGTCAGCGTAGTCTATGGTCAGAGCATGGTCAGAGTAGTCTATGGTCAGAGCACGGTCAGCTTAGTCTATGGTCAGAGTAGTCTATGGTCAGAGTAGTCTATGGTCAGAGTAGTCTATGGTCAGAGCATGGTCAGAGTAGTCTATGGTCAGAGCATGGTCAGAGTAGTCTATGGTCAGAGTAGTCTATGGTCAGAGCACGGTCAGCGTTAGTCTATGGTCAGAGCATGGTCAGCGTTAGTCTATGGTCAGCGTAGTCTATGGTCAGAGCATGGTCAGCGTAGTCTATGGTCAGAGCATGGTCAGAGTAGTCTATGGTCAGAGCATGGTCAGCGTAGTCTATGGTCAGAGCATGGTCAGCGTAGTCTATGGTCAGAGTAGTCTATGGTCAGAGCACGGTCAGCGTAGTCTATGGTCACAGCATGGTCAGCGTAGTCTATGGTCAGAGCATGGTCAGCGTAGTCTATGGTCAGAGTAGTCTATGGTCAGAGTAGTCTATGGTCAGAGCATGGTCAGAGTAGTCTATGGTCAGAGTAGTCTATGGTCAGAGCATGGTCAGCGTTAGTCTATGGTCAGAGCATGGTCAGCGTTAGTCTATGGTCAGCGTTAGTCTATGGTCAGAGCATGGTCAGCGTTAGTCTATGGTCAGAGCATGGTCAGAGTAGTCTATGGTCAGAGCATGGTCAGAGTAGTCTATGGTCAGAGTAGTCTATGGTCAGAGCATGGTCAGCGTTAGTCTATGGTCAGAGCATGGTCAGCGTAGTCTATGGTCAGAGCATGGTCAGAGTAGTCTATGGTCAGAGCATGGTCAGAGTAGTCTATGGTCAGCGTTAGTCTATGGTCAGCGTAGTCTATGGTCAGAGCATGGTCAGAGTAGTCTATGGTCAGAGCATGGTCAGAGTAGTCTATGGTCAGAGTAGTCTATGGTCAGAGTAGTCTATGGTCAGAGCATGGTCAGAGTAGTCTATGGTCAGAGCATGGTCAGAGTAGTCTATGGTCAGCGTTAGTCTATGGTCAGCGTAGTCTATGGTCAGAGCATGGTCAGAGTAGTCTATGGTCAGAGCATGGTCAGAGTAGTCTATGGTCAGAGTAGTCTATGGTCAGAGTAGTCTATGGTCAGAGCATGGTCAGCGTTAGTCTATGGTCAGAGCATGGTCAGAGTAGTCTATGGTCAGCGTTAGTCTATGGTCAGAGCATGGTCAGCGTAGTCTATGGTCAGAGTAGTCTATGGTCAGAGTAGTCTATGGTCAGAGCATGGTCAGCGTTAGTCTATGGTCAGAGCATGGTCAGCGTAGTCTATGGTCAGAGCATGGTCAGAGTAGTCTATGGTCAGAGCATGGTCAGAGTAGTCTATGGTCAGAGTAGTCTATGGTCAGAGCATGGTCAGAGTAGTCTATGGTCAGAGCACGGTCAGCTTAGTCTATGGTCAGAGTAGTCTATGGTCAGCTTAGTCTATGGTCAGAGTAGTCTATGGTCAGCTTAGTCTATGGTCAGAGTAGTCTATGGTCAGAGTAGTCTATGGTCAGAGCATGGTCAGCGTAGTCTATGGTCAGAGCATGGTCAGCGTAGTCTATGGTCAGAGCATGGTCAGAGTAGTCTATGGTCAGAGCATGGTCAGAGTAGTCTATGGTCAGAGTAGTCTATGGTCAGAGCATGGTCAGAGTAGTCTATGGTCAGAGTAGTCTATGGTCAGAGCATGGTCAGAGTAGTCTATGGTCAGAGCATGGTCAGCGTTAGTCTATGGTCAGAGTAGTCTATGGTCAGAGTAGTCTATGGTCAGAGTAGTCTATGGTCAGAGCACGGTCAGCGTTAGTCTATGGTCAGAGCATGGTCAGAGTAGTCTATGGTCAGAGTAGTCTATGGTCAGAGTAGTCTATGGTCAGAGCATGGTCAGAGTAGTCTATGGTCAGAGTAGTCTATGGTCAGAGCATGGTCAGAGTAGTCTATGGTCAGAGCACGGTCAGCTTAGTCTATGGTCAGAGTAGTCTATGGTCAGCTTAGTCTATGGTCAGAGTAGTCTATGGTCAGCTTAGTCTATGGTCAGAGTAGTCTATGGTCAGAGTAGTCTATGGTCAGAGCATGGTCAGCGTAGTCTATGGTCAGAGTAGTCTATGGTCAGAGTAGTCTATGGTCAGAGTAGTCTATGGTCAGAGCATGGTCAGAGTAGTCTATGGTCAGAGTAGTCTATGGTCAGAGCATGGTCAGAGTAGTCTATGGTCAGAGCACGGTCAGCTTAGTCTATGGTCAGAGTAGTCTATGGTCAGCTTAGTCTATGGTCAGAGTAGTCTATGGTCAGCTTAGTCTATGGTCAGAGTAGTCTATGGTCAGAGTAGTCTATGGTCAGAGCATGGTCAGCGTAGTCTATGGTCAGAGTAGTCTATGGTCAGAGTAGTCTATGGTCAGAGCATGGTCAGCGTTAGTCTATGGTCAGAGTAGTCTATGGTCAGCTTAGTCTATGGTCAGCGTAGTCTATGGTCAGAGCACGGTCAGCTTAGTCTATGGTCAGAGTAGTCTATGGTCAGCGTAGTCTATGGTCAGAGCACGGTCAGCGTTAGTCTATGGTCAGAGCATGGTCAGCGTAGTCTATGGTCAGAGTAGTCTATGGTCAGAGCATGGTCAGCGTTAGTCTATGGTCAGAGTAGTCTATGGTCAGCTTAGTCTATGGTCAGCGTAGTCTATGGTCAGAGCACGGTCAGCGTTAGTCTATGGTCAGAGCATGGTCAGCGTAGTCTATGGTCAGAGCATGGTCAGAGTAGTCTATGGTCAGAGTAGTCTATGGTCAGCTTAGTCTATGGTCAGCGTAGTCTATGGTCAGAGCACGGTCAGCGTTAGTCTATGGTCAGAGCATGGTCAGCGTAGTCTATGGTCAGAGCATGGTCAGAGTAGTCTATGGTCAGAGTAGTCTATGGTCAGAGCATGGTCAGAGTAGTCTATGGTCAGAGTAGTCTATGGTCAGAGCATGGTCAGCGTTAGTCTATGGTCAGAGTAGTCTATGGTCAGCTTAGTCTATGGTCAGCGTAGTCTATGGTCAGAGCACGGTCAGCGTTAGTCTATGGTCAGAGCATGGTCAGCGTAGTCTATGGTCAGAGTAGTCTATGGTCAGAGCATGGTCAGCGTAGTCTATGGTCAGAGCATGGTCAGAGTAGTCTATGGTCAGCTTAGTCTATGGTCAGCGTAGTCTATGGTCAGAGCACGGTCAGCTTAGTCTATGGTCAGCTTAGTCTATGGTCAGCTTAGTCTATGGTCAGCGTAGTCTATGGTCAGCGTTAGTCTATGGTCAGAGCACGGTCAGCTTAGTCTATGGTCAGAGCATGGTCAGCGTTAGTCTATGGTCAGAGCATGGTCAGCGTTAGTCTATGGTCAGAGCATGGTCAGAGTAGTCTATGGTCAGAGTAGTCTATGGTCAGAGCATGGTCAGAGTAGTCTATGGTCAGAGTAGTCTATGGTCAGAGCATGGTCAGCGTAGTCTATGGTCAGAGCATGGTCAGCGTTAGTCTATGGTCAGAGCATGGTCAGAGTAGTCTATGGTCAGAGCATGGTCAGAGTAGTCTATGGTCAGAGTAGTCTATGGTCAGAGTAGTCTATGGTCAGAGCACGGTCAGCGTTAGTCTATGGTCAGAGCATGGTCAGAGTAGTCTATGGTCAGAGCATGGTCAGAGTAGTCTATGGTCAGAGCATGGTCAGAGTAGTCTATGGTCAGAGCATGGTCAGAGTAGTCTATGGTCAGAGCACGGTCAGAGTAGTCTATGGTCAGAGTAGTCTATGGTCAGAGCATGGTCAGAGTAGTCTATGGTCAGAGTAGTCTATGGTCAGAGCATGGTCAGAGTAGTCTATGGTCAGAGCATGGTCAGAGTAGTCTATGGTCAGAGCATGGTCAGAGTAGTCTATGGTCAGAGCATGGTCAGAGTAGTCTATGGTCAGAGCACGGTCAGAGTAGTCTATGGTCAGAGTAGTCTATGGTCAGAGCATGGTCAGAGTAGTCTATGGTCAGAGCATGGTCAGCTTAGTCTATGGTCAGAGTAGTCTATGGTCAGAGCACGGTCAGCTTAGTCTATGGTCAGAGTAGTCTATGGTCAGCTTAGTCTATGGTCAGAGTAGTCTATGGTCAGCTTAGTCTATGGTCAGAGTAGTCTATGGTCAGAGTAGTCTATGGTCAGAGCATGGTCAGCGTAGTCTATGGTCAGAGTAGTCTATGGTCAGCGTAGTCTATGGTCAGAGCATGGTCAGAGTAGTCTATGGTCAGAGCACGGTCAGCGTTAGTCTATGGTCAGAGCATGGTCAGAGTAGTCTATGGTCAGAGTAGTCTATGGTCAGCTTAGTCTATGGTCAGCTTAGTCTATGGTCAGCGTAGTCTATGGTCAGAGCACGGTCAGCGTTAGTCTATGGTCAGAGCATGGTCAGAGTAGTCTATGGTCAGAGTAGTCTATGGTCAGCGTTAGTCTATGGTCAGAGCATGGTCAGCGTAGTCTATGGTCAGAGCATGGTCAGCGTTAGTCTATGGTCAGAGCATGGTCAGAGTAGTCTATGGTCAGAGTAGTCTATGGTCAGCTTAGTCTATGGTCAGCTTAGTCTATGGTCAGCGTAGTCTATGGTCAGAGCACGGTCAGCGTTAGTCTATGGTCAGAGCATGGTCAGAGTAGTCTATGGTCAGAGTAGTCTATGGTCAGCTTAGTCTATGGTCAGCTTAGTCTATGGTCAGCGTAGTCTATGGTCAGAGCACGGTCAGCGTTAGTCTATGGTCAGAGCATGGTCAGAGTAGTCTATGGTCAGAGTAGTCTATGGTCAGCGTTAGTCTATGGTCAGAGCACGGTCAGCTTAGTCTATGGTCAGAGTAGTCTATGGTCAGCGTTAGTCTATGGTCAGCGTTAGTCTATGGTCAGAGCATGGTCAGAGTAGTCTATGGTCAGAGTAGTCTATGGTCAGAGCATGGTCAGCGTAGTCTATGGTCAGCGCACGGTCAGAGTAGTCTATGGTCAGAGTAGTCTATGGTCAGAGTACGGTCAGCGTAGTCTATGGTCAGAGCATGGTCAGAGTAGTCTATGGTCAGAGTAGTCTATGGTCAGAGCATGGTCAGAGTAGTCTATGGTCAGAGTAGTCTATGGTCAGAGCACGGTCAGCGTAGTCTATGGTCAGAGTAGTCTATGGTCAGAGTAGTCTATGGTCAGAGTAGTCTATGGTCAGCTTAGTCTATGGTCAGAGTAGTCTATGGTCAGAGTAGTCTATGGTCAGCTTAGTCTATGGTCAGAGTAGTCTATGGTCAGAGTAGTCTATGGTCAGAGTAGTCTATGGTCAGAGCACGGTCAGCTTAGTCTATGGTCAGAGCACGGTCAGAGTAGTCTATGGTCAGAGTAGTCTATGGTCAGCTTAGTCTATGGTCAGAGTAGTCTATGGTCAGAGTAGTCTATGGTCAGAGTACGGTCAGCGTAGTCTATGGTCAGAGCATGGTCAGAGTAGTCTATGGTCAGAGTAGTCTATGGTCAGAGCATGGTCAGAGTAGTCTATGGTCAGAGCACGGTCAGCGTAGTCTATGGTCAGAGTAGTCTATGGTCAGAGCATGGTCAGAGTAGTCTATGGTCAGAGTAGTCTATGGTCAGAGCATGGTCAGCGTTAGTCTATGGTCAGAGCATGGTCAGCGTAGTCTATGGTCAGAGTAGTCTATGGTCAGAGCATGGTCAGAGTAGTCTATGGTCAGAGTAGTCTATGGTCAGAGCATGGTCAGAGTAGTCTATGGTCAGAGCACGGTCAGCGTAGTCTATGGTCAGAGTAGTCTATGGTCAGAGCATGGTCAGAGTAGTCTATGGTCAGAGTAGTCTATGGTCAGAGCATGGTCAGAGTAGTCTATGGTCAGAGCACGGTCAGCGTAGTCTATGGTCAGAGTAGTCTATGGTCAGAGCATGGTCAGAGTAGTCTATGGTCAGAGTAGTCTATGGTCAGAGCATGGTCAGAGTAGTCTATGGTCAGAGTAGTCTATGGTCAGAGCATGGTCAGAGTAGTCTATGGTCAGAGCACGGTCAGCGTAGTCTATGGTCAGAGTAGTCTATGGTCAGAGCACGGTCAGCGTTAGTCTATGGTCAGAGCATGGTCAGAGTAGTCTATGGTCAGAGCACGGTCAGCGTTAGTCTATGGTCAGAGCATGGTCAGAGTAGTCTATGGTCAGAGTAGTCTATGGTCAGAGTAGTCTATGGTCAGAGCATGGTCAGCGTTAGTCTATGGTCAGAGCACGGTCAGCGTTAGTCTATGGTCAGAGTAGTCTATGGTCAGAGTAGTCTATGGTCAGAGCATGGTCAGAGTAGTCTATGGTCAGAGTAGTCTATGGTCAGAGCACGGTCAGCGTTAGTCTATGGTCAGAGCACGGTCAGCGTTAGTCTATGGTCAGAGTAGTCTATGGTCAGAGTAGTCTATGGTCAGAGCATGGTCAGAGTAGTCTATGGTCAGAGCATGGTCAGAGTAGTCTATGGTCAGAGTAGTCTATGGTCAGAGCATGGTCAGAGTAGTCTATGGTCAGAGCATGGTCAGCGTTAGTCTATGGTCAGAGCATGGTCAGCGTTAGTCTATGGTCAGAGTAGTCTATGGTCAGAGTAGTCTATGGTCAGAGCATGGTCAGCGTTAGTCTATGGTCAGCGTTAGTCTATGGTCAGAGCACGGTCAGCGTTAGTCTATGGTCAGAGTAGTCTATGGTCAGAGTAGTCTATGGTCAGAGCATGGTCAGAGTAGTCTATGGTCAGAGCATGGTCAGCGTTAGTCTATGGTCAGAGCATGGTCAGCGTTAGTCTATGGTCAGAGTAGTCTATGGTCAGAGTAGTCTATGGTCAGAGCACGGTCAGCGTAGTCTATGGTCAGAGCATGGTCAGAGTAGTCTATGGTCAGCGTTAGTCTATGGTCAGAGCACGGTCAGCGTTAGTCTATGGTCAGAGTAGTCTATGGTCAGAGTAGTCTATGGTCAGAGCATGGTCAGCGTTAGTCTATGGTCAGCGTTAGTCTATGGTCAGAGCACGGTCAGCGTAGTCTATGGTCAGCTTAGTCTATGGTCAGAGTAGTCTATGGTCAGCGTTAGTCTATGGTCAGAGCATGGTCAGCGTTAGTCTATGGTCAGAGCATGGTCAGAGTAGTCTATGGTCAGAGTAGTCTATGGTCAGCTTAGTCTATGGTCAGAGTAGTCTATGGTCAGCGTTAGTCTATGGTCAGAGCATGGTCAGCGTTAGTCTATGGTCAGAGCATGGTCAGAGTAGTCTATGGTCAGAGTAGTCTATGGTCAGCTTAGTCTATGGTCAGAGTAGTCTATGGTCAGAGTAGTCTATGGTCAGAGCATGGTCAGCGTTAGTCTATGGTCAGAGCACGGTCAGCGTTAGTCTATGGTCAGAGCATGGTCAGCGTAGTCTATGGTCAGAGTAGTCTATGGTCAGAGCATGGTCAGCGTTAGTCTATGGTCAGAGCATGGTCAGAGTAGTCTATGGTCAGAGTAGTCTATGGTCAGCTTAGTCTATGGTCAGAGTAGTCTATGGTCAGAGTAGTCTATGGTCAGAGCATGGTCAGCGTTAGTCTATGGTCAGAGCATGGTCAGCGTAGTCTATGGTCAGAGTAGTCTATGGTCAGCTTAGTCTATGGTCAGAGTAGTCTATGGTCAGAGTAGTCTATGGTCAGAGCATGGTCAGCGTTAGTCTATGGTCAGAGTAGTCTATGGTCAGCTTAGTCTATGGTCAGAGTAGTCTATGGTCAGCGTTAGTCTATGGTCAGAGCATGGTCAGCGTTAGTCTATGGTCAGAGCATGGTCAGAGTAGTCTATGGTCAGAGTAGTCTATGGTCAGCTTAGTCTATGGTCAGAGTAGTCTATGGTCAGAGTAGTCTATGGTCAGAGCATGGTCAGCGTTAGTCTATGGTCAGAGCATGGTCAGCGTAGTCTATGGTCAGAGTAGTCTATGGTCAGCTTAGTCTATGGTCAGAGTAGTCTATGGTCAGAGTAGTCTATGGTCAGAGCATGGTCAGCGTTAGTCTATGGTCAGAGCATGGTCAGCGTTAGTCTATGGTCAGAGTAGTCTATGGTCAGAGCATGGTCAGCGTTAGTCTATGGTCAGAGCATGGTCAGCGTAGTCTATGGTCAGAGTAGTCTATGGTCAGAGTAGTCTATGGTCAGAGTAGTCTATGGTCAGAGCATGGTCAGAGTAGTCTATGGTCAGAGCATGGTCAGCGTTAGTCTATGGTCAGCGTTAGTCTATGGTCAGAGCACGGTCAGCGTAGTCTATGGTCAGAGCATGGTCAGAGTAGTCTATGGTCAGAGCATGGTCAGAGTAGTCTATGGTCAGAGTAGTCTATGGTCAGCTTAGTCTATGGTCAGAGTAGTCTATGGTCAGCTTAGTCTATGGTCAGAGTAGTCTATGGTCAGAGTAGTCTATGGTCAGAGTAGTCTATGGTCAGAGCATGGTCAGAGTAGTCTATGGTCAGAGCATGGTCAGAGTAGTCTATGGTCAGAGCATGGTCAGAGTAGTCTATGGTCAGAGCATGGTCAGCGTTAGTCTATGGTCAGAGTAGTCTATGGTCAGAGCATGGTCAGAGTAGTCTATGGTCAGAGCATGGTCAGCGTTAGTCTATGGTCAGAGTAGTCTATGGTCAGAGCATGGTCAGAGTAGTCTATGGTCAGAGTAGTCTATGGTCAGAGCACGGTCAGCTTAGTCTATGGTCAGAGCATGGTCAGAGTAGTCTATGGTCAGAGCATGGTCAGCGTTAGTCTATGGTCAGAGTAGTCTATGGTCAGAGTAGTCTATGGTCAGAGCATGGTCAGAGTAGTCTATGGTCAGAGCATGGTCAGCGTTAGTCTATGGTCAGAGTAGTCTATGGTCAGAGCACGGTCAGCGTAGTCTATGGTCAGCTTAGTCTATGGTCAGAGTAGTCTATGGTCAGAGTAGTCTATGGTCAGAGCATGGTCAGAGTAGTCTATGGTCAGAGTAGTCTATGGTCAGAGCATGGTCAGAGTAGTCTATGGTCAGAGCATGGTCAGAGTAGTCTATGGTCAGCTTAGTCTATGGTCAGAGTAGTCTATGGTCAGAGCATGGTCAGAGCAGTCTATGGTCAGAGCATGGTCAGAGCAGTCTATGGTCAGAACACGGTCAGAGCGCGCAGTCTCGACGCCGGTCAGTCGCACCACATGTGGAAGTCGAACGCAGAGTGCCGTGGAGACGAGCAGTGCAGGTCGAAAGGCGGCGAGGGAAACAAACCGGCGTCTGTGCGGAATCCGGCCAGTACAACGAAGGCCGGTGTTCGACACGACGCGCTTGCAACTGTTTCAACCCATTTTAGGAGCCGCGTCGCGGACAGCTGACTGCCCCCTTCCCCCCCCCCCCCCCCCCCCCCCCCCCAACAGCCCGCCGAGAGCGGGTAGCCGGCTGGCAGGATTTTGTCTTTATTTGGTCGGGCATTGTTACTTGTTGCTCGGGTAGCCGGCGGCGACGTCACGTGTTCGATCCCCGTTCGAACGCTGCGAGCGTCCCGATTACAGGGAATCGAAACATGAACGAGAAAGCTCATACGCCCAACTCGAACAAAGACTCCGCTAGAGGAAGTAATTAGCTAATTGATTTCATCACAGTTCTGGAGCGATTCACTTGATTCTGAGTACAGGCACGTGAAAGGGATCCTTAAACCTTGCATTCTCTTCGCTCTTCCTTCGCCCCCACCCCGCTAATGCACACCTAATTTTCTGCGTCTTTACTTTCATACTGCTGCTCAAAGTTTTTCAAGCTTCCCCTTGGCACATTTCAACGCATAGGGTAGGTGCTCTAAGCTTGATGGGTTTTTCTTCCTCCTGACCCTTTCTCCTGATGATTTTTCTTATGTTGCCGTCAACAAGTTATTTTTCTCACGCGAAATCGGCTGCTTGCTCTTCAAGGTCACTTGATTTTCTCGCAAGCGCACGTCTTCGTGTATCTGCTTGGATTCCGAATCACAATTGAACTGCCGGGTACTTTGATGACATCTTGGTCATGGAATATCATTTTCCTTACCCAACCCATTATCCCATAACCTTCCCCGCATTGTTCCTAATACCCTATGTTTGGTTGATAGCTTTTTTTACTTTTTATTTACTGCCGCACTATTTTAACTACAATGCGCAATTATTCTAGGCCTGCGGCACATTGATCTATTGCCGTATCTTAATGATATGATGAAAATGAGGATCAGATACGAAGATGATGATGAACCTTCCTTACCTATAGCCTAGAAGGGGGAGGCAAGTAGCTTAAGATCGAATACCATCAATTGGGCAGACCTGACTTTACGTCTCTTGCGAATGACGGTATACAAGTCAAACAATTCAGGATTCCGCCACTAATACAAGCCCATGAGAGATTGACATACAGTTGAGTGAACCTTCACTCTCTAAGCTCCAGAGCCTCTCTCGATGACAGTAGTGACTATTTGCATAGTAGTCGCCCATCCAGTGCCCGGTTCGGCGCAGTGTTGCTTAACTTTCACTTTAATCCCTTCGACATAATTCTGGTCATTCTGATGACCGGTCAAATATATTCCTGACGGCTGTTGATGAATTAATCCCACTTTGTGTCCGTAGGAGTGACAATTCTGCTGTGTTTAACGACTCCCATAGCATGTAGGCAATTAGGCATATCGACGGAACAAATGTGTTCGCTTGACGGCGCCAGTGCCACCTAGTGGTGTGCGCACGCGCGTGCTGTGACCAGACCGGCGCACTGTCGCGCACGTTCGAGGGGTCTCAATCTCAATCGCACGTCTACGTCACGCTTCACTGGAGACTGTGGAGGGCGAAGCGAACACTTCAATCTCACCATGCATACGCTCGGAAGCGGTTAGGTGTAGGGCGTAAGGTGTTTATATTTCTCAATTGGATTTGGATTTGCAGCCACGCTTACGTCTCTAAGACTCTACCCCTTGGAATCCCCACCCCCTAACGCAGATTATGCGTGATGCGTTTAAATTTCGGTGTTTTAACCTTTACTTTCTTATATACTTACCCCTGATCTGATACGGAACTGTTAAGAAAAGTTGATTTCCGCATATCCGAAAGAGAGAAATTTAAAAAATCACTTTGCTCCTTTTTCGGGGGATTTCCCACGGATTTGAAGTTTGAAATGCATGCATTTTACTTGCGCGTGTGGATCAACTGATCAAAACCTGACCGCGGTGCAGTCGCTGCTTTATTTGTGAGATGAGAAAATAATACTTATTTCGTCTCATTTTCGTGGGCCTCAGTGAGCGCTACAAGCAAATGGGAAAACCAGTAGCGGCGGTCCTCAATATTTCATGAATATTGATTGATAGTTGGATTATTGGATAGAAGACTGATTGATCGACTGATCGGTTTGATTTTAGGCTGTTTCTTATTTGAGCAGCGCCAAATAACTGTATATACTTATGTCATGGGCCATGAAGGTATATAGGTGGTCAAGATAAAGACAGAAAATGATTAAAAGGAAGATTAATAATATAAAAAATATAGGTACATGAATTTCAAATCTCCTGAGCACACATATAACACCTAATCTGTTTGCAAAGCAAACACCGTATAAAGTATTTGCAAAGTCGGCGGCAAATAAAAGGGATAAAATGTTGGGAAAACTCGGAGAAAACTTTCCCTGTGTGCAATTAGTGCATAACCTTCTTCATTATGTAGCAATATGTTGGAGCAATTATATGGACGTGGAAATTGGCAAACATAAGTTGTAAGTTAGTTTTTTAGGCACCAATCCTAAATCCACAAACCCTACGACAAAAACCGACTTGAGAACGGAATAATTACGACAAAGCCAACAGTTTTTACTCTCCTCATGTGGCACTCACTTTTCAGTAAAATGTGAAAACTTTGTTTCTATTCTCATCAAATTAAAAGCCCCGTGATGGTTGGACTTTCGTGGGAACAGTGAATGGGGAGGAGGGGGGGGGGGCAGGCCGCTCAACTTTCGTTCCTAGAGGGCAAATTTTGTTCCTGAGCACCAACCCACGGTAACTTATAGGGCTATCTACATGGATTAGCTCCAAATTCATCCCTTCATTTAGATGTCCGTCAAATTTCTTTGTTTCCTCTGCGACACATCGTACTAAAATGCCTCCCCGTCCCCCCTCCCCAATCCATGACGTGGACCTCACCGATATGTGCAACTTGAAATGTGAATTCCACACCCGTGCAGCATTTCCCCCTAAAGCCAACACTGCACTGCTTGTAAACAGCGAACAGATAAGTACGCATGACGGTCCAGCACAGCCTCCCTGCGGACGACGCTTGGACGTCGGCGTCGGCGTCCCGTCAATCGCGGTCCGCTTTCCGCGCGACCTCCCCGCCCGATGAGACGAGTCACATGTGTCGTTTGTCACACGACTCGACGCATGCATTACGCGATGCTTTCACCGTTTACTCAAATGCTCCAGCAGACCTCGGCGGTGGAATGCTTCGAGCCACTATATACCTTCTACTACTGAACAGTGAACACACACACACACACGCAAACAGCACACGTACGCATGCATGCATAATTTGACGCGCCGATAGATACAGTGCGTTTCCGAGGTAATAATACATGGCACCACCTTATGCTGGAGTCTCATATACAAGAGTGGTAAGCCCGGCGGTATGGTGTGCATATAAGGAAGTAGATATACATAGGAATATACACCTTACACCATAACATCTTAGGTAATCGGAACTAAAGTTACGAAGTTAATTTTAAATGCTGGTTTATAGACTTTCATGCTCGTTCGAGTCGGTAGAAAATTCTTTGTCCCTTTAGAGTGTGATGAACGATTTCTGAGGGAAGGGGTTGGGCCCTAAGGGAACTCTTGAGAAAGTAACTTCGTTTTACCTTCCTACGAAACGTTGGAAAAACTGTTAGACTTCGACTAACCTATTTAAATCCCATAGTATGATTCTTTTTGTTTAAACTTATAAGAGCTTAGGTTAGGAAAATGTATAGGTATATAAAAGAGACTTAAAAATTAATAAATCTCTCATGGCTTGCCGTTTCGTGTTCATGGAACTGGAAAAAAAGCGAAACAAATAAAGTCCCCAAAGCGGAATGCGCCACCTCTTGCTTTCTCCCCCGCGACTAATGAGGAAGTAAAAACTTTGAGCAAGAAGTCGATTTTTGCGGGCTACGAGCAGAAGGAATTCGAGTTCGGCACCTGTGCACTTCCACAGTTGGTTGGAAGGAAATTGGTGTAGCATATTGCACCATGTGCACCCACATTTCGCTGTCTGTAATCTGTATACATAAAGAAGGTTACCGAGAATGCGTTCGGTACTATTTTTAGGGTGTGCCCGAAATTACTATTGGTCCGAGAATTTGGTTGAATGGCCGTTTAGAAGCGTTGGTGGTATATAGTTTAAAAGTAGATAGCTCTATAAAAGTTTATTTTACTATATTCCTATTTTCCTATGCACAACTCGACTTATTCATTCTTATACACACAAATAAGTTTCATGTATTGGTTCTTTCCTTTATCCCTTTCATTCCAAAAAATTAGTTCTTATCGAATCGCCAGACAAGATTTTCGAGGGGTTAGGTATAAAGACAGATTGGACATAACAGGATCGGTCAAACATAATATTCTGTAATGAACAGAATGTAATCAACAATAACGAGATCAATATATCACTCTCAGATTTATACACATGGCCTGAATGTGAATGCAATATCTTGAGCGACTCGATGTGATCTTTAGTAATTGGCATGTTAATCAATCCATTTTAAAATGTCCATCCACGCCGCCATGGCAATGATTCCCATGAGCGATGCCATGTGGCCCATTGAACATGGATGTATAGGGTATATAGGCACAGGCTGCGAGATGTATCGGGCAGTGATATCGGTTACTAGCAATCCAGTGGCAACTCTACATAATCGGCTCCCAAACTTGCTAACCATCCCAATGAAAGGCCCAAAACCTCCTCGGGGCATCCTAACCTCAAATTCCCGTAGGTGGCAGGCTCCTGCAATGGCAGCCGAGAACCAAGAGAATCATTCCCAGGAAGCTATGGGAAGCTACCACGACATATTAGATTACAATCATTCCCATGATTTCATGTCACTATCACAAAGGTACATGGGAAGTTTTTTGAGAGTGATAATGTATCCCGGAATGCAAACAACAATTTTCTATTCAAAACAAAATCAATTGTTGATTTAAGCAGAAAACTTTTGTCGACAAATCGATCATTCAAAATACGAACTAATTCTCCGTCAGAATGTTTGATCGAGAACATAATACGTATAGAGGAAAAGTATGACTATAGATGGCCGAGCATACGATTGGACCAGCGAGTTTGGCGAGCTCTCTGATAGTGCGGTCTGGTTTCATGTATCCCGGTCGATTAGAGGACTTTTCCTTATTGAGGCAAAAATCTGCTATAAAAACTTATTTCTTACAATTGTAGCAAATAATAGTTTATAGTACGCAATTGAATGAAATCTCAAGTATATGTGATATGACAATCTTGAAAGGGAAATCTATATACTAGTATCAACCTGCATGCTATACTAGCTCAATTATTTAAAATAGAAATCATGCTACAGTATCTAAATTTCATTGAGTAATTCATTGAAGCAAGACAAGGAAATTTCTCAGATTATGAGTTCGGGAAGCACATGGTCACAGTTTCACAGGATGATCATATTCTTACGCCTTTTGACAAAGTACATCGACCAAATTCGATTCGCATATAATTTGCTCTTGTACTATACCTGTTTGATATGCATGTTCAGTGCGCTCTCCTGTTCAGTCTCACGTGGAGAAAAAAATCTGCAATAACTTTAGCATAGACAAAACAATCTAAGTTTGCATTCTTGGCTGAGCTGAGGCTGGCTACCATTGTCTAAAATCTAAATCCCTTGCCAGTAGTTGGGTGTCGCATAAATGCTCGGGACCAATGGACCAATGGTTCAATGCTTTGGACTCTTCAAAAATCATGTAAATTGTGTTACATTTTTTTTAAATATACAGAGAAACAAAATAGCTGGGATTTAGCCCCCACCCGTCACCCTAATGCACTCCCTTGTGCCTCCGTTACTCTAAAATCTAAAGAAGTCGCCAGTCCACCACAACGCCGTCATGTCGCAAACCTCCAAGCGCCTGCCATGCGTGATTTTGTCACGGCGGCACGCACGCTGATAACGACCAAGTGTCCGACGGTTGCTCAACCCCACGACTCGCTGTGTAAGAATGTTAGCCGCCGTCTCTGCTTGCGCCGGAACAACATGTTTTGAGCGCTACACTACGAGCATTGATAGGAGCCCGTGTTATCAGTCAAGTGGCTTTGCCGCCATGTGCAAGACGACGACGACGATGACGACGACGACGGCATTGAGTTCGTCGAGAGAGGGGGGGGGGGAGTGCAAGCGACGAACTTCGAAACAGCTGAGTGAGCCTGCTGTTTTGGGGCATAATTTGAACGGGGTTCGCGTTCAGTTTACGCTCAATTCAACGATCTGATCGAAGCGATTTGCGTGATCAGTTGTTGCGTGTACAACCGGTGGAAGTTGTTCTTTGAAGGCTTGAAGGACTGGATCAACATTTTTAATAAATTATGAAATGTACTGGAGTTAGGTACTATACAAACTCCAACATAGGGACATTCAACATACGTCAAAATACGCTTGTGTTCAAGACGTTTGTGTCTCGATTGGGCTGGACGGTTAATTTTGAGCGAGTTATGAACACATAAAATATGATTGTGTCTAATGCCTGCAAGCAATGATATCAATGTGTAACAATGTCAATGTGCAGTTTAGAGAAACTGTAATACCTGAAATACTTTAACAATATCTGCTCTAGAAGGCGTCACGTGATTGCACGCGTGATGTTGTAGGTTGGCGTTCGATAAGGCCGGAAGATGTGTTGTGGGGAGAAGAATGGCCACGTATAGAAAAGTTTGATCGCCAAGTTTGATACCGCCTCGCGTTTCTTATCCATATACGCGACGCGGTCGTGCCCCGATGATTTATTCGAGTCGGGAAAGCGTGGAAAACTGTTTCGTGCCGGGGGATGAGGGGATCTGTCGTCGACATCGCGCGCGGCCGAATCCCTCGGGCAAGAAAAAACTTGGACGCGACGCGATACCTACTGAAACGCGCGGGGGTACCTATCTCTCGCGAAAGCAAATGCGAGACAAAGTTTTGCCAGGAGACGAAACAGAAACAAAAAGAAAACAGAGTCATTTTCCGGGGCGACACCGCGCGACGAATCCAGCCGCCGGCGGAATGTTTCCTCACAGCGCGTTATGGAAAATAAATGCCATTTTCTTGGTTAAGACTTTCTTTTTTCCGCCCCCACCCTCCGCCCCTAGAATAAAATCCATTTCCTTTCCCGCTAGATGACGTCGTGACATTAATTTATCATTAAAATGCAAGTCTCTTACTACAGATTTCATCCTCAATTGAACAAACGCTCAATACATCACCGAAGCGAAGCATGGGCTGGCATGGAGAATCCTTCTATATTCATCCTGCAGATCGTCCTGCACACTAAAATGCATGAAATGCCAAGCCATGACATGGGTTCCAACTTCCAAATGTAGGCTACATACTGATGGTCATCCATACCTCTAACTGAGCCCCACGGCTGTAATCATCATAATCATCATCGCCATCATCATCATTGCAAGCCTGTCAATGCGTCGTCAGACGAAGCGCTAAATCAATTCGATCGCCAAGTAGGTGTGGCACCCTCGTGCTTCCACGGCGTCTGATTACGGTAAATGGGGCACCCATCCATCAAGCGCTTGCCGCCCTGAAGCATGCAGGCGGGCGATAGCCTTTATACGAGTGAGCCGTGCACGACCACGGAGAGGCCATGTAATTGCCCATGGGCGCCATATTTTAATCAACATCAACTATATAGAACAAGCTTTTCAGCAGTAGCCATGTGTGTTTCATTGTAGTGCAATCAAGGAAGATTGAAATGGGCATCTTCTTTATGATTGCAACACGCTACAAATAAGGTACATCAAATGAGTGCACTAAAATGCATTGTTCAATGGTTCATGCTGGTAAAAAATGGCGTCCCTGCGTTGAGATTGCCGTTCTCGAGCCGTATAAAGGCTCGCTAATTGTCGTATTGCTTTGTGTGCACATCGGTAATGCGAGTGATTGCATATTATCATTTCCTGAGCGTGCGAAGACACGGAAAGAGAAACGCGCGCGCATTATTGGGTCAGCAGAGCGCGGTGCGGCGATAGCGGGAATTAGGGGCACAATCGAGGGACGTGTATATACGGTTTCTTGGGGCGATTAGGCATGCAAATGTCGGTGGAGTGGAGATTGGGGGAACGCAAAACAGTTTTGTATCAATTGGTTTCGCTTTTACAGTGCAGTCGAGGTCAATTATATGGAGTCTCAATTGAATTCAATTTCAAACACATTTTAGTATTCCTTACTTTCATTCTTTCATTCAGTCTTGCGGTAGTTAGGTAAATAGTACGTAGAAACGTTGCTGTCCTTTGGACATTTGAGGACTGTTTTCCTCACAAAGCTTCGAGCGATTGCTGACTTGACCTGATCATGCACATTATACAGTGCACACCAATGCCATGTGCACATGGACGGTGTCTCTATTTCTGGGGCTGCACTGGGATGGGAAATAGCCTGATAGACATGCAAGGAGGCAATGAGTGCGCAAATCAGGAATTAACCAAGTAATTCAGTGGAAATTGCAGTACAACCAAACCGTTGAAATGAAGGTTAGGTATATAAGTACCAAATGTTAGCGGAAGGCAGATGCATCTATGCTCATATTGCTTCTATATCCTAATAGTAATATGACGTATGCCCTACCATTAAAAGCATCTGCAATGCATCGGACAAAACGTTAAAAAGCACATTATATCCAATCCACCGCAAAGTCTCTATGAAAACAAAACAGCTCTCCGCCAGGATTGAATATACCACGGAAATAAGTCACTGTCCCGGACAAGTTCCCGGGACCACTATCCGGCTGCCGAGGAGCCAGTCATCATTATCCAACATCCTCTAATCTGAAAATAGCTTCTCTATCATTATTGTGCTGTTGTATAAATTTATAGGTCATACAGACTCTCAGTGCAACCGACGAAGTAATGCAGTGTACTATTGGCACTACGCTATTCGACCTCGACTCTCGGCTCCAGGCTTCGATCCCGACGCCGACGCCGACGCCGACGCCGACGCCGACGGCTCGATGCACTCCCAAGCGCAAATACTCGCGGCCGTGGCTCGCGCATGCACGAGATAAAATGTCAATTGTTTATTTTCAAGCACACATGCAATATTTTTAATAATCCAATGTCATAGGGATCAGGATGACAGATGTATCCCCCCCCCCCCCCCACTCTCCTCGCCGTCCCCCAGGGCGATGTGACGTCGGCAAATGAACGCGGCGTCCGACTTAAAAATGAGTCGAGTGATTATCTCTTCGACAGGCGTCGGTCGGGTTCGCGTGATACTGCGAGCGAGTACGACGCGATTTACGCATCAATTAATGCGTTCTGTGTGTTCCCTAATTACATAATGGAGTACTTACGCGTACATAGAACGGTTGTTGTTTGTAGAAAAGAAACTGTTTTGAACGCTGTGTGTACTTTGGGAATGCTAAAAGAAATCCTATTTTCTCAAAATATTATTTTCTGAAATGCAATGTTTGCATTTGATAAACAGTGGCCAAGATTGCAGGCTCAAATCTTCCCATCTAATCACCTTGTGGTCGGGCTCAGCCGTGTGCTAAAAGTCCAACTGCCAGGCAGCGTGGACATCCAAGTTTTGAAACCTTTGAGCTTCGTGTGCCCTAACAGCAGAGCGCCACTTTGAATCAAAATTAAATAGATCGTTTATATATTATATGATATTATGTATACCTTGTTATGAAATTAGATTGGTACAAAAAAGGTCTTCGGAATGTCCATGGGGAGGGATCCTTCATAAGATACTCAAGAAATCTTGGGCCATCGGTCAAATGTAGCATGTTAGCCAATTCATGGCGTGGTATTATTTTGAGAATGCTGTGCTATTTTTGATTAAATATAAATTCGTCGTATATGCTCCGACCGAAACTCTTTTTCTGTACGCACACAAATATCCCATAACACTTTTAGTTCGAGGTGTGAGCTACTGTTATTGTGCATGCCAGTCCAGTCCACACATAGTCATTTTAAAAGGTATAATTAGAGCTAAGGTAATAGCAGAGAAGCCATGTCGAGCGACAGGAATTACACGCGTTTGACTGGTTTTACGCACAACGGATTGTTGTTGCTGCCGCCTGAACGATGACGTCGTCCACGTCACATTTGGGCCGGTGTCAAGAGTGTAGTAAGCGGCGCTCTCCCCTCTTTCAAAGGCATCGCATGATTCCCATTCAAAACATAACGCAGTGTAGTGCGTTATCGCTAGCAGACTTTACGACATCGAGCGAGTCGTGCTGTATAAAGCAGAGTTATTGGTGGCAATCACTCTATGAAATGCGTCGAAAAAATCCGGTGATAACAGGAGCTGCCATGCTGGCGCGAGATCGCGTGCTGATGAGTGTTGATGTCGTGATTGCCGAGACGGGGGCTCCGACTGTTTGGCTGCTAAAGGACACGTCGTATACCTTGACGCCGGGAGGGATGCCGTTAAAGGGGTCGCCCGTTGCTTCGTCCCCACTCAAATTAACATATTGTAGTCCTCCATTCGAATCAGCTCGTCAGCAGGAGTAAAACTCCACTTCAGTGCGTTGGGCCAGCGAAATCGCGAGCGGCACGTCAGCGGGAGCGTTTGAGTAAGACGGTTGCTGTAGTCATTAGTGAAGCCTCCTGACTATTTACTTTACACAATCACTGTTAAAAAGTTCCTAAGGTGCTTGAAAAGGTGTAAACAGAGTGTAGTTTACATGCAAAACAGATCACGACGTAGATAAGTTCACCTGCAGTTCCTGGCTTGTCATCAGAGATAAAAATGTATATTTTAAATCGACAGCGGTGACTGCTAATGTTAACCATAAATTAATTCAGGTGTCTCTCAGACCCACGGAACCCGTGGTCACCACAAGCCTTGCGGGGGTCCGACTTGGCCAGAGATTGCTGCAAGACGATGCAGACCTCTCACTCCACTTCTGGCGAAGACGTAAACAATGCGCGCGATCCGCTCCGATCCGTCACGAGGCTCGCTGCGCCGCGCAGCGTCCGGACCGCATTCCCTGCGTCGACGCGCTGCGCGGCAAGGTCGCTGCGCCGGCTCGCAGCGGCGCAGTCGATCAGTGTTGGCGAAGAGCTTGCCGTTATTGGGATTGCCGATTGCAAATTTAGCCGGCCATAGTTACAACGGACAATATATCTGCAGACTCCAGTCATGGATATGTACTACAAAGCTGTCCGTGGTAATTCCGCGTACCTACAATAGAAAGACTTGTCTTGAAATTTTGGACATTACAAGCCGCTTGCAATATTTGAAGCCTGAATCATCATTTGTTTAGTTCCCCGCAAAAGGAGCGCTCGCTCTCCCATATAAGGTGACAAACGTGTAAATCCAATTCATATCCTCAGCATCCTGAACAGATTCGTTTACGGGCGTCCTTTGTATTAAAAAAGAGGATATTTTCCTATTGATGAAGGTAGAAAAGTAAAAAATAGCAAGTGGAATGAAATGAATACATTCTACGTCATGTAGTTATCCGCTGAATTTGAAGTATGGCCCACATAGCTCGCACTTATCTCCTTATGTCAGGTGATGACCTTGAACGAAGGCATCGGATTTGCAATACGTATTTTGCACAGTGTTTTGTGTATTGGAGCGTAGGCTGTTACTTTCATTCAACCAAAACGAAATAAACAAACGAAGGCGTATTGTTTAGCACTACGTGCACGTGCATTCTTGGTTCCGTTTCAGCAAATTGTTAAATTGTGGCAAAGCTCAGTGTTGGCATTTCGCGCGCACATACACTCTCTGACAGATATACATGTGCAAATCCGGTTTTGCTGAGCCCATTTCAAAAGTGCCCTCAAAAGTGCTCCATACTGTTTGTGCCCTCTGCACATGGCAAGCCAAGTTCACGTAGACACCTAAGTTCTCATGCATAACACATCCATGAAGAGTTGAATCTGAAATCGTACTGTGCTCGAATTCGTACCTACTAATATTCAAATGAACGAAGCCGGCAAACCAGACTCCTTTTCCTTCAATCACAGCTTCAACCCTTTTTTCATTCCACAGCAAGTTGCACAGACATGGGGTCACAAGCTCTCAACGGATACCATCCCATAAATCACAGAGTTTCCTCGAGAATATTTCAGAAAGCCCTGCCTCTTGACGACTGACGAGTCCAATCTTACAAAAGTCCGACTGTAGTTCGCCTTGGGCATGCTTATTTATCCTCTCCTGCCTTGCTCAATTCCAGCATTGATAGCCGTGGCAGACGTGGAGCGACCAGGCCTTTCAATAGGACCATTGACTGCAGCGAAGAGCTTGTCTCGCCACCGAACAGAGATACACGAGCCTTTGGCACGGGCGCGCCCCTGTCGGGAACGGCGTCAGATCCTCGAGGGTCCTTCGGGAGCTGTGGTCAGTTAGCATTAAATCCCAAATGTCTGACACACTACATTCCATCCTAGCGAAACTCATATCCATGAGACTGAATCGCTTGCACCTCACCTTAGAAGGCAAGGAAACCTATATTATTATGTGTTATGCGTTGGACCGCGAGTAGCTTGGCACTACGAAGTGTAAACGTCCCCGTGACCCTGTCGCAGGCGGCATGCACGTTATGCCATCGTTTGGACTTTGGGCCGGCGTGCCGCCTATCAGCTCGGCGTGATCGTTAAGATGGAGCGTAAACAGCATCTGTCGGCGTCGCCGGCCGCTCGGGAGGCTCGGGAGGCTCGACGCTTTGTCTCTGTGCGCTGCACGGCCTGCGGCGAGCCAGTCGCTCGCCGGAACACGCGACTCGGCTCGCAAGGGCCGCGGGTTCGACACCCGATCGAGTGGCCATCGACGTGTCTCTGATTTCGCGTGTTGCGATCGCAGGCGACCGTGGTGCAACGCCCCGCTGTCGTTGATCGCCGTGCGGCGGGGTGAACAACGGGACCGTGCAGGTGTACAGTTTGTCGCTTGTTGCGAGAGACCGCCGCAACATATAGATATGAAAGGAAAATGTTGATACGAACGGAGCAAATGTGTCGTGAAGCCATTCATGGGAGGGGAGGACACGTACGACTCATCCCCTTTAATCGTTATTATTCAGAAGCAGGATCCGATCACTCTCGTCGCCTCCCAGTTCGCCGTCAGTGACAGCCTCCTCACACTCCAATCACGACCCACGGCCACCTCGTGTGTGCCGACACGGCCGGGTCACATGGCGGCAGAGTGTGTGACTCGCTTGTCAGCTGTCACATGGCCCCTCGGTCTGGCATCCGGCCACGACGACCGCTACACTCCGCCTCGCGTCACGACGCCGACCTCGGGGTCACGTGGCGCACGCACCGTGCGTGGCCCGCCGAGCCAGCCACGCAGCGCGCACACTTGTTGCACTCTTACCTCGTCGTCGGACTCGCAGGCCGCGCGCGCTGGGACACTTGTGGAGTGAGTCGTGCTCGGTGAGCGACGGCGATCCCGGGGGCTGCACGAGAGGAAGGCGGCGACGGCGACGGCCGAGGGGTTCTCGTCGAGAGGTTAGCGTGTGGCTGTCAGTGCCGAGAAGCGATCACGTCCTACCGCGATGGTGGCAAGCGAGGGACTGACTCGTCGGCGAGTGCCGGCCAGGCGGTGCGCGTGCGCTCTTGTGCGAGCGCGTCGACGTCGGTCGGTCGGTGGACGGGACGGGACGGGGGGGGGGCGTTGTGGGGTGGCGCGGCGGGGTGGGCCATCGATCGGCACGCCGTCAGAGATTGACGCGACAGGGTCGTGGGGGGGTTTTGTAAGGTGGGTCGTGGAATTCAATTCCTCTGGTCGATATTCGCGAGCGCGGACGCGAGAGGTATTCACCTATCTTTGGTGTTGTTGTTTTCTTTCTTTTTGCATTCGAATTCGCGGAAGGTTACTCGGAGATCGGCAGGGACGTCCAGAGAGGCAAGGGGACGTGGATACCTGTTTCGCGCATCGTTTTTTGTGCTTGTGAAACGCCTTCGATCGCGGCTACGCGAGCGTTTTTCAGCGAATAGGTCGTCGACGTGATTCCGGCAGAACCATTATAATAGAGTACCTAAAGACTACTTTTGCATTGAAATTGAAATCAAAGCCGCAGTCCATTGCAACATAATACACCCGGCAAAGTAAAGCATACACGTTCCAGGTCGGCACCAATCTTAAAAAGTAGGGGAAAAGTACGACGCCACGAAGGAAGTACATTTCCGGCACCGCCGCTCGGAGCCCTCCGTATCCGGCGGCGGCAGATTGACGGGCTCGAGATTTCGCGGCTGCCAGCTGACACGGCGCCCTCGCTCCGATGCTCGGACTCCGGCCCCGATCGGTGGTCGAACCCATGTCCAGTCACTCACCTATGCCTACCTGCCGGCCGGCGCCAACTGTTTTGCTCCCGTGGCGCCGGCAATTCGTGGCCTTGGCAGACTCCGAACGGCCGTGGAGGAGACAAGGTCGCTGGACAGGAAACGCCGCATTCCTTTGCGCGACTGGACGGTAGGCACCCCGCGAGACGTTGCGGACGCGGAGGTTGCAGAGATGCAATCCTGTGTCACAGTGGGGATAGTTGGTGGAAGGCTAGAGACATGCACGCCATGAGACGTTGCGGGCGCGGAGGTTGCAGAGATGCAATCCTGTGTCACAGTGGGGATAGTTGGTGGAAGGCTAGAGTAATGCAACCCATGAGACGTTGCGGGCGCGGAGGTTGCAGAGATGCAATCCTGTGTCACAGTGGGGATAGTTGGTGGAAGGCTAGAGTTATGCAACCCATGAGACGTTGCGGGCGCGGAGGTTGCAGAGATGCAATCCTGTGTCACAGTGGGGATAGTTGGTGGAAGGCTAGAGTTATGCAACCCATGAGACGTTGCGGGCGCGGAGGTTGCAGAGATGCAATCCTGTGTCACAGTGGGGATAGTTGGTGGAAGGCTAGAGTTATGCAACCCATGAGACGTTGCGGGCGCGGAGGTTGCAGAGATGCAATCCTGTGTCACAGTGGGGATAGTTGGTGGAAGGCTAGAGTTATGCAACCCATGAGACGTTGCGGGCGCGGAGGTTGCAGAGATGCAATCCTGTGTCACAGTGGGGATAGTTGGTGGTAGGCTAGAGTTATGCAACCCATGAGACGTTGCGGGCGCGGAGGTTGCAGAGATGCAATCCTGTGTCACAGTGGGGATAGTTGGTGGAAGGCTAGAGTTATGCAACCCATGAGACGTTGCGGGCGCGGAGGTTGCAGAGATGCAATCCTGTGTCACAGTGGGGATAGTTGGTGGAAGGCTAGAGTTATGCAACCCATGAGACGTTGCGGGCGCGGAGGTTGCAGAGATGCAATCCTGTGTCACAGTGGGGATAGTTGGTGGAAGGCTAGAGTTATGCAACCCATGAGACGTTGCGGGCGCGGAGGTTGCAGAGATGCAATCCTGTGTCACAGTGGGGATAGTTGGTGGAAGGCTAGAGTTATGCAACCCATGAGACGTTGCGGGCGCGGAGGTTGCAGAGATGCAATCCTGTGTCACAGTGGGGATAGTTGGTGGAAGGCTAGAGTTATGCAACCCATGAGACGTTGCGGGCGCGGAGGTTGCAGAGATGCAATCCTGTGTCACAGTGGGGATAGTTGGTGGAAGGCTAGAGTTATGCAACCCATGAGACGTTGCGGGCGCGGAGGTTGCAGAGATGCAATCCTGTGTCACAGTGGGGATAGTTGGTGGAAGGCTAGAGTTATGCAACCCATGAGACGTTGCGGGCGCGGTGGTTGCAGAGATGCAATCCTGTGTCACAGTGGGGATAGTTGGTGGTAGGCTAGAGTTATGCACGCCATGAGACGTTGCGGACGCGGAGGTTGCAGAGATGCAATCCTGTGTCACAGTGGGGATAGTTGGTGGAAGGCTAGAGTTATGCACCACGCGAGACGTGCCGGCAGCGGTGTGACGGCACGAGGTAGGCAACCGGTGTGGCACGTTGGAACACAACCCCAGACCTGCTGGGAGATTTTGAGAATGCATTCTATGTATTGTACATATTAAAATACCTAAATAAAAGAAAAGATATACATATGTACTAACATCGGTTGTAAATTTTAATTATGACAATATCAAATGATATGTAAAAAGTAAAAGCCACAGTAAAATGTCTTGATTGAATAATTCGTACACCCTGTTGCGTATATTTGTTGCACATTCCATATCCTGTTACTCTGCGCTTCGATCTGCAGTTACCGAAAGACTCCCACATTGTAGAATAAGTTCTGATGATGACCCACAGTCCACAAAGTATTGAAACATATGTAACACAATATCCCCCATTGTCTGGTCTAATTCGCAAGCCAGAACATTAGTTTCAAAGTTACTAAGTGGGTCGTTCACCACTGCAGAAGTTTCTTCACTAATTAACTTCTTAACATTTTGTAAGGCTGTACTGCCCACGAGAGCCGATGCCAAGTGAGGGGGGGCCGGGGGGCAGCAGGGAGGTTGCTTGCCTGCCATACATCGGCTCGCTTCCCTCGGATCGGCTCATATTATACTTAATACTTAATTAAAATTGATACACACACATTAAGTGGGTATAAACTGAATCACTTCAAATTTCAGACTTGAACTACAGATTCTTGGAAGCTTGCCAATATGTACCATCAAAAGCTGCTAGTTTCCCAAAAGTTACTGGGTCGCACTTTAGCTCAGTCTCCGATTGATGTACTTACTAGCACCAGAATCTTTCCGTTTTGCCAAAATTGAATGAACGCTGCAGTTGTGTTAGCCTTACTTTACCACAGCCTGGTGGACTTAGAAGTAAAGTATTATTTGACTCTTTACAATTTGTAAAGAGTAAAATGGTAATAAATGGTAATAATAAATACCATTTTTAATGGTAATGATAAAAACTTAATCATTCGACTCTTTGGTATGGTACTCTATATGAGATCCCCAGAAAGAGGCAAACTAAAATTAAATCTAGTGTACAAACCATTTTTTTTTTAAATTGTAACACTAAATAAAGGAAAACCAGATGAATGATTAATTTACAAAGAAATAATGTCTTTATTAAAAACACGTAATTAAACAAATAAGACAGGAAGAAAGACAGAAGCAGAGTTTCCGCAATACGAACTCAGTACTGCAAGCTGCGTTTGGTCTGAATGTCATCGAGGATTTGCCGCAGTTCCTCGTCTTCGAATCGGCCCTCGAGGCTGCAGAAGGAGTGCACCATCAGTCACGTGCAAAGCAGATGAGGTTACTAACGCTAGCTCTCTTGTAGGTAACTTGCCATTATGTACATTTACCTATTTCCTGGAAACACCAGGATAGGCAAAAAATGGGGCCGACCATCCCCAGTTATCTTTGCCATCTTGTTTTCTAGCTTTGTTTATTATACTCAAAATTAGGGATTACTATGGAATTCTAAGATCAACACCACCTCTAAAATACTGCAATTTCCTCGAAACAAAATACAATGCACGAAAGGAAGTGATGCAGCTTTAAAAATAATAATGGCTCAGTTGTTCCAACCGTATCAACTCTTCCTATTGCTTCTTCTGACACTTTTTAACATGTCTGTATCTGGTTTATAACATTTATAACAGAAAACAATGCATTTGGCAGTGTCGATTGAGTTGAATATCCCATAAAAGCCTTGATGCCAAAAGCCAAATATAAGCATGATTACCTCGGCGTTAGTGCTTTCGCTTCCTCTGGCGTCTCGGGACAGAGATTGGCCAACGACGCCAACTCAAACTTGTGAAGCTTCTTCTGCATCAGGAGACTGGAAATAAAGTTAATGCCATCAGAACAAATGTGCACTTTACAATGGCAATGCAGACAGAACACGTCCCGCACCAAACAGAGTGGAACTGATCAAATAGACGTTGGGATGGGTGTCATTTGCATAGCATCACTCGTGTTTGGACAGAAGACTCTACGTTCTCAAATGACAGTTCTTTCGAGCCTTAACAGAACAGCGATATGTGGCAATATGCCGGGTATAATACGGAATGAGAAATGATTCGAAAAACGTACTTGCAAACAACATTCAATTCATAATCATCCCAGCATTTTTATTGAGTTGACTTTGACTTTGTAGTTGGCTGTGTTTATGCTTGGCCTGTTTCAGTGCCATGGATTTTCAGATTAATCACACTAAAGTTTGGCCCAATAATTTGTTACGTTTTAAAACGTCGGGAGTTTGGTGGCAAATTAAAAAAGTTTAAATCCATACAAAGTGCTTTACAAGATTTAAACTAGCACCTGAATATTCAGCACGTTTTGTAGGGGAAGGCCAACTGCTGGCGTAAGTTTCCAAGTGGCAAGTTCTGTTCGGGTGTGTGATTGTCGTCACTGAATTAGCCAAAAGTTTGCTTCTTTCTGTTGAACTGCTGGCAAAGTTAGCAAACTTTTTGGCAGGTATCAAGGATGTTACAAAATAAGAATAAAAGTTGTTAACAAGTTGATTTGAAAGTGACTAGGTAATTCATTTCACTAATCAAATCTGTACAGAATTCCACAAACAATATCAGCTCTATTAATATCAAATTCTTAAAAAAAACACAGGCATAATGAATATCAATTGAATGGATATAGAAGGGATATAAAGAATGGATACAGTAGACATGAGTCTAAGAAATTTAATAATGAAATAACAGGTTTGCCATAAATAGATGATTAGTAGAGTTGCATTTAATTAGAGGCCAGGCCGTTTTTTTAGAGGAAAGTGGAAGTAGTCGCCCGACTCTGGCCAGATGGCTGTGACCCGTAACAGAAAAGTTCCACGGCCGCTCTTGGCGACGTGGGAACCTTAAATTGAGCGCAAAAGAACACTAACTGATTGTTGATGATGATTACCATTGTTTTTAAAAATGTTTCAATGGTTTTTGATCATAGAAACATGTTTTTGAGGCATTTCAAATACCACATAACATTATTTACAACATCAACGGCCATGACGGGCAAGCTGCATGCAAGTTGCAGTTTTATTAAAGGTTCGTCCCGCCTACTCCAGGGGGCCCTAACTAAACAAAACGTAGTTCTTTAGTGTGGTCTGAATTTTAAATAAAATTATAATGGGGTCCCATTACTATAATCTACTCTGCCCCATCCCCCCCCCCCCCCCCCTCCCTCCCAAACCACCAAAAATGCTTAAACATGTATCCCAATTCCGAATTCTGCAAAGTATGAAGAAGAGCAAGTTTTAAAAAACTTTTTCAACAATAAATGGTTTGCAATAATTTGCTAGGCCACTGATAGTTGCTGCCCCAACAAACTTTTTATTGTGATCTTGCTTGAACAATGCAATAACAGTTTACCTTCACAGCCACTTGAACCTAAAATTGACAAACTGGTGAAGCCACAGACTATGGCCCAAGACTGCTAAAATTGGCAATGGGAAAGAGAAGCGAATGACGTGTACGTACTTGCGTACGGCAGTGATGGTCTCCTTGTTTTTGAACTTTCGGAAGCGGTTGGTGTATGTGAGTGTCTTCATGAAGACTTCGGAGAACTCCTGCTCCTCCTCGGCCGACTCGTTCTGCGCCTTGCGGTGCTCCAGCAGCATGTGCACCTCGGAGATGAGCAGCGTCTCGGCGCTCTCAAACTCTGCGCACGGGCAAACCGGTGCATTGCAATCAAACCAACCAGTTGCCTGCACTCCGCCAATCAAGAGGTAGAACTTTTATCATTTTCAAGATATTCATTCAGGATATGTCCAATAGTGCTCTTTCTACACAAAACCAAACATGACCTCTGGGATAAGTTTTTAAAAAACAACACAGGTCCTATCTACACTTGTAGTATTCATTTTTCCTAACATTTTAATGTTGGATATTCAATTATGCACTGAACTAATTGAAAAAAAGTAAATTAGACAATTTTTCCTCTAGACCCCACATTTATAAAAAGAAAAAGAATGGAGTGAATAAGTAGTAAAATCACATAATATACAAAATGGTGCAAACTTGTATAGTGACACCAAGGCGTTTTAATGTCTAATGATTTTGGTGTAAACTACGTGTACCTGTACCAACCTGTTTGTAAAATGAAAAGAGAATGAAGATATTAAAATCATTTTGTCATGTCCCCTTGGTTTTGTGTGTTCATTGGAAAGTCCATCTGCATTCTAAAGGTTCTATGAATTTGTTCAAGACTTGCATCTCTCTAAGCTTAAGCACTGGTTTTCAAAACAACTAGACATTACACATGAGGTATTGTATGTAATTGAAATCTCACTAGTTACCCAACTTTTTGTAGCCCACTTCACTCAGCACTCCAAGCACAGTTTGAAAAGTGGCTTTTAAAATGTATTATCTTCACATGACCTAGACAGCAAAAGTAATTCCTAAAGTATTGAGTTTGGGGATAACTCAAAGTACACAAGGAACATCAAACATCAAACAACAATTTCATCAATGTGTTCATTTTGAAATAAATTTACTGTGCTATCACTGGCACTGGCTAAATACAAACAAAATAACAAGATCATAGCTCCTCTGAACAAAAGCAATATTCCCGTCACGTCACGCCTCCTCCGCAGGGTTCCCCCCTTCCAGCTCCCACTTCTCCAAAGGTTTCTTGAAGTACCCTTCGGTCACCAGGAAGTCATACAACTTCCTAGTCTTGTTCACATCGATTTTGATTAACACTCTCGCCTGCGCCAATCTGAGCGTGCCGTCCCCGCGCTGCGCCTCGTTCACCAGCAGCCGCTTGAACTCTAAATAGGACTCGGGCACTATTCGTGCAGTCGCGCAAATGTCCTGCTCGCTCTGCGTCAGCTTCTCGTAACCCGGCAGCCCCGCGACGACAAGCGGCGGGGCAGCCCTGCGGTGCTTCCCAACGACAGTACCGGCCGGGCGAGTGCCACCCAAGGGCAGCGCGAGGTACGTCTGTCGGTTGCGGTGCAGCTCGAACCGCTGGCGATCCATCGCGCGGAACACGCGGCACATTGGCAGCCGCGAAACGCCTTGTGCCTTGGACGCTCGCAGTTGCCCGACCCGTGTCGTCACGGTCCCCGCGAGGTGCAGCCGCTCGAACAACTCGTCCATCTCGCGCCCGCCCAGCACTTGCATCAGCCAGAGAAGGCGCTCGACCACCGGCCGCGTCAGCGTGTTCGCGAAGCGGTTCAGCCAAGAGTAGGTCTTGCGCAGGACAATGAGGCCGTGAGCGCGCACGACGTCGTGTCGACGGTGCCGCTCGCGCAGGCGGTCGTTGTAAGAAAAGCCGATGGCGGCCTCAATCGTGCGCATCGCGTTGTAGTCGGGGTCATCGCGAGAAGTCTCGTCCAGCATCACAGGGGTCAGCGCTGTCTCGGCGATGTCGTCGTACTGAGCCTCGAAATCTCCACGTGCTGCGTTGTAGCCGCTCATCATTCGGCCGTAAACGGAATCGGTGGCGTAACGCGGGGGCTCGGAGATGCCCGAAGTGCGGAATTGGTACGTCGGGTGTTCGGTGTACGAGAGGAGGCTCTCTCGGAAGCGGGGCAAGTCGGGGCACTGACGGTCTTCGATGTAGTAGCGGTCGTAGTGGCGTTGGCACTCTGTCGCAGAGTGGGACATGATTCGCTTGGAGATTGACTCCCAATTGCCGTAGCCGTGGTAGAGGATGGCGTCGAGGAGCCGCATTTCGTCGCGGGCCGACCACGCTGGGCTGAAGAGGGGCATATCTGTGGTGCGAACCGAGTATGGGTGGTCATTTCTGTGCATGGAATCTTGAGAGCCGGCCGCAAAACACGGAGGACAGATTACGATGTTGGAGCACACGACGCATTCGATGTACGTTTCTTCCAGAGCGATGCAGCAGAAATAGCACTCTTCATACAGATTCGCCTCGTCTTGCATCTCGTTGTAGATGTACCAGTCTGCGAACAGACAGTTCTTGTTTTTGTGTCCAGTTGTTGCAAGCTGTGCAACAGCTTGCAACAGTCAGCAAGGCATGTTTTCACAACTTTATCCACGAGTAAGCCTCACATTAAATCCACAATGGTAGATTGCCTCCGCGCATAGCGATAAATAGCTTAACTTAAAACATCCCCATATTCAATGAAAATACGACTTTACCGCCGTACCATTCTAGCATTATTCTAGCAGTGCGTTTGGCCTAAACCTTCATGACGAGACGCCACCAGACACTTATTGATTTTACAGAGGACTCTTACCTTTCGGGAACTGCAACACAGCTGAGTCTTCGTCTGGGACGTCATTTGCTGGGTTTGAAGCCATTTTTTAAGGTAACTTGAGGAGAAATAGATGGAAATCCGCTAAATTGGGGTCACACACCGGCGTCAATCACTCCCAAACGCCATGTCTCGACTCAAATGTACGTAGCGAGCGCCCGTGGCCGTGGCGTACTGCGTACAAATCTCGAACTAGATCGACTCTCCAACTTTTACCGACTGGCGACTACTAGCGCCGAGCTAGATTGGCCGCTGTTTCAAACTTCACCGCGAAAATGTGTCATTCCGTCCTTCTCGGGAACGATGGACACCAAAACCTATACCGAGTACCGACGTTATAAAAAATATCAATGGTTGGATAATGCGATTACAGGTGCTGGAGTAAATATGATGCTGGAATTCGAAATGCCGATATGATATACCCGATACCGTATCACGCTCACTATAGTATCCTAAAAATTTCCATAGCAACGAAAGTAGGACTCGATCTCCAAATCTTCATTTTGGGAACTCGATGCCCTCCTTCCGTCTCAGATTGAAATGCAGATTGCAGATTGCACACGACAACGACGACGACGCATCGCGGGCTCTTGAACTACAAACGAATCATGCCATCGGCGAAAGATCAACGTGCCACTTTTTGCCCCATGCGAATAGCGTCGGGTGTGGTTGCTGTTTAAGTCCGAACAATGGGGACAAAAAAGATAACTCGCGGCCCAGCGACATGGATTCTCTTGGGTGACATCGCAAAAAACACATATAGCGACTACCCACTGCCCACTGGGCAGCGACGACAATGGATGTAACAAAACATTGACAGTCCAACATTTAGTTGTTCGAGTTTATTGACTGCATCGATCGCTAGAGAGAGAGTAGAAACGATCCCTGATTCATTCGACCAATCGAATCAGACTACAATAGGCCGACAACAATGGACCGACGCTCGCGATGATGATCTGCAGATGTGCACCATTGGGGTCGATCAAGCCAATCGATCGCCAATTAGCGAGCCAATTGATTGCGATTAAACAGACAATTGTGCAGTCGAGCGAAAGGATTGCGCGGTCGTATCTCCGCTCCGATCGCTTCGTCGTGAGTGAGTCCACCGTTCGAAACCAGGTTAGGGTCTCGTCGCTTCCTGGTGCATCTGCAGTACTAGCTAGTACATGCACAGATCGATCTGGGCCGAGATGAAATGCATTTCGTGCGGCGCTAACGATTTACAACGACAAAAAACTAACTGATTGACAACCAACCGGATTGTAACATGCTAATGGTACTACAGCTTTAAATGTGAATTGCCTTTGGCACCGGGCATGCAGTCACTAACGAAGAATTGTGACAATCTTATCTTGGCGTTCTGAAATGCGATACACATATTCTGCGATCTGCATTCTCGTCTTGTCTTGTAATGGATCTTAAAGTGTTGGATGACCTCAGGAGGCGACGGAGGTCGGCCTCCGCTGGTTTATGGCCACGTAACTTTGCAGAATTTATGAGAGAGTATAGGTAGGTATATAATATGCCACAGCACAGCAATGACCTCTCAGCTGAGCACAATAATAATAATATGAAGATGCACGTGTCTGTTATATAATCTGTTTACATGCACGGAGTCTGGTCAAGGCTTGCGAATTCAATTGTGCGGGGTCTGACAACAACATCGTGCGGATGTGCGGGTATATAATATTATTTCAGTCATTCGTGACTTTTTCGTTCGAATCATTGTCATTTTCCAAGCCTCCACGGTGGACAGAATACAGTGTGTTTTTCTGCAGCATCCTAATTTTAATTCGAATTATTATGACCACTTTAAGTGCACTGCGAAACGGAAGTTGACTAATTTCGGAAGTGTCTTCTCGATTTGAAAAACAGTTTTAATTTGCTCTGTCCCTCTCGCGTTTCTAATTTGTCCAGTGTCCGCAAAGTAGGTACAATGCAAGGATGTGCAGCATAAGTTTACTATACTAGGGCTTCGCGAACGCAATTTGTGTTGCGTTGAAGATGAGCGTAGCAGTTTGTATTGAGCGCATAAAAACATTGAGGCACAAAGCCTATGAAAATCATGGCGCAGCAAGCCAGACCATTGCTTTCTCAAAAATTCTGATCACTTGAAAATGTAAACGATTCTGACCTTTCTTTGTTTCTGTCCGAGCTGTCGGGAAGCGGAAATATGCTCATTTTGAGATCATTGAGCAATGTGCATGTAAATTTATAGATGTTACTCATGCCCAAAGGGTTTTTATTAAGTTGGGGATATATTTCTGTCGCGGACTTCCTTTCAAAAACTTGCATTCACGAAATTGACAAAATTTCTAATATCTGTCAAATCTTGAAGTCAACTTCTAGTCAAAATATCTGGTGAAATGTTTCGATTTGGTTTCGATGGTTTCTAAAGACAACAATGGAACTTGGGGAAATTTGCAAACAATACGCACTTTTAAATAAATTTCCGTACTTTTCCAAACATTCTCAATTGCCGAATATTGCTCTTTTTTCTGATTTAAAAGAGTATGGAGGGTATGGAGGGTTTTCTTGAAAAACGCAGGGGGTCTAAGTTGAGAAAAAAAGTAGACACCCTGAATATTTAATCGCAATCGACGCAGGCGTTTGGCCTGTAGAGCGCGCGCAAACACACATACAAAAAAAAAACACTCACAAGTGTTTTTTTTAGCAGTAGTGAAATTGATGATTTCGCTTCGCTCGCTTCGCTCGCTACGCTCATCAATTATACGCTTTGAAGTAGAATCGTCGTTGTTTGTAGTATTTTTATACATAAACTTGCATTCATGCCGTCCGAAATGCAGACGTAACTAGGGCGAACGCAATTTGTGTTGCGTTGAAGATGAGCGTAGCGATTTGTAGAGCAGATTAAAAGATGAATGTAGAAGGATGGTAGAAGACCTACCTTCTACGAAAACCACGGAGCACCATGCCGAAATCGAAATTGGGAAAATTTGAAAAAAATACGCACTTAAAAAAAATTTCCGTACTTTTCCAAACTTGCCCAATTGTCAAATATGGCTCTTTTTTCTACTTTGAAAGTGAAGGGTATGGAGGATTTTCTTGAAAAACGCAGGGGGTCTAAGTTGAGAACAAAAGTAGACACCCTGAAAATTCCATCCCAATCGAGGCAGGCGTTTGGCCTGTAGAGCGCGCGCAAACACACATACAAAAAAAAAATCAAAACAAACACACACCAAGTGTTTTTTTTAGCAGTAGTAAAATTGATTCGCTTCGCTCGCTTCGCTCGCTACGCTCATCAATTAATTGTGCTTCTTGTGTATTTTGTATTTTACTAGGGCGAACGCAATTTGTGTTGCGTTGAAGATGAGCGTAGCGGTTTGTATATAGCGCAAAAAAGATTAAGGCAAAAAGCTTATGCAAATCATGGAGCAGCAAGCCGGACCAATGCTTTCTCAAAACTTCTGATCACTTGAAAATGTAAACGATTCTGACCTTTCTTTATTTCTGTCTGAGCTGTCGGGTAGCGGAAATATGCTCATTTTGAGATCATTGAGCATTGTGCATGTTAATACATAGATGTATTATATGCCCAAGGGTTTTTATTGGGTTTTCCTGGGTTGGTTTTTATTGGGAAAAATCTGGTGTGATGTTTCGATTTGGTTTCGATGGTTTCTATAGGCAAATCGAAATTGGGAACATTTGAAGAAAAAAAACGTACTTTTAAATAAATTTCCGTACTTTTCCAAACATGCCCAATTGTCGAATTTTGCTATTTTTTCTGCTTTGAAAGTGAAGGGTGTGGAGGATTTTCTTGAAAAAGGCAGGGGGTCTAAGTTGAGAACAAAAGTAGACACACTGAAAATTTAATCCCACTCGAAGCAGGCGTTTGGCCTGTAGAGCGCGCGCAAACACACATACCAAAAAAAACAAACAAACAAACAAACAAACAAACAAACAAACAAACACACACAAAGTGTTTTTTTTAGCAGTAGTGAAATTGATGATTTCGCTTCGCTCGCTTCGCTCGCTACGCTCATCAACAACTACAACTAATCAATTACAATTTTCAATTATCACTAGGGCGAACGCAATTTGTGTTGCATTGAAGATGAGCGTAGCGATTTGTATTTAGCGCATAAAAAGATTGAGGCAAAAAGCCTAAATCATGGAGCAGCAAGCCGGACCATTGCTTGTTAGAAAATTCTGATCACTTGAAATTGTAAACGATTCTGGCCTTTCTTTGTTTCTGTCCGAGATGTAGAGTAGTGGAAATATGCTCATTTCGAGGTCATAAAGCAATGTGCATGTTAATACATAGATGTAACTCATGCCCAAGGGTTTTTATTGGGTTTTATTGGGTTGGTTTTTATTGGAAAAAATCTGGTGTGATGTTTCGATTTGGTGTCGATGGTTTCTAAAGGCAAATCGAAATTGGGAACATTTGAAAAAAATACGCACTTTTAAATAAATTTCCGTACTTTTCCAAACATGCCCAATTGTCGAATTTTGCTCTTTTTTCTGCTTTGAAAGTGAAGGGTGTGGAGGATTTTCTTGAAAAACGCAGGGGGTCTAAGTTGAGAACAAAAGTAGACACCCTGAAAATTTCATCCCACTCGAAGCAGGCGTTTGGCCTGTAGAGCTCGCTCAAACACACATACAAAAAAACAAACAAACAAACAAACACACACCAAGTGTTTTTTTTAGCAGTAGTGAAATTCATGATTTCGCTTCGCTCGCTTCGCTCGCTACGCTCATCAATTAAAATTCTCTGTTTGTGGTCTCAAGGCATGATAATGTGCTATACGGTACCTTACCTACATTTCAAACTTAAAGCTAGAAGTATATAGAAAGGCCATAAAATGCGTTGATTCCATCTCGTTCTGCAAGCAAATCTGAGTAGGTGCTACAGCCTCCCGACCGGACGTCCCTCCGACGTCACGACGTCGACGCCGTTGCCCAGAGACTTCCGATGCCAACGTCGAGGGTTGCTCATTCCGCTATGTCGACAACAGAGTCAGTCCGAGCGCCGATAACCTGGACTAATCACTCACTGGTGCATTCAGCAATGTGAAAGTATCCATGCCGAAATTGCAAGTTTTTATTTTTATTATAATTCTATGCCTTATACTCAATAAATAGTCCATGTATAACGAATTCTTAACTCGAAGCTGCAGCCATGAATAATAAGGCACTGAAATGCTTCAACCTCTCAATCAGGGAAACCAGCTCGATGTTGCCACCCCTTCACGCTGTGGCGCAGTGATCCAAGCCACACTCACCGATACCCAATCAAGCTATGCATGCAAATGACACGTAGGTATTCGATGTAACTCAGGTCGCCGACAGCTCATTGTGCCCGTATCTCACGAATCCTCATGAATCAACACTGTTACCTTCAACGACGCCGACGCCGACGCCGACGATGATTAGGAAGCCGTGATGGTTTCCCCGAGGCAGCACGATCTCGACGGCGACGGTCAGGTGAACGATCGGTCGGCAATGCAAATGACACAACGCCAACGTTCGACGATGTCGATGATGACATAATAATGTTGCCATTGTTGTCGCACTCGGATTGTTTTGCACTTGAAGTGTACGTACGGTGAAAGTACACGAGCCGAGGCGACTAGCGGGTCATGTAGGTACTTGCGAAATGTGTGCAGCGAATTGAATTGAACTGAAGTACTTGTTGTGGGCGATTAGCAAGGTACCAATTACTAAATAATCGAACTGTTCGACGTGTTGGAAACTCTGGCTCAGGTGAAATGGCTCTGAGTTAAGCAACGTTACTCTAGGTCAGCTTTTGAATGGGTGTCCATTGCTGCGTTATAAAATCATGTGCAATCATCATTTCTATTTGGTTTGAGAGTTGAAGCTAATAAATACATACATCTATCTATGTGGAAAAAGTAACACTAAAGAAGGTAGATTCGTAAGTGATAGAATGATAGTAATTTTCTCACAGCTTGTTTTAACCTAAACCTTACTCGAGTGGATTCGCGGAGGAGGATGTTGAAGTTGTACGTCCATGCGTCCTTCCGAAGAAACGAGTTAACCCGGTGGTCCTCTTGATGCACTTTGCGAGTAATATTGTTCATGCACCGGGTTTCCCTGTTCCTTTGTTACAGCAAGTAGCAATTCACTCACATTATGCCGCAGGAACTTGTGAATCTTTGTTCTGATGCCCATATGGGAATTGATGAATAATAACAAAGGTCATCGCGCAGCCGAGTACGTGGGTTTGGTTCCCCATCATCGACACTGCAATTGTTATTTTCGAGACAAGACTGGTTATCGGAATATGTAGATGAGACTCGAATTAGTAAAGAGGGAAATCGAGCTCCAGACAGAGATAGCGCCTATCAACTTCGACCGGGCAGCCACCTCCTTGGCTTTTGCCATGCGTGGAGTCTAACTATCTAGACGATGTCCCCGAACAAAGACAGTTGTCCGAATTATAATTGCCATGCTCCGAGTCCGATTTAATGGCGTTGTTTGATACCGACGCAGTGGGTTGTTTGGTGCCTGTGAGCTCAGCCCATGACACATGCTTGTATATACCTCAAACGGCAGAAAGTGTAGTCGACTATGGAGTTCATTTACTGTATCAAGCCTGCATTTATTTCTTGTCATGACTGCAATACAATGAAATGTAATCAACGGTATCATAATAACATGCCTGTCAACTTAATCATCGCTTCAATTGAAAATAAAAGTACCAAACGGTTGAACGTGTTGAAAACAACGGCTTTCGCGAGATGACCGAGGTCCAAGTTAAGCAACACGTGTGCTGCGTCAAGTACTGAATAGGTAACCATTAAGCACATGACCAGTTCTGATTGAGATACTGGCTGGAGGGATGATCGGTGACTGCAAAATGGTACCTTGCGAATCGACATCTCGACAATATTACTGGAGGTCCTTAGTCCTTAAAAAATGTTAGGTCGGTGGTCTCAATTGTTGATCCTCGACAAGAGAATATGGAATATGTTTCGGAAGTGGCACCTGGTTTCCCCTCCTCCCATCTAAGCGATCGTCCTCATCATAATCAAACCGCCAACAGTTCTCATCCATACCTCTGGACACTCAAGTTACACCGGTGAGCTCAAATGAATTAGAGCAGATACCCAACACGTGGCCCACGGCTACATGTTTTCCAGTTACGAACTCTACGCGAGATGCCGTGCTCGGGCCGATGCCCGTGGTGTGGCGTGGGGATGGAAGGAAGTCGGAAGAGGTTTTGGGCTGACACGCCGCGGACCTGTTTGGCCGGTTTGCGTCCGCGCGACCGGTCCGGGTTCGGTTCCCGATACAGATAGGAGTCTGCTCCGTGATCCACTGACACTGATTTGAATACGACGTCGCCGTTGCCGTTGCCGTTGTTGTTGTTTTCGTCGCTCTTCGTCGCTCTTCTCTCCTACGATAGACGCGATCCACTGGGAGGCTGCTCTGGCTTTAGCAGCCCTACGCACCCCTATACGCATTGCCGGGAAATTTTTGATTAGAGACTATGGTCTGCCCAGTGCAACCCAAGTGATAAACGGTATTTATGAAAACTCGTTTATATATAGAGAGAGACAGACTACACATTAGATATTTTGCTTCCCTCCCCCCACCCCTCATCAAAGGAAAAAACTCGATCGTATTTTGTAAATCTTCGATTCGTGATTAATTTCCAAGTATTATAGGCAAGATAGTTTATAAAATAAAATACTGTTGGAACTGACCGAATTCGGCACGGATATGTACTAAAAATAAATGTTCAACTGCAGAATAACTGGTTGGTATGTGAGATGTTGTGGTCATAAAACAGCAGAAAAACAGCGAACGAAACGAGGCGACGTCGATCAGGCGCGTGGTGGTGTGACACGTGACACGCGAGGGCAGTGTACGCAGAGTCGATGGAGACCGAGCTCCGAATGCAGTGAAATGGACACGCGTTTCCCGGAAGGCGTTTCCTCGGCCGGAAACATGGCGGGCGTGAAAATTGGACTCATCACAGTCACAGCCTTGTGATGTCATTGTGGTGCGGGGTGAGACAGAATGATAGGCAAACGGTCAGAACCAAATCGGTGGCCTTATTCCACTTGGATTGCAATCAGTCGATAGACGCCCTCTAAATGGTGTTTTTCCATTGGCCATCATCGCAAATTTGTGGCCAGAATCTCCGCCCCCCCCCCCCCCTCTCTCCATCTCAATACTAATTTGTGCGTAAAATTATTTTACTTCTCATACTTGCCTTCGTTGGCATGTTTGTGTGTTTGTTTGTACGCAACCACTGAAGTATTGTCATGGAAGATGCATTATATTTACGTCGATAAAGGTAATGGCATGTTTGCCATAAATAAAGACAATGCAGTACTACCTGGGTAGCGATCATATTACTACTTTTCATTCGATTTGGCTCGAAATCATTCGATTTTAAATCACTGCCCATGTTAAACCAATTGAAAACGAATCGTTTTGAAATCATAAAGTTACATGATAGCCCCCCTGATCACCCTGTCAGAGAGCTGATATATGGGATATCGCATCATGAAATTTTAAAAATGAAATAAAATATCTTTAGAGCTCCTACAATACATGTTATCTCACTGGTGGACAGCGCATTTGGATTTGTTTTAAAATGGGATTTAACATTGAGGTTGTCCACTAATGAGTTTAAAGAAGGCTGCTGTTGCTGGTGCTATATAGATTTGCGAAAATGACTTGGCCAAAGTCACTCAACCAATAACAAACACATTTTCGGCTGCTACCTGTTGAAAGGTGTGTGAAATCGAATAAAGCAACGACATTACTCTGTACTGATTACGTTAATACCACACCACACGGATTTCGGTTCCAACCGTACCTGCCTCCACTTGACTCCAGCAGTTGCTGCCGTCGCGCGAAGAAGATTGTTGACCAGGGACACACAAAGAAGAAGACTGCGGATTCACAGCCCACAAGACCGCCTCGAACCAAGGTCGGAGTCTGCTCTCCACTCGAGGCAGAAAGACATGTAATGGAATTAAACAGCACAAAAAATAATCAAACATGACGATTACGTATGACCACGTAATGAAATCATGAAGCGTGCATAATGGCGGTGGGGTACAATGGCCATTGTGGCAGCCTCGCCGAAGAGGATGTGTCTGTCGCTCCTGTGGGGAACACGTGACTTGACTACAGCCCGTTGATCCTGGCGTCACGACGGGTCCGGGTTCGAGCCGAGTTTGGGACACAGATTTGGGGCAGAGACATGATCTGTGTTGTGCCGTAGACCACGTGACTTTGAAGACGGTGTGTAGTGGGTGTAAGTTAGGGGTGAAGGGGCGATCTGTCACGAAATGTGCAAATTCAAATTCTCGCCGCGAGAGTCTGCTCCCCCCCCCCCCCCCCCCCCCCCCCGCCTCCCTCCTCCCACAAAGTACCTACCTTAGTTGTATGCATTATGCGTAGTTATAGCTGCGTAGCAGATGCCTTAGCTCCTCCTGGTTCAATTTTGAGACGTAGGTATGAAATTGACCAATATTTTCTTCCCGTTTCTTTTTTTTAGCGTGCTAATTTTAATTGCAGTTTTGATCGGTAAATCCAATTGTACAGCTCTCGGGAACAATAGCCACCCCCTTTGGCCTTGGATGACTTGCGGAGATTTTAAGTACTTGGCTATTTAATTAAGTTGCATTTATTTAAAGTCTTGATCTATTTTGGAAAATTTCGATGCTATGGACTGGCATAAAAACTTATAAACAAAACTATATTGGCTACACACACACACACACACACACACACACATGTGTCACATATTTAGTCTTAACTGTGACTATAAACTATAACCTTTACTATTATGATCGATATTGGCCAATTGAAATTGAAGTTATAGTGTGAAAAGAAAGATGTTTGGAGACGAGGAATGGCCTGAGTCTCTCTGGCATTGATTTTTTCCTAACTATTTGGTTTTTACCAGTTTGTTGTCAACAAAATGTAAGTAGCAAACTAGAGCCAGTAAGTTAGGAAAAGTGATTAAAATAAAAATACCCTCAACACTCAGCAATATTTTATTTTATTGTCTTTATTGTATTGTCATGTAATGCCATTCTTTAAGCCACAATTGAAGATGGTAATGTTGAAATCGGCGTTTCGTTACCAAATTGTCCGATGACTACAAACACACATTTATTTTTACGAGGACCAAAGAGGACCCGATGGACATTTAAATTTTAAATTGAGACACCACCAACGAAAAGAAACTGACGGCGCGATGGTAGTTTTTTAGGCAGGGGGCTGATAGCACCCCATTGTTCCCGGAAGGCCTGGAAGACCCGAAATGCCCAAAAAGCACAAGAGGCCTGGAAATGCTCGATAGGCCCGAAAGGCCCAAAAGGCACAAAAGGCCTGGAAAGGCTCGAAAGGCCCGAGAGACCTGAAAGATCCGAAAGGCCCAGAAGGCCCGGAAAGGCCTGATCGGGGCAAGCCACCCGCGACGGCGACCACGTCCCGGGATTGGTCCACGCAGAGCGAGAGGTGACAGTGGTGGCTCTTAGCGGCCCGCTATATGTACGCGGAGTGTCGACTGCCAGCCAGTCTCAAGCCACCGGACGGCGATACAACACCAACACACCTCACTCAGACCACAGCGTTTGCACAACAGCGCGCGACGCCGCACTGACAGCGCCGGTGCACGACAGTTACACCGCGACAAAAGTGTACTTTATTTGAATATTTGAAAGTTATATACGTTTTTTTAAAACATTAATCAGATTTCGTCTTTGCGCGAATTATTTCGCGAAGAAACTGCTGAAAAATTGACGACATGAAGCAGACCGTGATCAAGTAAGAAGTTTTTTTTTATTTCCAACAGTGTCTTAACGTTGAAACTCGCTCAGCCGCAATGTTTCCTATCATCATCATCATCATCATCATATTCCCCCAAGGTCATGTTTCCGTGCACTTCCCATTTTCCTAACTCACTGCAGCGGAAACTAAAACTTGCATAACATAATCTCACCCCGATGCACAGAATGCACATGGTATGTATGCACAAGTTGTTCCGAGTCCAATTTCCCTGGCGTCAGTGAAAACATAGCAAATCCACAACGTTGCATTAGTCCTGTGTACGTGTATGTTAATTACTGTAATTAGGGTTGCTGTGGCTTACTAGACAAAGCACCCTCTGCTCCCAGTTGACATATTCATCACGCGTGCCTCTGGGGAGCGCACCCCGTGGGGCACTGAGTTATGCTCGGGTACTTGCGTTCATGACGGATGCACTTGATTGCACTGCAGTGCAACGTGCAGCTTGAGGTGTATGCGACGCACTCGCACCAAGATTATTGCACTTTATGGCGTTTTCAGCGCCAAGGTGGGAACTCCCACCCCACCCAATGCAGCATGTGTTTCAAAGTGAAGAGTCCAACAACCTTGGAATTCGCTGAGTGGTGTTTTTCTTGTAAACGCGATTTCTAAAGCACTTTTCTATGTAATTTGTTCGTAAAACAGTAAATATAGTATACCTGTAGTTGGTTAAATTTTACTTATGTTTTGCGATTGCAAGTTGCAACATAAATCAATAAAAGGAAAGTGTCGTGGACATTTTTTCCTATTGCGCGCTGATGAGACTCATTTGCCATTTCCTAGTTAAATAATCAACCATATCGCGCGAAAATGTATTTTTATAAAATCCAACATTTTTAGCATGACAACATCAAATTTTTTAAGTGGGTATGGTCAACAGTTTGAAAAGATCACAAGCATATTTCAAATATTTTAGTGTCAGTGCATGCCGCCACATTTGCAGATCAGTTTTGACCCTCCGTGCCCAGCGCACGTCCAAATCGAACGTCGTGGCCGTCTAATCTGTAAAGATCTTCACCCTTAAAGCAGTATGAAAAGGAGAACCCATTCCCCATTTCTAGGAGAGGTCATTCGCATCCGCCTCTTGGGGTGACAGCTCTGAGTGCTAACGGTCAGTTTATCATCGTGTTTTGAATAGTGACTCTTGACAGCCATATAATTATTGTAGCGGTAAGAAACCGACCTCTTGTCGAAAAGTACTCGCTATAAATTAATGGATAATTGGGCACGGTGGGAAGAAAGATGGGTTTACTCGAATGCGTCGTCCATATTTATGTGCACAATGGACACTGTGGGTGGACGCATGACTATAGCTCAGAGCAACACATGGGCCCTGTTGACAAACCACTAACAATAATATTATTACTAAAAATTAGTTAAAATTATAATAAAACATTTATTGTGCTCTAGGTCAGTCTAGGTCACCTCAAGGTATTATTTCTTACCTTCTGTGTTTTATCTGCACGCCAAGCATTCAATAATGCAGTTTTATCGCTATCATGCGGTGTACGTGCTAGCTTATGATTATTTTTATTACAACATTTTATTATTGCTTTCGTTTCCCAATCAAATCTCGTTATGCTCATCACTGTTACAATTAGTAATTCCAATTCCTTGCGAATTTCGCCACAAATTAAACAATTTCCACGCGGCCTATTGCTTCTGCAAGAAGTTGTCTTACGCCTATAGGATAGGTATATAGATATGAAGAGGTGACGGTCCCTGCCAAACGTATTGCTCGCCAATAGCCATGTTCCTTTCAGTATCAGTGTCATCCTCTTTGGCACTGACCTCGCATGGGAAGCTTCTCATATGACCCTGAAGTGAAATGCCTTCAGCAGCCGCTACTGAACGACCATGTCTGCCGTTGCCGTGATCAGGGAACGAATCCGGACCATACAATACTAACCGAACACACTGCAATTAGAAATAATTCTCCCGTCTTTTGTCGAACGTTTATTGACCACTTTTAGGAACAGGGAGGCGATAATGGCCAAGGAAGGGTTGGGATTAGTCCAAGGTATTAAATAGCAAAAATAGGGATATATTTAGGTAATATACTCGAGTTACTTTCCATGTTCACGCGAAAGGCAATTGTTAGGACTTGGGGCCGAAAGGACTGGGGTTGACGGCACGGGTTACTTGGAAGACGCGCTGCAATACGTGACACACAAAGGCGTCGGCGTCGGCGTCGGCGTGGGCGTCGGCGTCGGCGCCGAAGAAAAGCGTCATCTGGCGCGTCGTGGAATCGTTTTCATGTACCTTTTCCAGTAGCGTCGCCTTTGAGACTGGTGTCGGTAGACACTCGGTTATACGGACTGTTGTTAGGGGTGGTTTGAGGGAGATCTCGCACGGATTCCGGCTAAAATCAATTAGTCGATCTCGATGGGAAATTTCTTGGAAAAAGCAATGCTCCGCCTATGTTAAGCATTGAATGGGGTTTCTTTGGGCAGAACTGTTGAACACCTAATTTAATTTTGCTATTAAATTTCTCAGCTTCATTATTATTCATATTTCCTTGCGAGCCCTCCCCCACACCACTCCCATTCACTAGAGCTTCAATGCTGCATTTCAGTGAGCTTTGAAGCCAGACAGTGGTTTGAGTCCCGAGTGTCCGACCAAACCCAAGGATAAGTACTAGTTTAGAAAAGAATCCCAAAGCCCTTCGATGTTCCCCGGCAGCGTACGCACTCCGGGCACGGCTTTCGGCGTTCTTGCATCGTGCGAAACGTTAGTCGGCTGACAAAGAGGCGTCTCCGTCGTTCTCTGGTCGCTGGCCGACAGCAGCCGCGGAGGATGGGGGATTAGCATTTAGAGTGCACCGCGTGGCCTGCCTGTGTTTAGAGTCAAGAAGCCGACCAACAGCGCAAGCGTTCGACGACCTTTCTGGGGGTCAGCTTTCGAAAAGTTTACTGTTAGTCTTGAATTAGCATACCTTTACCCGGCGCGTAGATCTAAGCAGACATCTTTGGTGTGTGTGGCACGGTACGCACGGGACGACGAGGCAAAGGCCACCTCCGGAGCCCCTTTTTGCGTCGTGGCCCAAAGCGACGCCATGGTTGCGAAAGACCCCCGCTGCGTGCAGTGCGACATGGAACAGGAAGAGCAGGTGGACTGACACGAGTTCCATCGTGTTTGTCTAATGGTTCACAAAGAGCCATCATTTATTTGAAGGTTATTTCATTTTAGTGTCTTCATCTTGCCAAAAAGGCTATAACGTAGATTGAAACTTTATTTTATTGTTAACTTTATTGTTTATTTCAAGCTAGTGCTAATGTAAGAAGTGAGAAGACCGAGGCTCAAAATGAAGAATGTTAATTCGTTTGGTGCTCGTCTCACTCTCCGCAAGTTCGAAAAGGTCAGTTTCCGAAACTGTTTAATTTAATTTACTTTCATACAATTTTTTGAAATTATTTGGCTAACCAGGGTGGGTAATGGACCATTCGGTTTCATCCCTACTCTCTAATAGAATACATACCACTAGTAGAGGCGTCAAAGAAACGGTAAGTTAAGATTGAAATGTGAGTCAGATCTTGGCCCTACTTTGGCGCACGTTAAGCATCAGAGAGAGGACCAAAACAGAGCTCGTGACTCGCGTATTGGACACGAGCAAAGTGTCTCTAAAAGGTCTGACAGGTCTTGTGAGAGTATGACGGATTTCTATAACTAAATCAGTCAGTGTCGTTTCCGGACTCCCACGACAAAGATGACCAGAAGACGTCGGCGATGTCGTCTTCTCGTCACCGTCACTGTCGATCGGTTCTGTATGACAGTCATTTGATTTGTACCACTACCTGCACTTTCTAACTAGAGCGCTAGGTTCGAATCCCGCTACGATGCAAATGGGACTGTGTAGACAAGTACACCATAACATATTCAGATGGCTTTGACTAATTGCGTCATCAAACATAACACTCACACTTAAACTGTGATTGCGTGTATGTGAACGGTGAGGTACAACTTACTTACTCGACAATTTCCTATTGTTCAACGTGGAAATATAACTTGACGTTTGGACGGTGTTGCGTTTTAGTGCCACAAAAAGTAGGGACTCGACTATTGCAGGTGTATAATATCCACCATCGTTTCCGTACAGTGCGGTAAGTGTTGAATCTAATTTATCGGTCGCTTCGTCCTCGATGTAATACCTGAGATTGCAAATGTATTCAACAACTGACATCAGCTATGAAAAAACTTGCTATCATATGACGTGTGACATTGACTGCTGAGAAAAACGATTATGTGCCTAGTAGTTGCATGGCACCTTACGGTTTAACGGTTTAGCATTTATAATAACTACTACCTGTCCGTCGAAGTATGGGTCGGAGTCAGAAACAATTGACTTTGTTGATGCCCAACAGAGAACGAACGAAAAAAGGCTGCTCTTTCAGGAATTGTTTTTTGGAAATATTTTCCTTATGGGCGTTGCCCGTGTAAAAGCATGACGCAACTTCAACGAGCCTTGATCGATGCTACGAATTGTCGATACTTCGAAATCGATTCATAGCAGCATATTACACTCCTCTCAGAGTTAAAATCCCAAGATGAAGAATGGTGTACTTTTCCTACGCTGCAGGCCAGTTCTGTTTCCACACAACAACAATTCTTTCTCGTTTATGTGCCCATCTTTACGCGGAAAGTCGTCTCTCCCAGCAACGCCGAGATTGTTAAAAAGGGAATAGGTATGTGAACTGTCTTCGGATGGACTGTTGACGTTCTGTGGTCGTGGACTATGGGAGGATGCCGAGGCAGCGAAGCCGAGTAGCGATCGGGACAGCGAATTTGTCACCGCGACTAGTGTCACTTTCTGCATTCCTGTGGTCGACACGGTGCCCTACAGAACCGGTGGTATTCCGCTCAACTCGGAATTCCTGACGAGCACGCTCCCATTGATTGATTGTCTTGTGGTGTTAACATGCCTTACTGGTCTGTCTCTGTAATAACAGCGTACTACATAAATGCAGTAAAATGGCTCAGACTTTTAGATGAATGGATGACAAAAACGGCCTCTCTTTGATAAAAACAATCGAAAAGAAGCCATCTCGAAGCCGCCGCTTTACAGTTCCCTTCCTAAACAATACAACTCGAACAGTGCTGATGAATTCACAGCTTTGTGCTGTTGAGAGGATCATCAACCGCTCCACCACCACAACCAGCCTCTTATACAACCACGCGGTCACCAGTCCAGCGCCAGTACCAGCGTGGTCTTGCTTAACGCGTCGGAGCCTTCGCACGCGCGCTGCTGAGGCACTCGGTCGGCGAGAGCGTGCCGAGAGCACGCAATTAGTCTGATTGCTTAATCGATGGCAGCGCGACGTGTCAGCTCGCCGCACTACCGGCAACAACACCTGTTGTGGTTTTGCCGCCCCTCGAGCTGCTCTTCTCTAATCAGGGCGTGTTACATGTTCATGTAGAATGTCATTGCATGTTTAGTTTTATTTATATTTATTAATATTTTATTATAGTGAAGATTTGTCACATTGATTGTATCATTGATTTTAATATACTACTCGACGATCTCATATCATTGGCTGTACCAGTACCTATATATATTATGATCCAAGAGCAAATAAAAACTAACTTGCAACTAACTACTTAGATATTTTACACCGTCCAGTTTACGGTATTAGTATACATACAGATAGTGTTTGCAATGGTTAACACTTCTACATCCATAGTAGGTAGAACTGTTGTTCTATCAGCTCCACATTGAAGTTGAACTAGACATTATACGATGATAGGACGTCGCGGTCGATGACAGTTTTGCTAACACTAATGGTGAATTGGGCTGGTGCTGGTATTGGTAAGAGGGCCATTTCACGAAGGACTGGGAAGACTAGATTTCTTAAGTTAGGAAAGGTATTTTTAATTCGAATACTTATACCTATTTATGAATCATGCTATCTCATAAGAGATCCATTCCTATATTCAAACATCGCATCTCTTTTTTTTACAAAATATATTACATATCGATCGATCCATAGTATTTGGTACATTAGGGCAGCTGTGTTTTTTTGCGTGGTATTCTGTCATAATTCGTAAATTAAACTTTAGCGCGCCACGGTCTGTATGGGAGAAGTGTGTGTATATAGTTAGCATTTTGTTGTGCCTTGTGACATGTGAGTGATTCGAGGAAATGGACTTCAGGATCGTGTGACCCACATGTGCTCTCGAATCGCGGCCTGCCAGGATCCTTGTACAGTGTCTTCCGGCACGGCTCCGGCAGGGCTCTGGCATGAAACAACGCAATCATGAGGCACGGAACCGCGCCCGTTGGGCAACACAAGATTTGCCCACGCTCGGGTGCAAGTTAGTGCACTGTCACATCCCATAAACAATGGTGCAACCTTAGATGAAGCCCTCAAAGGTGCACCGAACGCGCAATGGCAGAATGCCGTTACAGAATGCATTCCGGCTTCAGAACTCGCATACGTTAGGCACCAAGTTCAACTCGTTTCAACTCGTTAATACCATTCGGATCACAGTCTTAGTGACGCCCCATGGACCATGTCAGAAGACAATTCGTACTGTTTGTTTACCTACTCAGTAATCTTGGGAATCGCTGAAAACCGTTGAAGAGTATAAGAAAATAGATCTTGAAAAATATATCTACAATCATGACCACTTCGGAACTCTCACCGACAAGTAAGCGCTCACTTCTTGCACTGTGCAGCCCGGCTAGCTCAGTCGGTAGAGCATGAGACTCTTAATCTCAGGGTCGTGGGTTCGAGCCCCACGTTGGGCGCATTTTTTTATTCTGCATGCCCATTTCGCAGTTTTAAATTAAATGAACTGAAATAATATCAGGCCCAACGATAAGCATCAACGTCACCAAAAAGGAACATACAATTCATCGATCAGAAGCAAATTTATATATAATTTATGCCCTTGTGGAGATGCACATCGACGCTTTCGGGACGCACAGCAACCTTCGATCGGAGAGTGACGCCGGCGTCGGTCGTCAAGGTCGAGGTCGCAGGTCACCGGGACGTGCGCGCAGGGACTTCCGGCCGGTGAAGGAAGCGCGCCGCGAGACGCAATTCTAATTCCAGTCACCGCTATGACGCAGACGCCGCGATTAGGAGACAGCAGGAGAGCTTGATTAGCCTGTCGCGATTCTCATAGTCGTTCGCGAATTTGGCCCAGGATTGGTGGTCAAATGGAGGGGGGGGGGGGGACGTGTTTGATCGGAGGTCGCCGATGGCCCCATGCTCAAACGACTACCACTCGGAAGTTATCGCTAAACAAGGGCACACTGGACGCCCGTAGCGAGCGTGGAGCATGTCGCTAAAGTGCTAAAGTTTGCCGAAATCCAGCCCAAGGACCTGGTTGAGTGTCCTGTCGTGTATTGTGCCCCGCCGTGTTACGCTGGGATAGCGCTAGTAATCTGTAATGGCCGGATCGACAAGGGATATCAAATTAATCGTGAACATGGTCACAAATAGCAACTTATCGTGACAGCGCCAACCGAAAAAAAAACAAGTGTTATACGTTTTTTTTGGTCCGCCTATGTAGGCAAACTCGTGTGACTAAGAGCGGTACCACCCTTACCTGGACTGACTCGAGGCTCTTTTGTGCGGGGACACGACCCAGCCCATTGAGTGGTTTCGATCCTCGCGATTTGTAAGTGCACTCTCATTAACCCCGAGGCCAGCGAGCGGCGAGGGGTGTAATCTGTGCCGGGGTGCAACGTCCGCATCGCACCGCACCGCACCGCAAACACAGGGCGCCACCCTCCCGACGCACGCGATCCCTCGATTTCCGTCCGAGTCGCGCGGGACAGAGTAGTGCATCCGGACGCGACGAATCTTTTCGTCCTGATCCGCCGAGCAGCGAACACGAACTCGGAGATTTCCCCGTGTCGACGGACGACGCCCCCCCCCCCCCCCCCCGGCTATTCGCGGCGTCGCAGCATCGAGGTCGTGGGCGGCGTCCGAACTTCCCTACGTGCGGTCAGTCGTCTGCCGGCCCTCCTAGCGTGGAGTCGTCGACAGCAGCCACCTCTGAGCGCGCACGGTGAAGAGGTCTTCTGGTTGCCGATCTCTTTTCCACGCCATGGCGCCGCATAAGGTCGGCGTCGCCTACCAGCACGACGCACCGACGGCGTCGCGACGCCTCTGGTAACTATGACGACGGGCGCGACTGACGTCGTCGAGTGGCGTTCGACGCTTGGTCACGACAGGTGTGACTCAAAAGAGATCATTTCAGTGGTTTACTCGTTGACAAGTTCGTGTGATGATTCATTTCGATAGCTATATAGTTATTCTTATTTTGTGTAAATTACTTTTGACTGTGCCTACTGCCTTCTCTCTTAGTGGCACAACATTCTCATTTCCAGCGTGATCCAGAACTGTTATAGTTTAGTTGCTACGAGCCCAATTCCCTTGTGGGGGATACAGAACTTTGCGAGCATTCGCTGCATAAATGCGATTTCGCGGGCAGCCCTTGTAATGTTCTGCATTTCAGAACAACATACAGCGTTGTTGTAGCCAACTTTTGCCCGCTTCGAAAACAGTTGGATGTGCGGCATTGTTTTGTTTCCGAGTCAAGCAGTTCTAACACGGCCAATTAATCGCTCGTGAGCACATCCACACCTATAGTAGGGCGTATATACAGCGCGCCCGTCCGTGATGGGCGCCTCTGAGGGCTCGGACGAGTACCGAGCAGTGCAAGTGCACAAACAAGGCGCCAGTGCCGCGCCGGGATGATTATTTTCTCTCAGAGGGGGAAGGGGGAGAGGGTGTACTCTCTCGTGTGTTTGCATGCACTTCTTGCCGGAAACATTGCTGTAAAAAGCTGTGTTTACAGAAATTCAGACACAGAGCATAGAAATGTATATTTTCGCTTGTTTCTGTGAATTTTTGAGGGCATCTCGCCCTCATTTTGATTCGCATTTTTCGGACGATTGCATATTATTTTGATTATATACTATAGATTGAATATATTCGCTTCTAAGTAGATTTAATTTCTTGTTATCCATTTTGAAGACGCGCTCATCCATCAACGCGAAACAATGTGTTGAAAGTAAACGACGGCAAACACACAATTAATTTTCCTCTCCGTTCGCTTCGTTGCTTTCGCTAGGCGCAGCGATGCAGCGAATGCGCGGAATGCAGGCTCTATCCGACGCCCGACGCCGTCCCGGTTTACGGGCGGCAATAAACCGGGAGGACTCCCGAAAACTCGCGGTGCTCCGGCTCGTTTCGGGGTGACATCTTGATTTGTGGCCCGAGCCGCGCGAACTGCCCGTCGTAACGACTCCCCTCGGCCGCGTCGAGGACAAGACGCCGTTAGCGGGACGGGGATGGGCCAGTAATGGTTACCTATAGTCCGTGTGGCTCACGTGTACACAATTGTAATGAAAATAAAGTATTTAAAGCGTGCGTGTAGCAACGTAAAATATGTGACGTAGAGTCCTCACGAGAGAGCAAGAGACTGAAAGAGAATTGTGGTTTTTTGGGTAAAAAAACATATATAGGTACGTTATTGATTGACACATTAAAATATGTAAGAGGATTGATCCCTCATAGGAGCCAAGTAAGATCGGATAAGGTCGGATAGGAGCAGAATTTGTTCGCCCTTCAGAAGGGAAGTCGTCGTCATGGCAAAGATGTCCCCAGACATTATGGTACCTTCCACACCTTCCCAATATAAGAGTAACTATATTTCCATTCAATATAACTCATTCTAGGTATACAACATACAGCTTTGAAATCAGTGCTTTGTTGGCCGGTACAGACAAAGCCATTACCAGGTCATAGGTAATTTGCTTCGAAGACATTGAAATATTCTCCATGAGTAGGTACCTAACACGATTGGCCTATATATTTTACGCAGCAACACCGTGGAGCATGCCTACTATATATAAAACACCCATCAGATGAGGCAGGAGGCCGCCGCGAGGGCGAGGGCTTGCTCCGCCGGCGCGGCTGAGGATAACACGGTCGAACTCCGCGGATTACCGCGGCGTGATAAGGCGATCAGTCGTCGAGGATCTGCCGAGGAGTTAGCGCGTCCGAGCGTGCGGGAGAGCGAGAGGACCGAGATAGCTCTAATCGTTGTGTGCGACAAACACGGGCCGAGATGGGGATGAACGTGACCTATGCCAGCGTGAAAGTGAAGTAAGTCGAACGCAGCCGCGTGGTCAGGGATTGTGCAGACGTTGCGGAGTTTAGGGGTGTGGAAGAAGCGCAGTCTCGAAATCCTCTTTCGATTCATCTGATCCTTGAAATTCGAAACAGTAATTGAGGCATCACGATGTGTGTCTTTTTAAAATCTGTGCGATCTAGGTCTGAGAGACGATTTTTAAAAAACTGTTAAAAATGTAAAAACTTTCTTAAAAAATAATCAGAATTTCAATCTGTTTGTTATAAACCAAGGAGTTGACGAATGTCCTTTGGGTTTGGGTCAATATTCGGCTGCCATCGTAAGCAGTCTGACCGTTGACGTGACTCTGAATAAGCTGTGCAAGAAAAGCATGTAGCGCTTTCGGTAAAAATATTATTCGCAGAAAATGTCAGCAATCGACGAAGGTTTCGCCCAGCATAAAAACCAGTCTGCATTCCGTGTCACCGCCGTGTAGCCGCTAAGAGAAGCTGCGGCTCATGCTTTCTTCTGTTTATCGATTGTCCCGAGATAAAAGATGTCGTTATCAGCGGAGGTGGATTAGCGGCTATCGTAAAGCATTGTTTAAGGTCGTCGCATTCCTGGGAACTCGCGAAGAGGCGACGCCGGTCCCCGTCGCAGTGACGTTTAGCACCGGCGTCGTAAGGCGCCGCAAAGCGTCGCAAGGCGTCGTGTAAAGGCTTTAAGAGGCCGGTCAGGATTGACGCATGGACATCGGGGCAGGGGCCCACGCTCGTGGGACCCTGATAGTTTCGCACGGAAATGCGATCGTCTCAATATATATATATATATATATATATATTGATATATCGAAAGATATATATTGATATCGAAGATTGAGAAGTTCCCATATGGTCGTTCTGCTCTGTCAAGAGATTTGAGTATACGAGGATCCTCCACGACCTCCGACAGGAGGGCTCACCCTTTGTTTACAATCCTTTGCTGCGGGTGGGGGCGGCGCCTCAACAAACAAGCTTCGTATGTCGCTCTGCACAGCCACGTCGGCAGGCGGCTCGATGCTTTTGATATGACATTTAACTTTAACTTTTACTGGGAAGAGGTTGGACAATGAACATCCTATACGCTCCGACGCTTCCCAAGGAAGGAAAAAAACTTTTCCAGTTCCCATTTCACTGAAACATGTGCAAATATCCCGAACTGTCTCTATCAATGTTGCCAATTAGTAACGATGACGCCCTCGATGGCTTCCCCTGAAAATTGGGTTTCGTCTCAAACGGCAGTCCCGTTTCAGCGCCCAATAAGGACTCCCCTTGTTGCAGGAACCCTGGCTGGTGGAGCCGGCGGAGCGGCATGGAGCGCAGTCTGCTCTACGTGACGATGGCGTCTACGCTGGCCATCATCGCGCTGGTCGCGACGCTGTCCTGGTGCGTCGTCTCGCACAGACTGGCACGTGAGTCTCCCGGCGTCGGCAGGCCCCCGGTCACCCCCGCCCCGGTTTCCAGTCTGGCAAATATAGGTGCAGGTGGTGCCCCTCGCAGAGTCCGTCCCCGAACGACCTTGTCCGTAGTCCTTGATTAAAGACAATTGTTCTTGCGATTTATCGATCCACCTAGAATTACACCGGCTATGCCAAGTCAGTGTTATGAGTCCTTTTCTTGGGAGAAGTGATCCATTGTTGCCCTCGTGTCCGAGGTATATATTATTTTAGTTGATCGTAGGGAGATTTGGGGTGACCTTAGCGACTCAGGAAATCCGAACACCCAGCTGCTGAAAATACCTTCAAAACTTCCAACATGCCAAAATTACTAGATGCTTCAAGTATTTTCTCCAAAGCCTAATCTTACTCAAATCAGTGATATTTATTTCTCGGCGTTCAGGAGTCACGCGTTTCTATAATCGATTGTGCGCAAAGCCAAAGCCTGTTGGATTGTCGCAGGTCACTTCCGCAAATAGCAATTACCGTCCCTTGCGCGATAAAGAGCTGCTGCGGCGACAATGTGGTCCGGCGACTCGAGAGAAAAACGCGTGCTATCTGACCAAGATCTGCTCCACTGGATTACTCCCGAGACGAAACAGCGCGCTGCCAAGTGGAGCTCTTATCGGCTGCGAGGGATAGCTAATCCTAGTGGGTCGTAAAATACTTCCAGTGTGATTAGCGGAACTAGATCGCGATTACCGCTAGGTTGATTAGATGCCTTGTTGAGAAATTATATTAATTTACGTGACTGCAGGTAGCTAATTGTGTCCCAATCATAATCGTGCCACTATAGTCAACTGAGGTGTCGCATTATTTTATAAATAAACAATTATGAACTCAAGATAGCACGCGTCAAGTTCCTGTGGTTTGCGAGAGCAGTCCCATAACTTTCGTATTTATACTCTTTACATAGCCGCCGTTTGATTAATATAGACAAAGAGCAGAGCCATCCACTTTTTGGAATCTGAGGCCAATGTTTGCACCGGTCCAACAATGCCGCTGTTCGGCACTTGTTAGCGGCCTTCCTCATCCAGAATTTAATTTCATATTTATGCGAAAATCATTCCAAACTCGCAGAGAGTTTCGTTTCAAATTAAAACGGTCGGCTGACTTTCCAGTACAAAGCTGTAATTAACTTTGCTGGCAATCACAAAAATAACTCTTCGCTTGTTACGAAGGCTCATTTGAAATAATTCCCTGATTGTCAAATTCCACGTTTTAGCAAATCCATGACAACTCCATGTGAAAATTAAATGGAATAATATCAATTTTGTTTTATCTTTTTGCAATCTCTGTCGTAATCTGTCACACAGTCGTTTTTATCTCATGAGCCATGTTGAACTAGTTGTGCAGATAATAGGTTATAGCAGCAATCACTTCCTGCCTTCGTTTAAAAAGCCGTATCCGTAATCCATCCGGGAGCAGCGAGTGTCGTTCGTTTAGATCAGAGGCGAAACCAAATTTTCCGAGTAGAAAATAAGTCGAGTGCCACAGAAGTCGATACCTCAAAATCATTTGAAAAAAGTGGCAAGTTGAAATCTGTCCGTAGGTATAGTACTACAAGGCAATCCCTGGAAAGTGTTTTTTGCCGTTTGAAAAGTATTCTTAGCGTTATTTCAGATTCGAGCAGCAGATTTACGTTCTGCGCGTCCTATATAGTTGGTGAAACGTTTAGGGGAGTAGTTTATGGGATTTTGGTTGTGAAGTGTAGTGCAAGTCTGAGTGGAAATTATCTACAAAGAACAAACATTGACCATCGCATTGCCATCACGTCATCAAGCATGGAATGACAAACCAAACCACAAAGTTTCCCTGTCGAGCTTCCCGTAGTGAAAAACATCCTGCCAAAGCTACCCAACCTCCTTGTGGCTCATTGGCGAATTTGAAGACCTGAACTCCCTGAAACATTGGAAGACCGTTGTGAAATCTACTACTCGATATTCGTCAAGCATGGAGTGACCATTTGAGCCCGCTGGCAAATGAAGAAAACTTCTCCGATCCAAATAGTGTAGATTCCCGTTATTTCCCACTTACCCATTCCTACCGTTTGGATGTATTGAACCTGTAGCGAGATTCCTGTTGATACGATCGTCGGGGAACGCATATTCGTCTGTCATAAAGCATGGAATGACCAACGGATCCTTTGACATATCAAAGAGTCTAGATCTCCCTGGCTACCCTTGTGTTGTCCGCTAGAGGACACGAAGAGATAATATCTGAGGAGCGTTGTTGCACGGAATGATGGTGATCGAGCTGCATGTGTATGTCGTGCTCGCCGTCGGGCTGGTTCTAGCTGGTGCCGGGGACAACGCCACTTCGGCGCCGACCTTACCGCCCTTGCCCTCGGCTCTAGCCGGCGACGACGCCGACTCCAAGAAAAAAATTGGCACCGACGACGCCGAGATCTGCCTCACGCCCAGCTGCGTCGTTGCAGGTAAGGAAGATGACCTTGAAGTGCGCGTTACTTTGGTGGCAGAGGGTGGGTTTGGTGGGCCAACGATAGCTGCATTGTAGCTACTAGCAAGGTGTGTTCTGCCTGTACATGGAACAGTTGCGTAAATTCTACAACTGATACTGTCTGGTTAGATGTATTCCTGCTACCCGATACAAATTCTCTGTAGGAAATATCTAAAATTGTTCGGAATGACTTGACGCTCCGTAAACCTAACGGACATTGTGAAAGAAAGTACTTATTTATCTGTTCTTTTAGGTGGCCATATTTCAGATTTACGTAAAACCTAACTGTGTTGGTTTGGTAGTGGCTTTTAACTTCTAAAGCGCCAAAACATTTACAGTAGATTAGATTATCTCATATTTTCTATTATAGGTGATGGTATATCTCATTTCGAAAATAAACAAGTCAAAAATTGGTCCAGTCAGGGCATAACATATCATGTTTACCACATTGCATTGTGCTTACAATCCCACCAACCCAAACACAAGGACCTCAGAAATGACATTGTTCCCCGTCTTCCCGACAGCTGCCAGCGTGATCCAAGCGATGGACACCAAAGTGGAACCCTGCGACGACTTCTACGCGTATGCGTGCGGCGAGTACCTGCGTAAGACGTCGATCCCCGACGACAAGACGTCCGTCAACATCTTCACGCAGATCAACGACCAGCTGCAACAGCAGCTACGCACGATCATCGAGGAGCCGCTCATGGAGACTGACAACAGGCCCGTCAAACTGCTCAAGGGCGTCTACGCGGCGTGCATGAACAAAAGTGAGTTCAAATGGCAACTCCAACATTATACCTCTCGTACATGCTTTGACCCGTTTGCGAAGTGTGATACATTATCAACGTGACTAAAATTACACGCTTTTGGCGACAACGAAAGTAAATAGGATGTCTCTCTCTCGTAGAGATTCCTATTAATATTGTCCCTTTCGACGAGAGTAGGTATAGATAAAGTCGAGCAACCCTTCAAGGTTACTCCTTGGCTGAAAAGCGCGCGCTTATAGGACCTGGAAACGAAGGAAAATGTATGGATGGACCACTCGGAAGTCATAATGATATTCACTAGAGGTTCGCAACAGACTCAAGTGTGCAGGTGCCTGCCGTCAGCTTAAGATTTTCAGTTTGCACAATCCACCTCCAGTCAGCCCGTTATCCATTTCCTGCCACCGTGGCTTGCTTTCCCCACGTAGCTCTTCCGAGTTCTGACACCGATTGCCCCCTCCAGCGTTGATCGAGGATCGCGGCCTGGAGCCGGTGAAGCGTATCCTGCGCGAACTGCACGGCTGGCCGGTGCTCGACGGGGACAAGTGGGACCCCAGCAAGTTCGACTGGAAGCAGTACGTCTACAGACTGCGCGAGATCGGACAGAGCGTCGACTTTTTCATCGACTTCTCGGTCGGCACCGACGCCAAGAACTCCACGTATCGCACGATCAACGTGAGTCCGTCTTCTTATAGGAGGCCGAGGATTTAATATCTCTGTTGCTGGGAGAGGTCGTGCAGCGTGCACAGGAATACATGCTTTTGGTGACGACAGAAAACGTAGAATATTATGGAACGAAATAATTTACAACCACGGTGTTGTTGTAGCGTGCTACAAAGCTCCCACATAGTCCAGACAAGACTAAACTTTGACAAATTATAAATGATACAGCCAAAACTAAACCCAACCCTTGCTGAAATCTGAAAAAGTCCCTGCAAAGATGGAAATCGTGTTTTGAATTCATTGAAAGGGTTGGCCTCTGGTATTAGCATTTGTAGTATTAGAGGTATTTTAGCTCACGTTCACATCCAGCGTTCACACGAACAAGACAAGTGTTTACACAGGCCCTGAGAAGCAATGAGACACATCGAGTTGACTGGTCCCATCTTTCAGCTGGACACGGCGTCGTTGGGCCTGAGTCGCGAGTACCTGGTCAAGGGCATGGACGACAAGCTGGTCAAAGCGTACTACGACTACCAGGTCGACATCGCCGTACTCTACGGCGCAGACCGCGAGCGCGCCAAAAAGGAACTGCGGGAGTCACTTGACTTTGAGATAGCCCTCGCCAATGTAAGTCCACCTTTGTTGCCTTGTCTTGCCCCCTGAGTAAGGCTGGTCTTCACCTCGTCTTTCGTCTTCTTGAACTTCTCTTCACCTTTAACTGTTGTAATCGTGTGAAGGTTTTTAGCACCTTCATTTAAATTTACATTTACATTTGCATTAGAGAGGAAGAGGGGATAATGATATGATCTTGGAATCCATGATTCTCTTCCAAACCATAGTATATCGACTAGTTCTCAACTGGAGTTTCAATCTAACATTTTATGTCAATAATAACATTTAGTACGAATCGCGTAGTAGGTAATGAAAGTTTTACATGAGAATCGGTAGTTTGGATTGTGTTACATTGCGTGAGAGCCCATTGATAGATGTCCTTGACCTCTATGTAGACACTGCAAAACCTTTATCTCCATTCTCCATTTACTTCTAGTGGTAGAGCCTACCTTAACAAATGAGAAAACTAAAATTAGACTTTCATTAGCAATTAACAACAGTCAACAATCACATTGTACTGTCGTAGTCAGTATTCCAAAGCTTTGAAGTCCATTGGTTCAGGTCTTCCCTGAATTGTCTCGTTTCTAAGCCGCTGTTGTCACCCCTCTCAGATCTCCCTGCCGAGCGAGAAGCGGCGGAACGTGACGCTGTTGTACAACCCGATGACAATCGAGGAGATGCAAACCGAGTTCCCGTCCATCCCGTGGATCGAGTACATTAACCGCATCCTGCCCAACGACGTGCAGGTCACCAAGGACGAAATTATTGTCGTGTCCGTGCCAGGCTACATCAAACAACTTGAGTCGCTGCTGTCGACCACCGAGAAAAGGTGCGTAACGGCACAGGAGTGTGTACCAAACAGCTTAGTTTAACTGCCTTTTATAAAAAATTGGCTTAGTTCGAAAAGCTGGCCGCTCACACAAAAAAAGATTTTCACTAAAAATATGCATATAGAATGTGATAAGACGTTTCAACATGTGACAAAAGGAGAAATCCTGCCGGAAAGATAGAACAAGATAGTTAAGCTATAGTCAGCACTGTTTCAATTCAAATTTTCAATTAAGAGGGGAATTATTTAACCATTGAAAAATTCGTGAAAATAGGTTTCAGTACCTACTAGTTATCTAAATTAGACACAGCAATAACTTCTTCATCCATCAACATCAGAATGAATGGTTGACCCTTTCGGCTATGAGCCTTTCGGTGGTTTTCGATGATGAATGTTTATTGTTTGGCAACATAAGTTGCTAATTGTCTTTCGATTCCAGGGTGCAGGCGAACTACGCCCTGTGGCGCATTGCGGGAGGTTTGGTCAGCTACCTGACGCAAGAGCTGCGAGACCGGCAACTCAAGTATTCGACCACGCTCACCGGCAAGCTGCAGGAAGACCCTCGGTGGAAGATGTGCACGGACCTTGTAGCCAACGGGTCAGTTTTCACAGTTTGCAGAGAGTCTTTCTTTGCATAACCAACTAAAATCACAATGAAATCATATGTGGATCAGTAAATTTATTGCATGGGTACCTACCTACCTAATTAAAGTATTTTCATTACCATTATAAGTGCAAATCACATGTAACAGAATCTATATAGTAGGTATACCTATAGATAACTGTGAGCCTCCCAGTTTATGAAGGCACTTATAAAAAAGGGACAGTTAATGGATTTACCAACCAAATACATTTAAAAATTTCACACATTTTGTATATATCTTAAAACAGCTGGTAAACATTTACCACAAAACTGGTGATAATGGAGGAATTTTTCCGCAGGGTATCATTATCGCTGGGCTCGTTGTATGTCACCAAGTTCTTCAATGAGGACTCGAAGAAGGCGGCGATGGAGATGGTCACCGACATCCGACAGACTTTCCAGCAGATGCTGCTCAAGGTCGACTGGATGGACGAGAAGACCAAGTGAGTGCGGCTTCTTTCGATCATTGCATATACACTAATCATGGTGCCTACAGGCACCCACAAATTGTTTTAACTTGTCTTATCACGATTATTTTCATATATTCACAAGCTAGTTATGTGCAGTATTTGAGATATTTTATTGAAGTCACCTTTCACTGCATTATGGCATTATTTTACTTCATCACGTAGGTACCTTGCATTTTGCTGCCATGTCCACGATCATGTAGTGAATGCAATGTTTTTCTTCAGGCAACGAGCGCTGGACAAAGCCAAGTCGATGAGTGTACACATCGCGTATCCTGACGAGCTGCTCGACCTCTCAAAACTCGAGAAGTTCTACGCCAACGTGAGACATGTTCCAATCCCAATGTCGTACCTCTAGGAAGAAAAAATTTCGGCTTGCCTTAATAAAGACTGAATCTGATGCAGAGCAATCTGGCATCAGTATTGTCAATCTTGAATTTGTGTATTGAACAGTTCAGCAAAAAATACAAACTGACGTAAAGGAACAACCTGATAGAAATGTTCTATCTCGATAATAGAGTTGTTCAAAAATTTTGTAAAACGAAACACTGACCCAGACAAAAATATGAAAATGATATTACCAGGATAAATATTCGCCTTATTTTGAGGAACTCCGTTTCAAATGGACATTGTCTTGTTGGCCTGCAGCTGGAAATAAGCCCCCAGCTCTACCTCGAAAGCATCCTGAACCTGACCAAGTTCGGAGCAGACTACTCGTTTGGCCGACTCCGACTGCCCGTCAACAAGACCGAGTGGATCACACATGGCCGGCCAGCCGTCGTCAATGCGTACTACAGCTCCATTGAGAACAGCATCCGTGAGTTTATGTTGCTTACATGACTCTCTAACACGTCCACGTCATATACAGATCACGTTTTGTACTCTGATTAGATTTTTGAAATCCTTGTGTCTTAGCTAGGGAGGAATTTACATAAACAGGACAAAATGCCACCAATAACACCCAAGAGTCCCTTGTGATTACTTCGGACGACCTGGCTAAGCATATTCTTGTTGCAGAGTTCCCGGCTGGCATCCTCCAGGGCAACTTCTTCAGCAGCGAACGGCCCAAGTACATGAACTACGGCGCCATCGGCTTCGTCATCGGACACGAGATTACTCATGGCTTCGATGACCAGGTATAGAAATGAACAACACTGCCCCATGGCTCACCCAATTTTAATTCTTTATAAAATCCAATTGCATTTTTTTGTTTCCTTATTATTTTGGTAGTAATTTTCAAATGACATTGTGATCTCATCTCACTGGTTTCCAGCCATTAGAAGTATTCAAAATTGTTTGATTGCATTTTCTTTTCCTTGTTATTTCTAAATGAACTGAATTGTGCTTTCCAGGGCCGGCAATTCGATAAAAACGGCAACTTGATCGACTGGTGGGAACCAGAAACCAAAGAGAAGTTCCTCGCGAAAGCTACATGCATCATCAATCAGTACGGAAACTTCACAGATAAATCCACCGGCCTACATGTAAGTCACTCATAATAGCTATAGTTGTATGCTGCTGAAGTTGCTAGTTTGATGTCAATACTAACAACTTTGAGTATCTGAAATGTCAGAGAGGACTCAAATATTCAAAAACAAAGAATTGACTTTGCCCACTTTGATGTTCATTGGCTCAAATATGAACCCTTCTTCATCATGTAAAGATTTCTCTGAAACAGAAACACAGATTCTATTTTAAATTTTGAAACAGGTTTTGAAACAAAATGTTTATTTTCTTGGGTTCAAACGGCGGAGCTGAAAAAATAACATCATGATGCAAGGATCAGTGTAATCCTTATTGGCCACACCTGGGTTGCTCTTACATCTAGAGATAAAAATGGCAGTAAAATGTACCCTGGATTTGAATATCACCCTGCTTCAAGCAAGTCATGAAACGCTAAAGACCCGATTCTCGGAAAGTAGTAGATTCAGCACAGAATTGACTGTTGAGTTGTTCCCCCACAGCTCAACGGCATCAACACGCAGGGAGAGAACATTGCCGACAACGGCGGCATCAAGGAGGCGTACCTTGCGTATACGGCGTGGAGCGACCGACAGAAGCAGCCCGAACCTCGTCTGCCCGGACTCGGTAAGTTTGCGGCACGTTCATTGACGACGTGCAAAGGGACTTGGACTCGGTAAGTTTGCGGCGACGTTCGTTGATGATATGCAAAGGGATTTAAAACAGGAAATGAACGAGTGTCAGCAAGCTACTTGTTGAGAATGTTTGCCAATGTTTAGAGAAGGCTCCTCAACCCAAACATTTTGTCCAATCACCTTGAAATATTAAACCTCAGCCACCCTACAAACTGCACTCAAATAGTTACAATTATTTGTATATTCCAAAAAGAACCAAATGGTAAATTAGAATAGAAATGTAGTGCTGGTTCATTGATGCCTTGTCTTCAAAATTTCCTAGTTACCTCCTACATAAATCTTCCAGACAAACTGACCACAGCATGACAGTTTTTTTCAATGCCCCGATAAGGTACCAACCGCCTCAGGCTCCGACGATGCTCAGAAAATAACTAGTTAACAGACCATTAGATATTTAATGTGCCACTGAAGAACCAGCTCTGAATCTCTATATTGCCAGTCATAACATTCTGACACCGCAAGAACACGGAACAGTACTTCATTGGTGAATCCCGAAAGCCCCCGCCACCCACATCCCCTAACTTGTCATCCCGTTCCAGCGTCGCTCTCCCCGCGCCAGATGTTCTGGGTGAGCGCCGCGCAGACGTGGTGCACCAAGCACCGACCGGAGGCCATGCGCCAACGCATCACGACCGGCGTGCATTCGCCAGGCGAGTTCCGCGTGCTCGGTCCGCTCTCCAACATGCCCGACTTTGCGAAGGACTTCCGCTGCCCGTCCGGCTCCAAGATGAATCCCATCAGCAAGTGCCAGGTCTGGTAGGCTCCGGCTTCGAGCTACCGGCGACTGACGTCCCGGCGTTCCGATACCAGCGAGGGTTTCGCGATCTTGGGCCGTGGCACTTGTCACGCGTCGACTCTTCTTACTTCAAGGCCTTTGCGCCAATCTCATTATCAATTAAAAATATGTATGTAAAGTACTAAATAATATATTATGATTGCGCGAGAAAGTAACGGTTTTTCAAGTGTGCAACTACAAGGTGTTTAATATAAGCTTGTCAAGAAGGAGAAACAGAGAGAGAGAGAGAGAGAGAGAGAGAGAGAGAGAAGAGATTTTGCAAGTCGCAAGGCAGTGTACTTACATGATCGATTCGTATGCATAATTTATTGTTCCATAGTTTCTACTATGTATTATGTTTTGTAATAAAAACAATTTTAAAATTAAATGTTCTTTGTTATTTTCATTTCTGTCAAGCAGCTGGGAAGGGGGCAGGACACAAGATTGGTATCACAGAAAACGCCATCGTTAACGTGATCTTCGTATAATATTCCGACGTCAAAACAACTTGACGCGGCAAGATTTCCTTTCACAAAATTGTGAACACCCAGCTTTGACGACAGGCAGCGCCTGATCTAACATTGCAACAACAATTCAATCTCTCCGACATCAGCAGGGACGCTAGACACAGAAAGCCCGGCCGAACGGAAAGAAACAACGTAAAAAAATGCAGGTTTCATCTAATTTAAAGAAACTGTTTCATAAGTCGTTTGGGGAAAAGAACTGGCAGTGTCTTCCTCCAACCGCACGACGCTACTCTTGCACTCTCGCTCGTCAAAGTGACCCGCAAAACGGTTTCCTCCGACTAGGAACAGTGCTAATCTCGCTAAACGCACCGCTAACCCCGCTTTCACTTGACGAACTTGGGCTTTATGCTCTTCGGCGCGGGTTCCGTAACGGACTTGGCCGGATTTGCAGCGGCCGGCTGTGTCGTGATGACCGGCCCCTCGGGAGTGGGCGGGTTGAGCGTCATCGAGCCGTCCGATTTGCCGCCGCCCGGCACGATCGGCATCCCGATCGGCCGCGGCTTGTTCACCAGCTGCTGGATGGGATCAGCGACCATGAAGCTTGCTTCTTTGTCGGAGAGTTGCGACAGTGTCTTGGCCTCGCCGCGCTCCTGTGCGCTCTGCCATTGCACCTGCAAGCCGGAATACGGTGACGTTAGCAGCTTGCAAAGGCATCAGTAGGCCTAACAATTCAGAAGGAAGGTACCCAATAGACTGCAAAAAGAAATTGTGCACTGTTCATGCCTGATCTCTTGGTAGGACATGTCTAAGCTATTAATACAGTAGGGGCAGGTTCAGATTCCAGCTTTGAAAGTTTAGTTTGCTATCTGATTTATTTTTAGACTGGAGTCATCCCACCTTACCCCACCCCATACGTTGTCAGATAACCAGACCCCTATGTCCAAGTTTACTAACATAGGTACTGAAGTGTTCCTAGGCTCAGGTTCGAGGTATCATGTTAGAATTCCCCTTTGTAAGCCACTTAAACGTTGACTAAACTCCATTTCAAGTTAAGAAGGAGAGTGCTTTGCATCTTCCTCGAGGACCTTCTGCTTCTAGACATGAGCTACGAATTTCAAAATTTACAAGTCCTGTCGTGAGTCGAACAAAAGGCTCTATGGGCAGTTTTAAAACTCTCAACTCATTTCTAATAGCAATTGGTCCCCGAGGAAGCTGCAAATCCACTCCCGTTCTTAACGTGAAATGGAGTATAGGTATGGATGACAAGATTGTACTACAAACTACTCTGTAAATACTATGTGTGGCATTACGAAACCTTTAGTTCCCCATCCCAATGAAGCGGTTTTTTATATGCATGCCATGGTAATAGTCAATCACATGCAGTGAACTCAATTGAAACTCCCATTCGCGAACTCAATCACCGAGTTGAAACGCATCAGTGGAACGCAAGCGTGCGTACCTTCTGCCGATGCTGGTGTATGCAATCGTCGACGCGGTCGAGCACCATCTGCTCGGTGAGAACGCCGTCCTCGCTGGCGTACGCGGCCGCCTGCCACGAGACGCCGAGCTTGGCGATCTCGCGGCCCGACATGCCCGCCGTCAGGCCCGCCAGCTTCGAGCACAGCGCTGAGTAGTCAAACTGCGCCACTCGCAATCGTCTGGAAACGGGGGCGGCGCCGGCCGTTAGTTGTCGACGACATTGGTTTGCGATTGGAAGTGCTAGTTGATAGAGCAAGCTAGGTATCTTGTTTTTTCCGGCTCTATACTACTCAGCTTTTACAAACAGTACTGAATTTTCTTATGAATACCAATTCTATTCTAATTTCTAAGTGTGAGTGGAATAGATTTCAGTTAACCATTAAACCTGTTTGAAAATTAAAGGAATTCAATATATTTTTCCAGCTTAGGCCCAACCACAAGACAAATGCACTCAAGGAAACTGATCTTGTTCTATTGAAAGCTCAGTTGCAAGTATGTAATGCAAACGTAATGAAAGCATAGCGTAGGATAGGATAAGAATGGACACCATTAATACATTTGAACCAGAGGTCGTCGGGACTCACTTCTTGCCCTCGGTGGCCGGCCGCAGCACAAACTTGTCGAAGTAGAGCCGCACGAGCCGTTCCCGCTCATCGACTCCGGGCAGAGAGAACTCGACCATCTCGTCGAGCCGATCGTTGACGGCCCAGTCAAACTGCTCGGGCGTGTTGGACGCCAGCACCAGCATGAACCTGCGCGAGGGGAAACACTAGAGTCGAGCTCGGCCAATCGCAGGACTTGCGAGACATTCTCAGCAGTCGGCAAACATTTACTGCCCACTGTCCGGTCTCTGAAGCATGTCAGAAATCAGAATTTGTCGCGTCAGTACCTTTAACAATTGTATCGACAGCTGTACGACTGACCTGGCTAAACAGTGTAAACAAGATTCAATGATTCATGGGCTTTGATATAGGTAGCTTTAAGTTTTACGCAAAAATTATAAAATGGTTCAAAACGTCATCATCTGCATTCGCTACAGCACTGCATAGCTTAAAATACCAAGCAAAGATCAAGCTATTAAGAAGTTCTTTCGCAGACACAATGCAGATTTTGGATCAAATGGATCTATTCTCTAATGCGTTTTCAATGCTAACCTTGTGGGAGGCGACCTAAAGAAAATACCACAATGCCAATGGAACACTCACTTCTCTGACTGCTCGCCGGTGCGGTAGAGGAAGGCATTGAGCGTCGAGCGAAGGTCCTCGCTGATCGCCTCGGAGCTGCGTTTGCGCAGGAAGGCGTCGGCCTCGTCGACGAAGAGCAGCAGACCGCGGCGCGACGAGTTGGCCCAGTCGAACACCTTGTGTATCGCGGTGACGCCGTCGCGGCCCAGCGGGGCGACGTCGCCGCCCGTCATCACGGCAAAGTCCATGCCCGAGTGCAGCGCCAGCCTCTGCGAGAAGGCCGCGGTCAGCAAGGGGAAGCACCGTTGACGAGCGTTGCACTTGCGAGCATTGGCTTGCAAACTGGTGTGAGGTAGATTGGCCATATTCGCAGACAAGAATGTTGTGAAAAAAAATATCTTCGTTCTTCTCTACGTGAACCAAGCAAAGCCGAAATGTACAGAAAACAGTTATCTGTTGCAACACGTAATGAACCTTCTGTTTTCCATTCCTTAATTCTTTACCTACCTTTACTTATTTCCTGGTTCAGCACTACATTTGAAATCCTTCCTACAATGCTCATTGGAGTAAATTTTTGGACAGAAGTAAAAGGGAGGCGAAGCTGGAAAAATGTGCATCCGAACCGGGATACGAACCCGGGACGTCCTGCTTGCCGGGCAGGTGCTCTACCAACTGAGCTATTCGGTCAAACATTCTCCCTGCTTCGCCGGGTGGGACAAGGGGATCTCCGGGGAGACGAGAGACCGAGTTTACATAAGCATGATTATCATTCCTTTCATTTGGTAGCATCAAATCAATTAGTCAATAAACTACTAAAAACAATAATCCCGCTGCTTGACCAGCAGGCCACGAATACTTGCTTAGAAGAAAAAAGCCACCAATACCACCAACAACATTCGAATTGAAATGAGATCGCAAATTGACGCTGTATTCCGAACGACCCACCTTGGCGAACATGGTCTTTCCGGTGCCGGGCGGCCCGTGCATGAGCACGTTGCGGAACACGCCGCGGTTGCGTCTGGTGTTGCGCGTGGCTATGGCGACGTCGCGCAGACGTTCCTCCAGACGCGGCGCGAGCACGACGCCGGCCAAGGCGTCCTGCGGGCGCAGACGCAGCCGCTGCACCGTCTCGATCGGGTGTCGCAGCGCGTCCAGCAGCGAGAACCGCGATGTCTCGCGCACCAGCGATGGCTTGCCTACGAACAACCGCCAAATAGGGGTCAGCGGAGGTGTCATATCTCATCTAAGTAGGGATGCCGGAGGATATCCGGATAGTAACCGAATAGTTTCCAAACCGGTTACATTTCAAACTATCCGGATATCCGGGGGGAAAAATGATTTTTTTGTTAACGAGAGTACACTGCAAGGCATGCCTTCTCCGCCTCTCGAGGCTCTGGCATAGCTGCTGACGTCATCCCCTCCCCCCCTTTACACCCGGCCATGGTCAATCAGCTGGTGGTTAACCAGTAGCGGTTGAGTGGCAACATGGCGGATGCGAATGCGAGTAAAAAAAAATCTTTTGCGTGGGATTACTTCAGTGTTGGAGCCGGCGAATCGAAAGTGTTGTGTAAAAAATGTAACAATAAACTTGTGTTTACTGGAGCCTCTACCTCATCGACGATTAATTATCTGAAATCCCATGGAATTACCAAAAATACAGCTGGGGGGTTAGCGAAACAAAAGACATCCGGATATCCGGATAGTATCCGGATAGTTTGGACGGATATTCGGATACGAAAAAACTAACCGGCGGCATCCCTACATCTAAGTCTCAGTCCTAATGCAATCTAATAGTTAGGGGTTTTGGATTTTCTTTGTACTTTCTGGTTAGTGGTTTTGTTGAGTTATCGACGAGTTGTCGGTGTTTATCGGTAGCACGGTCCATTACATAGAAAGGCAACTTTTAGCTACCGATCGGCTGCTAGTTTCAAATGCTTCAGATGGTTAAACCAGAAAGCCATGGATGGAAACTATTTACAGACAATTGAGTACCGACTTGCAAATAATTATATAAGCTGGTATTAAAATGTGTGCACTCAAGTGTATAAAGTAGTGACACAGATTTAAGGTTACCCACATATACTACCATACCTAGCCATGGCTATGGCAAAATTTTGTTTCTACGGTCGTGTTAGCCTTGCCTTACCACAGCCCGGTGGACCGTAACGTATATTACTCTATGATATGAGATCCCCAAAAAGTGGCAAAATCAAATTAATTCTAGTGTAGTAATTTCGCCAGCAATCATTGGGGTGCGTTGACAACCTCTTTTAACATCATCTACCAGGCCATGGCACAAGGTCAATATAATCAAGGGACCCAATGTTCCACAAGTGGTTACAAACTTACAAGTTACAACTACCTTGGTTTCAGTTGACATAACTGCCGGCGAAACTATTATTGCGGGTAGAGGGCTTCCGCGGAGCTGCTTTAGTATGGGAATTGAAAATCAGGGTATCTTATATATCTGTGGTAGTGATAATAATTTGAAAACCCCAAAACCCTATTAGTAACAGAAACGGACATAATTACACTTATCTAAGACTTGCGAGTTAGATATTGTTGGAACAAAAACTTGCCATTCAAGAAGGAAGCCATAGAACTTGCAATGTACCCTTAGGAACCTAATTAATTGAGCAATCATAATTCAAAACAAAATTAAAAGAGCCCAACTAATACAGAGATTGGTAGACACCGTGATTTGGAGTGATGTTTTTCAGCAAGGAAAGATACCAAGATGCCACACTCCGGACACAGAAAATTGCTCGACAACGCGGCGACTCACCCAGCCGTGCCTCGATGTAGCGCGCACCGACGCCAGTGGCTCCGCGGGCCGTGTACACGCCGAGCGCGATGAGCGACAGCCCGCCCGCCGCCACCAGCACCTGGTCCCAGTTGCTGAGCAGCGCAGTCGCGCCGCTGCCCAGCACACTGCCTGCCGTCCTGTCAGGCACAAAGAGCATCGTCAGCTACATTTCCTGCCGATGGCAACGCCAATAACTAATAACGAAGAAGATTTTTTTTTTTTTTGCAGGTACCACAAAGATGTGCCAGATTTGTCCTTCAAAGAAAGTTATGTGGCATAAAAAACGAAACCACTCCAAAAATTGCCGCATAATATTTATCTGCAGAAGAGCCGTACTTGACAGACTCCTTGCAAGGCCTTCATAGGATACTTGATATACTACTCAATAGAATACTTAAAAGAATACCTCATAAAGTTACTATCCCTGAGTTTAGTACAAAGAGTAGGTACTAGATAGCAAACTGATGCGTCCCAGTCATAGGTATCGATCAAGTCGGTATAAAGACCTTTCATACTAAGAAACAGCAGGCTTACTTGATTGACTCGAGCACCGTGGTCCTGTTCTCGGCCGCCCGCAGCCGAATCTGCTCGAGTGTGAGGTCCTGGTTCTCGCGGTCGGCCTTTGCCTTGGCCAACGCCTCGGCCTCGGCACGTTTGACGTCCATCTTGGTCCGAGCATCGAGCTCGTGCTCGATGGTGGCCTTGCGCATCGCCTCCTGCTTCGCCACAGAGTCCTCCTGCCGCCGGAGGTTCTCGTCGTTGATGCGCTGCTGCTGAAGCAGCTGATCTTCATACCTGCGCACACATGTACATTCCGTTTTGTTATTTTTAATGGGTTTTGAATGTTAATTTCTCAACCTAAGCACTAGTTTCCAAACAAATAGCTTTTTAAGCTAAACTTTCACTATAGATTAATGAAACCTACGGTTGAAACATACGGCTTCATTAATCTATGCTTTCACATAGGAAGTATTACTCGATGGTAATACCCAGTGCTTTTTTTGTAAAGATATAGGTGCTGGAACGCCAATTTTCATAATAGAAGGTGACTCTTTACCCCACCCCCATTCACCTCCGCCAATAATGTTCATACTGGACGCCGTACTTAGCTGTGATGAGCTGTGAATGCAGAATTCTTCCCATCTCTATTCCGTTTAACTATTGTAGGTTTCTTTCTCATTCAAAATGATGAACTACTAGGTGTATTTGCTACTTTGTACGCGGTACGAAAAATTTTGCCAGTGAGTGACAACACTTTCAATGGACAGTGCTTTTAAAAACGCTTTGCCCAGTGGCTGATTGTTTGCGGTCATGCACTTTCTTGCGCAACGATGTCAGCTGCTGCTTTCTAGTTTCCTTGTAAAAGATATTTCTGCGTTTGCTCATTCCTTCACAATTTACTCCCCTGCTCAGATTTCCAATTTCTTTGCATGCAGTGCAGCCGAGTTCCTTGTTTTGATTACAGAGTCAATTCGAGCCCTTTCCTTTCAGTAACTTGGGTCGAAAATTTGTAACCAAGCGCGCACACGAAAAACAACATGGATGCACTAAACCTTATTTCACGATAAGAAGGAAAGTGTCTTCGAATTTTCCTCCTTGACCCACTGCTGCTAGACACAAGCAAAGAGTTTCAAAACTGCCCATAGCCACAGAGCTTTTTGTCTGGCACAAGACATGGCTTGTAAGTTTTAAAACTCTTAGCTCATGTCTTGTAGCAGAGGGCCCATGAGGAGGGTGCAATTACACTCTCCTTCTCAACATTAAAAGGAGTGCTGGATTTTTCCAGCGTTCGGCGAGTGCAGATGTTCCCGCCGATGTAAAATTTTTATTAAGTGTACGGTGTACCGAAATGAGGTGCCAGAACGGCGTTCCGGTGCGTTCCGACACAAAAAAGCACTGGTAATACCATAGAAAACTATTATTCAATGGTAAATACCTAGGTACCTACCTACTTATTTTCTTGGAAGTGCTTGCTACAAATGGAAAGCATAGCTTGCATTCTAGAACAGCCCTCATTTTCAAAACACATTATCTCTACCTCACCTCTTTCGTGATAACTGATCCTGGTACTGAGCTCGTTGCTGGTGTTGCTTTGTCTCTTCTTGCAATGTCTTTCGCTTTTCTTCGCCATCGACCCGTTTACTCTCTAGGTTACTCTGTGCTATGTGTGCTTCATATTCTTTGACTTTTGACAGGTACTCTTGCTGTCTTGTTTGCTCTTGTAGTTTGGACAGCTCTAGCGCCTCTTTAGCGTGATCTACGGAGAAAGGAATGGGGCAGGTAAGGTTAGTCTTTTAGACTTCAGAGTTGCATCATCTTTCGCAGTTGCGGCAGCACAGTTATTAAGCAGAAGAAAATTGGTTTGTAATTACAAGTTATTTAAGATTTTCATTCAAGAGACTAGCTATGCAAATTGCATTGCTCCTATGCAGTACGTAATCAATGGCAGTAGAAACAAATGTGAACTTCCAGGTTACAAAATTGACTGACGAAATCCTAACCTTACTTGATATTAAAATGTGTCCCAATTTGAAACTACTGTCTCTCAATTAATTGAAAAGCAATTTATATTAAACGTGCAAGAGTAACGATTACTGATCGGGTAGTAACGTACGTGATTTTTCTAGGTCTTTGGCGGCTTGTGCGGCACGTTCCAGAGCAGTGGAATCGAATCTGTACGCCTCCATCCTCTTGCTCTCCAGTCTTTTCCTTTCATCATCACCACCTGAACCTCCAGCATCTCCAGTCGGTTGTGCTGGAATTTCTGGAGGAGGTTGAGGTGTTTTATAGCCGAATAACCACGACATTTTCGAGGAATTTGATCAAAATGTAATCGTTCACGTGCGTTTGGCCACCATTGATCTTCGGCAAGGATGTATTTCCAGATGGCGCTGCAGTTGCTTGACAGATGTGGCCGGAATTTGAAAAGGTTTTCGATGTACAACGCAGTTATTTTCAATTAAGGGTATGACTTAGCGACATAAATGCCTTGCATACCTCTTAATAATTATAATACAATACTGAAACATTCCCGCATTAGCTTAAGTTATATTTTCTATTCTCGTCCAGAAAAATATGTAACTTTAAGCAAAGATTGTACTCGCGCCATGTTTAGACTGAAACAGAATTCAAGCTTTGACAGTGAAAATCCCTCGAGAAAGCTCTGGGCCTGACACTCCTTCCCAACTGTTTCATTTACTAGCAATATACCACACACACTTTGCAATACTTATTCGACCAATAATTAAATAGACACTTCGAAAAGAATATACGAGACCCTTGCTAAAGTTAGGCCTCCACCTTTTGAACATAAAATCTTGGAGTAAAATAATTCCAATGGTGGGTATTAAGCGATTCGCTTTTTTAACATATATATCTAATGCTTAATTTAAATTCTTCTTTGCCATTGCTATCAACGCTCAAATATAATTTTCAGGTGAGACCTCCCAAAGCACCAACCTGAAGCGCCAAAGCAACGAAACAAGATCAAAAATATCATGGACACCACCAATAAAAATGATTTGTTTAGGTTCTTCATATATTTACATCGTGAGGTACGTAGACACATCACCAGAGTCAATCAATCGACTTTGGAACTCTGAATGGATGGACAGTCGTTCATTCGTGTTCATATTAAAATGGAGACGAGTTGATCTAGTCTCTGAAATCCTATCGGTGCCGTAGCACAATATCCCCCGCCCCCTCGCAAAGCTAATGGATGAGCCGCCGTTCCATCCCCCTCGGAAAAAATGGACCAAAAGTAATTATATAAGAAGCACCTTACGAACAGTTGACGTTTGGCATGACGTAAACCCGTTGTTTTTTATGTTCCACGAAAAATTATATTTATGGTACCTACCTCTAGGTACCTCTATATATACATATATATATATATATATATATATATATATATATATATATATATATATATATATATATATATATATATATATATATATATATATATATATATATATATATATATATATATATATATATATATATATATATATATATATATATATATATATATATATATATATATATATATATATATATATATATATATATATATATATATATATATATATATATATATATATATATATATATATATATATATATATATATATATATAATCGACTATATATATATATATATATATATATATATATATATATATATATAGCTCCTGCAATACATGTTATCTCACATGGTGGGCAGCATACTTGCAGTTTGTATTTAAATGGGATTTAACATTGAGGTTGTCCACCAGTGAGTTTAAAAAGGCTGCTGTTGTAGGTGCTCTATATACTTCGAACACGATAACCATGCGTATTTTGGTACATTCCTAGGTGCAAATTGAATGATGAAACTGAATGCCTTCAGGGGCATCAGAAATTAAACAAACGTGTTAATAGAAGCTTATTTGACATACTACATTCGCGAATTACTGGTCAAAACCACTTGAGATTTGTGGTGTAGAAAGACGAGTTCCGACCCTTGTAAGCTCTGCTAAGCTCAATTGTGTTCTTGTCGAGAGTGACAACTGACGGATCTCCAATTGCAAATAGCTGCGTTTTCACATTCGTCCCTCTTGTGTGCTTTTAACAATGGCATTGTCCGAAGCCCTGAAGTGGATTTGACCAGTAATTCGCGAATGGAATATATAACAGGAGGCTCCATTGATTTCATCATAGATAGGTACATTTCATTATTATTGAAAATCAATTTATGTTACAAATTAAAATTGTAAATCAAAACTAAACTTGAATCATGTGCTTGAATCCATGCATAGGTTTAACAACTCTTTAACAGCAAATTTCCGAAAATGTTAATTGCCCAAATAATATTTAGATTGCCACTTCATTCACGAAATCTTGCTGCTGCGCTGGATGGCGAGCTACATCTCCTTGTCGAGAATAGTATTATAGGTATCAACTGGGTAGTTCGGCTGCGCCTCCTGGACCTCTTCAACGACGACTTTCGTGGTAGAAAACGCTTTTTGCATCCAGCCTAGGCCAAACATCCTGTGCGACTTCTCGCGACGGTTTCCCTTGCCCTGGCCACCTTCCTCGTAGTTATCCTGATCCTCGTCACCGTCCCTCTTTCCAAGCATCGCTTGTTTAATACGCGTCCAAGGCATTAGTTTTTTGTTCTTTGGAACTTCCAAGTTCAAAGCCCCCAGCAGTGTTGCAGATGGAGGGCTGTCTTTTTCCCTCGAGAAACCAACTTCATGCCCATTTATTTGCTCAGGAATTCGCGTGATCTTCACTCGTGGGCCAAGAAATGGTGGCCCGATAAGCCTGTTCTTGAAACTCGCCCATTTGGACAGCTTTAGTTGCTGTTCGGTATTGAACTTGGACATGTCCATAAAGGACGATGAGTTGTTAGGCAAAGTTCTGGACTTTGACAAAAATGCGGCTCTGGGTTGGCCTAGATAATCCTTGGGAGGGAAGTTGTAGATCAATGGATTGTTCAGACATGGGAAATTGGTAAGATCGTGTTCCTCATCGTTCACAGCAGTGGGGTCTATCGCTATATAATGCTCAATGGACAATGCGAGTGATTCACTATCCGGAATGTCAAATTTCCTCGTCGGAAAACACAACTGACCCTCCTGGCTTTCCTGGACCAAAGAACAGTGTGGCTGACTCGCAAAATTGTGGGCCCTCGGTAGGGCGGTTGGATCCGTAGCTGGGAAATCATTTTCCTTTCTAGATGTATCTAGACTCGAGAAATCGTTGAACTGGCTCTCCAGACAAAGGGTACTGGGGCGGTCTAGGGTGTCTGTTGTCGAGGATTCGTAAGAGTAACTCTTTCTAGGTTCGTCCGTGTCAGATAGGGTCTTGAACCTACTTTCCTCATGATCGGGTGAGAGCGGGCTTTTCTCTTGATCCCAATCAAGTAGGCTTAGACGGCCATGTCGGAAGTAAAATTGCCTCCTATTTGTATCCTGGTCCTGGCTTACGGCATTACTGAGCTCACTACCCAAGAAAAGGATGTGAGAGCGGGAGTCAGATTTACTTGCTGGACTGTCAAAGTTCTGACCCTGCAGTTCATCCGGGCTCGGAAGACTGTCGAGTTCTTCAGCAGGCAGGGGGAGGTCGATGGCAGCGCTGACCTTGAGATCGTCCTTGATCAAGCACACAACACCTGGGCAAGAAACAAGTTCGATAGCTGAGCTGTCAACTTTCATACCCAGTTCTCCCATGCACATGAGACTGGCGCGCTCGTGTTTCCCATCTTCAGAAACCAATGGGAGGCCGAGAGCAGCGCTGAAGTCGAGTTTGTCCCCCTTGATCGGGCAAATGATGCTCGGAAGTGAAATAGACCTGCTAGCTGGGCCCATACCCGGTGTGTTCAGGCTCGTGAGATTGTTAAGCGGTGGTTCATTATTTTCATTTGACAGTGGATACACAAGGGCTCCTCCATCCTCCTCTGTGACATTACAAGGCAGATCCACTACTGTCAGTTTCGCTTCATATGTCTGGTCATTTTCCTCAGCAGACATTTTGACATACAGAAAACAGGTTTTGTTAGATTAGATGTCTCTATTCTGTTTCATATAGTTCAATTTCAATCACTAATTATTTGGATTAGGATTTAGGGTATTACTACGCATTCAACACAAGTATATCACAGGTATAATGTACCACGTACGTCAATAACTTTACGTCTTACAAAAGAAAATGTTGCGCCGCCGCCGACCCGTATGAAGTGTGAAGTGCGAACAACTGCCGAGTGCTGAAAGAAAATATTTTACAGAGCCCCCTTGAATTGTGTCAAGAATTGAAACTTCATGTTAATAGCACGCGAGCGAGTTATGCCATTGTTGAGTGTTGACAATATTGATCTCAATTAATGATAGAAACAGGCAGGGGCAGTGCATGGGGACAGGGTATTCGCGTGTCATATCTCCTATGCCCCCCCCCCCCCCCCCGCCTAGTTCCCATGAAAATCGAAAGATGTAGGAAGCCATACTAATAAGGTATTTGGTGTATTTGGTGTTTGGTGTGGTGGTAAGGTATTTGTGTATTTGGTTACAACACTGCGCTGTGTCAGGTATTGGATGGGTCACCATCAGACACATGGCTAGCTATTTAATGTCTTTGATTCTTTCTTTCCTTTCTAGACATGGAATAAAAAAAGAATTGGCCCAGTGACCACAGCTTATATTCATCACTTTGCAAGAGACGCCTGGTCGGGGATGAAGAAGCATGATTTTCAGAAACTGTGTGAAGTTCACGAAATCTATGTGGCTAAACAGGTAGGTAGCTCTTGACAAGGTGAGCTAAAATCATCGTTAAGGAATATATACAGGTACCATTATAGTTAGTAGATAGGTACATGAAGGTGTTTTGTGTTCAACATTGATATTATATAGATATCTGGGTATACTCAAACTCTCGTGGCTAATTAAATTAACAATAGTTGACTAACTATAGTTACATCATTGACAAATGTTTTCAGTCAGCCCCAGCAAATCCACAGACAAACAAAAATTGTGGGAATTGCCAAATACAATGCAAAGAGAAAATTGGCTCCTACAATACAGAAGAATTGTACACATTTTTTAAAGCTCGGCTTCGAGAGGTGGATATATTATACAGTATATTTTCATAATCATAGGTAATTTCCATAATTTTTGTTCATGCGTTTATGGTTGAAAAACTCTATGCCCTTCTTCCTCTAGACTTTCGAGAAACAAACACCTGGCGTAACTTTGTCTGATGAAGAACTAGAAGCGATGGCCAGGAAGGCCTGGAGCGAGCTTCCGCTGTCTATCCTAGAACAACTTATTCGAGTGTACAAAGCCCATGTGGCTGAACAGGCAGCTCTCAACAAGGTGAGACTTCTGTTCAGGGAATCAAAATGACTTAGGTAATATCGGTAGGTCATGATCCTGTGTTTGTTACGGAAGGAAAAAATTGAAGAATTAAAGAAAACATCACACTATTTATTATTGTTATTATTATTAACAGGAGAACAGGAGTTCAATAATGTATATATTTCTTAGAAAATTATCTATAATATATGCCACCTCTCAGATGCATACAAATGTCAGTGTCATGGTCTCACAAAGATAGGTACTACCTCAAATTCTTTTTCCAGGCAACCAATAACAAAGAAGAGGCAGAGGACAGAAACAAGAAATGCAATGCAAAGAACTGCTACCGAAAATGTAGCATTTGCCGTAAAAATGACGAGAAAGGAAAAATGACAAAAGCCAATGACAATGGTAATAAGAATGAAAACAAGGATGACAAGAGTGGTAAAGAGGATAAAAAGGCATGTGGGCCACGAAAGGAGTGCGAAAAGCAAGACAACAAAAAGGATCCTCCAAAGTGTGTAAAAAAGAAGAAAGACAGTGGAAAATGCGGGGGGAAAAAATGTTGTGGAAATTGTGCCAAAGGCAAAGAAAAACCCCGCTGCAAGGAGAAAGCTGAGGGAAAGTGTGCGGACAAGAAAAAAGACGGGAAACGGAGAAAGGATGATGGCATTAGCCACCGAGATGCCAAGAAGAGGAAACAATCACAGGACAGAAGTGTGAGCTGTAAAAGGAAGAAGTGACGATATATCCTTCCAGTTCGTCAAGCTCTTCCAGTTCACGTTAATTCGCAGACAGCGATGGGATCCAATCAAAACGTCTATCATGTATATCAACCTGGGGCGCCGAATGACGTCTTACACGTATCGATTTCTCTTCGAAATTATCCCTTGTAATGTAATCAATTTTGTAATTATTAGAAACAAATTTGTAGTAAACTTTTAAACTGTACCTGTGTTGTATTGCAATATTCCAATGAATGAAAAGTATTGATATTTTTTAGAGTACAAACTTTTTATTATTAGTCGATAAGACAAAAAAATGTAAAGGAATACAAATAGGTAGGTTCCTATTTCTACAATTTCAAAATGTTCTGCAATTAAATTATTCTAAATAAATATAATAACCATTACTAAAAGGAGTCACACTAAATCTAGAGTTTGGGAACTGTACCAGCAGGGGACACTGCAACCCACAATACCAAAATACCCATTTCAAATAAAGGTAATAGCATTAACCCAGTGCATTCATACAGTCAACTCAATAAACTCACGTGGCCGACGGTTTTGGTACGATTGCTGTTAAGACAAATAGCAATGTCATTGCAGTTCAGCAGAAATGGCACAGAACCCACAAAATGAACCCAAGATGCGACGACTTGAAAACATACTGTTTGTGCTGGTAAAACTTATTTATTATTCCAGTGTGTTTCATCACGTGTTTCGTTTCGTCAGTGTTATGTCACGTCCCAACAGCCTTGAAACAAACCCGGCCACCGATTCCAACGCAATCTCGATCACGTCGTGTCATAGCAGCCGCAAAAATTGTCGCAGCTCTCCCACGTGGTCCACGCTTGCGCCATCATGGCGGGGCTTGTTTGCGCCATGCTGAGGGAGCCGTGGTCGCATGCGGCATCGCATGACCAGCGGCGAGTTGAATGCACCTGCGCCACCGACAGCGCCGACAACCAGATGCCAACGGAAACATCTTCGCCCTGGAATCCCGTCTCAAGGACATCTGCGTTGTAGGCCAGATACCTAAGAACGGCATGGTAAAATGATTTTCCCTTGTCCTGTCAAATGATTTTTAAATAACAGAAAAGGAGAAAACTTGCACAGACTCTATAGGAATCCAGCTAGATATACTATGCAAAAATATATGTGTGCCAGGTATACTTGAAATATTATCTCATATGGCATGATTTTTTTACAGAACTGACCTTACGACGGCCCGACTGAGAGCGTACCCTGCGCCGCACGGAAACGGCGGATAGACGAGGGATCGATACCGGTCTTCCCTCCACTTCCCTGTCGTACGGACAGCCCAGTCGACCCGCAGCTCAGCCCAGATGCTCGGAAGCTCGGGGTCAACGTAAGCTAGCCCCTTCTCGATCTCTTTCACGTCGAGGAGGGAGTCGTCGTCAGACTTAACCACGTGGTGGAATTTCTTACTCTTGTAAAGCCTGTGGATTTGAAATTGTCGCATAGGCATGGTGCTATTGTGAATGTTGGTGCTTTATACAACCAGTAATATTATTAAGTGTTAACCATTGCAAAAACAGCAAGAGTTTCTTCGGCAAGTTTCGATATACGTCTATAACATCGACAAACAGGATGTCATTGTGCTCCAGTGATTCTTGAAGGAGTTTGTGTTGAATCAATTTGATTTCCTTTTTCCATTCGGTTATGCGCGATGCTTCCATCTCGATTTGCTGTTCAAATTCGTTCAAGTCTGCAAGAAAATAAATAGGAAGTGATATTGCTGATTTCTTAGTAGGTGAAAATATAAGCAGTCACAAATAAATATTTCCTTACCATGTAAATGAAAGCTCATTGAAACAATTGAACATGAATTCGAATGGAATGCAATAGGCATTTGTTGATTCGGGGATATTAAGTGGATGAAACTGATGGCGCCATTGCCATTGGACCATTCTATCTCGTTGCAGTTGTCCAATCTGGATATTGTATCTTCCGTCTCCATCAAGATTGTGCCTTCAAAATTCTTGGGCAGCAAATACGGCACTATATTCTTTGACAATAGGCTCTTGGAAATATCTTCCCTATTTGGCATAAAAGTTGCGGAAGCTATTTTTTCTTTGCTCGTTTCATCAATGAGATGAACTTTCACGTATTTAATATTTTTTACAAACGAATTGACAATTCTAATTTTATCAACCACTATTTTATTGTTGACTTTAAATGTAAATCCTCTATAAATGACTCTGTTAACCAATTTTTTTACAATAATACTGGAAGAAAGATCTTTTGGCAAGCTTTTTACACTTGTTCTCTGAAGATAATGGCAAGAATACGGGCAAACTCTGTCTAATATCGGGATATCGCAAAATTTTTCTCCAACAATAAAAAAGACAGGAAAATCTTTGAAGTCAGCCTCCTTTTTCCAAGTGTCGCGAATCATCTGCCGAGCTTCAAAATTTCCCTGCGCCGACAAAACTCCGAAAATCAATTTACTCTCTTTTTCATGAGCGTAAAATACCAAAATCGAAAACACGCCGAAAAAAGTGCTTATCAGCAATGGCACAAATGTATGTGTAGGCAAATTAATATCCATTTCATAATAATATATTAGTGGAAATTGTATTTATTAAGTTAGATTTAATTTCTTATTCAAAATCACCCGCCCAAAATCCTAAAATGGCAGCCACCACAAAAATAAAATTGTGGTTACGTTTTCTTATCATAATCAGCAATTTCTATATTCTTGACCGATCAGTGTTCGAAAGGCTTTGGTTACGTTGCCCTAGATAGTGCGGCCGGTACATGGTGTCGTAATCAGTTAATAGCTTATCAAGAGTCATTCGCGAAGTGGTAGCCCCAAGGCCGGCCCTCCTCCAAGCTGTTGCTAGTAAAAGTGAAAGGGTGTGCTCTGAGGCAAACTTTGAGGTATTTGACCTGCCTTACTAGATCTAGTCCAAATCCGTCTCTCCAGCGGACTGGACTTGCTTCTACTCTCTACTCACAACTTGCATACAGCACCATGAGTGAAAAGTAAGTAATTTCTTAAATATCCATGTTCTCTTGACTTCAATTACTGCTTGTCATTGTACACACAATGTTCACACTAACCAGACCTGACTTATATTACTACCCTAACTTTACAGGGCTGACATTGCCCTTATTGGGCTGGCAGTCATGGGCCAGAACCTGATCCTGAACATGAACGATCATGGATTCGTTGTGTGTGCGTACAATCGTACTACAGAAAAGGTGGATCAGTTTCTCGCCAACGAGGCAAAGGGAACTAAAGTTATTGGAGCCAAAAGCCTTGAAGACATGGTGTCCAAGCTGAAGAAGCCGAGGAGGGTCATGATGCTTGTTAAAGGTGACTAAAAGAACTCAAAATTGACATAGAATTTAATCCTTTGCATAGGTAGCCGTAGGTACCTATACGGCGATTGCAGAATATTGCTAATTTATTCCCTCCTAAAACTAACTAAACATCCTCTTCTTTTCTTCAGCTGGCCAGGCTGTTGATGACTTTATTGACAAGCTGGTCCCTCTACTTGAAAAGGGTGACATTGTGATTGATGGAGGCAACTCAGAGTACCAGGACACTGGGCGACGCACCAAGCAACTCCGAGAGAAAGGTCTGCTATTTGTGGGCTCTGGTGTGTCTGGTGGAGAGGATGGAGCTCGTTATGGACCATCTCTGATGCCAGGAGGTAACCCAGATGCTTGGCCTGCCATCAAACCCATTTTCCAGGTAAGTTCCAGTTCTCTGCCCAATGCCACAACATCTAAGATCGCTAGGAGGAAAATCAAATTGTCTACCACTAGTTTACCAAAACCACTATGGTGCTCTAAATTGCCTTTCTTTCAGGGTATTGCGGCCAAAGTGGGCACAGAGCCTTGCTGCGACTGGGTGGGCGAAGATGGTGCTGGGCACTTTGTTAAAATGGTGCACAACGGCATCGAGTACGGAGACATGCAGCTCATCTGTGAAGCGTACCATCTCATGAAGTCGGTTCTCGGACTTGGCAACGCAGAAATGAGCCAGGTTAGTTAGAAAACAAGAGTTGAGAATTTAATATCTGGTAAACCTGAAGTGATGTATGGATGATATTAATTCAATTCAGTCATTTGAAAAGCCAGCATTTTAAATTTGTTTACTCATTTACACTGTGCTAAATAATTAATGAGTGTTCTTAGTCTGATATATATAGCACGGGAAAGTTTCTATTCACAGCTTTATCATTTGCATGTCACTTCCTTGCTATCAAAATGTGAAGGAAGAAAATGCAGAGTGTGAGTGTTTTGTTCGGGCTGATAGCATTGACCCCAACCTTTCCTGGGTGGTGTGAGCCCCAAGGCTAGCCAGATAAGAACACAGCACATTGATTAACACTTGATTAGAAAATGTAGCAATATAAAAAATTGCTTGAATTATTGTAATTCTACCTAAAATTAATTGCATGTTTGAAAGTGGATCGAATGTGGCTGGGAGGCCACACCCACGCAAGCCATGAATCATTCTGGCAATTATCCGAGACTTGAGCTTTCTTTTATTGCTTCATTGCATCTGTGGTTGTATTTCAGGTGTTTGAAGATTGGAACAAGGGAGAGCTGGACTCGTTCCTGATTGAGATTACCAAGGACATTCTCAAGTTCAAGGATGAAGATGGTAAGACCACTTGAAGCATGTCCTACTGAAGCATGCAGACTAATTACTAATTAGAATCAGCCAACTGCCAAAACAAGTTGATTTTTTGGTCGAGTAATATATTAGTCTAGAAGGAAACCAGAAAGAATATTCTGAAAGTGTGATGGTGCCAACAAATATAAGCCCATGGTGCCATCAACCACCTTTGGTTTCCTGTGGATTTTCCAGTATTTCATGGGAAAGCAGTTTTATGCTGTTATTAGTGTGCAGAACATTTTTTGCTGACAATTTTTAAGCTCTTGTGTGAGGTAAGAATTTCTGCCAATTAATTTGAAGTTAAAATTGTCACTTTCCGCCATCTCTTGCCATGTTCATGGAAGAATCTCAGTCCCGTTCCATATAACAGATAGGTTTAATTGAATTTCCGCTATGACCTCTAAAGATTAATTTTACAAGATAAGGGTTTGAATCCATCCCATCCCACTTTGCCTGGATCATTTTCACAGTTCCCAGTTATCTAGAACTAGTGATGGGCGGTCGGGAATATTCCCGTGGGAATATTCCCCAAACAGAAAATAGATTCCCAAAAATAGGGGAATCTATTTTTCCCTATTTTTTGGAATTTGTTTTTACAAATATTTCCGACTGCTCATCACTAGATAGTATCTATTATATAGTATATTATTGAGTTATTGTTACAAAATAAACTATAACCACTGGTATAAGTTAGAAAGTAAACAAATAAAATGAAATTTTATTTTTTAAATTTGAATAAATTTGAAACTGAATTTCAAATTTAAAAAATCGTGTAAAAAATAAATTCCCCAAAAATTTCCATATTCAGGAATATTTCTGGAAATATTCCCCAAAAATAAATTTTGGGGAATTTACCCATCACTACGTACAACTGTACGGAATATTCTGGAAAATTTTTTGTTTTTACCGAAAGCGAATCCATAACACACTGGCAAGAAAATAAACACTGAATGAAACAAAAATTCTCTCAACATTATTCGGCCTCAAGGGCAAGCTGAAAACACTATTAAAAATACATAAAAACCATTGCCATTTTTTCCGTCAGGTTCGTTCCTGCTGGAGAAGATCCGTGACACTGCCGGCCAGAAGGGCACCGGGAAGTGGACCGCTATCTCCGCCCTGGACTACGGCATCCCGGTAACGCTAATCGGCGAGTCGGTGTTCTCGCGATGCCTGTCCTCGCTCATCGACGAGCGGGCGCAAGCGAGCAAGGTGTTGCGTGGCCCCGTCACCGCCCCCTTCGCTGGTGACAAGAAGGCCTTCCTCGAGCAGATCCGACAGGCACTCTATGCATCCAAGATCGTGTCTTACGCACAGGCAAGCATAGCTTACGCTCTGACAAAAGGTGGACTTTGACTAATCGCCTGTCCTGACATTTATAATACCTACTAGGGCTTCGCGAACGCAATTTGTGTTGCGTTGAAGATGAGCGTAGCGGTTTGAACACCTACAAAGTCACAATAAATGTTTGGGAAAATTTGGAAGAAATGTGCACTTTTAGATAAAGTCTCGTATTTTTCAAAATATTCTTAATTTCGAATATTGCTGTTTTTTCTGATTCGAAGGGGAGGGGTGTGGAGGATATTCTTCAAAAATGCAGGGGGTCTCAGTTGAGAACTTAAAATTTCATTGAAATCGGAGCAGGCATTTGGTCTGTAGAGCGCGCACAAACAGATACATACAAACAAACAAACAAACAAACAAAAACTGACAAGTGTTTTTTTTTTGCCACTAGTGAAATTGAAGATTTCGCTTCGCTCGCTTTGCTCATCAATTATGGAACTTGTTAAAAAATGATGATGCAAGTCTCCTTAACTGCCTGTGTTTCATATTAGTACGATTGATAGCGTACTTTTATGATAATCATTAAATAATATGATAAATCATGATAAATCATAAAATCACTTAGATGATAGTCATTAAAATAGGTATTTAAAGTTAACTAGGTTATTATTACCTAGGTTTGTTAGAAAATATCTTTGAACTTCCAAAAGATTGTCTCGTAAGATCCGTTCGCCTCTTCTTTTGGCTAAGTGTTGCATTTCACCAAATATCAGTCTACCAATACTTTGGGCTTTTTAGTTTCTACCATTCAAAGATATCATTATTACGTGCCTTGATAATTAAGCAACATACCAAGAAGTGTCTGACGGAAGTGTATCTTCATGCAGGGCTTCATGCTGCTTCGCGAAGCTGCCAAGATCCACGGGTGGAAGCTTAACTACGGCGGCATTGCGCTCATGTGGCGCGGAGGCTGCATCATCCGCAGGTAAGCTCCAGACTTCGGGCAATCAACCATCTTCTCACACAGATAACCACCCGCTTTCTTTCAATACCAATCTCTTGCTTCTTACTGCTGTGATGATGAAGTGGTCAAGTATCTGCTGACTGTTTTGAAATTTTCTAATATTTGTTACAAAACAATGGAAAATTCCCAGTGGTCAGTTTTACCATTTTCTCGACTGTGCTAGAGTGAAAGTTTTAAGACATACCACAGACATAAGGTTACCCAGACATTCTTTCAATACCTAGCTACGGCTACGGAAAAATGTTGATTGTAGTAGTTTCGCCGGCAATCGCTGGGTGGCACCCTGTTTTTACGTTATCTACAGGCCATGGCACAAGGTCAATTATAATCAAGGAACCCAATGTTCCCCAGGTGGTTACAGTTACCTTGGCTACAGGCGAGTGGCTCCATCCATCAATTGCCAGTGAAACTATTATTGCGGGCGGAGAGCTTTCGCATATCTGCATTAGTATGGGAGTGGAACATCTGGGTTACCTGCCTTATATCTGCGGTCATTCCTAGCAACAACCTAAATATGCAGTGAAATGTATGTTTCTGAAAGTCAGATGCATTACCCAGGGTTGAGGGAAAATGGTAAAACGGGCTGTAAAAAAATGGCAATCTCTAACATTTTATTACACACCAAACAAGTGGCATTGAAGCTAACTGCCAACTATAGAATTGTTTCAACATTGCACAAAGAGTCTTTCCCGTTGCATTCCGTGGCCTGAGGGCACCTTTGCTTCCCCTTGCAGCGTGTTCCTCGGAAACATCAAGGAGGCGTACGAGCGCGACCCGACGCTCACCAACCTGCTGCTGGACGACTTCTTCCGCGGCGCAGTGCAGCGCTGCCAGGAAGGGTGGCGCGAGGTGGTCGCGGTGGCGGCCAAGCGCGGAATCCCTACGCCGTCGTTTGGCACCGCGCTCGCATTCTATGATGGCTACCGATCGGAGCGGCTGCCTGCCAACCTGTTGCAGGTATGTTTGCGAGCGGTGCTGTAAGGTATGAAGGGCTGCCGCTGAATCCTATTTTGGGCCGTTCATCACTTATTTGCAACGAGCAATAATTTTTTTCCTGTACCTTTAATGTTGTATACCATAGAAATTGATGAAACTTGCTGAAGTAATTTTTAAATAATTTTTCTATTTATACTGATTACATAAAGACATTTTTTAAATTGATTTCAGTTCAGATTATTAGGTACTTACTACTAAGAGCATGTAGGGTAAGCAGTGGCATGTGCAACAGACCAGAGCATCATTGATTTGGAATCATATTGATGGCAAAAGAACAAAAATGTCTACAGCTGATGCACAAGGCATGTAACTATTATGTAACAGGGAGGAATTGAATTTGCCTTGGGGGGTTCCAGACTCCCAGCCCAGCTTCCAAAAGTGCACATTGTCAAGCAATTTTCATTTGCATTTTTTGCTGTTTCTTTTGCCTGACCACTTGCTCGAATTTCAGGCTCAGCGAGACTACTTTGGTGCGCACACGTACGAACTGCTCGGCAAGCCCGGCACGTTCGTGCACACAAACTGGACGGGGCACGGAGGAAACGTCAGCGCCAGCACCTACCTTGCCTAGAGCAGCGGCTCGGAGCTCCCCCGGCATTCCTGGCTCCCTGCAACGAGCAGTCTTCCTGGCTTGCGGTCGCGTACTTTCGGTTTCCCGTGTCTTGCATTTCGTGTCCTGTTCCCGTCATTCTAATCCTTGTCCCTTTTCACTTGGCGAGTTCCCGTTTTGTGGGAGAAAACTCGCCGGCCGAAACTCGGAACCAATCGCTTCTTTAGGTGTACCTACTTCTTTTTTAGATGGCTAATTGTTTATTTATTGGTGATTTAGAATGTGCTGATAGAGATGGTGGTGTTCTTTTCCTTTGTTAACTATGAAATTTGTAGGCTGAAATATATATTTTATATTTTTATTTTTTAAAATAATGCAGACAAATTTGTATACATTACAAAAGTGGATGATAAAATTATTGATAAAGATTTCATGTTTGTTTTGTGTATTTATATTCAGTTACTCTTGTGAAAATGTATGATTAGTGAGCCTACACTGCCTGCCTATTCCTGGCATCATGTCCTCAAGGGTTGTTTCTTCCACACTTTTTCCAATTATAAGAAAAGGCTCTCCAATCTTTGTCCTTCCCCTTTATACCTAGTTAATTTTATGGGCCGGCTAAAAACAATGCTGCCTTCTCGGACTCTAAATTGCTATTCCACTATGACGTGTCGAAGAATAGGCTATTTTACTTTGCTTTTTCCCTGATTATTACGCACAGCTGAAGTAAAATGAATTTCCCTGGATTTGGATTCCTGCATTCGTTTATCCATTGGGTTGATTCCAGTCGGCAAAAGCCAGGTAAACAACTGACTAAAAGATAGGTTAGTGGTAGCGCGGGTTGCCTAACCAATCGAGCCGCCCATTGTGCTACCTAGCGCTGCGCCAAGGTAGCGTTTACAACTCGCTTCTTAGCTGATTACCAGATCGCAATTTCTGGGCAGCGGTATTCGCGACAGGAGGTGAGAAACTGAACTGAATCCCGGTGTGCGAAAAGAGTAAGGCCAAGTGGTAACTCGCACACATTTCACGATATTCTCTGACCAGTATAATAAAGTGATTTTGGTCACGAATAATTGGCTGATCAAGTGATGATAAGTTTAAAAGCTGCATTCCATTCACATATCCAGCCATTCCGACCTACCTAACGAATGAGAATTGAGAACAACTTCATTATTCAATGTTTACATTCCAATCAGAGTCGGACTGACGGTAGGTATATTGGGAGAACTGAACTGATGCTATATATATGTTATTATTACCTTAGCTCACAAAATCTATTCCAGAACACCACCTGTACAGATTTTATTTTATATAGCGATTGCTAAGAAATTTGTAGAGAGCTAATATAAACCACAACACCACACCAAAGATACTTCTAGCATAGAGTAGGTACCTTCCAGTTCAAAGCTACTTGACTTATAAACAAAAAATACTTAATGTATTCGTCGGATAGGTACCTACTCATAGTATATAACAATACATTGTGCTGCCCAATTAAAAGTTTAGATCGACGGTGAAAATTATCTGGTCAATTAAAAAATAATACAATTCCAAAAAGGGATGATGTACCTAAATACATGAACCTATGTGTCTATAAGGCAGTGGCGTAACTTCAAATCGGCCCCCGAGAATAAAAAAACACTGTGGCCCCCTTCCCCCCACTAGTGTTTCAGATTTCCAGAATTTATAAATTGTGGGGGAAGGTACCATATTATGTAAAAATATTGTTCATGATTTTTGTTCCTGTAAGAAAATCAATTCCCTAAAAAAAGGTGGTTGCCTTCTTTTCGGATAAACTTGCTCAAAATTTCACGGTATCCGCTTCAAAATATCCATTCTCTAAAAAAATGTCATCCCAATTTTTCGGATTAAAATTTCTCACAACCGAAGGTTATTGTAATAGTATCTTTGGGTGGGGCCTCAGACCACGCAGAGGCCCCCCTGAGCCCGAGGGCCCCGAGCACTGGTATGCCTGCTACCCTCTAGTTACGCCACTGTCTATAGGTAATAGGAGGAGGGAAAAAACATAGTTTGCCACACTGCACATGGGAGTGAGAAAATACCGAAGAGCGAGTACGGAATATGTTTTCTCCCATCATCACAATACATCTCGCACTCGATGTCTAGATCTGAATCAAATCGATCTAACAATGATGAAAAGTGTAAGTAAAGGTATAGGTCTGGGTAAGTTTTTACGCCGAGAAGAGAAGCCATATTATATGGATGCGAAGGCGGAAAATAAAATGATCCATTTTTAGCATTATATTTGTGTAGCAATTGGAGCAAAATTATTATTTTAAATGTAAGAATAAACTAAAGTTGGAAACTCCCAGATACCTACCATTCAGGAAACCACCTTATCCAAGCAGATTAAGATTATAAATATTTTACCATCAACTTGTTATCGGAAATTTAAAATTTAAAATTACCCGGCACCCGGTACTCGGTGGTGGGGGGCACTTGCTACACCGGTCATAAAAATTAGGACAAAATAATTGGCACCAACGCCTCCAATTGCAATACAAAATCTAGTCTTTCAATTGCTCTGTTCTTTACTTTCAGTAAGCATGTACACACAGCAAAAGAAAAGTATCTTCTTGTATAAGCCCTACCATGTGCGGGGGTGGCCGCGTCCGCACCGACCTGTCAAATCAACCTGTCAAATCATCACCATGACAACAGCGCATGTCACCCACCCACAGGGAGCAAAGCACCGGACAATCGCCGCCGCCGCCGCCGCCGCCGCCGCCGCCGCCGCCGCCGCTCGTCAGGTGCACGGGAGGCCGCCCGTTCTGGGGGCGGTGCCAGGTGGTGGGGGGCACTTGCTTTTCGACCGGTCATACTGCGCGCGGGGCGGGAGACCCTCGGTGCGTCGGGCGCCGATTGGGACCTCCTCGAGTGCAGTGGCGAAAGCTTTGGCAAGCGTCCCTGTAGGAAGGCAATGGCGAGTCCCGTACGGGAATGGGAATGGGGAGGCAATTACGATTTCGGACTGGAGTTGCTAAGTGATCAGAGGCTGCAATTTGCATCCATTTTCACTTTTCATGTAAACTTATTGATGAGCATAGCGAGCGAAATCTTCAATTTCACGAGCCCACTTATGCACTTATGTGTGTTTTTTGTTTTTTGTGTTTGTTTGTTTGTTTGTTTGTTTGTGTGTTTGTTCGCGGTCTGCTGGCCAAACGGCTGAACCGATTTTGATAACATTTTCAGGGGTCCTTCTCATCTCAACTAACTTAGACCCTGTGCTCTATTAAGTAAAATCGACCGTTCACATTCAAAGTTTTAAAAAAAGTTCATAAATCCGAAAAATTTGACCAAGCTGTTCAGGCAAAAGTTGTCAACATTTTTTCACGAAACTTTACAAAGTTATGGAGCGTGATAAAAACCAAGCATTTTTGAAGTTTTCATGCTTCTAAGACTCCGTTTTCTTGTTATTAATATCTTTAAACATTAAAAAAACATTTTGTGATTTTCAAGCAAAACTCAGTCAAAAATTCAAAATATTTTTAAAATAACATTTCCTTGACCCTTTATAACGAAATAGTTACTTCACGCATTGGCCCTCTGTTCTCGACACTCTGCATTCACTCGTTTACCCGCTTCAAACCGCTACGCTCATCTTCAACGCAACACAAATTGCGTTCGCGAAGCCCTAGTTTATAAATAAATATACATAAGCATATTTTTTGTGAAAACTTGCATGTGGAATTTTTGCGAACCACATGGCAATATTCGCATTGCGTTTACAAACAGATTCGGCGTTTGCGGGGGGGAATTTGAGTTTTTTTGCTAACAGAAAATTTATCTTCAGTCTGTTGTGTCTTGGTACGCAAACGTAGAAAATTGTTTACATACATATATTATTATTATTATGCCATACACACCCAATTTGTAGAATCTCAACTATTCTCAAGGCATCGGTACTTGCCCTAAAATCACAACAAACTACGGTTAGCTCTATGGTAATGTCCTGTCTGGCACAAAGATTTCCCCATTATTATGAGTAGGGACATACTTCAATCTGCTGTGCGCCCTAGCGCCCTGGAAAAGTCGCGCGTTTACCCGGGTGTTTCTGCTGCTCTGTCTAGCCACGTCTTACTGCTTTGAGAGGAATATCACTGTCTTGCCACGTCTTACTGCTTTGAGAGAAATATCCCTGTCTTGCCACGTCTTACTGCTTTGAGAGGAATATCTCTGTCTTGCCACGTCTTACTGCTTTGAGAGGAATATCTCTGTCTTGCCACGTCTTACTGCTTTGAGAGGAATATCTCTGTCTTGCCACGTCTTACTGCTTTGAGAGGAATATCTCTGTCTTGCCACGTCTTACTGCTTTGAGAGGAATATCTCTGTTTTCCACACTGACTTTCTTCCAAGGTCACACTGACTTGCAATGGGAGGTCGCAGGTTCGATACGATTCACATGCGTGTTGCAAGTTTTCCGTCTGATTTCCCTCGACCATCCCGGGCAGCTGCTAGGATAGTACCTCCGCCAACATACACGACCGTCGCTGCCACTCACATTTCTCCTCCAATTTCCCACCTCCGACGCTTCCACAAAACGAATTCCCTTTGGCACTTAGTTTCCAGATCTCAAAGTCTAAAGAAAATCTTTCAAACGTACGGAATGAAACCTTTCTATCGAATACGATTGATTGTTTGAAGCTTCCAGATTATCGTTGATAAATTCCTACTCTTCAGTCATACCTGCGTCGGGCAATGAAGGATGAAGATCCGTTTGTGCCTCTTGCCGTTAGAGAGTTTTGTGAATCTCATCTCCGTCGTCCCAGGGGTATCCCCTCTCCCACCCCATCCGCCAAAAGCCTGCGGGCCTGTGGCTCATCTCTCAAGCTCTCAGCTTCATTCGTGTACTCTGGAATTCCACCGAGCGCCGTCTCGACGAGATAACGTCCGCCCTCGCTCAGGAGCTGAGCGTCGCCGTCGCCGCGCCGTCGCCGATGCCGACGTCGGTAGAGGGTGGAGTCGTCACACCAGCCACGGCCATTGGGTTCCATCAGGCTGCCTTCCCTCTCAAATTTGAAAGGAAATAATTTCGTACACAGAGATACATCGCCGCCCAAAGTGCTGCAGTACCTACCTTTTGACTCACCTTACACTCCCAGTTGCTGGAGTGTCAGTTCTGTACTTTATGAACATTTATTTTTAAAAATTTTGACCCGTAAGTTTAGCTGAAGCGAGGCAAGATTATAAATGATCTAGAAAACAGAAGGAATTATTTGTTATTCCGAGCACGTGCCGTGAACATTATTAATATTTTTGAAAATATTGCAGAAGGGCAGTGGCCGTTTTCCTTAAAAAAAGGACGAGGACGGAATCTCAATCATAAAAAAAGCGGACTGTCCTATTTCATTGCAAAAGGTGTCAACCTTCTCCATCGCCTACATCGACGTCGTCGGCGCAGCTCTCCGCAAACACTTTGTAATACGTCGCAAAATTACACGCGATCTCACTCCTATCTCTCCCAGAGAGTGAACACTGAACACCTCTCTCTCCTCGTTCGCATCTCGCCGCCGATTGGCGGAGCAATGGCTAGATGCTAATTCATTCACACAGCCTCACGCGTCGAGCGCGGCACGGCGCGGCGCGACGCGGTTCATGGTCCATTTCGTCACAAGCCGGCCGGTGCCGTCGTCGGCGACCACGTGATGCGGGTTCGGGAGTCACTGCCACCGCCTTTCCTCGGCAACCTCCTCGGACGACGTCGACGACGACGGCGGCCGAGTGCCAACTCAGGGGTCTGACGTCATCGGCACTGGGTCAACGGCAACGATGTTTCGCATGCATGCTCCGTTCTCATGGAAGGCTCTTTTCGCCTTCCAGAGAGAAGAAAGAGAGAGAAGAGCGAGGGGGCTGCGCGCGAAAATATACACCCACAATACAGCATGTTCGTTTTATAGAATGTTACAGAAAATGAAACAAAACAACTCCTGGCATTTAGAACAATGAAAGTTTTGCACCTCTGTCGAAGACGGACGATCCATACCTAATTTCCATACACCACGCCTGGTCTTCGTGTACCAACAACGTGTCCTACTCCTTTTACATCCAAAAACGTCGTTCCCGCGAGCGCGGCCAGACTGCTTGTCCTGACTCCAAGGAGAGCCTCAGCAGCAAACAGCGAGCGCTGGTCCATGGAGATGACGTGCACCGGACGTGCCATCGTCGAATTCTTTCTCCGCGGTCCAGCCCAGAGGTCACGTGCCGATGAGACTCATGCTAAGTCACGGTAGAAGAAACAAAGTTGCAGGCCTTGGTGTCCGGAGGATGTGCTGGGCACTCCAGAGGGGAATTCAGGATTTGGGGACGAAATCGTTTGGCGTGCCCGTCAATATTGGCAGGGCAAGAAGTTGTCAACCACTCTGGAGATCGTACATTTGCCGCATTTATGGTCGAAGCGGTACCATAATATACTTATGTGTATGTGCCGATGTATATTTATTGGCGAGGGTCAAGGTTATTACATAGTATCTTTGGTCACGTGGATATAATTATTAATTGTAGAGATTAACTTCATGAAAGAGCGCCGGTGTACACACAATACAATGGTATATTTACGGAGTCATACGCCATTTCTTGGAACGTCTCAAATCAAACGGAGAAATTATCAAAATGATGGAAGCGTCTAAAATAAAAACAAGATAATATACATGTCCAGCAATGCGTCGCATATCCGCTCGCCACACTCTGTGCCAGAGGACGGCGTTGAGTCGCCGCTGCGACATATGGACCAAGAGCCTGTGCGGCCAACAGGACAACGTTTCCAGCACGGCGAGTATATGCTGTTGTTGTGGACTTTTGGGGTGAAACACATTCTGATCGGGTTCGCCCCCCTCAGGCAAGGAATGCCGGTCATTCATGGCCTCGCATCGACCATCGTCTGGGCCCGGGGAGGGCGGGGAGGGCGAGGGGCTACGCAAGAAAAGAGCGGGAAAAGGTGCTCAAGGTGAGCGGAATTCTTAGGTCGGAATCCTCGGCGGTCAATTCTCTCTCGGCAGCCAGCCAGAGCCAGAACCCCCTTCCCCCAATCCCCCTCTTCGCCCCACTCAATGTTTGTGAGCGCGAGAACGACTCTCCTCGCGTCGTCGTCGTCGTGCCTGCATCGTGATCCATTCTTTGGTCGGAACGCTGGCTGCTGCATTCCTCGGCGCTGCGCTCAGCACGTTGGTTGACTCCTTGACGGGCATTGGGTAGCCGTCCCCGTCCTATTTGTCAGCAGTGGTATCGGACTTGGCTTCTTGAGGATTCGTATTTCTCGCCTTTTGCAAGCTCATGATCCAGTCATAGCTGTTGATATCCAACTCTCTAAGTCAAATCAAATAAATAGGTACCTACTTACGGGATCATCCCGGTACGCATCATGGATGATATATCTAATACAGGTATCTGAGGCCCCTGGATTTAGCCTATTATAGACCTTTCGTGTATCGGTGAACCTTTCGCTCCCTAACGTGTGCTTTTGGGTGCAGGAAGGGTCGTTCCTCTCTTTTATATTGACAACCGACGTGTTGCAAAGGCACCAATAGCTACAATGGCCCCTCGACTAGCCAAGGTCATCAGTAACAACCAAGCCAACGAATCGCCTCCGAACAGTTTCTCAAAATGTAACCCATGTACCTGACTGACCACATCGCCAAAGGTGTGTAAAGGTAAATGTCCCATGGCTCTGAATGCCGCGCTCCTGCCCGATGTTTTCGGTTCGCATGCGATAGCGACGGTTCGTCCTTGCCGCATCCTGACGAAAAAAGTGCGTGTGTGCGTGAGTGCAGCGTTCGAAACGCACCCTCTGGCCCGGGGGCAGCGCGCCCCATTGGCGGGGCGGCGGCGGCCATCATGGAAAGGGCGGGGCTTGGCGGGTTACGTTGGGGGTGCTCCCCAAACACGCACATGTTCGGCGCCTACATCCTACATTGGACTCTGCCGGACGTCGGACCATGATCCGGGTTGCCGAGGGGCGTTTGTGATGGCACCGGCACTGGCTATCGCGTGGACAGGATATCTGATTGGGAGATTTGGATGACCGTGATGGTTTTGGGTAGTGGATGTGTGATTTTTTGGTGTTTTTCGAGATTTTCGAGATTTTGTTCGAGATTTTCGTAAATAAAATTCTTTAATTTGTTAAAAAAAAATTGCGTCACTGCCTTAACAGCTTACATGTCGAAAACGCCTGCCTAATTTTGATGGTGAAGTGTAGATTTTCTGCTGTTGTCACAGTTTAGGTACATGGAACTCGGGAAAAGTTGCTTATCTGACAAAGGTATATAAAGTGGAACGGTTTTCATGTTTTCCAGCTAGAACGTAGAATAAAATGCTATTAGGTACACGAAGGAAAAGTGGATTTTTCCTTATCAACACAGAGATCAAATGTCTATGCCAGGGGATGTTTTGAGAATAGTAAATATTTAGAGAGAGAGGAGTGTTTCCTGCGTTTCGCAAATAAATCGCGTTGCATGATTTGTGTCCAAAGCGTGGAGGAAATAGGCAGTGGCAAATTTGGCGCCACTTTGTATCTGCGCTCGAAAGAGCGCTTTTATATTCCAGTCATATATCTATTAGATTGCATAGGGGGTGTTGTCTCCGTTCTTGAGTGTAACGATCTGAATTCAGACATACTTTGAAGCTATAGAAATTATCAATTATCTTACAATAGCAGATTTATATTATCGCAGTTTTCGTTCGGATATCACATAATGCGATTCGGGGATAGGGAAGTAGGAGAAAAATCTTTCTTGAGTTAAAAAATATATACAGGTTGAATAAAGTCTTTGCAGTTTTCTTTAAAAGTCCGGAATACATTATTTGTTGTGTATTTTTATTATTGTAATCGGCATACATTGGATATAAGCAAGCATAACAAATTGAGAAGCGGCCGGAGGATGACATTTGAGATAAACGCAAGGAATTTGTCAAGAAAACATCTGCGTTTACTGTACATATAAAATTTGAAACATGAATTATTTACAGCACCCCTGTCCCTTGCCCCGTACTCAGCTCCCTTCCCTTCCCCTTCGCAAGTTCTCAAGTCTGCCCCGAGGTGGGGTACGTTGTAAGGAAGCTCAGCTTCTCTTGGTGATTTCGCGTATGTCTACACACAGTGAACATCCCTGGGCCGTTCAAATTTTAATTTCAGTCAAATTTAATAATTGAGTAATAGTGTACCAACACTACATCCAAAAGAACATTTTAACAACGAACGTAATTTGTGAAAGTAGGTAGATATGGGGAAGTACAAAGTGCTTACCACCTGCCTACTTACTTGCTTGCCTACTTTACTTTGAAAAAATTAAATATAAACTGAAAATGCTAAACAAACAGGGGCGTAACTACCACCCGGCTGGACCGGGCTAAGCCCAGGGGCCTCCGACTCAGGGGGGCCTCGCAGAGGCCCCCTGAGTTTCGGAGAATTTTCTGAGTTACTACCGATCTCATGATTTGGTATTTTCAAATTTCGTAAAAATTGAAATGGTACATTTTTTAGATGGAAAAGATTTCTTCTGGTTAGTATTCTTTGGCTTTGGGTATTAGCGATAGGGGGTTAGCCGGCTATGGTGAGTTTCGGTACATGAACTCGTTACCAGGAACGCAACATTGACAGAAACCTATTTTGATTCAAATATATACCGCTGACTTCAACTGAAAAAAGCACCATTTTCAAAGACGATTTTCCCAGTATTCCCAAAAAAATGTGCGCCATGAAACAGAAAGTAAACAAAGGCAGTCAGTTAGCTGATTGCGATCGGCGGGTGCGGTGTGTGCGCGTACCTAAGTCTCCTATAATGGCGATTTTTTTTAGTGGATTTGCCGTGATTTGCCTATGCGCTGATTGATTTGCCGATTAGTAACTTAGTTTGATATGCCGTGTGCGCTTGTGCGATGAGCTCCAACAAACGTGTATTCAAGCGGGTCCCAGAAGGGGAAGAAAAAGTCGCAAGGAGCTACAGACACTAGTAAACTAGTAAAAATTAGTTGGTGTAGTTGATTTGGGTGGGTGGAGGGGGGGGGGGGGGGGGGGCTCTCATTTTATTTTGCCCGGGGGCCTCCGATTTGAAGTTACGCCACTGTAAACAAACAAAACAATTATTGCCAAGAAGACTTTTGCTTTTCAAACACCTACGGTGGAAATATTAAGGGTCTTCCTCGAACTGGAACACAGTCGAAATGACAGTACCTACAAAATATTTCTAAATAAAAATAAAATTCATTGTAGGTATTTGTAAAACATAACATACAGAACATGACACTGATCAACAAATTTATTGATGAGCGTAGAGAGAGGAACGTATCTTCAGTTGCACCCTCAAAATAAGTATAACTTGTGTGTGTTTTTTCCCTCTATTTTACTTTAGTCCAAAACTCTTCCTTTGATTTTGGTGATTTTTTTAGAAAATTTATCTTTGTTCTCAACTATACATACTCCCATTTATACAAATTGGAAGATGCCATGAAATATAAAAATAGCAGTATCACAATAACAGCTAGTGTAATAATGTAATACCTATTAAGATATATCTATAACGAAAACGTTTGATAAAGATACCAAAAATCTGGAATGAAATATAAATTAGGCGACGTGGGAGGACGTGGACTAAGGGCTGGTTTCCTAAACGTCAGAATCTCTTGGTACCCTGGTTTGGTACCAGAGCTTGCCGCAATGCGCCAATCAGCTGCTTCGGAAAACTTGCATGCGATTTAGCAACCAACGCTCAAGATCACATTAAATGTGTTGACCACACATCTTTTAAGTCTTCAAAAAAATGTCATGATTACGTTAAAGGTTATATTATCATATGTATATATCAATGTATATAAATAGTGATATAGTAATAAAATAGCACCTTATTAGAATAATATATAAGCTAAGCAAAGACCCAAAATTATTGATATCTCTATAACCGTGTTTTTTTTTAACAATTTCTCAAAAGAAAATTACTAAAAATTTGGATTCATTCATCTTATTGGTCTATGTCAATTGTGGATAGACTTGCACTACATTGTCGGTTTGAAATGTGTAGCTGTGCGATCACCGTTTTGGTCAACATTAAATATAGTTTTCTGTCGGTCTCAGCTATATATTTTCTGTGATCTGATGTCAGGCTGTCTTCACTCATGGGTCATCCTGGGCGTCAGCAAGAAAATTAGCAGGAAATTGTTCTTGTTTTTGAGAATCGATCAACTGATAAAACGTTATTCCAATTTCTATATACCATACTTAATTGGAATTTTAAGTTTTAACGTCAACTGATTTCAGTGAGAAAGTGAAAAGAACGAATGAAAATATACTACTGAAACTGTATACCGAACATGTTTACGCTTTAGATTAACAATTTTCAAAGAAAGAGGTCCATCAACCCCCTTCCTTCAATGCAACAATCGTGAGCAGCCAACATTAATTGTTTACGAACTTACCAAATATAATTGTCGTGTCGTCCGACCGGAAGCGGACAAGAAACAAGAAACGGAAGCAATTATTTACCCGCGGCGTGTCAATCGGCACCGACACACATTTCCAGAACGCACTTCAACCAAATCTGCCTTTCCGAACATCGAGCTTCATCTGTGATCACACCGGCAACCGCAACTCAAGTGATTCACAATAATTGATCAATCGAATAGATTATTTTATATAATGTAAATATATATTTTAAAAAACACCTTCAGGCTAATCCTCTTAAAATCTGATCTTGGAAGCGATTCGATACTAATCAGCCGATTCCTGCTATACAATCGATCGGCAGTAAGATTTCCAACAAATTTATCCAATGATGCATAAATTCATCTTTGAAGTTCCAACTCCTTGATGCTCAGCGCCAGAGGAGGCGCTTCGCCAGAAGGAGCATGTTCAACCATCGACGTTCCTGGAAAACTTTCCGATCCATTGCCGGCCAGTGGCCACATCCTCTCTGGACTCCCGGCACGATGGCCTTTCTTACGATTAGATCTTAGTAGGAAATCAACCATGTGGATTGGGAAAAAAATTGTCGATTTTACTAAAATACATAATGTACCCGTATAAAAGGCTTGTATATTCACATGTGGTTGAAATACAAAAGATATTTTTTAATGTTTGTGGCGAGTGATCCACGTTACAATATACAGGTCTGTAGGTATAGTTGAGGACAAGGTACACATTTTCGGAAATTTTCAATTGAAAATCACACTTAGGCTTCTAACTAGCATGCAATAAAATACATTATCACAATGGTATACAAGAAGTAGACACTGCAAATTAGTATGTGACGATCTACAACGTTCTACAAAACTTCAACCAGATTAGGAACCTCATTATTGGTACTAAATCGGGGAACCAAAATTTCTACCGTTTTATGATTCGTTGACACTTCATTTTAGGAGTTGGTATTGTTAGGTTCCCATTCTGGGATGCCATCGCCAAGAGTCATCCTTATATTTTCATAACAATTCTTTTCCTCTCTTACAAATAAGATTTAAATCAATATTTTCCATAATACCATACGCATGGTTTATCATGAGTATAATGAGTATAATGAGCATAATGACTTTAGTATAGGTAATTCCATGTTTGTCTTCACAACAATATTTTGTTCCAAATCTTGGCCAGTGTGCCGTGAGAATGTGGGTTCCCTTCCATGGTCGACTGACGGCCATCCTTCAACCACAGCAGCATCCCAAAGACGACCAGAAAGAATCCCTGTGTGTTTTTACGACACCTGCCTCTGATGTCCGGTACACACCTTGAAAACCTCCACTGTCCGCCGCAGTCTCATGTTTATAGTGCGGCTAGTAGCGCTCATCTGAGCGGTGTTTGGAGGGGGAACTAGGAGGGGAGGCTCGTTTGAACACGCCGGTCGGCGCGACGTACAAACTCCAAAATGGCGGGCCGCCAGTAACCGGCGCCATTCTCTTTTGATGTTTCTGGCCGGGAATACGATGCGAAAACTAGAGATTAGCTTTGGGGGCGATAGTGTCTATTAGGATAGATGGGTTTTATTGCAAATTAGACTAATGGGATAATTTTTCTTTGCGGTTGGTGGTAAATCGGTTTCTAATATTACCTAGTAACTTTGTGCACGACCGCTTCCTTTGGTTGTCTATATTTACCACGACAAAAAACTGATTTTTTAAAACTATATACATCCGGAGCACCACCTTAAAAGTATATAAAGTCATTTAAAAAGTGGCATCCTCACATGACTGTCGATCAAGGACGTTAGGAAACTCTTTGCGGATAGTTTTCCATTGGAGCTGAATTGCTGACTTTTTCAGAAGAAAATTCTTTATTTTCTGTATGACCTTATACTCGATAGTTTCACAGTTAAATGGAAATGGACACCATTTCATAACACCTTTTAGGTACTCTCTAATACGTTTTTATGTTGGAAAGTCAAAATTTGATAGAAACTTCCTCGGCACTTTTCACAGGGCCCGACACGATCATTTATGATGGAAATCAAAAATTTTCCACGTTCGGGCAGGGGGCTCGCTTACTTAATTATAAGTACGTGACGAAAATTCTGCATCTTTACATGGTCTTTCGCTAACTTTATGCTACGATGGAAAGCTAGGAGATTCCACGTTTCCAAAAGCTGACCGAAGTTAGCTAACTCTTTTTATGATGGAAAGTTAGATTTTCCTGCAGGATTAAATCACAAATTTTATTCTAAGACGGAAAATCAAGATTTTCCAAGAAGTTCAAGCAGTGAAAATTTGAAAATACAATTTTCCCATCGGATTTTTAAGGTGGTGGCTTAATAATACCAATAATAATAACAATAATAATAATAATCATAATAATAAGCTAAAAATCCTTAGCTAAAAAATACATATCACAGTCGCATACACCAAAGACCTTATACAACCACAATTCTGTCCTTAAATGCAATAAAACTTAATTGGAAAAATGAATAGTATACCTACTTAACAACGAAAATTTCCAGTCTCACCTAAAATGGCAAGCAGAATGGTGCGATATTCTTACAATAGATGAGTAAATCTTTAATATATAAAAAATGAATGCATAATTATAAAACGTTTCATTTCTTCTTGAATCCACAAATTTTTTGCCAAGTGCAAACTCTAAAGCAGATATATTAATTTCATATGCAACTCTTTTATTCCTCGAGGGTCGCCTCACCTGATCAAGTTGATCCAAAGGTGATATTATTAAGATTTATCAAAATGCTCGTATTCAATAATTTAAAGGTTCACATGGTTGTGAGTTGTGGCACTGACTTTATGGAACTCATCAAAATAAATTGAATGTTTATAATAATTTGAATCCACATGTTGTGTTGACCACTGTGACGTTTCTAACCGATATCCAGCCAAGATTTGACGATAACGGCATTACGACTTACGACGAGCAGCACAATTAATTACTCTTTACTGGATTAATTACTTTGCCGGGTGCAAATGCGTCAAGGGTGCATTGTGCATCCAGGTGCAAGCTGGTGGGGGGCGGGGGGTGAAATTATGCACCCCCTCGAGTTCACCAGCGCGCACGATAACTCCATTGTGAGAATTCTGGGCATCGGATGGAGTTTCAGAGAAAAGCGCACCAGGTTCCTTTGAAAGAGAGATATATATATATATATATATATATATATATATATATATATATATATATATATATATATATATATATATATATAGTATATCTATCTATGTATTTCCTGTTCGAGACGAAATTCTATAAATGCAAGAGACGGTTTTGATAAGGGTAGCTTCTTCCCGTGTTTATTTTCACTTTTTGTCAACATGAGTGGAAAATTACCAAAATTGTGTTTCATGGGGCGTATATTTTATACGGTTACGTTTGGTGTGGGTATGAACTAAATTATATTTATATGAAGACAACGCGTGACATTGAATTTGTATTGACGGTGTAGCAAGGAATTCTTTGTGAAATCCAGCAACTATGCGTATAACTTTTTCCCGCTTACAGATTATTCTGTGTAAAACTATAGAGTTGGATGGCTGTTTATGGGAAATTGAAAAATTTTCACACGTGAAAACAATAAAAATACTTTTTTGAATTACAGCAAAGCTATACAGCATGGTTTGAAATTTCAGTGGATGTATGGCGGGTATCTATAAAAAGCAATCATTTACAATTATTTTAAAATATTTGTCACTTATTTCTAGGAATCAATGCCTTGATTTGTATATGTTTTGAATTGATTATTTTTATCAATCACTTTAATTATGTTGTATCTCATTACCCACAAAACAAAACATTGTTTTGATCGTTTGACAGAACACTGAAGCACTTGCTAGCTGCTTTACAACTGGTATGATAGGTATGTACCGGTTCTTGTTTATCATCAATCAAAATCTTGCAAATTATTAGGTATTGTGTTGACTTGGTTATTGATGCCATGGAAATGTATCATACAAAAGAAGCAGCAATCTTTCTTTAACATTAATTTCATATTAATATATTATAACAAGCTGGTAGAATTATTACAACTTAACTTGTTTTATTTTCAAATGAGCTAAATAGAATTTCTTTCAGTGCATTATACTTATTTCATAATTAATTATATGCGCATAATTAAGAGTTGCTAAGTTCTACCTATTGAGATTGGAGGTGAGAGAGAACACACTTCTTTGGCATGAAATGCAATTGAGATTCACCCCTTGAAAAATTACAGTAGTTTTTTTGTCCACTTTTGTCGCAAAACTTAGTTCATACATCGAAAAAAAGAAATAACATTTATCAATTCCAGTTTTAGGCATACTACATTTAAAATGGTGCTTATAAACCATGGCCAGGTCATCACTCTCTCTAAAAAAATACTATACCTTATCACGCCCACTTACGGTGTTCCTAATTCACTCCAAGCCGATAATTTTTCAACAAATCCTCGCACAAATCAACAATCCACGTTATCAAAGCAAATTACTGAAAACCGACTGCACAGACTTAACTAAAACTATCTGACGAAATGCAATCGACTGCACCGCGAAGCACTGCAACTGAAAGTGCATTCAGTTCGGTATAGAGGAAGGAACGAAACTGGTATGTTGTTTTTTTTCGGCTAGAAATAGATAAAAGCATGGGTGACGGCGTCAGGAATTTGTTTTGAAAGCCTGGTGCAGACATCTGCCCTACCCTTGCGACCTACTACCCTTTCTGACCGCGTTAGCCCCAAATAGTTCCGATAGTTTCTGAATAGTTGCCTGTTTAGATGTTCCAGATGTTGTAAGTTTAGTGGAAAAGCAATGAGAAAGAAAATTCAATATGATTGGAGGCGATTTCGGATGAGAATTTTGGCAGACATTCGTGAGGTACATGGTTGCATGTACCTTATCGTGCAAAATACTTTAACTGATAAATTATTGACGTTTTTTGTCATAGCAAATTTGAAGAAAATTGCATTGAATTTGTAGGTGCATCTTCATAAAATATTGTGAATAGTAATGGGTAGTTACTAGATAGAGCTAAACCACAAGGGAAACAATTGTTATTGTTTCATGGAATCAAACTAGAATTTCTAATATACCCTTCATCGAAGATTTAACGACTAAACTCGACTCAATAAAATTATGTTGGACTTGTTTTGATTATGGAGATACTTTACAAACAAAGCTGGCAAGAGAGGTGTAATATTATTGAATATATGTATGCAACTTGCCCAAACCTTTATTGTTTTATTTTATCAGTGCTCGGTACTGTGAGGATTGGTCAATATTTTGTTTCTCATCTCCATATTTTACAATGAAAACAAACGTGAAATGTCTGTGGTGAAATCTTAAATACCCACTGATGGTGATGTATTTATACAACTTTCCCTTCCAGGAGGTATGCGCATATTTTGTTTTTCACGTTACAACCAAATCCGTTTTCAAATTTTGTTTCGAATAACAAACGATATTCAAGTCACACTCGAAATAAAATAATGCCATCGTAATGTCAGGGACATTTCTCATTTAAAACATTTCCTATTGATTGTCTTTGACCATTCAATACCCACTTCTTAAATACTTGGTGCAAATATTTGAAACCGGGCAATACATGTTTTTTACTTTTTCCTACGACTGTAAAAGAAAAACAGTTTGGAATAAGTATACATTATACAAAAGGATGTTACGGTGCCTTCATAACATCATCCACATGAAAAAAAACAAAAGCCCTTGCTTTCCGGTCACTTCCAACGGAACATGCACTCACACACAGAGTTCGTTACGCACTTTCCAATCTCGTCACACGCACCACAACCACCGGACCATTTCTCACATGGCACCGTTTTCGTCAACCGATATGCAAATCTCAGACCGACAGAAAACCAATCCCCTGAGAACTGAGAATCCTCAAACCAACACTCAAAGAACAAACCACGTTCCGCCTATCTATCCCACTCGAGCCCCATCGGCCCATTGCCTGCGACCTATGACCTCCAAGACGTCCCCGTTCTGGGAACCCGAAGCTGTCTGCCTTGTTTCGGCCCGTTTGAGAATGCCCCCATGGCCGGGTGCGGGGATACCGAACCCCTTTGCACCCTGTCCCATCGCGTATACCCTGTGCAATCCGTCATACAGCGCTGATAGGACTACGCTGATAGGGTCCTCTACAAGGCGGTGGTCGGTATATAGGTACTCGGTAGAGGCAGGGCCAAGGACGCAAGGCGGGTTGCCTGCACTTTCTTGGGGGAGAAAATTACTTTGGTCATCTTCGTACTAAGCGAATTATGGAGCATTTGCTGTATACTTGGGGAATCAAATCGCCAAAACACCAAATAACCAAGCCACCAAATCATCAAATCACCAAGCCACCAAACCACCAAACCAAACCAAACCAAACCATCTTATTTCATGTGCAAAATTTAGTAGGGGGGAGCTGAAAAGCACTTTGACGTTTGGGATGCCTGTTAGTTGTTGCAAGTTTTCTCTTGTGACCAGCGCAACTTACCGACAGTTGAAACAGACAAAAAAATTATGCTTTTGTCAAAAATGTAACAATGGTTATTTATAAATCAATTTCAATGGAGTGGTTTTTAAAATAAAGAATTTGACGCATATTTGGCTAATACTTAGGTATGTTAGTCTATTGTGCTCCTCTGCGAAGTTTTGTCATATTTATTGTTGTTTCGTATATTTTGTCTTACACCTGATAAGAAAATAATATTGACTCTGAGGAATAGGGGGTTTAGGACAAAGCACTACACCTATACTATTTAAATGAAACACACTTTCTGGTTTATGAAGCTTTGATGTCTTATACGAAAAACAACCCCCGCCAAAGCACGCGGGGCGCGACAGGGGTGCGAGCAGGAACTGGTCTCATCTGTGTTGGTACATGATTAGATTCGAATTTAATATATTGCTGAAAAACACGAGTGGTGTGTCTGCCAAAAATCGCTTTTTACGAAATTCAGGATTAATTTCTTATAGCTAAAGAAATGTAATTTCCTATAGCCTTCACGTTCCAGTAATTTTTACTAAAACGACGAATTCGTATGTTCGCTAAAGTGACAAGAGGAAAATTACATTCGTACAGCAGGCAAAATTTTTCAATATTCAAACTTAAGTAATCGAATCAAGTAAAAGACTGCTCAATCAGAAACAATTTGATTAGATGTGCTCCTTTTTCAATTTTATATCATGTGCAAATTTGTGAAAGAGAATCTCAAAAAACATTTTTCTCAGCTCAGTCATCCTGAATCATTCAACTGTAACCGCTCCGGATCAAACAATGCGCAAACCCACCGCGTCCTCTCACCCTCCTGCCCGATCTCCAAACGGGGTGACCCCGGCGACCCCTGATGACCAGTGGCCATCTTGTCCCGGTCGCGCTGTGGGACGGTTCTTGACCGTTCGGTCATCGCCGACTCTCCAGAGACAGCTGAAAACACCGCGACGTCTTCCAGTTTCGACCACAACAGTTTCTTAACGACTTCCACGAGCCTCGTTCACTATCCTCGTCCTGATTATCGTGATTGCAGCCGTCTTGGAGTCGCACGTGATGATGGATAGGACGAAACGGTTAAAACAGGGTGCGAAGATTCCCGTTTTGACGTTTACTGCTTGACAAACAATAACATTATATACACCCTTTCTTGTTTTCTTTTGGCCGCTGCCTCTTCCCTTCCCACAACCTCAGCACTGGGATTTCTTGCTAACTCCACTCCTTGCACCAAATTCCAGTAACCCAGTAAAAGTATTTTAGTGAAGAGGATGGAGCAGAAAAAAATTGCAAATAGTCCACCGAATCCCAGGCCCAATTGCGATATATTCTGAAAACTGCGAAAACAGTTCTGATTGTAATCGTCGTTCCATCAAATATTACATTCTTTCTTCTTGAAGTATATTTCCCCCTCGAGACTTCAAAGTTCAAAATCAACTTTATGTCTGAGTATAATTAGCAATGTTTTGAGGTAAAGACAGAGCGACGTTGCAGAATGAATACATTTTGGTTTGTTGTGCCTTCCCACCAATGGTATAGCAGATCATGGTCCTCCATCGAAACAAGAAACGTGCATGACTCGAGATAACTGGAGATAACAATAAAACTGCAAGATAATTTAAATGTCATTATCATATAATATGACACCATCCTTGCGAAGTCTGTTACCGTATATCGCAATGATAACTTGCACCTCTCTCAGGATTAGAACCCAGGCTGGCCAAACACCTAACGTTCACAACGCTTTCCCAGCCATGAGCCAGAAAAGCGTGAGCGTTTTTCGGCCAGACTGTACCGGTGCATTTTGGTGCAGCTTGCATCCGGGACTGGTGCATCCGATAGCGACAGCAGCCATCATGGATTCCATGGACATGGGGGGGGGGGGGATGCGAGGGGAGCCTAGCACGTGATTGTTGGTGTAGCGTTTTTTATCGCTCTTCTGGTAAAACGCAAGATGGCGTATGGCAGTGCCGCGATGCGACCCTAGGGGCTGAGGGCTGTGTGCCCCCAAGCATGGTGACCTTGTGCATGGGGTTGGACTCGGTGAGAGAGAACAAAAAAACAAACGGTTCGTTTCCACGGTGTGTCTGCTTTTTTATATGGTACGTTGTTTGGTTGCTAAGGGTTTGGATTTAAATTTCGGTCTGCTGGCTTAATGTAAATTAGTCTAGACGCGATACGCTATATATAAACAGTGGCTTCTGAGTGCACACTGTTTGGGGAATTTTTTAACGACGCATTTTCTTATTTTCTGCAGAATATCATCATTATTGTGAAGCGCCAAATTTTCATCCCTCAACGCTAAATTTCTTTCGACCGAATCTGCCGATCTGTTGGCTAACCTCATTTGGGGCGATATCTTAAGCGACACAATCAATACGAAAATACCCCCGGCCCGATAGGGTGCATTATAACCATTTTTGGTTCCCTAATACACAAGGTCTTTGAGTTCCATTCAACAAAACACGTGTATGTACTCGTAATACTCGAGATTCTCTTGTTTTCAGAGCCCATCATGTACCGACATTTTCTCAAAAAATGTGTACCAATTCCATCCGAATTCCCTGTCATTGGTCTCGATTCTCAATTTCGAAAATTAACGAAACTTGCACACAGAAATGTTTCATTGAATTTTTATACAAAAAATGTAAATACAGTATACAAATGAAACGGCTTCTCATAGTGTGTTTTTCCCCTCGCACCACGACCGGATATTTACACAGCCGTGGCTGGTGCACCGAGATGACTTGGCGCACCGAGATGTCTTGGTGCACCAAGGTGTCTTGATGCACAGAAATGTCTTGGTGCACAGATAAGTCTTGGTGCACAGAGAAGTCTTGGTGCACAGAGATGTCTTGGTGCACAGAGATGTCTTGGTGCACAGATAAGTCTTGGTGCACAGAGATGTCTTGGTGCACAGAGAAGTCTTGGTGCACAGAGAAGTCTTGGTGCAACGAGATGTCTTGGTGCAACGAGATGTCTTGGTGCACAGAGAAGTCTTGGTGCACAGAGATGTCTTGGTGCACAGAGAAGTCTTGGTGCAACGAGATATCTTGGTGCAACGAGATGTCTTGGTGCACAGAGAAGTCTTGGTGCACAGAGATGTCTTGGTGCACAGAGAAGTCTTGGTGCACAGAGATGTCTTGGTGCAACGAGATGTCTTGGTGCACAGATAAGTCTTGGTGCACAGAGAAGTCTTGGTGCACAGAGATGTCTTGGTGCACAGAGAAGTCTTGGTGCACAGAGAAGTCTTGGTGCACAGTGCACAGAGATGTCTTGGTGCACAGATAAGTCTTGGTGCACAGAGAAGTCTTGGTGCACAGAGATGTCTTGGTGAAACGACTCCAGCAGTGCACATCATGAACTTAACCGCAGTATCGGACTCCCACGAGATAGATCTCTAATTCAAGAAACAGGCTGGAACTGCATTTTGCACCCTAGGCAGGGACGTGAATTTGTTTCTTATTAGTAGGGCCCAGCTCCAATGGAATAAAACTGCCCATAGCACCTCAGGTAGTCATGTACTTCAGGTATATGGGCTGTAAGTTTGAAACTATGCTCATAGATGAATGACTTTATTCATCTACTAGTAGGAGATGCTATTATGACCGTGTTTAGACATGGACATGATAGCATCAGTAGCAGTGTCAGTATGTCTTCGCTTTGTAAATGGTGCTAAATGCAAATTCATTCTCTTTGGGTGTAATGGGAAATTGCAAAATTTAAATTTGATTCCTTCGCGCCCTCATCTTGCCATAATGAGCGCAACGAATATTTTATTCCCGTAAGTACCTGTCTAAGGAATCGATCACTGCACTACGATGTGGCTCATATATACATATACGAGATTCTCTGAATTTTTTGAAACTTTTCTCCGAATTCCATGCGTAGCTATAAGCGAGTCTTTCCAGATTCGCTCGAGGCCTTTTAGGAGTTAAAACCCCTTCAATATAATATTGGCTACAAATACCTCGCGAATCTAAGTTGCCTGGGTTTCCTCAAATTTTACTCTTGCGGATACACAGACAATGCCTAAATATCTCATGATTGTTCATGTATGTTGTTCATATAGTTCGTCTCAGGTTCTTTGGCAGCAACAAACCGGTTTTCTACTATGTATTTGGTATAGGCCCAGTGCCCCCAGGAGCTGCCAAAAATCGTGAGACGTACTATACCTATATTATGTCTAATGGTTCATTTCAAACGCAATGCAGATCATTCTTATTGCAGTAAAACCTATATTTTTAAATCGCCTTTCACGGTAAATTCGCTACTGATCACTTCTTCTCAAAGTAAGTTAAAAGACAAAGGGGGAGAAGTAAAGGTGCTACTAAGGCACCTTACTATGCCAGCCAGAGTTCCCTGCCCCCCCCCCCCCCCCCCCCCTATTATTTTTGGGGAATATTGGCATCGGGGAAAGCGATACGCAGGTCTTGGAATGCTGAACATTTGGGGAATCGACGTTAATGATATACACTAGAATCATATTGAGCTTTATTTAAAGAAAAATAGGTATTTGTTCTTCAGGGGATTCAAATATTTTGAGGCAAAACCCACCTTTAAAATATTTTAAATTTTAATATCTTGGATACCTTATACAGAATATAACGATGTAATACAATGAACTCTAGACTATAATATGATCCAATATTTTCCAGCCTCCAAAACTAATTTAAATCGGGGTCAAATTGTTTTCCAGCCCTCCCTGCTTGTATCAACGAATAGATGAAGCTACTCATTTTACAGTGGATGAAGCAACTCATTTTACAGTGGATGAAGCTACTCATTTTACAGTGGATGACGAAGCTTATCAAGAAAGTGAAAATATTTCACCTGAAGTTTCGAACGAATTGCTTGGAGCGCCTGAGGGTGAACTATCGGGGTTGTGTCCACGGTCGTTCCCATTATTCCTGTACAGTACAAGAGCAGGCTACTTATTGTACGTAGAAATAAGAACAGATGCGAGACGATTCTTACCACCCACTTATTTTACTTGGTGTGTGAGTTCGAACATTAGAATGCACCCAAATGTCAAATGTCAAAATACCCAAAAGTCGATATAAAAGGTACCTACTCAATAAATTCGCCAAGAAACGCATAATTTGACTGTCAAATATTATACAGGAGTGCTTTGCGACAAACACGTAAAAATCAAATCAAATTTCATTTACCAAAGTACCAGTATGGCATATTTTTATAATGTCATGATATGTCACACTTGGGAAGGTATTTGCAACAAGGCTACATAGGCTACATGGCTACATGGTGTTTTATAACTTTTGAGTGAGTCAGTGACTGTCCATTACATTGGCCACTGAGAAAACCAGAGCAAACTATAGAATATGCACCAATTATTATTACTATTATTATTGAGTATTTATTTGTAACGGGCAAAGCCCACCAGTACAAATTTAATATATTGAGTTTACAAATATCGGAGTATAATATAACCTATGGTCTACACTATATGCTAATTTTACATTATGGGCTGTAGTATAGGCTAGATGCTAATATAACATTCTACATGTATGAACATATTACAATTATATGTTACAATTGTATGATTTTTTTTTATTATTATTATTTGGCAAATTGAACTAACATGGTCTGCTTCAAGAGTAGGAACAAAAAAATCAGGTAAAGGGTGATCGTATCCTGCAAGAATTTCCATTTCCCGGGATCCAATTCCTGTTAAACTTGACATTCCGATCTTCGCCACCGACGTCAGTAAGGACACCAATAAAGATCAGCTGTCGTCGAAGTCGCTGCATGTTGCTAACGACTGAAACGTCAGGATCCCCCAAGTTACACCATGTTGATGTTCAACGTCTTGCCCTCGATGTCAAAGGAGGTATATATGAACCATATATACGGATTCAAAACTATGGCGGTGCTTGTTTAGGGCACCCAACAAAAAATACACCCTGTCTTATCGTGCTCTGACTAATGCAGGATCCCCTGGCACGCTCTGACTGTCACCTGGCAACTCACTCATCTATTTATTTAAATTGGCGTGGAACGGTAGGCAAGTCGTTTGCACAACCATCTTTCGTGTTTGCCATCGATGCCACATTATCGTTCTATCACGCTCTTATCACCGATTCAAAATGGCTTCCGCGCGGCTATTGGCTGATTGCATTCAGACTTGAGGGGATCCAATTCAACTCGTTATCAATTTCACGCTATCAGCCGGATAGACAAACCGACAAATGTACGAAAAATATTTGTTTGGCACCTAGGAAGTTGACATGTGGATGAATTTCATTTCTTTCAATGATTGTGGGATGCGTTGCGTCTTCGACTTGTGTGACCGAGCAGTTTCAAACATTGGCTGGACTCGTCCCATGTTATGTTTCAGTAACAAACTCTCATGTGCTTGTTGAGATGACCATCAGCAACAGCGTGGGAGGATTGTGGATAGCAGCAGTTTTCTTTAGATTTTCCCGGGATAGCGTTGAACTTGTAGCCGACACAACCGCGAAGGGGACACTTGACGAAGAGTTTGAGGCATTACAGAATATCCATCCACGGGAAATATTTTCATCAGTCTTGAATCAATTTTCTATTCGTTTAGCTAATTGCTAATTACTTTCAGGTCTGTGCTTTCAGTTTACAGTATTTCAGTTACAAAATTTTTTACACTGTTGTGGTCTGTCATATGGTTTGGGATTTGCAAATCTTGTGTTTGTTTCAAATGCGTGCTTACAAGTTCACATTCTTTACAGCAATTGTTTTATATTTGTCTTCACGAACAAATATATATATATATATATATATATATATATATATATATATATATATATATATATATATATATATATATATATATATATATATATATATATATATATATATATATATATATATATTTTTTTTTTTTTAATTTTGTCGTAGTACCGGATATAGCAAGACCCAAGAATCCAAGAAGTCCTCCCCATGCCAATATCAATTCCATGTTTTGCAACAAATGCGTCGTTAAACACGATCTAGCCTGGAGGCCAAGCCGCGGTCGGTTGGGGTAGGCGTCTCGATCGGCCTGAAATCACCCCCATCAGTTGACAAAGCGCAGCTCGCTGACGCATCTGGCGTGGACAAAAAACCACCCCTAACAACGCGTTGCATCTGCAATCGTTGCAACCCTGCTGCATTTTCGGTGCGAAGGCGAAGGGTTGCGCGGAGCACACACTATGCCATGGTGCAGGCATGGATGGGATAATACGTTTTTTTTGGGTCATTGCAAGCGTTTTTTTCGAAAGTCTAAAGAATGAGCAAAAGAGTTTTGCCCCAACGGATTTGCAAATCGAGCTGTGGGAGCTCTTGTTCTGAATTTCTACTGAACTTTTTAAGCAAAGGGCAAAATGTCTGTGCCTGTTTGTGCACAGCTCACATTTTTTTTCTTTCGCAAATGTATCTACCCTTTTGCCTCACAGTGTTTTGTAACGATTTATGATGTTTTGTAGTGGACAAGCCTCTGGCTTCGTGCAACGAGAAATGGCGCATCTTTTCTTTTTTTCTTTTGAAAAAAAAAGTGCATGAGAAAATATCGCTGGGCTTTACTCCGAAGTAGGTGGGATCATTGTGGTCTTTGCAGCCCCTGTGCGAACCATGATAACATGAGAGTCGCACTATTATTTCGACTTATCGTATGATCTTGCAATGAAGTGAAACATACAATGAAGTTAAGTGCAATGAACTGTGCATAACGTTGCCTCACAATTTCACAAATGATGTCATTTATAAAAAACAACATTTAAACGAGTTATTTGGTGCAATAAAATTATATTTAAATAAAAAAGATTCCGGACTAAAGATAGGTATTGACAAATCAGAGTTATCTGTAATGTGGTCAATTTGGATGAGAAAGGTCATATTGATGAATGTCATCTTACTTACAACTTCCTGTACTTCCGCTCCTGGACAAAGCTGTGCTTTGAAATGACAGCCGAGGTACGAGATGCACATTAAAGGGAAGATGGTGGGCAGACAACGTGCCCTAGGCATGATGGTGTCAGTGATTCAACTGAGTTTGTATTTTGGTGGCGCTGATTGGCCTAGTCACAGGCCAACTGTTAAATTTTTGAGAAATTGTGTAATTGTTACGCAAAAAATTAAAAATAAATCCCAGTACCCCAAAATGTCCTAAAATACCCTCATATGGTGTCAGGATTTGTGGTTGGTAACAAGCTACCCATCTAAAAATGCGAATTGCACATTATACTTTGGCACCTCCTGGATCCCTTGTGTTATTTTATTGCCAGAGAAATGACGGGATGTTCGAACAAATTTCGTGAAGATATAGCAACCCATGAACCCCCTGAAAGGGCTGGCATCTCGCAGGGCAGTGGCCTATGTAAAAAGTGAAAACGCCAAGATGAAATGCATTTTCGTGCCTGGTGCAGGGGCCACTGGCCAGACATTCTTGCCTCTTGGCTCGAGATGACGCTATCTACCAGTACAGGCTAGCTTCCGTGCCTATTTCTGCGTGTGAGTCAGCCTTGATCGGCGCTCTTGGCTCTTCAGCCCCTCGACACGGCGAGTGATTACACCGTCTCTGGTCTGGCTGCGAGAAGACATGCAGTCTGAAGACAAGGGCTCTTGCGAGGGAGCTGCGATAACGCCTCGAGATGGTATGCGGAGATATTGAAATGTTTGCGGCTCTGAAAATTGAAAACTGTTTCGTTTCAACATTTTATTAGTATAGGGTGTTAGCTGGGGTACGTATACATTTGAAGCGAAGTTGCTTACTATTTACAAGATTTAAACTTATAGCAAGATATGAAATGTTGGTGGAAATGGACATAGAAAGGAATTGGGATACAAAGCCATGCCTGGCAAAAAGTTTTTCAAAACTAAATTGGGTTTGGATAACCTATAATGACATGAGTTACAGGCAAACCGTAAGTCGGAATCTCCTATATAGGTTTGTGGTCCTCCGGATTCAGCCGACGTTTCAATGTTGATGCTTTCTTTCTGATTTTCTTTCTTCCCTGAAAGTGTATCCTGAATCCTCGATGCTCGACAGTAGTCACTCCAAAGTCTTATCTAGAAGGCGAACCGGATGACTGATAGCGTTTCGCATGATCTCATTGAATTTATTATGGAGTTAATTGCAACCCTACAACGGTAGAAAAAATGGAGACAGATTGAAAAAAATGTTCCATCCCAGGACACGGAATGATATGAAATGAAATGAAACGTATGAATGAATTCAGAGGAAAATGATGTCCCCCTCTACTTACCTTGGATTTCCCCATGTGTTTATTTTTTATTCTGGTGCAGTAAATAGGGCGGCGAACTCGCTTCATCGTTAATATTTGCGATTCTGTTATTTTACGTATTTCAATTCTGTTTCAAATTCATTTCAGTTGTTTTCTTGCTGTATAACAATAAACGCAATCATTTGGAACTGTTCTAGGAAAACCTGATCGGTCTTCCCGTCTCATTTCGTGATTCTCAAGGTTTCTGCCACACGTTTTCTTTCTTTTCGGTATGGCTTGCTACAGCAAGAAAATAATGGAAGATGTATATATTGGGGAAATGCATATGCACAAAAAAATTTGTATCCGAAAATGAATTCATGTTACTACACCATAGCATCAACACACACACACACACACAAATTATGTGTGTCGTTTTTGGATTCAGAATAACATTGTGTTTTTTATTAATATTTTAAAAATGTTATTTTAAAACTATACGAAGTAGGACAGTTAGTATATAAAATTTTATCTCACGTGTCTTTACGAACCAAAAAATTAAATTGAAACGGTATACTTTGTACCGGCATTCCTGTCTCATATTTTGTGCAAACAAGCATCCATCGAGGGTAGACCTTCTACCTAGTGCTTAGGTATTTCTTTCTTGGACAGGCTAAGTGCATTCTTGGATGCAGGCGCATGCATCAGTCTGGGAGAAGATGAGTTTGAAAAGGTCGCCAGCCCTGAGCCATCATGCCCGACTGCCGGCTACTATACCGTTAGGGTACAGAGGGGTTGTTTTCAGAGAGGGAAAGTTGACCCTTGGCAGCTACGCTCGTGTTTACGCCGTGGATAATATTATATAGCGTGTGCCATAGGGTTTTCAAGGAGCTCATAAGAAACTCCATTACCTAAACGTGAATATGGTCGCAATATTACTACTAATTGTTTGTGGCAGATATCAGTTAATTAGGATATACAATATGACTATCATAGATATTCCATCATAAATCTATGAAACCAATTAAACAATATATTTTAATTTAATTAAAAGCACCTTGCCTCTCGATTTTTTCACAATTAGTTAGACAAATAAACAAGCTCGTTATTAGTTTACAAGACAAGTAAAGTAATTGGCTCTAAGGCACATAATGATGAGCTAAACACCAGCTTAGTTATTCGCAATTAGTTCTCCAGTTTTTCTTATGGCTCGAGGAGCGTTAGTGGGTGGCATCCATCAAGAGAGGAAACAAAAAGAGAACTGGGCAGCAGCAGAGTGGCGACATGCGACTATGAATTGTGAGCCACTCAACCGCGAGTGAATTATTTGGGCGTTTTCGCCCGTGGTGGTTGGATAGACGTGCTCCATGGGCTGCTACGGGTAAGGCAACGTGTCCGCTTTTACTGTTAGTCCTAGCCTCCCTGGTCAACGCCATCGTGCCCCATATCGATCTGCATCGTTGATAAGTTGGTGTGCACAAACTATTCGCCGCATTTACCTATCAGTACCTACCTCACTGCGTGCGTTTTGCGTCCACGCGCCGTGCGAAATCGTGCGAATTAATGTATGCTGCAATTAAATGCCACTATTTCTATGCTAACGACGTCCGCAAATCTTGATACAACATCATTTCAGTGAATTTATAAGTAGCGCTATGGTGGTAGAGGTATATTGCTTTAGCTCGAATCTGACTTGTGCTGGTGGATGATGTATATACATATAGGGTTATCTGCCGATCAATATGATAATGCGAAAGAGAGCACGGGGAATTTCTTTAAGCAGGTTACTGATTGAATGAGGGCACGAAATTTTGCAACATGTCGACGACAAGAAAGTGTAACTAAAAGAAAATGTTAGGTATAGCTCTGATGCCATGTGTTGTGTTGACACCATGTGCAGCTTATCTGGCAGGATATGCTGGGGAATCTGTTGATATTTGAACAAGAATGCCTTCGAAGGAATCTTGGGTAATATACATGGTAAGAAGTTCAAATTTTAGAGTAATGTTAGTTTTCAAAAATTTGCTGGAAACAAAATTAAACTTTTGTGTCCAAATTCACACCCAGCCATGTGGAAACTTTGTTCGATGAAGAAAGCCGCGAATAGCCGATCGTATCTACCAGCAATGGATACTCATTGGGTGTACACTTGTTTCGGGTTAATTGCACGAAATCGTCAACTTTCCATTAATTACTTGATCAAAAGATGATTGTTATTTATCAATTTGTTCTTCCCCCTTAAAATTGTATCGCATGGTCGCGACCAATGGAGCCAGTAGGCGGGAATGGCGGGGAGCGCTTCGGCCAATAGCATAACCGGAGCCCTTTTCAAGCTTCCCGGCTCTCGCGGCGTTCACAGAACTGGGTCCCACTGGCTTGCGGCTGCTGGCACACACTATTATTCCCCGAGTTGGTGCTTTATACATTAATTAGTCTAGTGGTGTCCGTATCTGATTACTGTGTCTATCTCGATCGTGTGTCGTCAAGTGAACACCGGACAATTAGAATGAGTAAGCTCTACGTTGGTAATTTGCCGGCTGACACGAGTGAGGTGGAAATCCGTGAACTCTTCGCAGAGCATAACATAGCCTGTAGTACAGTGCTAGTGAAGCGTGGTGGATATGCCTTTGTGGATTGCCCAGACCAGATGACAGCTGACAAAGCTATCGACAAATTAAACGGTAAGTGTTTCACATGACAGTGCGTACGCCCCCTGGCAAGTATCTAGTAATTCTGCCAAATTTTCGTACTCATCACAGGCCATGCCGCGAGGAAGGCAGGCCTATCATGCTACAAACATGGCTGCCAAGATTTCGATGAAGGTCATGGCGTACACAAATCTAAACATTTCGCCTCGTTGCCCGTTACATAATCGTATTTTGACTCGAGAATCTGTTCACCCACTGGGACGAGCACTTTGTGTGCGAATATCGATCCTAACCTTCAAGGATATTTCCATCTTGGCTTCCTAAAAAGTGGGTGAATGCATCTCACAGCAGTGGCTAGGAACACGTGAAGCGGCCAAAATCCGGTTTTCCTTTGAAACTGGTCCGTTGTCGTAATCTTTTGAGCCGGGTCTCGCCTTCAGGGATCCAATCTCACAATGGCGTGATGCTTAACAATCTTGTGGACCTGATAACGCCTATCTGTCATTGAATTGACCAACCTATACCAGCCTAACCTGACAGCGGCGATATGCTCCCTCTGAATGACTGCGGACCAGGTTCGTACCATTCATACTCTTCGATGAAAACTTCGTTTGCGTTGTATTGATGTTCATCTTCGTTCTCTCCGCTTCTCGGCCGATAACCTTAGTGCCGTGTCCTCGTTTGAGTCGCACTGTCAAGCTTTGTCGTTAGCTACGGACGTTTGCATCTTGTCAAAGTTACGAGGGCTTTACTTCTGTCAAAACTTATATCCTCAATTCCCCTTCATATGTAGAAAGAGACATCTAAAGATATCCTTAAAGAATTACTGCCTAAAATATACATTTTGACAATTGCAACGGGTTCACAAGCATTGGATCTAAGTTAATTTAAAAGTAGTGTAATGGGAACTTGTTTAGAATTAAACTTGTTTACTCTCTAGCGTGGGAGAGTTTTGCGTTCCGCGGTGAAGTTGTGATCTGGTCGTGAAGATGTCGACCGAGACGAACGCGGCCAAGCGTAGGTAACATGATTCGTGTGCAATTATGCATCCATCCCTTTAGGCACTCACACTTGGCAAGAATCGGTCTGCGATTCACTTTTATTCCCTTGCTGTGAATCACCGATGAGCAATGAGATTCTCATCAACATGATTCAGGCCCGAATGTCGCTCTGAATTGAATGCACAGGAAGTTATTAAGTTGCAATTTCTTTTTGTGCACCTGAATTCTGCTTACTGGCTTACTCATTCTATTATTTTTGCATGAAATATTTTAGCAGGTTTTTCCAAGATAATTTAGTTTTGTGACTCGTTAATACTTTTAGGGGATGGTATAAGTAGCACTTTATATCGGTACCTAGTACCTACCTACCTACCGCATACTTGTGTGAGTGCCTTCGATCACTGATTGTGCAGGTACACAGCTCTCATTTTTATTTTACCTAGGCACTTACTAAGTTACTAACACAAATTAAATATTTTTAAGTCACAAAGGCATAGCATAATCTTTAAGAACTCCCAAGTGCCAAGATATTTTACTATAATTAGGGAATAGAGATTGTGCATATTTTAATCATGTTTGTTATTAAAATAATAGTTTAATCATGAAGTTAAAACTGAAATGCCCAGATATAATTTTTTTAAACCAAAGTAAATACCTACTAAAGTGATTACTAGGGGATGGAATGCATACATTTCGTACAGCTATTTGTTATAACTTTATTAGTGAAAGTAATTAATCTTTCACACATTTGAAGAAGTACTTAACCAAACCTTTACCTACCTATCAGATACACCTAAAGATATATTTATTACCTAATATTGTTACCAAGTTCACAACATCAACCGAATCGTACTCAATCACCAAATTAAGAAGCCATTTGCAGTGTATTGTGTGTGTTGTGTGAGATAGCGAGTCTGGTTATCGGGGGGGGGGGGGGGGGGGGGTCCTAAAGTCACATGTCACATTCGGTCAGCCCCGATGACCCACCCACCGCGAACGCGGCCACACAAGATCTCATCTCTCGCGTGTCCCCAAGTCGCCGGCGAGCACAACACCTGATTGCGGGGAATCGAACCGTCGACTTTGAGGCAAAACCAAGGCAATTTCGCAGCAAACGGGTCACTGACCCTCCCCCTCCCCATTTGCCGACTCCTGCATGGGCCACGATCGCACAGATGCCCATAGGGCGGAATTTCAGCGTGTGTGTGTATGTTTTTTTAGTGGCTGAAAGTGAATTTCTAAATGTTTTAGTCGGGTGGAAAAAAATCGATAGGTAGTCAATTTCGTTTCGTACGCCCCCTCTTTGTAGTTGGTTTACGTGAGAGCGCATGTTCATGAGCAATACCTTGTTCGCATATTCTTTGCGTCAGATGGGTGACCACCTACAATGAACTGTTTTGTTCGTAAGAGATGTCTGAGGGCGTGCAAACGATGAAACCCAGCGTGACAAAGCACCGTCAACTTATTGGTGTACCGTTGGACTCCCGTGGAAAAATCCGCTACGTCTACCCCCATTATCAGGATAAGAGATTTGATCTTGTTTCTTCTTGACAAGGGACGGCAACGAGCCACACCGGATATCCCCTTCTCCCTCCAAAACTAGGCCACGGTTCAGCATCAACTCCATAAACAGCCCTATCACAGCGACGCTATGAATGAGTCTGTCGTCAATGTACTGCGTCGTTAAACACACGGTTAAACGGTTAAACATTGACACATGACGGCAACCCCGGTCGGTAAGAGCTTTGTTCACACACCGAGATCTCCGCGCCAGGCCCGCGAGCACCAGGACGGCAAACTAGCATGTTGTGAAAGATCCGTCACATACTCCAGGATTATTACGCGGTTGTGTGTGTGTGTGTGTGTGTGTGTGTGTGCGCTTTTTTCTTCCTTTTCTTTTCGACATGTAGTGTGAAGATTTGCTGCCTCTCGGCAGGGCAATCCGCGCTGCTAGCAGGAAACTGGTTTCGCGGCTCAATTCGCCTAGAAGCAAAACGCGCACAGGGCACACACACACACAAACACACACACGCACACAGACTCACTCGTACACTTACACACACACACACACACACACACGCACGCAGGCTCTCTCATAGCAATCTTGTTTGTTTGTTGTTTTGCTGTTTGGCCCGCTGTTAGCCCGATCTGTCGGCGTTTGTCAATATTTCAGAACCCCTCGACCGATCGGCGGAAATGTGTGCGGTTTTGGTAGGTATACGTGGTGTATAATTGGGAGAGAAATTCGCCCCCGTTCGAGCCCTCTCTCGGCTCTCCACGTTGTTGTTGTTAGCGATTATTGCTCTGCGGAAGTGGCAAATGACATAGTAGTTGAGGCGACAAGGGATTTCGATAACTCATAAGACGCAAAAATGTTGCCTCACGCTTGTTTGTGGGTATGCGTACACAGGGCTGTCTCTGGGGTGTTCGCGGCGTGGATTTACGCGCGTCTTTCAGGTTTGGCGAGTTTTGGCAATTGTCGTTTTCCGGGGGCTGCGTGTATTTTTGTGCGTCGAGGGGGCACCTTTTCGATTTCCGGTTTTTTCTACACTTTTACCCCACTTTGGTGGATAATTTGGGGCGGCATACTGTCAATTCTCCCGTGACGTGGCGTTATAACCATAGATGCGCTATGAAATCGTCGAATCTTTTCAGAAAAGTTGCTTGCGTAGCGAATCAGATTTTATTTATTTATTTATTTATTTTATTTGTTATATTCTTGGACCCTTTGCAGGGTATCACAGAAAAGAAGTCTTATAATATGTTGCAAAGCCTATTTAAATAAAATATGAAGAAAACGGTCGACATTTTCCAAGCTGCTCATAGGTTTCTTAGCATTGTGGTGAATTGTTCCAATCAGTTAGTTTTTGAGATACGTTGTTGTCACATATATTTTTGGCGAATGAACGTGAAAAATCGGCGGAAAGAGCTACGATGTCGAATAAGTAATTAACTATTCAGACGTGCTAATTTTCCTCAGCAAAACACGCTCGATTAGGTGATTAATTAATTACTTTCGCCGTCCATCGCCCGTATGTGTTCGCTCGTGTGTGTGTGTGTGTGTGTGTGTGTGTGAGAGAGAGAGAGAGAGAGAGAGAGAGAGAGAGAGAGAGAGAGAGAGAGAGAGAGAGAGAGAGAGAGAGAGAGAGAGAGAGAGAGAGAGAGAGAGAGAGAGAGAGAGAGAGAGAGAGAGAGAGAGAGAGAGAGAGCGTGTCATGTGACGAGACATTTTGTGTTCGTCGGCTCAATCAAACATGTGTGATTACTGAATAATGATTGGACCGATCGCCGAACGATTTGCTGCTACGTTTTGCCGCGGGGCTAGATGTACCGATTTGGGGGAACACATGGTCAACGCTGGAAACAGGGCTGTGGAACTTATGCTGAGTAGTAAACATGCATCTCCTTGCAAAAAATGTTATGCATGTTGTTATAGCCCCGAATCGCGTAAAATCCAATTTAAGGTGGGGGGAACCCCTATAGGCTTTCGAACTGTCTACCAAATATTATTTTACATGGACTAACTACTAGGGACAGCCCAAAACTTAACTTACCATTAACCTAAAGGGTGTCAGGCTTTTAAATAAATTATTAGTAATTTTTTGTGTTATGATTACATTTGCTTGAAAGTTAAAATTCAGAGTAATTGCAAAAATTAAATTTGAAAAGGTTTTGAAGGTTATTCCAAATTTCCAGCAAGCCTAGTCATAACACAAAATTTGTTGTTACATTATTTGAAACCTTAATAAATTGCCTATGGCACTAGCTATTTTTTTGGGGGCTGCCTGTAATAGTTTGTCTGTAAGAACATATTTTGTAGATATTCGTTGGCCAAAGGTTCCCCCCACCTTAAGTATGATATTAATAATGCATAAAAATGCCGATGTAATGACCATTTCCGATAAGTCATGTAACAGGTTAATTCGTTTGACGGTAACGCGTCATGATAATTAATGGACAGAGACCGTAAGAGAGTGCAGCCGCTGCAGCTGCCGATGCACATTATCTGGCCTCCATTTTGATCGGACGCTGCTATCATGCGATTGGATGGGCGATGCACAAATGCACTGCTCAGGATACGAACTGGTGTCGATGTTTTTCCCGTCGCCCCTTAGAAAATGCAAACCGGTCGGCCGTGGGGGCCACATGTTTAACCCCGCGTCGGAGCCGCGCTGACGGGAGGGCCCAAAATGGCGTGAAGGCCCACCACAATTTATCATTTACTTCGAACCAAATATTATTTCTCTTCTTTTTCCTTATAGGTATGATTATATGTCAAAGGAATGATTAAAGATTTTTCAGTGAAATGCAGCTAACACATTGATGTATCGTTAAATTAAATCGATTTTCATAGAGAAGTCACTCTTTCCAGGGTCTATCAAGGGGGGGTAGTTGTTAGATCGCGTAGCTGACCCTCTTCGCCAAGTTTACCATTTTCTAGCACGAAAGTCATTTTGTCATCAACAATATCCTGCCAAGTGCCAATGTCGCAAATTTCCGATATGTAATTTCTTTTCTATGACCCTATATCGTCACGATTTTTTTAAACGATTTTTTTTACGAATGAGCAAGCCCGAAGGGATTGGTAAAATTTTAATCGACCCAATAGAACAATCGCGCCCATAGAAAACATGACTATACCCAAGACTGCACGATTGTAAAGGGCGGGCAAGGTTATGCCTTGAAAGGGTTTCGCAACGACTCCCTAAATCCCTCGGAGAGGGCCTCTAATTACCTTCTCCCATCTAACGGAACCGCGCGCTTTCAGCGCTGCATACACACTCACACGCAGCACACCGTTTTTTTTGCACCCCCCACCCGCTCCCGACCCAAATATCCTCGCCGAATCCGAGTGCAAAAAACCGTAGCGTCCGACCGCGGAAACGGGACAGTATACAAGTTTCCTAGCTTGAACTTCATCTCCATAATATGCAGCGTGAATGGGTGTATACATTAGCCATTGTGTCCGTTCGCTTCCTCCGAACACCGTCTCCGAGGGCAACTGAGTCGCCGCGGGGTCCGGAGTGGCGCCAAAAGGCAGATTAGCTCGCCGCGTCCCCGCCGGGAGATAAGAGAGCTCGGCCAGATGATAGCTGTTGTATACCCGCCGATCAACAGTTGCGCGCCCACTTTTGATTACGTACAAGATGCGATGCGATGCGTTGAGGACGACGAGGTAAACATGCGGGCACAGTGCGTGCCAAAGTATGGATGCGCTTTGTGGTTGGAGGGGTCGGCGTTCGCTGTACGGAGGAATGTATTGGGTATTCGATGTGTTTCGATGTCGTTTTTCGTCGCGTATTTGGGCCTATTGTTTGGAATTTTCGTTGCCAACGGGGGAAATGATGTGTTGGTCGACGTGAGTGAACAGTTCTACCGGATGCACGTGGCGGGTGCAGCGAAGATGGTTTGGGTTGGCGTTGGCTTTGGCGTGGGTGAACATTGGCTCTAGATGTTTAGAGACTTTGACAAGATTTTGGCCGTGGCCAACATGCCGTTAGGCCAACATTTGCGGCATGCTTTGCACAGTCGCGAGGACGTGGTGAATACACGTAAGCGATGTACACTGCGTTATATTCTAACGCATGGCAGCGATGAGGAAGTATAATATATTGTCGGTGCAAGCCGCACAGATTCTAGTTCCGTTTAGATGGTTAGGTTTTTGTTTTGAACCTGAAGCTTAGTTTTCGCCCTCGAGGACATCTTTGTCTCATGGTCGGCGCCAATATGGAAGCATAAAGCGTACAGTTCGTTACCAAGCATGGAGGGATGCATGGGGCCCATTCGATTGATAGCGTTGGAGTTTGACACAGGGATATGGTCAGGATCAGGAAGGACTGTGCCCTAGGTATACAGGAATCTTGTTTTTTTTGTAGTTGATAACCGAACGGTGTAGGAACGATCTTTGATGGTACAATTGACTGCCGTGCTCCTGTCGGTGATTCCATATTTTCGATTACCAATGTGGTTATCAACTACCAAGGTAACGCCAGTATATGCTGTTCATATTTATAGTTAGATACACACATACTATAGAAAACCATCGTCCAGATGTATAGGTACTTTATAAAAAAATTAATTTTCATCAGAAACCCAACCTCTAATGAACCAGTGACAAAAATATGTGCTCTGACATCCAAATAATCGTAATCGCCACCGATTCAACATTCCCCGAACGAATCAACCACACGGACTGTTCATCGAATCTGCTTCGGATAAATGTGCATGATATTTTTTGCGCAAAATGTCACGCCTCGTTTCGTAGTGAGCTTGGATGGACGTTTCCGAAGAATGTGGTCTTCGCGAATCGCGTCGGACGCCGTGCTGGCCCGCGTTGTCGAAATCGAGACGACCAGTTCGCGATTATGTGTCAAAATATCAGTAAACAAAGGAGCATTCTTCGCTCGAGTACCTACACGGTGCAGTACCAAGGGAGCACCTGTTGGCCGATAATTGGGGTCACTATAGTTTCGCCCCTCCACTTCATTAGTTAGCTCTGCTGAGTTTCTGCGTTGTTATGGGCCCTACTTGTGGATGTTAATCGCATCTGTCCACAAAAGAGCTGCTTCTTATTTCATCTTCACCATGCAGTCTGAAGTTGTGATGTTTTGAGGTGCTTTAATTTTGCATAAGTGATTTTTCGGCAACGTGAATGTTTTATAGATATATTGTCCTTTTGTCCTGTGTTTTTCTTTAGCAAAAAAATTCCGTTCTGAATTCTACCAATTGAGTTTTCGTCTATACTTGGAAATGGAAAGTACAGATGGATATAGAAATGAAAATTTACAATTGGACGCTTCCCCGCCCCCACCCCCGCATTTATCATTGGTTTATAATATAGCTTTTCGACGCATCTCGATAGTGGGGCCAGTTTGCTTGCATCTAGAGAGATAGTTTTCAGCCAGAAATACCATCGCCAATGCTATGCGTGTGTTAACTTTAAAACTGTCCGTTATCTTTTTAAATGCATTTCGTAAAACCTCATGCCATATTGTGATGATAGATGCATTTCGCAAAACTACAAGATTATTTTCCTAACCGGAAGCGTATAGTCCGAACTTTTACGTTAGGCCCAAATTCGACTTAATGGCAACCAGTTTTTGTCAATCATACAAAGTCCGGCGTTGACCGCAGGGCACCGAAACCGAAGTTAATATTGGTTCGGGTTCAGGTTCGGGAAATTTGAAATTTCGGTTCGGGTTCGGGTTTTTCTATTTTGCTTATTCCTGTACGGGTTTGGGTACGGGTTTTTTCAATTTGGTAATTCCTGTTCGGGTTCGGGTTCGATGGCTTGTTAACTTTCCGAAAATTCCATTCCTTAAAAAAATGTAATCGCCTTCTTTTCGGATTAACTTTTCGAAAAATCAAAAAACCCGAAAAATAATATCGGTTCGGGTTCGGGTTTTCAAATTTTCCGGATTCCAGTTCGGATTCGGGTTCAACACAGAATTACGGTTTTGTCGGGTTACGGGTTCTGGTTCGACGCGTGCCTGTATGCGTTGGCTGAAGACAAAATGCTCCAATCTACCTGCACTGCACACTGCACACTGCACACTGCACACTGCACAGGACGACGTGGGCTACTGCATGCGTGTGAGAGCCATGTGCAGATCCTGCTCGCAGTGTCAACACTCGACACTCAACACTCAACACTGTCTTTGTTGTCTGGGATGGGCGCACGGATTTGCAATTGCAGCGCGTTGCGCCATATTGTGATCTGCCTCTCGGCCTGCACGGTCCACCATTGTTGGTCCGCTTGAAAGGGCGCATGCCGGCGTCTGCTCATTCAGTCGACTCGTGTGCAGTTTACTCGCTGCACTTGCAACACAATCATGCTAATTGCATTCAGACTTAGTGATACACTGCAGTCTCTGATTTTCGGTTTGCCACGAATTGGTTTTCCTCTCGTTGTTGTGTGGGCCTTTATTTGGACTCGGAGCGCTTTTTGTTAAGTGAAAAACGGGGAATTTTGTGATGACGCGTCGCTTGAAAAGTAATAACTGGAAACGGCATATAGAGAGGATTTAGGAAAGGGGTCCTTCCATTTTGCAATTATTGTAGAATATGTATTAATATAAAATGAGAAAACAAATAGGGAAAACTAGGCCTAATTACTAACTTGCCTGGCCTAAGGCGGGCTCGCAGGGCTCTTTATGACGTTTGGAGTCCCAAATGTTGAATTGGTCAATAAATGTTTGCAAGGAAATAATTTAAATTGCTCATGTGTGTCTGTGTGTACACATTGCATTACTCATTTCTATTCCGTTCAATGAAATTAGTTTTAAAATCGACATTGAAAGAGCTGTAACGTATCCATCCCTGGGGTGTTCTTGTGGCCATGACAAAAAGTCGCTCTTGTTGAGCACAATTTTTTTCCAACTGCGCAAAAGAGAATCAGAAAAACAGTAGTTTTCCAGAGCCCCGGAGGCAATTTGACATTATGATATGACTTTCCTAAGTGCGCTTTCCGATTTATTGTAATTCCTTCCTGCCTCCCTGCCCTTAACTTTTTCTATTCTTCTTACAATTCTTCGTAAGTCCAATCTTCAATTTCGTTTATTTCCTTCCCAGCGCCAGATATCCATTCAATACTCATTCATTCCCCAAGGGGTCTAAGAATTGAAAATCCATTCCGAGCGTCATCCGCGCACAAACTGCAAATCATAATCGTATGCAGTCGTGCGGTCGGTGCATCATTGTACTATACCGCACATGCAGGCGAAATTGTGCAGCGCCCAGTATCTGCATAACACGCTCGACGCGCCGCATCTCGACGCTGCATCTGCACTGCACTGCACTGCACTGCAATGCAATGCACTGCACCTGCGTCCGAGTGCGTGCGGCGTGCGTGCGGCGTGCGTGCTCAGGTCACGAGGGCTGGCTGACTGCGTTAGCGCAATGGCCGCGGATGAGACCAGGGTACCTATTCTCGAAAAGTTACCACGTGATAAGTTATCATTCAGGGTCATGTGACGGACAATCCAGTGATTCGATTTGTTATTGAGACATCACGTGACCAGAATCATAGCTTATCACGATGATAACATTTCGAGAATAGGTACCCAGGGCGCTGATTTCTTTTTGATGTTGCCGTAAATGTGATCACCGCTCCTGGAGGCTGGTATCAGGATGGTGACTAGTTGTTGTTCAATGTTATGCCAGTGGGAATTGGCGTGTAGGCTAAGTGCCGTCACCGGGTTCCCTCTTTTCCCTTTAAGGCTAGGCTTGGTTCATCGTTGTCGCAATTTTTCGCTCTATATCACCAGTCACCACTCACCAGGTTGGCTGGGAAACGACTTCTTGTTATAATATTTTTCCATCTTGTTCCATATTATTGTTTATGCTAGTGGAATTTGCGCAGGCTACGTGCCGGTACCGGGATGCCCCTCCTCCCTCGTAGGCTAGGTATGGATCATCGTTTCCGTGCGGTGCGGGCACACTCCCAAAATTCTGTCACCCTTTTTAACTCGATTTGTGAAAAACGTTGACGTACCTACCTACCTACCTACCTACCTACAGGGAGGACGTGCATCACATCGGCTCCCAGAAATTTCGTTTTCTCGGGCGGTTTACTGTGTGCCAGTTTCGCGTTTTTTCAACAAATTGTGTACGAACTGTGAACTGACTGTCTAGTGAAAGTGCGTTTTTGGTTCTTTGTTTTTTGGCAAAGTTACGCAAGTTTTACGGTGCAATATGTAAAACCTATGTTATTGCCGTGTAGCCTCTCATGGCATTTGCGTCGTTAAACGTAGGTAAACGAGCTGCACAGTGACTCACCAGTATTAATAGACTCACAATGGCAATCTCACCCAAGCTAGCGGTCATCATTGACAACGTTCCCGACTCCACTATCGATGATTACTTGCAAGGAATTACTGATATTCTCGCTGGTCAAAAAATCACTCATGCATCAAGAATCTCGGGAGGGCGTGTTTGCGTTTTCTTAACAAACGAAGACGCGGTCTCCACGATAACTGAAGATGGTTTCATCGCGGTCAACAATGAAATGGTTCCCATCCGCAGGTTCAGTACAGCTGCCACAAAAATTATGCTTTCCAACGTGTATCCCTTTATAACCAACGAAATGTTGGTGAGCAAAATCAACCAATTTGGGAAGCTAACTGGTCCCTTTCGCGATATTTCCACGGGATCAAAGATTGGTGAGTGCTCTCATGTAAAATCTTTCCGCAAACTTGCTTATGTATTGGTCGAAGACTTGACTCGTGTGCCCGAAACTCTTCGGTTTGAAGTAGAAGGATTAAATCACGTAGTCTTTCTCTCAATGGACGATGTATTGTGTCACAAATGCAAGCGCAAGGGCCATGTAATGAAAAACTGCAAAGCTGTGTCAGAAGCGACGGGAAACCCTCAGCCGCCGCCAACACAGAACTTAAACTCGTTTCCAGATCTACCGTCCCGTTCTTTCGCGAACGCTACAGCCGGTACAACGGCTGGGATAGATACCCAACCAATTAGTCTCAAGCCTGATACGCAGGTAAATGTCAGTGACGAAGGCATTAATCGGCAAATTAACAACAACACCTCCACTAGTAAAGATACTGCTACTGTTTTGAAAGTGAACGTGAAAAGCGCTGAAGAGAGAATAAAGCAGCTTCAACAGTCACAGAAATTGAATACCAATGCCACTCCCTTGCTGAGCACCGTATCTCAAGACACGGTCACACCGTCGCCTATTTACGAAAGCCCAACTGCAAACAGCAAACATTCGGACGGTGGCTCATCCGCGAAGAGGTCGCGTACCGAAACTTATTACAGTCAAGACGAATATGAGTCCGACCGTGAGTCAGTAATGTCGCTGGGGTCGTCCTCGTCGGCTACCGAATCCACGGCTGTCCTTCTCACGGAAGTCGACTTCCCTACTAACGGTAGTACAGTGACTAAACCAATCATCCCCCCTGAAGGATTCAAAGAATTCCTAAAGGCAACTAGACACTTTAAGAAAATTCTTCCGATTATCAAAAAATACACGTCAGACTACCAAGCCATCAGCCTTGAACTCGAAATCTATGCAAAAAAACAACCGGATGTCAACCTACGGCGAAGGATCCAAAGGATAATTGCAGCCATTGCCGCTGAGAGTTAGGATGGTTAAAGTTATGACTCTAAATGTAAGGAGCCTTAACAGTGACATCAAGCTGACACTGCTAAGTAATCTCCTTAGGCGTAGCAGAACGGATATTCTTTTCCTCCAAGAGACAAACATTTCATCGATAACTTCATCCATGCCATTTCTCACTGATTTTAATTTCATCATTAACGCACCAGTTCAAAACTGCAGCGGCACCATTGTTGCTCTCAGAGAACCCCTGCAGCATGCCAGCCAGGTCACCATTGTACCCGGCTACACTCAAGCTGTTAAAATATGCATCCAGAAGAAAATTTGCCACCTCATAAATGTCTACATGCCACACAACAACGCGGTTGCAACTGAAGTAATCGAGAAAACTCGCGAGTATATGACAAACAATGTGCTCCACGACCACTCTACAATCCTGGGTGGAGACTGGAACCTCACCATCGACGCAAAGGACCGAATGGGACACACGGAAAGGAGAACTTTCCACGCAGAATTGCTGAAATCTCTACTCGCTGCCGAGGACTTGGAAGATGTGTGGAGACACACCTTTCCTGATATGCGTGAGTACAGTTACGTGGGCACCCAAGATACGCGCCCCCGATCACGCCTGGATAGGTTCTACGTCAGACGCAACGACATTCCGAATTGCCTCTTCCCTCGAATCAAGCCATCATTCTCGGACCACTCATCCATGTCATTCAGCTTTTCTCTGACCAGTTCTACCAACAGACCACCGTACTGGATCTTTAATAATCGTTTGTTAAAGGACAAAATCTACGAAAGCCACATTTTGAACGTCATCGAACACTTAGTAAACAAGCCATCTAGTGACGACCTACTTCAACGTTGGGATGAGCTCAAATCTGAAATAAGGGTCGTGACGCAGCGCTACGAGGCGCACCTGGCAAGCTGCGCAAGCGAGACGCTGCGGCACGCCGAACACCGATTGCGTCGGATCGAAGGGCACGAATATCTAAGCAGGGCCGAACGCATCGAGATCAACGAGTGCCTGGCACGTATTCGGCGCACGCACTACACGGAGGCTCGAGCAACACTTGTGATGGAATCAAATCGTGTGTACAAAGATTACAACCAACTTTCGCCTACCTTCTATCAACTTGGAAAGGAAAAGAAAACGACCAATCAAATTCCCGCACTTCGGATTGAAGGCACGGTGATTACAAATCAAACGGAAATTAAAAACACGATTCGAAATTACTACGCCACCTTGTATGAGCGCTCGAACGACAACAACACTGAAACTCCCCAATTGTACGAAAACCTACCGCAATTATCCCAGCCTCAACGAGACAAACTTGATGCACCTATCTCGCCGAGCGAAATAACAACCTCAGTGCAACAACTGACCAAGAGTAAGTCGCCTGGCCTTGACGGACTGACCACGGACTTCTATGCTAAATTCATGCATAAACTGCTACCGCTCTTCGTCCGTGTGGTCGAAGAATCTTTCCAGTCAAAACGTCTCCCCAGATCTATGCAACTCGCCGTGCTTGCACTGATTCCAAAACCAGGGGATAAACTTGAGTTGAAAAACTGGAGGCCCATTTCACTACTGAACACGGACTACAAGATAATCTCCCGCGTTCTTTCAAACCGTCTCACGCAAGTTCTCCCTGGCATCATCAACAGCGACCAAACATTCTGTGTACAAGACAGGAATCTCCACTCCAATCTGCACTTGATAAGAGACGTCATCGACTACACTAATCGTGAAGACCTACCATTGGCTGTTGTGTCACTTGACCAGGCTAATGCATTCGATCGAGTCGAACACAACTACCTTTTTAGAACATTGCACGCTTTCGGCTTTGGAGAGGGTTTCATGAGCTTCATTGAAACTCTGTACCACAACGCACGATCCACAGTCCGCATCGGAAACTCCCTTGTGCCTTTTTTCCCCTTCAATAGAGGAATACGCCAAGGTGATCCACTTTCAGGGGTTTTGTATACCCTTTCGATCGAACCTTTCCTCGACCTGTGCAGGCGTACGCTCGCTCCCTACGGCTTGACAATCCCTGGATCCACTGCACCATTGGTGACGACTGCTTACGCCGACGACGTATCCGTTTTCGTTTCCGATGACAGAGGTTTTCCACTACTTCACACCAACTTCATGATATATGGACATGCTTCAGGTGCAAGACTCAACATTCAAAAGTCAAAAGGGCTGTTCGTTGGTTGCTGGAAGAAGAGATCTGACCGACCACTGGACATGGAATGGAGGAATGACGGTTTGCGCTTTCTCGGAGTATGCCTTGGTAACGACCAAGAATGGCATGAGCAGAACTGGTCCATACTTAAAGAGAAGATCAAAAAAGGCATCGGTCGCTGGCGAAAATTCAACCACGTCACAAGTATGCGAGGACGCAGAATAATAATCAACCAACTCCTCGGATCAAAACTCACACACGTCATCAGCATTCTCGATCCCCCAAAGAAGTTTGTTGACGAACTCCATGGTATTCTGATTAAATACCTGTGGAGTGGCCGACACTGGCTCAACCAACGAGTAGTGTTCGCCCCGCCACATGTCGGTGGCATAGGGGTAAAACACATATCCTGCACAGCCATAACTCTCCGCTTGAAAACCCTTGGCAAATTCATCTCTCCGACCACCGAACACTCCCACCTTTTTCATCTCCAAACCCATCATTTCAACCTCTACAGCCCAGGCACCCCTTTCCCCTCGTCTCTACTCCAACCCTTCCGAACTGACTGGTTTCGCCGGCTTCCTTCCTTCTATCGTTCAGTTTTCCAGGCGTGGGACGCAATGTGCCCTGGCGACACCTTGGCTGCGCTCGACGTGCTCGGCCGTTCACACCTCTACAGACATGTACTTTCCAAGGAGATGCCACAGACCGAACTCTCCGGGAATCCTGTGTGGGTCGACCAGGCAGCGAACTGGGCTTGCCTGTACGAGTATCCGACCAGCAGCGCGGACGGGGACGTCTGCTACCGCATTCTACATGACGCCGTCGCGACGCCTGTGCGTTTGCACAGATGGGGTCTACGCGCGACGCCCGAATGCCCGCACTGTACTGCGCTCGGAACTGCCATCCATTGTTTGTTCGAATGTCCTAAAGTCACCCCCTTATGGAATTTCATCAATCACCTTGTTAAACGTGCCACACAAAAACAAGCTGTGAGCATGAATGACATTAAGTCAAAATGCAATGACCTAGCAAATTACATAGTCAACATAGCAAAATCCACTGTATATAAGTTCATCTCAAAATCTATTGATGTTTCAAACTCCGACGACCCACTCACTATCCTCAAAAACAGAATAAGACAAAGAATAAGTTTAGAATACTACTACGCGTTGCGGCAAAACAATTTGGCACAATTCAACCAAATATGGGCCAAAAAGAGATTTTTATGCAAGGTCACCAACGACTACCTTGTTTTCTGCATTTAGATTTCAAGTACTTTCACTACCCTTTATTGCTGCCATTCCTATTATTATGTGAACTGTACACTTCCAATTTGAAAACCACTGTTATACTTGTTTCACTATCATAAATTGTAAGTGATAAAAAACACTGTTCGAATAAACAAACAAACAAAACCTACCTACCTACCTACCTACCTACCTACCTACCTACCTACCTACCTACCTACCTACCTACCTACCTACCTACCTACCTACCTACCTACCTACCTACCTACCTACCTACCTAACTACCTACCTACCTACCTACCTACCTACCTACCTACCTACCTACCTACCTACCTACCTACCTACCTACCTACCTACCTACCTACCTACCTACCTACCTACCTACCTACCTACCTACCTACCTACCTACCTACCTACCTACCTACCTACCTACCTACCTACCTACCTACCTACCTACCTACCTACCTACCTACCTACCTACCTACCTACCCATAGGTACAGCCATTGCGACTGCCGGTATTGTTGCCATAATGGTAACAATGTATTTTGCTGTGCAGAGTGCCTGCTGTGCCTGTCCGGTGAACCCATCTTACAGCTTGCTCCAGTCGTGCCTTGCTACGGAATGCTTATTACTATTTACGGATCTGCACCTTACCGACTGTGCACAGTGCAGGCACACGGGAAAATAACTTGAAAATAGCTACATTTTCAAAGTGGGATTTTTCATTGTTTTTCTAACGTTTCGTTGGTGACTCTATTGGTTCTTTTATAGAAAAATTTATACACATCGAAAGAGGTACCTGGTAATAACTGTCAACTCCAGAAGGATGTAGAACTATTCAAATTTCCACGCTGTAAATATTTTATTATTTTACCATTAATGTTTATTATTTTTTTATTAATATTTTATTATTTGCAATAGTCGGAAAATATATACCTACACTCTCAAAAAACTTCACATGGACCTATGTGATAGTGACATGAAATCATGGCAATGATTGTAATCAAATATGTCGTGGTAGCTTCCCATGGCTTCCTGGGAATGATTCACTTGGTTCTCGGCTGCCATTGCAGGAGCCTGCCACCTACGGGAATTTGAGGTTAGGATGCCCCGAGGAGGTTTTATACCTTTCATTGGGATGGTTAGCAAGTTTGGGAGCCGATTTTGTAGAGTTGCCACTGGATTGCTCTAGTTACCGATATCACTGCCCGATACGTCTCGCAGCCTGTGCCTATATACCCTAAACATTCGTGTTCAATGGGCCACATGGCATGCGCTCATGGGAATCATTGCCATGGCGGCGTGGATGGCGATTTTAAAATGTATTGATTAACATGCCAATTACTAAAGATTACATCGAGTCGCTCAAGATAATGCATTCACATACAGGCCATGTGTATAAATCTGAGAGTGTATCCATGTGAGTGTGGAGCGAATCTTGTGCTCAAGTTCTGTTCGCTTTTGCAGGCGCTCAGCTGGGCGAGGCGACGATCGTGGTGGAGCCCTCCGTGGCCGGCTCCGGCGCCAAGAAAAGGTAAACAAACCCCTCCGTCTTGCCCTCTGCCCCTGGCACCCTGCCCCCGCCGTCTCCTCCGTGGCGTGGTGGTCGGGGGAAGGGGGGGGGGGATCGATGGTCCACGACGTCACGCATCTTTGTATTTGTCACGTTCATCTCGAGGGCTGTCACTCATTGTCACTCTGTCCACCCCCCCCCCACCCCCAAACTTTCTTCAATGTCCAGAAATTAATTTTACTTTTTCGTAGGTTGTCATCTTGCAATATTATTTTCACAGAATCGAACGAAGTCGTTATTTTTCATTTCTATGGCGGGTACTCCTTCAATTGGTGTTCATTTGTTGTATGTATTTTATTTTATTAACTTAAGTTTGTATGCAATTTTTATGATGGATGTACAATAATTAGTTGCTGTTAGTTTTGAACTTTGCAAGCGCCGTTTTCAACCCGGTCGGTTCAAAAGCTGCTTCGTTATTTCACATGATAGGCACCTACTTCTGCATCCAGGGTGCGAATTCACCGCGTTTCAACCTCTGAAGCGATTTTAGGCCACCAGGTGCCAGTAGGCTCGTACCAAGACATCCAGACAGTGACAGCCCTTGTACACACTGACACCACTCACGGTATAGCTGGCATTCATCTCATTATATCTCATCGACGTTGACGACACTGAAGGCATAGAAACAACTCTTCTTCCCCGGTGAGCGCACTAACGAGGTTACGGTGCGAAGTTTTAGCTTTGTTTGCTCGAACGTGCTTTCAAATAAAGTCCGATTTCATAAATTATTAAATTGAGTATTCATAGCTGATTGTGACTCTTTACACACTTTCTGCGACAACGTGCTGCGAGGTAGCTGCCAGAAGCGACGAAATTATTCACAGAAAATATCAATTTTCATACCGGGAAGAGCAGGAAGATTCTTTATAGAAAATGTGTTAGCCGGCGAGCCAGTTTCACTATCGATCCTTCCCGAGACGAACGCATTTTCCTGGACGCGCGGCTTCAAGTGTGCGTTAAGCGCGCAGTAAATCGTCGCTTAGGAAGCCGTCGGAGGATAACAGTGCAGAAGCGCAGCGGCGGTCACGTTCGCGCTCCGCGGCCACTTTCCATTCGCAGGTCATGCGAGACGAGCGTAATTGACGGATTGCCGCCAGGGCCGCGCCAATCAGTATGAAGAGGCCTGCTGGACCACTTTGGACCACGTTGGCGAACCATGCTCAGCCGCCCGCGTTCGCAATTGCCTGCAGTCGCTGCGATAATGAATGCACAGTGCAGGACAGTTCGGTACGAATTGGACAAGAGTTCTGATGTAGGGGTTTTCCGTAAAATTTTGCGTGTGTGTAACTATGTAAAATTTGCCAGGAACGATATTTGGGCGAATATGAGCTTTTGTATCATGTTCTCTCGAGGGTTGAAAGGAAATCGGCAATTTACAATCTTTCTCGGGGCGTAAATGGTCACTGAGTAAAGATGACCTTCGTACTGGACCTGGTTTGCACCAGGGATAAGGTGCCTCGATGTCTTTCAGGAATCAAATGCTTCGAATTATCGAATGCATGGTGAGGTTGTTGCTTGTATGTCGCTATTTTTTAAAGTAGGAATCTCTCAAAAGAACTCACGAATTAGAGTTTGGTAGTCCGGAGCACTTCGTGTGTTCCACTACATTTTTTTATAATCGCATATAGGTAGCAAAAGATAACATGTTCAGATAAGCATATTTATTTCATCTAACCGTGAAGCACATCTTGCCATTTATTTATTATATTCACATAACGTATAGATGAGGGTTTAATAGAAAGAATGCATTAGATTACACTAGATATCAGATTCCACAAAGCCAGGAGATGCGTCAAGATGCTTACTTAATTACTTACTATCATCAACAAATGTAGGTATAGGTATAGTGTGCCGTCAAAAATTATATACATATTTTAATTCTTATTCCTGTTTACAGTTGAGGCTTAGGGAAAGTGTATTGCCGGAGAAGTACAGTGGTCTGACCATGGTCTGACGAAGGAGGCGGCCGTGTCCGCTTGTCGATCGACATTTGAGAAAAGCTGAGATACCTAGGTATTTAAGCTGGTTCCTCTGTCTCACTGTACAAGAAAATCCAAAAGAAAAAAATCCTAGTTGTGGGTTATGGAAATGCCCAATGAGTAAGAGATTATAGAGATTTACGAGTTCTTTGAATTTTTTCACAGTAAACATCTCCATTCAAATAATAAAAGTGTGTCTTTTTTTCGAATTCAAAGTTCTCATTAACACAAATCGATTCCTCTCTGAAAACTGATCAGAAGTCAGCTTGAATCGCATCTATTGATTGAATAGGAGACGCGCAAAAGGTTGTAATGTAATTGATTGATTCATTTTCAAAAAAATCTCGGCTGCCATAATCCTCTGTGTTTTACTAGCTTTTTTGAGTAAGCAGATTACGTCGGATGCGACAAGAGACCAGTGACGAATACTCGACCTTCAGGACACTTTATAGACCATGGTATAGACCAGGGTTTCAGAGGTAGATTGATTTTACGGGTTAAATGTATTATCAAGTAAGGAGCCTAAACTACTTTTGCCAAATAACTGAAATTTGGACCACTAAGCAAACGAAACGTTTTAATTGCTTTCCTTCAATTAAAAGTCTTCTATGATGTTTCTAAGACGTATATTTTTGAAAAAAACAAATCGAGGGAGTTACGATAAAAAATCCTGAGAAAAGCCCTTGGTTAAATGTGTAGTATTTTGTAAGGTGGCATCAAGGTGTAAGCAAGGTTGTGTACAATTTTGGTGTTCATCTGATAATAAAAACATAGCTTAAACTGCGTTTATCTCAATGGTTTTTTGGTATTTTTTAATATATTGTTCTCTAGAATGTTGTCATCTCTCAGATTCGATTGCCAAAAGAGCAATCTTTCCCGTAGATTGCTAGTTGTAGTTTCAATGGGCTAAGAATGGTACGGCCTTAATAATTAGTCATAGTAAAAGCCCGGCATGCGGGGATCACACCAATCTAACCGCCACCCCCAATCCTTCGTGCCCATCGAGGTAACTCCGTGGTCGACGGACGGCCAGGACGAGGCACAGGACTCGCGCTAGACATCCTGCAGGACGAGATCCTGCGCCACGGGCGGCTGCCAACGCACGCGGTGTGCGCAGGATTTTCGTGGCCGCGATACACTATAGTTACCTGCTTACGACGATAGCCGCAGCTGTTCGGCGACCAAATATATTTGATTTCAAAAACGATTTCACGTTTTCGACGCTGGTTATTTTTGTGTATTTGCTTGTGATTGATCTAGCTGAAAAATATCTGCCTGGAGTTGGTTTCATAGAAACAGCCGTCACTGACAAAATGTCAGTGCACTGAAACTGGTGCAGGCGACCACTTGCCTGGACCGGTCACATCGTTGAAATTGCCAATTAGCAAAGAAAATTCTAACGCCCTTTCCAGAGCTGGACTAAGTTTGACCACCCTATTCAAGGTCAAAGGCGGTGACAGCTCGGCTGAAACGCACTGTATGCGATGAGTTAGCCCAAGGCAAGTCAATGATCGCGACCCGAAGACCCGAAATACATAGAAGTCAGGACTCAGGAGTCAGGACGAACATGTGTAGTGAACATGTGTAGACGAACTGCTAATGCACTAGCTAGGACATGGTAGTGCCCGATGCAGCCGCAGCTCATGTGGCGCCGCCGCGCCTCCAAGGTCGAGGAGAGACGTAGATGAGCTCGGAAAAGCGCTGAGCTCGGGGGAGGGGGAGAGGGGTCTTGCCCTCTGCCGGGCGCGGTACTTGGGACCAGAAGGCGTTCACGCTTGTTAGCGCAATTATAATTAGCTGAAAGCGATGCTAATTTAATTGTACAATGAGCGGCAAATTAATAACTATACTAAGTCGTTTCATGAAAATATATTTTCGTTTTTTGCTATCTGCCTTGGAGCTATTACCTACGGTAGGAGAGGAAAGAATCAGCATACACAAACATGACAATTCGTTGCGGTTTTTCGCGAGCGAAACAAAGACTGGTTATCGGAGCGCGAATCACACGATTTTACAACGTAGTTTGCCAGCGAATCAGACAAAGCGCATTAGTCGTTGATGGCCAGTAGAGCACGGGTCATCGTAGCCAAGAGTGTGACATGTGTGCGCCCCATTGGCAGAGCAGATTGTCCCGGCCGCAGATTGTCCGGCCACGTGAACAGGCCATTTCCCGGCGACGCCCGCCGAAACCCGCGGTGGAAAGCGGACGACGGTGTTTTTTCCGCGCTCGCGAGGCCGGAGTAATTGCTCGTCTGCGACCTGTGATCACCCCCCCCCCCCCCCCCCCCCATATGTCCCAGTCGGAGTCCGAGTCGGAGTGAGCAGCGGTCGGTGCACGCGCAGGCTTCGGCCGTCGACCACGTCTGGTCGGGGGACGTCCAGTTTGCTCGAAAAGGAGACGTCGTCGCCGCCTTTCGGACGCGCTTTTCGCGATAATTCGTCTAGACGCGACGCGTGCACTCGCGCGCGCAATTTGCAGAAGTGTACCGAGCGTTTGTCCTGAACCCGGTTTTCAATCGTGTTGTTGATTTCTTTCTGTCGATTTCTACGCGTCGCGACTTGTATCCCCCGTTGGGTTGGTCTCGCAGCAGGCTCTAGTCGGCTTGGGCATCGGCTAAAGGAGTCGCCGAAATGGCTTACATTTTTTGGGGTCCGCGTTGCAGATGGAATTCTTGTGATTCTCGCATATCAATGTTATAACTTGATGGCAAAAGTCATTGGCCGCTTGAGATCCGATCACCCTGTTTCGCCGTCGCCTCCGCCTCCGCTGCCGCTGTTGCTGCTGCGGACACCGGCGCCAGTTGCCGCTGAGCGACTCTGCATCATGGTCACAGTCACAGCCATCTTTTCTACGCAGTTCGACCGTCGTGGTCGAAGGGACTGTGCCGCCCTGGACGCGACCGATTGTTTTTCGGTCGATTCAAAATGGCCCCGATCGGTTCACGGATATTTGCGATCGTCAACGCGAGTTCGCGCGTCCAAGTATCGAGTCTTGGAGACCAACGCCAACGCCCTGCACCGAGCAGACCGTAAGCGCGAGCGCTCGAATATAGATTCAGTTCCATTGCACCTGTATTTATACCTTATTTTTCGTCATCGATATATACGCCAATTTAGTGAGTTACACGTTTTGGATCTGTAATCGAAACCGTGAAAATCATTCGACATATATCGAGTTGTCATCATCGCAATCGTCATCCCTATATCACATAATTATCTGCATCATCAGCTCTAATAAACCGAATCTTGTGAGGCCCTGTGTGGCGCATTAATCCGAGGGTGTCCCTACTTTTCCAGGGATTCGTTGACCGGCCTGAACGAGGGCTTTTCCGACAATGGCTGGAGGTAAGACCGCGGGTTCGCCTCCCAGTTAACACCCACTAACCCCTATTCTATAAAATGGTATATTCTTGACGCTGGCTTTAACTAACATTTATGATAGACCGTTTGCAGCATCTTCTACGCTTTTTGGCTCTCGCTCGCTTGGCTTTGAAATGTTGTGCTTTGCTATCTATATAGATACAGATGATGCTTGCCGCCGGTGATTATTTTATCTAACGATTTTTGGAGGTGTTCGATGGCGCTGAAGGGCGGGTACGATTATATCTTATTAATGCCGACCAATGCCGAGGTGATTGGTTGGAGCTGGAGTGTATATAGTATCGATCCTGTGCCAAGCTAATTGGAGTCATTCTGTAGCAGGAATCAAAGTATATGGACAAGAGTGGGGTTAAAATTTATAGGTACGCACAGACAGGTGAGAATAGGGCTCTAATCAAACCCTTTCGAAAAATAACAAATTCCATAAGCACAACGTCATAAACAGAACTACAAGAGTTCATGTAAAATGAAGCAGGTTGTCGGTATTTCAACCATCGACTCGCTGGCAACATTGCTACGACCACTCCATATTTGTATTTGTTCCTTCAGCCGTAAGGGATGTTACCGACTTGGCAACACGACTTGTCAAACTCATCTTTATTTGGTTCGATGGAGGAAAGCGGTCTAGAAACGACCACGAGGATACGTATATACTCTGATATCTACACCAATTTATATATTTATACGACCTGTTGCTCGGAATCCTTCCAAGGAAAATCACGACGAAGGTAATGAATTTCCCGACCATTTCCCGGAAGTGGATACACACACAATCGACGAGGTCGTGCTGGGGGGGGGGGGGGGGGGGTTGGAAAACTTGCAAGTACCATAAGACAATTTCCACGCAATTTTCCTCGAAGTGTCTGATGCGCACTTAGGGACGCTCAAAGGAGCACTTAGGGACGCTCAAAGGAGCTCTTAGTTTCGTGGGTGTTCCGTCAGGGAAAGGTAGATTTTCGCTTGTGTCATCTGCAGAGTGGTCGCTCTTCAGGTGGCTCTGGCTAGCGTCCATTAGGAAATCAAAAGGCCCGTAAGAGACAAAGAAATAAAATTGTCAACAGAAATTTTCCGACTTTCGTGTAAATTTGCATGGGAAGTGTTCAAAGGGACAGTAATGGTTGTTGATACTTGATACTATTCTATAATCGAAATCTGAAATTTAATTATAAACATATTATTGATATGCCCGAAGGTTTTGGGGTTATTTCTTCAATTACACCACGCATAATACTGCAAAAGGTCCGGAAGACGTTTAAAAAAGTACATGGATTTGGGTCTCACACTCATAACAATAACAGAAATCGATTGTGATATTGCAAACCACGACTTCATACCGACAATGATTGATCAAATACTCACTGATCCAAATCCGATCGTAACGAAACCACCTGGTCCACACCAGATCCGAAATTAAATCTCCGAACGGCGAGGGGTTGTTGCCACGCCATGACCGTTCCTATGTGTGGTAAAGGAGAAGACACTGCAAAGGCAACTCGGTAGATCGAGCAAGATGAATGCATCCGAGAACGAGATCGGCATCCGAGAGCGTGGTTCCTTTGAGAGGTGGTCGACAAAGAGGTAAGAAAGGTGATCGTGCGGCTTCGGCTCGTGAGGCTCCAGCGCAGGAGAGACGTCGGCGTGCAGGGGCAGCTGCCAGTGCGTATAGTGCTCAGCGACCACGGGCATGGCCAGCGGTGTCGGACCGTTGGACAGCGGGCACTGGCAGATGAGTGTCGAGTCGTCGGCCGTCGGCCCACGTTCGAGCTCGATGCTGGCCGCGACCCTTGCTATAACGAGAGTATAATGGTTGTTCAGCTTTCTCGGAAATAGTTTTCGTATTAGTTCAAGAAATCTATGAAATCTAGGTTTGAAAGCTGTTATATTTTTGTAAAATGGGCGTTTAGATTTAAAAGAAATGCGGTGTGGGCCCAGGCTACAGCGACGTCCTCGATGAGAACTATATACAATTATGGGTTATGCTTCAATGTACACGTGCGTTTAGGAATTAGGGTGCGTTAAACGCGACTCTCTCATTTCGCAAATTTCTCGTGATTTTGGCGACTGATTTCATTCCGAATTCCAACTGGATCTAACAGTGTGCGTTACTGCGGTGATCTGCTCCGTCGAAACAAGGGGCAGGTCTTGGGCAGCGTGACTCTCGAGGAGGCGACCGTGTTGGCCGAGACAGGAGAGCAGCCGCTCTGCGCGCTCGTGTCATGTCACCTGTCCGCTTCGCGCAAAGGCGCACACGCTGCGCACGGCGCTGGCCGTTGAACCACGCGGATGTCCGCTGGCGCTTGGCGCTGCCACTGGCGCTGCCACTGGCGCTGGCGCTGCCGAAGAATAAAGTAGCTCGCGATTCGTCCGCCGTACTGGGGCAGCCGGCCGAACGGAACTTCGTGGAAGGATAGGGTTCTTGTTAGGCAATTGGCATATAATGTTCATGTTTGTAGATGCAATGCTGACTGCCTAGGCGAATTCAAGTTTTTGTGCGTGTGGCTGTGGGTGGCGGGCAATTTTTTTTAGCGAATTTGGGTGCTGGCTGCCATCAAAGTTTAGGGTTCACCTGCCGGTGTCATTAGCATTAATTGGGCTGAGGCTAAGGATCTCTCGTATTCCTGCTGGGTCGGTGAATTTATATGGATGCTGCGTAATATCGGCACGTATAATTGGATTGATATTAAATCATGATTATACTGACAATATTGCTGATGATGATAGGATCACAGGATAAGAAAATGCGAATCCCAGTCATGGTATTCGATCGTAACGAAACCAATAAGACTTCTTTTTTGTTACTGCAAAATGGTATTTTTATTGCGTTGATTTTCTCGAGACGCCAAGGGCAAATTCCCTTTAGGAAAAGGGCAAGCAGCTTTCCCCTCGGCATTTCTTCTGCGGCGCGGTGCATTCTCTTGCGCCGCTGCGTATCTTTGCACGCACGAGCGCCGCGGCGATTGGGGGTGGGGGGGGGGGGGGGTAAAGGGAGGTGCGTATTGATCGCGCGGCGGCGACGCCACAGCGCGACCGCGGCGCCGACGCCGGGCGTCGCCTCGAGTGCCGGCGCTGCCCGAGCGTCACGTCTTGGAGCGGGCGAACCGCTCGTGGAACTTTGTGCTCTCAGAGGTCCAGGGCTGGTGGTTGGGGGGTCGGGGTTTAGTGCTATTGACTTCAGTTGTCCATTTAGTGAACTGCGAGAGGTTTGCATTATAGTGCAATGCCTTTAATTCACTTTCAAGTGGATTTTATGCCACGTGGAGAATGTTCCACTAACAAACCCCAAGACACGCTTGAAAGTGTTTACACTTTCCGGAGATTTCAAAGTTCTTTGCTATGAATGGCACATGGAAAAATTTGTCCGCTGGTCCATTTGTCAACTGCCTATACATATAAATAATGTCCACCTTTTGACTCTTGTTTTGACATTGTTTTTGACCGCTGGCGTGCATCCCCGAAAGCCAAGCTGGGGGAATGCACATGGGAATGCACATGGGAATGCATTATCATTTTTGTTTTAGTCCCAGCGCGCAGGGCATACTTTTGAAAAACTACAGAATAGTTGGGAAAAATCGAAGATCACATTCGCCAATGTGTCATCAGTAATGAGTAAAATTGTTTCCTTGGCGGCTAACATTAACGGGGGCCAAATGAAAGCTGTCAAGGAATTTGAATATCTACAACATATTTTTTTACAGACAAACTATCAGTGACAGCCCAAAACAAAGTAGCTAGTGCACTATGCAATTTATAAAGCGTTTGAAAAAAGTATGGGTAATTTTTGTTTAATGATTAAATTTGCTGAAAATTCAGAATAACAGTCAAAAATTTATTTCAGAAAGCTATGAAGGTTTTCTAAATTTTCATTATTATTACATTATTTGAAAGCCTATATAAATTTTATTATATATTTTATACATATTATACTATTTTGGGCTTTCCCTGATAGTTTTTCTGTAAAATAATATTTTGTATATATTCGTAGGCCAAGGGGTTCCATTTACTGTAACTGTAACCATGTAACTGTAACCAACTGTAACCATTTAGGCAAGAAAAAAGTAATTTCTTCCGTTTTCTGCAAATAGTGCACTGCACGAGCCTCGTTGAGCGGTAGGGGGCTGCGAGGTCAAGGGTGTGAGATGGGTGGGGGGTGGGGGATGGGGGGGAGGTCGTTGCCCGGAGGAAGGGCGCATCTTTCGGGGGGCATCGCTTCCTGCTTCTCCTCGAGGATGCGGCCGGGGTGCGCGCGGGGCCGCCGGGGCCAGAGTTCGCGCGCCCGTTTAGCCCCGTGACCGGCGTGGTCCGTCTTGTATCGCTGCTCGAATCGCGCCTTTGTAGACTTCAGAGGAACTTTGACCGGAGACAGTAACCGAGGAGTTGGACTGTTGGGTTATGTTTCTTACTTTTTTCGTCATTTGTATATATACTATAATATTTCTTAGTCACTAAACTCCGTTTCACTTAATGGAGGGAAGTGGATTTGTATCTACCTTGAAGACCCACTGCTGCTAGACACGAGCGAAAGGTTCCAAAACTTTCAAGCCATGTCTTGATGCGGACAAAGGCTCTATTGGCAGTTGGTATTGGCAGTATTGGTGGTAGTTAGCAGCAGTGGGTCCTTGAGGAAGATGCAAATCCACTCCCCTTCACTTGAAATTAAGTATAGGGTCTCGAGCTTTAACACCATGTGAGGCTCTGTCGGAGACACATCGTTCGAACGCCAAAATTGAAGACTATTTTTCATTGTTGACTCATCTTTCTGTCATCTTCTCATCTTTCTCGCATTTTTTTCAGATTTGAAAAGTATTTTTTAAAGCAGTCTGGATCACCCCCATTACAATGCTAGCATGGGGCAGATTCACAGATTCAGATTTCCGAAATCGGATCCCCGCAAATCCAATTCACATATAATCAGAAGTTCACAGATGCAAGCGTGCATGTGGACTGGAGAGAGCAGTGTCAAAATGGGCTACAGGCAGCGTTATCGCATGCAAGGCAAATGGCATTAGGTACTCTGTTTAAAACTGACTAGTATTTTTTTAAAGCACGTTCATGCCGAGGAAATAGTAGTGACTTTGCAATATTATTGGAGTTTCCGTGTCTGAAAGTTGAAACTCAACCAAAACCATAGGCATCAGTGGAAAGAGAGCACTCTTTCAACGACGCTTCCTTTCCAAATATCCCACAACGATTTTGAAACATCGGTCCTAAATCATGGCAGTGAGCGAAACTTGACCATTTGAACAGCGACCGCCGTTTCCTTTTCTTCGACCGTTATTCTTCGCATTCAACCGGGACGCTGGCGAAATTCGCACATCGCGCGCCTGCAGATTGAATGTCGTTCGTGTCCCCAAAACTCCGGAGCTGTCTTCCACGTCGAGGGTGCCATCGCTCACCCTCGTCCCCGGCTCAGCCTCCGCACTAACCTTTCTTAACGACCGAGAGGCCCTTGTGCCGATGGTGAAATCCTGACCTGGGGCATTTTGTTCCCAATGTATGCAACTGCAAGCGTTGCAGTGGCGTTTGCAAGGGTGTGGGGGGTGTCTTGGTTTTCAGTTTCGCTTTTGGGTACTTACTTGATTGAGTATTGCCGATGGCAGAGCGCCACCGGGTGTCTTATGATTGCGAGACTAATTGGTTTTAGAGGGGTTCAAGTTAAAACAAAAATTTGGGTTACAATTTTTGGTCAATAGGTAATGAAAGTTTGACAGCGTACATTGCTGCTGCGTCCTGATGGTATATGATTCATCGTCCTGATGCTGAACAACAGAATGATTCGTAACTCGTTAGTTTTGGAAATGTTCGATTACACTCGTGCTAGCCTTACTTTACCACAGCCTGGTGGGCTTCGAAGTAAATTATCATTTGACTCTTTACCATTTGTAAAGAGTCAAATGGTTAATAATGGTAATGATATATACCATGTTTAATGGTAATGATGGAAACTTAATCATTTGACTCTTTGATATGGTACTCTTTGATATGATATCCCCAGAAAGTGACAAACTCAAATTAATTCTAGTGTATTTCGGCAGCAGGGTAATAATGCTCAAACCATCTCTTGTTCTCAAGATGCCAGTGAAGTATGTTATTCATTAACCATGGGTGCACTCACGGCTTGTGATAATGGATGTGCTCATGTTCAAGCGCTGATGCTTTTAGGTTATTTAAATTTTAAATGTTTAGCTGGTTCATCCACAAATACATCAAGGGAAAAAAAAAATCAAGGGGTAAAAATAATTACACGCGAAGTTAGGTATATACATACTTTGAGGCATCTGGTGAAACCCATCAGATAATTGTACTCCATTTTAAATGTTAAACATTGGAACTGTACACCTCAAACTTCAAGGGATTAAGCTACTAATCCTCGATGTTAACAGAGTGATCCAGAAAATGAAGGGAAGTTCAGATTTTGTTTGGCTTCATGTAACGCAATACATTCAAGCTCACCAAATGAACAAAATTTGTGCAAAACCCCCGTGTGATCGAAGGCGCTCCGCCACTGGGTCAAAGATTGGTGGGACGACAGGGCCCATGCAAGAATTGGGACCATGAAACAAGCTGCTTTGTATAAATCGTGGGAGCCCCTGGTGTTCGAGGATGGGCTATTGAACTTTGAGTCACAAGAAAGGGCCCTTTTTGGGCTGGTATGCCTATTACTCGTGATCTTTACGATCGTCCTATAATAGACAGGTGCTACGTCTACCTATTGCCATACCTATACGGTATACCTATTCCAAAATATTTGCCCATTTATATTTACCTTACGTTACCCATAGCAAGCAGCTTGAATAGAATAATATGCTTGTAGTAGATACAATATATTTCCGAAAAGTCGGCTAACTATAGGGAAAATTCCTTTCCAAGACATTGGTTTAGAGTAAGTTAGGGTACTTAAAGTTATTAGGTATAGTTCTTAGAGATTTAAATGAATTGTTGAGACGAACGTTAGAGTCATTGCCCCCATTCCCCTCACCCATATCGCTAAAACTTGAAGCTTCCTTATTGCTTTTATTCGTAGTGAGATCTTCGCACAAACTCGTCTCCTTGCAAGCCGCACCACGTGTACCGGCGTCGACTCCGTTCGAAAGTCGCGCGTCTGTTCGCGCTGGCCCCCTTGAATGACGGGACGATTAGTGCGCGTCCTCCCCCGCCGCCGCCCCCGGCCCCCGACCCCCCGTGCCCCGTGCCCCGTGCCCCGTGCCCCACCCGAGGCCCCCACCACGGGGCACACGTGTGACGGGGAGGCGGGGCCAGCGGCGTGCTAGTAGCCGGTCGGAGAACGTAGCGCTAGACGGCGCGGGGCGTTTGCTGAGGGCTGCACAATTGGGCACTGCTGTGTTGTGGAGTTGAAATCGAAACCAACAACGGCGCTAATCTTATTGTCTGTTAATATCGGATACTAGAACAATGCAATTTCTTTTAACTAACGTAATCGGCGAAACTATAGCCCCCGGAAAAACCAACCCGTTTTCAGTCTTTGAAAAGTTATGCATACATTGTCTGTGTAAGACTGTGCAGGCTAATTTCAGGTGTATCTGAAATTAATCTGTATACAGACACAGACACATACCTTAGTATACAGAGACAGACTTTTTACGACATTATGAGTAATTTACCTACTCACAGCACAGAGGTTTCTTGGCAATCTTGTGAGAGTTGGTCATCACTCATTGCAAGGGCGCCGACTGCGTCCCACAGGATATGATTTCCGCGGTTAGTGTTTCGGTTATTGCATGACCTAACCTGGCTTCTTTCACCAGCTTACACATGTTTTCCACGGTGACGACTTTTATCTGATTTATTTTGTACCGATTTGGGTAGCCTGCACGTCGCTTTCAGTGTTGGGGATGACGTTATTTAGTGTATCCATGAAATTTAAAAATACTCTACTTGTCTGTACTTCTATTTTTAACATCCCCCGTTATTACTCGTACCATAACGCTGAAAAGTATAAAGAGGCTAGCCTAGAAATTCACGTAACGTCTCACAGATGAATCCGCCATACCTGCATTGAATTTGTTTTTGAAAATTGATTTTGAAACGAAGTTAAAAAGTTGCTACTTAAAAAAAGCCAGATCACGTGGCATTTTCCTTGAGTTTCCTATCCTTTCCAGAAACTGAACGCTTGTGGTCCACGTCGCTGAAAATGCGCGTGTTGACATCCATGATTTTGATGCTGACTGATAGGAACAGAAGCGTGTTACCCACAGACCCCAAACACCCGTGTCCCACGTCCTGAACACACTCTATAAGCTCCAGGATGATTGACAACGACTCAAGTCCAGGGAGGCAACTCCTGTCCTTGCCGAGTGCTTTAAGATGTTCCCGAAGAAGCAGCTATCGATCCCCTCATCCTCCGCACTTTTAGCTGCACTTTCTTCGCGTGGGAATCCTCCGAGAGTGGACGCCGAGCCCCCTCGGCCCTCACTCCCCCTGAGTGCCCATAGACGCTTTCAGGAGACAGCAGAACATGCCCACGCACACGGGGTGTACCGTACGACAGTGCACTTGCGCTCGCCTGGCATTGTCTGTTATTGGATATTGGATATCTATGTAGGTACGGCGGATGCTCTAGACGGTTATGGATGATTTGGAAATTGTTGTCTACATCCCGTAGGGGCTGAAGGCTAGCCGCCGGCTCAATTAGTGGAACGCAAGTTTAGGTGTACATGGCCGCAGTGTGGAAGCAAACTTGCTATAGGCAAAAAGGAATTTCCATAAATTCAAGAAAAAAATAGAAAGTCCATTGCCAGTCTATATTTAGGCCACGATTGCTGTTTTACCGTTCGTAAAAGGGAGGCTGTGGATTTGGGGGTGGGGCTTTGTAGGGGAGTCGTTCTATATTTACCGTTCGCCGAACGATTTTCACGTTTGTAGAAACATTTCGAAATCACTGGTCTTGGTTTTTCCTCTGGGTCTAGAAATGATATTGTGTTTTGTCAATTGGTATAGTGTTCCGTTATTGATGTTTCGTTTCTTTTCTCTGCACTCTAAAGCTCGTCCGGATGTCCGATATCCGGCAGTCGATACCATACTTCAACTGGGCACTGACCTATCATCCCTAAATCCTGGAATGAAAGTCCGCTAAACACTTCCACGCCGAGGAGCTGAGCAGCGAGCACTAAGCTGGAAGCGTGATGCGCCGTCCTTTTCCTTGTACTTCAATGAGTACTCAATGAGTAAGAAACTGACTCGGTGGTTCCGCGTCGCAAATGTAGATGGGTCAAAGTGAGACCCTCAAGACAGGATGAGTCGGTCACACTCGGCGCTCCTTTGGTTCGACTCCCAGGAAGGACCGAGAGCGTCGAGCGAGTCACCTCCCTGGAATCGAGCGCGCCGCCAGAACGACGCCGACTGCACATGCACTTGCACTCTAATTTGTTGTTCCGCAAAATGATCAGTCAGCTCCCAGTCTCCACCACCCGGCCTGCATTTTTGTGAATCTCACCATGAGCTCACGGTGGATTTATTTCTGAGAAATAATATATTGCTTGTGGCGCCTGGGTATGTGTATTTACATGCTTATAGCGTAGGTATGGGCTAGACACAGATTTCTGCAGTTAAGCAGCACTTTGCTGACTAAGCGGTTGGATGGGTGACCACTTTACAAGTGACAATGTCTCGCGAAGAGGATAGGGGCCCGGTGGTTGTGCTTGACACCATGGTACCGGCCTGGGCCTGGATTCACGAAGCAGGGTTAAATGAAAACTGGGGTTAAAAGCGCGGTTATTTTTCTTTCAGCCAATCAGGTTCAATATGCAGTGAATTTTTGGGGTTATCTCTATGGAGTTGAGAACTTTACCCCCTGGGTAAACCCCGCTTTGTGAGTCCAGGCCCTGTCGGGTTGTCTTTGGAAGGGATGGCGACGCTCACTACAGTATTTCGTCCGTAGTGAGGGGACCAAGTCATACTTGCCCTTCGTGATGAGCACAGGTCACGTGCTGATCCCCCCATGATGGCGGCGTTAAAAACAAAACCAACCGTTTTAATTGACAAGAATACCAAGGATCATGAAATAGAGTTCCCTCCAAAGAGATTGCTCGGATTCTTGCCCCCTATGGCAAAGCACAAGTCACGCATGCCGGCATCGGTATTACACTAACATTAACCATTCGATCATCACCCAATCACTCGCAGACGCCACTCGGCGCTCGGCGCTCTATGTCAGAGAGCCTCTCCCGGACTCCCGCTAAACGACACCCGTCATCATCCGTGGCCCCGACCTCCGCGCACGCTCCCCAATGGCACCGCGGCGCGGAGAATGCCTTTGTCTCCGTGCGATCTCGTGGCCAGCGCCAGTGCCGCGCTCCTTCGTAGGTGCACATGTCGTCCTGTCAGGAGGCCGCGCGCATACCACTACACACACACACACACACACACACACACACACACACACACACACACACACACACACACACACACACACACACACACACACACACACACACACACACACACACACACACACACACACACACACACCGCACTAACACACCGATACACTCGCATGTGTGCGCTGGGATGTGCGTAGATAGTCGCTGCCGCCGCACATCATTACCATATTATTATACAACCCGACAAGAGATGTGCTGCAGCTTATAAGCAGCGAGAGATTGACCACACATTACGTTGCTGGTGCTCGCCGGGCTGCGGGGTGATTGACCCTGGCGAAGGATTGCGTGCTGATCGCTGCTCTCTTGCTCCTTGGTCCTTTCTTCTGCGATGTCCGTCGTCAGCCGGCGTTAGCGAACCTCCCCCTCCATGTGTGATGTGTGTTTGTGCCTCGGGATTATATCATCAACATTGCCAGGCGCGTACGTGCTGATTATTATTGTTGTTAATCAATTCGAGGCGGCGGCGGTGGCCGGCGACTCTGTTCAGCTTGCTTCTGGGAATGGGGTGGCTGCGGGTTCGATCCCCATCTGGTATCACACGTGCACCGGAGATCCGTTGTGCTGTAATGTCGCGGCGGCGACCGGTGTTCGGGTCAATTCCGTTGTTTTTTCGTGCGTTTTTTTTGTTGCTGGTCGGTCTTGATGTTTAGATCGTTGTTGGTCGGTGGGGTTATGATGGGTGGTTTGTGCCGAGCGTTGACGCACAGGTGCACATTGTCTGTGTGTGTGTGTGTGTGTGTGTTTGTGTGTGTTTGTCGGGGCTTTTTGTTGTTCCTTGCGTTTTTTGTGCGTTTCCTTCCTAAGAACTGTTGTGCTCTAATTTCTGAGCGTGTAGGGCAAGCTGGCAGAACTATTATTTATCCGTTTGTGTATACCGACAACGTACCTCTTAACTAGAATCTAACTTGATGCGAGCAATTGGAGAAATTCGAAGCTGTTATCGTTGTTTTCAAACTTGATAAATGTTCAATCGTAAAGAAAGGTAAAAGAGTGTCCAAAGTTTGAAGCAGTCGTGGGGGTTCCCTGACTGAAGATTGTTGACTGTTAATTGTTGATTGTTGAAGGCATTCTTGACATCGTGCGCGAGACAGGGGATGCATTTCCGACTGAATGCTCTGAAGCAACGGTTCTCAAAAGAGTGTCTCGTTAGCCCCAATGGCAAGGCCCTCAATTTGAAAGTATTTTCAAACGTGCTTCGAGCCGAACCCGATTCAAAGTTTTCCCAAACGGGTTACAACGGGCTTCTGCCCTGTCCGCTTGTCCCACCTCCACACGTGTCGTAAATCCACCCCCAGCCCTCTAATCGTCTGCTTAGCTCTGTCACCTCGAGGACGCGCAGGTAAAATGCTAATTTGAAGCGATTTTACGACCAAAACAATAAATACTCGCCAGACAAACGGTGAATCTATTCAGGCGCGAGTCAATAGAACCATTATCGCAGGTATGAAAGTCGCCGGTGAAACTCTTCGGATGCAATGCGTGTAACTGTAAACCGCGCGTAGACCAGCAGTGCGTCTCGCCGGGCTGTCACCTGTCAATCGCAACTTGCATGGCGATCTAGTGCAGTTAGACCTGTAACTGCACTTCTGAGCTAACTGCATCTCACCGTCGAGCCGGCTAGTTTGACATGTAGCGGCTGCATCGTCGACGCGCTTGCTCTCCAGTGCAGTAAGGCATGAAATTTACGTCATAATTGAGCCCTCAGACGTCGTAAACTTATAGAAAAGTGATGGCAATGAATATTTTTTTATTATGTGGAAGTAAGGATGGTTTCACATGTGACGTAGAGAGGACAGGGTTCCGCCACCGACCGATAGCATGTTCGAGCCCACCGATAAGATCTGATGAGATGCAACGAGTGCACTCGCCAACACCACGGTGCACTGGTAGCATGCACTTGTGTACCGATCCCTTATCTCGTCTCGCGATCATCGGGCGTCGGTAGATAGCGTGCGCCGAAGAAGGAAGTCTTCTGGCTGCGACGCAATAGCCCCAAAAAGCAGCTGTCGCGGTCGCGCCCAACGGCCATGGGGCCCGTCCCGTTTCAGGAGACTTTTCCGAAGGTTTTCGCCCGGCCCGCTGTTGTGAAATGGTCGGGGCCCCGAGCTGGAAGCTCGTAGCAAAGCGAGCCTGCCGATGAAGGCGCACAACGAAACGGTGTCCGGCATGGTGCATCCTCGCGGGCAGCAGAGGGTACAGTTGCTGGCGTGCAGTGCAAAACGTCCCATAGGCGCGGCACGAACGTGTGGCGCCCGCGAGGGAATCGGTGACCCGGGGATCTTGCGGCTCAGGCGCATGGCGCGTCTCCCATGCACAGGTTAATTGAATGCATGCTCGACAGACGCATCATGCGAGCCACCCTGGTCGCGCATGCACTTTACTAAATGCCCAATATAGAGGCTGGAGTTGGGGATACCGACAAGGAGGCAAACTCGTATAATAAGTTCAGTCATCTTTGGCACGGTACGACCCTTCCATAGTATCGTGTGCCCTTCTCAGACGTAAGGGCAAAGTGCCCTTTCGCCGACCATAAGTGATAAGTCAACGACACCGACGACGAGCCATTTCCGACGCCGGCCATTTAGCTCTCGCCGCCGAGTCTATAAAGCTTTGCGCCCCTCCATCCCGCTAGGGGGTGTGCTGGGGGGGGGGGAGGCTCCGTGCCCTTTGACCCGCGACGCCGTCCGCCGTCCGTCGCGCGTCTGCAAGTCGCCTTCCGACGGCCACCGGTCATCGAGTGCATCTAATTGGGCTGACCGAGCATTAATTGCCGTGGCCAGGTAGCGCTGGAGTGGGGGGCTCGCGTCGTCGCCGGGAGCCGCGGAGAGCAGGTGGCGGGCCTCGTGAACATCTCTTCTCGGAAGCACACGCTGCCGGCAAAGCGTTGCCACCAAGACGCTGGCCGTGGATCGCATCTAGCGCGGGTTTGGCCGTGGGGCTGCCGTTGTGGCTTTGACGGTGTCGACATAAGGGTGCAGGTCGATCTGTGGGACGCTGGATTTTGTTGCCAAAGTTTCATCTCGACTGACGAAGTTGTGTGCACACTGGCAACCGTATCGCGGGTCTTTGATAGTGGCGTAGGTAGCGCCGCGGGCCGTGAGAAACTCGCGAGTTCTTGCGGTGCACGGGTCCCGACTTCCCATCCCGTCGGTTTGGGGCGCTGTCTGCCCCGTTGCCCCCCCCCCCATGCACCACCCCTGCGCTCGTAGGCCCAGGCCGACGCCCGGCCGATTTCGGAAGTGGATTTTCGGCTGTCTTGCCTTTCGGACCATCTTGTACTCGCGGGTTCCATGGCGGCGGTGGGGCGAGGGGCGGACGACACGATCGCCCCTCGTTTTCGTCGACGAGGAAGGGGCACCGGCCTGGGGTGGGGCGGGGCGGGGCGGGAGGGGGCCGTATTCGGCACGCGAGGGGAAGGCACTCGCTCGCTGTGTGCGCGGAGTCAGTTCCCGAGGATCGGCGCTAGAGAGTGCAGCGTGGCAAGGTGCAGGCCCCGCATGATGGATATTAGACTTGTTCAGCAAGTTACAACACTATTATCAGCAGGGCGACGCTTGCGAGCAGCGTCATCGACGTCGATCAGCTTATAGCAATCGCTGAGACCGCGACCGCGCGCTCTCGCGACCAGCGCGTGACTCGTGCTGCCAGCCAGTCGACAGACCGACGACGTGCTAACGACGGTGAAGACGGTGACCAGTGCGGTGCAGTGCAGTGCAGTGACAAGTGTACGCCGCGTGAAGATAGGAAAAGCTCGCCGCCGATCGGTAATTGACGAGAGGTTTCCTCCCCGTGCCGGCAAGCGCGGAGGTGCAGCGATTTGGGCGCAGTCGTGGGCGTCGGGCGCGCACACGTGCGCCCAGGGTTGCACACCCGCTTTCCGGCGACGTCGGCGGTGCCGGCATGTGTACCGGCAATTCGCCGGTACGCGGTGGCCCGTTCGACATGGCCGGCAACGTGGCAGCGCTGAGCGGTGACGGACTCGTCGTCGCGGAGGAACGCGACCGCGTTAATTGCTTCGATACACACACAGAGATGGCCGGCATCTCGACGCCTCCACTTCGGAGGAACGCTTCACACGGAGCGTCGCGACGCTGTAGGAGAGAATTTTCCACAACCATGCATAGAGATGAGACACCGCACATTGAGTGTCGTAGTGCTACGGCCGTGCGTTGCGATCGTATCCTCGTGTCCCGTCCACGACGTGATCTTTCCTTACGTCGCGGTCGCTTTTCCGGAACCGACGACGCTGCGCCGCGCGGAAAAGCGAGTTTCCCGGTGTGCGGGCGACGAGGGCGAGTTGACGGCGGGCGCGTCGACCGCGTCGGCCGGCCGCGGGTAGCGCTACGCGACCGCACTCTGCGCGCGGTGGGGCCCTCGATGGGCGGCCGGCACCTGACGTCACCCGCTCGCTCGCCCGCCTCCCCGCCCGCTCGCCCGCTCGCTCGCCCGCCCGCCCGCCGCCGGAGACACGACATTCTTATGCGAGACCGAGCGAGCAAGACGACCACGTGATCGCGACGCACGGCGCTCGGCGGGCTCCGTGCGACGCCGCGTTCGCGAAATCGTTTTGCGGGTCGACGCACGAATTCGGGACCGGCCGGGAACCGACGCACGGACGGAGAGTAGGGACCGCCGAGTATAGGGACCGCCGAGTAGGGACCGCCGAGTCACAAGTCGCCGGCGCATGCAAAGTTGTTCCATGCTGGTTTTTCGGCTTTTTATAGGGACAACCCGCTTTCCGGTTTCACAACGCGGCCAACGAGGTTTCCTCGTGGGAATGATTTGAACCCTCCACTTCATCGTAAAGCAATACGGTTACAACTACGCAGTAGTAGCACACAATTTCCTTTGGCTATCCTGGTTTTCGTTGAGTAGTTTGATTTTTCTCCGTAAACAGTACTGTGCCTTGCATTTGAGCTTCCATCGCAAGTTTTCAAAATTCTCTAATATACATCGATGAAAAAAAGAACGACTTTCAGCCACAAGTGCGACATCCTCGCGGCGCGCACAACGGGACGTCGGCCGATGTCGCGTCCCGGGGCGGGGGGGGGGCATTGAGGCTCGTCGGGGCGCGACGTCGACGGGGCGCGCCGGCGAGCGCCGTGATTGCGCGAATTTCCACCCTGGTCGCCGCGACCGGTTTCGATAACGCTCGCCGCGCAAACCCGTTTCGGCGGCGGCGGTGCCGGCGGCGGCGGCCGGTTCGCCGTGATTGTGCCAATCGGTGCGCAGTCACGTGCCGGCAACCGGTTCCCCCGAACACCCGCCGTTTTGTGCCGGGGCGTCGTCGCAAGCGACGGCGTCGGCGTCGGTGACCACGTGGTCTTGGCGAGCATGAGTGGCGAACTTTGTATTTCGAGAATCTTCAAGGCATTTTGACCGGGAAGGAGATCGGTGGCATCTTTTGGAATATAGAATAGAAGTAAACTCGTAAAATGTACGAATTAAAAATATTACAAATTTATTCATATATACGAATTTCGAACTTGTAACTTTTTGCTCGGAACGAATACCAACAATTTTCTAAATTCTTCCCATATCTCGGATGAATACCGAATCCCCAAGTAATTGATGCGTGGATATTAAAAAATCAGCGAAACTGGTCACTTTTGAACGCCCGAAATCGACGAGTCCGACTCGCTCAGCGCTGGCCTGCAACTCCCAAGGCCCAACGCCCCTCGACGGCGACGTCAACGTGCCTTGCTTTCAGAACGACGTGACCACGACATCGTCGCAGCTGCCAACTACTTGTGATATTGTGATAAGACTCGACGGCGAATTCGAGGTGATCTACTGTAGAGAGAAGCAAGAGGGAGAAGCTTGGGACACAGTGAAGGGTGAACAGTGAAGTGCGATTCCGAGTGATATTTGGCGTTGGTCTTCGGTATAGCTGATAACCAGGCCAGGAGGCATAGGTGTTGTGATCAACTGAAGCCAGTAGCCAGAAGGCAAGCAAGTGAACGTGCCAGTGATCTTTACGAGGCAGCAGATTCTCGAAGTGATCTTCGAGGTGATCTTGAGGGAGCAGTAAACTAGGAAGAAAGTGTAGTAGACGCGGATTGCGTCTGCACATGGAGTTTTCGGACGACACTTACTTCCCGACTTCAGCTAGCACGATGGCGCTGTCGCCGGAGGCGCAGGGCAATGGCGACGACGATGACGTCGTCGACGAGGATATCAGGTAATTTGTCTCGAGGAGCGTGAGGGGGATTGGCGATCATGGATCACCAGAGTCGAGCGAGTTTTACCAAAGCCATGGGATACGATGGAGTCTCTGGAATATGTCCGCAAGTCTGTCCATAGGTCTGGTGAGCGGGATCTGCCTGTGGGTATAGACTGAACTGAAAGATATTTTATCAAATGTCTCATGACTCATATCTACTTTTCCTATCTAGTACCTATATCTTTAGCACTAGTTTTGAAGAACAAAAACAATTTCAAACGGGGTTTGAACTTTTTTACTTCTATATTAAACGTCCTCGATGTGATGTATTGCCGAAGTCGTTGTTTACTCGTTTTGCTTAAGTCGGCAGTCGTTGGCAGTCACTTGTCTTATCCAAGATGACAGTTAAATTATCCACAATATTTTTATTGCTTTTGTGGTGGGATCAGGAGTGCCCTATTTATACCATTGCCGCCCCTAGGCTAATATATTACGGCGCCCCCCGCCCCCCTCCTTTGAAATGTAGCGCATAATTTGTGTTTTAAGAAATACGAACTGGAAGAAATGTTACCAACAAATGCGATGCCGACGTGCGGTCTTGACTACGCACTACAGGCTTTTGCGCCGTGATTTCATTGTCGCAAAACTCTCAATAATGTCTTATTTCAACGATTTATTCAACTTATTCAACTTATTCAACGAATCGCTCTCAAATGACATTTTGGGCATTGATGAGAGTCTTTTCACAGCCATTTTTGACCATAGGTGGTTCTTAACCCTTGCCAGCGTTGAAAAAGAAATCGAACTTTTGAAATCAATGCACGCACAATACAATCGATCAATCGATCATGACGCGACGCAGGCACCAGAGGCCACGGAACTAATTTTGCTGACAATGTCCAGGATCAGGTCACGCCACGAACACAACCATCCCCATCACAGCTAACGCGGCTACCGACTGTGTTATGGCACGTTATTTATTTACTATAATATAATACATTACTGGGAATTATCATCGAGAGAAAAACCTGGAAACCATTGTTACAACGCTGGTATCTTAGAATCTTATGATCATTTCCTAAAATTCCCAAGAGAGGACTGATGTTCAACAAAAGTATAGCAACCGAGGAGCCGGGTAGAACATTGTTGTCGTGTGCCAACAAAGCTGCACTATTGCCGGAATTGTTCAAATTTGCCTAGAATCAAAGGTTGTGTTTCCTTGAAATTGCCACCGAAGTGCTTTAGCCATTATTGTTGTCAAACATTGCAGTTCAATAAAACTTGACTGGGGACACCATACTTACTTAAGTCTGTTCAATGAGCTCCGAGGTCGAGCCGTTTCCTTCACCTCGTAAGGTATACACTTTCCAGGCCACACCTTTCGTCGGATCGCGACGAAACCTATATTTTCGGAATCTTCACACTTCGGACAACCAATTGAACCATTTTCATTTCGCAAGATTCACTCGTCAATTACTTACAAGAGTTTGAAAATAACCTTGTTTAGCCGGTACATTGAAAGATGTACTTAAGGGTAAATTCCAGCTAAGAATTTACCTCTTACGTATACACTTTCCAGGCCACACCCGTTATCCGATCGCAACGAAACAAATATCCACGGAATCCGCACACTTTTGACAACCAATTGAATATTTAAGAACCTCGAAATATCGCTTGGAAATCCATAAAAAGTTGAATTCAATTAACCTCAACAACCAACCATCAATGAATGGCCTTAAAGATATATTTTTTCCCTAAAAGTCAAATCTATCTACACCGTAGCGGCGTCTTTACTGGCGCCCCCCTCGGGCGCGGCGCCCCTAGGCTACAGCCTCGTCAAAATCTGGCACTGGGGATCAGGGAGGTTAGTGTTCATGCGGGTTTGCAAAGCGAACAATCTTGCATTGGGGATGCAATTTTGAAGAGCTGGACATCTAGTGGAGTGTTGGTTGATGTTCTAGAAAACGTGCAGTTCAAACTTCGCCGCGAGCCACATGCAGTTTTTTTTTATGATATGTGTGTCTCCTGCCGCTCTTCGCTCTCTTCCGGCGTGTTGTTTGGACAGCCACCTTTCTCTCACTCTGTCGCTGTTGCTCTGATAAGCGTTTAACAAAAACGCTCGGTGATAAGCGTGTTCTGATAAGCGTTTCTCACCCTCCGCCAAGAGCGTCGACTGTTACGGTGCTCTAGCAGATCGGCTCTCTGCCGAATCCTTCAATCCAGGAACACCGCACGCTCGCTCTCTCGCGTGCAGGTTGAAGACGCCTCTGAGAGTCTTGACTGCGTATGCCAAAAGCAAAAGGTCCGTCGGAAATCGCAAGTATCCTCGCTTGCAACCCATTCAGTTGCCTACCGTCCAACTCAACTAAACGGTTGATCTGTTGTTCAGCTCGACGTATATACACTTGATTTTTGAAAATACAATTAATACCCCTGATTCAGAAGAAATGATTCTGTTCATCTAATGACTGCATGGCTATTCAAGAACACTTTTGGGAATGTTTGACAAGTGAGAAATAACTTTTACAATTATGGGCTGTCAACACTCATTTCTATAAACACTTGAAAGTTGAAACTATACCTATCTATTTCAATATCCCAATTAAAAAACGCTTTGTTTACACCGAAATTAACCTCAGCTCTCTTGATATGATGCAGCCATCTCCGTTTCAAGCCCGAAGAAATTTTCATTTTCGTAATTGACGCTCGAATAACTTAAACGTGAGATCCGGTCAAAGAGCATTTTATCGTGTAGAACGACCGCAGACGAGAAGAAGTCACCTACATCGCCTGCATCTTCCCAAACCACCGAACGCAAAATCGAGCGAGAAACTGATCACGTCAACAACTTCCACAGCATCCACGCCTGGTCCATTTCTGTGCAACTGCATGCTCCATTCATCCGCGTCGTGAGCGCGTACACGGAGTGTATGGTATAGTGTGTGACCTTTGATTGTTGCCATTCATTGATGAAAGTCCGCGTGGGCAGCGGATGCCCCCCGCGAAGAGGTCGCGTCGCTGCCCATGCGCTGCCCATGTGCAGGCGTTGCGAGGTCGGGACTCGGGCAGCCGCCCAAAAAACGAGCTTATCTCGTGGAGTTGATAACGCTTCGCAGCATGGATCTCTCGAATGTTTATGCTAGAGAACGAATTGATTGATACGTCAAATAAGCATATTTTTCCTGCGAACTTTGACACAAAATAGTAAATCAAACTTCAAAGCCTTCGATGAAATTACATTCATAACGTATAGCTTTGTAATATTCCTCCTATTGGCGTCAATTGATTTCAAATAATATGTTACTTTTTCCCTTTCTATGTGAAAAGTATGATTATGGGTTTGCTGAATTTGAGTTCACTCAGCGGAACGACTTTTCGGAACTACAGCGCGAAAAAATAAACTGAAGTTCCAACGCTGGCATTATCGACAAGGGAATTATTATATTTTCGTACATTGAAGTCGAACCTTCTGAATAATTTCACCATCCGAAACTCGGAAATTCAATAAACTGCAAATCTATTTTAAAACATTGTATGGCCGAGGGAGAACATAACCACATAGGAAGTTGTTCCTTTTGCGTTCTATAGACAAAATTGGCTGGGCAGGTCTCTTCATAATTTAGTGAGTTTCATTACAGGTAGTAAGTACCCATACTCTTCGTTTTAAAAACTGAACACACATTTAAATTTAAATTAATAATGGCAGCACGCAACAGCGTTTTTCCAGCTAACGTGCGCCTGATTAAGTTATGCTATTTTGACTTGCTGTATTATAGCTATCATAAAATTATTATTTAACCAAGGACGCAGATAATTCGCATTACATGAAAAACGCTATCCGCTGGCCATTTTTATCCAACAGAGAAATAAAAATAAAATCGTTCGCCAATGTAATTATAATCACTCGTAGTGCACAAGATTAAAACAATTACAGTAACATTTTTTTGTTTTTTTGTGTGTATAATTTCTTAGTAATTCCAGCCACAGGGATTGATTAAAAACGCATTGTTTCGTAACTTGTTATTGTCTTGTCTCTTAAAGGAAGGCGGGGAGAGAATGAGTTTTCGCCCAGGAAAATCGCAACCATATTGGTCGATTTTCACTCTTCAGTTCAAAATGGCTTCCTGCAATAAACCGATGTTATCCATAATAAAACGTAGATGGCGGCGCGTTTTATATAAACAATCTCAGTACGCATCAACCAGAGACTTTGTTTCTTTACTATAATATGCATCCGAATCGCAAGCGATAATAATTTACAGTCAAATGGATACAATACTATCAAACTTTTCTTACCTATACATCCGTGAGTGAGTGAGGAACCTGCTAATTAGCAAGTGTCAACTGCAAGTGTTATTACATAACATGCCGCTGTCGCCGGCGTCGTTCACAGAATCACAATTTAGTATCGATTATAATTCAACCTCTTCTACTAATTTGATTACAACGGAAATTTTGTAAATTGTAGAAAACGGTTACCAGGAACAAGATAATAAAATGAAAACTGCAATACAAATTGATAATTTAGTTTCATAAAAATCAATCTCTATTACAAAGAAGTTTATAATTATAAGGGACAAAGACTATGTTGCACTTCGTTCGGTATGTCCCGTTGCGTTCGCCCCGTTTTGCGTGAAGATGCGTGATTGGAAATGGAAATAAAAATATTACGCACTATTGCGTACACTATTAATTTGAGTTTGCCACTTTTTGGGGATCTCTTCTCATAGAGTACCATACCATAGAATCAAATGATAAGTTTTTGTCATTACCATTAAAAATGTATTTATTATTACAATTATTTACCATTTTACTCTTTACAAATCGTAGAAGAGTCAAATGATCCTTTACTTCAAAGTCAACTAGGCTGTGGTAATCTTAGGCTAACACGACTGTATGTTGCGTGTCTCATTCTGAAGCCAGGCCCAAATCGTGCATCCTGCAATGCATATATATACACAGCATCTAGCGACCAGTCGGCTAAATTCAATGCCAAGATATCTAATTGCTCTGCCGCCATATTGAAATTAGTATTTTCTACAAAAAAAACGAAATTATTTGAATGAATTCAATATAACACTTGGACCACTGCTACTCATCTGTCCAATATTCTATTCATATAACTGATCCGAGTCTGTATGGGATTGTCAGCCAAGACAGGCCCGAGGAGGGAAACACAGCATTTCAAGCGTTGTAGGTGTCATTACTTCCAGGAGTCACTATATTTTGACTTATTTTGGTCTGGAATGACAGGGTTTTCCGTATCAACTTTTCGTCTACGTCGGCGTGCTCATCTTTCCGAGAAAGCACCCCGAAAAAGCACCGAAAATAACGTAAAAAGTGCCTCCAATTGTGCAGAAACCAAATTGCCTCTCCACAAAGCATACCTTTTGTTTTTCGCAAACGTCCCCACACACGCTCGTGAAATGCAAAACAGACAAACGCACGTAGGTATACCTCTATCCACCGTTGCGTGCGGTGCCCGGTGCGGCCATCGCTCTGTATGAGGCGCACATGCAAATTCGGCTTCGTCGCCTGACCGCCCGGTCGCGGCCCGTGCACGGTGCATGCGTTTTCCTTGGCGAACGATACGCAGTGTGTGCGCAATATGCGCACATGCACGCGTACCTTCGCCTCTCGGAATCGTCCCGAATCGCACTGGCCGACGCTAGCGACTCCCACGAGCGGACTTTTAGGGCGCATCGCTGGCGGACTGGCAGCTCGCGACTCCCACGAGCGGACCTTTAGGTCGCATCGCTGGCGGACTGGCAGCTCGCGACTCCCACGAGCGGACCTTTAGGTCGCATCGCTGGCGGACTGGCAGCTCGCGACTCCCACGAGCGGACCTTTAGGGCGCATCGCTGGCGGACTGGTAGCTCGCGACTCCCACGAGCAGACCTTTAGGTCGCATCGCTGGCGGACTGGCAGCTCGCGACTCCCACGAACGGACCTTTAGGTCGCATCGCTGGCGGACTGGCAGCTCGCGACTCCCACGAGCGGACCTTTAGGTCGCATCGCTGGCGGACTGGCAGCTCGCGACTCCCACGAGCGGACATTTAGGGCGCATCGCTGGCGGACTGGTAGCTCGCGACTCCCACGAGCGGACCTTTTGGGCGCATCGCTGGCGGACTGGTAGCTAGCGACTCCCACGAGCGGACCTTTAGGTCGCATCGCTGGCGGACTGGCAGCTCGCGACTCCCACGAGCGGACCTTTAGGGCGCATCGCTGGCGGACTGGTAGCTCGCGACTCCCACGAGCGGACCTTTAGGGCGCATCGCTGGCGGACTGGTAGCTAGCGACTCCCACGAGCGGACCTTTAGGTCGCATCGCTGGCGGCTTGCCAGCTCGCGACTCCCACGAGCGGACCTTTAGGGCGCATCGCTGGCGGACTGGCAGCTCGCGACTCCCACGAGCGGACCTTTAGGGCGCATCGCTGGCGGACTGGTAGCTAGCGACTCCCACGAGCGGACCTTTAGGTCGCATCGCTGGCGGCTTGCCAGCTCGCGACTCCCACGAGCGGACCTTTAGGGCGCATCGCTGGCGGACTGGTAGCTCGCGGCTCCACGAGCGGACCTTTAGGTCGCATCTCTGGCGGAATAGTAGCTCGCGATGCGCCACATGGTCTGACGGGCATTTTAACTTCTAGTGTACGGTGCGTTTATGTTTAAGTGTCTTCGACGCCATCGCGGTGTGGCTTCGAGTTGGATTAGATTTGAACATGCAGAATGCAAATTCGGAAAAGTTAATGCCATCACACAGAACACTGGGCGGCTACATGCCCCGTGCCACGATTTTGACCAAGTGAAAAATAGTTTCGAGTGACCTGCGACACCCTCATTTGTCTAAGGCCAAACGTTTTCTTTTGATATGGTATATATAAAGGTAAAACAGGGGTAGCCACTGGTCACTCAAAATGACTTCACTTGGACGCAGAATTTCGAGACGGGAACATATACTTTCCGACATGCATACCCATAGATACCTTCGATCAAGCCCGAACCTATAAATGTTATTTTATTGAACAGCACACTTGATGTCAACAACCATAAATACAGTTTTCAGCCGCGGCTGTTGCTGATTCGAATGTCAACATGTGGTTCACTAATCACGAAGTGGAGTAAATAAACTTTTCGAACTCTGGGCAATATAATTGAATCAAAAGTTCTCCGTGAACTTGACGATACTTTCTCAACTATCTAGCTCGATTGTCGTAGCCAGTAAACGTTCTCAGAATCTACTCGCTTATAACGAATCGTTTTTTTCGTGCGGCCGGTGATACGGATGAAAGAAATCCCCGAACGTACTGTAGTAATTACACACTACACCCAGGTTTCACGTTGACCCTCTCGCGCATGGCCGTCGCGCTTTCCGTGGGGGAAGGGGGGGAGGGCGCCGGCCACGTGGTTTTTTCCGACGCCACGGGTACACGCTCTCGCACTCTGTCGCCCGCTCCCCGAAACAGTGCGCCCCCCCCCCGTCCGCCCCGGCCAGGCCCGCCCCCTCCGAGATGTTCCTGGATTGATCTCTTGCTCTTCGCGAGTGCGGGCTCACATGGTGGCCGCCTCGCGGGGGTGGACGGGAGTGTGGGGGGTGGGGGGCATATTGATCGGCTGGGCGAGGACAGTGGCCTCGCCAAAAGAGACTTCTTTTCATTTCGAGGTCGAAGAACTCGCACGTAGTTCGCTGTTCAGCATCTTGTTACGAGCGACGCTCGAATACACGACATTATCCCTGGGGATGCGAGCATAATGTCCTGCAGGAGAGCTTTATTGTTGTTGACTCCGTCCTTTTCGTGTGAAGCTGAAGACGTGGCTGTATTAGCGGTATCACTTTTCTGTTACAAGGTCACTCAGAAACTCTTCCAGGAAACCTGTCACTTTTATATCGACGAGAAAGCCGTAAGAGTTCCCTCTTCGCCAGCAAGGGATTGCTTTTTTCGTCTCGTCTCTCTCCCTCTCTCTATCTCTCTCTCTCTCTCTCTCTTTAGTCGGAGAGAAGGTACCATAAGTAGCAAATTGTCAATATTTTCCAAACTTCCGGCGATTTTCACGCATCTTTCTCCTTTATTATACAAATGTAACCATCAGCAATGCAAAACTCTTTTTGTCTCAAATAGAGCAGCAATCAACGAAGAGTTTTATTTAAGTTTCGTTCTTTATTCTTATACAGCGAACAGAAATCTTTGTCTTGTGTACTGAATCAAGTTCAGATTCAGCCAAGGAGAAATGAAGCCGTATGGAACCCCTGAAACTTCCTTAATTAAAGTTACCCCTGCATAGAAATAGTACCTAGCAGACTCAATCGTTGGAAATCTTGACTGCTGAGCACAAAGCACAGATGCGTACGTATAACGACGGCGTTCCTTAATTCATATCCCCAGCCTCTTGGCACCCTCGAACGATCCCACACCCGGGGTCATTTAGGGCGACACGACCCCTATGAGTCGAGTCGAGCAAAGCAGCAGCTTCGTGGACAGCGTCTTGCTGGGGTCCGCTCTCAAGGAAGTGCGCCCTCGCCCCGAATGGGAGGGCGAGTGTGTGTGTGTGTGTGGGGGGGGGGGGGGGAGGCGACCTTGGCATCCCCCAAGCGGGCGACCCAGCGCGCTTGGGCGCAATCGATACTTGGGCCCAATTAGCACTCGCGCACTTCTCGCCGACTCTCTCGACTTGGGCTTGCGTTGGATCGCCCGGCTCGGCGGCGTCGAAGGCTTTTGATCGAGATTACTTTACGCAATCGTTCTCCTCAGTGGCATGCCAAAGAGACTTTGGGTCTCCTTCTCGTGCTTGGCTCAACTTGGGACTGTGGAGTCCCAATGAAGTATTACCGATGCTGATTGTTCGATTCCTTTCTGAAATTGGTTCTGTAAATTCTTTTCACTCCAGTTTACCCCCCCCCCCCTTCCGATTGTATCAATGTACAGACAACGCAAACATGCTTGTTCGGAATATCATATTCGTTGATGAAAGAATACCTACAGGTACACAATTTAGGATTTTTTCGAAAATGCAAAAGCAACGGTTATGCAGCGATCTTAATTTAGCATCCCATTATCCTGCTCCTATACCTAAACGGACGCATTGGTTTTGACAAGATAATTGTGATCGCGTCCATCCCGAACAGCGGGCGTAATGCAACGCCGACGCGCGTGTAACGGCGGCCCGGCGCTACACTCGCGCGCTCACGCACGCACAGCGGCGCCGCGCAGGTTACGCACTTTGCGCGCGCGTTCGCTCTTGTGCGCAGGAATACGCACCATCCGACACGTGGCTCTACCGATGGACGCCGGCTCTCTCTCTCTCTCTCTCTCTCTCTCTCTCTCTCTCTCTCTCTCTCTCTCTCTCTCTCTCTCTCTCTCTCTCTCTCTCTCTCTCTCTCTCTCTCTCTCTCTCTCTCTCTCTCTCTCTCTCTCTCTCTCTCTCTCTCTCTCTCTCTCTCTCTCTCTCTCTCTCTCTCTCTCTCTCTCTCTCTCTCTCTCTCTCTCTCTCTCTCTCTCTCTCTCTCTCTCTCTCTCTCTCTCTCTCTCTCTCTCTCTCTCTCTCTCTCTCTCTCTCTCTCTCTCTTGCTCGTCACGTCCGGTCTCGCTCTTTCGCGCGGTGCGTCTATTGATTTTCGGCGCCGGCTTGCGGCGTTTTTTTTTGCGAAACTTTCCGAGGTTGTCGAGGTGGATTTTTCTCGACGGCGGTTGGGGGAAATGCGCGGGAAATTTGACGGTGGTTCGTGTGTGTTTTGTGTGTGCGTTCGTTCGTGTTCAGTTACTGTTGGTGGTTGTTAGTAGGTACTTTATAATTTTGCCGTATGTGTGCCAAAAGTTTTGATCAGCCTAAAAAGCCATTTTCGTCGTTCGTTTACGTCGGCGTCACGGTGCAGCGGCGGACGCGACACTCGATAGCGCGATGGCGTTGGCGTCGGCTGCAACGACGACGTATTTTTAGCGGCGACGCCGTTGTCGTCTCCGACGCCGACGACAGAGAAATGTCTAGGTCAAGAAACCCACGGGTATTATTAGAGAACGGCGGCGGCGTCGACGCCGTCCTGTCTTTGGTCGTCTGGTCGCGCGCGCTTTTGCGGCCGGTGCATTCTGGAGTCGGATGCCGGGGAATTATCTGGCGTCTGCATCGGTTCGGGTGGCCGAGGCGTCGCGACGGCGTCGATGGCGAGACCGATCGTTGGCGAACGTGGGCCGACGCCGTTGGCTGCAGATGTAAGAATGATACAGGCGATTAACGGACGGAATCAGCACATACCTTGCAAAGATCCACGGTGTGAAGCTTGCGAGGTTAAGTGACCACTTCATTCAAAAATTCTTTCTGCGAAGAAGTAGGGGTCGGTTGCGGTGGGAAACTGCTTCTCAATGTGCCCATATATATTGTTTTGCCATTCAACATCTTGATGAACAATGGAACTTAGTTCTAGCTCCTTGGAACGAAGTTCGTATAGCTAGTCCTCTGAGCTACGTCCAGCAAGATCAAGACCGTGCCACAACAAAACGGTACCGCGCCGGCCAAAGCTAAGAACCAAACTTGGTTTCCGACGCGACTCCGGCCGACGGCTTCACCGGCGCCGGTCTCTAAAACGTCGAGGTCACGCCGCCCACTGACCGAGGGAACCCCTAGCGATGCGTCACTCAGCCTCTTTGACGGCCCCGGCGTGGTATTAATAAAGCAAATCCCTCTGCCCGCGCCTCCGTCCCGCCGGGCGAGCACGGAAATGCTTTCTGTCGCGCTATTTGCGTACATTTTCAGCGTCCGCGATGCACGTCGGCCGGCCGGCCGGCCGACGCTCGCTGGCTGGCGGCTTAATGACTCATTTCGGCCTCGGCGCTTCCATGATCGCGCGTCTAGACGTGTCGTGGTCGTGGTCGTGGCTGAGAGCGCGTTTTGCGCGTTGCTCGCTCTCCAGGGGTTGCGGGGCGGGGTGGGGTGGCGATCTGCAGAAGGAGGTGCCGCGAGAGGAAGCTGCGATGCAGCAGGCAGACTCGCGGAGAGAGCACGCTGCATGCCGGCCGCTAGTGATGACTGGCGGACGGGGCGAGGGAACCTAGCGGGATCCGCGTCGCTCGGATGCGAACGCGAAATCGGATCGGGTGCCGGTTGCCGACTGACTAGGTCGCCGGGCTTTGCGGAGTGCATGGTGACGCAGAATGCTTGCTGTGTGCAGTGCGGCGTCGTGTTTTGCTTTCTGAAGGCTCGGCTTTGGGGGCTTGGGACGTTGCTTCTCTTCGGCTGCCCTGCATCGCTGTTTATTTGGCTTTAGTGTTGCCATTTTTCTTGGAGCGTTGGTCCCCATGGAGCTTGGCCGATTTTCCTGAGCGAGAGTCCTTAAGTCCTACAATTTATTTTGCGATGAAGCGAAAGGGAACTTAAGCATATTGTTTTCTACACCAAATGCTGCGGATGCTTGATCGAGAGTTTACAGGATTAGGAAGCCAGCTCATAGTGAATGGGGAAGGTTGCCATTGTCGGGCCGGCCTTATTTCATCCACCACAATTGCAGTCGTGTGTCTCTGCCGCGCGATCCTTGGCGTCTGAGATGTTGTCCCCGGTGATTGGTGAATAAGATGGGCGTTCGATGCCAAACGAGCTGCGAATGGGCGTCGCGGCGCTCGACGTCGGTCGGTCGGTCATCCGGCCGACACATCGCGATCGGTCGGACGCGTCGCCCTCTCGGCGGGAACCGGCCGCGAGAGGAGATCAAAGCGCTCGACGGAGGGACGCCGCCGACGCCGAACCGACGCTAATGACTTGTCGTCTGGCCCCGGGCTATTCCTGGTGGCGACACGCGGATGCAAGTGCGTGCATGCCGACGCCGCTGGCCGGCGATCGCCGCCGGACATTCTTATGTTCCGCGTATTCCGCGCCGGGACGCGGAGGTGGCCGGGGGGGGGGGGGGGGGGGGGTGAATGGTGAGAAATTAGTCCATTACCTCTCGTCTTCACGATAAGCGAGCTTGGAACTGTAATGCGCTCATTGACAATTATGTAAAGGAGATTGTGGAAGGATTGTGGACATAATTAACACACAATGTTTTTATTTTTGGTTGTGGCAATGGTCTTCACATGTGTAAATGCTAGAAATACAATCAACGTAGCGGTAAAATTGGTTTTGCTTGACAGAGAACATACGCCCAATACTGCAGAAATATCGATGTTATGAGTATGCATGGACACAAATGTCGCTGAAGTGGGTCGCGCTATACGATCAACGTACAACGTACAACGTACAACGTACAAAGTACCTACACATTTTATACTTCGAAGTCGCGCGTATACAAACGAAGAAATCCGCACAAACGGGGACATTCCTGCAGTCGCAGTCTCACGCATTCCTCGCGGGGACGTCGCCGTCAGAGTCTGACCACGCGACTATTTGCAGAACAACAGTTATGTATCGGCGGGTCGCGACGCGATCAGAGGTCTAGCGCCGAGGGACACGGCGGCGTCTCGCTGGCTGAGACTTAGAAGATGAGAACGAACGAACAACGCAATCGCATCGCAGGAAGAATGCATCTCTCTAGAATGCATTTGTCGCTGGCGGTGGTATAATCCCATTTAATCCAAAGAAGTGTAGAACTGCATCTTATTAGCTCAAGACCCACTGTGCTATGAGCAGAGCGACTAGCCTTGCCTTGAGATATACAAAATGCTAATAGCTTGAAAAGCTAACAGCATTGAGTTGGTGGCCCACTAAGAAAATGTTCGTCCACTCTTCATGGGTAGGGTGAAATGGAAAGTACACAGCTTGAGAGCAAGGAATCTAATTCGGCCATTTGTTGCGTTGGGCGGCACGCATCTCCTGGCCCATGTGCGTTGCGTGCGAAGTGCGTGCACGAAACCCACCTGCCACTTCCGACGCCGGAAGGAAGGAAGGAAGGAAGGAAGGAAGGAAGGAAGGAAGACGTCACTATCGCGAAAGAAACTGTTTTTCAAACTGGGGTATGAATGCCAAGTCGAGCTCATGGCATTCGCTTTTGCTGTGTTTACGCGTTATAATTTCATGAGCCCAGTTCTCACCAAAGAACTGTAACTCTCTGTTTCATCTTGAAAATGAGAAGGTCTTCGCACGCTCGAATAAGTTCTGCTACGAAAGTTCCCGAACAAAACAACACATGCTGTTGTTGTGAAACAACAACTGTGGGGGCTGTCGCCCCCAGCGGCTGTGGAACCGTTATTAGGGTGTTGATGGTACGCACATTATAATACTAGCCACCGAATCAAATGTTATCAAATTGCCAACGTCGACGTCGTCGTCGTCGACGGCGTTGGTGGAAAAACTTGGCGCCCGCGGTCCCCGCAAGCGTTTCCGCGGACCGGTAGACCTCGCGGGGGCTGCACGGGGCTGGCTTACACACTTCCGCGCCACAGAACGCAAATGTTTGCACTTCGCGGGCGTTTGCGTGGGCTGTGGTGCTGGAGACAGTGTCGTAAGCGATGGCTGCATTCCTGCTGTTAGCGATTAGCGTTTGTGGTGCGACTGAGAACCGTCTACAATATGCACGGTGCTTCCACGCTTCGTTCCTCTGGGTTCGCGGAGGTATTCCACTTTTAACTGACGAGGAGGTCTGTTCTGCAGGCTGGTCCTGTCCATGGTCCTCGTAATGCCCTAATAGAACAGTTTTTGATCTCGTTAAACATCACGGGGTTTTATGAGAGTAAACAATTTCATGGTGTGGACAGGGTCACGAGGAGAAAGAACTGCGTCCGTAAACACTGGACGGTTCACTCTTAACATTTTACACTATACTATTTTATCGAGTAAGGATCAGACTCGCAGTCTGCAACGTTTTGGAAAAGCGCGCCGTCAAATTTTCCCGCCTCGCACCGTCTCACCCCTCCCTCGCGGTCCGCGAACTATGACGTCAGTGCGCCGACAAAGACCGCGTGGATCGCGGTGGTCGGTGGCGCGCGGCCGCCAGTCTCTCGGCGACGTCCTCTCGTCGCGCACCTCGTCGACCTCGTCGACCGAGCACCGACTCGCCTCCATCGCGCGCGCCGATACCCTCGGCGCCGTCGACGGCCGTCCAGCCCGTGGTCCAGTGTCGGTGTGCCCCGAGTTGCCCTGCTGCGGCGATCGCTTCTGTGCGCCTCTGGACGAGAGGGCGGCGACGTCTGCCAGCACGCAGCTGTCGACGTGCGTAGAACAACGCGAGGTACTTGGTGCGTACGGAACAACAAGTCACCGCTGTGCTGATTTGGTTGGGTTCTATACTTTTGTCTCCATACCGACCTGGCTTTTCCTAGAATAGTTCTCTAAACACCTGGTAAGACACAAGAATCTACTAGAATAGCAACATCTGAATTGGCAACACCATACTACTTCATTTAATTTTTAGAAAGCGAGGAATTCTGCAATTCTTAGAGGTTCCCCTATAGGTACTGAATGTTTCAAAACTAGTGGTCTGAAGTGTATTAGTGCAAGTGGTCTGAATGTTTCAAAACTTCGACGCATATTGTTGTGTTGAAGTTTTGTCCGTAGCGTCAACTGCATGCTCTGAGCGTGCGAAACCTTTCTACCTCGCAACGAAATAGAACTTGTGATGATCGCGATGCCAATGACTTCCAAAGGATACGCAACGGATGCCTGCATTAAAGTGGTGATCGCAGTCACACCCACGTTCCCTCCACAGCGAGCCCTGCGACTCGGGTCCACCTCGGCGTCGCGACGTCGACTTCCGTTCGGCCGTCGACGGCGTCACGAGGACGAGACCGGCGAATGTCTGGCTCCAATTGCAGTTGCACTCCGGCTATGTAACGAGTGCATGCTCATGGCTGTAGCGCGCGGCTGCGTGCGGCGGTGCGAGCTGCAGATGCACAAGTGCATTCGCACGACGGGGTCACGTGGCTGGTAAATGCGCACTTGTCCGAGAGTGCATCGCCGGTTGCATGTGCGGCGGTGGGGGGCGGGAAGGGGGGGAGTCTCGTATGGAGAGAGCGAGGAGATAAGCGCCGATATGCGCAGTGCAAGTACAAAGAGTGTGGCTGTTGTGCCATGGTTTTTGTCTCTGCACGGGACGCTGTGACAATGCGCTGTGCAGCGTGAGATGCTGTGTGCTGACGACGCCGATGCAAGGGATAGCAGCGAGCGTCGGTGGGGGTCGTTCAACTCGGTGGCTGGCTGCGCGGTCACCGGCGTCGGGTGCAAGTCGAGACGATGCGGCGCGGCGCGATGCTGAGCCGACCGACCGGCCGACCGACCGACCGACCGAGACAATGCATCTCGCCGTTATGGCTTCTGCGAAGGGACGTGGTCGGGAGGCACTTAGCAGTAAGGAGTAACTTGTCTACTGTACGTTCGAGTTGCAGCTACTCGAATTGTCGAGTGTGTGTGTGTGTGTGTGTGTGTGTGTGTGTGTGTGTGTGTGTGTGTGTGTGTATGTGTGCGAGGGGACTTTGCTGTGAGATAACATTATTTCACGTTAGGTCGTAGACTGTGCACATTGTTTGTTGCATCACGGCATGGGTTTTTAATGCTAGTGAACTGCGGTGATGACGTTTTACTCGTGGAGGTAGAAGGACAGAGATGACGGCACCTGTAGTGATTTTATTACATTTCAAGAATACCAATCGCTGCGTTCGCGTTCTTTGCGGAAATCGAGTGTCAACAATCTCCACTCTGACCTCTGGGCTTGTCAGTGACTCTCGCCCTTGTTGACATGACTTTTGAACCCTGAAATTTCTCGGAAGAGACCGCTATCTGCACCACTGTTGTCTGTTATTCCTTGAAATGCATAGTGAGTTGAGGACATGAATTATGTTCTGCCACCTTTATGGTGCGTTTGATTCGGACCATGTATGCGTGATTTATTCTAGCTATTTTGAAAATGAACTTGCATCCATTGAGAAATGGGGCACATGCAACCTGCACTCCAAACTGCATCCAACGCCCGAGATGTAGGAAGTAGACTCGGCCATGGGGTGCACCCCGGGGTGGGGTGGAGGGGGGGGGGGGTCAGGAAGAGTTGTAAGCGCTGAATGGGCCGACGGAGGGTGCCACGGGGACATTGAATGGGCGCATTCAACAGAACCCGTTTCGAGTACGAGGAAGTTGCCGCCGAGGAGCTGGCGGTAGCGGTCTTGGTGGCCAGGGGGGTGGCGGTGGTCACGTGGGCTTTGCGAGACGGGAGGACTCGCTGCATCTTGAAGGGGAGGCCGATTTTGGGTGGCTGTCTTCCTATGCGACCGTTGAGTGCAGATATTCCCGATTGCCGATTGGTAATTGGCTTCGCTTCGTCGCTGTTGCTTTTAATGTGTTCGAAAACAGTTCTAGAAGATCAAGGGTGAACCACGCAGCACACGAAGCTTTGTTGGACAACGTTGTTTAACAAGTGTATTCAGATGATTAGCCCCGTAGGCTTTTCAACACGCTGTTCTTGTGAGCGGTACATGTAGATATATAGGAGCGAGTGCAAGGGCACGGTACCCAAAGAATCGGAAAGGCATCTCATCAACAAACAACGATTACGCGCTTTAATTGCCGAAATTATTAATTGGCGGCGCGTTGAGAACAGGTTGGTCCATGCGGCGCGACCGCTCGGAATGCGCTCGGCGCTCGGCGCTCGAGATGCTTGCACGCGCGCCGTCGGGCTGCGGTGCGTGCATGCATGCGCTTTTTTCGCGGGTCCACGACGCGCTACGTCGGCCGACGAGTACGCGAGACGCTGCCCTGCTCTCGTCGCGGAGCCGCGGGGTGAAAAACCGCCCTTATCGATCTTGGCGCGGCACGCGCCGCGGCCCCGAATTCGCCTCCCCCCCCCCCCCCCCCCCCCCCCCCCCCCGCCCCCGCCGCCCTCTTCCACAGCCACCCGACGACGCGCGCTCTTCGCTCGTTGTGTGTGTTTTTTTTTCGATTTTGCCCTCGTGTGTGGCGCGCGCGAAAATCGGCTGAGGATGTTGCGAAATTTAATGGCGCTCCGGCGGCGCCCTGCGACGTGTGCTGTTGATTTCGAGTGTTTGACCTTGGTAGCTTTGAAAATCTCCGTTCCAGGTGCAATCGTATCACCGTCCATTCATTTATATTAACAATAATATTTACGTTTTTCCAGTTTTTACTGGCTGGAATGCACTTTGACTGCACTTCGAACTACACCTTCTTTCCTTCTACTGTATCTGACTGTTCATCTTATAGTCTCATCTCATGAGTACCAACATACGAAGTCTTGAAAGTTTCGTGGTATCGTGGTGATGAGATTTGGGAAGACTCGTGCTTAAAAAGGGGGCAGACATTTCTGAAGAAAACGACTGCCGTGACCAAATGACAAAACCATCGATTTGTTTCAAATCTTAATTGCGCGTGATAATGAGTGTATAGCGTTCCACGAACTCGACGTGCGTAGTGCGTATCCCATGTGTGTGTACACATGCATGCGATTAGATACTTTCCTGTTGTAATCTCTGCCGGTATTTTACCGCGGACCGGTTGGTGCTAGAGGTGCTAGCACGGCTCGGCCACACGACCGCTGTTTGCCTTTAGTAGCATAGGTTAGGTAGGTACACAGCAGCTTGCCCGCGACACCGTGATAACGCAGCTGATACGGGATACCGCCCGCCTGATGCAATTGTGCGAGATAAGCGAGGATAGCTGTGCGCCGGTCGGGGAGAGTGGAGGATCACATTCCTTTCGCACACTACGCGGGGCGCCGACGTGTATAGATTCTAAACAATACAAACGGTAAGCGATACACATTTGGCGGGCGATAATTTTTGTGTTGCATTGAGATTTGAGAGTGACTAAGTTGGATGGCGCAGAGCAAAGCAATTGCCGATAATTGTAACCAAGGGTTGATCTGGATTTCCTATATAAGAGAGGCATTGTGGCTTGGGCAAACTCTGCAAAACTGACTGTAAATCCATGTCTAACCGTGTCTAGCAGCAGCGGAACATTGGAATTATAAATCGACTCTCGTAATATAAGAGATTTCTGCCCGGAGCTGCTCGCTCTGTATCGCGGTTGTTTCGCCGAACTCTTGTTGTTTGCAGAAGTGTAGTCTGGAGTGCGAAAGTGGAACGGCGGGTATCTTCTTTGGCCCGAGGATGGCTCTGCGGTTGTCATACACAGAAGTGCGGTGTTCTGCTGCTCTGCCTCGCGCTCGGCTCGACCTATTTGTCTTTTGTTGCCGTGAGATTTCACTGCAGCCGAAATCTAAGCGCTTACCACGCGATCAGTAAAATTTTGACATCGTCTTCGCATAAATCTCAGTTCTCACTGTCGGCCTGGTGAGAAATACCGCATGTGCATTTGGTTACCAAGAGATCAGAGACCCGGAGTTAACATTGTTTTCCTGGATGTTTGAGATGATAACCCTACTCATACTATACTTGTTTCTTTTGCGAGTATTAAATCTTATTGTTGACGTATCAGCGATGGTAAATCTTCATTATTGGTGGAATAGAGGTTGAATAATGGTAGATGGTATGAGGGAAATATTTGCCAAATGCCATTAGCAAAAAATCTCCACGAGAGCGATGATCCTGACCCACCAAAAGAAAAATCGCAATCCTCTAGTTATTCTTCACTACGACCGAAAATCTTTTTAGCTATACATGACCATGTGTGACCAAGCGGACGTTGTCAGAACGACGAATCGATTGAAAATAAAAAAATCGTTCCTATCTTGGAGGAAGAAAGTCCGCAATAATGTGTTTACATTGACGATCTGTGTATATATTCCACCCTGTAAATGAATTGTTGCCAAAGAATTGTGTACCCACCCATACTAACCCATGGATGAATTCAAGCGCGTAGTCTGATGTCGGCCGTCGTTTCTGGTGTTGCAGCGTGAGTCCGGCGGGGGGCGGACGCATTGTGGTCAGCAACATCCCCGCACACGTGTCTTTCGAGGACCTCGAGCACCTGCTCGCCCCGTTCGGCGCAATCGGCGGCTGCGAGAAGCTGCACACGCGAGACGACGCGACGCAGACGGTGCAAGTCAACTATGAGACCGCCGACCAGGCGCAGCAGTAAGTCACAAAACGTCGCACTTTCGCACCACCTACGTCAGTGACACGATGTCATCGACATTGGCTCTCGACCAATCGGAGACTGCATGGCAGAGTCGCGAGCATGACGTCATGCACACCCAGAGTCTCTGATGGTGGAATGTTGATGACATCGTGTCACTGACATTTCTGGCTGCAAACCCAGCTTTACATGCACCAGGTTTTCGGAACCGCTACTCTCTATATGGTCCTCTAGGGGTCATACCAATTTTAACCGGGGGGGGGGGGGGGGGGGGGTCGCGTCTGAATACCTTAGCCCGCTATAATGGAGATTAACTGTATAAACCTAGTCACCAAAAACAAACTTGTCTGAGCGAGCAGGAGTGCGCTTTCGCAAATATCATCAACCTAGCTAGAGCTCCATTAGTAAATGCGACTTTTCCTCTTGCCATGTTGATGACCGTTTGGAGAGCTGAGAGGAGAGCGGTCCATGGGGATTAGAATGCATCTGAAAACTGATCGGATCAATTCATTAAACTGACGTGGCACAAATCACATCGCTTTTGCGATATTCACTTGCGAGGCTTCGAGCTGCATGTCCATACTTTTCTGTTTGTTCGGTCTATTCATATTCCACAAAATTAATTGGTCGCCTGCCTCCTAACAAAGCGTGCTTACGACCAGTCAGACCTCTTCAGAATCATGCAAAAGTTTTCACTCGGCGTTTTGCAGTTCTTGCTACCGTTAGCGCATAGGCACATGGAGTTTGATTTCGAATTCGTGCGCCGTGCTATGCATTATTTTGCCCCCCAAGTATTGCACCTCTGTACCGAATTTCAGAGAACTTAATAATTCATCGAATTACATGCGTGGGGCTGGCTAGGCACGGCTTGAATCACCCTCGCGGCTTGGCAGGCTAGACATTTGAGATTGTGTGGGCGGCGTCATCCCTGTAATAAGGCTCTGTTCTCGTTTAGCCCTTCGTGGTTTGACGCACTACATGGCACAGATTGTCGCTCGGCAGAGGACGGGCGGGAGGGCGTGGGATTTTGCTGGTTCGTCCGTAAATTATATAGTGCAGCCAAAAGAAATTCCATCTCAAACACATCACAAAAGACTGTATCCAACACGAAGACGATTTGCGAAAATGTTGACCAATGTTTCCGTTTTGTTCGGTTCGACCACAAAGAGATACATCTATATCTGTGTTCGAACCGAACAAAACGGAAATATTGGTAACATTTTCCCAAATCGTCGCCGCGCGTCTAGAAGAGAAGAAGCGATCGGATGTGAACCAGTGGCGTAGCTTCCGCTGGTGCATCTGGTGCGGCCACACCAGGGCCCAGGAGCGTTTTGGCTCGAGAGCCGTGATGGGACAAATCGAAGAGTGAATCGCCGATCCATGCGACCAAAGACGTAGCATGCACATCCATCACCGAAGTTATGTAAAATATTTGGCTACCGAGACCCTAGAAACGGACGAATTTTCGCCTGCGGCGCCAAAGTAAAGACGAAAACTCAGAAAGTATGGTAAAATCGGTGCGTTGCAATGCTTCTTGAAGACGTTTTACTGTTCTTTCGTAGCCGCCTTTGCTTACAGGCTTAGGTATATTTTGGACCCTGGCATTTGGTCCCATTTCTTGATCTTAATTGCCCGAAGGGTTGGGGGGGGGGGGGTTGAATTTAAAATCTTGCGTCTGGGCCTTGTAATACCTAGCTACGCCACTGTGTGAACTGCAGATATATCAACCAGGAAAAGCAGTAGTACGTATCGATGTGCTTGCATCTGATCTGGTGTGGGAACCGCTAAGTGGCATGTGTACTCTGGTCTTCCCATGGTCTCTGGGAGAAAATAAACTGCCTTCCCTCAAGTCCCAACCCCCAAGGCCCTGCATATAGACTAAAGTGACGGTAAACGCGAGTATTGGATCCCAGCAATCGATGATAACATATCCATACTCGGTCTCTCACACGATAAACTTCCGCAGCAAAGACGCGTACACAATGCGTACACTTAAAGCCGGGATCATGGACTTTGCCGACGCTGCATCCTACAGCGCTGTGGGAGGGGTTGGCCGGGTTGCTGGAACGAGCGGGGGGGGGGGGGGGGTTTGAGATAATGTTGCTGCGTTATCGGCGGCCAGGCTCGTTATCAGCATGTGTGTGGTTGTTGTTGGAGCGACTGGAGCGAGTGAATGGACCAGCCGAGAGCTGCTAGTCAATGAATCGCGAGATGCCGGTTTGCTGTTGCGTAGCTCCACCGCTCCGATCTGCTGCTGCTGCGTTTACTACCACAGTGTGAGTTACCGAGTTATGTCAGTGGGCGAGCGTCGGCTCGTGCCGATTGCGTTCACCGGGATTTTGCGTCTATGCTCTGGAAGGTGCGGATAAAATGCATGTCGAGATTGGAGCCGATGTGGAATTGGAGACGGCTGTGCTTGGTTTTACGCGTTTAGTTGCTGTGCCTCTTTACTGGCGCTGTATGTGGTCGCTGTTAGCGCTAACTGGAGTCAAATTGCAGAGCTTTACAATTAGTGGTATATTCTGCATATCCACTGAATTGTTTTTATCCTGCCCAGTCTCCGGAGTGTAGTTGATGCAATGTAAAGTGAAGGGTGCGGGCTGGACATAGAAACGAAGCTAAACCACTGGAAACTAAACGGTAGATCGTGCTCGAAATGTGGTCTCGTGCTGGCGTGCAGTTTGGCGTGACTCGTGACTCCGATGTCACCAGCAGCGAGCTGCGACATCGCCGAGTGCATGGTCTAGTCTGGTCTCATAGTCGATCTCTGCCCTCGGCTCCTCGGCATCGCCGGCCGGCCGATGTGGGTGGCTGGGCCGGCATTTCGGTTCGATTACTCGCCGCTGATAGTGGAATGGCCCCACGATGCGTTGTCCGACCTGGGCCAAACCCGGGGACGGTCCAATGGGGCTCCGCTGGCACTCGTGATTGAGATGGAATCGTGGACCAAGGACGAGTCTTTGAGATGAGATCCTAGTAGTTCTTGCAGTCGCTCTCGCTGTAGAGATAACGCGGATGGAGTTTGCTCCAGTGGCCACTGACGGAGCGTGGATCGTGACGAATGGGCTGTTTTCAACTTGAATGTACAATTCCATCGTGTAGTACAGACTTCAGTGCAATTGCGTTCGTTCTGTAAGTTTGTCAAATTCTCTATATTGTTTCCGAAATATGGGCGGGGCTACCACGTCGCAACCACGCGGTTGCGACGTGAGTTTTTTTTGTTTATTACATTTCAATTTTATTATGAATGTATTTATTTATTACCATTGATGGTCCATTACCAAACGGTTTGTTACTAGGTGTTCGAATTACACTTGCAGGGATAAATGCATCAAACCAGTAATTGTCTTGCATGAGAAATAGACGAGAATAATATGTTGCACACCTGAGCAACTCAAATTATTCCAATCCGGAAAATGTTGGGTTGAATTGTCAAACTCGGAGGTGTAGCCATGTCACGTTTTTTTCACCTGCATCTTGCACCATATATGTCTAATTAAGAGCCGTTGCACGAAACAAATTTCCTACCTGCAGATTGGATCTGTTCGCTTCAAATCCCTTTTATTTAAAAACTTGACATTCGAAATTATTCGATGCACCTATGATAGTGCATCGGCAAAAGGTCTCGACTATTCCGCTGGTATCCCTCAGAGAGATGACGATCTAATTTGATCAACGAATCAATGGGAAGAATCTCATCTAACCACTTTTGACTAGTTAAAATGCTCGCACCGACCGACGGCATCGTATCCAATTCTTATTCCAATTCTTATTTCGTATTCCTGCAGGGCAGTGAGCCAGCTGAACGGCGTCGACCTCGAGGGCAACACGCTCAAGGTGGACTTCTTCATGGACCGGCGCGGTGGCGGCGGTGGCGGTCGAGGGCGAGGGGGCCGCGCGGGAGCGGCGTTCGGGGCGGGCGGCGCTGGCCGGCAGACCGACTTCCCCCTGCGCGTGCTCGTGCAGAGCGACATGGTGGGAGCCATCATCGGCCGACAGGGCACCACCATACGACAGATCACCCAGCAGACGAGAGCCAGGTGGGTCGGAAGCGGCAAGCCACGTTTCACACCTGTGCTTTGCGATGTGTGGCGGTGGTACTGATATAGCTTATCCAGATAGTCCGTACCTACGTTAATGTTGGCTACGGAAAATTCCGACGTTCCCGTCACTCTAAAAGATCAGTACTTAGATGAAAGTGTAATCAACATCAAGGGACACTATTATTGTTGTATATGCTTCACTCGCTCTGTCTACAATTGATACACAGTTCTCTCTCCCGTGACTTAGAACTATCCAAGTCATATCCACCCAACTAGCATGAAGTTTCTTGCTTATCTGTTGTTACAATTGAACAACTAATTGAGTTATATTTTTGGCAGTAGTCTTCTTTCAGCAGTGAAATTGAGCTCTGATAATGAGCAGAATGTGACAAGAAAATGCTTGCCTAGGATCTTTAATTTGAAAATTAATCAAGCATTGATATCCTGATCCTAGAATGATTTCATAGAGTTTTTTAGGGTGTGTCCAGACAACAATTTACTTTTTAGTTAAGTTTATTTATTGTCTTTAATCTAGGTATTATAAATACATGATTTATTGACATTTTGTGTACACATATGTCAGCCTACACATTATTAACCTAAATATGTAAAAACAAAGATAATGTATCTAGAGATATTTAAGAAGTCTCATTTTGTGGAATATGAGAGTAAAAACTATAAAGTAATAGTAATCCATAATGTAAAATAATAATGTAGTATAAATAATAGTAGAAGATAATAAAGTCACTCTCAATAACAGCTGCTGCTGTTTAGAATTGATTGCTAATTTGCTCTCAATATCTTATCTAAACTGCAGTCTATTTTTCCCTTCAGTCTCTGATATGGCTGTGCAGAACCCTACTCGTAGAGGATGATCACAAGCTTCATGAGCGGTTCTTTAGTAGGTATCAATGAAGTCTAGCTATAACCCCTGGGAAAGTTCAAAGTTGGTACAGGGGGTCGATTATGTAACTTTGTGACTCTGTTTTCTGCATCTCTTCCCATGTTGCATAGGCTCTGATATAGAAAACCATTGGTATATCAGGTGATTTCTTTACACAATTGCACCCCAGATTACAAAATACTGGGTAATCGACTACACTTCACTTAGTGCCGGTTTTTCAGTGGCCCGTTAAGATACTAACGGTCCATTAGCAAGAAAATTTAGGGCTCTGATTGGACGTTGCTACGTAAATAACAAGTTAACCGACCATTAGATATGTAACGTTCCACTGAAAAACCGGGTGTTAGTATTTAATACCCAGTTTGTAATAATTTTTCGAAAACTAGTGGTTTGTAGACATGACTCTTAAAATGTATCTCATGAACATTGTTTCGCCGCCTTTGCCGAGGGCTGACTTTGCTTTGCTCCCGTTGTTTAGAGTGGACGTCCATCGCAAGGACAACGTGGGCTCTCTGGAGAAGGCCATCACGATCTACGGCAACCCCGAGAACTGTACCAACGCGTGCCGCCGCATCCTGGAGGTCATGCAGCAAGAGGCCAACAACACCAACAAGGGCGAGATCACGCTCAAGGTGAGATACGTATTCAAATTGTACTTCCGGTAGTTGGAACCTTTCAGGACCGATGGCTAGGAGAGATCTAAAACTGTACAGCTTTGTACAGTGTATTGTTTATTGAGCTGAGAGTGGAAAGAAAAACAAATCCTTTATTTCTTTGCAAATATTGTCATAACCAAAATGTAGTCTCGAAAAAATGGACAGCACATTGCTGTTGATGAATAGCAGGTGCAATGTCTGGATTGGTAAATGGACACAATAGAAGTAAAGAAACCAGGGAAGTTGGTCATTACTTGAACCCATACCATATGGACACGCAATTCCACGGATGTTTGAAATGAATGTGTGCTTGTGTGGTGGGTGACTTTTCAGGTGGATGAAAACTTACTGGGTTCTTGACTTCTAGAAACAAAATAAATATACTTATAGTTATAAGCATATTTTGGATTTTCCATCAACGATAACTTCAAGGAAAGGTTTCAACTCTGAACTCCGTAGTCACCATCTTGCCATTTGTTTTACTCCGTTGTTCTTCCTCGTTTGAACCGTCACAAATCGTTTGTTTCCTCTCAGGTGCTGGCACACAACAATCTAATCGGACGAATCATCGGCAAGGGCGGCAACACGATCAAGCGGATAATGCAGGACACAGACACGAAGATCACGGTGTCGTCCATCAACGACATCAACAGCTTTAACCTGGAGCGCATCATTACCGTGAAAGGCTCGATCGAGAGCATGAGCAAGGCGGAGGCGCTGGTCTCGTCCAAGCTGCGTCAAAGCTACGAGAACGACCTACAGGTGTGTAAGGCCTGCGAAACTTGACTCTCTTTTCAACTAACTTCAAATGGTGGTTTGCAAAGTAGCCATATACCTTATATATATATATACTATTTAGGTAACTGGGCATGGATTCCTATGTCTCAAACTACAAATGTCCTTTGAATACCTATTCTGTTATACATATATATGATGATATAGTATACATGGACATCTATGATTTAGTTATTAAAGCATTCAATTGTTTGGTTGGCAGCTGTTATTCGAAAATCTTTGATTATAAATTGCTATGAAAAGACGCAAATGATTTTCTTATCAACTCTATTTGTATACTTGTAAACTGCAAATCTTGCTAGTTCAAATTAATTACAAGAATATTTAGGTTTTTAAAACGGTCTATAAAATGCATGTAGCCACATTGTCTGCAAATCTTACAAATAGGATTAGATTATCAGCTTTCTCTGATAATATCACCTACAAAATCATTCTCCCAAGCTTTTGCAAAGTCAATGTCAAGCCCACATGCCTGATATGATGATATCTAACTGGTTCGTTCCGGACATGGCTTATTCAGCCGATTCCTTTTCCTAACACCTTACCCTTTGCAGGCGATGGCTCCGCAGAGCATGATGTTCCCCGGCCTGCACCCCATGGCGATGATGTCGACATCGAGCATGGGCGGCGGCGGCGGGGGCGGCGGCGGCGGTGGGGGTGGCGGAGGCGGCTACCCCCCGCGAGGCCAGCCTGGCGGCTACCCGCCCGGTCAGGGGGGCGGCATGTACCAGGGAGGCGGACCGCCCGGCGGGGGCGGAGGCGGGCCCTCCTATCCGCCCATGTATCCCGCCGGCGGGATGCCGGGGCAGCCGGGGGCGGGTGAGGCTCAGGTGCGTGGACGGTCGATTATTCAGTGGCCTAGGAATCTGCATGGTCTTGTTTAGCAACTGAACTTTGGTAGTGGGTGTAGCTTTAATTCGGTGCAAATTACCCTAAGGTTGACACGCCTTAAAGTCCTACTATTGATTCTGAAGCTAATTTTGATAAACTTGAAAGAAAAACTTAATCTGTTTTGCTAATTGGTCCCCATCCATGAAAAGTGCCCAGTTGCTTCTTGGAACAGAGGGTCGTCTACTCTTAGTTATTCAATTTATTTTTTCCTGGCACCTCAAAATTCTGATGTTTAAACATCTGAACTTGTAGATGGATTCTTATTCAGCCTGTCATTCTGAGGCATGAAATGGCCTTTAGGGAAGCAGATTTCTCTTCCAATTGTGAATCCTGTTAGTGCAAACGGTGCTAACTTTGTTTCCTTCCGTGCCAGGAGACAACGTTCCTCTACATCCCGAATAATGCGGTGGGTGCCATCATCGGCACGAAGGGCACACACATCCGCAACATCATCCGGTTTTCAACGGCGAGCGTGAAGATCGCGCCACTAGAACAGGACAAGCCTCCGGATCAGCAGACGGAACGCCGGGTCACCATCGTCGGATCCCCGGAGAGCCAGTGGAAGGTAGGGACGACGGGTACCTGCCGCCAGTTTGGCTAGGAGGCTCTCTGCTTGGCTTAATGTAGATCACTCACTTCTGTGGTTCCAGCATCTGCTGTGAATACTTGAGAGTTGGGGGCCGGAATCCTCGAATGGGTGTGCTGGTGTGCACTTTATTTTCATTATAATGGTAGTGCTTGACAAAATATAATATGTGCCATACATTGCAAGGATTTGCTATGCAATTAGGAATGGACGACTACAGTTCTAGAGAATCACTGATGTGAGCAGATAGTTGTAATGCTTTTCTAATGGCAATTTTTTGCCCACATAAGTAATTGACTCTGGAACTGTAGTCGTCCGTTAAGTTTGGTACCTATATTAGTGTAATGAACGTGGAAAATCCAGAAGTGTCTGGACTCTGGATTGATTAATTCGATTGTTAAAAGTATCGCATTAAAGGCCCTCATTAAGCCACAAAACTATTGCACGCTAATTGTGGGCTTTCAAACTTTTAAACATCCTTCTTGAAACTTGCACACAAGACAAAAAATCAGAAACGCTGTTGTACAGTTGGATATACTTTGAATTATTGACAGACGCATATCAATGGCTGCCTTCCAAACACAGTTAAATCTAGTAATACAAATTTGGCAACTTCACACCGGAAACACGGCTGGCACCGAAGATTCTGACGACTTTGTACGAATCGCAGGCGCAGTACCTGATCTTCGAGAAGATGCGTGAGGAGGGCTTCGTGGCGGGCGCCGACGACGTGCGGCTCACGGTGGAGCTGCTAGTGCCGAGCTCGCAGGTCGGACGCATCATCGGCAAGGGCGGACAGAACGTGCGCGAGCTGCAGCGTGTCACGGGCTCGGTCATCAAGCTGCCAGAGCAGTCGGCGCAGCCGCCCGCGGCTGACCAGGACACGACAGTGCACATCATCGGGCCGTTCTTCTCCGTGCAGGTACGCTCACCAAAACGCGAGGATATGACGCTCTCCGGAGGAACCAAATTAAGCTGATTTTTTTCGAAGTAGCCTAAAAACTTGCAAAGTGTGCAATCCCATTGTGCAGGTCATTGCCTCTTGATCATTAAAGCCAGAAAACTGGGTTCAATTCCCTAGTTAGCTGGATGTTTTTCAATTGAACTTAATGTACGTAATTCTAACGTATGTGGACATGGTTATGCTTTGGCTGACTTTATTTAATAATATTGTGTGATGCTCAATTTGTGCAAATTACCCAAAACCATTGGTCAGCCACCTAACACCGTGTCTCCGCGTTGCAGTCAGCGCAGCGCCGCATCCGCGCGATGGTTTTGCAAACGCTGCCGCAGAGCCTGGGACGGCCGGCGCGCGGTGGCAGCACGGGCCGTCGCGACCCGCCCCCTCCAACGTCGGGCGGCGGCAGCTCGCAATAGCCCCGCCCCCCGTGCGCTGCCGCCGCCCCCGGGGTCACGAGCCCGCCGCGGCCGCGCGCCAAGACGAGGAAGGCGGCGGCGGCGACGGCCATGGACCGCGCCGTCTGCCACTACAAACCCCACGTTGATGCCAAAGATGTGACTGCGCGAATGCGGGCGGGGGCGGTCGTCCCCGGGGCCCCCGCCCCCGCCGCCCGGGCGAGCGTAGGGTGACGGGGGGCGGGCGCCGGACGTCGGATTCGGCCGTCCCCCCTCCGCGAGAGGAGCGTTTCGTGCGGGACGGGGGGTGGGTGGGGGGCGGGGGGAGGGGCTAGGTGCACGCCGCAAGCAATTCAGGGAGGCGGCGAACGGGCGCACGGCCCGCCGCCGCCGCGCTAAGCGTCGGGAGCCCTGCGAGATAGTACAAAATAAATAAAAGTAAATTTTAAAATAAATATAAAGAGAGGTCGGGGCGGCGGCGCCGGGCGGTTCGAAATCAGCCCGCGCTCTTCCGCCTTGCAGATTTTTTGCCTTTGTAAACAAAGTTATTGACGAAGATTATTTTTGATACATTGTTGGGATAAAATCTTTTTGTTTGTTAGATTTTTTAAATATAAAAAGAAATTACGAATATTTATGGCGCCTAGCTTGACTTTTGAGCTAAGTGGAGAATGGAGAGAGAGACGTTTGCCACGTGTGGAAGTGATAGACATGTTATCGAGACCAGCCGTCCCCGTCTGCCACCCCTTTCGTCGGGGCCGGCGGGGGCGGCCTCCGCCGACGCACCGCGACGTTTTCAAACAATTGCCTCTGCCAGACACGTCTCGGCCCATAATCTCTGCCCTTCCGGCCCAACTTTGCGATCCCACACATCTTCGACTATGCCATCTCGGAAACAAACACTAACAAAAGTAATAAAATATATAAAATAGCAAAAATTGATACTATTCGGAATATAAGAGAAAAAATACGGAAGAAACTAGCTCGAAACGAAATGGCGTACCCGTAAATTGCCGGTTACGCCGTAGCTCACTGAACCCTCCGCGAGAGCCGAGCGTCCGCGTGCCCGAGAGCGGGGCGCGGACGTTCGAGCGCCGGTGACACGAAGCCGCCCGGCGCCGTCCCCGCAGTCGAGGGCGGCGCGGGCCACGCAAACACATGGACATGACACGATCAACGATTGATGAATATATATATATATGATGATGAGTTTATAAGTATATATTCGCGGAAGCGGAAAGATTGAAACTTAAAAGACTGTACATTAAGTTTTTTCAATAGTACCGAAGGCGGGTCACGCAAGTTTCCTCTTTAGTTGGTTACCACGACAGCCGAACCCACGAGCCGCAGCGATGCCCTGCTCGGCCGAGTGCATTTATCAGGACACGATATTCGTTGAACGAGACGCGATCACGGAACACGGAATGTGCGGGAGCCGAGAGAGCGATTGAGAGAGAGAGAGAGAGAGAGAGAGAGAGAGAGTGCGAGGTGCTGTTACGTTTTTGCCCGTTAGACTAGGGACCGACGTCTACCTCATCCGTCGAGACGGCGTATATTTTCGTAACCGCGCGACACGGTGTTGTTTATTTTCCGTTCCGTTTGGGGACTTTGCCGATGGTTCGTCGACCGATTGGGACGGACGGGCCCGTCGCGGGCTCTGCGCGGACGGGGGCACACTCAGGGCGAATTCGGGTCGGTTTTGCACGCCCCTCGGCCGGAGCCGCGCGCGGGGTCCGCTCCGTCAAGCCGCCGCTGCCCTACACGCAGCGGCAATAGCGGGCGCGGCGGCCGTTTTTAACAATTAGCCTAGCGTTAAGTTCATTCATTTGTAGCTGAGAGAGAGTGATGGGAGGGCGATCGATGTTTCAAAAGGGAATTCAGAACGGATCGAGACAACCACAGGAGAAAAACACTACTCGCAACATAACACAGGTGCATTGTTTGTCAAAAAAACTTCTGATTTTTCTTATCTATTTCATTACGTAATTATCGTTCCCGGGCGCGGCCTGTCTCTGCCGGTGTCTCCAAATCGGGCGCCAAGACGCCGAAGGTCTTGTACTGTTATAGGAACAAATGATATACGTTTATTTTGCGGAGACAAATCGTTTTTTCGGAAGCGCACGCCGGCCCTGGGCAGTCCCGCCCCGGGATTGTAAATCTACAGTTAAATATACAATTAATATTATAGGCCTATGGATTTAAAAGATGAAAACCGCATGCGTCGGCACCGTTCCCGGGCGCTCGGGTGCGGTAGGGCGAGCGCAAGGAGGCGCCATCGTCGCCGGCGGCCGCCGCGGAACTACCTCACTACCATCGCGCGCGGCGGCGTCGGGGCGCGGTCCCGCCTGCACGATTGACGCGTCGCCAGCGGCCGCCCGTCGTTTGGCGGCCGCGGCGGCCCGCGTACGTCCGCGCCGTTCGAGTTGCCGGGCGAGATCAGCTGGAAGCATCGGGTCTTGGCCGCAAGGGGGAGGTCAGAGTGACCCATGCGTTGTGCGAATCGGGAAATGAACTTCCGTGCCTGGTTGCATGTTTTTATGGCATCGGAATTTGCGGCAAGTGCGCTGCTAAATATATATTCTCGATTCTATCGCGCATTTCTGGCGGGTATCCACATTTTGTCGTAAGACTGTTGCACTTTATTCTCTTGAGGCGGATGTGGATATCTCGTTTGGTCCATGCTACGACTTCCTCCTGGGGTCCCGAAATGTCCGTTGACGACGTTGACAACAGCGCAGATCTCGCCCTACGGCCGAGCGGCGTCGAGGCGCGCGGGTAGTTGCGATTGTGGCGGTCTATTCGGGCGGGGCCGCGTCGACCGCTACCCGGCACCCGCCGGTGTCGGCACCGTTACGCGGTTCACATATAGAGATAATTATTATTACAATTTACCCAAAATAACTAGAAAATTGAAGGAAACTGCGCATTAGGAAATTGTCCGACGATTCTCTGCAGCCGGAACTAGCCCCCAGCCCACCGCTGGGGTGCCCGAATACACTCGGCCAATCGAAGCTGCTTTCTTCTTCTGCGGAACAACTCTCATTGGGTGGTTATAGGGGCTACTACACGGAATTACGTGCTGTTATATAGGTATTATATTCAGCGGGAGGAGCTCCTCGTATAATGTTGTCCACACAGTTCTCCTTTTTCTACCATGCAACAAAATAAATTATTCTAGTTATAAAAAAATTAATGTTTATGCATGTTGGTATTTTACCCGATTCAATCACCTTCCCTAGCCTAGCCCAGTCCCTAGCCAGATTATAATTAAAGAATTCAGTAAATAGTTTGGTACGGCGAAAAAAGCCAAGTGGTCCACATCCATATGATATAAAATATCATTTAATTCGTGAATCACATAGAAATAAAGGGGGCGGCGGTTATACAAGAAGCTTAATTACGTACAAGTTGATTACAAGGTCTGACTGGAGGTCCGTAGAGTTAAGTAATAGCTTTTCCTACTATTTACACTCTACAGTGCCAGAAAAACATTGACTCTCATTTTTCACACAGTCCATACCCATTTTTCATGCCAAGCCAATGCGGATGCTGCTGTCTGATTTTGAATTGATTTTCAGACAGAGTGAGCTATCGATCCATAATATAATGATCCTTCTCGTATCGAATAGTTCAAATTATTGCCGCTATGCGGACAGGGTTATTTCAGTGCGGACTTGCTTCGTGAACTGGTCGTGAGAACGAGCTGCTTCCGTTGGCGCCAAGAATCAAGACTCTCTGTTTTGTCAAGTGTAAATTTGTGTTGTTTGGAATTGATTATTTATCATTCCCAAACTATTCAATGTGTGGAAGCAACATGCGTTTAGCCCATTTTCTGTGAACTGTGCCATGATGTTGGATAGACAGCGGTGTTCGGTAAGTACCTACCTGCACCAATTCAGACCTTTTTACGTACTGGGTCGGCAGGAACGGACATTAATCATTAACCCTCTTTTGGATCTACGTGACCCCGGATTTATAATTTTTATAATATTGTCCATTACTGATTCTATTACAGTTTATGGGTAGGTAGGTAGGTTGGTAGGTATAGGTACACTATTGTTTTTGTTTATGAGCATGGCCTATATTCAATCTGTTATTGTGAAGGTTTCAGTGGCTACAGGTGGTCTGGTAGCGCGCTTGTTATGAGTATTTACTATTATACAGCATACAACCCTACAAAGTAATGACACGAAAATGTACACGCAAGAAGGTAACATGGACGATTAAATAATTAAGAGCTGCTGGCGAACGAGCTGTTCGCAATGAAACTCAGTGATTGCTCCAGCTACACGAATTCGCCAAATTATGTTGGCATCCAGAAAACGTGAGATACACCAGTACACACACTCCCTGTACACAATCCAAAAGCTCCACACACCACAGATACTACACTTACACTCCTTCGCCATGTGACTTGAGTAATTCATAGACGATCTGACTAATTTCATAATGCCTCGCTCTCAGCAGTTCGCAGTCTTAAAAATAAAGGAACTGGGGGTAAAATCAGCCTCTATGAAAATGAAAATCATTTTGCGCGAGGCAAGAAATTTAAGAAGTCCTATCGAGTCCTGTCACAGCTAGTAATTTTAATGACTGATGGTAGACTTGACCATATCGCCCAGCAGCCTCTCTATGGGCACGTCTCCGACTGTTTTCTTGAAGAAGAGCTCCTCGAGGCTCTGCCGACTGAGTCTGTGCACCGAAGGCAGCATGAGGAGCAGCTTCCCAAAGCGGGCCTTGTGTCTGGACCCGCAGTACTCGTGCAGCATCACGTGCGTCTGCTCCTGCAGGACCTCCACGTGTCCCGGGTCTCGGACCCCCCGCGCGTCTGAAACGGCAATGCCAATAAACATCAGGACGACGAGTGGCGAGTTGCTACGTTTGACTGGTCTCTGACTTTTGGCATGGCAGAAACCCTCGGGGTTGTTTGGACGCCATGGGAAAACGGGCCTGAGGGGCTAACAAAAATACTTCGAACATTGGAGGCCGAGGATGAGAACTTCCTATCTAGTCCTTCTTCTTGAGTTCTTGCTACGACGACGCTGACGCTACTGCCGAGTGCCGAGGCACCTGCACGGTTTCTGTAGTACGTCTCAGGTTCTTTTGGCAGCGCCTCGGGGCACTGGGCCTATACTATAACATTGTAGAATACTGGTTTGCTGCTGACAAAATAGCCTGAGACGTACTATAGTATGCATCCATGAGTAATTACTGAAAGCGACAACGTTTGAGGGAGATTTGGAGTGTGGGACGTAAAAGCAGCAGGTATAATGTACGAAAGAAACTTGACCACTTACCGGCCTGGAAGAGGACCAGCGCCTTGAGACATGCGTACTCCGTGTGGTCGACGCGCAGCATCACGAACCGCGAAACGGTCTCGCGCAGGCGTCGGGCGTCTTCCTCGAGCGCCGAGTGTCGCGACGCCGGTGCCAAGGCGCCCATCACCAACATCTCTGTCGGCAGGGAATGAGAGCAGACGATTAGGACGGTGGACCATTCGCACAGAGCTGTTAGGACGTCGGACGACGCTCAAACTCCATGGTGCGGTTAATGCACGAGTTTGACCAGAAAATATTAAGACTCACCCTCGTCGACCGGCAGGGCCCACTGAGCCGCGCTGAGCACGAACAAGTCGCTCCACGCCTCCTCTAGTAGCGTCGCCTGGTCGCGGTACGAAAGCTGCAAGAGAAACAAAGAGGCGTCGGTATTAAACAGTAGGCCCGCCAGTGGCGGCTTCAAGCTTCAACCCTCCAGAACATGCTGGGGCCATCATGATTCGACCTCTCATCCCACCCAGCACCATAAACCTACCACAGAGTTTCGGTTTTAGGGAATCAATTTCTTGCACGGAGTAGTCAATCACACGTCCGCCGCCTCTCAGCCACCCACTGAACCCACCGAAGGGGTCGCCAAGGAACCATAACAAATATACTGGGGAGTGGGGACAGACAAAACTAAAAGACGTCCGTATCATGATGCACGTCGATAGCGAGATAACTACGAAAGACAAGGAAGACTGGTGAGCTTGTTCTCTGGAGGGCTGGAGGTGCAGGACTGACCTGGAGGAACGAGGGTATGCTCCGCGCCCACTTGACGGCGAGGAAGAGAAGCTTGGCCGCCGACTCGTACACGTTCTCGGCGGGCATCAGCGTCAGACAGGTCAGGTCCAGAGGTCGGAACGCGTACTGCCAGCCCAGCGACGTCGTCGATGCGCTCATCGGCATGCGCGGCGTCGGCTCGTCTGCAAGCACGGACCGTCGCGCGATCAGCTGATAGTTCCTCTGCTGATGTCTAAACGCTACAACGTCTAGCTATAGGGGCAATCCATTTTATGTGGCACTAACTTTGAGGGGGATTAGTAGAAATAGATAATAATTTTTTGAGTACATATTTAATTTGTTGCTGATCAAATTGTATCTCAAATTGCAAAATACGGTTGCTCATGTAGTAGGTACATTATTTCATGTCACGGGCACCCACAGTTCCTGATTCAATGCAGCGTTGCTCAACTCATGGCCACGTCGGTTTTCCCAAACGCACGTGTTGTTGCAGCTGCTTTATGGTGATGTACCTTTGGATTCGGCGTTGTCCTTGAAGGAGCGTGCCTCCTCGGAGCTGGTCACCTCATCCTCCTTAGGCGTCGAAGGGAGGCGGTAGGGCTGCGCGCTGGGCCGCGGCGGCGTCGGCGCCGGGAACTGCAGGTGGAACCCTGAGCAAGCAACAACGCCTCGGTCTCACTGAGAATCCCTCGGGAACCTCACTACTTCAAAACATGCAAAGTGTCTCGTTTCATGCAGTGTCGTTGATAGTAATTGTTATTGAGTTGTTACTGAAGGTTCCTATGTTCTGCATGAAGACTATCTTGAACCAGTCGACATACACGACTGGCAGGAGGATACGCTACAAACGAGAAAAATTATTGTTTTTACAATAATTGTCACCATGACACACGTACATTTTGTCTTAATGAAAATGCCAATGTATAAAATTGCCAGGAAAATGCTACAAACGAAACATGGGTGAATTAATGGCCAAAATAATAAATCTCATTGCAGTTCTACAAAAATTCAACGATCAATTTATTTTAAAGCTCTATATTTCCGTTCTCATGGTACTATCTCTCCAATTCGAGCTAAAAATGTAAGTGCACCTGCAATACCCGCAACCTAACACACGGCCATGTGTGGCGGGGTGCCTCGACACCTTTTGCAGGGGAGTGACAAACAAATCAGTTCCGATTCACTTATGAGTAAACTTTGACCAACAAAGATAATATGCTCTCGACACCTTTTGCCGAGACAACTTAAGATCGTAGAAGATCGTGTTCGTCAGTGCCTGTGGGTCAGTGGTTGACACTTGACGGTCAGTGGTTAGGGTCAGTGATTTAGTGCCGTCAGCGGCTGAGGCTGCTGATCTCACCGAGGGGAATTCCAGGCGTCCCAAAACCCCCTTTGAGCGCTCCCTGCTGGTAGACGAGCTGCTGATGAAGATACGACGCCGCCGTGTGCGGGAATAGGCCGACGCCCGACGCCGCTTCCAGAGGGTAGATGGGCGCCGCGGCGCCGTGCCGACGCAGTGGTCCGTGTCCGGGGTAGCCGGGGTAGCCGTCGACGGGAACGTGGGAGCGTGGCGCTCGCTCGTGCTGGACCGCTGGCGGGGCGGAGAAGATGGGGGTTACTTTTTTCAGCTATGTCACATTTATTGGTTTTCAATTTTGAATATATACTTTACCTCTTGGAGCGGGCACTATTGACACCCCCACACCCGACATTTATAATAAGCTCGCATTTTATTCAAAGCAAAGTATACGGTTGGAATTATCATTGTCATAATAATATGTCATAATATGCATCTGTCACATTTGCGAAAGTCATTTAGCGAAAGAGTATTTTATAGATTCAGAATTGTCACTGTCAAGTATTAATTGAAAGCGCTTCAATGTTTCGTTATACCGTGAAACTGAGAACACACGCAGGGGCGGACAGGTAGGGGTGCGGGGGTGATCGCACCCCGTGCTTTTGACATTCCGTGCCCCTGCCGGTCATCGAAAATGCTAACATTCAAACAATAATAATATATATATATATATATATATATATATATATATATATATATATATATATATATATATATATATATATCTCTGTTTTGTTTATATTCTTGCGGTAACGACTTGTGAATGGCGCTCTAAAAAATGAAAATATGGATATTGTTGGCCCTTTGTGGGTGCGTAGGAGGGAACGATTTTAAGAAGTAACTAAACGTAATTCGAACGCTACTTCCTCGCCGCCAATGCCACCGCTCGTTGCTCACGAGTTGCGATAAATTTACAAAGTTATATTTTACCCCTTCAAGTTCAAAATAATGAGCAATACCCTGTCACTTGTGGTCGCAGTCGCAATTTTGAATAGCAGCCCGGGCTTTTCCGAGCAAGTCCGCCCCTGAACATACGCTCAAAGAGTTGAAAATGAGGAACTTATGACCCAGCCCTGGACTGGAGCACACCACCCGAAGTGATCCCCCCCCCCTCCCCCCATCCCTGCACCACACGGGCGCCTCCACGAAAACGTTTCGGGAGGCAATTGTGACAAAGTGGCGTCGCGGGTGTGACGCGCTTTGACGAGTCGCGACATAGTACCCCCCCCCCCCCCCCCCCAACGGCGCGCCGACAACGCAAACACTGCGGCGTCGCCTGTCAAAGCCAGGGGTTCGATTCCCAGCGCCGCCCTTTGTGTGCGCGCTATTGGGAGGGGGGGGGGGGGTGCAATTGATAACGGCTGACAATGGGTCGCTCAACGAGTGGCGGGTGGGGGCGGGGGTGTTTTCTCAGCTGGATGTTTTGACACTTTGCTGTGGCGGAGAATTAGGGGGCGGGGGTGGGGGATGTAGGAATCGAAGGATAGATCGTGGCAAATCGACGGATATTGTTTCACCAATTGAATATCGGGTTGCGTTCTATCATCACTTATTTGATGGGCTGCTCGTACCATCTCGAGAGTACGCAATAAAATCGTGGTTTACGCAGGCGATGTTAAATTTCACAATGTCTTGTACTTGAAATTTAATCGCGAAACAGAAACGCGACGTTTACTTACTAAACTTTACAACAGATTTTTGGGACGCGTTCCAAGATAAAGTTAAGGAGACTTGTCTTTTTTCTTCATTATTATGACTATGTAAAGTATACTAGCCTATACGTCTTTTAGAAAAGCACCAGTTTCCGTACATTATTGAATCGCTTTCTGGAAACAAACCGGCAACGTTTCGCAGTGAAATGAATGGCACCCTGTACATCGGCGAAGATCCAGACGCCAATCCTCGTTTCGTCGGCAACCTGACTCCTTGGGCGCACGTCGTATTATATTAGAGACCCTCTCTCTCATAGGGGGGGGGGGGGGGCGTGAGAACTGCCACGTGGACGCGCCAATCAGCGAGCGCTACGCAAACAAATGAACGCGACGGAGACATTTGTCGATCCGCCGGGTAGAGGGTTCGATCCCCGCGAGGGGGCTCAGTTGACACCGCGGGTTGACTTCGATCGTTGGGGGGGGGGGGGGGGGGGGGGGAGGGGGGGATCGGCGAGGATGGGCTGTGTTGATGGGACCGAGTCGGCGGGCAGCGTGAGACGATATTTCGCGACTCTGCTCGCATGTCGCCGCGCTGGGGGCAGTTCTCGAGCAGAAAGTTGATTTCTACAAGTTTCAATAAATGACATCGCCGAGGTATTGTTTTACAATCGCGAACGTTGATCGTGAAAGCCTAAGCAAGATATTAAGTTAAAAGGCAAAGGCAGGCTAACATAAAAAGTCTTGAGATCTAACTCTGTTATAGGTTATGCATTTTGAATGTTCAGTTTAGCTCTGGGATTTCCATGTTTCGGCAAAGCAACCCCCCCCCCCCCCCCACTCTCGTAAGGCACTGCTATTCCTATAAAATATAATAAAATAAGAGAGTGCAACTAAATTTTCAGCTAACGATGCTAACTCACATGACGAACACGCCTGACTTTTGGCAACTTTTCTAGAAACATGAGAATTGTTTTAAAAGGGCTTGATTTGCCGCAACTTTTGGCGCCTACGCACGGGTTTGAACTGTGAAGTAATTGTGGGTGGTTGTGGTCGCCTACCGTCCTTCTTCATGTTGACCTGCAGACACTTGCTGAAACGGCACGCCTGACACTGGTTGCGCCGCGTGACATCCACCACACACCGTCCGGCCTCCTTGCACACGTAGTCCAGGTTCCTGCGGTGGCAACAAGCAGACGGTCACGATACGACACGACACGACACGACCCAGCACGACCCAGCACGACCCAGCACGACAAACAGGGCGCGGGGTCATGGTCACATGCATTTCTGCTATGTACCTGTGTCTATCGTTTCAGCAAACCATCGTATTGCAGCAACTGCTACTCAAATTCTGCCTGCAGCTGTCTGCATTGTACATGATTTTCAAAATAATGACCTTGATCGCCTTATTTTGTACTATCGAAAATACAGCGCTTGAGAATTTCAATTATTTCCCATTTATTCTACTGTCCAATACTTACATTATATCATACCAAATGCGTCAACACTAAAATAAATAAATAAATAAATAAATAAATATATAATAAATATATAATTAACAAGTATTTTGGTGATCAGCAAGACACTGATTGGATAAGCCTGTAGCCAATATCAAACATTTCGTACACTTTCATCACATATAAACACCGTGAACACCATCAAACGCAGCTGCATTACTTCGCAATACGAGGTTCTGATATGGACCAATTCACCCTATTGTCACTATTCATTCACATTAGCCAATGAAATTCGCGGTAGGAGCCCGTTGCACTTCGGAATGCAGTTGGGTGCATAGAGCAGCTGCAGCGAGTGCAGCAGGGAAAGGCGTGCGCGCAGAACGACCTGGAACCGACGCGACCAATGGTCCAGGTGGTCATAAAGGCATCTGATTGGCCTGCACATACTTGATCGACTCGTCTTACGAGCCAGTCATCCTTTCGATGCAGCCTCCGATTCCTGGTGGCTATAGAGGGCACTCCTGCGTCTTCAGATAAGATCACGATGTGATTACTGGGATCCCCGCGCCATTCTTAGCAAATTCATGTGCATCGGGAGCTTATCATGTGCATTGGAAATTGCTCGGAAGCTGGCAGCTGCAAGTTGTGGTGTGCAAGGATTCTTAAATATCGTAACACGTATAACTGCGTTCAGGTTTGACATGCATTATTCCATAATTAATGAGCATTTTGCTTGTTGTACCATATCATATAAATATACTGCGGAAAGTTAAAACAAATATATAAGTATTTTGTGCAGATTGTTGTTTTTTGGGAGGATTTTGTAGCTCACAAATCACAATATGTGTCACATATATTTTACATGTATATTTTTTGTGTCCCATACCTATACTTATATATTTATATACGTCAAAGTCAGAACCCGTGAACGGTCTAACAAATAGTTATCCATCAATTTACCGGCACATGCAGATTAAACTTCGGCACACATACCAGCCCTCATTCGCAAAATCCCCCCCACCATCCCCCCCATCCCCCCCTCCAATGCAATTCGCAATTGGCATGCATCTGCAGGCACCGCGAGTGCATCGTAGGCGTGCATTTCGGCGGCCAATGGAGAGTGACACGCTTCGCGAGGAGAGGAGAGGAACCGGTCGCCGAGATTTGCATAACTCGTCGAGTGCACGCGGCGCTGATTGGCCGGCCCGGACGCCCAGGGTGGTTTCGCAGGCAAATACCGACGCGACGTCAGTACGGTCCCAAGAGCACTGCGACCTGTGACGCGACGTCTGTACGGTCCCAAGTGCACTGCGACCTGTGACGCGACGTCTGTACGGTCCCAAGTGCACTGCGACCTGTGACGCGACGTCTGTACGGTCCCAAGTGCACTGCGACCTGTGACGCGACGTCAGTACGGTCCCAAGTGCACTGCGACCTGTGACGCGACGTCAGTACGGTCCCAAGTGCACTGCGACCTGTGACGCGACGTCTGTACGGTCCCAAGTGCACTGCGACCTGTGACGCGACGTCTGTACGGTCCCAAGTGCGCTGCGACCTGTGACGCGACGTCTGTACGGTCCCAAGTGCACTGCGACCTGTGACGCAACGTCAGTACGGTCCCAAGTGCACTGCGACCTGTGACGCGACGTCAGTACGGTCCCAAGAGCACTGCGACCTGTGACGCGACGTCAGTATGGTCCCAAGAGCACTGCGACCTGTGACGCGACGTCTGTACGGTCCCAAGTGCACTGCGACCTGTGACGCGACGTCTGTACGGTCCCAAGTGCACTGCGACCTGTGACGCGACGGCTGTACGGTCCCAAGTGCACTGCGACCTGTGACGCGACGTCAGTACGGTCCCAAGTGCACTGCGACCTGTGACGCGACGTCAGTACGGTCCCAAGTGCACTGCGACCTGTGACGCGACGTCTGTACGGTTTCAAGTGCACTGCGACCTGTGACGCGACGTCAGTACGGTCCCAAGTGCACTGCGACCTGTGACGCGACGTCTGTACGGTCCCAAGTGCACTGCGACCTGTGACGCGACGTCAGTACGGTCCCAAGTGCGCTGCGACCTGTGACGCGACGTCTGTACGGTCCCAAGTGCACTGCGACCTGTGACGCGACGTCTGTACGGTCCCAAGTGCACTGCGACCTGTGACGCGACGTCTTTACGGTCCCAAGTGCGCTGCGACCTGTGACGCGACGTCTGTACGGTCCCAAGTGCACTGCGACCTGTGACGCGACGTCTGTACGGTCCCAAGTGCCTTGCGACCTGTGACGCGACGTCAGTACGGTCCCAAGTGCACTGCGACCTGTGACGCGACGCAGTGGCGCCCGGCGTGCGTGTGTCGAGGGGTATGCTGCACTTTTAAAGGGGATGGAATTGTGGCACACATGTTGACGCATTGGGTTCCTTACACACTTGAAATAGTCAACGTTGTGATATAAGTAGGTATATGTGTGATTCTTTTTTAACAATACCACAGCATTTCTTTAATTATAGTTACCAACTGTGACCTGTGTTGGACATATAGACTCGATAACGGCGAGTTATCAATATCTGATGTTTATGAACGCTTTTACGATGGGGTGAAGGGGAGGGGGGATTGTCAGGTAAATTTTGATTTCAGGTATATTTTTTGGAGAAATCAATGCGCTTTTGGTAAATTTGGATGTTTATTTAAATGCCGAAGGAAAAGACTCTGCGTTGCTCTCCCCTACCCCTCCCCCCTTGTTTCGGCGCGTATTTACACAAGTGAATTTACAGTTTACAAGTTTAGATCGCTGGTGCAATGGCTCAGCGCGTCGTCTATTTCTAAAAACCTTCACGCATTCTAGAATAATATGAACATGATTAGGATTGTGGGCACGTTGAAGTTGGTACTATATGATTTGAGTTGAGTGGTGTAATACGATGATACACACCTTCGAATGCTGCGCTTGAAGAATCCGCGGCAGCCGTCGCAGCTGGCGACGCCGTAGTGTTTGCCCGACGCCTTGTCGCCGCACACGCGGCACAGGGCGTCGCCCTTGCCGGCGTCGGCGTCCATTGCACCGCCGCGACGCCGGAACTCTGGAACGGAGACCCGTAGCGGTTAGCCGCCGCCAGGATGATTGCTGGTGCAAGCGAGTCGCTGAGAGTGCCTGTCGCGGTCGATTCCCTAAAACGGTCTGGAATGGTACCTATAAGTTTTGTGTACGCTTTTGGGTGCAGAATGAAGGAAGATTCAACTTATTTCCATCCTTGATAATTCAAGTTGCTGTTTCGGCGAACAGTCTTTAAGCATTGCAGACAATCAGGCATCCAATGCCAAGCCAATTGGATGATTGCTTGGCAAATATGTTCAACTAAGTATGTTATATATTATGGTCCAATAATATACCATATTATAGTCTTCTGTTGTATATGGTGCGCAATCGATTTGGTTAGTCTATAGCGATTTTGTAACTTTCACGATGTGCCGTTATCGGTTCTGATGAATAAAAATAAAATCACTATTGTTGTCCACGTTAACTTTGTAACGTAACTTTGTAACGTTTGTTGCTTTGTAACCGAAAACGGCGAAGTGAGTTACGTAATAGCATTGCAACGGTGAGGCTTTTGCGAAAAGCAGAAAAAGTTTAATTGAATTGTATTGTATTGTATTGTATTGTAAAAAGGTAGTGTAACTTATGTTGAGGGTGGGGGGTCGCAAATTTACTTCCATACCCAACTCGGATGAATGTACCTATAGGCTTACTCGCAGTTTACAATGCGAAATATATACCTACTGATACATAAATGATGGGTTAAGTATTAAATATCCTGGTCCGTGAAATTACACGGGCTGCAAATGTTTCGCAGTTCCAATCGAATTGTGATTATTGTTGTACTATTGTGTGGCACGCATCGATCGGTCGGCGCACGCCCGTGACCACCTGATGCTCACGCGTGATTACCCCCTCCCCCCCCCCCCCCACAGGGCGCACTGCAAGACATGAGTGTGACTACTGACAAGTGAGCAGCGAGTGATGATCGTCATCGTGTGTGCTGTTTTCTTTCTTATTAATGACTTGTTGATTGAGAGGCGATTTCATTGTGCGCGGCAGCGATGGGGTGACAGCGGCGCACGTGCGGCGTCAGGGATCCTCTCCTTTGGGTGCAGGGGAGGTGAGGGACACCCGACACAGGGGCTGCAGGGCGCAGGCCGGTTTTTTTCGGTGGGGGGGAGGGGGGTATAGGAAAGAGGTCACCTCATTAATTTGTCAGGTGCGATTATTCTCGGACGCCTGAATGGTAACCAGATTCGATCCCCAAAACGAAACCGCACAGGGTTCTTGGCTGCTTTATATATATTCTGACACTCCGTGGCTGAATGAACTTCCGCATTCGATTCGTTCGAATTATTGTATCTTTTCAAACATATCAATACATTGAAATGAATGTCGCGAGCAATACGAAATTGCGTCAGGGATATATATTTCTGAATTTAAATATGCCCACGGCGTTGTTGTTGCATTCTCTTCTGAGCAAGTGGATTGTTTTATCTAGGCACCTTACGGACGTGAAAACATTGTATAGTGACATGCGCTAATTCTTTCCGAATCTCGATCCGAAAAAGTGACAGGTCGCGTGACAGCCGACGCAATAATGAGAGCCTCGCATGGACATTCGTGTACAGCCGGCGTCGTTCACAAGCCACAACGTCGTAACGCGACGTAACCACAGAGAAGTAATTATCGGCCAGCGGCCAGCGGTCTGCAATATTATAAAGAAATCAAACGAAGTTCGTGCGTGAGAATTGACTTTGAAGGCAACGGGTTAAATAATGCAGAAGACATCCCTCGATCTCCCATGGTAATCAATAATGCACGATTTCCAACGAGGACATGGGGAAAACGACCGCGAGGGACGACTTCTTGGCCTTCCTGGACGCCCGTAGTCGTTTCGGACTGACCCGGTCTGGTCACTCGCTCAAAATCACCACCCTCCTCGCTTGGCCGTGCGACGCGAGCCAATCCCGCGGCGACCGACGCCGTGTTGTGACGACCGTTACCAAGCGTCGACGTCGCGACGCCATTGGTCACCGAGATGGCGCCGTCGATACGAGTGACCCGATCAGACGTCGAACTCGTGGCCCTCGGCGTCGGGCATCGATCACTGGGGCACGTTTCATTTAGAGGCGTCTGCGTTTACGGTGCTTTAACTTGAAACTAACTTTCATTTTAAATTCAATGTTGACAATTCAGTGTGTTTTGTCCAGAATCAGGAATCAGGATGTGATATTATTTTGCACACTCGATTTTAACTGGGGGGGGGGGGGGGGGGAGGAGTCAACGTATTAATGTAGGGATGAGGGGACTGCATATTATGCGTGCAGATCGTGGTAAAGCAATGCGTCAAGATCCCAAAAACGGAAAATAAGGAAGAAATTATATAAATTTATTTTATAACCCTCAATTGGTTTTATTTTCTCGACGGAACAAATCTAATTGTGGTTTTATTTCAGCTAGCGCAGGAATACACATATTTGTACTTTGCACTGTCATTTACTATAGCATTCAATCAATTCAATCATTTATATTTTGCCCTCCAACAATGTCAACGTGTCACTGGTTTCCCGACGTTTCGTAACGGATATTTTTGCTACTTTTTCAAGGGTGATAGCTCGACTGACGTTAAAAACGTGAACGAAAGAAACATGTTGTTAATAATCTAGAGGCTTCCTAAATTCTAATGATCCTGTAAATTCCAAAAACTAATCCAAAATAATTTTTACCACATTTCAAAAACCATCCTAATTCTCAGTTTTGTAGTTGCAGGCGCTACGAATTACAGTTGCGATTTTGTAAATGATGGAGGAGGCACTCTGATCCATTGCGTTCGGCGGGTGTAATTGCGAGTAAGTGTTGTTCAAATAAACGAACTGTCTTGCATGAAATTGACTTTATATCTATCATTTATTTGTGCATTTATGCATTATGAAGAAATCATAAACAATAGATACAGGTATCTTTAATGCCTCGCATACCGTATAAAAACGCGCTGCCGTATGCTTCACACGCTGTATATTTCATGATCATCATTATTGGCTGATATAGAATTTTATATTCCGTTCGCTTTCGTGTCGATATTTCGAGCTAACGAGAACGCCACGTTGAAATAACTCGTATAACAAGTGAAAATCTACGCCCTACGGTCACTTCGCGGACGGCAAACAGATTAAAAGTAAATTTCAAGACGAAAGCTGTCGCCATGCCATCACTTTAAAATTCACTCCGGTATACAAAATACGCGCGCACTGTGCCCCGAAAACTTCCTGGCTCGAGCAAATCTTTTATCGTTCACGATCCCCCATACCCCTGATGCCTCTCTAACAAGATGCAAATGCTATAAACACTTTCGACTTGAAGAGTTCGCCGACAAGTGTGTGTGAAATTGAGTTGTCGTGGACGGCGTCGTCTTGGGTGGGATTGTTCCGAGTGGCGGATGCTGTTCGTACCGTCGCGACGCGGCTGATGGCCTTTTAATGCCCCCTATCGTCGAGCGTCGCGGCGGCAGATGTCTGATCGATGTCCTTCGATATCGACACCCTTGCCAATCGCCCTCTGCCACCGCAAACCCCGTCGCCGTCGACCTCTTTTCGCCGTGAGAGAAAGAAACTTTTTTTTTTGTTTAGTCTGAGCCGCGGCTGATGGAAAAAAACGAAGTCATTTTCGCGTCATTATTTTTTTCGCGGCACGTTACGAAAGGGTTGACAGTTTTGAGATGAGCGTGACCATCGTTATGAACTTTGGGCGATATTGAAATTTGGGTTCACCTTTTTTGAACGTGCTGAGTCATGATAGTGAATAATTTATTAATTATTTTTAGACTTCATTTCGTAGCATCACGGCAAGGATGTAAATTATTGTGTTGTCCATAGATTTCAAGTGCAAAAAAAAAACATTTTCTATCGATATAGACTTTGTAATTCCTTGTTATCTATATGAATTACGATTTATGAGAGGTGACAAAATAGTTTCTGGCCTCCACAAACCCCAGCTAAAAAGCCTTTGCACAATATTTTTCCTTGCATCTTATTTTGTTCGTCCCTGATGCAACCAAATATATACACACACCTACATGTTTAAGTACTGAGGTTTATTTATTTAACAGCAATTCGGTATCTTGTTGCATTCGCACGTATTCCTGTATCGCTGGTGCGTCGAATATCGAACACGTCTCAACTTTCAAATAAGCAACCCCGAACGCACATAACGCACAGAAACCGCAATGCACGTGTGCTTGACGTGCCCCCCCCCCCCTCGCCAATGCACACCACGGCAACAGCCTCGCACGCGGCTGCCAAAACGTCGCTAATCACGAGTAATTCGGCAACAACAGGCGTGTCATTGCCGACTAATTACCCCCTTCAGGGCTGGAGGGGGGGGGGGGGCAATTGCTGCCCAGTGCACCTGTCCGTGCGGCGGCCACCCTCGCATGGGGGCGTTGGCACGGGGGTGGCTATACGCGGCGGTGGCAAGTCACGTTTGACATGCCGGTTGCACTTGGCCCGAAGGGTTAGAGCTGGACGCAAAACGTGTTTCATAGCGTCTTGTTGCTCCAGAATGCATTCAAGGTTGCATTCAAGATGGCGGGGGGTGGAGACACACATTATGAGTCGCTACTGGAAAAATTCCATTTTTTAAGTGAAATGAACGCTATCGATCACTACTGAAGACTGGAAGAAAATACGAGCTCATGGAATGAGTGAAGTTGGCAATAGAAGAAGAAATAGAAAAAACAAACCTGGACGCGAAGCCGGCAGCAGCGTCCCTAGAAAATGGCGGCAGACTGCACAGTATAAGCTTGTATACAAGTGGATTCTTTGTTAGTGGAGAACGACAAACTCCTGGCCGAAAAAGAGAAAAGGAACGTTAACCTAGAACAAATTATTTACCTGTAAAAGCGCAAATTAACGAGCTCGAAAACAAAATAGCACGTCAAGAAGAGGCCGTGGATGTGAAGGTGAGTGGAAGGAACCGCGCGTCCGTACTAGACGGTAGGTATGCCGGATTGAATCGCCTAGAACCACACAAAAGAAAGACAATTTTGAAGAAACTGTAGGCGAAGAGAGGCAGGCAAACAAGGATGAGAGAAGAAGGCTTTTCGAAGGGACCGAAAAACAAGTAAGTGATAACAAGAAGAAAGGAAGTGAAAATAAAAATGTCGAAGTCATGAAAGAAACAAGATACGAAAAGTACAGAAGATTGTTAGAGCAAATGAAGGTAAATAGCGAAGAAGCAATTGCCAAGGAACCTCGCTACGAGTCAGGCAAATTGTATGTGACTCCATGATTCGCAGATCAACGAAATTTCTCGAAGCTGAGGGATGCCAAGTCAGCTGCTACCCAGGTATACGGGTGAAGGAACTAAAGAAACAAATATTTCGAGCGCAGGAAAGCGAAATCGAGCTCGAGGACGTTGCCGTGCACGTGGGAACGAATAATATTTTAAAAAACGCTCGCAGATTCATCTTGTGTAGGAACTAAATGACCTAATTGACACATCAAGAGTACGGTGGGCCAAGGCAAAGTGGATTATCGGAGGTAAAGTGTATCGGGAAAATGACGTATATGACTCCACAGTGGGTAAGTTAAATGACGGTATCCAATGGTTGTGCGGGTACAAAGGTGTTGGTTTTTATGACCCCTAATCTCGTCCATCAAAGCATGAATTAGCTCGTGACGGACTGCATCTGAACCAGCGAGGAAGCAGATATCTGGGTCAACACAGAAGGATCGCTGAAAGGCAACGAAGAGTCGCCAGTTGCTTAGAAATTAGAGATAAGACAGCAACCGTCAAAGCAAGTCGAAGAAAAAAAAAGACTGGAAACCAAGAGACTGAGGAACAGAAGGCTAGTGAACAAGAAAAGGAAGATCTGGCTGAAAATAAGAGAGAAAAAGGAACACGACGCGACGAAGAGAAACGACAACAAAATATGAAGAAACCAAATTCTGGATCCGAAGGTGAACAAAGTGGGAAGAAGATACACAAAGACCAACGACCAAAGAGAAGATACCAAAGAGAAGAAAACAGCCATGAACACCAGGAAGATCAGGAGTTGCAGGAGAGAAAGAAAACTAAAGATCAGAAGACTGAGAGAAGAAGGATGGAACTAGATCAACAGGCTAAGAGTCAGCTAGACAAGACAGAAGATGTAAGGAAACTGAAGGGAAGAAGAAATGAAGAGGTATACTCCAAGATAATGCATGTTAATAAAAGAGGTATTAGAAACAAGACAGACACATTCGAAAATTTCCTGGAGTCAACTGTAACTTAAGTAGATATATTGTGTATAACAGAACACTGGATTCCTCCCCTGTTAATACACCTGCAGGTAAAAATACCCAACTACACCCTCGTGGCATATTTCTGTAGAGAATCAAAGAAAGGTGGGGGAGTGGCAATCTACACCCGTCACAATTATGGCATAAAAACTAAGACTAAAGTACGTCTCAGGTTCTTTCGGCAGCGCCCCGGGACATATAGGTAAGGTACTGCAATTTTGCACAGCCTTTGCTAAAGGTAGCAGTGGTTCGCTGCCAGCCCCATCAAAAAGGTTCGGAGAAAAGGGGCTTCTACCTGTTTCGCAATCAATTTTAGCGTTTTTACTCAAGGTAATTCGCACTGATTATGTGACGTTAAATGCGAATAATTATTATCCCGGCAAAGAAATAATCTGTACATGACTAAGAAATTTAAAAATCGAAGCAGAATTAAGATTTCGTAGATCACTGGGAATATTATTTTGACGACTGATCACTCAGTTTATTGATTGTTAATTAGATTTGTATAGGTATGCCATGATGAACTGATTACTGATTAGAAAACAAGTTATCCAGACCGACATCGGCCAACTCTATACCTAAATGCGATATGCAAAACGAGGGTTCTCGCGGAAATATAAAAAACGCTCTGTGGACTTCCGAACCTGAGACGTTGTATAGAGGATAGGAGACAAGTTGTCAAAAAAAAACAGTTCAGGTGAACAATTCTTGTCAAACACAGGTACCCCCCAAGGTAACGGTGCTATCTCGCCGTTGTTTATAACACCAAGACTAAGATGTAATATAATAATAAAATAATCATCAGTTTATTATCAGCGGGATCATTGTACATGATATGAAGACAGTCACCTCTTTAAAGAAAACTAAAATGTGCCATAAAATGCATCACATCCTATCGTGCATGTCCTATCATGCAGTATGTTTTCTATGTATGTAGAAAGTCACTTATTTTATAAAAACACATGTATATATATATATATATATATATATATATATATATATATATATATATATATATATATATATATATATATATATATATATATATATATATATATATATATATATATATATATATATATATATATATATATATATATATATATATATATATATATATATATATATATATATATATATATATATATATATATATATATATTTTTTTTTTTTTTTTTTTTTTTTAACATCCTTGATAATATGTAACATATGTGTATATACCATATGACTGAATGACCTATCCCACATTAATGTATTTAAATAAATCTGGACAAATAAAACCATTATTATTATTGTTATTATAGAATTCCTTGATGAGAGTAGCGAGCGAAGCGAGCGAAGCGAAATCTTTAATTTCACTACTGGTAAAAAAAATACACTTGTGTGTGTGTGTGTGTGTGTGTGTGTGTGTGTGTGTGTGTGTGTTTTTAAATTGTTTGTATGTATATATGTGTGTTTGTGCGCGCTCTATCGACAGACCAAACGCCTGCGTCGATTGCGATGAATTTTCAGGGTGTCTACTTTTGTTCTCAACTTAGACCCCATGCGTTTTTCAAGAAAATTCTCTTTACCCTTCCCCTTCAAACCAGAAAAAATAGCAATATTCGAAAACTGGGAAAGTTAGGAAAAATACGGAAATCATTCAAACAGTGCGTATTTTTCAAAATTTTCCCAATTTCGAATATGTATTGCTCTTCGAAACCATCGAAACCACATCGAAACATCACATCGGCTGTTATACGACGTACTATACATTCAACTTATGTGCTACAAACAGCTACGCTCATCTTCAACGCGAACACTTTGGCAGTGTTTCCTGGTAGCTTTCTTATATGGGGGTTGGATTTATTTTATTATTATTTGAAAGCTTCTGCTTATAGAAAATAATCTCAGAAATGGTATTTCTGCCGCCCGGCCGTGGGGCTACCCATGGAGAGAGGCACGGACCGTCTATGGGCGGACTGGCTCGAAAAAGCACATGGTGATGTTCAAAATTTAGGTCCGTCATTGTATACCAACATGCCTACAGACATCTGGCATCGTCATGCATAAAGTCACAAAATCAGCAAAATTATATTAGAAATACATTGAGGTGTAGGTCACTGTAATTCACAGATTTTACCTATGTTTCCCAATACTTTCGCACCGTAGGCGAAAATTGCAGGTTTCTGTGCCAAAAATGTAGCCAGAATACAGAAACTGTTTGGAACTGAAGCTTTTTCCATGCATATTGCATAGAGATGGGGAAAATGCTACGGGAATCACGAAAACCCACCAAGATGGCTGGAACCTTTATACAGCAATCGCAGCAACCATATACAGCAATCGCAGCAACCATACAGCAATCGTTTAAAATGGCATCTCTGCAGTCAATTGCTTTTCGGATTTGATTGAAATATTAGATATTGGTCTTGTACCGAAACACATTATAAGACTCCCCCCCCCCCCTCCCAGTGGCTTTCTTTCACGGCTCTCATCATGTACTCCTGCTTTCTCAGCACATTTTGATTGTGTACCACAACTGTGGCCACAACTGGATCCCTGACCACAGCTGGGTCCATGGCCTGCACAACTTGGTCCATGGCCACAACTGGATCCATGGCCACAACTGGGTCTCTGGCCACAACACTGGGCTGGGTCCCTGGCCACAACTGGGTCCACGGCCACAACGGGTCCATGGCCACAACTGGGTCCATGGCCACAACTGGGTCCCTGGCCACAACGTACAGATATTACGAACAAACAATAATGTGGAATCTACGAGCTGAGGGTTAAACACTAAACCTGGAGTTTAAAACGAAGTAATTTAAATAGCGTGGCAAGAGTCAACTATGTCCTTTGGCAAGGGTGCTTTAAGCACGGCGCACCTGTTGTAGCTAAACGCCCCCGTCACGGACGACGGCGTGCCGTGGTTTGCGCGCCTCCACCCCCTGGTCGGGGCAAAAGAGTCAACCCCAAGCGGAGACACCTGCTGGCAATCAGGGTCGCGTGGCCCCCTTTAGGGTCCTTTAGGGGGTGACCGATCGCGCAGATTTCGTGGTTTCGCGTGATAAGGCATGCAATGACAGCGAAGTTTAGACACGAATATATATGGAATCGTGCTTGGGGGGAAATCAGTTCTTTTTTATGGTTAAGGTATGAATGATATTTAGTATATGGATTCTATACGTTTACACAAATTTTGTGTATTTTTTTACAATAATTAAACAAAAAGTCAATCTCCGAAGCCATATCGTCTGAGATTCACCCTTCCCAAGCATGCTCACCAGCGTCTGGACTTTTTTTTTGTGAACTGGGATCCGTCAAGGTCATTTGGATTTCAGCCGAAAGTTTCAACCAAAGGTTTCAACTCCGAGTTCAAGGAAACAAGCTCCACTTTGAAAACTGCATTTTGAGCATTGCACTTGGATCATTTGTTGCAATTTCTACAACTCAGCAAATCGCATGGGTTTAAAAATCACCTCCCATCGGCTCCATAATCGCATTGGAATTTTCTCGAAATGAACCGCGATGGTGTAATATGACAGTATGACTGCATACTTTTTAATTTCTATGTATGCAGGACGGTTGATGAAGTTCAAAAACTGACAATATTTATTTTCTAAATACCAAAGATTCAATTATCTACTTCGAAAACTCGTTTTCATCATCATCATCGATACACCAGGTATTTATAGATGAGATGAGGGTATAATATAGATTTAAATTTAGCTGCCACTAGCGGCAAGTTTTTTTCGCACTCTTGATTTGAACAACAAAGATTTTCCGGTGCGGAGGGTGCAATGACCATCACACATCCCTCCACTTTTCAGTTAAAATCATGACTCTTCGAGCAAAATAGAATACAAAAGGGAGATGATTATTTTTATTCCTTCCCGTGGAAGAGTATTCTGCGCGTACATTTTAGATTCCCAACATGCAAATCGCATGATCGTAGCTTGTAAAAATACAGTGGTATATACCGCTAATTCAGCCGTTGTATAAATTATTGCCCAGAAGCAAGACAGAAATATATTGTTTCTACAAAGTATCAGGCCTCGTTTCGAAAAGCTGTAAAAAAAACGATTGTCGAAATATTTCGGATTGTGATTTTGTCGAAACATTTCAAAACAGAAACAAACAAAAACTCGCGACCAAAAGTTCGCGTACACCATGCGAGAAGGCGACAATGGGGAACTCACCAGATAGCTGAGTGATCGCCGCCAACACCTCCTGTCCGGTCACTTCCGACGGCGACCTCTCGATCAACGCTACCACTTCCCAACGGCAATCTTCGAAGGATGTTACCGTTTGCTCTCTGAGTAGGCTTCCTCGGGAAGGCAGACAAAGTCCACCTTCGACAGTCTACTGTTATAGCGGTCTCTCAAAGATATCCAGTGGCCGTTGTGGCCCTTCCTTCAGCCCTCAGCGACCTAACCAGCATCCAGCCTCCAAATTCTGAGGTCAGTCTGCTCCGAAGTCCACAGGATAGCTGGCCCAGAAGACCTAGGTATAGCCAGCACCCACTTGCCAGATCCCTCGACCTCTTGACGGAGTTCCTCTACCCTCTCACCGGCGACCTCTGACCGTGTCACTGTGCGGCTCTCGGCGGCTGCCGTTGCGATCGGGACTCGAACTGCGGGTTGCAGTTGACTCCTCCCTCTATAGTTCGACCTCCCTGGCGGCGTCGACTCCGCCCCGTCGCGGCGTCGCGGGATCGAGCTCGACGTCGCGACGCCTGGAATAGGGTCACCTCTACACGGGCGGGCTGGGCGGAAGTCGCCGAAAATTTGTAGAGCTTGTCGAATTTTCCACGAGCCGCGGACAGTCACTCTCGCGTATAGTTGCGTTGTCGATGAGCGTTATAGTAATTGAGTAGGCCATGGCGAAATTCAACTATTTCTTCAATACATTTCTAATGCAAGTTTCATTCAACAAGACAAATGTTTTTAGTATTGAAGAAACATTCTCCGCTCGCAATCGCTCACTCTCATAATCGATTAATTCTTTGAGTAATTCTTATTTTTTTATTCATTTTTTGAATCAATTAATGAGTTCATGTGCTAACTGCTACCACTGTTATAGTTGTAGCATTATATCTGGGGAGGTACCGAAACTGAATACAATACATGTGAACAATAATGCGTGTTTTGTTCTTAAATTAAGCTAACCCGAAAAAATCCATGGAAACAAAATTCATAAATCCGTAAACCACTAAAAATTCCGTCCTCACAAATTCAAAATTCTCTGTCCGCTTCCTGATCCCCCTTTCCCCTGCGCGTTACCTTTACCCGACGCCCCTGCACGATGGCCATGGACGCGTTCGCTACCACCAACCGACGGGACTACATCTGGCCGTACCCGAAGCCCTTGATCGGCGTCCCCAGTCAGCCGGCCAAGCTGACCCAGCCGCGGTCGCTGTACATGCGCAAACCAGAGATCGGCAGTTGCAACTGCGACGGCCATGGGTGGAACCCCATGTTTCGTCGTTACCTCTGTCTCGCCGACAAAGAGAAGAAGCTCTCCGATGAACTGTTCGTGCTCAAGACAGAGCTGACCAACATCACAGGTGAATGGAACCTAAAGCGACATCTCTATGGCAGACTTTTCGATCACGATTCATGGTATCATGTGGTCATACGTAGATCCATATACCTTCCGTGCTTCTAAACTCCATTACCTGGTTAGGATTTGGTAATTTTCTCGCCTTCACTTCTATAAGATAATACGATTTGGAAGGTACAATTCCTCCAATTCCAAATTCCAATTCCAAATTGGAGGTACAATGGGGTCCCGTCCATAAACAGGCACGACTCCTTTTCGGCGGAGCAGAAATCGATATTTTGCGTTGCGAAGAGTATTGGTATAGGTAAGCCACTTGTATACGACAAGTGGCTTTTTGTATCCGTACAGGTGGCTTTTTTCAAATACTTTATATCGATATCGATTCACATCCCCGGTAAGCGATTTTGCAACTTTTTTTCTTTCGATTTGGCTTGAAATCCCTCGAATTCAAATAACTGCCCACGTTAAACCATATAGGCAGTGAAACTGAAAACGAATGACTTTGAAATCACAAAGTTACACAATCGCATCCCATGGTATTTCTTTACCTTTACAAACAATTCATAACTGCTCTACATCTCGTTCTGCATTGACTGTAATATATATTACAGATTACAATACATTTACCTAAGATGAAGTAACTTCTCAGCCATACCTACACTGCTTGACTAAATCTGAAGGCTTGCCGCCTTCAGAGCGCATCCCCGACCTTTCATCGTCCACCTATAAACGTCCCGTCCCCGACGCACTTAGGTGACGTCCTCGATCACCCATGCGACGGCCACGACGCCAAGATGGAATCGTTGTACAACCACGACTACACGAAGCGTGGCTTTGCGGTGCCCGACTTCACGGCGCTGACGATCGCCACCGACGCCAAGGTGGGGGCGCCGATCCGGTGCCAGGAGATCGGCCTGGGCGAGGGAGCGCGTGATCCCACCAGCTTCCGCTACACCCCGATGGAGCGGCCCAGCATCGACGGCACGCGGCCGATGACGCTGGCGACGACGCCGTTGACGCTCGCCGTCTACTCGCAGCCGTTCCCCGGGCGCAGCGAGTATCAGGACACGATCAGCCGCACGGGGCATGCCGTCGTCAAGACGTCGCAGCAGTACAGGGAGCCGCTGCCGTCGTCCAGGAGGCGGTTTGGGGACCCCTGCTGCTAGGGCGACGACGCTGTTCTTACATTTCGAGAGGTTCAAAGACGTCCGTAAAGAGAGAAATTCGTCCCGCTGTCCTATAAAGCTTTATGTAGGCAATCGGTCGAACAGGGAAAATTGGCGACATGCTCGGCATACTTCCTCGTATTTTTTGGCACGACGAGATTGTTTTTCTGGAAATAAACCCATTCTCTCGTGAAAAAGCACACATGTGTTTGACTTCTGTTCGAAGCGGCTTTGTTGACTCTGTCGTGTGCACGTTGACTCTGCCCTCAACACGAACGTTATACCGACCAGTGGTCAATTAATAATTAATTTCCAGCCCCCCCCCCAGCTACAAAGACAAGCAAATTACCCCAATCAAGCGCGGCTGCTCCGAGGGTTGCGGTGGGCGCCTCCTAGAACGACGTCACGCTAGCCACCGAGGGCGTCGCCAGCTGACGTCACGCGCCGGCGTCGTCCAATGAGCGTCGTGTCTCGCTGCAATTGGCTGGCGTCGCGACGTCCATACGCGGGTAGCGTAGTTTGTTTTCTCGCGGCAAGAAGTTATAGCTAGCGGATTGTCGGTGGACGGCGACGTCGAGGGGGCGCAGCCTCTGGTCGCGACGACGAGATGATGATGTCGCGCCACCCTCAGATGAGTAGTGGCAATCCCCGGCCGCTAAGTGGTATCGAGCCGCGGCGACAATGTCGCTGTCAACGACAGCACCCGGGACGCCCTGGACAAGAGGTCGGCGTCGCACTCTCGACGACAAACATTGCAATTGGCACGTTACCGCCGCCGTCGTCGTCGCGTCAGCGTAACGAGGGCGTGTATTATTTGGGCTGAGATTTGAAACCTCGTCGTGCGCTTGACGCTTTCCCTGAGTCGAGTGACGGTGTTCGTTTTGTAGGGAAATCTTCACGGATATGCCCCCCCCCCCATTTCCACCCACCCCCAGCCCAAGCAAGATCTAAAGATCTTTAACCGCCCCAGTCCCCGCCTGGCGCGACATCTTAGCAGAGTGGTAGGCGAGGTCGTCGATAAACACACCGCGCGACACGACATGGCCATTACCCCCGGGGGTCGGGGGTGTATTGGGCATCTGTGACGGTCGCACGCTCGTTCGAGACGCGTAGCCCACTCGAGAAAAACCACCCTTAAATGCCGATTGATAGATTGGTGGCGGGGGGGGGGGGGGGGGGGGGGGGGAAGGAATCGCTGGCGTCGAGGGCATAATCGACCTGGCACCTCCACTGCGACACGAATCAATCGACTCTGGGAATCAACTCGGGGATTTGGCCAAGAGAAGGATGCCGTATTTTAGCGCTGTCTACGGGGCGGGGAAGAATTGGTCATTCGGTTGTCATTGTCTTGCCATTGTTGTCATTGCCAATTGTCATTGCCAACTGTAATTGAGATGGAACTGTAAAGACGACTCTGTTTTCCAAAATTCACGTGACTTCAAAAAAATTTAGTCGGCCTCTCACTGTTTAACTCGATATTCCAGCGCACGGCCACGACGGGAGAACAAGAGTAAATTGGTCGCTTCTAAGCAAAGTCGAGTGAATTAGTCGACTTCGTCGAGACTCAGCCAGAAAATGTCTTCGACTTCCACCCCTTGCCCCCTTTCACACAAAAATGGAGACAAATTGGGACCTGGCCTTCAAAATGTTGCACAGAAGGACGCGGAAAATTTTTCGGCAGGACTCGGCAAGCGCACAGCCACGTCACTGAATGCAATATTGGCTAAGAAAGGGCGCTCTGGAGAAACATCTTATCACGTTGAAGGTCACACGAGCGAGTCATCTGCAGAAGACTGTGAGAGTGATCCGATGGACCGCGTTGACGGCGAGTCACCATCTGACTGCTCTGCGGGTGATCCGATGGATTACGAGGACAACACCACTGATAATAACAGCGCTGATAATGCAGGTGATAATGTGTATTCCAACAACGGAGGAGGCTCGGCTAACGACAGCTCGAGCCAGAGCGGAAGCGGCGAGGTCCTAACCCTTGAATTTGTGTATTATAATTTATTGGCCCAGCTGGAATCAATCCGGGAGGATGTCGAAGTACTACGCTACGGCGATGGGACATTCGAAAAAGACTTGGCCGACTTCGTAGCCCCATACTCAAAGGGATATAGAAAGTACGTTGCTACCATGAATGGAAAGGAGACTCCCTGTCTCGTAGACGAGGAACTGCTCGACATCAAGAGACACATTCAGAAGAATGGCCCCCTAGATAGGCTGCAGCTGATTGGATCGAATTTCGATGATGCAGCAGGGGGTCAGGATCCGTCTGGCGGTTCGAAATGGGGTATGGGTGACCTTGTAGACTCTCTTAATAGCGAAGAATGCAGCAAGAACAAGAACCCGCATGCAATGATGTCTACAGCTGTACTTCCCCCCGTTGAGATTCTTCCAGCCTCGGAGCCTCCTCAGTCTTCGGTGGACCTAAAGTAGGCTTCCCTGTACCAAACAATTGTGTGACTTTATCTTAAAATTCTATCATGTGAAGGAATATCATACACACATTATTTTTTATGTAAAAATTTTATTATTTAATAAATATTTGAAGTAAAATCTATTGTAATATTTTAGCTGCCAGTGACAGGAATGTCTCTTCGGTATGTCCAAGTTGATTGACTACACTAAAGGTATTTTATTTTGAGCAATGTCAATCAAATAACAAAATATAGAAAAACGTGGAAAAGAGGATGTGGGGTTTTGTGAGTAGGTAGTGGCGAGATTCTCTGCAATTTTGGAACACGTAGCCTACTCGAAACGGACTTGCTAATCGTGACATAATTACCAGTTTTTTGGCCCAATTGCAGTGTCGACTGGCTAGCAAAGGCCCTGGCACTGTTTTTAAGGGACAGTTATATTGGGTGATAGACAAGCACTGCACATTCTTAATTCTGGAATCACAGTTAAAAAATTATCATTGAAAACAATAGGCATTTAAATTTTATCAATCAAAACTCAGAAGCAATTATAGCATCAAGTAAAAGAACAAGTGGCATGCACCCAAAAAATAGACAACAAATTTTCATACTCATAGTCAAAGATACTATATAATTGGCTCATAGTCATCATAAGTAGGTACCTACCTACCTTGTTCCTTACAAAAAATAATATCTTTAAGCTTGTTCTACTCAGTCTAGTTGCTCTTGTATGCAAAAATTTGCATTAGCAAACCATCCATTTTTAAATGTTGTGGACATTTATACAGAGAAAAAGGTTGACTATGAAGAAAAGAGAATGCTGTGCCAGTTCAGTAATGATACAATTATGACACATGATACTTTACGAAGACCCAGAATATATATCAGTAGGTACTACTAATATAAAAAAAAATTCTGGTGAGAAAGAAATTCCAAAATAAAATATCAGAATTGAGAATACTTAGATCTAATTTGGAAATCGGGACTGTACCACATTTTTGTCATGTCTGGTCACCCAAGATAAAAGCAAACGGCAAGCAAATCGGAGTCGCGTGGCCTGCGGTCGGACCCAGGCGTCTGCCGATTCGGTGCGAGTCTTTGGCAGGCTAGTTGGTTAGTCTATCCGTACGAGGTCCCACTGGTTGAGGTCAGGGTTCGAACACAGCTCCATTGTGACCATCGCGTTGACGGCAGCACGCTCCACGCTCAGGCATGTGCCTGTGGCCATGTTGTAAACGGCAGACCTTTTCTGAAATACGACCCGGGTTTGCGTTATTGTATGTTCAGGAGATTTGAGGTACAATCATTCTTCTGATGGCCACTTCAGAACCATATATCGGAAATTGACTGCAAAGAATGGAATTCAATTAATTTTAGTCGAAGACTTTGACCGGCACTTACCTCCTCGCGATGCCGCCACTCCTGGTTTCCGCCGTTCTCGTGGCACTTGCCGAGCTTGGGGAATTTGTCCGATGAGTCGAGACAAAGCAGCTGGGCCAGAACCAGCTCGTGCTTGTCTGTCTCGTACCACATCTGCCAAACCAGAGTGATTTGTGAGCGAGAGTACGACGAAAGTTCACGTGTCCCGGCAGTGAAGGACATTTTTGTATGGGAATAAAAGTATAAGGTCATGTCTCTGACTGTGGATTAGAATATAAAATAAAATTTTATTACTGACTGTTACGACAGCTAGTGATGCAAATTAAGGCCGTTCATTGATGGTTGTTGAGGTAAATTGAATGTATAATTTTTTTGGATTTCCAAGAGATATTTCAAGATTCTGAGGTATTCAATTGGTTGTCAAAAGTGTGAGGATTCCGTGGATATTTTTTTCGTGGAGATCAAATAACAGGTGTGGCCTGGAAAGTGTATCCAGTAGTAAATTCTTAGCTGGAATTGACATCTTTCAATGTACCGGCAAAACAGGGTTGTTTTAAAACGCTTGCAAGTAATTGACGGATGAATTTTTCGAAATTAAAATGGTTCAATTGGTTGCCAGGAGTGTGAAGATTCCGAAAATATAGGTTTTATCGCGGTCCGACCAAAGGTGTGGCCTGGAAAGTGTATCCCGTACGAGGTAAGGGAAGCGGCCCGAGTTCACAGCTCAATGAACAGACTTAAACTTTTTAAAGTTGTCGTTTTAACCACCTCTGTTGCTCGTATAAAAATGAGGATCGCTGTGAAATGACTTGAGAGGCCGTAGATTGTGCGAGCAAAGGGAGTCCTACAAACCTGGTTCTTGGCGCGTACGCAGCTGACCATCTGCAACAGCGAGCCTTTGGTCTTGACCCCCTTCACCGCCCCTACGCAAAGGCTGGAGTTGGACAGTCGCATCTGAAATAAAAAACATCGTTGCTACCTCGGCACATACATTTTTCGAACCACAAAACCCATTTAGAATGGGAGTTTTTTCCAATGAGTTTGTGAGATACACAAATTTGTTGCAGTTTGATAAATAAAAAATTCTACCTGGGTTTTTTATGCTTATGAAGTTTAACTTAGTCACTAATGCCTGATTTCACAAGATTTCCAGCCCTAGTTGAGACCCCAACTAGGAGATAGAACTGAATTTGCTGTATGTGATTGCCGATCGGCTTAGTAAACTGGCATATCTCTTGGGAAGCGCAACACGTTTTTTGGGGGCAGCACTGTCGCCGAGTTTAGTTGATCAAAACTGCCATGTGCTTTGTTAGCACGGCATTTGCATGATGTTCGAGCTGGTTGATTGGTGAAAAACACATTTAAAACATCTTCTTTGCAACTTTTATTATAGTTTTGATGAGTGGAGAATACTTTTCAATGCATTAAGTACTGAAATGGTAATTAGAGCATTCTCAATTGTGTTTATTCCATGCAAAATGAACTGCGGTTTGGTGCCTTGTGGATGTGCATTGCATTGATTTTGAGTAATTGTATGACAGATATGTTAGCATTCATTTCGCAAATGAACTCAGCATTTTGCTATAATATTGTTGTCATTATTAAACATCTTTATTTGAGTTCACTATCAATTTTCAATAAAAAATTAACATTATAATTTATATACTATACATCAGTAGCGGCCGGTGGACAGTTAGGAAGGTGGGGCATAAAAAAAAACTACGAAAATATCCGCACCTCCTTCCACTCACCACTACCCCTAACCTATATACAGTAAAAATCGTATATACCTCACGCTGCGTAATCTCACTGACATATGAGAACCTATAAACGCTTCTTTAACGTCACTCAATTCAATGACATGGTTTTGGTGTCCTAACTTTTGTCCTGGCAGGAAGAGTTCTTCGTAATGTTATCTCAACGTTCTGCTGTAGTCCTAAATCAGCGTTTAGTTGCTACTCGCAAGAAGCAAGACGCAACACTCTTCATACATACTTCCATATCAGTAAATCATAAGGAATACTAATGCCGATTTACGATGCACTGCCAAAAATATGTCAAACCATACCTCGATTCTCTTTTAATCTTATTTAAATTACGAAAGCTCGTAATTGGCTATTCATTTTATTATTATGTACACAAATTAGCCTCCCAAAAGTGTTGTCCATTCCGGGATTTGAACCCGGGTCCCCAACTTTCGCGGCTGGTGCTCTAACCGCTGAGCTAAATGGCCATTAAATTTGGGAGAAGTAATTTGCATACAGGGTGAGAATTGAATGTCCCCAGGGGGGTATGGTCCAGAGTCTACGAATACTCATAGTGGCTCTGGTACCGCGTGATGCTATACTGCAACCACATTTTACATTCAACCTCGAGTAACTCCAAATTAACGTTGGATGCGTTGAATTCTCTTTTAATCTTATTTAAATTACGAAAGCTCGTAATTGGCTATTCATTTTATTATTATGTACACAAATTAGCCTCCCAAAAGTGTTGTCCATTCCGGGATTTGAACCCGGGTCCCCAACTTTCGCGGCTGGTGCTCTAACCGCTGAGCTAAATGGCCATTAAATTTGGGAGAAGTAATTTGCATACAGGGTGAGAATTGAATGTCCCCAGGGGGGTATGGTCCAGAGTCTACGAATACTCATAGTGGCTCTGGTACCGCGTGATGCTATACTGCAACCACATTTTACATTCAACCTCGAGTAACTCCAAATTAACGTTGGATGCGTTGAATTCTCTTTTAATCTTATTTAAATTACGAAAGCTCGTAATTGGCTATTCATTTTATTATTATGTACACAAATTAGCCTCCCAAAAGTGTTGTCCATTCCGGGATTTCAATTCTCACCCTGTATGCAAATTACTTCTCCCAAATTTAATGGCCATTTAGCTCAGCGGTTAGAGCACCAGCCGCGAAAGTTGGGGACCCGGGTTCAAATCCCGGAATGGACAACACTTTTGGGAGGCTAATTTGTGTACATAATAATAAAATGAATAGCCAATTACGAGCTTTCGTAATTTAAATAAGATTAAAAGAGAATTCAACGCATCCAACGTTAATTTGGAGTTACTCGAGGTTGAATGTAAAATGTGGTTGCAGTATAGCATCACGCGGTACCAGAGCCACTATGAGTATTCGTAGACTCTGGACCATACCCCCCTGGGGACATTCAATTCTCACCCTGTATGCAAATTACTTCTCCCAAATTTAATGGCCATTTAGCTCAGCGGTTAGAGCACCAGCCGCGAAAGTTGGGGACCCGGGTTCAAATCCCGGAATGGACAACACTTTTGGGAGGCTAATTTGTGTACATAATAATAACATACCTCGATTAATCGCAACAAGATCGGCGATATTTTATAAACAAAAATGTCTTCTATTTATTTGAGAGTATCCATTGAAACCTTAAACTTTTCCCAACTAAATTAGTTTGATTTTAAATCCTAAAACACGGCGTGAAACAGCTAGAGTAATGACACATGACATCTCACGCCAGTTCGCTCGCCGCGACACCTAGCCCAACCCGTCCGCTAGACTGTCACAGTGGCACGTGCAGCAAAGATCGCGACGAAGCCATTGGCCGTGCCAGGGAGTCCCGCATTTCGCCACTTGTTCATCGCGGCTAAATGGCTGAAGTGCATTTTGAATATGTGCCCTGCTCTTGCCTGCCAGCTCGCACTGTGAGCGCTCTGCGCGCACGCGCTAACTATTGGGATTAGGGGCAGAAGCCGAATCTGCACTACCCAGACATGCAATGAAGCGCGCGGAATCGCGATTGCGCGCTTTTGGGTCCAGGGAAACGTTACGGTGGACTTTAATGAATCAAATGAATACTAAAGGAGTCCCAATACATAGTATAACATTGAAATCTAAAGAAATCTTAATGATACAAGCTAAAGTAGTAAAATCTATGTTCTGGGCAAGGATCTAGGTGGTGCACATGCCCCACTGCCCCTGTGCACGAGCCGCTACTGCTATACATAAATTCTAAATGGTTGGTGAATGACAGGTTGCAAATGTTTTGGGTTTGGTTTTGACTTGTTCTTGTCCATTCCACATGAGAATCCAGATAATAATTAAGAAGTATAATTTTTAAAAAACATTTTCAAATATTAAGATACTACCTAGGAATAATTTTTGTTTAGGTTCAGGTATAACAGAGGAGTTGGTAGTTGGCACAATACTGTGTACCAGTACCTATAGCTAACAATACCAAACCGTCTATACTGTCTATAAACAAAACATATAGACAAACAAAGTCTACACTGATCGGATCGCCCCCCCCCCCCCCCCCCCCTCCTTGATATATTGATCACAAGCATACGCCCGTGATTGTATTTAGATATTCTTCTTCTGCCTTCATTGAAAACAAATCTACATTATCTGGAACACCGTTTGCTATACATTGTAGACTTTAAAAATTTTGTTTAAGCAAAGTCTAGAATGGTAGGTTAGTTTCTGAATAGCAACAGATCCCATGTGCCAGCCAGCCCTATTGGATTTTGATCAGCTAAACACATGGTTCCATGCTTGACCACCAGACTGCGTCTAGAGTGCTGAGCTCCCAATACCTATATCTATATCTATCTATATCATATTACTATATCTACAACATCTGGTAATGTAATTTATGAATCTATTTCCACAAGCCAATTCCACTCAACCGTTCACATCAGCGTAACCTGGAAACATTTGGACCCTGAATTCCGCATCTCGTGCCGTACCTGGAACTGTCCGACGTAGTTCCGCGCGCGGGAGTGCCACGGCTGGTAGACGGGCTGCTGCACAGCGGCCCACTTGCGCTTGAGCCGCTCCTCGTTGTCGGAGGGCAGCGCTAGCTCGGGGTAGATCGTGTCCAAGTACCAGCGGAACGACTTGCAGCCGAGACGCTTGCGCAGGCGCACGCGGTCCGAGACGTCGCCGTACGACACGGTTCGAGCGTCCGGACGCTGCTTCAGGAAGTTTTCCTGCCGAACGGAGTCGACGTCGTCACAGTTACGCACACATTGGAGCGGCTATTGTCCCGGCGAAAACTGACCATAGGGTCTCTGGGGATTCCCCCAGGGAAACACACTCGGCCGCCCAACTGGTCCCCTGCCCCTCCGTCAAGAAATGCGTACCCACCTTGAACTCGTCGAGCCAAACGTGCGCCACGCGCAGCGAGTTGCGTGTCATCGTGTCCTCGCCGTTGGGTGCGCCGTACGGGCGGCGGCGGCGGAAGACGTGGCCCACGCGCGAGCACGGCACCAGCTCCAGCGAGCCGCCGCACATCCACACGCGGAACGACAGCTCCAGGTTCTCGCCGCCCCACACGTCCATGCCGGGGTCGTACGCCCCCAGTTCGGAGAAGTACGCCGCGTCCATCGCAAACAGACCGCCCGCCATCGTTGGCGACCTGCACAATCAAGGGGACATTGCTTTATTAGCTTCTCTTTTTCTGTATTGTATTTAATTATTAGCATCATTTTGTAAGAAGTGTATTACAGGTCTAACTATCTAACTTACGATACAAACTATCTCTGAAATCGCCGACATTTTTTGGCTAACAGGACAACTATTTTTTTTTACTGTAAGCCCAATCAGGTCAATAGTGGGTAGAGGAATACCAGTCATGAGCTCATATTTTGTAAACAATCCGATATTTTTCACCATTGAACAACTGGTGCTGAAAAGAAGAGCGGATTGCCATTTCTTTATCTAGGTTCCACTGCAGCCTGATATTAGAGAAAAGTTTTAAAATTTTCTGTAAGGCCATTTGACAGTATCAGGGAAAGTGTTTGATAGTTTGGAAACTAACACTGTCATATCTAGCGTCCTGCAGCCGTGAGTTAAATTATAAAATGCAATTACCCTCTTATATTTGCAGTTAAATGGCCAGTATATTTCAAGTTTTCGAACATTAATACACAACGCCAAGCCGTTCCTGCTTCTAGTTTTCTGTTCTGGCTATATTTTGCGTGCGCACCTGATTGGCTTGACGAAGTCGGCAGGCTCCGCAAGTGTTCCCGTCGGGAGGTTCTCCCACTTGAAGTGCAGGCCCCAGTTGAAGCCGCCGCGCACAAGTGGGCTGCTGGTGTACTCGAACGTATCGGCATTGATGACGTCGATGACGGGCGCGGCGACAGTGGTGCGCGAGGCGGCAACTCGAGACAGCAGCGGCTCCAGCCAGCGCTCGTTGGCCTCAATGTGGCTGTCGAGGAAAACCAGCACCTGCGCACAAGCATGGTTCCACTCACTTACGTTGATTCACTCACACTCCGAGAAGAGGGGTAGCGATTGTTTCCACAAAATCGACATTGTTCGGATCTGGGAATTTAATTTTGTGGCTACTGATATTATTCACTGATACACTTTTCCAAACACTAGCTCTTGAGGGTACTTTTCTGTGTTGCTAGCAATTGCAAATATCACTGGAATAGTCAAGATTATTTTTATTATTTTTATTTTCATCTCTAAAGCCAACCAAAGCAATGGAACAACTCTGCTCGACGATCATGCCGGAATCCCGGTTTTTTGACAAGCCCTCATTGGCCCTCAAGTGTAACACAATTCTTTCAGACTGCATGCTTTTAGTTGCAGACAAGGAATGCGGACTTCACTGACCATTTAAAAGCCTGAAGCCAGAGTGAAATATATATACTTGGAAACTAGTTCCAAGGTTATGAAAAAGTAGACACTAGATACAGAATTTAAAAAGCAGATTGTTTCTAGGAAACGACATGCCTTTGACTTATACCTATGACGGGGGTGAGACCTGCTTACCGGGCCGACTGCGGCAGCCGCTCCAAACATGCGTGCGCGGATGAGTCCCTCACGGCGCTTGGTCTTCAGCAGGCGCACGGGGCTGGCCTTCAGGTGCTGCGCCAAGTACGCCTGCACCTGCTCGTGCAGCCCGGCTGCACATCAAACGGGGCGTTTGGTGAACAAATGGGACACCACAGGTTCATTGCAGGTATGTTTTTTAAATTGAAGAATATTTATGTCTAGCAACAGTAGGTACTGTTGGACCAAATTTGCATACATTCATTGATGATTCATTCATTCATTCACAGTCACTCATAACATAAGTCATAAGTCATAACTCAGTTTTATGCCCCTTTTAAATATGTTATGGCAGCAGAGCACAGACAGATTGTAAGTTACATTTAAATAAAAGATTTTTATATGCTAAGTAACTCAAAGTAACCAAATTGTATGTTAATTACGCTAGCGCTACTCTCCTTTAAATTAGCAAATTTAAGGCATTTATGAAAAAACCTTCTAGCTGTGGCTGTTATCCATAGACTTTTATGGCCCTTTTGTTGCTAGAAGGTGGTACAAATTTAATTGTAGTGAACTTCTTTCATATGATATTATAGGCCCCCTATAATGATGTCTACAGCTGTACTTCCCCCCGTTGAGATTCTTCCAGCCTCGGAGCCTCCTCAGTCTTCAGTGGACCTAAAGTAGGCTTCCTCATGCAAAATGACCGTGTAACAATTGAAAACAGAGTCCCAGTGAAATTACTTCCAAATGAATAGCATAGGTAGGTACTTGAATTTAAATGACAAGAGTGCTTTGCTGGGGTTTGATATCGTTTCTTAAAGGCGCCCACCGATGTCGCTGGCGTCATCAATGAGAAGCACTTCCTGCAGCAGAGCCGGCGGCGTGCGGTCCAGGAGGCTGTGCACGGACCGCAGCAGTGTTGCCAGATGTTCGTTGTGGAAACAGATGACGATGCTGGCGCGAGGTAAGGTCGAAGGGTAGCTCTGATTGCTGCAGCTGTCCAAGGCAAAGGGTGTGGAGAATCTATCACATAACTGATTTTTCAGGCACAAGATTTTTTTCTCTTAAATTCTATTTATCCCATGTCATACGTCTTGTACAGCCTGATGTTTTTCAACATATGCGTACCTACTATCAAACGCCAAATATACAAACACACTAAATGTTTCCCAAAAATAAAACATACATTTTACTGGATAGTTGCAAAGTTTATAGAGAGAAGTTTCGTAGTACTCACAGCTTGTGCCTGGTGTCAGGCAGTGCTCGGTGGCTACCGAGCCGTTGGCTAACAAGGACATTGAATGCGTGTAGCTTATAGCCCTCCTCCCGCAATGCCTGGTCCTCGTGGGTCCGCACCAGTCCGATGAGGTCTTCTGGCGCTGACGTCTTCGGCTGCAAATGCTTGACAAGATCTGCCGAGTTTTTGTGATACTTGCGTTTTCCATACGCAGGTAGATCAGCATCAGATGGCAGCTTGGGAGAAGCGTGTGACAAGATGTGCTCGCGATGCTCATTGGAAAGCTCAGTCACTCGGAGATATAAATAGAGGATAATGGTCCAAGTGACCAGAACAAAGATGCATTTGAAGGCGCACCAAGAGTAATGAACCATACCGGATTTGCGTAGGGAATGTTTGATTGGAATGTAAATCAGGACCCACTAATTTTACTTCACTAAAACCCAAAGCTGTCAGAGACTACTTCGCAGCTTGTATAGAGGTATAACCGTCAAAAGCTTAATGAAGAAAGTACGTAAGACTTGATCAGGCTGAACCATGTTCTTAATTTGGGAGGAATTTTTGAATATGAGTCAATGGAATTAAATTGATCGCTCTATCAAAAATGCACTACGAAAAACATGCAGCTGTCAAAGCACATGGGCGACATGTTGCTTGTTGCCACGAACAGCTGTGACACTAATATACAGCGATGCCAAATATTTACGCCTCGTATTCTTTTAGGGGTGGAATCTTGGGTTTGTGAAGGAAACGTTAGTAAATTCATATGTGTCTGGTCCCTTCTTTATACCGACGTTTTTCTAGCTATTTTTTTGGGAGATTCTCTGATTACTGGCTAGCAAATTATTGTGTGATTTACGATTCAGCCATTTTGGCAATAGTGTTCAATTTAATCGTTTTTGAGACCCAATCGGGACCCAGTGGTCTTTCCTGGCGCCAACTTCAGATGACCAAAACTGTGAGACATTCGTGAGGTGAGTGATAATATCATTGATTATGCAAGTCAATGATATCATTTATATGCAATCGTTAATTAACTAACAATAACTTGCGTGACATCAGCTGGCAAAAAAATCAAAGCAGCCATTGCTGGCAGCAATGAAAGCGATTCAGTGTAGCGATTTCAGCCTGATACAGGGCCCGCAAAATACGATCGATTTGTGATCCGGTTATCGACGTCTGACGTCCACAATCATCCCTCGTTTTCGCACTCGGCAAGCCAAACCTTGAATCCCAAGCTTGGGGAGGAATTATTGCATCGATGATGTAAAATGATGATGATGATGTTGAATTGCGCTCATGGTATCCAGCAACACCACCTTGCCGAGTACCTATATGCGGAAAAAGGTGGGACAGTTGTTATGGCCACCCCCGAAGCATGCGAATAGATGCTTTTACCCAAAACGTACAATATACAACCACATTCACAAAACAGTAAATGCATTAAAGGAAAAGAAACTACATAAAATACATCATTGATTGCATTCCACAAAACAATAGTACCTGTATATTTACGATTGTACAGTGTAACGAGCCGAAAGAGAAGTAATACTTGCAATAAACATTTATAAGAATGATATGGTGATGAAATATGTGTCATAGGTACATGCAAAACCACAGCCTATAATCTGCCTTTCTTCGTCATTGTTGTGTAGTCTAATGTTGGTTACTCCGTGGCTGGTACTTTCATAACTCACAGTGTGTCATCTGTATTGATCAAATATGCCCTAAAAGTGTTCCTTAAGTGAACACTGACTGGGATCCATTGTATTTCATGACTGATTTTTCAAACCCCCAAATTAAAGTTGTAAAAGTATCTTTATGGATACAGCCGTGGATATTGGTGCTTCCTATAGAGAGCTGGCATGGGATCGTTAGGCGCAGCGCTGGGTAGAAGCTTTCAACGCTGAAGACTTCTTGTCTAAGGTCAAATTGATAAATGGAATAGATTCAGTGCTGGAAGCTGAACCACGAATTTCTCAAGCAAAATGCAAACAAGACCTTGTCAGAATTGGTGAACTTGGTGCTTTTGGATTATTAGCCAATGGTCTTGGACAAGTACAAGTCTGCTCAACTTTTGAGCAGATGCATGCTGCTAAGAGAAGATTGCCCGGCGTTCCTTGAGGACCGTCCAATATATTTTGTTAAACATGTAATGCAGCAGTACACCACAGCTAGGACAAAGTACAGTCCTTACAAAATGAATGCTGTAGAGGAGAGAAGTTTACTGTGGCAGCTGCAGAAGCAAGAAGTACAAGGTATATTGTTGACTGATCATCCGTCTTGCACTTGTTCCGATTTCTTAAGATGGTATTTTCCTTGCACACATTTATGTGCGATATTTTTGTACCTGCCAGGCAGATCTTTCGAAACCTTTCCGAAAGTGTACTTAACCCTTCGATCACTGCTCCGGTACGGGATAGGCAACTAGCATGCCGTGCCAGCTCTTACCGCATTCAAAATGTATGTTGCCGTTTTTACGTTATCTTAAAACTGGATGAACATTAAAACAAACACATAAGGGGACTATTTAGCTACCTCTAAATTTCAATCTACTTATTTAGAATGGACAAGTATATATTTCATATTTTAAATAGCAATTAGTGTTGATCTGACCGAAGATGACAGCTGGTAAAGCCTATACTTTAATGTTGCATGGGATAATACAGCGCTGAGCTAGTTGCTTATCCTGGCAAGCAATGGTTGAAGCTTAACTAGCCCAAAGATACCTAAAAGTAGATCAGTTATATCAATTCAACAACTCCTCATAGCAGGTTCCAATTTATAACAATACTGTTACCCAAGCATTATAAATGTGCTAAATGGATTTTGCCAAACCATATATGCGGACTAACCATGCTGGGATTACTTTTAGTGTTTAATTAAATAATGCAGCATTCCTATTTCGTAGTGTTTAATAAAATAAAAGTCTAAAATTCTTCATATTCACATAATTCCTCAAAGAGGACAGTTATTTAATTAGAGAATGCGACATTTTTTTTATAAAAAAATTCCTTCGTAACCTGGAGATTGAAACTAACGTTTCGTGTTTCAGCATCACCTTGTGCATAGTTCGAGAATAGAATTGACCCACCATATCCAGAAAATTCTTAACTTGTTTCCTAGCAATGAACACTTTTTTGGTTGAGACCTCAAACTCGGTATGTTGTGCACTTACTCCACCTCTGTGAGTCGCATCACTGTAATATAGTCGCACCACATTGTAGACGTTGCTCTTCCTGGCCATTTAGGTCTTCTGAACTCTGAGTAACGTTCACGAGTGTTTTTGTCAGGATGAGCCCATTGTTCTTCTTTTTCTGGCTTTCCATTTAGTCGCTTGTATCTAGCCCAGTCAAAGTTTTGTAGCGATACTTTGGAGGTTTATTGCCTGGCTTGTGCTTTGTCTCCGACACTGTCATCTCTGCGGCCGTCGCTTCTGGCGGTCAATGGAGGTGTATGGGATGGCGTCGAGGTTTGATAAGACCAGGCGACTTCTACTATTTGGCAGGGCTGGAAAGAGGTGGTCACGCGTAAATCACAGTCTGGATTCTGGAATCATACAATAGTTCTCAATGGGCAACAAGTTCAGAGTTTGTGAGGTGAAGCAGTTTGTGCCATCAAGTATGATTTGTGTATGAAATGTTTATTTGTGATATTGTTTTAAATTATTGGTACATTAGTCATCTGACCATTAGGCCTAGTTCCCTGAAATAACGTAAAAAAAACCTCTCACCTTGTCTACTTGCCACCATATGCCTTCTGCTCAGTGCATTTGCTTGCGTCGGATCCAGAAGCGTGCGCGGAAGTCGTCGGAACACGTGAGGAACGCTGGTGCCGTCGGCGAGTGGCAGATGAGCCGCACGGTGCCGTTGTGCCCGAGAGACAGCAACTGCTTTCGTGATGCGTTCCGAGAGTTCCAAGCGCAGAGCGACGTCGTTGCTTCGTCAGGAAACAACACAAAGTCCTCCGTGTGGTTGAACACTGCCTGTGCCTTGTGCTCCTGTTTTCCTGCAAAAGATACACACGTATATGGTGGCATTTCAGTGTTATAGTGGCAGCTAGTATGTTGTTAGTCAAAAAGGACAAGGAAAAATTTACCCTTGACAATGAAGGAGAACCACTTTACTCATTACGCATTTAGTAGGGCCAGGAAAGTCATGCAATTTAAAACATCAAAACATGCAACCCAAAATGCCATAATATGCAAAAACAAATTAAATGTGACCCCATCGCCTTAAAGCGTATCAAAATATATACAGTAGAATTTTTCTCAGTAATTTAAATTATTTTCTTAATAATTCACTCAGTGCTATGACAAGGGTATGATGTAACAGGTTCATTTTCTTTATTATTTCATCTTATCCCTTTTTTGCAATTTTTTAATCCTGGCAGCGCCGTGCGAAACTAACATCGTTTCTATGGTTTTTACCGTCAAACTACGACAACAATCGGTTAAAATGATTTTATAAGCCGAAAAAGAAGGCTCAACAGCAATGGAGGTTATCGGACAATATTTGCAACAATTTACTTGCTTTGGGGTTATCTTATAGAGTAGCTTGCTAACTCTAAGAAACCGCCGGCGAATGTTGTCTCCAAACTGCAGAGAACCTTGAATCCCGAATTTTTAGCCAAGTAGGAGATCTAGCTCAACCACTTGGGGCATTTTACCTGGGGATTTACCAAGAAAGGCAGAAATTGTTGCTGTTGTGGAGTTAAACGTCTGTAATATGCACAACATGCTGCAAAATCCCAAAACATGCAGCTTCCCTCAAAAAGTGCCAAAATATACAAAACATGCAAAATAAAACTCATATATTCTTGATCAGGGGATCATGAAACACATTTATAACTGTTTTTGCATGCTCTCCAATGCTTATAAAAAAACATGCAATTGCATGACTTTCCTGGCTCTACTCATTAGTCATAACTTCATAAGTTTCTAAGGTTGTTTGACTCAAAAAAGGACTGGTTGTGCAAAGTAAAATACTTAATAGATCATACTTTGATAGTCTCAAAGTAGTGCATCTAATTAGTTTTGTTTCCTTTTAAAATCTTAAAAATGCCAAAAATATTTTTAATAGGTCCTGCAGGTATTTCATTTTGTTGGCAATTTTGTTGGTTTGTTTATAATATTGGTAGTATTCAGTAGTATTCATAGCCTTTCTTGGGCTTTGGACGGTTTCCTGAGCAAACCGGTCGTACCTGTAGTGCCGGCACCGGTGTAGGCAATGAGACACCGACTGGTGGCGAGCTCCCACAGTTTGATCAGCGAATCTTTGCCCGACGACAGCAAGTACTGCAACACAAAGACTCCAACGTGGTACAGTTTGGAATGCAAATGCAAGTTTTGAATTTCCTACTATATAAAATGTATTTCAGTCTTTCCTTGGCCATAGAGGCAGTATTGTTCTTAATTCTGAAAGCGACCTTATCTGCTCTTGTTAAAGTTGGCCCAAGGGTATGATCTGATTCATGAGTGTTTCATTCAATAGTGTTTCCAACCTTGCCGTTGCGTGAAAACCGAACAGAGCAGACTTCCGCGCCTTCATGCGCCTTGACGAAGTTGTTCACACAACGGTTGGACACGCCGTCCCACAGCTTTATGCTTCCGTCTTTGCCCGCTGATGCATACAGCTTTGCATCTGGGCTGTACCTAGATTAACACAACAGTTTTTTATTTATTAGTCGATTCAGAACTAGGTACTTTGATTTTATTTTTGTCGCATATATAGAGCCAGCCTCGTGCTCCCGGCCAACAAAGCGGGAGAAAGCACCTGACTGACAATCAGCCTAGCAATTTTGTAACTTTCACTTGATGCCGTTATCAGTTAAGATGAATAAAATCCCTATTGTTGTCCATGTTTATTTTTTAACTTTGTAACCGAGAACGGCGAAATCAGAATTACGTAATCACAGTATTCACAGTGCAGGAAGGCCCGGGGTTCGTATTCCGGTTCGGTTGCACTTTTTTCCAGCTTCGCTTTCCCTGCTTTCGATGCATAAATCAGGAGCACCGTCCCTCTCAACTCTCCAATAATTGGCAAATTTGCCAAAACATTGAGGTTTACTTGCTTTTCTCTTAAACAACGACTACGACTAGGAAGTAGTATAATGTCAAAGCCGCATTTTTATCTCTGGGTTTATATGGTAAAACTACCTACTCCCTAATTGCAGTGGCAATTAAGGTTGATTAAGGCACTCACTTGATGGAAGTGATGGAGTCCGTGTGCTGGTGCGATGGGATGCTGGAAACGAAGCACTGCGCCGTGTGGATGTCGTAGATGCGCACCACTGGATGGTTTGTGCCCACTGCCAGGAAGTCGCCGCTCGGGTGGAACGACATGCACCGGATCTGGTCAGCATCCTGCGCCGTGGAAACCGAACAGAACCTTGTCAGCCACCGCAGCTCTCGGCGCACAGACACCGCTAGTGATGCAAGTTACAGGTGCAACTATTTTTCCAGTAAAATAATCAAGTCTGGGATTGAATTTAGAATCTTTTTGATGTGAAGTGACAATTCAGTCTTTAGATAAAGAATACTCTCCGAAAAATAGTTCCGTCTCTTTGCTAAGTAGGTAGCGCAATTTGTTATTTTACATTTTCCACAACAAAACAATATGGAGTGGCAGTGGAGTTCAATTAGCTCAAAGAAGGACTTGATCTAATGTTGCCAAGGTATAAGATAGAATTGTCTAAATTATACAAACTTCTCAATTCTTTAATATCACAACCGCAACTCACCGTAATTGTCCGGAAGGCCTTTTTCACTGACGTCTTGCTGAAGTCGAACAGCTTGACGGTGTAGTCACGGCTGCCAGACACGAGGATGAGTTCGCGCGGATGGAACTCAAGACAGGTGACCTCTTCGAGGTGGTCGTACAGAGTCCGGATGACCGGGTGGCCTTGCGATTCGCCCGCCTGCTCCAGACCGCTGGCCATCTCCGGCGCAGACTTGGCCAGCATCCGGTCCACGTCGAGGATCTGAGTGGGAACGAGAAAGGCGTGCACGGATTGTACGTGGACTTCATGGAGAGTGGCTGATTGCGTAGTATCACCTGGCAGCCACGGTACACGTTTTCTCTGTGTAACCATCACAATTTGGAAGTGGTTCGGCTTGCTGCTACTATAATAATGTCTTGTCAAATATCGGTTTCAGCTGTTGTATTACCACAGATAGATACTAGACAAATAGTGTGTTTAAGGATGCAACATCCTGGGTTTGTGGAGCCATTAGCCACCACTATTTTACAAGCTGTACTGTAAGTATTATTTCATGCCTTTCTGTGAAGTAGCAAGGTCATGGGTATACAATATTTCCATTATCTGTTGGCCTAACTTTGAATTTAGCAACTCTTTTGCCAAACAGTTTTTACTCAAAGATACAAGTAGCTATCTCTGTTTCTATTGTAGTCACAGAGGCATACCTTGATAGAGGCATCCACACTGCCAGTGGCAATCAACTGGCCATCCACACTGAACGCACCAGCTCGGCAGTTGCCTTTGTGTGATGTCACGTACGCTGTCTCGTAAAGGGCAGGTTCGGGTGCCCCAGACTGCACATCAGTCTCATATTCGAGATCTGAAACACAGGTACTTGCATCACTGTTTCACATTTTTTCAAAATCATTTATTGGAGGGATGCTATTTTGTGGCTAAGTACAATGGTAAGTACTAGGTTCTTAACACTGTATGGTTGAATGAAGATAATGTTCTATCCTAAAAATCATGTAAAATAACTTCTAGCATTTACAAAATGTTTAAAACTATCCAAGCCCAGGACCAAGCATTTTCTCCTGAGCTGGAGGGACCATAGAACCCGGTACCACTGGCCGCTGTATTCGTTCCGGCTCACTTTGGAAGATGATGTTCTATCCTAAAAATCTACGTAAAATAACTTCTAGCAGTTACAGAATGTTTGAAACTAACCAAGCCCAGGACCAAGCATAGCTTCCTGAGCTGAAGGAACCACAGAACCTGGTACCACAGGTCCCTGTATTTGTTCCGGCTCACTTTGGAAGATGATGTTCTATCCTAAAAATATACGTACAATAACTTATAGCAGTTACAGAATGTTTGAAACTAACCAAGCCCAGGACCGAGCATAGCCTCCTGAGCTGGAGGAACCACAGAACCCGGTACCACTGGCCGCTGTAGTCGTTCCGGCTCGCTTTGGAGTCCATTCATGACGACATGTAGTAACCGATCAGATGGCGGGCATGGTAGCTCGCCGCTTGTTATTGAGGATAGACCCACTGCCAAACTTTGATGCCCATCGTAAAATAACTGGCTGAAAGGATACGCAATCTTAATTATAGAATGGTATAGCCATATATGAATGAAGATTAAATTATCTACACTATTGGCCAGTATTTAAGCATTGACCTATAACCTCAATGAGGCGGCCGGCACCTAGTAAATACAGTTTGAAACACCTACCTGACCATCAATTGATACAGCATCTCTCTGCATTTCAATATGTTCTTAGGGTCTGGCTTTTCGACAATGCTCATGTTGAAATCGCGTCCTCAAGTGGGCTATTTGCCTGAAAACTGCTGCAACCGCGACCTTTGACTATGCAGCCGCACTGCTGCACAACAATAAACTACATTGCTGCTCCCAGCGAACGAACATTGAACCTCAATTGAGCGGTCAGCAGCTGAATTTTTCAAATTATTCTCGTCTTCGGCAAGGATCTGGAGGATACAATCTGTTATCTGAGTACCTATGCAAAATTTTTCCGCGTCGAAAACTTGGAATATTGCTTTAGGTGTACTTTTGGTCAACTTTTGGTTTCGGTTAAATTAGAGCATGAGAGTACACTCAGTCTATTTTCGAAACAGAAATGTACGTTAAAATTGGTATTAGAAATTACAATACTAGGGCTTCGCGAACTCAATTTGTGTTGCGTTGAAGATGAGCGTAAGTAGCGGTTTGAGTACAGCGGATTAAAAGGTGCAGGCAGCGCAGCAGTCACAAGAAAACCATTGAGCACCAAACCTGACCATTGCCTTCTCGAAATTCTGATCACTTGAAAATATATACGGATTCTGACGTTCCTTTGTTTCTCTTCGAGGTCAACAAAGCTGGTAACCAAGGAATCGAAGGAAACCGGACTCGTATTGTATCAGGCGTCAAATCACGAAAAAAACACCACAAAAATGCGAATAAAAACCACTTGGAAAAACCTACCGAACTAAGATTTGCAGGCATGATAAATATGTATAAGGTCAACATGTTTAGAAGTTTTGGTGAAGTTATGTTAAGTACTTTAAAATTTACAGGGGTTCAAAATTCTGAAAAAATCGAAAAAATTCGTAAAAATTGATTTATTCAAAGATTTCTAAACCGATCTTTTCCAAAAACGTCGAGGATCTAAGTTCAGAACAGAGTTAGGTCCTCTGAAATTTTCATCCAAATCGGTTCAGGCGTTTGGTCTGTAGAGCGCGCACAAACACACATACAAAAAAAAAAAAAAAAAAAACATACACAAGTGACTTTTTTTTGGGGGTAGTGAAATTGAAGATTTCGCTCAGCTCGCTACGCTCATCAAAAATATTTGGAGGTAAGTTAGATTAAAATTAGAGCTCGGTTCGCAAGTTACTAGTAGGTACCTACCCTTAACTTATAGTCAAATATTTTAAGACCTCTTACACCTTCAGCTCCACGTCGTGTCCTGAAAGAAGCCGATGGTTGACGTTAGCTGCAAGCAGTATCTTTAGATGCTTTTGATGTGATGCACTGTCCCACATTTGGTATTTGTGCCATAATTGAAATTTGGTACAGAGCTTGTGGCACAAGCAATTGGGAGTGGCAAAATAACCATTAGCTTGAAGCACAAAAAATAATTTTTTTTTGGGAGTACTCAGGCAAGAATTCGGGGTGCTAATCCTCTAAATAGATCTAGGGGTGCCCAAGTTTTAAACCATGGTTATTAACTTTTGGCAGCAATCTTAACTAATTCAACTCTCTGATTTTAAATCCCTATTATGAAAAGAAAAGTTATGTTGCCGATATATTAATCCCCCACAATTGCCCATTCATTCATGTTCTTTCCACTGCCATGGTGGTGGCCAGACAAGGAATAAAGTTTGTATCGGTCCTTGGTATCGGCATAGAGTAATCGGTCTAACTAAAGTGAAGGCCTTAATTAATTTATAGCAATTTTTAAAAGATTTCAAAATCAGGGGCAATATTTCAGGGACGTCCCCGGGGCTATGTTCACATTCGTTTCCCATCGCTCACTGATTTCCCGTCAAATGACAGTTTGAGGTTAACAGCACTAGCTAGAAATCAAAGATACTGTAGAAATAGTGTAATTAGTGCTTTGGTAGAGTGAGTTCATTACAAAGTCGTGCTTCGGTGCTAGTGGTGGAAGTGATGCTAATGTACTAGTCAAGAATAAGATCGATATACGGAGTAGCAATGCCTTTCAGGCGATGTTCCGCAAAAACATGCTTCAATACACAAAATTGTCGCCCTAATCTCAAGTTCTTCGAGAGCCCAAAAGATACCGACTGGTTAGCCATTTAATCTTAATTTTCTCTCAATCAGGTATTTAGTCCATTCATGGACATTGAGTTTCATACGTCTCTTTATTTCTGTTAACTTCTTCCAGCTACCGCCAATGGGCCATTAACAGTGGCAGACTCGACTTGCTCGAAGAAGGAAAAAGGTTCTTTTTGTGTGCGGACCATTTTGAAGACACTTGCTTTCTCAACCCCAAATTCAGAACTACATTCGTTCGGGGTGGTTCCATACCTGTGCCAAGCATTTTCCGCAACAACTTTGTTGACTTTGTACCTGGTGCACTCCAAAAGAATGCTAATAGACCACAAGAACCAGCAGATTCCAGAATCTCTGGTCCTGATGAGCAAGCAACTAGTGATTCAAGGACTTTGGTGAAATCAGAAGATGTCGAGCGAGGTTTGATTTTATTAATGTGTATATTGGTGACCTACACAATTATTACCCTACACCTAGAAGACTGATTTTTAGTTATTGTGCATTTAGACAGCTTGGAGCAAGAAAGCCAAAAGCTCTGTCGACTATGCGCAACATCGGTACGAGAGTCTGAGCTCATATCTATCACGCAAGTCACAGAAGACAGTGAATCTCCACTGGACCGATTAGCACGGTTGATGCCTGATACAGTGAGTCTCAAAATATTTTATTTTTGTGCTGTGCTGAACAAACTGGTTTATTGACTGTTTCTGAATCTCATCCAGGTTAGTGCTGATGACGGACTTCCACAGTTTGCCTGCCCGGCGTGTTTGACCAAGCTCGAGCTCTGCGATAAAACTATCGGAAACTTCATAGCAGCAGACACCAAGCTGCGCTCTCTCTTCCTCTCATATGACATACCAATGGCTGGGGTGAGAAACATTTCAAAACCTTGAGGCAAATTTCGAAGTAGAGTTTCTGAAGCCCAATAGTGTCACTGCTGGGCGGTTGTTGAGCGGATTTAAAAAAGAAAACACAGAGCGAGTGAAATTTTTTGAAAGTGATTTCAAGACCATAGAGAATCTGGATCGTATGGTTCAATAACACTGTCTCATTGTTTTGCTCCTACTGTGAGTGAGCATTTTTAATTCAACCAAAGTAACTGAGTAGGTATTATATTTATTCACTTGTATATGTTTCTTTAGGTAGGAAGCCTTTATCATTAAATACTTGTGTGTGGAAATAAAATGTTTAAGCAGGGAATCAAAATTTACCTTACTATGCCAATTTTATTAATTAATTTATTTATTTGTATTCTGCCCACATAATAATTTCATATCTGTGTTAATAACATTGGTCTGTGTCCTTTTATCAAGGCTGAAATGTAATCTTGTGCACCACCTTCTCTCAACAGACTGATGCATGGGACGCATTCCCTGACGGACCACCTGACGACCTGGATGCTGTTGATGCATCTGCGCTGGCAGTTGCTCTTCACAATGCCTGTGCACCCGAAGAACAGCAAATTCACAACACGTGCTTGCCAAAGGACCATGTCAGCTGCCCGTCAGGAATAGACAGCATCCACGACTCATGTCTCCTTAAAAATGACCTTCACAATACTTGTCCTCTCGATGTTCATCATCTCGGAAACAACTTCCCACCAAATGAAAACCAGTTCCACGAAAACAGAGGCACTATTGCGATTACGGCAGTGGCACAACAATTAAGCGAGGGTGCTTTGGAGCGCAAGACCGTGCTTAAGTGTTCCCTTTGCCACGCGGGGTTCCCCACGGAAACGCAGCTGGCCAGCCATCGACGGCTGCATGACGGCGTAACACCTCACGAGTGCCCGACTTGTGCAATGCGTTTTGCATTCCGTGCTCAGCTGCGCCGGCACGTAGCGATTCACGAAGCAGAACTCCTAATTGCGGGTACAAAAAACCCCAGAAGTCTGATAATTCTGAGCAAAGTAGGTACTTTTACTGAACTAAAAAATTTCTTCATGCTTTCCAGAGATTTCATCCACTAACGAGGGTGATTCGATGGGAATTCCATCCAGCATTCCCCTAAAGCTTGCATGTATCTCGAAAGGTAATTATAATACATCGCATTGGTTTTTTATTTTATTATGTAGCTATGTAAGTGGTAAAGGAATTCATGTGGCTAAAGTGCATTTTTAAAGTTTGTAATGTGGGAACAATAATGTAAATATAACAATAATCTTTTTATTGTCTTAGTTAAACTATATACTTTTTAATTTTATTACAAATAATATGGTTTTATGATATAGTTTCAGACATTTTTACTTTAGGCTAGATACATATTGAAACTGGCCAGCCACGCCTGAGGCTTCTTGTGTCTTGTTCAACATCCTTTATTCCTTATTTTCGCTTTCTTCTTCCTCTTATTCGTCAAACTTTTAAGTGATTATCCTCCACACCTTCTCGTTCCACAATTTCTTTTCTTTCCACTTCCTTCCGGTCGATACTTCTCTCCTCTAAATCGTCTTTACTCAATACACTCCGTCTCAGTCTCTCTCTTCCTAACTTGAATCCCAACCTTTCCACTCCTAACTTTTCCCTGATAGTGTTGCTTCTCGCCTTGTCCGTTAGCATTACACCTTTCACACTTCTCAAAAATTTCATCTCAGCTGCCTGCAACTGGGTCACTTTTTTACACCCATGTTCCATGTCACTGTCGAATATGTTACCAGGTACCTATTGGTAAATGGTACATTTTGTATAACATACCTATTACCTAATTAATTTATATTTTGTAGGGAAATCTTCATCCCATAGCAATTTCTGGACAGATTGGAAACAGGATGATGCATTTTGTAATCTTTGCTTCATTTCTTCCTCAATTGTTGCTTTCTTATTGATTACACTTCCCAGGTATTTGAATGAGTCAGTTTCTTTTTAAACCATTTCTTTTACACATATTCCCACTCTTTCTCTTGGTGTCTTCCTTTCCAAAGTCATAACAATTCAGTCGTTCCATGACAAATTTTTAACTCCATCTTCTTCGTCTCATCATTCCACCTCTTTACTTTTTCTTGAAGTTCTCTACTATCGTCCCATAAAATTACATCATCTGCATAGATAAGTGTTCTTGCATCGACATATTGATATTTCTCAACTGGACTCAGCATGTTTGGTATAGAATGTGGGAGTAAATTTGAAGACATCATGCTACTATGTGGTTAAGAAATGTCTGTAACTATGGTCTAGATTGCGAAAGATCCAGCAAAGTCTTCGCTTTCATTCACCGGTTAGTCAATGTGCAATTTCCTAAGATAGCGTTTGCTTCCGCAGCGGTGCGTGGTTTGGCATGCCCCGAATGCGGCAGCATGTTTGCTAGCCGTGTGGCTTTGCGCAGACACGAACGAACACATCGCGGACGCTCCTGCCTCTGCTGTCGATGCGGGAAAGTGTTGGCCAACGCAGCTAGTCTCAAGGTAGCCACGACATTCGCTACCTACCAACTAGGTGCTACAATGGTACAGACCGGAACATGACTGTCTATATGTATTTTGAAATATGGACCATCAGATTCTACTTTAAAGAACCATTTACTTCCTCTTGAATTTAACTTTATTCTTCGATTAGGAAAAATTTAGTAATGGCCTTTGGTCAGTAAAAAATACATCTTGTGTTCACGGCATCCGTGCAGAAGTTCCCAAAGTCTGCGATTTTCTGCTTGAGTTCCTAGAAAATCAATTCCCGTAGGAATTAACCTGTAGCGCTTTTTTGACACCTAGAGTCTAGACGATTCTGTGGTCAGATAAAATTCTAGTAATTTGAGCATAGTCCTCTATCCTTCAACTCTGCTGAAATAATTTGGTACGTTGGTGATATTATTCATGTAGCCATGGTTATTAAACAAAGTTACTAAAATAGGTTGCTCTTGATAGCTACTTATTTTACAAATACTTTTACAATTTTGAAAATTCCTCCGCTTCTGTTTTTCCAGGTTCACCAACGCTCCCACTCGACCGAACGCCGCTTCCCGTGCGACGAATGCGTGAAAACGTTCAAAGACATTTCCTCGCTAACCCGCCACAAATCAACGCACGCCCAGCACAAACCTTTCCTGTGCTCGTGCTGCGACCGCTCTTTCGCGACGTCCCTCCTCCTACGGCAGCATTCAACGATCCACGCATCCACGCGGTCGTTCCGCTGCCCGCTCTGCCCTGCGACGTTTGGCCGACGCGGAAACCTGGCCGCGCACTTGACGCTTTGTGAGCGGAGACCGCACCAGTGCGCAACGTGCGGGAAGCGCGTGCGCGACGAGCTCACTCTCAAGTACCATGTGTCACGGCACACTGGCGAGCGGCTGCCCTTTGGCTGCGCGAGCTGCGATCGACGGTTCCGTTCGGCGGGTACGCTGCGCACGCATCTGCGCATCCATTCGGGGGAGCGGCCATACGGGTGCGTTGACGGGCGTGGGCGATTAGAGCACCGAGCATGCGGTTCAGTTGATGCTGGGAAAGGGGACTAGGCGCTGGGAAGGATTTTGCAGCTAGAATTGTGTATTGTGATTCGAAACTTGTACAATAATTCTACTGTTAAAATGTGTATCAGCTCTGGGGTGTTTTTAATGGAGGGGCTGCAATACAATTTCAGCCCCCCCCCCCCCCCCCCCTAAACAACATACATATTTTGACTCCTTACTTTCTTCATGCAGGTGAGCAAAGGTTGACCTACCATCCCATTATTTGCAGCATTTTGTTCAGGATGAGACTCCTGAACAATCAATTTTATTTTGAATACATGCTCTCCAAAATGCATTGTGTTGTGCAACCAGCATATGGTCACACTGACTCATGAAAGACATATTAAAGCCAATTGCTGTGGTTATGTTAGTTTTAAAAATTGCAGCCTCCGTGATGATGTGCTGCCTCACAACCGGCAAAGTAGATGACTGGCGACGATACAGACGTCGACTCTCAGTACCGATGACATAACTGTGGCGTTTGTCTTCGCGCAGGTGCGGCAAGTGCGGCCAGCGGTTTCGGTCGGCGGGTACGCTGCGGCAGCATTCTGTGCTCCACCGCGACGAGCGACCCTTCGGGTGCGCTCTGTGCGAACGCCGCTTCAAGCGCCGGCCCTCTCTGGTCAGTGCTCGGTTTGCACTCCAAGCATCTTTAGTTTTTTTTATGCCTTTACGGGTCTAATCCAGATAGTCCAGATAGCCAGGGCAATGGCAGAAACATCAAAGCTAGTTAGGCTGCAAATCCACCTAATCCTTGTATTAACACCAAGTATAAGTCTTGAAATTTGTCGTACATATATACTGCATATTGAAGATCGTCAGAGCAAGTGAAAGAGGTACTAGTGTAATAATTACAAGTATAACTTCTAACATTTCTGGTTTTCTGTGAAGTACCTATTGGTGATCTGTATTGTCTGGAACACTTGGTTACTTCACGGACTCTGCAAACATAGTCGCAACGTCACCTATTCTCTCATTTCATCCAGGCGTTGCACGTGCGTACGCACACGGGTGAGCGTCCGTATGCCTGCGCAATCTGCCAGCGCGCCTTTGCCCAGGGGGGAGACCTGCGCAAGCACCAGCGCACGCACAGGGAGCAGGTGCCAGCGCTCGAGCCGTTTGCCCTCGGTGAGCTCGGTGAGCTCCTCTTGCTGGAGCTGCCTGCCGTGGAGGTGGAGGTGCCGTGAAACTATGGCATATGATGACATGTTGACTCAGAAAAGAAGAGTGACCGCATATGTTACAATTGTAAAGATATCAATCGCAGTGAATTTACCGTAAAAGTATCTCAATTGCCCCAAACGTACCCCAAAAATGACAACGGTAGAGATATCGATCAGTTGTACAGAAATAAACAAAGCATAGGTACTAAGGTTGTCATGATTATACGATGCATTTTGTTGGTCAAAAATTAAAATTACTTGTTAGATAGAAAATAGAAACATTTTCACTTTGGCTCCTAAACCCATTCCCTTTGTAGGTTATCAAATCATTGTTACTGGAGGTAGGCAAGGGTCGTTTGCTGATTCGAAATTCGGGATCGGAGATTGGAGAGGAAACAGCTGAGCCTTGAGTTGTTTATGCTATGCCGAGAGCTTGTCGTTGTGAGAGGTGTACCATGAGGGAGGCTTAGCAGCAAACGCCTGCAGGTTTCCATTGCTGTCAGTATAAGCCTTGTTCTTTGGAAAGTTATAGAGTAAATTGTACAATCCTACAAACCTGACCATTCCTAATTGTTAGGAAGGACAAACTGAAGAGACGTCTAGAAATCGATGCTTGATGATGATGAGCCCGAGAGCACAAGTAGGAAACCCACCCCACATACCTAATATCTTACACAGTTTTTCCCACTGATCATAAATATACCAGTTTCCACAGTGAAAAATAGATGGGGCACCAAGTCTAAGGAGGCGCGCGATCTTCCAGACCACACTTTCAATTTCAAAATATGTTCGTCAAAATATGTATCTTGGTAACAATTCAGGCTTCGGCTTGAAATTCTTTTATTTTCGCCCGTGTGGACACATGTGTGGACACATTTTCATTTCTGGAAAATAACTTAGAATTTTATATTTTTAAGCAAAACACAAGATAACTCTTAAAAACGAAAGAATGGCTTTTTCTTCCCACCGGCACTTTATTTTTCAAAACCGGTCAGTAAATGCAGTAGCACTAGCTCTCTGCGGCAAGCAATATGTGGCTTGCACTCGTGACTCCCTATAACTAGCCTATTGCACGAAATGAGGGGCAATCTGGTGCCGGTATGTACGCAAGTTTGCTCCTGCCAAAAGTACCAAGGGCACCACATGACTGAAACGTATCTATACCGAGCAACGATTTACCTTTACTTACCAGTGCCTTCGGGAATGCTGTCCGTGAATATAAAGGTCACCTATTCAAAGCCCGACTCGGCGCAGTGTTGCTCAACTTTTCGTGATTGCAGAAAAGCTTGCCCGAGCTTTTTCTCAGCTAGAGATCTGGCGTTCGAATCCTCAATTGGGCAAGCAAGGCCGAACGTATCCTTTATACATGTCACACTTTTAACTTTTAATACCACGTTTTGATATTTATTATTTACTCACCTTGTCACAAATTGTCACCTTCAGAATTACCTACGTATCGAGTAAGAGTAAAAAGGATCGAGTAAGTGTCACAAATGAGAAAGAAATTGCAAATTTACTAAATGCACACTACTCAAAAGTATTAAGTGAAAAAATCGAGGAAGATGAGATTGAAGCCCAAAGAAACGACGCCGATGCATTTAGTATTAGTAATGACAGCATTGCAGAAGTAAGAGGTCATTTAAGTAAGAATAAATCTGCTGGACTAGACAATATCTCAAACGACTTTCTAAAGCTATCAGGGGAAGCTGTTCCTTACTTAAGATGTATTTTCCAGATATCATTAAATAATTGTCAAGTCCCATGTGCATGGAAACATGCAATAGTAGCACCAATTGCTAAAGGGGGTAAAAAAGATCTCCCAGAAAAGTATCGACCCATTAGTCTTACCAGCAGTATATGCAAAGTTTTTGAGACACTAGTGTCCAAATACGTAAGACACTCACTAAAGCAAACAAATGAACTGATATCGGCCCAGCACGGTTTTAGGCCAGGTTATTCCTGTGAGTCGCAGTTGACTAGCCTCATACAGGAGCTCTCTGAGTCGATGGATAGTCATGGGGAAATAGATGCCATCTTAATAGACTTAGCTAAAGCATTTGACGTAGTACCTCACCATATATTAGTTAGAAAACTAAGAAAACTAACACTGGACACAAGAGTTGTAAAATGGATTCAGGAATGGCTGACTAACAGAAAACAAGGCGCAAGAGTTGGAAGTAGCTTCTCAGATGAAGTAATAGTAACATCAGGCGTACCACAGGGAAGCGTACTGGGACCACTTCTCTTCATAATCTTTATATAAACGACATAAACAAAGATATAACTTGTAAGTTGCGTCTATTTGCAGACGATTGTGTTATATACTCTGAGGTACGAGATTGGAGTGACTGTGAAAATCTACAAGAGAATTTAAATAGGATATGCCAATGGACTGATGAAAATAATATGAGACTGAATGAGCCTAAAAGTAAACTAATTAAATTCACCAACAAGAGCGAAGGTAAAAAACTGAAATACAATTATAAAATAAATTCTGTACCTTTAAAATATGAAGATAATTGTAAATATCTTGGTATAATATTAGATAGTAATTTGAAATGGCGGAGTCAGGTGAAGTGTGTGGCCGGTAAAGGAATGCGTAGCTTAAATTTTGTAATGAGAAACCTCAGATCATGCAGCGTGGAGGTCAAGGAAATTGCATACAAATCAATTATACGGCCATCTTTGGAGTTTGCCAGTCTTGCATGGGATCCAAACCAGCAGGGGTTAAAAGAAATTTTGGAGAAGGTACAGGGAAGGGCCGCAAGAAAGGTACTATCTAAGTATGGGCGGAGGCACAGCCCCACGGAGATGATCCGTGATTTGGGGTGGGAACCTTTAGAAGACAGAAGAGTACTTGCAAAGCTATTAGCCATGTATAAAATAACAACAGGGCACGAAGCATGGAAGGAAATGACAAGTCTAATCAAAAAAGCGGACTACCTAGGACGACATGACCATTGTTTCAAGTTAGCCATTAGAGGTTACAATTCTAATGTAGGTAGGTTCTCCTTTCTAGGAACAACAATCCAAAAATGGAATAATATTAATGCAGTGCTAAGCTCATGGCCAGACTCCGTTGAGTCATTCCAAAACAGACTGAGAGCTTTGGATGAGTAGTATTATATTTAGTGTTTTTTGTGAATGGACAAATGATTGTAAGATTTGTTATACATGCTCACTATGCAAATCATAGCAGCATATTAATATAGTTTATTATTATTTTCAGTATTATTACTATTTTAGAGTTCTTATGTATTCTTAGTGCAAGAAGGAACTAAGTACTTAATTATATTGTAACCCAGTGAAAGAGCTGTAAACAATAAACTAAATATATACAAAAAATACAATCTATAATGTATAAAAATGAACTCCCCATTTAAAAAAACTGAATTCCATACAATTACATGTATTTGTATGGAATTCAAATGTTTGTGTTTAAAAAAACCCACACGTGGTGCGAATTTCACCAAACGGAAAATTCAGCAGTAATGTTTTAAACTTTTAAACATTTTACAATAACAATTCGTTTTGAATTTGAATTTTAAAAAATCTATTTTCCTACAGCAATTAGCAAAGTGTGACATCTAAAATGTGTAATCACATGGATGAGTGGTCACCCATCCAACGCGTGACTCGGTGTAGTGCTGCTTAACCTATGAGATCCCTTTAAATATCCGATTTTTTTCCCCTGCCAATAGGGTGTAATTAGGGGTAGAATTGCATGGGGAATCCAATGCACAACCCGTTTCTTTCGCAAGTCAAAACTGACAGAATTATTCAAGATTAAAAACTCGAAATCGACCTAGCGGCCAAAGTATTAAAGTTGCGTCAAATTTGAGTTGCCCATCGTGTTCAGGGTGGTCAACTACACCTTAGACCAAAGTATGGACGAAACTTCGAAAATCGAGACAAATCGCTCCAAACCGTGTAGTAACCATCACGGGTTTTGAAGTATTTTAAGGTCAAAATTCTCAACTTGCTCTTTTCAACCCTCAAACGGTGTTTCTAGGGGTAGAATTTCACGGGGAGTCTAACGAACACCCCAGTTTTCTTCTCAAATTAAAACCGAATGAGTTATTCACAATTTAAAGTTGGAAATTATTGAATGTTGACTTTTTTCTAGCCCCATGCCAAGCGCACTTGTTTTTAGAGGTATAATTTCACGGGGAGTTCAATAAACACATTGGTTTCATTCTCAACGCAAAACTGTGCGAGTTATTCATGATTTTAAAGTTAAAAACTGTCTAGCAGACAAAAGTTGCTACTTACTATTTTCGCCGAAACAAAGTTGTGAAAAAGGGGTAGAATTTCACGGGGAGTCCAAAACGCACCCCTGGCCCTGTCTAAAGCTAAAACTGAGAGAGTTATTCACGAATTTTAAAGTTAGAAATCGATCTAGAGGACATAGTGTTGGCGTTGAGCTCTTCGTGTTTATAGAGAGCCGAGACGACATCATTTTAGTGTTTACAAAGGCGGAAGCACCGGATCGCCGCCTCCAGCGTGGCAAGACAGGACCGAAGGCCAGGATAACACGTGGGAAACAGCGCACGCACTGACCCGACACCTCCACCACTCGCAGCCAATTGGATTTAGGTCGGTTTGAATGTTGCCTCCGTTATTTCCCTCACTGCTGGTCACTGCTATCAGCGCACTCTACTAGCCAAGCGGTGAATATAGCCTGCGAAACACCTTATGAAATTTATCTCGTATGCAATTGATAAGGAACATTTTTTTTTGTACAACGTATCTGCTCTGGTAGCCCGTTGGTTAGCGTTGCAGCCTAGTAGCGGTTCATTTACTAGGCTGGCCTGGGTTCGATTCCCGGTGCAGGCGGAGATTTTCGACAGCTCATGAGAGTTTTGTCTATTCAGTGTTTCCACCGTACTGCTCGCCCTAACTCCACGCACCCCCTGCGGGGGTGCAATGTGGGTGGCGACGGACGTGGCCTGACTTCGCCGTGCCCCTTCGGGGGCTTCAGCGCTATGTGAAATCCCCCAGAACGCCGGAGCACCAGAGCAGATACTTTTGCAAGAATTGCCACTCAATATAGAAAACCTATGTCAAAAAGTTGCCCATTCAACTTGATGTGCTTCGTCCACAACTTTTTTGCAACATTGTGGATGCGGCAGGATTCGAACCTCCCATCTAATTGCCTATTCATGCCAGCGTGCTACCTCTGAGCTGCACTGACTTATGGAAGCCGGGAGAAGAATAACGTATATGAGCTACCAAATGTTCACATGCGCATGGAAACGATGAGTAGTCGCTACCAGCCGCTAGCTACTAGAGTGACAGTAACAGCGAAATCGATTTCTATTAAAAGGAATGTTCCAAAATACCTGAAACCCCTGTGTCCCAAATTGCCAACGCTTCCATTGGGTCATGGTGATAACATTTTCAGACTCATGATAGTTGTGTGCCTGGTGTAGGTGCATCATTAATTGTAAGATGGTCAAGCTAATGTACCTACCTGGCAATTTGTGATAATGGGTCCTCTCTGCCCTGACCTGTCCTGGCACTGCCTGACTGGTGGTCCTCTTTCCCGAAGGCTGATCTTCGATCCTGGGGATCTTCGTACTAAAGATACAACCCAATACAAAGTTCACAACCCTCACAAGGGATCGTAATAAAATTCTTCCCGGTCAGTTTGTTGTTGTGTTCATATTGGATAGCTTAATAGGGTACCTACCAGAACACTGAAATATGGCCTATATATTACAGGATAGACTTACTCAGGATGGAAAGTCAGAATTAGGTTCGTCAATGAAACTCAACAGCGTAGACTTATTAAAAAACAGTTTATCAACGACCTTGCGTGTGAATTGTGACGCAAGCTACCTACTCTAAAACAACGCCTGTCGAAGGCAGTCTACGAATGCCTTAAAAAACTAGAGCTAACGACTAGCGACGGCCGGCCAAGGTGGCGGCCGCCGGTCGAGGCGAGGTAGAACGCAGCTACTGGCCTCGGCACGAGTGTATCGAGGCCGTCAAGAGGACGCGTCGCCCGGCCACCGCTAACGAACTGAGCTACCGCGGAGAACGCGGGGCAAGAGTCAAGATTTAAATTTACGTCAGAGACCCAGCACAGTCAAGCCTCTATTCACCGGTTCTCGGCCCCCCATAAAAGGAGTGGACATATTCTCCCAAAATTATACGACCGGTTGACTTGATTCTGTGCAACATGTTGGCTATAATGGTTCAATCAATTGTTGGCGATGGGGTTGCGAAGGCAGAGAAATGGCAAGTCGAGACAAGAATGCAGTCATGCCAGCTAGCTGCCCAAGATTGGTATTTACAAAATTTTTCGTCCATTATTTGTGTAACAGATCACCTGTCGTCACCTGTCAATACACGAGAATTTCACAAGTCTTTGAGACCTGCCAGATCAGTGGTACCCAACCTAATAATTTTTGCATCCCCCATGAAAATTATCAATAATCCAATATCAATTTTAGCATACATTTTTTTTTCGAAATAAATTGAGCTGGAAATCCAATGTTGATGGTATGTGTACCACACTTGTATTTTCAGACTTAAATGACTAGCAAACACCTAGATTTGCACCAAAACCACAGGAACCTACTTTCATTGTAACTGACACGAAGCACCTATAGCTTCAGTACATACATGGCAAATGCATAAAATACACAAATTTTGCAAAATAAATGCCCCAACGCACAAATACAGTTATAACAAATTAAATAGCCCTTTGCAGCTCACCAAGGCATTTCTTTGAAACAGCTAGTACAAAAGAAGGGTGAGTACCACTGAGCTAAAACATCATCACCACCTATGTAAGCATATATAGGTATTTTTTCCACACTGGAACCATCTGTTACAGCAATTAACTAGAAAGTTTTGTTCTTCCCTCAAAGGGAAGACATTGATGCTGGATCTCCGACGAAACCTATGGTAATTTAAATTAAGTTCTGCGTTCCCAATTAGGAACACACTCCTTGCACTAGCCCACCTGTGACCTAAATTGCTGCACTTCGTAAGAATAAACGCGGCAAAACCTGTTGGACCAGGTCTCCGCGAAACCACCCGTGCGTGCACCGATGCTAGTACGCCGGGCGAACGCGGTGCAAATGTAAACGTGCGAAAGAGATTTGTTGCCGGCGCCCTACACGAGGCTAGCTAGTCGACACGCTAGGCTAGTCACTGCACGTGGCTACTGCCCCTGAACGTGGATAGGGCCCTAGAACGAGGCTAGAACAACTGGGCATGGCTACAGCCCCAAACCGAGGCTAGATCTCCATGCAAGGTCTGTGCCTTCTTCAAGAGACTTAGACCCTGCTAGAGCTAGATTTCTGGAGCCTTAGTTAATATCCAATTGAAGGGACTGACGCTTAATAAATATAGCTAGCACCTTACTTACGTTGGTCAGTGAGCTTTGGGTTATTGCTTCTCGTTCCCAACAAAAAATCTTTAACTCAGCCTTGTGTGACTCGGTCTCAACTCTCTTTTCAAAGATAAAACCGCCAAATCAGACAGCTGTAGTGGCATGTGCAGGGCTTCGTTTTTATGCACTGCGCATTTGAGCTCTTAAGCCTACATTAAATACCCGAGAATGGAGATAATAGCATGAATAAGCGAAAACTATCAGCAGAATAGCTTTATTGCAAAGGTACTTTAAAAAAATATTTCGCTTTCAGCCACGGAGATGATTTAAGTATGAAACACGTCGGGACCTCTACTTATAGCTGGTGACCAAATCAAATGCAGCAGATTTCATTGGTGTCTGAAGGATTTGCCACTTAACCCAGAGTTTCAATAAGTTGTATAACTGTAGTTTAGTGGTGCTGCAATTGACAGGATTTGGTAGTTCCATATATGAAATGAAAGATGAGACTAGTCCAACAGGGTAACCAGAAGAAAAACAATAGGGAGGAGCTAGCCCCGCCATTTACCAAGCAACCAATTTGCTGCTGTATTAATGCTGCAAATTTAATTTTGGGAGTCATTGGGGCAGAGCCTTCACAGCCTTACCTAAAAACAAGGAATTCTGTCAAAATGAGAAGGCATTTTCTGTTTCACTCAGAGGCATTGCCAAGGTAGATCTAATCTCTTCGGTTAAGTAAAACCGCTGTTTAACCGTCAGCTTGTCTGGCATTTATGGCAGGGAAAAAATTAAAAAGATGAAAAACTGATACTACCTACTAGTTCAAATTCTAGTGAAAAATGGCAACCAGGCTCCTTGAGATGGAAACCAACCAAGGGTCCAGATACTGCTCTGCATATGGAACTAGGACCCTACTCCGGGCCAACATTTCCTTAGTCCTCCTTTAACCCATGTCACCCTTTTAGGAGACAGGCATTTAGCAAGGAATAGCAAGGCCACATGTTTTACAGATTTAACTCCATGACAATTCACAAAGCAAGTGGTTTCCCTTTACCCAAAATAGAGTTATAGCTTACAATAGTAAAATGCCTCTGGCTAAGAATATATTGGAGCCATAAATATTAGATCCTAAATATAAAATTTAAAAAAAAAATTAATTTTTTGTCATTAAAGTAGGTACCTCTACCTACTCACGGTCAAATTATAAGAACGATTGAAATCCATTTTAGTGGTAAAGTTACCCTAAGTGAATTGTCAGAGGAATTTAGCGCAACCCATCGAGTAGATGGGGTAAAGGAGTGTCCAGGAAATGTATGAAAATGTCACCCCTGGAGGCAATTTCCCTACAAACAGGGCTAGATCCCTGCACGAGGCTATGGACCTCCGATCATCAGTGCCACGACACAGCACGAGGCAACTGCCTTTTTGCTAGGCTAGCCTTGCGAGACTAGGCCCTTTACGTGAGTATAGTCGATCACAAGGCTAGCTCCCTTGCCTGAGGCTAGATAAACAAGGCTAGCTTCCTTGCATGAAACTAGTCGATCACAAGACTAGCTCTCTTGCTCCAAACTAGTCAAACACAAGGCTCGCTCCCTTGTGCTAGGCGAAGAAGGCTAGTTCTCTAGCAAGAGGCTGGTCACTGTGGGTCCAGCTCAAACTGATCTTGCTCAATGGGCTTCTTCAGCCATGTGCCCAGCTCCGCTTTGTGGAATGCGAGGAACAACTGCTCCTTGGCCATCTGCAACAGAAATCCGATCGGTTATACCTATACAGACTAGGGATGACTTTGGGTACTCGGGTACTCGGTTCCTACCCGATTCCGACAGGAACCGACTCCAAATTCAGGAACCGAGTAATTTGATTTTCGTGCCAGATGCTAAAATACGAAATTTAAGCGTTTCCACAAGTTGTACTAAGATGGCAGCACGATATTGCAGTAGTACTAACTGTACACGTCCGGAGCGCTAGTGTCGCACTTGGCGTTAAATTTTGAACCTATAAATTTCATCATTGCTTTAGCCACAGATTATACTTCTTTCTTGGTTGAGGGTAGATATTTCTCAAGCAGAAATACTCAAGGGATTTGAAAACTACTGTAAAAGAGTTACCTATTTAAATGATTTCATCAAAATTAATTACCTTATAATTTAACCAAAAAAATGTTTTTTTTTTTTGGTTTTCTGGGGGGTTGTTTTGAATTTTTAGGAACCAGTTTGGCGCCAGGAACCGGTTCCGGTACCGGTTCCTGGCTCATGGAACAGAAACTACACATCTGACTAAATTTAACTTGATAAAAATGAACTTTTAGCCAGAGCTCCAAATTGAATTAAATCTAAACATCATTGTAAAATGTTAGGGGGCATGCATCCACGCAAAAAAGACCACAAGTCTGGTATGTAAAAATTTAAAAAAAAAATCAATGTGATGAACCCCCGCACCCTGGCGCCCCACGCACCTGGTAGCTGGAGACCGCGAGCTTGGCGTCAGCGTATTGTGCGGAGCGCGGGGACGCCGTGAGCCCCGTGATCGATGGCACACGTCCGGCTAGCCGCGAGAACTTGGCAAACAGGCCCTGCTTGGAGAGGCGCGATGCTCCGTTGCGTTCGTCCTTGCCAGTTACCGAGTTGACCACCTCTGCAGCCTCCTGGCCCACCTGCAAGTCGCAATGCCTGTCTCAACGAAATCCTTTGCCTGCGTACATGTCACATCAAGGTTCGGCCTGCGTTTTGATTTATTTTCAGCCCTGACGACGCCCTTGATTCAGGGTTTGCTTACGAAAACCTAGATGATCTTCAGGAGTTTTATGGCCACAAGTTCTGACATCAACCGCTCCTTTTGTTTTGACCATATATCCGCCGTATCTAGGCGATCTGCCTCTGATCTGCCTCTGATCTTACTTTGCCGTTTTTGGTTTCAAAGTAAAAAAATAATATCAACAACAATAGGGATTTTCTCAATCTGAACAATAACAGCAAACATAAAAGCTAAGTAGGTAATCGCTATGCTGGTGATGGACAACTTTTGCAAAGCGCTCTGCAGGGAAGTCTTGCCAGACATTTTCGTCGTCATCATCAAAATACTTCGATGTCATATGAACAAGCAAAGGCCAAAACTTTGTCCAAAACATTGAGTTTGTTACTTCTTGCTCACAGTAAGTACCAAGTATACACCTAATATCTAGATATTATAACAAGATTTCGTCACCCTCTGAGATCCCCACATCCCACCCAGCAAAGAACATGAATAAGTGCCTGAATAGAATAGCTCAGATGGAAGAGGGCCTGACCGGCAATCAGGAGGTCCCGGGTTCCTATCCTGCAACGCCATCTACCGTTTCTATCCTGGACATCCGCAACGCCACCTACCGTCCAGTTGACCGAGTAGTTGGGAGCCTTTGAGGGACATCCGCAACGCCACCTACCGTCCAGTTGACCGAGTAGTTGGGAGCCTTTGAGGGACATCCGCAACGCCACCTACCGTCCAGTTGACCGAGTAGTTGGGAGCCTTTGAGGGACATCCGCAACGCCACCTACCGTCCAGTTGACCGAGTAGTTGGGAGCCTTTGAGGGCTGACGCACTTCGGGGGACGTGATGAGCGACATGAGCGGCTTGTTGAGTCGATACGGGGGCGGCAGGCCCTGAATCGTGGTCTCGATGCGCCCGCACACCGCACTGAAACAACACGAGCAGCCGTCACGCGGGTGTGCACATGTGGTCTCATTATCGATACCGATGCCTGCGGAATTCATTGGCCAGTGGCCAATGACAACTTTGGAGTCAACTATTTATTTATTTATTTATTTATTCTCATACTTAGGCAATTATTGGTTGACTCCAAAGTTGTCAGTATTAATAATAAGGGCTTGATGTTTGGGGCCAGTGGACCGATTATCGTCGAACAAAATTTGACTTCGAAATCTCCAATTATCTTTTATCTAAAAACAACTGATACACAAATGGGATTTTTCTGTCCACATAGTGAGTACTGTACTATAAGCTGCCTGAATAAAAGTAACTTGAAATTTAAAAGCTGCAAAAGAACTGCATACATTTTCTCTAAAAGTCAAACCAGGGCTGATATTTTTACCATAAATAGATGGAACTGCCAGGAATCTACCAACACCAAATACAATGCCCCTTACCATACTCTTTTACGTTTTCAAAATAGTTTCAGTTTTCACTTTTTCTCCCTAAAGCAACCATTGCAATTGTTGAAAATGTCAGTTTATTTTGCCTTTAATAATTCATAAAAAAGGTTAAAAATGCCAAATTAATGAAACTATTGAATTTTAAAGATATTTTTTCTGAACAAGTCTGCCGTTTGCAAAATTAATGGTAACCGGAATAATAAGAAAGATTTTTGACAAGAAACATGGGCAGTGCCTGGCAGGCGTATTTGAGGATACGGCTTGGCAACACTGTATTTTTCACTACCTACACTGATATTTATCACTGAAATTAAATTATATTTAACTGTATATTACACAATCAAACTTCAAAATTATTACATAGTTATATTACACAAGATTGAATGAGAAATACCAAATATTCTGTCAATTTTGATAATAAATGTGAGCACTTTTCACGGCCTTGTACAAAACTCTAAGTGGCCTGAGGATGGGATAACTCATCTTTCCACGCACCTTTCAATGCAGCACGACGGCAAAAAGTAAGCTTTGAACATTATTTTCAAGTAGCAATAAATTGATCTTAGAGCTGTATTAAAAATTGTGACAATTATCTCACTCATCTTTAATTTCTAACAAGTTTCTGTACGCGGCACCTGACTTCAAAGCGGTGTTGCCGTTAGCTGTCCATACAAATTATCCAGTTTTCCCGACATTAATACCAGGAAAATAAAATCCTCCTTTTGCGGATACAGTAGTGGGTATTGATTAAACATAATTTTTACGGAATATATATTATTAAACAAGCATTGATTCAGCTGCAAAAACACCATATTTCTAAATATACTGTCCTCATTTTGGTTTTGATATGTTGGCAGCAATACCAACCCTGGTTCGACTTTAAGTGCAGTAAAAACCTCAAAGTGAACAAGGCTTTTCCGAAACCGCTTTACTCTCTGGGTAGTTACTCGTTCCCCACCATATTTACACCGGTTGCAGTGTAGGCACTGACCCAATAAACCACTAGACCTAGAGTATGCACCCAGCAGCAGTTCCGGAAGTAGCATACGCACCGGTACATGTGGCTGGGGTGGAACAGGCTGCCGAGCACGACGCTCTCCAGGTAGATAGGCTCGACAAAGTGCGAGAGTAGCGCCCCTTGGATGCCCACCACGTTCCACTTGGCGATCTTGTCCGAGCAGGACATCGTCAGTAACCGCTGACCCTGCAACAAAGAAACCCGGCATTGGTTAAACTGCTTGGTTTCCTGTCGAGCGTGGCTTCTATGATTTCTGAACTTAGCGCTAGTTTCCAACAAAACATTCTGTTAACACTTGGAAGTTCATGAATTCGTATTCATTCTTATTCAATTTAAGAAATTTTTGAAAAAGTGAATAACAATTGATATTTGTTATTTGTCATTGTTCATACAGATTACATCTTGGGAAGATGCGGGGGAGAGATATTATAGCAAAGTATGAACCAATATCGATGAAGCGACCCAGATGTTCCACTCCCATACTAAATAAGCTACGCGAAAGCCCTCCGCCCAAAATAATTATTTTGCCGGCAGTCAAAGTATGGAGTCAGTTTGTTGATATATCACCTGTCACCAAGGTAACGGTAGCCACCTGTGGAACTTTGGGTCCCTTGATTATATTGACCTCATGCGCCATGGCCTGGTAGATGAAGCCATAACTGTAATCACCTGAGGAACATTGGGTCCCTTGATTATAAGTACCTACATTAGCCATTTCTGCTCACTTGGAAAACATCAAATTAAATGTAACAACCGATTGCAGCTTTAGATGCAGGATCACTAGCGAAGAAACTGGGTTCCTTAGTTCCTTACATTACCTCCATTAATCTGTTACACAATATGTACAAATGAATAAAAATAAAAAAGTTACACATGATGTCACAAACTGCGAACGGCTTGCACTGAAAAAAACATGTCCGGAACCTGACAATACCAAGAGGTGGGGATGAATGGCCGCATGAAGCAAGAGTGACTTCGGTTCCGCACCTGTAGCACGCCGTCCCAGGTCTGAATGCCGTCGCTGCTCTTGACGGGTATGGTTCCCTCCCCCGACTCGATCTTGGTGCGTAGCTGGCCGCGTGCCTTGCGGTTCGGGTGCTTGTCCACAGAGTCGTCCGACGTCACCGCCTCGTGCGGCGAGAAGATCCTGAAACCCACAACGTTGGAGAGCGCGTCCCTAAAGCGCCGGCAAATGGCATGGGCACCACTTTCCGTTTATTTGTCGTTACGGCGTACGAGCCTCAACTAATACACTTTATTTTATTTAAGAAGATACTTTTCCGCTGGTAGTCACTGTAGCTTACATGAGCGCCAACTTGGAACAACTGAAATCCTTTCATCATCTTTACTCGGCCATATTGGTTTCTAATACCTTCTAAGTTCTAATAGTACCAAATCTTAAGTTTTCATTTTTCATATATTTATTTGTTTAAATTTGTTAACATGATTATGAAATACGATTCATGAGGTCATTTTTTGGCTGTGGCCGAAATAGTATTTTGTTTTCCTGCAGTTGAAATTTAGTTTTATGAGTTGGTAGGACAAAAGGGGGCAGTCCTTGCTGTGGTATCTTCTCTCATGGGCTAGACCAAAGATAGGCCAGAGAGGCTGTACTGCCCTACTAAGGAAGAACACCGTGTGTGCAAAATATCGATCCTGAGATATTGCAACAAACGTGTTTAGTGATAAAGTGTTTTAACTAAGTAAATGTACTTGCCTTTTAATAGGAGCTACTTAGTTAAAACACCGTATCTCACACAGTGTGTTTACATGGGGATTCCATTGCTAGGTCTCAGCGCATTGGCTCGTTTTTTCAGCACAATGCTTAGACAGAACACCGTAAGTGTGTAGATGCCGTGTTCTAACTCTGTAGGCTTCGAACAAGTACGTGAATAAATGTAGATACGGTGTTCTAACTAAGTGGAACGGAAAGATGTATCTGACTCAAAAACCTCAAAAAAACCTCAAAAATGCACATACGGTGTTCTTTCTAAGCAGGGCAGTGTAGTTAAATTGGCTAGCAATTTTGACCAACTGTGCTAACAGAGCCAGAATTGAACTTGGAAGACACGAAAGAAAACTTGTTCAGTACTTTTTGTCTATTAAAAAAACGTACAATTGGGTGGAATGTAGGGATGACTCAAAACTCAAAACAACACTTCAGGAAAAAAAAACAATTATGAAATTTGTAGGTTAAAAATTTAGCGCCAAGTGCGACACTAGCGCTCCGAACGTGTACAGTAAGTACTACTGCACTATCCTACAACTAACCTTCTACTAACTACAACTACTACCTACTACTGCAACTAACCTACAACTTGTGGAAACGTTTAAATTTCGTATTTTAGCCTCCGGCGCAAAAGTCAAATTTCTCGGTTCCTGAATTTGGAGTCGGTTCCTGTCGGAATCGGGTAGGAACCGAGTACCCGAGTACACGAAGTCATCCCTCCTCCTTCATCCTTCTTTGATGAAGTCATGCCCTCCTATTGCTTATGCTGATAGCATGAGGATTGTGCCAGCATAGGGCATAGTTGAAATTGTTGGATGGTGCTGAGACTTTTGTATGTGTGCAGCTGTGGTGGTAATTGGACCGGGTTCTAATCACCTTGCGTCGCCGCAGGGCGCCGTATTGATGTAGAGGTGAAATTTGATGCCTTCTTTCAAGGTGAAACCCTTCTTGTCTGTCCGATGCTGGAAGATGGATTGCTCAGGCTTGCCTGAAACAAAACACAAGGCAAGGTTGAATTTCAATTTTAACGATGGTTCCAATCTCCAAGGACACGAATGTTTAGGAGATGAATTTTAGTGTTTGTTTTGTGGGTAGGGCACCTAGATAAGACTATTGGTGTGGTTTTTTTTATTGTTTCTAGGGAAGATAGAGAAGAAAGTAAACATTTACAGCCATTTTAAGGGTTGCTAGGAATAAAAAACAGATAAGGAAATTTTTACAAGTGAGCAAATCCCGGAAAACTCTGAAAAGTTTTCGGACACTGGATACTAACTCCGAAACTTAATTGTTATGATTTTTAATTACTTTCATGATGTGGCTGTTCTATTTTCTTTAGCAAGATGAGTTACCTAATATAGAAGGGTTCCCAGAGGATTCTCTAAAATCTCTGTTCAAATCAAAGTAAGTTAGCTTCTCCCAAAATACGTTGAACATAGAAAACCACAATAGAATCATTTTTCTCTATGCATGCAGAGCAATAAAGCGTTTTCAGAAGCTAATTTTTTTAGAACAACCATTCGCGCTCCAACCATTTCCCGGCGCGGGGTGGTACCGTTTGCGTGCAGCTCCAGCTGCTCGTAGAGGAAGTCGCAGAGGCAGCGTCGGGCGATGATCTCGGCGTGCGTGTCGTTGAGAGAAGCACCACGCACGCTCATGTGCTCGCCGTTGATGCACTTGGTGCCGGTCGCGACCGACACGACCAGGGCCGCATCGCGTGCTGGACCCGTTGTCATCACAACGCCCGCCAGCACCTTGCGCCGCTGGTGCGTCGGCTGGCCCTCCACCAGTGACGTGAACTTGCTGATCACCAGGCTGCCGACCGGCGGAATGAAATGGGTTCGTTAACAACGTGACGGTGGCCCTAGTCAAAGCTGTTAACAAGTCGGTATCGACAAGGCATAGTTAGGGCCGTAATCAACTAGAATAGCAATCCACATCTAGGCCCACTGAATAATCTTGTTTTATTAGCTGTTACAGCAATTATGGTATATGAAGGTTTAGGATACACCTACAGCAATGCTTGTGCATACAGCCTACCCTTGAGGTGCTGAGTTTCTTTTTGTGCAGCGGACTTTCTCTGCTGAGTTTTTTTCCAAGTGCAGGCACATTACGACTACCTAAACAGCTGACAGAAGACGATCGATTTGGTCGATAATTTTTCTGGCATTAGTGCAAACGTTTTGCTAAAAGCCTGCACGCATCTCCTAGTCTCTAGGATGCAGGAAAATTTCAAATGCAATGCGGGGCGTCAGAACGCGTATACACGGGCGTAGCCGTGAAAGGGTTAAAAGATGCGCAAGTCTCCAATACATAGCCCAACAATCAGGCCAGCACTTTGCTCAGGTCCAACAGAGCCCTTGTCCAGCAGGATAAAATCGAATACCGCAGAAAGCGGACCATGCACGAAGAGGCTCACCGCGCAATGTGGTCCGCCAGCACCTGTGGCAGCGCCATCTGCTCGAAGGCACCGGCGCCGGGCGGCTGTGTGCTCCGCGCGGCTGCCGGCGGCGACGGGAACGGAGAGAACGTGTAGTTGTAGAGCTTTGCAAGAGCGGCCCGAGCAGCCGCTGCCTTGCCGAGCTTCTTGCTTGGCCCCGTGCCTTCGAACGCCTCATTTGCCACACGGACGCTCATCGTGAACTTGGCGTACGACTCGCCTGGAAGGGCCAAGACAATGTGTTGGTTACATTCAGTAGGTACTAGATTGTGGTGTCAATTTACTTGCAGTTGTGATTTTCTAAAGATTTTTTGGGGGCTGACTGACTTTGATCGATTCACACTGCAGTGATGTCTAGAATTGGTATGTGACTGGCATTTTGCCGATAAAGCTCAAAGACTGCTTTGTAATTGAAATGGAGATTTGCTTCTACATCCAGATATAAGTTCAGTTTGGCAAGTATAATTTATGTCAAATTAAAAATGTATATTTAATTATTAATTATGTTTATGAACCTGTCAGTTGCAACATTAAACGCATTGTGCCTGGTACGTAATCTGTAATCAGTAATTACTAGTTTTTAATTAGTATAATACAATGCCTGCTTCAAGAAATATATATATATATATATATAGAGAGAGAGAGAGAGAGAGAGAGAGAGAGAGAGAGAGAGAGAGAGAGAGAGAGCAATGGCTATTGCTTTCAATTACAATTACTGATTAGTAAACAATACGAGCCAACAATAAATGTTTGGTTACAGATTTCTCTATGTAGGTTACATGCTACACTTCTGCAAGTCTCGGCACGTTTCCTTCAAGGGGGAAAAAACCAAAAGACCAACAGCCATCAATACACTTTTGGATACCATGTGTTTTGATTTCTCACCCTCTCATGTGTACGGATCTCAATTGAAGGCTGCCATTCACAAATGAATTATGACAAATTTTGGTAAGCTCACGGGTTACCAGCATCTACTTAGCGATTACGTAACTTTTACGTCATACCGTTATTGGTTCTGATTTATAAAATCCCTATTGTAGCAAATTTTTATTATTTAACTTTGAAACCGAGAACGACAAAATCACAGTTACGCATTCGAAGTCCTGGTCGTACTGGTCCTGGTTGTAGTCCTAGTCCTGGTGCTCGTAAATCAATTGCCACTTTCGGCTGCCTTCACTCACCGGTCTCCGAGACGCACTCATACTTGATCCCCGGCTGCAGCTCGTTGAGCAGCATGACGGGGCTCTTCTCGCCGGAAAACACGGACACCCTCGGGAGACTCCTGCGCGGGGGGGCGGCGGGGGCGGCAACCGGCGGGGGCAGCTCGCCCCCGGCCGCCTCCTCCTCGCCTCCGCCGCCCGTGTAGAACGTGTGGAAGAGAGAACCCTCTGCATCCGTGACGTCGCTGGTGAAGTCCAGGTCGTCGATGTGCATCTTCATCGCCTGTTGAGCCTCGGGCGCGTTCTTGAACTGCACGAAGGAGCGGAGCGCTGTCTCTGCGGCCGCGTGCTTTGCCAGCTTCTTGGAGCGGCCGTGGCCTGCGGGCGGCGGGACAAAGCTTGTCGGCACTTGGAACGCTACGGCGGTTTGTCAGCACTACGTGACGTAACTAATTAATTAGACATTGACAAATAGATAGTGCATGCTTTCGGGGCTGAATGCCAAAAATAAGATACAGATGAGATTTCTACCTGCAAACTAGTAAAACACCTTTAACATGAGATCATTTTTTAACTGACATGTTTCATGTCTTGTTTTATACCATTTATATCATTTATTACACCGTGATATTGTTTAATAAACCCAAGTTATTTATTCCTATCCCTACAAAAGGTAATTTTGTTTCACATTCTCAACACAGGTCTGATATTGTTATAATATTTTGGAGAGAATAATGGCAGCACCATCTTTTGCACTATCCCAACAAAGATTCCAAAACGAGATGTCATCATTATAACGCCCCCGAGAGTGGTAGTTAGTGTACCTTCAAACGTGGCGCCGTTGACTTCGACGGAGACGGTGAAGGTCGGCGCGTGAACGGGCCCGGACTGGTCGACCGTGGCATAGACGAGGCCAGGCCGCAGCTCGTTGAGCGCGCACACCGCATTCTTCGGCTGCGCTTGCGCCGTAGTCTTTTTACGCTTTTTCTTTGGGACGCCGCCTGTGGCAATAAGGACCACGGTAATAAATTATTTAACAATGTTAGTTGTTGCTATTAGCAGCGCCAATGCATGTAGATTAGAAGATTTTACATGTGTCATGATTCAAAATATGATCCAAATTCCAAATATTCCAATGTCTGTTTGTCCTAAACTAAGCACCCTGATTTAAAAAATATATTTTTTTTTATACTGGGATTTGAATGCTTGGTGAAATCTTACTGGTAACATAGGTACCTCTAGTAGACTTCACTAAGCATTCAAAACCCAGTTTAAAATATATTATTTTAAACTAAATTAATATGTTGGTAAATTTAGATTCATAATCTTATGCTAGATGTCATGTCATATCAGAATGCCAGCTAGTTGAGATAAGTACATTTAAATTTTTTAATCTCCACTTCCATTTCCTCAATCTTACTAAACTAAGTAGCACATTCCAGGAGGTTTTATCTATGAGTATGAGTAGTTATGACTATTGATATATACGAGCGTTTAGGTACCCACCATCAAAGTCAGAGGATGACCTCTTTTGCGCCAAACCTCTCGCCTCTTCTGTGGCAGCAGCATCCGTAAATTCATCTTTGATAGCATCCACCTGAAAAAGAATTGAATTCAGTGTTTTTGAATGTTAAGAAATCCCAGTGTTCCTTGGGTACTTATAAACCTCAATTTTGACTACCAAAAACAAAGAAATCCTTGTAACTAGATTCAAACAGTGAATGCTGTTAGACCAAATTATCCCGAGAATCATTTGAAGATTCCAAAAATGATGAGCGTTTCAGATGCCAATTACCATATTTTTCTAATGCTTCATGACATATTCTATCCCCCCAAAATGGTTTTGGTGTAATTTTTCATCTATTCGAAACTCACCATCTTGTGTATGCCGTTCTCTTCTGGTTTCACTGACATCAGGGTTGGAATTTCATTCTCTGCAACAATAAAAGTCTCTAGAATTTTTAACTTTTGCAGAATGCTAACAAAAGAATGTTTATTTATGCTAGCAATGAGGATTGCAGCGACAAATAGAACCAACCCCCTACCCATGCCCTTTTCAAACAATTGTTTTGGGGAAATATCTAGCCGAATTTCAATGGGATCATTTTATGTGTCGAGAAGAGCACCTAACAAACACTAGTTTTTTATTTAAAAAGTTAAAACAACTTTAATCATTATGTACCTACTAATACCTGCCACAATCTTAAAAGTGGCCTCCCATCTTGACACAAGATACTTAGGAAAGGTTTTTAACTTTGTGTAACCCACACAAAGTGTTAGTAGACTTACGGAGGAAACACACAGGCCAGATGAACTGATTTTTTTTACAGACGTGTGTAAGCAAAAATAATGTTCAAAAAAAGGGCTCGTGTTCAATTTAAATTGATGGTCTACTCCATGCTTGAAAATTTGTATGCTAGCATTAACGTTAAGTATGAGGTTTGTGCTATTCGAAAACATACGAAATTTTAAAACATTTCACAATGGATTTAAGTTTGAAATTTCAGCTCAAGAAATCGATTCTGTGCAATATCCAATGCAAATCGATTGATATAATGTAATAAACAAGTCGGCACAATTCTACAACAGTCCTTTCACGTTAAGAAGAAGAGTAGATTTGCAACTTCCTCGAGGACCCACTGCTGCTAGACACGAACTAGTAAGAGTTCCAAAACTTACAAGCCATGTCTTGACCAGAACAAAAGGGTCTATTAGGCAGTTTCGAGACTCTTAACTAATTTCTAGTGGCAGTGGGTCTTTGAGGAAGCTGCAAATCTACTCCCCTTCATAACGTGAAATGGAGTACCTATAGTACTTAGGTAGGTAGGTAGGTAGGTAGGTAGGAACTCTACTAGGCAGGTGCCTGCTACTTTACCTATCTACTCCTGTCGGAGCACCAACCCAAGAAGCACAAACACGTTCAGCGAACGTTATTTTGAACGTTCAGTGGACGTCGAAAAGCTAACGGGGGATAACTTGCTTTCAACGTTCACATTCGCCAAATTTTTTGATTTGGTTCTACCCGAATGTTGAAAGCAAGTTATCCCCCGTTTGCTTTTCGACGTCCACCGAACGTTCGAACTAACGGTTTTTGTGCTACTTGGGAAGGGACATCTGCCGGAACTAGGAACCCATACAACCCGAACAGTCCAGCTATTTCTCAAATGTATGATGAATGCATTATTGAAAATAAAATATAAATCATACTAAAGCCAAAGCAAAGGGATTACTTACTTGAGAGTTTTGCTCAAATTCTCATAATTTTTACCCTCACTACCAAAGTAATTCTTTGAAAACATAATCTAGAAATAGTTTCTACAGGAAAGCAATAAATTGCTATCTTCCAAACGCAAGTTAATCTTGGTCCTCATAACATAAGGTTTTTAGCTCATCGCCTTCCAATTTACCTTTCCCAGCGACTTGCAGCGGGAGAGAAAGGTTGTCCAGTGAGCACGAGTTTAAATTAATATTGCTGATGACAGTAGTCGTCATCGTAGTCTTTACACTCTGACAAAAGAGAACCGTCGTAAATTAATTCCTACTCATCCCTTAATACTGGTTCTGGATGTAGCAGAATCTTCGAGCAGAATCACACCCTCGGCAAACTGTCAAAGAGCACTCTACGCCAATGTGACGTCACTAGATATGCTAGAATGCGGCTACTTTTCACTGATCGAATGATAAGAACAAACACGCTTTCGAGGGTGGCCGACCGATTCAAACGGGACACTGGCAGGCGGCAGGTAATAACGTCACGCAGTCTCTCGATCGACACGATTGCCCAATTCCACTAGTACTGCGGCAGGTAACTACTAACATCCGCCATTGCCCGGGTATCGAACTAGCGTTGAGCGGTCCTTCCCTGATTCGTTACAATTCCAGCTCGCTGATTGGCTTGTGATGGTGGGTGAAGGGGGAAATTTTGAATAACATCAACATAGAATAATTCAGTTCTATGTTTCAGTGTTCAAGTACAAAATGTTTTGAATGAAAAAAGTTAAGAGGCCTCCTCACATCATTCCTTTAAACCCTACCCCCACTTAAACGCTGAATGCAGAGGTCCAAGCGAACAGATAAATGAACCCCTAAATGTATTCCAATTCTTAATTTGAACATACCAGTAAATGAAGGAAGAGTATATCTAGTCATGGATAACCACCAAAATGTGATATTTTCAAAAATGTGTATGGTGCAAACTTTCAAATATCGCCAAAATTAGCTCTCAGGATCGATTGAAAAACGATACCCATGCGTTCTTTTTCGGGAAAATGGTTGTTACCCATGACAGCGCTCACTCTTTCCCTATGCACAGTTTTTTTTCAGCGATTTTGGAGCACATTTAGGCCCTCTTTTTTCTCTTCGCGTAAGGGTCTGCGCCACTAATTTTCAGCGATCACCCTCCACGGAATTGTCAACAAGAATCATTTTGTTGCTCTTTGTTAGTTACTTCGAGAGGTGGATGTCTCTACATCCACCAACAACAACCACCAGTCGAACAAGAAGTTCGGAGCACAGATTAATTTGTATGACTCCACTCTTGAAAGTCAGAAAGTCTTGTAGAATGGCCATTTGGTGCACGAAAACTTTGATTCAACATCGATGAAAATCGGCTATCGATATCGAATCATGTTGTATAAATTATCACATTAAAAACTTTAAAATGTATGTTTTTCTAATTTGACTGCATGTGTTTATGCTGGCATTGTGATTGTGACATTGTGACATTATGTTCACTTTTGTTTCATTTATCTCGGGGATGTTATTCTTTTCAATTTCCTACTTGCAAGGTCCTTATCTTAAGCTGCGATAAGCGGATTATATTCCAAGAGGCCTCTTAAGCTAATTCATTTTATGTTTATCAACTATTTAAAATGAGCATGGCTTCGAGTGAGACGCCACTTAACAGAAAGGTATCAAAACTAACCTTGAATTTGAATTACGTAGGTATACTGACCAAGTTCGTTGATGATAGATAAAGATCTATAAATGATATATTTGTATATACTCAGTGCTTTTTTTGTAAAAATAAAGGTGCCGGAACTCTAATTTTCATAGTAGAAAATTACCCTTTACCTCCCCCCCCCCCCCCCCCAGTATTCCCCTCGAACGGCACAAACGGCAAAGCACCGGGGCAAGTTGGTATTACAATAATGACATGATAAAAGTTGCGAGGAAAATGATGTGCCCATACCTAGCTGATCTATTCCATCTTTGCTTGGGTAAAATACCGTCAGAATGGAAAGAGGCATCTGTGGTTCCGATTTTTAAAGAAGGGGCAGAGGTGTGGTGGCTAACTACAGACCGATAAGCTTGACTTCTGCAGTATGCAAGATTATGGAAAAAGTAATGAATACAAATAAAGATCAAGTATATTTTGGAAGAGCAAGGAGGATTATCTGAAGCACAGCATGGTTTCAGAAAATAGTATTTCTGGGTTTTAGATAGAGGAGGAAGAATTGATGGTGTGTTTTTTGATTTTGAAAAAGCATTCGATCTTCGTCTACATCTTCGTGTCTACATTCGTAGACAGACCATGAGAGGCTCATGAAGAAATTGTGGGAAAATTTTCAAAATTTTCAAGTAACTAACTGGATTGGGGATTTTCTAATAACAGGGTACAGAAGGTTAAAATTGGATATGTTATGTCGTAGTAAATAAATAAATAAATAAATAAATAAATAAATAAATATTTATTTATTTATTTATATTTGTCTATTTAACAGACTCGTGCCGCTAGATATTTGAAGATTCATATTAATCGAGTGCAAGGTACACGCTTTTCTCACTTGAAGCGTTGTTCACCTCTCCCTGTCAAAAATCAAAATTATTATTTATCTGATACGCGCTGGTCCTGGCCGGTCTGGTCGATTGAGGTTAGATAATCTAAGTCTGTGATATCATTGTGATATCTTATTGAAAAATATATTCTTCCTGTGGCTAAGACAATTCTGAATGGAGGTTTATGTGACCTTCTCAGGCCCAGCCTTATCACTTCTTCTGTTCGAGAATGCAAAATCATTTGGTCACCAGGTAGGTACAGTTACCTAGCTACTGAATTGGATTCAAATTCTATGCTACTATCTCATTTTCAGCTGCTTCAGATCCATTAATACCCATCATTGAATTTGAATTTAAAGCAAACCATCCGAATTCAATGGTGAACTGCGACGCCGTTTCCGCATCGATACAAAAACGGCGTTGCAGTTTGAACATTAATGCAGAATCTAAAGTTGATCCTTTCCTAGGTTGGATTTTTACTGGGCACCATACAAAAACATGTTACAAGCACCCTTAGCGACGGAAAATACCTGGACGAAAAGAATGAAACAATAATACGTGAGTTTCCTAGCTCCCCTATTATCCACTACCATTCAGTGAATGATGATCCACTGCCTATCATTTACACATTCTGCTACATTATTACCCACTGGAGTTTGCTGACTAAGACAGTAGGGTTATAAGTACCTACCTAATGTTATAAAGGGATAATATACGGTCCTATCCACAGTCTATGGTCAGGTGTGATAATGGTTTCAACATCTTTCAGATGTGGACTCCATCCTCCCAGTGTTGGATACTGCCACGTTTATCAAGAACTCGGGCAGTATTGATGCTCGCAAGTTAGGCCGAGCACTCCACGGAAAAGCTAAGGCACGTGTACACTCTCTTGGCAAGTTTAAAAGCAAGATGTTGAAATTCTTATTAACTCCGATTTGATTGCAGTCTGTGGTTGGCTGGTGGACGTTTCGCAATGGAGGCAACAGTGGCCCGACACTCTGCGATCGCATTGTACACACACACCTGTCGTGGCTGCTGAGCATGACTGTACAGCATATAAACCAAGATGGGCTCATCATGGCTGTATTAGGTTCTAACGTCTCGAATTCCACCGGAACTCACTCCTCCAAGCTGCATTGTCTCAGGGACACACCTGAGTAAGTCCTCCTATCCTATTGTAAGTTGAAGATTGAGCATGTAAATAATTGAGCATGTAAATAATTATGGAAATATTGTTGGCTTCAGCAAGAGGTGGGAACAGCTGCCAACACGAGTGCTGAACCTGGGTGATCCTACTGCCAAACCGTACCGCACACGTGATGCCACTGGTCGGCGCTCAGAAGCATTTGACAGAATCGTGAAAGATACCCTCTCGTGAGTGTGCCATTTACTTCACATTAAATTTAAATGGTTCAATAAAACTTTCTGCAAAACTTTTGTAAACATTCACCGTACCTGAGCAAAAAGTGAAAATGTTGTGACGTACAGACTTTTTGGCATCTTCCGTAGTTAGAGTTGGTATTGGTGTAATATTGTTATCAGCACTGCACTTACGTAACTGATTTTACCGTTCTTGCTTTCAAAGTTTACATGATAACGTTGACAGAGATAGGGATTTTATCAATCTGAACCAATAACGGCAAAACACATAACGTCTATGCAGAGTCAGTCATCCCATGTACTCACTCTTGCACCTATACCTCCTCCCTTCTTTTTAGCATTATGGCATTCTTTTTTTTTCATCAAACAACTCGAAAATAATTGGGATTTCCTATACTAACATCACAAGCCTACAAAGATATAGCTTTGCTCTTTGTTTTGTTATACCTTATAGCCTAGAGTCCGGAGAGCCCGATCCATCTAGGATCACCGTCACACAAGATCGCCTAGTGCAGCATTTGAACAAGGTAGCCAACGACATCTCTCGATTTGCTGAGATTTTGGAAAAGAAACAGGCAACAGCTTCGGCTGCCATCACATCGAATGATCATCAACGGCGTAACGGAGATGTGTGAACAGCAAAACGTGTGATTTTATTTTTCACTGCGATATATTGTACAAATCAAATTTTGCAGCCTTGGTTTGTTGGTTGAGTTTCAAGAAGAACAAACTGAAATAAGCCACAATTGACATAACTTGTGCTACGACAAGTTCAAGATGCTGGTTTTTTTAAATAAAAATATTTTATAACAAAAGATATAAAAAATTATTTTGAAATTTGAATAACTTATGATTTCCTTTATGCGCTTCTTGAGGGCATGTTATTGTTACATTCTCTGGAGCTGACTAACGTTTTTCTTATTGCAATGTATTTTCATATGAAATTCAATAAAAAGTCAATATTGTTAACTTAACAGAAATGCCTATATTTTGGCATCACTGTCACAGATTCTATGCCGCACATTCGAACCGCATCCCATAGGATTAGAAGAAACCATACCTCATGAAATTGCAGTACCTACTGCATTTTCGAGCCCAAATGGGACCAGCCCATGCGCTCCAAAGCCAAGTGTACTGAGCACAACCATCAGATTACTATTGGGCTCGCACTTCGTCTTGCTTCGAGAGAAAATACGCTTTAATTTAAGGAGTCCTCCGATTTGCTCTTAAGAGTTTAATATGTTGTGAAGAATAAGCATTAATGAGACTGCATGTACAAAATATTTTTTTAAGTTTTGGGGCTGAACAACCGCGCTTTTGTAATGGCGCAGAGTTCTCTCTGTGACGTCAATGTGGGTGAATGCTGGCGTCGACAGCACGCGTTCCGCTGTGTATTTTCAGCGATGTCAATTTTTTATTTTCAGGGAATTATATTTGCTAAAACTTCAAGTTCAAATGCATGGTGGCTCTGCCATTTACACACTGGTTAGGAATTGAAGAAAAGATATCTAATTAGAGCTCGGCCTGGCCAGCATCGGCATCGCGGCCTTGCGCTTGCTGCTGCCTCCAGCATTCACCCACAATGACGTCACGGATGGAACTTTGTGCCATTATAAAATGTGCGATTGGTCACCCCGACAATTTATAAAAATCTTCTGTAAACGCAGAGTCCTATTGATTGGTATTCTTCACAACATACGCACTATAAACAGAAAATCGGTGAGCTCCTTTAATGGAAATAGCCATCCCCAAAGGTATACTTGAGAGCCAAGAAAAGTTCTTAAAAACATTGTTAAGAAACCATTTTATTGTAAAAATGGTGACTTTTGTTGGTCACTTGGAAAGATTTGTACTTCTGATGTGCATAGCAGAACAGGTTTCTAGAATGAACTATAATTACTTTCCATTACATGCTGACATTAATACTAAAATAAATGCTGGGAACTTTTGAAATTTATCAAGTTCATGAAGAACAGTTCTGAGCATACCTATGTATATGTATGTGTATACATATATAATATTACTAGCAAACCATCATGCTCTCTTAATTAAAGGGGGACAATTAATACAGACATACACACAATTAAGAAGTAATTGCAGGCCAACCCACTGTTAATCAAGACAAAGGTATATACAACGAACAATAGATACTATACATAGGTATTTAAAAATAGCATATGACTTAAAACTACCGTGAAAAGTTAACACTGTACTACAGATTTATTTTGCTAAAGCATTCTCAAATATAATAATATGTGGACTAGTATGTAAATACTATATACCGTGAATTGTAATCTTAAATGACTGCAGTTCTGGTTCTACTTCTAGCGCAATTAAATTCATTAATTTTAAAGAGTTCCAGTTTCAGTTTGTGAGGTATTTTGCTTCCAGTGGAAACATTCATTCTAACAGTTCCAAAATTGTGTACAAAATTAAGAGAACAAATTGTTCTAGGTAGGTCGCTTTACGACTATTGGTGTGAGCGTATACTTGGGCAGCATTCCCACTCAAATTTTACCTCCTACTGGATAGTAACTTGTGACCAAACCTTTTGTCCGATCTTAACGAAACCCATGTCTACGGATTTCTCACACTTTTGGCAACAAATTGTGTTTGCAAATCTCGAAAATATTCACTCATCTAGTATTTTCAAGCGTTGTAAAACAACCCTGTTACGTCGTATTATCTGACCGCTTCCCGGGCAGAATTTACCTCCCACTGGATACTAACTTGTGGCCACATCTTTTGTCCGATTGCGATGAAACCCATTTCTACATAATCCTTACACTTATAGCAACAAATTGCGTGATTTATAATCACGAAATACTAGTTAAAAGTTCAAATAAAGCTTCATGCAATAATCACCAACAACTGCACCAGTAGCATTAAGAAAATAAATACACTGTGACCACACGTTATTGCTAAGTTTCTCTCCTTATTTTCTGAAATTTCCATTATTTTTACTATTATTCATTTATCTACTTTTCTAACTTATTCCTTTAAGTTTAAAGTATTATATTTTGGCTGAAAATGAAACCTAGATAGATTGGGCAGTTGAGAAAATCTCAGACAGTTAACAAATAACTGGAACACCGTAAAAAAGTACTTGTGGGTGCCAGAACGTTCATTATCATTACACCGTGAGCTAAGAAGGAAGAAGCGGCATTTTTTTTCAATATTTTACCTAGCAAGGTGTTTGAAAGGAGTGAATCTAAAAATATAATGCCAGGATGCACAAAAATAATTTTAAAATATCGATTTTGTAGGTATTCAAGACTTCCGGTTCAAAATTTTCCTTTGTTTTGGTTCCGGTTCTGATTCCGAATACCATATGGTTCTCAAGGGTTCTGGTTCAGTTTCTTATCCCTGGTATACACTGAAAGGATCAATTGAACACTTTGCTGAAATCTGTTGCAATATAAAAAATCCACATCTAATGGTCATGGCTCATGACTCATAACAGTTGATTTCAAATTCCGAGATCGTCCAGCAACTTCTGAGTATTAAACTCGCGACGTTTAGACAGGCTCATTTCTAACGGCTCCTCTGAACCTCCAGCCTCTATCTGAATTGTATCATCAACTCGGCTTGGTTTGACAGGACATTCCTCAGCCACTGTTTTCTCTTTCACACTGCTAGCTAGCTGGTCTAAGCTCCTATTTGCTTCATCGTAATCATCAGGAGCATTATCAGGTGGCTCATCTATTTCTGTCTCTGCGTCATATTCATTAGGGTCTACTGGTGTCGGTTCTTCCACAGGAATTGGCTTTACCGGAAGTGCCTTTCGTTTTGTTTCCCGAGTCTTAAGAGTCTCTCTCGTCTGTAGGAACAGGAACTCTTGTTCGATGGGCGAGTCTATCTCTTTATCTGGCTCTATCCGTTTCGCTCTTTTAATGGGTTTTGGCCGTGAATTTTTTCGCCAAGTCGATGGCTTGGCTCGTGACCTGCTCACTTTGGGAGAGCTAGGCCTAGACCGAGAACTGCCTGCGCTTGGAGAGCTAGGCCTAGATCGGGAACTGCCAACAATCGGAGAGTTAGGCCTGAATTTCACTCTGGACTCACAATCTTGCAATGCAGCCAACTTGGACTTTTTTGCATTTAGAATGTCTAGAAAGTTAGCATAGAGGGACTCCTCCATGGCTTGTTTTTCTGTACGATGCCGACGTAAGGTTTCAACAAGTTGCTGCTTGTCTGTAATGTACCAATAAAAAATTACTTTGGGATTGGGACTATCAATGAAAATGCAACTCCTAGGTTCTAATTGACATTTTGAAAACCTACCTGACTCAACTGCTGATTTCTCTTCATTGATGTTCTTCATTTGAGCAATCAAGGACATATTTGTGTTGATCAGATAGTCAATCACCCTTTCTGTGATGAGTGAGAGGGCACCCTACAAAGACAAAGCAAACTTATCTATACTTAGGTAAGTGAATACTTAGTGAAGTGCACACAATTAGTCATTTGTTTAGGAGAGAACACTCAAGGAATCAGAAATGAGTTGCAGCAAGATAGAAAGATGATTAGTAGGCTTTAAGTCACTTGCGGTAGGATAGCCTAGCATGACAAATGCATTTTGTTCATGATAACCTTCTTTTTTGGCTAATTTCTGATTTCTACAAACAACGTTTTCAAATGATAGCTGCCCTTGACATCTACATGAAAAGCCTATTGAGCAAAGACAGTAGAGACAACTGTAAACGATTCTACAAGCACGTCAACAGAAAAAAAGGAATTGCAATTTGCAATACCATCCCAGCCCTGCAAACCAGATCAACCATGGTGTCTACAGACTCTGAGATTGCAAGCGCTTTGAGCGAAACCAGGGCCGGCCCGTGGGTAGGGCGGCCCGGGCGTACGCCTGCAGACTGGGGAAAAGAACGTTCACCCTATTTATAAAGGAGGCCGCCGCAGCGACCCAAGTAATTAGCGACTGATAATTAATGCATCAATTACTTGTAAAATTTTAGAGAGAATTATAACCAACTACATTCATGCAACACGGACAGAGAACGACTGGCTTACCGAATACCAGCACGGATTCAGAAAAATGTACTCTTGCAAATCTTCACTAACATGCTTCTCTCAAGAGCTATCGGACCAAATAGATTGTGGAGAACAAGTCGTAGACGGCATAATTTTGGACTTCTCCAAGGCATTTGATGTCGTGGCTCACAGCTTGCACGTCAACAAGTTTTCGAAGATGGGCTTTGATGAGAGAGTTCAAACTTGGATAAAGATCTTCCCGACAAAACGAACGCAGAGAGTTGTTTGTAACATCCTTGTCCCAAGAAGTTTTTGTTGGGTACATCAGGCGTCCCGCAAGGATCGGTACTGGCAGCGACACTGTTCCTGGGATTCGTAAACGACGTCGGAGTGGACGTGGCAAGCAACATTTGACTCTTTGCGGATGACTGCATCCTGTATGAAACAATCTGTACAAAGGCTGATGAACGAAAACTACAATCGGCCCTAAACACCATCCAGAATTGGGCGGATGCAAATGGCATGAAGTTGAACGTATCAAAGACAACTGTGATAAGCTTCTCAAGATAGAGAAACATGATAGATACCAAATATAGCCTTTACGGAACAGACCTTCAAAAGTTTAAAAAATGTAAATACCTTGGTCTTACGTTTCAAGACGACCTGAAATGGGACAGCCACATCACCAACCCTGTGTCAAATGCAAAAAAGAGACTCCACTTCCTGATGCGTAACCTCAAGGGCAGCCTACCGAAAACCAAAGAACACGCAAATCAATGTCTTATTCCGCCATTACTGGAGTACTGCAGTGGGGTAAGGGACTCACATTCTCACTAACAGTCCGCCACGTTACTGGTGAACACAGAAGATGGTGCAAGAAGAAAAACTCACCCAACATTAGCATCAGCAAAGCCACCCAAGACTAGAAATGGGAAGCGCTGGAGATGCGGAGGAATAAGAACAGCCTCCAATGTCTGCACAAGGCAACTAACAACATTCCAGCATGGGCAAAGTAGAAAGATGTTTGTCAGGACCAGGGTTCAATGGGAGAAGTGACCATGACTCGAAGATGGCTCTCCAAAAGTATAATACAAACATCGGACGCAATTCATTTCTCGGAAGAGCTATTCAACAGTGGAATGCCCTTCCAGCAAAACTTCAGCCATTCCCGAGGGATGGCAAGAAATTAAAAAACTAGTTAAATATTGCAAGTTCGCGCAACAACCGGAGAAATATTATGTGTAAAAAATTGTCATTCCTAAGTTGTAAAATATAGAAATACAAATAAAAAAATTTATATTTTTTGAGTAGGTAGACAGGTTTTGTGATTTTTCACCCTATGCAATGCTCTGACTGTGGTTAAATTTCTATGGTAGTAGCATAGAGAAATGAAACCTGTAGGTCTCGTTATTCTATGGTAGTAGGAGTACGTACTTTCATTCATCTTTGGTAGAAGTATATATTAATGAAACCTAAGTAGAAGGGAGGCGAAGCTGGAAAAATGTGCACCCGAACCGGGATACGAACCCGGGATCTCCTGCTTGCCGGGCAGGTGCTCTACCAACTGAGCTATTCGGTCACACATTCTCTCTGCTTCGCCGGGTAGGACAAGGGGGATCTCCGGGGAGATGAGAGGCCGAGCGACCCGTACATGGGACGGGTAAACGGACTCGGCCCCAGGACGGCGATGGCGCAATCACTAGACCCCTTGTCCCGCTCTCAGATGAAGAGACACGTGGTGGATGAGAGGAAATTGTTACTGGTTTAAGCAGTTACCAGTATGCAATTGATGGAAGGGAGGCGAAGCTGGCGAAGCTTTTTCCAGCTTCGCTTTCCAGGTCGCAAATCCGGCCTGGTCGAAGGCGGAGTCACAACTTATCTGGTCCAGCCCAAAGTATTTGTCCAAAATTCATATCCGCCCAAAACTGTCTGAAAGCTCTAAAGTCCGACGCTGTACGAACGTCTGTAATTGTACGAAAGTCTGAAACTGTCTGCCAGCCCAAAGCTGTCCAAAAGTCCGAACATGTCCAGAAGTCCGACACTGTCTGAAAGACAGATCCAATCAGAAAAGACGGGCAGCCATAAGTTCGGGTCATGTCTGGTCTGGCCCCACTTCTCGGATCCATGGCTCGACCTGGACTTTTGGGCCGTTCGGACTTTTTTTCCTCATCTCCAGTAGGTACGGTACGTACATTGTTTTCTTGCATTTTTCAAAGCAATATATGATAAACTTACGGTTTGCAACGCAACAGACCCATACTCCAGCTTTTCTATAGTATCTTTTACTATTAGTTTCACCCATTTGAAGTGGTTGTCGGTGACAAAATATTGAAACTTGTCCGCACCGTGGTTTGTCGAAAGAGCGAGTCTGGTTTCAGTCCAGTACTCATCTGATGATAAACCGAGCGATTCGATAACTTTGAGAGCATCTTCATTGGAAAACTGAAAATAAAAGTTAAAATGTAAGTTATAGAAATACCAATCATAGAGTAACATTAAAGAAAAATTTATTACTAACCATTCCAAATAATTAATAGGTAACTTGCCTGTCCAGCCCACACAGAGTCACTGTCAAATATGTTAATTTTAATTTCTTGGTTATCCCATACCGCGTGCGTTATAAAGAAACTTGTGCCATCAAGCTTAGGGAGTTTACAAACAGTGGTGTTCATCAGTGTATAACCAATGGTATAACCAGCAAACTCAAAACGGTAGACAGCAACTTGCCAATTAAAGGTTATGTCGTTACAAGTTTCTTATCTGGTGTAAGCTAATCAGTAATCGTGGTAGGGATTTAAACACATTCCTATGAATCGTGGTAACATTCATTTTTAATTACGATTCATTTGTAATTTTTAAATAATTTTATTACGATTTTCCCAGTTATGAAAATTTTGTAAACTCCTCCAAATTCCAATGTCCAATTCCAAATTCCAATTGCAGGAAATTTGGCAACTGTGCTCTGTCGTGGTCCTGTGCGATTGTGAACGAAGCGCCGGGCATACGGCATGGACATTTAAGCGGTGACGTCAGACTTTCGTCCGCTCCGCTGAATGCAGTCGAACAACTGATAGTGCGTAAATAGGCCTTCTCGAATCGCGATTAATTCGTTCGGACAAGGATATGACAATGTGAAACTGTATCGAATAAATTAGTTCAGTGCGTAGTACTTATTTTCCAAGCAAATTCATACAGAGGGTTGGTTTTGGTGAGTAAGAATCCCATATTGAATACGAAATACGCCCTTGCTACTCTGCCTAGATCTACACTAGGTATTACTTTTGACACCTACTCAATAGTGAAATTTTTATTGCTACTAGGTCAAATGTGAAGCTGCCGCAGTCTTAACAGAGCCACTGAGTTCAAAAATCATCAGCACAATGTCAGCAACTGGTAGAAGAGCTAACAGCGCCACGGCTCGACTCAAACAAGACTACCTTCGCCTCAAGAGGGATCCAATTCCCTACGTACTGGCCGAACCTCTTGGCTCCAATATTCTTGAATGGTGAGCATTATGAACTGAATCTAGTACTGCTAGCATCACTTACCTTTTTTTGTAAATGTTGCCAACAAATTACGTATCAATATGGCTCTCATCAATGGAGAAAAGTTTAGACCGTCTTCCAAACAGCCGGCATGTCAGTACCTACCTACCTACAGATACCTACGTAGTATAACCATTGAATAATGGTATACCTACATTATGATTCTCCTTACTTGCAGGCACTACGTGGTTCAAGGGCCTGAGGCAACACCCTATCATGGTGGCTTATACCATGGCAAACTCGTATTCCCTCGCGAGTTTCCGTTCAAGCCCCCCAGCATATACATGCTAACGCCCAACGGACGTTTTAAAGTGAACACAAGGCTATGCCTATCAATCTCTGATTTCCACCCAGACACCTGGAATCCAGCTTGGAGTGTGTCATCCATCCTCACTGGTCTACTTAGCTTTATGGTAAACACAAATTTCCTTGTTTTACTTTCGAGATGCCTACGTACAGGTAGACCTACTAAATTATAAGTAAAGTATTAAGTCTTAAACTTGTGAAATTTATAGCTGGGTTTGCTTAAACAGCAATCAGTTGTCCTGGAAAACCAGATGACAAAGTTGCATCACACACTAAGACCCGGTTTCTCAGTGGCACGTTAAATATCTAATGGTCTGTTAACTTGTTATTTGCTTAGCAGCATCCAATCAAAGTCCTTAATTTTCTTGCTAATGGACCGTTAAATCTTAACGGTCCACTGAAAAACCGGCACTAAAGGTCATAAGCACAGTTGGCAATATATTATGTACAGCTCTGGACTTTGTAAGTGAGCTAGTCAAATGTCGGCTATGTGCTCAGAAAGGTTTGTCTGAAAAGAGCATAGGCAGGCCAAGTACCGACCACGTGGATGAGCACATGGTGGCAGGGGATGTCATGTTCATTGATCGGTCGCAATCTAGTTTTGTCAAACCAGTTTTATTATCAGTACCTGCCTCGCAAAACTCGTGAATTTGTTCTCTGGCAAGTTTTGTATCAGATTCCACACTCCTGCACTGGCCTAAAACACATAATTTTATAGTTAGAAAATAAAATAAAAAACCCATCGCATCTTCGTTTTGCTATGAATACGTATATATCAATACTTTGTTAATATTGAAGAAAACACATGTTTCCATATTAAGATTCAATTATATTCATGTTAATTGCTTCTGTTATCTTTCCATCAAGTTAATGGTTATTACCGATACCCTACCTTTTCGGTGGCTTTACGGTGGTTACCTCGTTCAGTCGGGTCGGTGGTGACGCGATATTATCAGAAGCAATTATGCAATTTAAATTTATTCACATTGTGAATACCAACTTTTTTGCAAGTACGGAAAAAGTGATGCCATTTATGTGCGTTTCGTACAGACCAGGTGCAAGAGGCTTTTTGAACTTTCTTCTAGCTTAAAAATTACGGCATTTAGGCCAATATTATTGCGTGAAATCCATTACAAAACTCGACAGTGGACCGAACTATCAACTTGGTCTATTCTCATTTCACGGAGCAAGGCAGTTGCTGATAAGCAAACTGGTTTGTCATTATGAGATTTGGACCCTCTATGCATGTCATCCAGTCCCTCCATGTGCTCATACACGTGGTCGGTACCTGGCCTGCCTTTGCTGTTTTCAGTCAAACCTTTCTGAGCACATAGCCGAAATTCTACTGGTACGCTTTCAATGTCCAGAGGTGTACATTGCTATGTGCGAGGACTTTAAGATATTTGGAAGCGTTGTAGCTAACTCTAACCTGAGAGTGGCTTAATGATAGATCTTAGTGTGAATGATAGATAGATAGAAAGCCTCTACAGTATAGCCACAACTGTCTGTGTTCTTACAGCAAACTGTAATTCTCCCTGCCCGGGTTCCTCACAATTTGTTAATAGTCTATGGTTGGTTGGTTTCTCTGGAAAACTCCCATATGTGGCATTGAATCTTGTGCTGTTCATGGTTATATTACAGGAGACCCAACTATCTCATCCTCTCATCAGATATCTCATCACTATCTCAACTATCTCATCCTGTTCTTGATATGACAGCTGGAGAAAAGTCCGACGCTTGGTAGCGTCGAGTCTTCCGACTACGAGCGGCGGCAGCTGGCCGTCCAGAGCCTCGAGTTCAACCTCGGGGACCGCGTCTTTTGCGAGCTCTTCCCAGAAACCGTCGAGGTTAGTTGCTAAACTCTTTCCGGGTACTGTAAGATATACGATTTTCTGTCGTTTTATCTTAGACAGAAAGAAAGATTTCTAGTTATTGCAAATTGCAATCAAAGTGATCATGCTAACAATGAACCAGTGTTACTGTGGAACCAGCTTTACCGCTGAGGGAGGAGAAAGAGAACTGTATAGACATGACATCGATTGATCATGTTCTCATTTAGTTACATTGTAAGTTGTATGTGAGGGTAATGTCTAAATGCTTCCCATATGCTACTTGGTTAATAGATTTACCTAGGTTTGCAGTGGTTAGTAACCACTGGGTTAGTGGCATCAAAAATGCCACTTTTCCTTCAACGTCTGAACCAAAATTGCTACCATCAAAATATCTTTATCAAACATTCTATTATATATACCTAGGTTCCAACATTTAACATACCAAATCGTTAAGGTGGAGCATCACGGACGTTTTATGAATTCCACCCATTTATGCACTTATATAGATGTGGAAAGCAATGCTTAAAAACAGACAGTGCCTCAGCTTTACTGGGAAAGCTAGGAAAAGTACGCTTACATTCTGAAATTAGTTGGGTTCGTTATCTCAAAAACCTTTCATAACTTAGTATTAATTTTTATATGTTAATAGATAAAACACTGACACATTTATCTGCATATTTTTCTCTGCCTCAACTTTCACAGTTCTTCTTTTTTGAGTTTTCAAAACTGCATCAAATAAATGCACTGTTTTCGAAGGTGAAATAAAGTACTTGGCAAATTGAAAAGTTACCAAGTAATGCATTGAACCTTCAGGAATGAATTTCTATTAAATTTGTGCCATTATCAGGTGCGTGGGCGACTGAGTCGACTCCAACGTGGGGGCCTGTAAATTCGATTTTCGGTGTATTTTATTGAAATGATTGCCTACCTTACGGGGATCGAAACGGACCGTAAACCCGAACTCGGTGGATCTTGCGTTACGTCACTCACCGAGAGCAGGTTTCTTTTTAGCCTATGTACGCATCATGTCATTCGCACAAACTTCGTTGTATCAAAGCAGCCGAGAGTGCATGGAAATACGTATGTACCGACTACGAGGATGAATAAAAAAAGGTCGCGTTGTTACGGATCAACAACTCGTTTTCATAAACCAGGTCTCTTTATCAGTAATTACCTTGTCGTGAATCTACCAAGCTGACATATCGGTGCACAGTTGAGTTTTGCATGAGATTTGACATGCGTCCATGGCATAAAATACGTAATTTTTAAGTCGGAATAAAATTCAAAAAGCTTCCTGTATCTTCTCTGTATGACAAACACATTTATTGCATCAATTTTTCGGTATCCGCAAAAAAGTTGGTATTCACATTTCCATTGAATCTAGTTTTCATATTTGCTTTTGTTATCTCCCATTACCTCCGACCCGAATTGGCGAGTTATATCACCGGAAAGGTAAGGGTATCAGTAATAACCATTAACTTGATTATAAGATAATACATTCAATTAACAGAAATAAAATTAAATCAAGATATGGAAACATAATATGTTTTCTCTAATATCAAAAAAGAACCTAGTGAGATTTAAGTGTTCCTTAAAAAGAGAAGATTCGAGAAGTTTTTTATTTTTTCTTCTAACTGTAAAATTAGGTGTTGTTAGGGGTATGATGGATTCGTGTACAAAACTTGGCAGGACGTTACAAATTCATTGGCGTCGCAAAGCAGGTACTATACCTACTGCAGATAATAAAACTGGTCTTTACAGGTACCTAGGGCAATCAGAGGATATTTTTACGGGTCATGCCATCATGAAAGGAGGACTAGCCATATTCGCTCCCATGTTCAAGCTAGCAATACCAACTACGATATCCAATCAGCGCAGCTTCAGTAATAACGGCATCCTAATGTAAATGGCTGCACTATTTGAGGCGAATTCCAGACACCAGCGACTTCAACCGATGCGGAATAGTTTGCGTTTGAGCGCGATGCAGTACATTAACTGAGCCATCACATTGCAGGAGATCAACACGGAGCTTGCGCGGCGTGCGGCGGCCGAGTTGAGTGCGCGGGCGCAGGGCCGCGCTGTTTCGGATGTGTCGTCACTCCTGCGCACGGGTCTCCGCACCGAACAGGGTGCGCTTGGCTCGGCATTGGCCAACGTCGCTGTCGTGCTCGGATTTGCCGCTTTCGCATACACCGTCAAATACGTGCTGCGAAACATCGCGCTCGAGTAGCCAATGCGGCTCAGAAACAGCGGAACACGCGGAATTTAGGCGGGGCACGTTTTTGCCGCGATATGTTGACTGGATTTTGCGAGATGTTGTGATCTTAATATATAATAAATTCATTTGATCCAAAGAGATTGTCAATGGCAAGTGGAAATTGGCAAAAAAACGAATGATATCTACCAGTTCTTTGCATCTGTGAATTTAGACCAATGCAGAATACTGAATCGTTATTTTGTGTTTTATAACAGATGCGCTTCACAATTTAGCTGGGTTTACGACGGACAATGTACTTACAGCTGATCACCATCGGCTCTACACCAATCAGACATTCCATGGCAGAGTCGTGAACATGATGTCATGCACATCCTGAGTCTCTGATTGGTGGCAGGGCTAATGTTGACGACATCAAGTCACGAACATTGCTAGCTGTAAACCCAGCTTAAGCCACACAGATTGTCCATGCCCATGTTAACAGTGACTAGGTATTTGCATCATCTAGCTGGGTCCCTCACCCTGTGAAATTTCAGAGATTCCCTCTCCTACAAGCCAATGATTGCTGGAGACATTGTTTACATTATTTTTAGGTCGGGATGGAATGTGGAATGTTGTGTTGCACGCTTTGCGCTCAAAGCTCTTGATCGGTGAGCCGTTCATACGCCAGCGCAGTTGTTGTAAATTTTCTTTTTTCATGAAAAAAGAAAGTGCTTGGCTTGGTTATAAAATGTGTTCCTCCTTTATGTTGTGGATATCAAACAGAAAGCCGTGTTGTATGTAGTGGCCTGGTCAAGGCAAGCCAGAAATGATAACTGCGGACTTTAAGTGTTTTAAGCTCGGCTCGGGTTGGGTCGAAATTTGAATCAGTGTCGTGATGTGTAAAGTCAGAGAGTGCACAAAGTGGAAGTAACATCGAGCTGACAGAGAAAGGCACTACGGAACGTTGTTATGTGCGAAATTAGAAATGCATTACCATAAGACTGGTCGTGTCGTGTTAAATGTATTGTATCGGTGAGGTAATGGCATGGGTGTTGTTTGCCAGAGCCAGAACTTTAATGGTTTTACCGACTCGAGCATCGAGGTAGATTGCCGGGAAGCGGAGAGCTCGCCCCAGATGGTCTGGCATGACATCGGCTTTAAAGTAGATTCGACGTCGAAGGGTGCGCTCGACTGCCGACGGCTGCCGTTTGAGACTGTCAACGAATCCGACGAGAATGCGACGCCGGAAAGAGGAATATGCGTGGTTGTTAGCCGGGCGGTGTCGCAATGTACATTAATCTCTTGTCCTCGAATAAATTGTTGAGAAGGAAATAAGTCGACTATGTTTTTTCCTTGAATATTTTTTCAATTCATTTTTCAGAAGCCAAATTCTTTGACAGTGCTGTTTTTCTTCTGCATATTTTGGAAGAAAGATCTGTATGTAGCAATATGAGCGATAGTTGTATGTGTAGCATGTATAACGTAGATAAATATGTCAAAATTACAAAGGACGGTAGCAAGCATACAAATCTGATTTGATGTTCTCAGTTCGGTTATCATAGATAAGCTATATTTTTTAGTATCGCAAATTAGTTACGCCTCGCAATTTGCATCCCCTGGAAATATGCACTAAATCTACACTCATGTACCTTGGGTTGCATCCAATCAGGTTAGGGGGTTATAATAAGGTATAACATCTTTTTGATAATTTTTGCTAAATCGATGTTTGGATATGATATTTTAAAAAATTCCAAAACGGCGCGTAACTAATGCATGGGCTGAAACCTGCATGGGAAATATAAATTAAAATCAAACAGCTGATAAGAATGTAAGTTTTATTTTCTTTATATGAATTGCTATAGAATTTATAGGCACTGAAAGACGGTCTATGGAAAGACATTTATATATGTAGCGAATTTCATCTGTATTAGAATAAAGATAGCTTTTATGCAACATAAGTACTTAATTATCATCACCAGGGAAATATTTTTCAAAATTTTCCAGTCAGCCCTACCAGTGAGATCTTTCAGTCTTTCACTAACATAAAGTTGGTAAATATTAATTCTGTGCCTCGGGTTCTCGGGAGAGTTATAAAGTTTTTGTGATGCTTGCCAGCCATTCATTGGGCGATCATCCTAGAGACGAAAAGCTTTCAGTTTTGTTTTGCTCGAGGCGTAGCTCAGTGTTTATCGCAGGAATAGCTAGAAACAAAGGTCCATTCACACCAGCCGTAAACAGGAGATGGCTGCCTTCGACGGCGGGAGCCATCGAAAGCGTTCGCCGAGCTTTCATTAACGCCCATCGAACACTCCCGCCACCCCGGCGAGATCAAAGACATCAGGAGTCAGGAGTCGGGACGATCCTCGATCCATCAGGGAGGGGCTGGTCAGATGTGCTATAACTTCCTGTTACCCTCAGGCTCGGCTCATATAGGTACACACGCCAAATGTGCATGGGGATAAGCTCAAAATGGCTGAAATCTCGTTGAAAGCCTTCGCTCGCTTGGCGTATCGCGGTTATGTTGGTGGCTCGAACTTGAAAGCGTCTCCATTTTCCATTTCTTGCTACAGCCTGTAGACTACATGTTTGTTTCCCAGCCAGAGCTTACAATGCTATTTTGTGTTGGTGAGTACTTAGAAAGCAATTAATTAATTTAGAAATCGGAATAGATGCCATTTCAATAGGTATCGAATGTAGCGATATTTTTAAATATAATTGGTAAAGTAATAGAGGATGATATTCTGTGGAATAAAGGTAGGTGCCACCCATAGGTATATACTACGCAAAAACCACTGGTACAATCGGCACTAAGTAAACTTTTATCCAGGTAGGTATAGGGAGAGGTACTGCACTTTTATTTTACTTCTTCGATTTCAAAATATCTCAAAGTGTGACGGTGAAAGCCTGAAAGGTTGAAACTAGGCTAGAAAATGGAGTGGACCGACCCAACTATATACTTATACCATTTAGTGGACCTATAGTAAATATATAAATTCGGTTGTATACGGTGTACATGACGTGAGACATCCCTCATATATTCTGTATAATATAGGTAGGTATACCTTTCCCAGTTTCCTGAAACCTGAATGCCTTGTATATTAAAATGGTTTTGTATTATAATTCTTACCGTGTTGCTATTTATGCAATGTGCCGATGTGATTGGTTGAATGTGGATTGATGTCCCACTCTGGGTTTTGTCCCAGCAGTTTGTGATGTCTTCATGTCAAAGGAAAGTATTTTTCGATACGCCCTGTGCAGTTTGGGTCACTTCCAGTTAAATATATACCCATTCGCGAAGGAATGAAACCTATTAAAAATCTTGTTAACGTGAGAATAAAAGATCGTATAGTTACTGTTGGGAATTCACCATTTCATCATTTTGAGACGAACGAAATTGTACAAGTGTGCGAGATGTGTTGATTCCTGAATGTTAAAATTTCAACACCAACACGTGCCCCATTCCCAAACAAACTATAAACTGCAAAATATAACACAACGATAAAATATAATGGAAACAAAAACAAATTACAGCACTAAAGTAGGCTATTTCTCAGCGACGACCCGAAATGGGTTTGACTTTGGGTTTGACCATGTCGAGATATTGTAAAGCAGCAGCAACATAAATCACTTGCAGCAGTGCTAATAGAATCGGTCATATAAGACCTCGAAGATTGTTCAAAGCCAGGTGACACTGACCATGGGGACTGAGGACTTGCAGTGACAAAAGCCAGGATCTTTCTAGGGGGAGGCGGTAGCAGTCCTGACTCCAGATCAAGACAGAGACACCATTATTTTCAGCTTTCAGAGTGCCAGAAGAGATCACGATGCTTAGCAGACTAAACAAAACCCTCTGAGTTGTCCACCCCAAGAGCTATTCATTTGACCACCCCCCCGTAGCGAACGTCGAACGTGGGTGGGACCAACGGACAAAACGAACTGGCTGACACCATGGATTTGTAAACAATGAATGATTTGCCTATACGGGTATGTTCCGGGAGATAAACATATACGCACTTCCAACCACTCATAGAGGTTGTAGGTTAAGGTATCAAAGATACTTAATAATATGCATGAGCTTGTGAAGTTGGAAGTTGCGTTGAAGTTTGAGCTGTGTCGTTTGCCATGTCCAATTGTTTGTACCTATACCAAACGGGATATAGTAGATGCCAATATGTACCAATTTTAAACCATGCGAAGAATTGGGACGGCTATAATTTAAAAGCTTTTTTAGCATTTCAGCTTTTTAGCTTTCTAAATCCCCCCCCCCCCCTTTTAGTTGTTGGTGCCACTGAAACACTGAACATTCTGCTTGTGCAGAAATTAGGGATTAAAAGGTTATATGGCGACACCTCCCGTAGTAATAAAGCTAAATGCAAGTGCCACTTAGGCCCAGTGAAGGCCACTAAACACTAGACGTGACTTCTGGTCGCGAATGTCGTGAACGACATTCGTTTTAAAGTTTTAACACGACTGACAATTTTCAAAGCTTGTAAGACAATAAAATGTATTACGCAAGGGCATGCACATAATGAAATGTACAATGAAATGTATTTTAATAAATAAGTAAATAAACGTTTTCGCATTTTCTGCTGTTGTCGCGTTTTCCACGCGGTCCCGGAAAACCGAAAACACACCGAGAAAGACACGTGTAAAACACATGCCATCTTGCCACGCCATCTTGCCTTCACCTGAGAAGTGCACCAATTCTGAGAAGCAGGTGAGAGGCCAGGTGATTGGCTGGCATCTCAGGTGAAGAACACGCCCCCCCCAGGTGGGACAGGTAAGCTCCGTTCATTGGTGCCCTGCTCTATTTTCACGCAAAGGCATTTTATTACGGGCATATATTATACCAATATGCAAGAATTAGATATCTCTATACTGTCGCCTGTCGGTCATTTAATTGTCGTGGTTGTGTGTAGTTCAACGGATTTTTAAATACATTTTTGTCATCAAGTTTCTATAGCTCTACTTTTTTTAAAGTGCCAAAAAAGTATTTAGCATGCAACCAATACACCAATATCAAGTTGGCGTCAACTTGAAGTGCCAAGGTGATAAAAGATGGCCGAGTGGGTCCGAGTGGTAGGTATAGGTGCCTATTTTTTACCTAAACTGCGTGCCTTTTTAAATCATCCATATACTAGCTCCAATCAGGGCCTGCATCGTTCTGGTGCTGGCCACACGCAATCATCAATCAACAGTCTAGGATTTTGCTCGAAGCTTCGCATCCATTTCCAGCGCGTCTCACAATTGGATCCTCCGGTTTCGTTCAGTCGCCGTCCGCTTGTCACTTTGTCATCAATCAACGCTGGCGCACAAGGAGTTTGGCGCGGTTTTTATGCGCGGACAGAACTTCAAAGAGGGCGCCGAGAGAGCAAGACGCCTTGGCGTCCCATCGGCATATGTGAAGGGCGGTGCTGGTCACCATCTACCGACGTGATCCTCTCAATAAACTCCTGTTTTGGGAAATAAACAGGGCGAAAAGCATGCATCAAATCATAAATGCAAATTACAGCATGGTCGCTGCAGAAATCCATTTTCTAACGGTGGCTTCTTACCTGCCGATTATTATAGAGCTTAGAATTCTGCAACCATTTGGTAAAAACGACAATGTGAGTCTCACATGTGGTCAATTACCTGTCGATACGCGGTGGGCATAACTTAGAGTACTATACCTAAGCAAGTCTTTTGGGATTTGATGCCTTTATGATACGCCAGCGTCCCAACAGAGGTAGAGACCAGCGTATGCGCACCTAAACATACCTCATCGGATACCTTTCAGGTTCCCAGCAGGCCGGCAAAGAGAAGCACATGTACCATCTGCATCGGATCAGGTCTCGGCTGCAGGACCAAGGACTCTAATTGGGTGCAGCCAGGAATCGAAGTGAAACCCCGTGCACATCTGGACACCACACCGCCTTCAGGTGGTCGTCGAGACTGGGCCAGAGTCGTGACTCGGGTGAAAGGGTTGGTCATGTGACGAGCACATGTGCGCGGCAGCGATGGCGCTAAGGTGGGTTTCGAGGAACGTGTACAAAGGTGTACAACAAAGGGGGAGTTTGAGTTTGATGGGGGCTCATTTAGAATTTGGAAATGAATGCGTATTCACAGAGTAGGTACAATAATTTTTGCAAACATGTGGACTGCAGGTGTATAAGGTGGAGCAGGGAAATTTGTTTTAGTGAGGAGTTTTCATGAATGGGAAATTATTGAGGAGTACAGTTAATTTTGACTAGAGCTACTAGAATAATATGTTGTATTTAATATGGCTCCATATTTTTCGGAATTGTGCGCGAAAATCGAATTACTATATGCAGGTATAATACGCGAACTGTAAATTCATTGTTTCAGGACTTATGCCCAAAATGCACAATTAATAATTGGCAATCTGTATACTAAGGTATATACTGACATTGACGGGGAACAAATTGAGGTAACATGGTATATATTATATCGTTTTAATAAATATATTTAGTGGTGTCTAAGTTATGTTTCTTTTCAGAATCAGATTACATGATCATACTTGTTTTATGCTGAACCTCCTGCTGTGCTCGCTAACATTGTCATTATCGTCATGTGTGCCAAATTGCAGTCGCGGCTTTCTCATGGCATGTCACTAGAGTTGGCAGTTTCCACACGCGGCACTGTTTGGTTTCGGGGTGCTTTGTACCGACGGGCGACGACGTCGATGCCACAGCGAGGGATGATTGGGGTAGTAAACCGATGTAATCATGTAACGGATCTACAGGTGGTCACAAGATGCGACAGGTAGAACGAGAACCGAACGGCAGCCCCTGGTGTCGGCAAGCTGCTTGCGGTACTCTCAACTTGTCACAATAATGGTGACTATGAGCTCGGATATCGTGTTTGAACGTGTGTTTTTCGGTGTTCGAACATAACTGTGCACTGTGCGTGTGAACTGTCACCGCTTTGACGTGCAGTTTGGCCAACAACTGTTATGATCCGCATTTCGATCTCTCGAACCATGGGAATGAACCGCAGACAATGTGGTATAATAACGAATGTTTTTGGCAGACATTCTGGAGTCGCCGTGTTAAAATGGAATGTTCTGAAACCACTGATAAAACTAGAAGGCTGAAACCATTGATTAATCAATGCTGAAACTGTACCTATATTAGCGAGCATGCTTAAACTCGGTCTAATATAGTGAAATTGCCAATGGGTTTAGGAATCTTATTTGAAACTGACCGCACAATACCAAGCTTTGAAGTTTGATTTGTCGTGAATTCATACATTTTTAGTAGGCCGGTAGATCGGTGTACTCAAAGTCGTCTGTTTAAATTAATTAAATGAATAAAATAGTGATGTGCTTTCAAGAAGTGCATATACCTATGCATATACAGTCATGGTATGACAGTCATGGCATGACAATCATGGCATGTCAGGTATATGATATAAATTGAAATAACCGCACATCATCACAATTTCGCTTATGGTTCGCTGTCTACGACACGGTGGTCGCCTAATGAGACGATTTTTAAATTATCACGCCAAACGGCCCATTAAACATGGTAATGGTACACTTAAGTAATTACTGTCAAATGTAGTTATATTTCAGCAAACCATCTGAATGGGCAAGATGTCAATTTGAGTTCGCTTTATTGTAGCATATGGGTTTTACTTTTAGTGCATGATGCTACGCTTCTAATTTCTAAACGACATTTCTATACCACAGCTTCGACAAGGAGCAGTAGATCACTTCGGGACGCCATGGACATGGATCCAATCTTGCCTGTGATGCATCTTCGTCCCTCTCCACACAAGATTCCAGGTTAAAAGTACGGTGACATTTTAGGTAATGCATTGGGATGGCCCATCCTTACACCACCTTGTACCTTTCGCAACGGCCGAAGCACTCAGTTTTACGACCTTCCCGATTTCCGCTCCGCTCGGCACAGAGTGTTTCATCTTTATTGGAGATTTTGTTTTCACACTCATCGCGCCGGCGCAATAAATCGATATCCGGTGCACTCGCATTTATCGAAGACACCGGCCCGGGCCCTAATCACCTGCATTTCCTTGCACCTATTCACTTCATTTTAGCCCCGCAAGGTCTTGTGTTCTCCGCAAAAGGGCCGAAGAGCACGGCGAGTTTCGTATATGGATATATGGTTCGATAATAAATGTAAATATAATTAGTTAGGTAATGTGTGTGACAACTGACAATCACAATCTATGTTGATCAACTCCTTCTATCTATGGTACAATTCGCACGACAATGTTTTCAGTGTACTTTTCATAGATCATACGTCCATGCCGAAAATACACAATACACATATAATATTGCTGCACAGATAGAAACTATCTAAGATTGCTGGCTGCAAATTTATGGAGTGGCTTTTCCTAAAGAAGTGACACAAAATAAAAATCTATTTTTTGTATCACTGCCTGAATGACTTGGAACTTTAATGTTATTTTATCATAAACACCGAGGGGCTTTTAAAGGTGGCAATCAAACCCCATGCTAAAACTCAATGCTGGTGATTAGTCTCCAGCAAATAGGTTCGACTCGGCGTCCGGTAATGATCGCGGTTGTTGAACCCATGGGCTGGCAGTGGTATCTCTAGTATCTAACCGCTCGTTTTGTGTTGCTTCCAGGAAGGCTGGCGATGACAAAGCCTCCAAAACGTTGCACTTTGTACAGTTATCCACGCCGAGCAGGTGGCTAATCCTCGCGGAAATAAGGGTTTTTATGCGCGCACCGACCGCTGCAATGGGATTACCCGCAGAGGGGGGTGATTACGACGTCGGCTGTCGGCACATCGCAGTCTTGTCAAAGCTGCCCCTTAGGAGATGCGTGCCAAATGCCAATGTGGTATGTGGCAGACAGACAGACTTGGTTGGTGGGAATCGCGCGTGCACATGCCGGGTGCCATGCGAATGTTCATGGACCCCCAAAACATATACATTGGAGATCCGAGAAGGTAACCGCAATGATGCTATGTTGAGCCCCTGTTCCTAAAAAGCACCACTTGTTGAAATTGCCACTCACCTTTCAAATCGAGTCGTATCAGAAACCGATTTACAAATGTTATCCTGTGTTTTGCACTGTTTATTTCTTGTTTTAAGATATTCACAATACTGGTTTAGACATTCCAGAACAAATGCGTTACCTAGCTTAACGCGTGGTTTTAGGATTGATGCACGACCCTGATCGAATATTATGCATAGCAATCCGCACACAGTCTCTGTAACGAAGCTGCAGGTAGCAGTTATAATAATGTCTGCTTCATTGCTGATGATAGACTGGTCTGTTTTATTGCCGGGGCGGGGTTTCTAATATATTCGTGTCGGTCACGTAGCAAACGTTATCCACGACAACCTCTTTCCAGATCTAATTAGGAAACACAACAATCATGGACAGAAGCGAAACGAATAAAATCGCCGACTTTACGATCACTCTCGGCAATCTCTTTGTCATTGGTTTCAACTTTCAACTTCCACCCCCACAGCACCCTCATGTGGAAATCTTGGTACGTTTGAGCGTCCCGAAAAGTCCCCTCTGTGATATCCGGGAAGCGACGGAAATGCGTTGCGACAGGTGAGGCTCGGCTCAAGCCGTGAGGGGGGGGGGGCGTCCTCGGCGCCGCGGCGCCAGTCTTCTCGACGACGTCAACGGCGGTGTCTCAACGCAAAGCGACGCCGCTCGACGTGGTGCACAGTGACAGGCGCCTTGGCAGGTACAAGATTGCCAAGCGACGCGCCGTCAAGTATGAACGGGTGTCAACATGGAATTGTGCGGCAGTCGAATCAATCGCAGAAGAGAGGTGTTGCGCTGACTTTCAATAGAACGAAGCGATTACTATGAAGTCCGGTCTTTGATTACAGTATCGTGTGCAAGTATTCAAATAATGTCAAGGCCCATAAATGCATGAAATTTGAATGAATTTTGGATCCTTTTAGCATGCATTTTGGATGGTGCAAACTTTTGTCGTTTTATGATAGCTCAGTGCAAAAACTACGTAGCGCACAATGGCACAACATAACAGCCGCCAATGTGGCTGCAGTGTTACGAGGGGTTACGGCGGTGCTATACTCGTTTGTAATTATGTATCATCAAATTTTGTATAATTATATAACACTGTCTTATTGAGCACTCTGTATTTATATATATATATATATACTGGCCCAGTGAAAAAAGGAATTGCAAATATTTCCGTACGGCTATGTGTATACCTTCTGCTCGCTAAACCCAAAAATAAAAGTTTACCCAATATACGATTATTCGTGAGCAAGAAAATAAATTTAATTCAGGTTCCTTCTCCCCTCTTTCACTCAATACATACATAGTAAGCAACATAAGCATCTCGCTTTGAGCAACATTGTCCGTCCTGTGAACCGGACGTCCCAGAGCAACACCTTTATCATTCGACGTCGCGACGCCGTGCCGTCGCCCCCGTGCTGGCGCGACGCCCGACGCCGTGCATCACCGCGGCAACGAGGCGCGTCGCGGCGCCCGTAACTCATCGCCATTGGCCGCGTCGCCGGCCGGACAAAGAGGATTGTTGCCGCGCGCGGCGTCGGCGTCGGCATCGGCGTCGGCGTCGGTCGACAGCGCGCTGCGGCACTGCCCAAGCGATCCGTCGTGCAAATCAAACGGGCTGAATTGCAAGGGGCCTTTCAGTTTCACAATCTCATTCTCGGCACACAAGTTGCTGTTTGCAATATATCGGTTGACACCAGTGGGCTTGTCATTTGACAGTGTAACCGTCTGATTTGTTTTATTTTTGATACTATATAAATTTTATTTATATAGGTGCACCTTTGCTGGCAGGAAATTGATTTACATTCACGACTTACCTTCGTAATTTACTTTGAAGCAAAGATATTATTAAATTACGGCTATGTTTATATTAAAAGAACCGCATACTGCTCGTAGCGTATATACCATCTCGACCACTATATTAACATTTTATTCTTCAAAATTGTAACTACGTATACCAACGGTCAATATTACATTTCGATATAATAATGACCGTTGGTGCAGAAAGTTTTTAATCCGCGGCCTCCCCTATATACTCTCCAACTCGAGCCACGCTCACACATCTGACCGGGGGCGTTCACGACGCTCTCGGGCAAGCAACTCGACGTCGCCGTCTGAGTCGGCAAGCGGCAACGGCAACGGCTGCAGACAACCCATGTCTTTCGGCCAGGCGGCCAACAGTTGCTGTGGTGCCACAAATCAGCTCCTCTGCTTTGGGATGCGTGATAAATGGTAAAACTATTCGCTTCAAAGAGTGAAAAAAGTCTTATCTTCGCCAGAAAATTATCTTCTAAAATATTTCACATTTTAGGCAGTGGTACGATCTTTTAGCTGAACTTCCAATGAAATGAAGAGAAATTAATTTGTTCCTGTGGATTATGCACTTCAAACGAAATACTGATTTTTGGACCAAATATATAAATCTTGTCAAAATGGAGAAGATTTCCCCAGCCAATTGGCAGTCAGAGAGAGGGAGATGGAGAGCTTAGAGTGGTGAAAGCGAAAGGGAGACAAGGCGACATCGGATTGCAATCTCAAAGAGCGAGACGGACAGTCAGGTTGACAGTGGGATGTGACAGAGAAGGAGGACAGACAAATGCCGACTGACAAACGGTTTCCTGGAAGAAAATCTCGGGTCCTGCTCAAAGGAATCTAGTTGGCAGTGACAGGCAGCGAAATAAATCGGTCAGGACGAGTCAACGATTAAGAAAATATTAATTATTATTATTTTCCTTCTCAATCCAATTCCAAACATCTTACAGAGCACAGCATCCATAAATTAGCGAGAATTATCCCGAAAATAGCCGCGGCGAAGAGAGATTTGTTCCCTGTACAAGTTTATACAGGACGTATGTACATGGCGTCCATAGCCGAGAAAAGTTTAGGTACAAAATAAAGCCTGGACAGATTCTTGGTGATAAATAAAATACAGTCACATCGTCAAGAAATCTAAATTTACAAAAGTGAAGTCACGATCCGGGTAATGAGTGACAGTTCGAGAAAATCGCATCGTCGCCCTGCAATTGGTCCACACCAGCATCTGGAACAAAAAACGATCGAATAAGGGAAGAGACTCGGGATCATTCATCCACTTCATGACTCATGACTCATGACTCATGACTCATGACTCATGAGTCGTCGGATATCATCGTCCATGTTGTGGTTGAAAATGGCGGTTAACATTGTTTAATGATCTTAGCGTGGGTTGCTCCTAATTCGCTCCTGACTCCCGGTTGTGGGAACTGGGAATATAGGATGACAGGGGAACGAATCTCGATGATCACGATGCGTCAAAGTCAAATGAAACAGCTGCTGGCGGCAGAGGAAGATGAGCTACCACCACCGCGACCGCGACCGTGAGAAATCGTTCCCTGCTCTCCCGACGCTCAGCTGTCTGCGCTTTTTGCTACCCTCCAACCAGGATGCCATCCGCCAGACGACCTCCACGACGGGAAAACGGGGAAAGCGCGCGTGCAAATGATTTCCCGACGACGCGCGGTCGAGTTTCAAATAAAGGGTCAACGTCTAAATGAGATCGTTTACGCGGTTTGGCCTGGCGCTTCGTCATGGAGCGATCGTTGTGGATTGGGTTTCGAGTTTCGAAATGAGCAACAAAAAAAGCTATATAGTTTTTGCCGCCAATGGCTGCCTCTATGTTTTGTTTCCACTGAAGCAACAAACATCGAGCTGTGAGGCTGTGGGAAGATTTTGAGTCACGTGTGCTTTTGGGAGATGCTCGCTGTTCGCGCGGTGGGGTTTTGTTTTTGATATGAGTTGTTTGGGGATGCGATGACGCTCCTGCTCAAAGCGCGTTTGTTATTCTCGAACTCGACTGCGCTTGACGGACAAGCTTTGAAGGTGCTGCACTTGTTTATGGCGCTGTCTATCGGCCGTTGGGAGCTAGACCAACAACCTTTGTCGTTCACGCCAACGGCACTATGCGCTGCACTGGCCAACAACGCCGAAAACTTGGTGCTAATATCATGGAGCGTACATTTGATAACCCAATGGGTGTTCAATGTTTGTTGATGCGGTTGCGGTGCTGTTCATATGGTGGCTGATGCGCAAGGATTCTATATCATTTCTAGAAACGTTTGTCTTCAGTTCATATAGTATAGAACACCTAATTTAAAGTATGATCTTCATCTTGTATAGGTAATATCGGAGGTTCGCATGGTTTCAAAAGCATGTATGTTTTCTTTTTTCGAGAGGTAAACGATAGAAAACACCGAACACATACGTTTAGGTAAACAGACAATGCACGGCCACCCCCCTGCACTCACCTGTAGAGAGACGGACGACGCTACTGGTTGTTCCAGTCGCCTTCCATGCGCCAGACAGAGAACGCGTAGCTGAGTCGCTCGTGCGCGACGAAGGAACACGAGGAGGACGCCGTCATGGGGGCGCCCGATGATCGGCCAGGACCTCCTTGGCCGGGGCTGAACGAGCCGGAACTCAGTGCGTCTGCAACATGGATGGACATTCTTGATTAGTCTTCGGTGTGGGGCGATAATGGTTTAACGATTGCTAACTCTGTAAATTTGCGTATGATTTATGCTCATGTGGAAATTGGCCACTAGCATTTGCCGTTGGGGTTGTCGTTATAGGGCTGTATTGGCAATTAAGAAAGAAAAAGAAAGATTGCTTTCAATCGGTACACTAAAAAGCGTAATGGCACCGAGGTTGCATTTTGCAGGTTCAATTAAGAGGGCTCTCCCTTTGCTGCTGCCACGCAACTAAGTTTCAAATAAATGTTTTGACTTACACTTTTGCACTCGGCCTGCAGAAGACTCACGTGTAAATAATCAAACGCAGGACATGCAGAGTGTTCAAAATTCAGGCTTGAAATGACTTTATTTAAATTATACTATTAGACCAATAGACTATTGTCCAGTAGATAAAAATTTTGAGGCTAACGGTGCTAACTATCAGAAAATGTATTTAGCTATATGTAGTATTTATTTGAGAGGGTAATAGTTTCGTCGATCGTGCTCTGTCTTTCCATGGAACTATTGCCTATATAACATGCCTCGGGTTTCCTCGTCATAGGAAATGATGATGTTGACGCGAGCTGCTCGGACGCTGATTCATCCACGCGTCCAACTATGGGGCCATGGGTCAGCACGGGCTACGGGTGACTTCTTGGGCGGATAAAGTCAATGCCGTTTGACGGGAAACGCGACCCTTCTTTGAATTTCCCGTTGTGACAAAGCAGAGGCTCCGTCTCATAACATCTGCATGTTAAACTGGGGTAGCCTTTCTCTCGATCAATGCGTTATATAATTGACTGTAATTTTTAATTTTCTTTGCCACAATGCCAAATTTTATGGTTTAAACTATGAACTATGCTACAGGACGGGTTTACTCAAAGATATACTTTTATCATAACTTTTTATTTATCGTCGAATTATGATAGTGATCCAGTCATATAAGGAGCATGGGTCACCGCTGAGCGGTCACCCGTACCTTCGGTAGAAAGGGACAGAATCTTCGTACTAGAATGGTATAAACTTGCCCCGGGTCAGCCAAATTCTGTTTAATATAAACGAATTGGCTATTTTATCTTGTCATTGCAGTGCAACCATATCTGTCAAACAACAGCAAGGGACTGAGTCCGCAATTTCCAATGACGCTGTCAGCGTCTGGTGAAAACTTGTTGACTCTTTTAAGTCGTGCGATCTGTCCACAAAACCATCTAAAGCTCGGGCGATCACTGACAGATATATAATAGGAACAACGAGAATCGAGACACACTATTTTTATGGCATCGTAGCCACTGCGTACAACTGACACCGACAGTTTTCTTTCTCAATGCCAATAATGTCAGGAAAAAACAAAACACCAACTCACCAGAGTCATCATCGACGTCGTCGGTGTCCTCCTGATGCAGCACCTGGTAGAGGAAGTCGATGTACCGCGACGCCAGCTTGAGCGTCTGGATTTTGGACAGCTTGTCGGAGGGCAGCGTCGGTATGATCTTGCGCAGCGACGAGAACGCCTCGTTTAGCGACTGCGTCCTCTGTCTTTCCCTGACGTTCGCCATGACGCGCTGCGACTGCAGTTCCTCAAACGACGCCGCCTTGCGCAGCCGTTTACCTTCGGCCTCCTCGTCGCTGCACGGCTGCGCGGCTGCGCGACGTCGCTTTCTCGGGGGCAGCGTCGTCTTGGCGAAGCGTCGGTAGTCGTCGGGCTTCGAGGAGGACGAAGGTTCCTCGTAGTGCAGTCGAGGGCTGTAGGTTGGCGGTGAGTAGAATGGCAAGTATGAGCTCGGCCCGGGAGAGATCGCGTTGTGTGATGAGCGACTCAAGTCCATGAGGCCGTGGTTGTAGGTGGACGACGGGAAGTCGTAGGAGGTTGGCGATGGCGAGGCGTCGTGGTAGCAAATGTCTACTTCGGTCTTGAGGTGCATTTTGTTGAAATGCTTTCTGGGGCTGGCCGTTGGGTCAAGAAAATCACTCGAAAAACGCGTTGAGGAAGTCAAAAGACAGTAGCGCCGTTGTCGTGGTCTCACGGGTCACTTCACGAAATGCAGATCGTCGAAAAAATGTAACGAAAAACACGATATGTAGAGTCTTTCTTCAAAGTATTCGAGAAAAAACAGTGGTTTTCGAGACAAAAAAGCGTGACTGCGTTAAGACGATCTCGAGAAAGTGAGTGAACCTCCTTGGCAAGCAAGTTGTGCGTCGACTGTCTTGGCGCGCGGCGCCCAGTGCCAGGCTAACCACCCAAAATACCCTCGTCGCTCGCTCATTGGTCGAGACGGGGCCGCCTCTCGGAAGACGCTCACAACGCGGTCGTGGAGTTGTCGCCGACCGGTTTCGCACCTTGCCGCTCGCTGGCGCAGGGGTGCTGGGTGATGTGGTGGGGTGGGGGCGACGCTAGGAGCATGGGGCTTTATTAGCTACGTTCGGAGGGTGCAGCAGTGAGGTGAACGATATGGGGACACCGTGAAAGCAATATACATTCCCTACAAGCACAAAAACGTTCTCTGAACTTTATTGCAACTTTCGGTGGACGTCGAAAAGCTAACAGGGGATAACAGCTATGCGTTCAGCGTTCACATTTTCCAAAAACTCGATTAGGTTCTGCCCGAACGTTGAAAGCAAGTTATCTCCCGCTCTTTTGTGCTATACTTGGGTTTATGCACTGTTTGGGTGTATAGGCAGTGGTCGTTTCATCAAAAGACCAAATTTCAAGTCGGGGGTGTAGTATTTTAGTTCACTGTTCAATGGCCTCTAGAAAATGCACAACTACGAACTGTTTTAAAATTTGAACATTACTTACAATATTCATGTAGCTTTTAGCCTTTTGGGAAATTCTTCGTTTATTTTCTGACTCGACTTTATGCAGGTTCTATAAACAATTAATATAATTTGTACTTTTTGCTATCCCATTTTGGGTGGGGGGGGGGGGAGGGCAAAGAGAGAACAAGGTGCAGCTCCCCAGTTCCTCAGTGTCATTCTTGCAGGGGGTGCAGGCCTGCCTAGGCGAGGGGTGGTTGTGCTGCCCCTTCCGCTGCACGTGAAGACGCAAAGGACTGCTGCTCTCGCCGATCTGCTCATTAGTTTCGCTTGAGATAGACTCATCGGCGTCGGCATCGACCATCCCTCCCGGTAATTGGGTGAGCGTTGCGAACACGCTGGAACTTCATGAACTCCCCGAAAAGAGCATGCAATTTATTTGCGATTTTTGTTGCAAATGCGTTTCCAGATGTATAGTTTACCGACTTCCGACGAAATATGTATCACCGTCGTATTTTCAGGTAATTTTCGATGTTTTATGTACTCACTTTACTGCGAGTACATATATAGGCTCTCGCCTTCGAGGATATGCAGTCGCTTTTCGAGACGAATATACTCACTTCCAAGGCTCACTTCTGGTGTTTCCCCATCGAAACGAGCCGTTGTCGGTCATCCCTGATTGAAGCGACCAAAAAAACGTTCTCGAACAATACCAATACCTTTCTCTGTCTTCGACAACAGAGTCTTCATTCCTGACTCCAAGACAACAAGACGTTTACACATCCACAGCGCTTTCGCCTTCGGTGTAATTTTCGTGCTTCGCTTCCTCGAACCAAGTGCCGACACATTCCCGATTCCAAAACGCAGAACGATCATTCCAGACCGACTCAGCAATAGTTTGGGTTTGATACAACTGCATGAAACTTTAAAGTTATTTTGGAGTGCGCAGTTCCTTGGCTATGGGCATCGGGAGGTCCTAGAAAATAAAAAGGTTACATGCGTTGGAAAATATCACTGGTAAAATTGCCTGTACCAAAAAGAGGCCTTACAAATACCAATTCATGTTTTCTCATGGAGAAAGGGACTTTCCCAGGACATCGGGACTTTTCGGGAGGCAAAAACGTATATCCCCGACGGGTCCTTTGTCAGCCAGTCCATGCGACATCGCCGTGGCGTGCCTCGATTCGTGACGAAAGAGTGTGCGACGGTGGGCCACCCTGGGGCCCCCAAAGATGAGTCACAGCCAGCCCGCGGTTTACGAGCGTGCGGTAAATCGTCAGAGAATGGACCTGCGCTGGCCAGGCTCCATCAGTGACCTCGACCGAACAAAGGCCTCGTCGCACCTCGTCACACCAGGCGTCGTCACACCAGGCGTCGTCACACGAGGCGTCGTCACACGAGGCGTCGTCACATTTTAGGCGTTGTTAAAACACGCCGTCAAACGATCAAGTCATTGATGAAAGTGCCCCCTGCTTGGACGAATTTAAAATTTGAACCCAAATTAAATATCCCAAAACAGCAAGAATCCTATTAAAAAATTGAAATATTTTGCTGAAACGCTGTTTGACCTTTTTTCTGAATTTTCCGCTTGAATCAAAGTCTGGAATTGTATTTTTGGTAGGGGCTTGCGCCTCCGGAATGTCGCATTGATGTGTGGGGAAGCGGAGCCTTCCTTGAAAGCAGGTGTTACCATTTTATCATCACAGATCACATGGTTGGTGATATTAGGCGCGTCTCCGGTTTGATTTTTAAGGGAAATTAGCACAAGCATACACATTTTCGAAAATAGTCATCCCAATAATAAAACAAACAAATCTCATTGAAAACCGAAATACTAACTTTCAGATCACGGTCGAACACCATTAAACCCACTCTAGTAAAATCTTATCCCTTTCCTGCCTCCCCCCGCCCTCATCCATGGCCAACGGACTCCCACGTCGACTCCAACTCTTTCACCGAACCGCCACCAAAAAGCCATCGAGCCGTACGTCACGGTGTCTTGTGCCGTGGGGCCGACCCTCGGGCTCGTAAAGTCACCTCCGGGTGCCTCTCCAGTCTCCGCTGCAGCCTCCCGATCTCCACGGTGGCTGCGTGCACGTGCACCCATTGCAAGACATGCCAGCACTACACCAAGATGATGGCTTGCACATCGAAGCTTTTACGATCGACGCTGTCTCATTAGGGGGACGTTATGGTGCCGGGTTCCGGTCCGGGGGCCAGCCGCGCCGAGTTACGCATCGATCATCTCTATTTTCGAAACGCCGATTGGGGACGCCGTTCACGTGATGGGTGATGTGTGTGTGTGAGGATGTGGGTTCGATTCGCGCCTGTTTGAGCGGTGCGCGATTAGCAATGCTAAAAGGTAGGAGTGGGCATGTCTGGGAAACAATGATTGAGACGACCCCCTCCCTCCTTACATCAAGCTATTTCTCAGTGTTTTATCGGTTCTTGGGAAATGCACTGGTTATTGCGAGGGAGAATGGTGAAAAGGCCACTAAGCAATCGGGAACCCATATGGTAATTGACAAAATAAAATACAACATCGCGCCTCAGTTGTCAATGTCTCCTCTCCCCATTTGTGAACCATGAAGTTAACACACATTGGAAAATGTGGAAATGTGAAAAATATGGAAAATTGGGCAATTGAAGGCATGGATGGAGTTACCATATTCATATTTCAAAATATACGAATGTAAGTTTATTGCTGATGTAGTTGTATCTCTCTGAGAGCCAATTCACTGTTTGCTGCATATCATGGGCCCATGGCGAAATCGTACGCCATGGAAAGTAAATATACAGGGATTAATTAGCTCGCATGTCTCAATGTTGGGCGATTAGTGATTTACAGTGCACTTCCCCCCTCCCCTTCACCATACTTATTCGGCGGTGTTCGGCCAATGCATCACAATGCGGCGAATACCATACGAATCATGGTTTTGTTGTTTCGCTATACGCGTCTGTGCAGTGATGCGATTGGAGTTTAATTAGCCGAGTGATTGGCGACGCTTTGTAAAGTGAGCGGACTTCAGTGGCTTGTGCACCTGTCCGAGGGGTTTACGTACAGTTGTGACTGAGATGACAGCTAGCGTAGAATTATTAGAGGATAACAACAGCAAAAATATTATCCTGCAAGTTGACAGGACAAATTCTATAGAGCACCTGCAACAGCAACATTCTTTAACTCACTGGTGTAGATGGAGAACATCAATGTTAATTCATATTTAAAAACAAAATATGCCAGTATGCTGTCCACCAGAGAGATAACATGTATATTGCAGGAGCTCTATAATAGTCAATTCTCAATCTATCAACGAGTTGCTATCGGTAAGGTATGTTTTATAGTAACAGCCCGTATGTTCAATCATTGTTCAAATTTCTAAAATCCATTCGGTCTTCATACTCAGGACCAAGTTGTTTGTATAATTGTATATACACCAATTGAAGAAGGTCTTGCAATTGGTCAAGCTGAGCCAAAAATGTTCAAACCGCAATCTCATGACTTTACCTGTTGTTACATTATACACTTTCGCACATGAGAAAGCGAGTGGATTTGCATCTTCCAGTCTGCACTGCACAGTCTCCTGAGTCCACTGCAGCATGCGCAAATAGTTTCAAATCATGACAATTAACATCCAGTTCCTTGGCAAAATGCTATTTGGGCAGTTTTGGTACCCTGAACTCATCTTCAGCAGATTTGTTCTCTGAGAGTATGATCCACTCTAATGAGTTAAAACTTAAAACTTAAAAGAAAAGAAAATGGACGAACCGAAAACGTTAAATACATAACCTAAAGATTTCGCTTGGATTTCTAAATAAAAACCCAAGAAACCCTCCAAACCAAATCAACCACATGCTGTTTAAATAGGCCCATGTTCTCAGTGAGATCTACGCTTTTATTGCCAACAAGGGCCATCTGCAGACATGCAGTTGCACTCACAGACGTCGGCAAACAACCGTTTAACGATGTCAACAATGTGCCGCCGTAAAACACTTGTTGCGTAGCAGATCCGGCGGGCCGATGATGTCAGCTTGAGTAAATAGGCGCCGTCGTTGCGTCGTTAAACATTGCGGCACGTTTAATCGTCGCTGTACAAGGCGGACACCACGTGGTACAGTGGATGGCACACTTGTTGATGTCTGCTTGCGTGATACTGGTTTTACGACACACGTGGTTGCGTTTTGCGATCGATGAGAGCAGTGGCGTAATTGGTTTATCGAAGTGTTTGGACTTCGGTTCGGTTGATTGACTTGAATAGCGAGTGGGTGCATGGGGAAGTCAAGGGAAATGGGGTTTTAAAGTACCTGTAACGCGTTTAAATGTCACATAAATAAATCAACTTTAAATGGACTGATTTGAACATAACGAAATATAATATTGATACTGATGGAGAGCTATATTTTCTTTGTAATTTATAGCTTGCAGCGCATAGTGATGGTATACATGGTGCTAGTTCGCACATAGTTTTTTTCTAGTACCACTTATTGATGGAGGAAGGGAGGGAGAGGAGAGGTGTTTCTCTGCTAAACGTCATCCATGGGCGATCATCCAAGCTACCCTGTACAATAATTAACCAAATGTAAACAATTTTTGACATTTCAGTTTTCACATCAAACCCCATTCTCATAAAACCATTACCTCGATTTTTTTTATAGAATAGGTATCAAATAGTAGGAGATGTAAATACTGCCTTGTTCCAAACAAGCAGGTGACTTGTGACATGATGCAACGCACATATGCTGCTATCTCTCCCTCTGTTCGACTAAAATGGCCAGAGAGAAGACTCCATTCGCCCTTCGGTAATCGATGTCGGTTCATCGGCCAATTGAACCGCTCGATCGCTTGATACGATCACGTGACTGGACGACGGAGGGAGTTAATTGCTTTCATGAAGTGTGACACTTCAAGATGGGGCGCAGTGACAGTGATTTGAATGGGTATCCGTATAGGGCTACGCGTGGGTGGGCAAAGTGCTGCAACCAGTTTCAAATTTTGAGTTCCTCATAACCGATTATTATACATAAATAAAGGTGCATATAGTCCCGGTTGTTCAATAGCAGGAATTAGATAAAACAGCCGGTTCGGTATTTAACGGACAGTTAATTCCTTAGCCCGCTATTGAACAACCGCGAGGCTTAGTGCTAATTTTTACCGTCTCATTCTGGTCATTCAAATGTACCTACATGAACCACAAATACTCCTGTGCTGTATGTGTATTTTCGTTTGCATTATTTCCCCAACTTTTGTTAATACCTGCAAATTGCAATGCACAATATATCCAATATAGTCATCATTCAATCACTTATTTCAAGTGCATTCCTCCAAATGATGGTGTTACTTTCTGAATTCGTAAATTTTCTCCATTCTGCTCTAAATATCTGCTACCTTCCCCTTGTAACTGCTCATTCGAGTCAGCTGCAGCAGCCGTCGTCTCTGATTTCCAAGTGGTTGTCATACAAAAATATCTCTCATCTTCCAGTCGCTACTGCAAAATGTCATCCCGGTCATAAAGCAGGGGTGTCTACCCCTATCCTTCATTTCGCCTTGAGATACAGACGATTTAACGCACGGTTAACTGCAAGCTGCTCTGCGTGTGCCAAACAAGCTGGTTGATAAACGGCTTCCATGGTAAGTTCCGCACCAGTCTTTCGATATAATTTTGTGTTGCTTTTCTACACAAGGTAAATTTGAAATCAGATATTAGAAATTAGATAAAAAATATTACATAACCACTTGGCAAGCTGGTGTGTTGTACGGAGTTGACTCAATGGGTGAAAATATGTATACTATTATTTATATCCACGACATTTAAAAAAGAAATACAATGACATCACGCAATTATTATGACATTTGGTGCCCTTGTCCTTGTTTCGTTGTCTTGTTTTGTCTTGGTTTTCGGCGTACGGTACAAGGACGGCTCTTCTTTTGCGTCACCGCGCGAAATTTGACACATTCGCTTCCTTACCGCGCTCAAATACTGCACCCAAACCCATTACGTTGGGTACAAAACCGCAAATTTTCATAAAGTGAGAACCCCATTGCATCTGAAGACGCAACCAAATATATGCAAGTTCCACTGTGACCCTGGCTTCGACTTACAGGCACACTCTCTGCGGTCTGCTCGACGACGTCGTCGGTGTCGTCACGACAACCCCATGTCTGTCGAGGGTGCCTTTCCCCAACCCCCACATCCGGTCGTGGGAGATTCCCTGCTCGCGTTCGGGCATGGGAGACGATATTGCAGACACCGACAGTCGCAGCTTTCAGGAGCATCCTGATTCGCCAAGCTCGTCTGGCCCGCTCGTGCAACGACGTTCCGTGGAAATCTCAAAGCACCGGACGTGTCTTACTAATTCGAACGCATCTCCTCGAGACCATGCGAGCTGCAAGGGAGGCAAGTCGTAAGTTGTGACTGAACTCTGAACGGATGCTCAGTGCGCAAATCGTGTTATATAGAGGGGTAAGGGTTCGAAAGGAAATGTTCGAATTCAGTTACCGTTGCAATATTTTTATTTATTTACTTTTCACTTTTTACGTTATCGCAGGTTCTCTGCTGCACGTGCAGCAGTGTGAAACCCATTCGGATAACTTTTTGGGCATGAGAGCCGAGAAAGCACTAAGAAAGTGTTATGATGGCATGGCCTTGGCAACAATTTGTGCTCCGAAATGTGTGTGTTGAAAGTTGAAACACACAACACATATATATAGAGATGCTTGAAGCAAAAAAAAATCCTTAGGTAAGCTTCAAAGGACGGAATGAAAGTAACACTTTTCAAGCATTTCTTTTTTCATTGTCTTTGTGTCGCTGGCTGTGCCAGCGACAATCTGACGATCTGTAAACACTGCGGCCTATAGGCCATATTGTGTATGAAATGTTTATGGGCATTGCACTTGAATGGTGGATCGATTGGAGTTAGTGCAGAGCACCAATCAGCGGGTTCGCTGACTCCGGGATCGAGGCAGCGAATGCTAACGTGTATCAAGCAGTTTTTCAAAGAATATATGTGCACTCGTATATTCCCATCGTGCGCATTCGTAGCCCTGCCGTGTCATGTGCAGATGTAGGCGCTCACCTGCCGCATGGTGAAAATTGACTCTTCAAACGTTCAAACAAAGACAGAAGCATGTGCCAAGCAATCACTTCATATGCAAACAAGGTACAATACAACGCCGCCGCCTCGAGAGGAGTAGCGCGGCCTGCTCGTGATTTTCTTCGGGGGTTATTTGGAACGCGGCTAGGCCAGAGAAATTTGAAATTCAAGTATAGCTTGATGTATGTATCGGCTTTTCTCTAATTTTCAGATTGGCGGCCCTAAAAAGGCTATTGTTTCTCGACGTTTCGACGGAAAACAATGCCATTTTTAGGGCCGCCTATCTTCAAACCAGAGAAAAACCGAAATACCGATTAGTGTCTGATACTAACCACTTTGCACGGCTCTGGAAACTTACATCAATCCATTCATGGACATAGAAATACTATGTTTTAATATTAAATGCCCGTTTCTCATAAAAATAAATATTGGCGTCATGTGCAATGGTTGTTATACATTTTGGGCTTCCGGTTATTATAATACAGGGCGGCTTGTAGCCAGCCTGCCAGCCCCCAACACCCGTCAATGAAGTAACGTACATGCATCTTTTACATGCACCTTAGTCATGTCAATTAGTCATTTTCTATCCCTTGACGACGCCTCCATTGCAGGACGACGCTCTGGCCTGTGTCGGTCTGGAGGCGGAAGTGCGATCGGGCGAGCGCATGATCGCGTTCGGTCTCCACGCCGCCGGACAACAGCGTCCTCTGTGTCCCGTATCGGCCATCTCTGTGACGTCACACGCTCCGGATGGACCGCGTTAGCAATCGCTCGGACCGCGGGAAAGACCGCTTTCCCACAGGTCTCTCTCTCTCCCCCCCTCTCATTCCCCTCTCCGTCTCTTTTGAAAATTTTAAATTTTCGACAATATCATACACGAATTTGACCTCGTCGTCGATTTCTCGTGCAATGTAATTAAAATACACATAGTTCTATCCTTTCAAATTAATTAAGCTATTAATGAAATGCATCTATCCGTTGCATTCTGAGATCTCGACTGGTTTCACACGCTCGTCTCTCCGACGAAGGCGAGTCTTCTTAAATTAGAAATCAGTGTGATGAATTGACTTGATTTATCTTGAAAGAGTATCTTCGTGGTTTCCAGCGAATTACTGTCATTTTTTGTCCTCTTTGGTAACGAAGAAATTGGGTCGATAGTATAACATATTCCTATAGCATCAGTATCAGAAATCCGTTTCTACTTTAATCCACACGTTCCTGCTGTCCTTTACTGATATCAGTATAAAATCAGTAATATGGCAACTGCCAAACTGCGAGCATTCAACGCAAGACCGCTAGAAGAACATAGATTTCTTTTTTATGTCACAAGAAATATACGATGTCACTAATGGTCACGGGATTTGAGCATAGAATTTGAGCAAATGATCTGCCAATTTAAAAGGATACCGTTCAAATATTTTTAAATTTCCTTAACTCATGTTTTTCTTTTGGCTCTTGTGTTCGCAATTCGATCCTTCTTTGATTATGCATACATTTCATTGAATTCCTATTCAACTTTAATTTAATTCCTTTTTTCGATATACCTACCGAAAATTTCATCGATATAAATGGCCAAAGGCAGGTTGGCCGAGGCAGGTTGGCAGCGATTTGCCTGAGCGATCTGCCACCATCAATATAACGCTCCAATAAGACGGCAGGCCGCCGCACCGCCGCACCGCCGCACCGCCGCACCGCCGCACCGCCGCACCGCCGCACCGCCGCACCGGCGTCGACGCTCTAATTCCGGCCGTCGAAACTGAGAGGGCGAGTCGTTTGTTTGCACAAGCCGCGAGAGGGCGGTGGACTCGGATGGCGCTAATGGCTGGCGGGCCGATTGCTTGTTGATCCAACAAATGCGCTGTCAATCAAGCGCCGACCGCGACCGCGGCCCCCGACACCGCTAATGCCTGCCAAGACCTCATTACGGCACATGGGGAATGCCCAGACAAACAATGCAACCGAGGTGTACACTAGGAATGGATGTCTTAGTGTGGTGTTGCAGTGGATATTAATTATTCATATACACACATTTCTGGATCTCTGAGAAATTCAAGGAAAACCGTATCTTTATTATTTTCGGGTTGCTTTGATTAACTGTTATAAGTGCTTTCTGCAACGATTGCCAGTACTATCAGTTTTTTTGATGCTGACTATCAGTTGCTGACTCGTCTACAATGAACGCGGCAAGTCGCTTTCAAGTTTGAAAAATTTCCTGTATCAAACAGAACTATTCAACAAGCAAACGCTTCAGTCATTTAATATCTTATTCATAAATAAAAAAAACAATATCTGTAGTTATTTACTGACCAAGTGGTCAAAATATGGCCAGAAGCCTTTATTTAGAATAGCATAGAAAATAAAATACTTCGTGTATAAAAATACAATACTGTTCAATTAACGACCATGTGGAGCGACACTCGCGCCACGACGGTCTCCGCCCATCGCGTGCCCACTAAAATTGCATAAAATACCAACTATAGTCTTCTCTTTAAGAATGGTTAATAAAGCATTTTGTGGCAATCGCCACGTTATCTTAGAATTTTTTTAATGACATAGTATAGGTCGATGTTTTGCTACAGCAGCGTTTCATAATATTATGGGCAGCGCAGGCTCTGCGCATTGTCTCAAAGGCCAATGCGCAGCCCAAGCAAGTCCACTGCGCATTGTCTCAAAGGTCAATGCGCAGCCCAAGCAAGTCCACTGCGCATTGTCTCAAAGGTCAATGCGCAGCCCAAGCAAGTCCACTGCGCATTGTCTCAAAGGTCAATGCGCAGCCCAAGCAAGTCCACTGCGCATTGTCTCAAAGGTCAATGCGCAGCCCAAGCAAGTCCACTGCGCATTGTCTCAAAGGTCAATGCGCAGCCCAAGCAAGTCCACTGCGCATTGTCTCAAAGGTCAATGCGCAGCCCAAGCAAGTCCACTGCGCATTGTCTCAAAGGCCAATGCGCAGCTCAAGCAAGTCCACTGCGCATTGTCTCAAAGGTCAATGCGCAGCCCAAGCAAGTCCACTGCGCATTGTCTCAAAGGTCAATGCGCAGCTCAAGCAAGTCCACTGCGCATTGTCTCAAAGGTCAATGCGCAGCCCAAGCAAGTCCACTGCGCATTGTCTCAAAGGTCAATGCGCAGCTCAAGCAAGTCCACTGCGCATTGTCTCAAAGGTCAATGCGCAGCTCAAGCAAGTCCACTGCGCATTGTCTCAAAGGTCAATGCGCAGCTCAAGCAAGTCCACTGCGCATTGTCTCAAAGGTCAATGCGCAGCCCAAGCAAGTCCACTGCGCATAGTCTCAAAATCCAATCCACATCTCCAAAACGTCCATCTGCCTAAACGTTCACGGCCGTGTAGTCTGGCTGCGCCTCGTTCTCCACCAGCGGCGCAGCGTCCCAGAACGCCATGCGCTGCGCCAGCAAGACCGACTCGACGCTCAGCTGCACGCCGCCGCGCTGAGTGCCGCGCAGCGCCATGTACTTGGTGCGGATCGGCCGCGTCACCGACATTGCCGGCCAGTCCAGCTGCGAGATGTCGCAGTCGGCGCGCAGGTCGCAGTCGACGCGCTGCGCGCTGCCCGATACCGTCGGCGTGCTGCGCACACAGAGGAGGGACGATGTTACACTCGGCCTGAGTCAAGTTACGTCAAAGCACGCGACAAGTTCTTAAACTTTGAAAATATGACGAGAAAATGTAAACTGAATTTCCAAGGTTATTATGGTTAGTCAAATTCTAGCTCTTGAGAGTACACTCATTTGACTGTCCTTCCCTTACATACTCGCACTGGGTATGGAAAGTGGATGACACAAGTGGATTTAGGGCTCCAAATGGCAAATCTAACTTGCCTGCAATGGTTTTTGGATCCCGTGACCGCGCACCAATATGTTTACCAAAGGTCTTTCAGGCAAGTAAGAAATATTTTTTGTTTCTGTTGTGCTTGGAAGTTAAAACTACCGACTCTAGAAGCTCCTTCATGACGCGTTTGAAGCTCCACCCCCGTCGGACTCACCCGTGCTTGGCGAATGTGGTCCAGAGGGACACGAGGATCCTGGACAGCTGCCGGTCCGGGTGCCCTTCCGGCCAATCCGGGAAGAGCAGGGGCGTCCGGAAGAGGTAGATGAGGTCGTCGCAGTGGCTCATCCCTGGTGGGCGATTGAGAGGACGCGATCAGAGTCAGGGGAGTCGTTGAAGGGACATGGCGTGACAGTGAGGCAGGTCTGGTGATGCTTTCAGAGCTCGCGTTGATGCTCTTTAATGTCTGGCATGTATGATGTCAACTGCGGTTAGTGAATACACAGTTGCACTGACGCATTCAAAAGTGTTGAAAGGAAACAAATAACAATATCTACTTGGAATGGAATCATGGAAGATACGAGAATGATTTACCACGCCCACCTGAATGTAGTCCGATCTCACATTCTCGGACAGTAAACCACCTTAGAAGAAAGCATCCACCAACCCTCTCGTCATCATTTTACAAGCTTTCGTTATTAGTTATACCATGCTCCTCCGATCAACCCGGATTTGAGTGGGTACCAATGACCGAGTTTATCATTTGGCCACACTTAATTCAGCTTTCCAAAATTTTCCAGAAATTTCCCAGAAGTTTGGGGCAGAAAATTAGTTTAAAAAAATTGTATTTTTTTGAGTGATCACGATTACATGAACTTTTCGGAATGTTAGCAGCAAAAATGTTAGTTTAAGACGAAGAAATCTTCGCCGTCGGCTATTGAGCACAGGAGTTAATAAGGTGTATGAACATTAGTGAGCAAAGTGTCTTCCACTTCACACATGAGTGTGTTCCAGAACAAAGAGTGTTCTTACCGTAGTCTACGGGGCTGGCGGCGAAGTGGACAGAGTAGGAGTTTGCCCCTCGGTAGTCGAGATAGTACATGAAGATGCTGTCATGGCCGTGAGACGCCTGCAAGATGCTGGCCTTGCGGGCGGCGTGCACGAACCCGCGGTCAGAGTACAGCTGCAACGAGGATGACGAAATGATACAGCTACCTTCAGTCGCGGAATGGATCGGTGATCATCATTCTCTCGTACAATGCAAATGTTCCACCATATAAGTAGGGATTCTGGATATTTAAAACAAAATGTGGCGACTAGCACAAATCTCAAAATTGAAAATCGCGAAATCTCATCGGAAAAATCCCAAAAATCTCAGAGTTTAAATGAGAGAATGTTATTGCTAGAGGAAAGCTACCCTTATTATTTAAAAATGACCCAAAGGATGTTTGCACTTCGCATTTCGTCTAGATGAAAGTGAAAACGCACTAACGAGGTTTTTGTTCTTTATGTTTGAAAATATCTCATTCGGTCACTTCAACTTCGCCCTGCGATTCTAAACGCATAGGAAATGCCAATGCCAAACGAGTCGCTTGAAAATGGGACACGATATTGACAGGTCAAAATAGGGTAATTTTTTGCCAGCATAGGTAGGTACCTATATTGTTTGTTTGTGCTCAGGCATGCTAGCGACAATTTTGAATGCACATGCATATCTTGTAGTGGTAGCCGAAACCAAGACACGTTGTCAAAGACTGACTTAAGTCTGCATTTGAGCCAGGATTCGTAGAGTGTGGAGCAAGGCATAAAAAAACTTGTTTTGTCATTCTAGCCACAGTGTCTGTAGTCACCTCCCTCCAAATCCTAGTAAAATCAACTCACGTCCACGAAGCCCTTGGCGTTGTCCGGCCTCAACGGCGTCGCGTCCTTGAGATAGAACTGCGTGACGTTCGCCCAGACGGCGTCGATGAGCGGCTTGGCGACGCTCTTGTCGATCTCCGCCAGGCGCGGCACCAGCGTCGTCCAGTTGGCGTTCACGTCCGCAAGGAGCGCAGGCGTCGTCACGATCGCTGGGTCACAACACGAGGCAACGGATGTCAGACTTTGGGTGGAAGCGTCGCGGGTCTCGGCAGTTGGGTCGCATACGTCTGGTATGCTATTTGGCAATGCTATTGGCATTTCACTTGGACTTCATTCCTACTTCTCAGTGCCTCATTAAACTATCGACGACATTCATATTTGAAAGCTGTAAACATAGTTATAAAGGAAGATATTATAAACCAAATCATTCAGCAAATCCAAGGGCCGCGGGGCTAACGGAGGGCGGTGATTAGGCTTGGATAGATCAACATACTTTGGGGGTTATCGTCCTAAACCCAGCCATAAAATTGTCTGTCTCAGATGAGACAAGCAGGTGTTTGAGAACAGTTCCACGAGATTTCAGTCTTGTATCGATGTCTAAACCGTAACCATTATCCCTATGTCTCTTAGGATTTGACGCGAAACTGGAAAACACTAGTTTGGCCCCCACAATTGTATGGCATCCAATATTAGAGTAGCATACCGCAATTTGCATATTATTATGTCTATCTAGACCTAGAGCATTCTAAGCAATTAGCTATCGTTGCTGCAGAATGGTACTCACGCACTGCCCTAACGATGCCCTCCGCAGCGACGGTGCCCATCATCCAAGGGACCTTGGAGAAGCGACCGTGGCGCAGAGCCTCCAGCGGCGGCTCCAAGAGGAAACTGTCGTCTCCCGGGGGCTCCACCACTGGCACGAACGTCGTAAGCGGGTCGATAGACCAGTACTGTTGGCACACGACAGGGAGTCAGCAGGGGCGTTGTTCAAAGGGAAGTCACATATGGGTATAAATTTGTGGGTTTCCATTGTTAGATGCTACACATGGTCCGGTCAAGAATTGACTCAATGTGCTAACAAATCATATCCCTCGTCATCTTGGGTAGGTACTTATATACATAACGGACATGGCCACACAAAAGAGCACTCACTTACTACACATAAAGAGGCTTCTGTTTTTTGAAATTAGGGCTTCGCGAACGCAATTTGTGTTGCGTTGAAGATGAGGGTAGCGGTTTTATAACAGATAAAACGATGGAGGCAAAAACCTAATACGAAACCACGGAGAACCATGCCAGATCATTGTCTTCTCGAAAATTCCGATCACTTGAAAATTTAGACGATTCTGACCTTCGTTTGTTTCTCTTATTGCTGTCAGATAGCGAAAACATGCAAATTATGAACTTATTGAGTAATGGTAACGTAAATACATAAGACATAACTTATGCCGAGGGTTCTTATTAGATTTGAGAAAATTTTCTGACGCTGATTGATTTTCAATTACTTCCATAAACGAAATTGACTAAACTTCTAATAACTGTCAAATCTCTGTCTTGGCCAAACTTGAAGTCAACAAAGCTGGTAATCCAGGAAACGAAGGAAACCCGACTTTTATTGAATCACGCGTCAAATCACGAAAAAAATGCGAATAAAAACCAATCGGAAAGTCCTACCGACCTCAGATTTTCAGGCATAATACATTTTTATAACGTCAACATGTTTATAAGTTTTGGTGAAGATATGTAAGAACTTTGACATTTACAGAGAATCAACATTTTGAAAAAATCAAAAAAAATTGTAAAATTTGATTTATTAAAAAGGTTCTTAACCGATCTTTTCCAAAAACGCAGAGGGTCTAAGTTGAGAACAGAGGTAGGTCCTCTGCAGTTTTAATTTAAATCGGTTCAGGCGTTTAGTCTATAGAGCGCGTGCAAACACACACACACACACACACACACACACACACACACACACACACACAAACAAGTTACTTCTTTTGGGGTATTGAAATTGAAGATTTCACTCTGCTCGCTTCGCTCGCTACGCTCATCAGCAAAAAGCTCCGATACTGGAGTTACAACTACTTGGAAATGGAACCTCTGCCGTAATTCCATAATAAAGCTTCGGGAGCGTCCTCACGCACACAAAACTTCGGCTACCCCTTTCCAAATCTCGGGCACTCACATGGAAGTTGTCGCCGCTGTCCGTGAGGTTGGCTGCGTCGACGCTGCGCAAACACGACACTAGCGCTGCCGTGTCCTCGTGCGGACACCCGACGAACTGCGCCTGCTTGCGCGCAGCCGGAAGTCCCTTTGTTGGCCACGCCCACGGGCTTGTCGCAAACCCACTTTGACTCACTGCTCGATGAAACAACCCTGGAACAACGACGTTGGTGCTAAAGTCATTGGTTTTGTAGTTTTGCCTTGATAAGCCTAATTTATTAGCCTATACAAGCCCCTTGTCACTTCTGTGCATTGACTGCATGTTTGCTCTTGACCACAAGAGGCCCATCTACATGTTTTAAAGTCACTCCAAAAAAGGTTTTTTACTTACTCGGCGTTGTAGCTTGTATGCCAAAAATAATCATCAAAAAATCATTTACATTAAAACATTTCCTGCAAAGACAGTATAGGAACTATAAGGTGTCCAAGTTTGTTGATTCGTTTCAAGATGCTTATAACAAGTGCCAAAATAATGCGCAGAGACTCGTTGGTACCAGGATGACTAGCTGCGCTGCGCATACCTTTAGACATCGGCGACAGCATGTGGTAGTGCACGCTGGCGGCCCCCGCACTCTGTCCGAAGATGGTCACCATGTCGGGGTCCCCACCAAAGGCGTGCGCGTTCTGCTTCACCCAGCGCAGCGCCTCGACTTGGTCCTTGAGCCCAGCGTTGCCGGGGGCGTTGGCGTCATCGGTAGAGAGAAATCCTACAAAGGGAATCAGAAGTTCAGTGAAACTATAGATAGATCCAAATTTCACACAGGGAGTGTAATTCGTTTATTGAAGCCCAGAGCCCTTATAGTTGAGCGGGTTTGTGGTGGTTTAACCGCGAGGTTGCGGTGGGGTTACTCATTTAACTAGATTTTTTGCATGGCAGTAGCTCCAGGGTAGCTATCCCGCAGAAACCCTGCCGTATTGGCCGCTCTATAGGTAAGGGCCCTGAACTGCAGGGATTGAAAAACGGTGACTTGAAATACACGAGCTAGTAAATTTGGTCGTCTAGTTTATTGTGACATCTGGCTAAAGAACTCTAAACTGTATGTGAAACTCATCCTATCCTAATTCGCCTTGAATGTTGAGTCCAGCCCTGGTATAAATATTTAATTTTGGTTGATTTTCTCTGAACCAGTTGCACAAAATTTAAGATCCACCTTGCGAACACGTGTGTGTGTGTGTGTGTGTGTGTGTGTGTGTGTGTGTGTGTGTGTGTGTTTGACCCCTCACCTAGCGCCCCCAGCCGATAGTTGAACGTGACCAGCACAACATCCTCGTCCAGAAGACGGTCAGCGCCGTTGAAGTAGCTCGCCCCTGTGCCGGTGAACCACCCTCCACCGTGGATGTAGACCATCACGGGCAATGCCTTCTCTTTGACGTCCCCCGGCGTCCCCACCACCTCCTTCGTGGGCAGACGCGGAGTGTACACGTTGAGAAAGAGACAGTCCTCCTGGCCGGACAGCGCCGGCACGGGCAACAAGTAGTTCTTCTGCGTGCATGTGGGGCCGTCGTTGGTGGCGTCTATCTCGATGTCGCCAACGGTTGTCAGAGCGACAGGGACCGGCGCCTGGTGGAGCGAGTCGGTTGTTATTGTGACGTTTTTTTAGTTGCGAAGACCACAATCACATTCTTGGACGCTGTAAGAAATTTTTAAATATCTGACTCAGTCTTAATCCTGTTCTAGTTTTGACGCTAGAGGCAGCACCTCACTGGCACTTTGTCGTACAGTCAATACCCAAGCACATCTGAGCCTCCAGTGCATGAAAGTATTATATTCCGATTTTTTCTGGTTCGGAACTTTAGTTTGCCGTTATTCACATACACAAGAGTTTCATTTGTGTTCTGTTTTTCGATCCTTTTGGTTCATGGGAAGATGTCACTTTTCGGTTCGAGGTTCACGGGCGTGCTTGTGCCCCTAGATGCGTAGGCAGCCAAAAGTGCATTCCTACGACGGGGTAGTATATTTGACAATCCGCATCAGTTTATAAAGTGCCAACATTTTCACTTTTCGCATCCAGGCGTTTCCACCTTTTTCTCAGATTCTCATCCAAACAAAATTTTCTTTAAATTTCTTGCCAACTTCCCATTATTTTACACAAATAAGACGAAGTAAAAGAAACAATAAAATTAAATTTGATGACCTAGCCTAAACATATAAGTGTCATTGATGAAGAGATTAATCGAGAAGAGCAGCACTCAAAAGTCACAAGCCAATGGAATACCATAAACAATAAAATAGATTCACGTTTGTAAATACGCAAACTTCCAGGAATCCTAGACATTATAGACAAGACAGGGCATGGAAACTGTTTCGAAGTGCATAATAGTCTAGAGACGGGGATAAACGCGACACGCAGATCCACGACGAGCCAAGTCGTCGTCACGTGACAGCAGTCGCGATAATGGCATGCAGTCTCGCGCGTGCGCCCTTGATGCGGCTTGCACTTGTGACGTGGCACTCCCGACGGCCCGTGACCGCGTGAATCGCGATGCACTTGCCTAGGTCACTGCCGCGTGCCGACGACGCGATGGGATGCCTAGGTTGGCGTCCAACTCTGCCCGAGAACCGAGACGAACGTCTAGATTCTAGAACCTCTCGAAACGCTTTGAAATTTAGGATTCGCTCTCAGTTTCAAAAGGTAGGTACGTCTTGACTTCTTCTTTCAAGAGTTCACCACATTCGGTTCTCAACCAATGAGAAATCGGATAGAGCCAGTGGTACGAGGTTACGATCAGAGTAAAGTTGTGGATGGAATAAAAAAAAAAAGAATTTGTCGCTTTGTGACAATAGAAGATATAAGGTAGGTATATTAAATCTGTCATATGATAAACACCGTGCTGCCAACTAATTTAGAGTTCAGTTGAGCCAACGCACCTTGAAGCGCAGTTCCCCTATCGGCGGCTGCGCGTACCGAATTCCTCGGAACGAGTAGAACTGCCTGCCAGATACCGAGTGAGCCACCTTGCCGACCAGTTTGCCCTGTGCAACGCGCACATAGGGGGGGTTGTCTTCGACCGCCCACGCTAGGGTGGCGCTCAGCGCTAGTAGCAGCAACGACACGCGCAGAGACATCTGGAGGATGAAAGAGAAAAGAATGTTCTAGTTTAGCTATTTTGTAACTGTGAAATAGGTCGGATGACGTCGAATTCGATAATATGAATTCGATAAAACAATACATTCTCTGTTAGGAGTAATTTTTGGATACACCTAACTGATCTGACCAGTCACCACCCCACTGCAGGCACGAGGGATTCAGACACTTGCCAGGGGAGTAATGGGAAGGGCAAACCCCGGTTTCTTGAGCTCAAGGTCATTATTTGGAGCATATTCGCATGTTTCAGTCTATCCATTTGGCAAAAAATGTAGCTTTTAGGACGGTTTATTGGTGTTTTTTCGTTATTTGCATGTATACACTTTATTCCTACATCAATTCTGATAGACGAGGTATCAGTTTCATTTTCCAGCTCTAATTTCCAATTGCAAACCGTTCCATTTACGCTGTCGACATAATAAAAAGAATCAAAGTCCTATACGGATATACACTCTGTGTATTTCAGGGGCGGTGGGGAGGGCGGGGGGGGGGGGGGGGGACACCCGCCTTCACCAATCCGCCTCTTCCATGAATACTGGTCGTAATCGTTAATGCAGAATTCATAAAATATCTTTTCCAACAAATCTAAGAGCTTCTTTTGTATTTAAAGAGATTCTCATTAAGATCGTCCTTATTCGGAAGGGGCGTACCATCAGATCGGGGACGTTCCGGACTCGACAAGAGCCCTGCTTTTCCGGTAGGGGTTTCCCGGGATTCTTAAGACCATGGTCGCGTTCCTTCACCTCTTGTTCAACAGCTCCGCCCCTCGCTTTAGGCACTCCCGAGTCCCGACCTAGGCGATGCCCCCCCGATAAGGAAAATGTTTCACGAAGACCGGCAAACATACCTAATGGGAACGATCGCCAGATAGATTAAATTTCGCAGAGTTCTCCTTGCGTATTGTACTGAGCCGTCGAGTGTTTCAAAACTTTGCCAATGCGGACCACAATATTTGAACTGTATACTTTTTGCATCAGACATAGAGATTTCGCCGAGGCAAGCACCCATGACTGATCCCTTGTATCGACATGTCAGAACGATTGTTTTAGCCAATGTTTAGCCAAAGTTGCCTAAATTGCCCCTCTGGTCGCTCTGACTCTTTCGGACGCCACCGACTCCGACGCCGGCGCATGTGGCGTTTGCAGCGAACCGAAACAAGGCGAGATAGCGGACTAAGAATAGTGCCGAGAGTTCCTGGTGCGAATATTAATAGACCGATATTTTCGCGACCTGTGACCCAAGCGGTGCCCCTTGGAGTGGTCCACGCGACAACAACAACAACGACGGCGACAACGACGACGACGACGACTACACCGACGAGCGAGGGTGTTTGGCGAAACCAAATCCACATATAGATAAAGAACTGGTTTACAGAACTTTAGCCCGTGATTGAATTGCGGATGCTGTTACATACATTTAATGTATCAATGCATGGCGTGTATATGCATGATCATAAAGAATTTTCTTCGTGGGGAGGCCAAGGTGAGCCAGTAGCCCCTAATTCGCTTGTGGCAGCATGACGATTTCGCGGGTTCACTTTTTCAAGTCAATAGATGGGGGAAGCTATAATTGAGCACAGTTAGTTCCAGTCTCCATGTGTAGAATGATGAATCAAGGTCAAAGTCAAAGTGAAATTCGTGGCTCAATCATATACCTTTCAGTGAAATGTCATTGATATGTGCTTGCCGAGTTAGAGGGAGGGGGGGGGGGGGGGGTGCGCCCCTGGCCCCTTCAACGTCTTTGCGTATAGCTATACAAGCCAGCAACGATGAACTATCAGCTTGAAAGCTTGCGTCTCTTTCCATTCCGCAGAGCAGTCAAATTCTTTTAGGACTTCGCCGCTGCTGCATAAGGGTGCGTCGTGCTTTGAGTGGTAGGAGCCATAATGTTTTGTCCGGATGCGTCGCCTATAGGTCATCTAGGGGGGGGGGGGGGGGCTGACTTCTGCCTAAACAAATTCAGGGGCCGTAGACAAATTCGGCGTGCTATAACAATCGGAGGGCAAAAATGTTGTCTTCATATGCCTAGATTACGGCATAAACGCTATCTGACATACATTCCAAGTTGTAACCTAAATGTAATCAACCTCAAATGATCCTTTAAATTGATCCTGAAACCGATAAGTATAAACTGACTTGGAAAGTGGATTAATTTTTCATTAGAGTGGTTTCGAAACCAGCTATGTGTTCCCCAATATATATATATATATATATATATATATATATATATATATATATATATATATATATATATATATATATATTTATTTATTTATTTATTTATTTATATATATCTCTCGGGATAGAATCAGGGCTATTTTACCAAAAATACCATACGCAATAGCTTAAAATTGGATTGGTTTTTTATGGTAATAACTATGGTAATATACTATGGTATATATGTGTAATAATAAGTCTTGCATTTTAGACGCCAAAACTTTTTTGTTAATTGTGGACTGAAATGTGGCAATCTCGTTTTTTTATATTATCAACGGGACACAAATTACTTATTCGCGGTGGAATGTATCGGTATCGTAGAGAAATTCTTAAAATTTTGACTTGGCGGGGCTGTGAACATGATTGCATAATTTTAGATTTTGGACGGAAACCTATATTTAGCAATAACGTAACTGTCGACATTTTAGGTTATGGGCCCAAACAAATAAATAGTCATTATCAAACGTGAATGGTTTCAGTATGCCAATAGTTTACAAGCTAAATGCGCAGTATAGTGTTATAAAAATATCGTTATTTTTAGACAATAGTTAATTTATATAAAAATATCGTTATTTTAGACAATAGTTAATTTATATTAGGACATATTAAATAGCATCATTGCTCCTCGCCCATCTGGCAAACAAAAATAATCAAAAAATAATCAAAAAATAAAATAAATAATACAAATTTTTATTTTACTATACATTCCACCAAACCATAGTAAACCAATCCAATTTTAAGCTATTGCGTATGGTATTTCTGATTCCTGATTCTATCCCGAGAATTATGATGATTTTGTGTCAATTGAACCAATTTGGGTAACATTTAATACCAGGGGGAGGGGGGGGGGGGGATTGAGCTATGAAACAGGAAAATTCATTCGATTAATTTATCCCCAATTGGAATGGACATTGGAATATATAATAAAACAACTTAATTATTTCCCATGGGATGACAGACTGGTGTTACATCTTTCAATACATAAACCGCACGCAACAAAATTTCAGCCAGACGAAGACTTTTTTGAAACTTTACATTTTTTTGTTTAAAAAATGGCGTAGTGGCGTTTCCTAATTTCCCATACCTTAATTACAGGTAATATTATTTTAAAATTTGTACATTATAACATACAGGTATTTTTTTCGGAAGACTTCTCCGTACACGCACACAGAGCCTATATGCTTTCTGAACGACTGGTTAACGAATCATGGCTGGGCCAAGGCATGTGACCTGTGACCTGTCCCCTACAGCCTACTTTTGCCTGAATTCACGTAGCGGGGTTATAAAAACCCCGGGGGTAAATTTGTTTTTACCTTGGTGATAACCACAAAAATTCACAGAACATTTAATTTGATTGATTGAAAAAATTGAACCCTGACTAGCCCCAACAATGGGTTGACTCGTGAATCCCAGACCCTGGCACACCCCTCCTTACCTCGTTCGCTGATTGACGATCGAATCGTCTGTGTGTTCTGCTGGCCGACGCACTCTGCTGTCAGGGCGTCTTGTGCACGTGTGTGTCGTCGCAGACTGGTGCTTGCCGCGCGTCTCGTCGCCTTTATAGCGCGCGTCCGTCGGTCACGTGGCCTGACCACGTGTGTCCGGTGCTGGCAGGTGCCGACTCATGGACCAGGAGGCCGCGGCGGGGGGCACCGCGTCGCCATCCCCGAAGACGACGGGGGCTATGGGTGGTAGCCGACTAGCCTACTGGTGCCATTGGCTGGGGCCATTTCGGGGCCGTTGCTGGACATGGCTGGACGTCGTGGCTGCGTCGATGTTTTGCTGAATGATTTGTGATCGGAGGCTGCTCGATTGTGTGTTTGCAGTGCAGTTCGCTCGCACACACCTCTTTTGAAACAAACTGAAACGAGAAAGATATTGTGACCATTATGTAAGGAAAGTGTTACTTGCCACGGAGTATATATATTGAATGAACTTGTTTACGATTCGAGCAATCCTTTAATTGGCCATTGCATGAGGGATTCGATACGTATAATCCTGTTCCTACCGCCTATGCTGCCGCGTTAAGTTGCACCTTGGTGCCATTTCGTGCCTATTGTCACATTGTGCAATATTTTTAGGCTCCGAGTAGCAGTGTCGGACTGGCTACCCAAGGGCCCCGGCGGGGAGGAGATCGTATCGACCTCCGACACCAGTCGCGGATTTAAGGGCCCTAAAAAAAACGTCATTGCGGATTAACTTTAAAAAATCCATTCCCTAAAAGAAGGTTAATGTCTCGGGGGTCCCCGTGGTCGGAAACTGGAGAACCTTACGGCGAAATTTGCTCGGGGCCCCGGCAGCAATCGCCGCCTAGCCGCTCTGGCCAGTCCGACACCACCGAGTAAAGGTATAGGTATTATAATAAAAGTATTGCTTAGAAACTTATACTCGTCAGTAAACTTGTAGCGCGGTGCGTTGAAACGGAGCGCAGTATTTCGTTCGCAAACAACGAAAAGAATGGCCTTGATGAGCATGGGTTAATTTCAAGAAAATTTACAATTTAGTCCAAAAAACTCATAAATGGCAGACATGATAACAGTTTCTCAGAACGTAAGTTGACCCCACCATGAGATGGGCTTCGTAGTGACCAAGATGTTCTTTAAGATACCAAAATCAGCATTGACCGTGGCAGTGGTTGAGAGTGTCTTACTCTGTGGGATCATTGGCTACGAGGCTGCGGTGCGGTACGGCGCCAAGTGGTGCTACGTATCACACGGCGCGTTTTCAGCGGGTGCTTGTGTCCTACTGCACAGTTCGGTGGTTGGCCGAAACTGTGCAATAGGTCAAGCTCAGTGCCCGGTCGGACACACTTGCTGGGGCCAGGAAAACACGTCCGGAAACTGGCAGCGAATCCAAATAAAAAATCCGATAAGCGGCAGATAAGCTGGCGCGCGCCAGATGCAAGGCAGGGGAATGCCGAATTCGACCGGCACTCAAATCTGCCCTTTGACCGAGTGTACAGCTGCATTTGTCAATAGAGCGATTTCCTTTTCTTTTCAAATATTAATATGTGTCCTTCTTGTGTTAATTTTTTTCAAATATTAATTCGGAACATAATTTTTCACACATCATTGCATAGCAGCTAATTCCTTCTCCATATCCCTGAATTCAGATTGCTAGCAGACACAGAAATCCTGATATTTCTGGCTATCAAGAATACAGTCTTATTCTAACTTCTAAATGAAAAGCAGATCATACGAACGTAAATACAAAATATATCGCTCAAGAGTGGCGCAGGTATCAGCTGAAATCACGCCTTATATAGATAAGCTTGGGAGAGACGAACAGCCGGCATCTCTAAGCCTCAGAACACGCTCAAATACTTTTTTTAAACATATGAACTAAACAGAAAATTTGAAGTTTTAAATAATTATCATATCAAATCTTCAAAAAATAAAGTTAGTGTGGTATAAAAATTAAAAAGTCGGCCAAGATTGAACCGAAAAGAACCTTTTGGGACCGAAACAGAACAGTAACTATTTATTTCGGTTCCGGTTCCGGTTCCGGTTCTTACTATTTTCTGTGTTGGGGTTCAGGTTCCGGTTCCAGATTTCTAACGGTTCTTAACGGTTCTGGGTTCCGGTCCCAATCCCTGCTCAAGACCAAGTAAAAATTATGCGTTCTTACATATCTTGATTTTCTGGATCCCAGAAACCTTCAAAGTTCACTTCCCTCGCGTCTTACATTTACCTTTTTATTACTATCTTCTATCCATTTACTGATTATTCACGAACAGTGCCTGAGGTAAACATGCGAAATTTGGTGCAAGCATGCCAAAGCGTTCCCAGCTGTCTTTCTTTCGTGTCCTGGTTCTCAAGACTCTCTCTATACATAATATATGTTTAAGAAGAGGGGGAGGGTGGATATGACCACCTTAATTAATTCATTCAAGTATTGTGCCAACCAGAAAAAAATATTACAAAAGTACTAAAAAGGGAGAACAAAAGAGGAAGAATGTCTTATTCAAATCAACATCAACAGAAATGTAGGTATAGCACGTACGTTATATTGATGTCCTGTCTTGATCGGGAAGTAGTATTCAATCTATCGGTCCGAGCCCAGATTATCGACCAAGATCAAATAAGGTTCACCTATACCAGCCATGGGCAACCCCCGGCTGCGCTATTCCGTTTCGTGCCTCGTAGCCGCAATGTTAAATTTACACAGTTTGGCAATCATACTGGTAGTGTAAAATATTGGTACCATATTGGTAGCAAACTGGTATCAAAGTCAATTGGACGACTTGAATCATCATATTTACATCGCATTTCACTTTGAAATCGTTTTCTTGCCTCAAATCTTCGTCATTTCTGCGTGCATCTCCGTACTCTATCGTGCGTTGTCGAGGATGTACTCAAGTTTTTAATTGTATTACCCCTGAAACATCACAGCAGGTTCTCGAACTGTGTACCCTGGGTAATTTTTTAAGGCCAGCTCCGGACAAACTGCCAAAAAGCCAATCTAAATGCGGGAAATTTAACATTGCGTCTACGAGGCACGAAACGGAATAGCGCCCCCCGGCTCGCAGGACCATTTTGTCCGGCCCGCCGGGCCTTGGACTATTAGCATGAGAGAAGATAGGACAATTCCGTGTTTAATAAAATATATTCGAAAGTTAAACTCGAATATTTCATATATATTTTTGGTGCATGCTGTAGTTGTTTTAGGGCGTATGTTTATTCTTGAACATCTCTATATACTTACGAATCTACTTACAATTATTGGCAGAACAGCATTCATGAGGAAATGGTCTCGAAAACGAACACTTGTATCACAAGTTTATTCATTTTGAGAATGTTTGAAAACGAAACGAAAAGAAGCTGCAGCGTAGCCTTGTAGGACCGTTTTAAAGCCTGGAAAAGTGGGACAGGCCCCACCCACGCATAAAATGCTGCAAAAAAGTGACGAGCACAGCCACCAAGGTTTTTAAAATTTTTTATTCATGGTTCATTTTGGAGACCAAATGTTTTTTTGGACAATTTGAGTCTCCAAATAACGATGGTGATTTATTTGACTTGATTTGTCATATTTGCCCCCCCCCCCCCCCCCCCCCCCCACCCCACCCTTCACCAATTTACGCAAGTGGTCATCCGGACCGTCGAACACATACAAATTTTGAATCAGGCCAGCGACTTCCAAAGGTTGCCCACGCCTGACCTTTACCATGCCATCATGCTGTCGCTGACGGATCCCTTCTGAGGCATACCCGAACCTCGTGAATTTCAAGATCCATTTATAGAAATATCATTATTGCTTGTACGTGATATAACATCAAGTATCTATCAAAATTCCACACACTTTTTTTAAGGGTCACCGGCCGCGGACCGGAATCGAACCCGCGCAACCCGGACGCGCCGCGCCGCGCCGGGGCACAGTATGTGTGTACGGTTGGTGTCGGGTTATGTTCACGTCGAGTATCACGCGAGGGGTTTCCCTGATTGTCTAATTGGCTAATTAGATTTCTACCCAAACCAAAGCTAGAGCATTGCTAGCGCCGACGGAGGAACGGTGTCCGGGTCGTGCGAGTAGACCCGCTACCAGGTACGCTCCCCGGACTGCTCGGGTCGATTACGTACTCGCCAGCACGAGCTTAATCTCGACCGAGCCTTGTTTGGACGTAGTCAGACATACCCTATGATGTGTATAGACTTTATAGCCCACAAGATTTCGGGGACAAAGTTATACACTGCATCTCAAACTTTCAGGCGCAATTTACATTAATATATAGGTTAAAAATAAGTTCGACATCTTCGGGCTGAGGAAGAATAAACAGTTTGATTGCGTGCTGATACGATAATTGATATTTCAAATGACATGCAAATTAAATTCCTTGCACCCATGTCTATTATGTCCTATGACTATGTGCTATGTCCTAATGTGACATTAAAATTAAATCTATGAGTAGGCTAGCGTAGCGGGTGGCTTTTCAACAAAGCATTTGGTCGGTATGATCCCAAGGATTCCTTGACTTATTCTCATCACCGCGCATCACCTACAATACGTGCAGAATACAGAAAAAAACCTCCATGCTAATTTCTTTAACTAATAGAGGAGTTTGCTATTACAAATAATCTCATACGTAAGAGATGACAATACCACGAATGAATGGGCTCGCTCCCCACCTTCCTTCCCATGTACTGCGATGAAATAGTTACGGATATTATATATAAATCATCAAATTAATTATATGCAAATATAACAAACATTATTAAAGTGCTTTGAAATCAATATTGGAGTTCATAGGGTCAAGCGTATTTTAGAAACAATAGCACAAATACGAGAGTGTGACATCAATGTATGCAATACTCTACTTTTTTTTTTTAACTGAGTTTTCGCAAGCATTTTCCATTGATACAGTTGGCATATCGATAAGATGCATACACTCCCATCATCTCAATGTTGACAAAAGAGTTGAATGTTCCCATTATCCCAATGGAAAATAAACTACTACCTATATCACATATAATATCAAACAGAGAATCGGTAAGAATCAGTGTGCATGTCATGAGAATGAGTAATCAGCGATACTTTATATATTTAGCAATCAAAACCGAATTTGAAAGAGTTCCATTTTTTCAAAATTATTGCCTAAGATATAGGACAAGCAGACACGAGTCTTAGCAATTAAAATAAAAAACATACCTAATTCCAGCAGCGCGTGGCTCCTGCAATGGGTGAAAGGTCACTTTGTCTGCTGAGGCTCGGCGTCGATTCTCGGCGCCGCCACGCAGCAAGGAGCGTGGAAAAGTGCGTGCTGGGGCCAAGGTCAGCTGATAGCACGATGAGCAACGTCCAGACTACACGCGTGTGCGTGTAGGATGGGCGATAACGGACGAATGGAGACTGGCTGATTGCTGAATAATAGAGTGTGTCGTGTGTACGAGATGTTGCCGTTTGTATCGGTGTGTTTGAAGAGTACTTTGAGCAATCCTCGATAAAGATCATGTAATTTGGGGTTTTAATTGCAGATCGTAAGAGGTATATAGGGTAGGTATAGGGTAGGTATAGGGGGGGGGGGGTATAGGGTAGGTATAGGGGGTATAGGGTAGGTAAACACTGCATTTCTGGGCTGCCATTAATTGCAGATCGTAAGAGGTATATAGGGTAGGTATAGGGTAGGTATAGGGGGTATAGGTAAAATGCAATTGCACTGACCGTGGCCAACATGCACCTAGTAAGATGCAAGTCACTGATGCACTTGAACTTATTATGCATTATGCAGTTGCAGCGACGAGGTCGACTGGTTTAGGGTGACCAAAATATATACACGTGAACTATAACGTTGCACTTTTAAGAGTTTGGGAATTTGCAAGCATCCGCAAGACCGCCGTCAATGTAGGTTTTCTGTGATACAATTTCTGTACTAGCATTTGTGATATATAATGACATTATGAATTGCATTTATTGTACATGCTTATGTACATGCACTACAGTGTCTTTGTTGCCCTCTCTTGCAGTAGAAAATTATGTCTCCTTACTAACTTAATAACATCAATCGTTTGCGGAATGATGGGTATTCGATGGTCCAGTCATCATTTAGCTGGAAGGGCGGTTACGGCGCTGATTTCCACTGTACAATGAAATCCATTACAATGAAATGAGACTAAATTCCGTGCCATTACTCCAAACGAAATCACCGAAGTACACCCCTTAATGACTCCCGTACCTTAGACAACTTTCAGACGTCATAGAACAGACACTTTTCTCTCCACATTGATGGACTTTGAAGCTGCGAGTTATTGTGGTTTATTTTAGCATGGTAATTGCAATCAATGATGCATTTTTCTGTCTGGCTGCCTACGAAATGCAGTTGTGGTGAAGGCCGCGGCGATGACGCTATAGCTCGGTCATCTGTGCCGCACTGCACGACCGGCAACATCGATTGACCACGCGGGGGTCAGTCGCGGGGCCACCACGCTTTTCGAGGAGTCGCTCTGTGATTGGACGACAGTGACGTGGGACGGGCGGATCTTTGTTGTGGACAGCCCGGAAAAAACAGACACGTTCTCTGATTTTCATGTTGCTTCAGTTTTTATTGTTGCACTCTGTTTATATTTGTAATCGGGGGTTAAGGGTTCTGATATGTGTTCGATGCTGGTTATTTACTTTGTTGGTTTTGAATATGTACTACCTACACTACCTGCATTTCACATCTGAATTCAATTCAGAAATAAAGAATAATAATGATAGTTTACATTTTAGGGCGGCGACCAATAATGTTTCGATATACGAACCTGAAAATGAGCGCACATGCAGGCTTTTTGGGTCGCCTCGAACCTGCTCTAGAGGGGTAGACGATTTTGTCCTCTATACCCACATCGCTGCGTCAATGTCAAAAGCATGACGAAATAATAAACAAAACCAGGAATTAGCATAAATTTCCCTCTAGTTATAGAGTGCAACAAGTTTGGAGCCGAAATGCATCTAGGCCGAGGCCACGGCGCGAGATGCAATCGCCTGCATCATTGCACTGAACACTAAAAGTGCAGCAGAGGTCTTGCGATACATACGCAATAGACCAAATATTCTGTATTTTTATCTATTGGTTTAGATATCACTGCACTCTTGCAAGTCACTGGGGCCGCAGAGAGTTATCTACAAGTCAATTACTAACGCATGTTGTATTCCGGTCGTCGTACAGAAAAACACTTGTTGCAATTAATATCCGTTTTTATTATGTAGACGCGATATAATTACTGAGAACTCGAAATCGACGCAAATATGAAGACTGCAGCCATCTTTCTTTGTTTCTAATGCGCATTTTGCGGCTCATCAAGGCCAGCTGCGTAGGTATATTATATATTTAAGTGGATTATGTTTTTCATTCTTTTCTTCATCCAGCACATTAGCACATCGATGGCACCTCTACCTAAACCGATTAAAACTCATCACCAAGGCCGCCCTCTCCCTCTCCCCATTTGCTATAACAATCCGGGGCTTCATATTCCACTCCACATAATTCGTGGCGGAATGCATGGCTAGTGGATGAAAATAAGGATACACATTTGTGTTTGTTGTATAAGTATTGGATTCAGCATTTCTCTGATAAGTGTGAAGTGTGATATGCGAAAGTCATGGAATTAACAAGAACAAAGTTTATTGTCAAAATATACAATATAAGTAAATATTATTTTTATCTTGAGGGGGTATTCACATTCCCTAAGAGGTACCAGAAACAACGTAATACAAGACGTTATATGTTCGCGAACAGTGATATTACTCTCTGAGGTCCGCTTGTAAATGACCAATCTCCTCAAGATGAAAACGCGGTTAAGGCAGTAACAAAACATTTGACGATAAAGCAGTCTTCCCCACTCCAGTCGCCACTCGCCAGCAGAGAGAGGGGGTTCCCCCCTCTCAGTTAGACGCGAGAAGTCACCGAGGACATCGCCGGGGACATGCTCCCCCACACCTCGCTCTCTGTCCAGCTCGAGAGCCGGGCAACCAGACACTTGATCGCAATCTCACAGAAATGATCAGGTGATCAGGTGATCAGTGGTCAAGTGATCAGGGGACCAGGCTGTAATCTGCGGAACTGACAGCAACAGAATAACATGGCTTTGCCTACCTCGATAGTGCGTTTTTTCACACCACAGTCGAAGTGTTACAATACCTATCCAATAAGTTTTGCATGTTTCATTTGGGAAGTCTTTTCGGGTGTAAAGAACATGGATAAGTGGAATGCTAAAAATCCCGCCCACCAGTAGCACTTTAGCGTTGCTTAGAGGCAGTTCCAAAAATGAAACAAAAGCTTACATGATACGGTCTGAGGGCGAGACTCGAGCTCATCCTTTTGTCATGGTTTCCTCCAAAACGAATTCAAACCGAATTCAATTGACAGCTGCCCGACTCAAGGTCGCATCGTGCCGTCAAGGTCACGTTGCCGCCCCTCGCTGTCCCCGCGCACAAGATGGCGTACGTGGGTGTGTCCACATCGTCTCCACTGCACGCCACCAGGGTCGCCTCATCCAGACACACCAGTCCGCCACGCGCGCAGCGCTCCGCGAACTGCGCAGTCGCAGTCGCGTTCTCCGAAGACACGCGCACCCTCATCGGCGCCCTGCCCACTTCGTGAGTTCGCCACGAGAGCGCGCCACCGCCGTCTCTGATTGGCTTCTTGTCAACGACCTCGTTACTAACCGCCTTCTCGCCTGTCGTTGCGTTAGTGTCTTCGTTCTCGGCAGAATTGCGAAACCATCCCCAACCCGACGCCGGCGATCCTCTCAGCAGCTCGGCGTCCATTAACTCCGGTAGACCCTCGTCGTCGTCTTCGTCCAACAACGCTGCCACTCTGTCAACGGCGTCGTCGTCGCCAAAGTCCAGCGTCGCCAGTTCGAGGTTGAGTCGAACGCCGTCAAGCGCCAGCTGGCAGACGCCGGCGACGCAGCGTCCCGACGCCGAACGGCTGTCTGACGTCATCACCTCGGCGCAGGAGATGGAGAAAGTGGGGGCGCTGCCCTCCTCCTCGCAGTCGGCGAGGGTGTTAACGTCTAGGCAGTGCAGGCCGATGCGTTGGCAGATTGTGTCCGGCGAGATTAGAGAGACGCTTTCGAGTTGGGGCGTGCTGGTCTCAATAGGGGTGGGGAGAGTGGTGTTGTGTTCGGCGACGTCGAGATCGAAGCCCATGCTCTTGTCTTCGAGGGCGAGTAGGTCTGACTGCTGGTGCGCGGAGAAGATGCATGTGGCGTCGTGGTGCTCGTCGCAGCGTCCGTCGACGGAACTCTGCAAGCCGGAAGGAGACACTTTGTTGTCACTGACCGTGAGCTAGTGGGGGACTCGCATTTGCCACCCGTTCCCATACCTAATCTACCTTCATACTTGCTCTTTGTTAGCTTTGTATTTGACTTCGCGGCTACATGGCCTTACTGACATCGACAATGACTTACGCGTCAAATTTTGTTTGATCCCAATGTAAGATCAAATATCAAACATATTAAAAAAATATATTTTTTTCTATCAAGGCACTTTGCACAGTTCGTTGAACACGCACGTGTTAGGTAGGCTGAACAGATGCTTGAAATGAATTGAGAATGGAGCACAATGAAGACGGCAGGGTCGCGTATAGTTCCCAGTAGGTGAATAACTGTTAGGGTTGTTTACCGCTGGCTGGTCGCCGCAGTCCACACGCCCCAGGAGGCGTTGGTTGGGCGCGCACACGACCAAGATGGCGTCAGACTCGCAGTACGAGACGCCGTCGTAAGAGCACTGGTGGCGCCGAGTCGTGTTGGCGCTAAGAACCAGCACCGAGCGCAGCGCGCCGGGCGGTGGCGAGTCGTGACAGGCAGGAACCTGCGAACAAGAAGTGCAGAAGTTGCAGAAAGGTCGATGGATTTTTGGTGTTATTCATCTTCCTTGGGCGATCTCAATTTTTGAAACCGAAACCGCGCTAAGAAATCGGCGGTCACCAAACCGAATTCCTACCCAACGATCGGTGTTGCTTAACCCATTGAGATTTTCTGTGGCATGTAAGCGCACGTGATACGGAGCTCACGAGTACCATCGATTAGCTTGACAATTAGCGGGTGAAATCCGGTCAACTCCGGTCCAGCCTTTTCACTTTCCCCGCATCGGTCTGTGGTTAGCGGGGGCGCTGTCACCACCAACACTGCTAACATCGCTAATATCGCGAACACTGCGATAATGAGGTATAATGCAGCAAGCGTGTTCTCAAGCTATTAGCGGCAGTTAACAGCCGACGGCGTCAGTTATCGCGAGATCCAACATTTTATTAGACCCTCCGGTCCCCAAAGACGGGGCCTCTAAGCTAGGAGTAGCGAGCAACAATAATAATTATAAGCAAAATTTATTTTTAATTTGAATTGATTTGAAGTTGAATCTGGCGCTGGTTTTCACTCATTGAACGAAACCGCAAACGTATAAACGGCCTTATTCAAGAAATATAACAGCTGCTGATACAGTTTTCTGGTAGATGTAGACTATATACACGGTATCTCATTTAAAATGTTAAAACGCGTCGTATGTGTTTGAATCGAGACTATAACATGAAATTTGGCTTCTAAACTGTACAAAACATCGATAGATAATTTGAAATCAAAATTATTTTTGCTCTTATCTTCAACCTAGTACGTTAATCATTCTGCTTCTTGCCGGCATAGCTCTGGCAGGCCGAGAATCCGATTCCGATCCATGCCCTAAATATGTATACTTCGTGCGCCCATCGTGCCCCTGCCTTGCTAGTTGGCTGTTGGCATCCCTTACGTACCATGCTGGCATCAACACAGCGCAGGTGTTTGCTCGAGAAGCCGGTGCCGATGGGACAGGCGACCAAGTACCCGACTACCTCGTGATCTTGCAGGCGGCACACGGAGAATAGGCGGCAATGACGCGGGTGCGGCCACACCCCGGGACCCCAGCATCGCGCTCCGTCCGATTGGTCCAGCCCTCTGTTGGCAGCGAAGGGAATCAGTAAGGGCGAAGGGCGCTCTTAATCGAGCTCGTTGTCGTGACTTATAGTTTGGTACACTTTTTTCAAGCAGATACTGGAGGAAATTTTCCCCAAAGTGGAATATGATTTCTCTGTGAATAGTACCAACTCATATGATATTATATTAAGAGGCCAATCTATGATACTTTGTCATCATTGCAGGTGAAGATGATAGCTGTAAAAAAAAACAGGCAGCTTAAGCCTAGATCCATACCTGAAATGTGCTAAATTTTCGAAACTGGGAACGGCTTTTCCAAATAATCCACGGGGGTTATAATATTTGCAGGAATGATTGGGAAGGGAAGGGAGGCGGCTTTTGGATTGGCAGTTACACTAGAATTAATTTGACCGTGGATGAAGAAGGAACTTGTAGAACTGGGCAGGAAACGGGACACGTTATTTAAAAGATGGAAGAACTGCAGATCAGTGTTTAAAAACTATCAAAGAGTTGAATTCAATAGTTTCAGAAATTAAGTAACCAAACAAACAGATATAACAAAACAAAATTACTTCAAAAAAGAAATTGAAAAAAAGAAAAATGATCTTCGAGCGTCATGGGAATTAATTGACGAAATAAGAGGGAAACAAAAAAAGGCAACCGCGGACGAAGTAATTACCAAATGGCAAATATATAGGTAAAGAGTATGCGCAGGATTATGAGTATATCACAAACCAGTTTGTAAATTCATTTGTAGATGATATCGACAAAATTCAGCATAAATGTGACATTATAACTTTATTAAACCAAAATGAACGTCAAGCAGCTGACCAGATCTAGTCTATGAATTTCTTAAAGGTGTCGTCGGCTTACACCAAATAAATTATTTACATCGACTTTACATCGGCTTACATCGGCGTTACGTCGGCTTTACATCAAAGAAATCTAAGACTGGAATCGCACAGGGAAGTATACTGGGTCCTGTATTATATCTCATTTATGCGGATAAAATGTTCAAATGCATAAACAATTGCAAAATGTATGTATGCTGACGATACTGTTATTTTGGCAATCTGGAAAAGGCTGAAATTGAGCTGCAGAATGAATTTAATGAAATGCTATACGTTGGACACACGACAGCGATTTGGTAATTAATGCCGAAAAGACAAAACTGATTCACATATTCTCTCCTTATACATACGACAAAATATGGACACCCCCGTGAATATAGTATGTCTTTCAGTGGACTGCCTACATCATATGGCAGCTTGTTGTACATCTTGTTTAGGCTGTGACACACCAATAGAAAATGTATCAACTCACGTGTATTAGGAATCACAATAGACAGACACTTCCCCTGGCGCCCCCACATCGACAAACTTTGTGCGCGTCTGCGAGCTTGTGTATATCAATTATATCACTGAATCCAAATCGAACCAAATCGTTTACTGCGCGATCGCTGAATCTCTGATAAGGTATGGGCTCATGTTGTGGGGTCAAGCATCACAAGGACATTTAAATGTATTACGCTCGATTCAAATCACGACCCCAATCGTTTAGAACAAATCGAAAGGTACAAAATGTGTTATCTTCTACCTTTCCCAAACCAATTCATTTATTTATGCATATTAAAATATTATTTTACTGTAAAAGATCTCGACACAAATAACTGCGATACTCGCCTGCAACTAAATCCTCGCTATAAAGCCCCGCTCCACCAAAATTAGTACGGAAAAATTGTCAATTGTCAAATTGTCAATTCTACTTCCTTCAATTTTCAGTAAGACCTCCTCATTTGCGAAATATAAAGAAGTACTCCGAAATCAAAGATAGGATAAAAGAGTGGTTACTAAATATCTATGATTATTTTAATTTTTGTAAAAATGATTTTACTTCAATAATATGTATACAGTTATGTGTTTGGTTGGTTGTTATTATAGTTTGTTTTTTTGTTTCTGAGTGACCAGCGCTTCATAATATGTAGTATATATGCTTACATTTAATATATATATATATTTACATATTTATATCTATATCTCTGTTCTGTACACCATACTTTAGATTTAATCTACGGACAAGCTACGGCTTCGTAGATTTCAAATGATTTTTTCAAATAGTTGAATGTAAATTGCAATGAATAAGAAAAGAAGAAAAAAATTTGACACTTTTTGGGGATCTATAGAACCTACCTATAGAGTACATAGTATAGAACCTATAGAATACCTATAGAATCAAATGATTAAGTTTTTGTCATTACCATCAAAAAGGGTATTTATCGTTACAATTATTGACCATTTTACTCTTTACAAATCGTAAAAGAGTCAAATGATATTTTACTTCGAAGTCTACCAGGCTGTGGTAATCTTACGCTAACACAGCTGTATTTCGATGATGTGGACGCTTTACGCAGGCTAGTTACACGATGTAATTGTTCTTATCATGGAATAACCTCAATATAAAGGTGACCACATTTCCGCTAAATACGTTTCACCCGGTGCAACTCATTTCTGCGAACCAACTCTTTCCCAGCGCTCTTATTAACCGGAATTTTCCGTGGCCAATCAAATGCCTTTATCATATTACCACTAAACTCACCTGTAGTTGGATATCTCAGCTTCCACCAACGCCCCCACAGCAAGCGCCACCCAAACCACTATCGCCTGAAGACGAGCCATGTGTGACAAGGTGACAAGGTGATTGCTAGCTGATCTCTCGCGTCTTCGGTTCAGTGATGTGTGAACGCGAGCAGATACGGGCGGCCGGTTATACGGCGCCGTCAGCTGGTAGTCAATTGTCTTCCTTATTTGCTGGCCGCGCTCTGGCACGGTTTACTTCCCGTCATCCGCCGCCGCCGCGACGCGCACGTGACCGGGGTTGGAGAGTGGACATCAAAGTGATCTTCGTCGGGAAGACACCTCTGACTGGGATGCTGATGAGTCATTCGTGTTTTGTATTGATGATTAATGTTTTGCCCTGGTGACGGGATTTTTTAAATGGTCGACAGACCTCGATATTATGACTATACTGACAAGTTGGCGAATGCTTCCTCGCTTTGCGTTCGTCACGTGACCACTGATGAGATGAGGAAGGGTAGGAACTACGAAGACTTGGATTATTTCAGGTTCGGACTGGGTCAGGCTGATAAAGTACTTGCTCGTGAGGATTTCCCCCAGAAATTTGATTTTTCCAACACATGGGAATTCTTTCTATAATCTATAGAGTCATTGAACTTAAAATATTGTCTCGATTCTCGAACACTATTTTGGTCTAAGATATATTGTACTCTTTTGACTGTCAAATCATTGCATGTTTAACAAGGAATCTTGATCCATCTCTTATTTTCTTTACTCACGAGTCACGGTGCTGCCAAAAAACGCGACAATTCGAGACGATTTTGATTTTCAGTACCTGGTTTTTCGAATATTATTGCTGAAGTCAGATTAAAACGAAACCCAGTGTTTTTTTTTGTACCGGAACGCACCGGAACGCCGTTCCGGAACCCCTTTTCGGTACTCTAAAAGAAAAATTAAACATCGGCGGGAATATCGGCGCGCGCCAATTGCTGGATAAATGTATACTCCATTTCACGTTAAGTAGAAGACTGTATATTTTGCTCCTTCCTCGTGAGCCCACTTCTACTAGACATACGCTGAGTTTCAAAACTTACAAGCCATGTCTTTCAATGCTTTATGGGCAGTTTTCAAACTCTTTGCTTGTGTCTAGCAGCAGAAAGAGTCCACGAGGAAGATGCGAAAACACTCTCCTTCTTACCGTGAAATAAGGTTTGGTGCGTCCGTGTTGTTTTACGTGTGCCCGCGTGCTTGCCGAGTTTGTGGATATAATGAAGAAAATTTAATTAAATTTTTATTGATGAGCGTAGCGAGCGAAGCGGCGAAGCGAAATCTTCAATTTCACTACTGCCAAAAAAAAAGCACTTGTGTGTGTGTGTGTGTTTTTTTTTGTATGAGTGTTTGCGCGCGCTCTATACAGGCCAAACGCCTGCTTCGATTGCGATGAAATTTTCTGTGTATCTACTTCTGTTCATACCCCTCCCCTTCAAAGCAGAAAAAGAGCAATATTCGGCAACTGGGAAAGTTTGGAAAAGTACGGAAATTTATTTAAAAGTGTATACTTTTTTCCAAATTTTCCCAATTTCGAATACTGCTCTTCGAAACCATCGAAACCACATCGAAAAATCACGCCAGCTTTGTTGACTTCAAGTTGGTCAGAAATTTTGTCAATTTCGTTCTCAATTTCACTTGTGAGTGTTTTTTTGTATGTGTGTTTGCCCGCGCACTACAGACCAAACGCCTGCGTCGACTGCGATGAAATTTTCAGGGTGTCCACCTTAGTACCGCTGCGCCCATACGCTCATCTTCAACGCGAACACTTTGGCCGCGTTTTCTAGTTTAAGATAATTAAAAGGATTAGATTGAAAGGGGGGGGGGAGGGGTAAAGGGTAATTTTCTATTATGAAAATTGGCGTTCCGGCACCTTTATTTAGACAAAAACAGCACTGGTTAAACCAGTGGTTTCAACCGGTCATGAGTCACCATCCTCGGGTTTGTCGATCGCATTAGCAAAACGACGCCGATGGACGTCGCCACTTAGCGTCGTGTGGCCCGCGTCATCTCCGCTGACGTTTGCTCTCGTCATTGACGCAGAGACGAATGTCACTCATGTCACTCATGTCACTCATGCAGGCTGATTTATCGTGTCGTTTGTTTGCTCCGCTCTCGCCATCCGAGCCACTTGGATTCAGGTTACGCAGGAGCCGATCGGTGAGAGACCAGCGGCACAATAAGAGAACAAACATCGTCACTACTTCCATGGAATGTCAATTAATTCGATTACTTGTTAGTAGGATATTGGGAATGAGCCTAGTAACGGCGAACCGATAAAGTTGAGTCATTTTAGAGATCACAGTCCATTAACCTGCGTTAAATGATTTTCAAGGTCATGTAATCCACAGATGCTTGACTTTAAATTAATCCAGAAAAACGATGTAAAAACTATTTCAACTGGGTTTTCTTTAGAATACTAAATAAAGTCTCACTGATTTCCCAGACTTTGATTTATGACTTCATTTAGCTTTCAAACCCCATTGTGAAAAAAATGTTTCAAAACTTGTTCTAAATATTGGACAAACGGACATAACGTTATTTACTATGCTCTGATGCATTCGGCTGTCGTACATTCTACAAAAATTCCCCCTAGTTCTGAAAAGACTGTTCCGATAGGTTAAGACTTTAGGGGCTCATTTGTAAAGGCCTTTATAATGTCACTCAAAGGCACTCACGAAGAAACAGTACGTATTCTGGACCTGCAGTCTAGCACTATACTTCCAAAATTTTCAGCGATACCTTGCTGTAAGTGGACTGTGTTTTACCCCAGCAAAATAATCTCCAGGGGGATCTGGATTTCAGGGAATGTGTGTTTATTTCGCCGCCGACTTCGCGGCCAGCGCTTGCTTGACGGCGAGACGATGGGCAGCGACTTCGACGCCCTCCCAGTGGCCGACGCAGTCGTCCTTGAAGAACCTGCAAGCAAAAGACAGGACACCCTTCAGTCAGTCTGGACATGAGTAGGAATATGAATTGAGTCTAGCTGTATTAAGTATTACTTAGGTGTCGTCAATAGCTTGACAGCCATAACAAAAACACACACAAAAATCATACATGCACAAGTGAATTTTTTGGGGTAGTAAAATTGAAGATTTCGCTCCGCTCGTCAATAAAAAATGAACATGCCATACTGAAACAATTCTTGTAAACGACCAAATATCTTTCTTCAATATGGAATTTCATTTTTTCCATTCAATTTTACGTTTTACTGAACACTACGGTTCCATTTCAATAATTAGCAACTCCAATTCTATGGACAGCGTATAAATTTAAATGCGTTATAATGCGTTCTGTGTTATATTGTACCGATGTATTTCTGTGTCCGTGAGGCAACCACTTTGGTGGCAGAATTGATAATAAACATCAAGTTTCTCTGCTTCGATTTTAAGATTCCTACTTCTCGTAAATCCTGGCAATGATGGCCATATTCCACTAGGGTTGCAACGAGAGGGCTGGACCCGCGCGGGTTCATTTTAACGACATTGCGCGTGCGTGCAGCAGTTTGTGAGAACAGATCGGCAAATAGGATTATTCCCATCGCGAACGATTGGAACCGGCGGGTTTTCGAGAACCTCGCAGCGCAGCCGCGGTCGGTCTACAAAGTGGCAGTTCCTGACCTGTATGACACATTCCACGTGTAATCAGCCGGCCAGAAAACCGCCACCTCTCAGAATTCGTTTCAACTTTGCATGACTGTGACCATGACATTTCTGATGCTGGGACATTTTTTTGTTTGCCGCTGGGTCAGTACGGCCAAAATCGGCGGAACGGCACCAAAATTTTGAGTGAGCGCGCCGGTTTTCTTTCTCAAATTTCGTCGGCTGCAGTCAAGTTAGAGAGATGGTTCGAAAAATGTTTGAAATGTATTTACGTGCTTTTTCGTGCTAAGGAGAATAGATTTCAGTTAAATCGAAATCTGAGAGGTGGCGGTACATTTTTCTAAAAATCCGGTTGAATTCACATGGAATGCATCATACCTGACAGTATATTATACCTTTCATGTAAATGCTGTCGCCGTTCTGTTAATATACTCAAACCGCGCGACTATGCTACTACAACCCCATTATTTAATCTAAGCTTCTACAACATACAGGTATTGGTTGAGCACACCGTTTCGAATCGCCAGAAAGAATGTTCAGTTCAGGATGACAGATTTCGAGTAAGAATTTGTATGTAATGTTGGCTGATCCGTTTTTTAGCTACCCAATACCAACAGTTCTGTTGTAGAAATAAAACGATACCGAGCTGCTTGCAATCCAGTTAGCTGCGTTCCATACAGAGAATATATTCCGTAATCAACAACAAACTCACGTTGCTTATGGACGTGAAGCAACGCAATTAACGCAATTACAGGGCACGCTCACCTTCCCAAGGTCACGGCTTGCACTGGATCATCTGTTTGGTCTACGCAAGTCGCTGTTTACCAAGCTATGGTGGAAACGAAGGTGGAAACAAAACCGAGATGAAAACTCACTTCACGAATTTTCGGAAGAATGACCGGTGGTGTGACAAAGAGTTGCAAACCTTATGACGGACCCAGCTACACGATACGCATGTAGAAAGGTTTGGCATGACCGGTGGTGTGACAAAGAGTTGCAAACCTTATGACGGACCCAGCTACGATACGCATGTAGAAAGGTTTGGCATGATCGGTGGTGTGACAAAGAGTTGCAAACCTTATGACGGACCCAGCTATACGACACGCATGTAGAAAGGTTTGGCATGACCTGTGGTGTGACAAAGAGTTGCAAACCATATGACGGACCCAGCTATACGACACGCATGTAGAAAGGTTTGGCATGACCTGTGGTGTGACAAAGAGTTGCAAACCTTATGACGGACCCAGCTGTACGACACGCATGTAGAAAGGTTTGGCATGACCGGTGGTGTGACAAAGAGTTGCAAACCTTATGACGGACCCAGCTATACGACACGCATGTAGAAAGGTTTGGCATGACCGGTGGTGTGACAAAGAGTTGCAAACCTTATGACGGACCCAGCTATACGACACGCATGTAGAAAGGTTTGGCATGACCGGTGGTGTGACAAAGAGTTGCAAACCTTATGACGGACCCAGCTATACGACACGCATGTAGAAAGGTTTGGCATGACCGGTGGTGTGACAAAGAGTTGCAAACCTTATGACGGACCCAGCTATACGACACGCATGTAGAAAGGTTTGACTTTGAACGACCAAGTTGTGACGTTTTCGATGAGGCACTCAATTTATTCAGAACTCAGAAGCAACTCCATTAGACATCGGTGTTATTTCTCATGGTCATTTTCTTCAAATACTTTTCCTTAGCTTTTATTTTATACTATTCAACTGTCTGGTACAATTTTCGCAAGAGAGAATCACAGAATACATGGAGAGAAGAGCTACAGGGGATGTCTTCAATAAGAGCTCCATGGCATCATGCGCATTTTGTGTATTTTTTAGAAAAAGAACGCCTTTTATCAAAGTCCTGCCAGTATTTTGACAAAACCCGGGCACTTTAGTCGATCCTAACCATAGGAGACGCATTTTACAGGACTTGACTGCAAATATTTCGTCCCATCACGCAGCCAAAAGGCCGAGGGTTGGGTGAAGATTCGAGGGCAGACATGCGAATGGAAATAAGCGAACTTGATTGAGGAATCTGCTAACCAATGCCTAAATGACCCGTTAGCGATTATCTTCTCCTCTATGTCAGGAGCAGGGCCGACTATAGTAATCAGTTCATTAGAACCCAAAAACCGCCACACATATTTGCCGGCGCACTACTATACTTTGTCTCACATTCGGATGTTCACAGCAAAGCGGTATGCTACAATGTCGTATAGTACTTGCCCAAATACCCGAGGCGCAGACTTCCGAATCTGAGACACATGTAGGTAGCAAAAAAGAAGATTCCCACCCACCTGTCCATGACGACGCGGTATACGTCCTGCTCGGCCTTTGACAGTCCGTTAAGGAGCACGTCAAGGTTGCTTGTCAGGAGCTGAGAGGTGTTCATTCCCACCAAGTGCAGGTCAATGCCAGTGGGCAGGAGACTGTGGTACACCGCGAGACGACCCAGCTCCACACCTTGCTCCTGAAACGGGAGGCAACGGTATAGCAAAACAGACGTGAGATGACGGGAAAACTCGATTGGCTGGGTTTTTAGTGTCATCTGGGCTCGCCTCACAGATCCCAATTAAAAACCATGCCAATTGGTGATTTTGCTGCTGTTTTGAATCTTGCCCTGCAATCGAATTCGAAATATCGTGTATAATATCGAAATATCGAAATATATTGTAAATATCGTGTAATCGAAATATGCCCTGCAGCCTGCGGCTCAGCATTCTTCTATCATCGGCCGTGATGATATATTAATTGGTAATGGTGAGGGCGATGATAGACCTAAAACCGGAACCGAGTAATTTCCTAGCCAACCTACCCCAAGCCACCCTAACCTAACCTAACATAACATAGCCTAGCGTAACCTAACATAACTTACCATAACCTACCCTATCCCATCCTAACATGCCCTACCCAACCCTAACCTCATCACACTTTCGAGCCCATGGGCTGGAGCCCGTCTAATTCTAAAGCACAGTGTGTATTGCGAATCCGTCTCGTTCTCGGCCTCTCAGAGCGTTTCGGGCTCCGACGGGCTCGGACGGCGGGCCCAGCCCACGGGCTCGAAAGCGTGGAAAAAGCGCGGCCTGGGATTCAGAGGCCCACCTTGGTGTAATCGGCCGCGCGCTTGCAGAGAGCCTTCTGCGTCGGCGTGGCAGGGTGCCAGGACGGGGGGCCCTGGTTGGTCAAAAGGCCCATCGCGGGGCCCGCAGCGTTGATCACTCCCACCTTGTTCTCCTGGAACAAACGACGAATCTCCTTTTGATACGAGGGGAGATTTGGAGAAACATTACCAATGGCCACGAAGGGGTACCTCCGGAGTAAGGGGGACTTCTCGTAGGTGTGGGCTCCCGGAGGAAAAAGCATATATATTTTGTCGTGTTTTTAAGTTTCAATACCAGGTCCCATGTATGCCGAATTTTCTGATATTTTTCTAGATTCATTCTATTTCAGTGAAATGTTCATGTATTGGGCTCTAGTTCCATCTCTGGACGCTTATTATTGCTTATATTTATGGAGCAGAGACTGACGAACACAAAATTTGTAGCGCAATGATTGGCTGAAAGTGGTTCGAGTCCCCGCCGAGTTTTCGGAGACCAATTCATTGCGCTGCACTCAACGTACATACCATTAGTATTTATGTGACATTCACGGAGCAGGATACTTCGATGGGTAAAAATTACACTTTAATCGATCATTGCTTTGATGACGAACAAACAAGATCGCAATTTAACCCTATTTCTAGGTTATCTGATCTTTATTTTAGTACTGCACATCACTTTTATTGTTTTCCTGAATGGATGTGCTCAAATAATAAATAATAATTAAGAAAAGTGAGTACAATGAACAACAATAAATCATTTTTGAAGCACTAATGGGTAAATGGGTAATTAATGTACTGTTATGAAATATTGGTCAGTTTCATGAAGAGCGTTTTTAAGTTCGTAACACCGAAAAGAGACACACACGAATGGCAAAAAAGTATGTATCCATTCTTGTAAGTCATTATGGAACTTTAATCAGTCTGTGAAAATAATCAGGACACGAAAAGTGATACAATGATAGCCTAAAAGTGGCAGCATAACTGTAGCCGGAAGGCAGCCATATTGCGCAGGTCCGCCAAGGTCAGTTTGTACAAGGTTAAAAGTCAAGGTCACCGAACACCACCCACAGGAAACTGGAAGCCGTACCTTGAAGAATGGTATAAAGTCCATCAGAGTGTTGTCAATCAACGTGTTCCTTGCATAAGAGAGCACCAGGTCAGGCTTGTGCGCAGCTCTTTGCCAGGCTTCGCGCAGCAGCGACACCTGGTACCCCGTGATGCCGATGAACCTCGCCTTGCCCTCTGCCACCAGCGCGCGCAGCGTGGGCAGCGCCTCGTGCAGCAGCTGCTCCAAGTCGTCAGCGAACTCGATGTCGTGGGCCTGCGCGGCCAGGATTCAAGGTCAGACCAAGGATTGGACGCAGGCGCTGCATGGGGTCTAGTTGATGCTCCTGTTACTGTTTTTGTTATCGTAGTTTCTTAGGTACCAATTTTATCAACCTGGACATTAATCCAATGCCTTGGCAAATACCTTCAAATGCCAATACAATTTGCAATACTTACTAATGCAATCTCAACCGTGCTGTAAAGATATTCTTTCATTATTATGTTTCATCACTATTGCAACTCAGTCATAATTTCACAGTGATCAATGCAGGCATATTCATGAGTGCAGTGAAGGGCTGCTGGCGCCTCAGGACCAAAAGGGCGAATGAGATGGGATCTAAAATCAGTGCGCCTTAGGCAGAGGTACCTGAATGACGTCCACGTGGTCCAGTCCGAGCAGGCCCAAGCTGCGCTCGACGCTCGCACATGTCTTGGTGGCGCTGAAGTCGCTCATGAGGAGCGGGTCCTTCTCGTAACGCCCGATCTTCGTAGCGATGTAATACGCCTCCCGAGGAACACCCTGCAACGCCTGCAACCGCGACGTGTCGCGTTGAAGGATGAAGCGCGACGAATGCTTTGCAAGGATGAATATATCCCAAACAAGACGCCTTGCACCAAGAAAATTTCTCGCGGAATTTAGGCTAACCCTTGAACGTTCACCATCTTTTATATAGTTTGCTAAAGTAATAAATTGCGCATAACCTTTAGCAGCCACCCACCCAATACCAAGATCTGTTAGGCAATTTTGTAGGAAATGGCATCGTTACATGAAAATGTACATCTTCATCGAATGACGCGGGGGTCGTACCTTTCCGAGGACCTCCTCGGACTTTCCCTGTCCGTACCAGGGCGCCGTGTCGATGTAGTTGATGCCCGCTCTCAGGCCGGCGCGGATCGTGCGGATCGCCTCCTCCTCGGCGAACTCCCTGCGGAAAATCGAATGTGCCCAAGTGGAGACGTCGGTTCAAGGCCCACAGGGGAAGGCTCAGTACGATGTCCGCTTCAAGAGTTCTTTAGAGGCCCCAGTAGCTCGAAGAGGCCCTTGAAAGTGACTCTTGTCTCCTCTCCCTCCCACGCCTTTGGCGAGAATCAAATGTGCAATAACTTTAGCAAATGATAAATTTGCACTAGTTGGAAATTTTGGGCTAGGCTGGCTGCTATTGGCTGGAGCTCTCAGGGCAATGGCATGGGATCTATTTAGACGTGGGACTAATTACTGTGACGCATAATTGCTTCTGAACATTGAGATTGACCGACTTTTTTAAAAATGCTTTTACAATTCGCCTTATTGCCAATAAACTAGGGCTTCGAAAACGCAATGTGTATTGCGTTGAAGAAGAGCGTAGCGGTTTGTATAGCGAAATATGATGGCCTATGAGGAGGACTTTGGTCTTAATCAAGATGGCGTTCAATTTGACACGTTTTGGTATGCAAGCAGGTATGGGCGCAGGGGTTGTTGAGGGAAAAAGGTAGGCACGCCTCTCATGCGACACAAATTGTTTTCGCGAAGCCCTAGAATAGCAAATAAATTCAATGCAGAACATCGTAAACAGTCGATGTTACGAATTTTAGCTCGAATGCGTGAGAAGACTTTTAGTATTTCCAAGTTTGGTCACGCACAAAGTCACTAAAAGTTTTTGAGAAATTTTGGAAAAAATATTCACCTTTAGATAAATTTCCGTATTTTTCCTAATTTTCCCAATTTAAAATATTGCTCTTATTTCTGATTTGAAGGGGGAGTGATATGAAGGATTTTCTTGAAAAACGCAGGGTCTAAGTTGAGAACAACTCCCTGAAAATTTTATCGCAATCGGCGCGCAAATTCCTCATTCCTATCCTATCTCAGAGTTTCGATTTCGCGAAATAGTAGCTTTTTAGTGATGTCTTTGCGATGTCTACGAACCCGTAAATAGTGCAGAGAGAGGCCCCACCGAGGCCCAGTTTGGACACCATGAGGCCTGTGTGGCCCAGAGGGCAGTAGATCATCTTTTCAACGGCTTCCCGGTCGTGAAAGCCTTCCACGAAAGTTGACGGCAGCGGCATCTGTAGTGGGAAAAATCAACTGATAAATGGTGCCAATAGTCGAAAACATAAAACTACAGTTACAACTCAGAGGGCCAGAAGCAGTAAAAAATAAATATACTAGCGGCGTACTCACGTTGGTCCTGAGTTCGTTAGCGGATGATTGTGGATCGCAAGTGGCCGATGATACTGAGTTTATTTCAAAGCGCACACAAGAGAGCACGTGACCAGCTGATAGCTTATCTACAGGCTACAGTAATTTGAAGCTACGGGGCAAGGGTTGTTCTTGTTAGGTTACACAAAAGTATCTTGTAACAGGAAAGTCAGCTGATTGGGATTCATGGCCAGACAGCGACCGATATCGGTAATGTAGCAAGCGATTTTGCGGCAGTTGAGTTAGCGCAAAGGTCGCAGTAGTGTAGACTTGCACTCGAAAGCGATGTTGCGTAGCGGTACTAGTTTGAAGCGACACCCTGCCTCCGTGGCCTGGATTTACGAAAGGGGGTTAAATGTTTTTGGGGCTAAAATCAGGGTTAAATATTTTTTCATCCAATCATATTCAATGTTTAGTGCACTTTAGTGGTTATCACCATGTAAATAACAAATAAACCTCCGGGGTAATGATAATATTATAGTAGTATCCTAACTCATCGACGCTATAATATAGTGTATGAAAGATTCGTAAAACCAGGACCACATTTGATTTTTCAATGTTTTGATCAGATATCAAAAACGAAAACCAAGTGATTTTATTAGTTTTTTACTATTTTCCAATAAGTTTCGTGTATATAAATAATAATTTTGGGCATCCAAAATTGTCAACGAAACCCCTTGAACGATGGTGTTGAACTGAAGACGACAAGAAGACAGACAACACGTTACAAATCTAATATTCTTGATGCAATCTAGTTTCTTTCGGCTTGTGTCGTCTAGGCTTACAGCGCATTGCAGGCGCAAGGCGTAAGGCGCAAGGCGCCGGCGCCCGTCAATCCATCCATCTTTCTGACGGCGAGCAGATTTCTTTGAGCTCGCCAAGTCTCGTGTGACTGATTGAGCTCGTGTCGTTTCGCCGCCCTGGTTACCGAAACTTTTGTTACCCGCCGATGACAGACAGCCGCACGAGGTTTTTCTCCAGAGCAGGTGTCTGGAAAATGTCGGAAAATTATATTCCCGAGCCGACAACGTATTTTTTTCTCAAAGAATACATCAGTTAGATTATGGCTTAAGAAAATTGAAAAACAAATTTTCTTAAACTGGAGAGTCAACATGAAGATATATTTATAAATGCAAGGCAAATTTTTTAAAGAAATTTGAGCGTTAAAATGTTCGGCACCGTTTGATCGAAAATTAGTCAATCAAGTTAAACTGAAATACAATTCATTTAAACTTCTGCTTCCATTATTAAGGCCAGTGCTTATTTTTCAACGAGTCAAAAAGTCTTCACAAAACAAACCCCCTAATTACTGTAGTAGGAAGGAGGAACCTCAATTTGCGGCAATACACTGGAAAAAGGTTAAGAAAATTGGCAATAACTATTACAATTAATTTGTTTGACATTGCCCATGATTCAGTGACGTCTTCTGTGTCAAGAGGAGAGCCCCCATCCTCCTAATGTATCCTTTCACGCTCAAATTTCCTAAAAATAGTTTTGTTTGGAAGAATCCCTGAAAATTCTTCATGTATTGTGTGGGTATACATATATTTTGTATACCAACTAACCAAAATACTCAACAAAATCAGACCAACTCAAGGAGGTAAACCTTACCAATATTAATTACAAATAAAACAACCCATGATGAGAACGCTACAAAAGGAAATATCTACCTGTGGCACATCACAAGGGTATTTTTCTTGGAGTCGTCAAATTGAGTTTTCTATTCACTTGGAAAAGTTGAGCGGTGCGCCCAATGTGAAACGGTGACTTTTCACTTCAAATGTACAAAAACACCCACACACACACTCACATCTTTCCCCCAGTAACATTGTCACATGCCAAATACCCTGTCAAATTAAAACAGTTATAAAAAGTAATTACATGTTCGTCAAAACTCGTGATCACCGCCGACTGGATTTGAACGGCGCTGCACTGGTTGGTATATCTATAGCTGGTGCAGCGCAGCTAGAATCCAGTCGGCGGTGCTCGTGATGATCATCAATGTCAATTTGTTAAATGCATATCGGATTTATAATTTTCGTCGGAATTCTTCAATGTATATAATTGTCCTGCAGCCCCAGCCTATAAACATGCGCATTAATGAGGTGCTCCCCGCCCCATATTCGGTCGGAAGCCGGACGTAGTAGATATACACCAGTTCTTCAAACGACCATGGCTCTGCCCCTTGTTTTGTGCTTCTAGCGAGGGTATGAGGCTGCTTTAGAGCGCCATGGCAACGGCTGGAGTGGGCCATGCACGCCGCACAGGCGCCATAGCTAGCTGCCTGCATAGCTCTTTCTGAGATACGAGTGCAAGTTTCAAACTTCTCATTTAAAATAGGGAAAAGAGTGCGGTCAGATAAATTATATGAACCTACTGAATTTCTCGTTTTCACTTCCATTCCGCTGATTGTGATATATCATGAGTGCAAATTGGATCTAAAAAAATAAAAATGCATGGATGAGGTCCTATACTCAACCCCTGTGCCTGGATCTGCTTAAGATTTGATTGAGATCATAAAACGAAATGGTAGAATATTTGAAAATATATTGAGCAATGGTAATATTATCTGTCTCGTTTTGAACAGTGATGAAAATGTTCTTAAACATATGACTATGAGTAAACCAAAAAGCAATAAGTAAAATGATCGTTATTTTAAGGCAATCGGAATAAAGGTACATGCCTCAAAGGTGACCAAAAAGTATCCCATAACGCCGAAGATGATGAAATATAAAATACAAATGACTTGCGATGTGTCACATCACAACAGTAAATAGTAAATACCACTGCCGTGGGTTGAAATGTGGACATGCCGGCCACTCTCGTGCTCGAGCGCTCTAGCAACGGCCGGCGGTAGCCAGGAGTGGAATCGCGCCTCAGCGTCTTCCTGATTGCAGCTAGTTGTTACTTGTTTGCGAAACACACCCGCTCGGCCCTGGAATTTGATCAGCGTGGGATTGGGTTGGATGATTGGTGCAGCACATGCCATCAGATGAGATGAACTCGAGCTCAACTTGCCTGTGGGGCTTGGCTTCCTTCTAGTTTGCTGTGTATATTTACCTACACGGATAGTTTTATTTTTATTTTTTTGAATTTGAACTGTATAAAAAAGAATTTGTGTTTTTGAAGTATACATTTGTGTACCAGGCTATATTTACGGGGGATGAACGTCCATATAAGCCAATAAACATGGGTGAATATGAAAATATTGCAATGAAAAGTTATAGTCCGAAGAGAAACATAAATATAATAATACAAATAATAATGATCTAATAAATATATTTGTGGACTAATATTGAGCTTTGGGTAGGTATATATAACCATATGTCCTGTTAGTAAAAATAGATCACACCTATATAGAGTCCATAATTTTGCCACTTTAATTGATGGTTATATACGTGCCCCCCCCCCCCCCCCCCTTTGTCCTGCGCCGAACAACGAAATGCTGGCCAGTTACTGACGCCCAAATTGGACCGGTCACGTCCCAATAAAAGATGTCCGAGCCCGAGTTGGAGGGTGGGGGGGGGGGGGGGGGGGGGGTCGGGAAGGGCTAATGCATGTTGGGACCCGGGAAATGCCTGCAATCCATCCTGCTTCTAGATAGGATACGTAATTGACTATACGCGAAACTTTGTGAATCAAGGCAACCGTATAGCGTGGCTTTTGGCTACAAACTTTGTTTTCATTTCTGTTGTCAATAACAAGCTTCATGAAGCCGTGAGGGTAAAAACGAGCCACGATAAATTTTCTCAGTCATCACGCCCTGCTTTGATTCCAGGACAAAACAACGTCTAAAAAATAAGTTTCGAAATAAGTTTTGAAACTGGGAAAACATGGCGGCATTTCAAGTGAAGTTTGGAAAATAGTATCTTGAATTTGTGTCTTTTGTTATTTCATCATACTATTTCTTTCGCAGATATTTTTAAATGAGTCTCTAGTCTACGTGTAAGCAGCTTGTCTCGCATAACATGAAATGAAAACGAAAGGATTTCCAGCAGCGAGCAAAGTTCAGACGTATCAACAGAAAAGCCTATAATGCAGTTAGTTGTCTCCAATTTATCGAGCTATCAGAAGGTTAAGTTAAGACAACGTCAACGACTTTCCGGGCACACACAGCAAGTTCTTTTTGATGCGATCGAGACCTATAATTGGGCCCATTCGACACGGAACTTATTCGAGCTCCCGTGCCGGCCAAATCAATAGCAACCCTTCGCTATACAAAAGACAAAAAAGGAAAGAGTATAAAAAAAGAATCTATACATCCAATCTTCGCTTTCCTCTCGACTTGCGCGGCTCAAGTGTTTCTCGTGTTCAAGTAGCGATGTTGAAAATGTTTCCAAATGCATAGTTATGACCAAAGCAAGTTGCGTCGAAATGATCCGCAAGTTTTGGACTCGGTGCTCCACAGTCCCACGGGCCACAACCTGCCTATTTGTTTTCCATCAGCGAAAGAAAAAAATAGTGTCTCCACGTTTACTCACAAATCCTAAAGCAGCGCGATAGAGCCGTTGCCGTAGCGATTCCGCCTCCGTTCCTAGACCGCATAGCGTGAATCGACTTGGGTATTAAGCTGTCGAAACGCTCCCTCCCTACCCTCTCTATAACATATAAAGTAAAGGAGTGATGCGATCTCGATGACAAGATAATCCACCCCTGATTCATATCAGAGTCGATGGAGGCTTCGTCTCAGAGTTAAATAGGTCACCCAAACACCCGCCTGCTGGCGCGATTCCAACCCCCCCCCCCCCCATCCTCCAGGCCCCAACTCGACGGTCTACCTCACCCTCCGCCCGGTGGGAAGGCGGGGAAACTGATTGGAAAATGCCAGCCGGTTTTCCGCGGTGTCTTTGCTGCGGACCCCCGCGAGTATAGGTGAATCATGCTCGCCAAGAGCGATGAGGTGTGGTTGGATGGGACACCGCGAGCGAGCCACGTGACGTGATGGGGGACACACTACAATCAGTCTGCACGTGGCTGTTGTATTGGCAGTTTCGACTTGGCTGCCAAGAGAACTCATTTGTGGTTAGCTGTCAAAACGACTCTATGCTGGCGTTGCTTTAGTATGTTTATCGGTTTACATTTATGGTCGTCGGGTCTCCTTTGAGGTTTGTGCTGACTTCTGAAGACTAATTCCGCTCCCACAGGGAAATTGGACTATAAAAGTAGCTGAACCGACTCAAATTTAGGGCAAGGTATTTGTGTTTATGCGGCACCACTAAAGCATAATATAAAGAACACTCTCGGGCTTACCAAAGTCGTCCTCCGCGCTTAAATTTGAAATCCCCGATGCGGCCCGGAAATTGCCTCTTCGACTCGTTCCTGTTTCTTTTATCTCTCGGTTCTACTCGTTCCATTCCACCTATTCGAATCTGTTCTTTATACTTTTAACTTTGTTCTCCCCTGCATGCGACCATCTGTAAACGCTCCATCCTTTCAAATCGTCTCCATTATCATTTCTCAATTTAATGATAACCCTCGCGCGCGACTCAACGCGACGCGATCGACGAGTGGTTCCCGCCGCGGCCGTCCGGCCTGCGCCAACGCCACCTGCGCGCGTGAATATTCAGCGACTTCCGGCCAATTAGCCGCCATGGACGTCGCCGGCTTTTGCATATTTTAATAACTCGAAGACGAACTCCTCGCTTCCGCCAAGGAGTAAGATGAATTCGGCGTCTTCTTGTCGGTCGATTTGGACGCGAGCCGTGGCAGAGAGGAGGGAGAAAGTTTTGAGCGCGCTCTGCCGACTTTGGCAAGACTCCGTCCGAGCATTCCTGTGCCATGGCCGTTAAACTTTGGCTCGCCATGGCCGAGTGGAGACGGAAAAGCAGGCAAACAGTTGCAGCCTCGTGTCAAAGGGAGCGCGTCGCGACGCCGGTCGTTGCAATGCGGGCTGCGCGGTGCCCAAATAGAAACAGAAGCGCGGCACAGTGCGCATAACTTTACTCAATAAGGGAAAGGGCAACCACGGTCTTTCTCTCTCCTGGATCGAAATGAACAGCTATTCATTGCCCGCAATATGTCTTTAAACGAAGCTCCTTATACCGTATTTCCAACGTTGAAAGATGGAGGTAATATCAGAGGACATAAACTTCACAAAAATGCACATACCAACATAAGAAAGAACAGAAAAGTTTGTCGCCGCTTTTAGAAAGAAGTGGCGTTCAAACGGAACAGGACGAAGCGGAATGGGATGACAGAAGGAGCAAGATTTATGCCTACCCTGCTCACGCTTATTTATTGGGATTCCCCAGATGTTTGCAGGCTGAATGAACTCAACCGCTCGCTCACCATATATTTTACCGAATTCTAGCAATACTTTAATGAAAATAAATTTAATGCTGTAAGCGTCTTATATATAGAACTAGGAGGCAATTTTTATCGCTGTAATTTTAACAACGTTTTCTAAGCATCGACTCCCCTCACCACGCCAATTGAGGGGGTCTTGCCTCGACGGCCCAGTACCAGCTCTCACGCCACTGATCACGCAGTCCTATGGAATGTCGCCAACGGGCAACTTTGCCCAGCGCCGCGCCGCCGCCCGCCGGCTACCCTAAATCAGTGTCGATTGATGGTCATGAGCCCCTTGGGTCGCCCCTCGAACAGCCGCGATTTAATCCACGGGACACACCAGACAAAGCGTCGACCACCTGAGCACCGCCCGCGCCTTCGGTTGGCTAGCGCTCCGGCACGGACGCCAGGGTTCTAGCTTTAGTGGTGGTCGGCAGGCGCCCTTTTACTGAGCGTCTAATTGAAAACATGTACAGTTCCATACACACAATTCACATATGTATACATAAATATCCACTTAATCCATATCTTATTGCTAAAATCTCTATTTGATTTCGGAACCAGATTGCCATTATAGTGTTTTTTTCTTCCCGCCAGGATTCAATCAGGGCACAGGATTCAGATTCAAGATTTCTGGATTCATTCAATGTTTTAAACTGCCGTCTGTGAACCATGGGCATGGCAGGTTCCGATAGCGCATTCCGACAAGCAATCAAGGTCCATTCACAACCCACCGCTACTAAAATCCTATCGGCCCGAACGCGAATCCTCGGGCACGCTTGGGTCGCTTGGCACCCCGTCCCTTTGGCACCGCACGCACGTGCGGCAACGCGTTCCCCGTCTGCATGCCTTCGAACCACCGCGAACAACGAATTAATAAAACTAATCTCGTTATAGCGCCGATCCAATTAATCGCCGCTCGGAGCACTGATGCCACTTGGCCAAGACTTTAAGCCCTCCCTCTTAAGCCGACTTCAGACTTCGTCGGGCAAAGTTGGCTCCAGCCGGCGGCGCGGCGGTGACGTCAGAGACCGGCACGGGACTGGCGCTACGCTCGCTTTAAGTTGCAGCGAGCGCCCAAGGGGCTGGAGTGTTAGAAATAGTTTCCCTAGACTTCTGACACTCGATCTCGTAACATTTTCTTTTGAGTTGGTATAAAATCAATCGTTGTTCATTGTTCAAGAATGCCGTGCAATGCAAAGGGAAACGATGGATTTGGGAACCGATTACGGCCAAATTTCAGCACCTGCTCAAATCTTTTACCCGGTAGGCGAAATCATTACTGGCCCCAAACTCGCCCCAAAATCATAATCATAATCGCCCCAAAAAGGTTGGACATTTCACTCTCATATTTCCCTTCTTGAAAACGCCACCGAATGGTCGATAAATACGCAAGCCCCTATAAAGCCAACGGTGCATCGAGACTCTCTAAAAATTGGGAATAGTGAATTGGTAAAGCAGAGTCTTCGAGGTTGTGACTCTGCCATCCGCGCGACGACACCCCAAGACTTTCACCGAGGTAATAGTTGACCCCACCTCGCTGCCCCAATGGACCTGCCACCTGAAAAGACGGCAATTTCTCTCGCTCGCTGTCACTGCAAGTACCTTAGCATGATCCATTCATCGCGCGGCCGTCAGTTCACCTTTGTCCCGCAACATGGCGGTGGGTCGCCTCGGTTCCCACGCCACGTCGACGACCGGGGAATTGATTACTGCCATCGCCGTAGACATTATTAATGCGATCGGAGTTTCGCAGAAAACACATACACGTTAAATTTAACACGATTTTTACGTCCGCTCTCGGAATTAGTTGCGTGCCTGCTTTACAGGGGGCGCTGCATTATGAGAACGCCCGCACGCGGCATCTATAGGATACGAACTAGGTACTTCGCTTTGCAAGGCTGTGTGCATTGCATTACCCTTGCAATTACCATCAGGCTGGGGAATTGATTCGACGGTGGCGCTCGTAAAAAAGACGCCGTTAAAAGCGTCGTTTTATCGCCGTCGTCGGGCATTAGTCGGGCGTCCGGAATTTAGATTGCTTTTTTATTGGCTGGACCCTCGAAGGTAGAGCCAATCGCGTTGTGGCTATAGGTGACCCGAGGCCGGGTACAACGGCGACCCCTTGGCGACGACGGCGACCTCTCTGAGTTCAAGACGTTTCTCAATATTAACAATCGACCCTAATTATAAGACTTTCACGACGCCTGTGTTCCGGAAAGTCTGTATGGGGAAGCCAAATGCGATTATGGAGCCGCGCGGAGTTCAGAGACGACAGCTCGCATGACGCCGATGTCGAGACCGTGACGGGAACAATGGGCGGTCGACGCCTTCCACTGTTTCTCGTTGAAAATGCGCCGGGAGTCGCGTTTCAAGATCTTGCCTTGATCAAAGATTCAAAGGCGTCGATTTGGCGTTGACGATCGATTTATTGGCTTTCGAGTTAAGTTTGGAAGAATTTCAGAAGCTAGAATGGTAAAAAGTTATGGAAAGTATATATAGGCATGTCCGTAGAGCCCTTATTTTAAACTTTGCCTCGACATTATCTTTCAGTTAAACTCACCTGAATCATCGCACTGAAAGTATGCATATATAACGTGGCACAGAGGTTTTACCTGTGGTATATAACCTAGCCCAACGCTTTCATATCTATGGAACACGTGCCTCCAGGAGGGACGGTATCCGTGATCCGGGTAGTCATGGGTCTAGCCGCCGATCCCGAGAAGTCAGATCGACGCGGCCGACGCCGAACTTTGCCGTCCCCCGGCGTCGATGGGGTGCCGTGGGACGTGAGGGGCGGGAGAGGGGGTGGGGGTGGGGGTGGGGGACGCCGTCACGTGTCCCAGCGAGCGTCGCGAAGCCAGTGAGGCTCGCGCCGCGCGCCGAGGACGCCGCTTAGAGAGACGCTCGCTCTGCTCGTCGCCGCTAGCAGCGTCGTCGCGACCACGTTGCCGTCGAGGGACGTCGCGGAGCAACTCGGGAAAACCGCGGGAAATTTAGCGAAAGGTTTTGCCCGCCAAGCAAAACAACGGGCGGGGGAATTGGATGAAAGTGTTGCGGTCGCAGATTTATAGCGGTACTTAATTGAATTAATGCTATATGTTTATGTGCTCAAAGCCGCGGCATAAATTTTCGCAATAGGATTTTCATGTTGCGAAATAGGATTGGTGTACATCACATTTTGCGCTAGTCTCAAATATGCGAAGACATGCAGGGTGAAACCGCTACACGTTCGTGAAAGTTTAGACGGGTTGAAACACTTAAAAAAGAAAGGTGCGCTGTAAACTGACGCTCAAGTTGACAACAACAGCACGGGCTCGAGGCAAACTATAAAGGGCGAAGTCGTGTTGGTCTCGTGTTTTCGAGACCCGGTGCGTTGCCCTGCGAGTCGCGACCCACCAATCAGCAGGTAGGCCAGAGGCAAGAGCACGTGGACCTAACGGGCGTTTCATACTTTAGATTATAGTGAGACCGATACCAATATTTGCCAATTGTCATTGATTGAGCATTTACGCTGTATCTGTACTGTAACTGAAAATTAGGGCATATAATAAATGAGCTAATCCATTAATTCTTTCATTCACTTCAGTAACTCACTCGTTCATTCATTCGTTCATTCATGCATTCATCCATTCATTTCAGATTCATATTTTGGTGGTTGAATGAGTATGGATATGTCAATAAGTACAATTATCAAAAATCGGAGCTGGCCATACTTAGCATAAAACCTGTTCTGGGCCAAAAATCTTGGTGTGAGATAGCTACAACTCGTGTGATACGGAGTGTCGAAAAAAATTGTTCGCCACAAGAAGAAAACATTTCCATTACATGCACAAGATCTCGCCCCGTAAACAATAGAAGTAATAAGCCTGTAAAACGCACGTCCGATGGAGCTCCAACTCAATTGAGTTCAGTATGAACAGACGACATTTTTAACCAGGAAATTATCGTCCAATCGTCCAAAGTTGTTATCTTCGAGTTTCCCTTGACCTCCGGACTGAGGATGTCGTTTTGGAGTCAACTGGTTTGCGGACACTGCTAAATTTCCGGAGAACCTAACCTGTAGGTATAGATTTTAAGAGATATTCTATCTGTGCTAAAACAATAACTTCATAACATTGGGGACCTATGTAATATATTCTTACCAGTTACCCATGTTTACCCAACACAAATTATCGCATTCCCTCACCAAGCAGAAAGCGGATGCTTTGTAAAAACAGATCTAGTATATAGATATAAGGTTATGTTTTACTCGCTCTTATGATCATCGTTTGGTTCTCTCGCAACCTAGAGATGTTTTTTTTTACAAACAACACAGACTTTTCTCCACTGTAGATTATACTACTAGATTATAGAAATACCTCTTCATCTCCCAGTAATTTCTCCTAAATGCCAGGGCCACAAGAACGACTCTCAAACTTCGCGCGTTGAATACCGCTAACCGAATGGGTTACCTGCAAGGTAACCCATTCGGTCGACGTCCCTATGAGGAATACCGTCGACGTCCCTATGAAGTTTAGTCACATGGCAACCATGGACATGCGTCATGGCGGGGCCGGTGCCTCACCCTTGATGATATTAGTACTTACAGTCTGGTCCAGGTTGGCTCGTCAGTAGAAAAACCGGTTTTCTGCAATGGTATAGAATAAGCCCTATGGCCCGAGGCGCTGACAAGACAACCTGGTCCAAACTGTATAGTGTCAGGTCGCCGAGGGTGTCCCACCCTAGATGCTGTCGCCAGGTGGAATTATTCATGCTAAGCCCGGTCGAGTTCTGCACACTTCTGTGCTTCTGCCGACCAAGTTCTGCATACAAATGATGCGTTAGAGTGCACTCCCGCTCAAGCGAACGCTTCACCTATATTTGCAAGTTCTTTTACCTTTTTTTATACCCTTTTCTCTGTTTGCATGGCTTCGCGCGATTCGCAAAATGAATTTGCGTATTCATTTTTCATGGCGTTTCAATTACTATAAGGTATACACTATGTAATATGTATATATGCACATAATATATACCTTTATAATGGAAGTGGTTAACATCTTTTTTGCTGCATGCATCTCATCTATATTTAGCATGTGATCAATGAAACTGGGAACGAGCTATAGTTTCAAGCAGATTGTTTCGTTCGCCGCAAAATAACAGACAGTTAAAAAAATATGGCCATTTTCCCGTGATACTTATTTGGTCACCATGTTTTAATTAAAAAGCAGAGATTTCACGATTCCTATTACGTCTCTAATGAAAACCAGTATATATCTATATGGTTTTTAGGTTTTATAAAGTACCTACGCAGCAATATACTGCTTTCAGAGGCAGTTTTAACTTGACGAGGTTTTAGTTGTCAATTTTTGCAGCAGCTTGCGCTCCCTTAAATAAGCAGACCCTAACTTTTTACTGCTCCTAAAATTTTCCATGCCTGGGAAACCGGAAAATGCCCCACTCGCCCATGCCAATGTCAAAACACAGGCCTGGCAGAGCACAACGGTTTATCCACACCGCGAAAAAGCACGAATTTCCGCATTAAATTTTCATCGCGCTCAGACTCCGGCTATATACATGGTTTGGAACACAATTACCAGCGTTTATACTATACGCTGCAGCTTGATTTGAACCTTTAATGCTGCTGCACAAATCCCATCTTTCTTTATCGGTGCAATGAAAGCGTCATGAACTGAGTGATTCGGCGGGCCAATAACACCGTTAGATCACGTTCCTGCACTTCACAGCTCCCTTTTCCTCACTCCTAAATATATATTATACGTCAGCCCCCATCGAGTATTTATGTCCGACGCCTCTTGAAAACGACCCTGGCCGTGACCTAGCCGTCGGAATGCTCCTCGACGATTGGCAGTGGCACATATTGCTATATCATGGTCATATAGTTTTCATGAGCTCATATATATGAAAGGCAAGGGGCAAAGTTATGTGGCACCTTCCGCAATGACTTTTTAATTGGTTGAACATTGCCTGGATTCACGAAGTGACGTTAAAAGAAAACGGAGTTAAATTTTATTTGAAGCCAATCGTGATTTATATAGTGAATCCAGAATATGTCAGGAAATTTCACTGGCTCTCGCCTAGCTGATATAAAAATTACCTTTCGGGTAGTAAACCACAGGGTTGTATTGGGGGAAAACCCCGGCCCAGGCATTTCAAATAAAATCGGCCCAGTAACCCCTCCCCTTCACTCGAGGGACAGGAGACAAAAATTTGCAAAAATACCTGGGCATGGGACAATGTTTCCCGTTGTTTTGGAAATTCCCACCGCTGGCGCAATAATAATAGAGTAATTATTTCCGGGAATCCACACTAGGATGCAATATCTATTCGCAAGGACAATAAAATATCATCCTATTAGAGAAAACCAATGTTTTATTTTTCAAGGTCAGTGAATCCCACACGCTGATACCATTGTAGCGAATTACATATTTTCTTAGTTTTGCTCTCTAGAAACTTTTTAGGGACTCCGACCAAAGTCCGTGCGATCATAAAGTGGCAATGAGACGTTTGGTCAAATACAGCCTTGGGGTTGGATAGGGAGGGGGGTGGGGGGGGGGGGGCAAACCGTCCTGGACCGGAGTCTTACCCTCTGAGGGCCGCCTCTGACCTATCCCTGCTGCTGTTTTATATTTTATACATGTGTATAATATATTGTTTCTTTACATTACGCTACCATATACTTGAAATAGCAGCATATTTATGCTACTATTTCAAAAATGTAGTATTTCCAATTTCTTGGATAGCATAAATTGTCAAGGCGATAATCAGCCCTTAGAAAAGACTGGCTGGCCAACGCTCGCATACGATTTGATTCCTTTCCTCCTGTCGGCGCTCGGCCCCAAAGAGCGGCCGTCAGCCGGCCGACACTTCGAATCAGGAGAATGTTTTTAGTCATTCATGTGTTTTTCATAATAAATATTTTTTTAGAGTAAAATTTTATGGATAATCTTCAATCGGCCCAAAACCATACTCAACCCCTAACGGCCCTTCGGCCATTAGCCCGGTCGCCTAGTGGGCCGATCCAACCCTGCGTGGAGTAGGCCCCGCACAATTGAATGTGAATCAACCAAGTCCCAAGTGAGTGTTCAACCCTCAATCTAAAATGTGACCGTGTTCAAATCTAAGAGTTCAATATTACACAACCTCCCACTAGCAAAACCGTGGAGACAAACGCATGGTTGGAAGCAAAGGGATCCCATTGGGGCTGTCTAAGCCAGGAATCACATGCATTTGCTACGAATCTGAGAACGAAATCCGAGTCTGGCGTTGACCTCAGCCATCCGCTTGACGTTATACCAAATTGCATATGACTTTATCTTCGGTGATGACCAGGGGTGATAACGCCACACTCTCCTGATGCCGAGGCAGGGGCAAGACATGGGTCTTACACAATGGGTCCGCAGAAGTTGCCGCCACTTCGGACTTGTCATTGCGGCGGGACACTGTTGTGCATTTAGAAATAATAATAATAATAATAATAATGATAATAATGTGTTTTTATTCCAGATTGGTTAATACATAAACATTGGAAGGTCAGTTTTTTAAAATCATCCATGGTTATAGAATTCGTTCAAGCTATAAAAACAATTACACATTAAAACATTTTTTAACAAATTTGTAAAATCTTTGTCATTGTGCTTACATTTTAAATCATATGGTAATTTGTTAAAAATATGTACACCTTTTGAGATTGGTCCTTCGCTGATTACTTTAGTCGTAAGATCGTAAGAGCTTTTGTTACATCTTAAATTATGCTCGTGCTGATTGTCATTTACATTTTTTGTCAGATGCTTATTATTTATTACATACAAAACAATATTATAAATGTACATACATGGTAAGGGCATAATGTCATATTTTTTAAAAAGGGGTTTGGTCGAATCCTTAAAATAAGTCCCTGGATTCGTTGGATCGTAGCTGGCGTTCGCTTTCTTTTGAATGATTAGGAGCTTGTGTGACTTCGATGTATGACCCCAAAGAATAATTGCGTATAAATAGGATGCCTGGTGACTAATTTTCGTCTTCCGTTAGGATGGATGCGATTCTTGCATATATTTTTCCTTGCACCTACCTACACCAGTGTATAAACCTATAAGTATAAACCTCCATTTCACTTAATAAAAAGGCGATCATCGATAAAGCCCCACTGCCGCAGAAGACATGTGGTAAATAAGATGTTTCAAAACATTTTATCAATGTCTTTGACTGAACATCGTGAGACACAAGCGACAAAAATGACAGCTTTGAAACTATTGTCTTGCATTAAAGCTGTTTATCCTATTGGAAGTTACAAATCACTCTCACCAATTATTACATGTTTGAAATAACTATAGGTATATTCTGTTTAGTGAAGTTGAACCCATTCAGCGTAATAGGATTCCAACTTGGCATAGCCGACCTCGCAAAGCTCTTTTAATCTATATAAGAGCACATAGTGATGATGATTTGTGGTGTTTAACCATACGCTCTGTTTTGACAACGGCCCCTGCGGGACTGTATAATCACGTTTCCAAACAACTCGCAAACGAAAGTTGATTAGCTGTCACCAATTTCAGATACATTGTTCGACACAAATGCATGATCTTCAAATGTTATTACATATACAGTGTGTACTGACCATCAAGCAATCGATTTCCAATGTAAACAATGCTCTTTAGTTAACGCGCTTTCCAATAAAATTGTGTAACTGAATTTCGGCCCAGGGGCGTTGACAGCGAGTGCCCCCCCCCCCCCCCCTCCATTGGCGCGAGGAGTGAAACAAGGGACGATTTAGGTGGCCTAGTTGGCTGGAAATAGAACAGCGAGCGATCAAACCAACAAACGGCGCTGCACTGGCAATTGAGATTCCATCGGGAACCGCCTGTCGCGCGTCACTCGATGTCAACTGTCATCGCGATCACATCATCTGATTCCCCATCTTGCCGACTCACTCAGCCATGCGCTTTGCTGTCTGATAAGGCTTTTTTTTCTCACACTCTCACTCACTTTATATTTGGCCTCTCTTTACCCCTTTCTAGCGCGCACACTTTACTCTGGAGAGGTTTGGTAGCCGAAGAGTGGCTTGCAAATTGCAATGGACAACTACAGTTTCAGAGTCAATCAAGAGTGTGGGAAACTTAACGCCATAAGAAAAGCATTGCAATTATTTGCCACACTCATGATTGACTCTGGAACTGTAATTGTCCATAAGTGTGCGGTTTTTTTGAGGTGACGTACGGCCAAGTTGCAAGTAGTGGGGAGTGGGCGACCAATTATTGGAGGCGATTCTACAACATTGGCCTTACCTGGCTCGGCCATTTGGAGCGGTTACCATGCGGCTAATTAGCCGGGCTGGCGGTGTTATATATAACCCGGACCTATAGCGGCCATTTCAACAATGGGCAGTTTGTTGATTTCGTAGCACCACTAGCAACCAGTATTACGGTGGTGCTACGATGATAGCATTATCTAGAAGGCATACTGCTTTTTAAACGATCATCACTGTGCAGTGAGGTCAAATCAACCAATCTCATGGCTTGTTACTAAAGTCAGAGTCGATGTGTCCCGGCTATATAACCCGGCCGTAATACTGCCACTCTAGGTCGGGGTTACTGCTTGGTCCTATGGTGGTATTAATTAGCCAGGGTAGATTGCTAGTAATCCCGGGACTACAAGTGGCCGAGCTAGGTAAGGCCCATACGAAGATACACCTTTTTTTTGGCGCGTCAACCAGAAAGTCAATTTGCACCCTCATTTGACATTTCGAAGTGATTTGCAATGTTAATTTTCAATGAGATGATCACCAGTCCAATACCATTGCTTTCACAGCAAATTATATGTGTACGTACCACAATATTTACCAATCCCATGGAGTCTTTTGTCTGCATTTATGCTCTATAAATAGATGATTGAAAAATCAATACAGAAAATCCTCAAAATTATGCATATATATACATGAAACAGCAATCTGAAGACAATTACGTTCACTGTCAATCTTCGCATGGGCCAAACAATGGATCCAATTCCATTTTGACCACTCCCCCCGTCCCCCCCGGCCATGTATCTCTAAAGGGTAACACACCGCACCATGCGGGACGTGAACCCAGCTCGCCCCGTGCCCAGAATAGGCATCGATTCGCCCGCAAATAGCGAACCCCACGCCTATATCGAGAGTCGCGTGCCTGTGTCGACGCCAACGCCGGCCCCGACGCCGACGCCGACGCCGACTTGCGGCAGCCACCACCATCGGAGCCTCCTGAGGAGCGTCGGTCGCACTCTCGACACGGATTTGCACTCCGGCACTGATTGATTGATTGATTGTTGGTTTATTCATCGGGCTGCGGGCGAGATGTGGTCTAGGATGGCTGGGGAAAGGCTTCTGGCCGAGTTTCGCGCGCCGTATAGCGGTGTAGATGGTGGTCGGTGGTGGAAATAATTTACCATCTGGTGGAGGGTGGAAATGTTTTTGGTGATTTTGGCTGCGTTCGTACACGAGTGTCTGTCATGTCGCTTGGTTACGGAGAGAGTTATGTGGAATTCATAACAATGCCGACGCCTGCTGGAATTGAGATGCCTAGATGGGGATAGTTTCACTATGTGCTTCCGAAGGGCTCTCCCGACGTTGCAGCATCCAGGGATGATTTTGATATCGATTCTATAAAATTGTACAAATTACGGTTCAGTGAAACAGAGTGAACAGATTATATTTCTGTGACTTTATTTCGCAAATTCCTGTCTCCCCCCTCCCCACTCCTTCCTAGGAAAGATTTTTTTATTCGGTCGAATTAGATTTTTTTGTGCCTATCTATATATACACTCTTATTTTCAGAATTCCATGAATTCTTATTTTTCTTTGAGCTTTTCCCGTAAAATAGCTTTCTCGCATGCAAATCGGAATATTTTCATTTCTAGAACGTTTTTCATTGCTATATTTTTTTCCACCATCGTGCCGAAAAATTTTATTTTATTTTGCCCCACCAAACTCGCACGTTTTTTACCCTCTGCCTGTTAGGACGGACTCTGTCTCCGCTATAAGTTTCTCTTTGGTTTTAGCGTATATAGAGTATATATTATGCACCATTTTGCATAAAAATTGAAAGGGAAAAAATCTTGAAAGTTAGCACGAGATGTTCACCGTTTTCCAGATAGTGAAACAAGCGCTGATTGGATGTTTTACAGCTGAATTCAACCGCCAGTGTTCAACCAAGAATAGGCATTGCTGCAGCTCCAGGCGCCGGCACGAAGCATATTGTATTCATGAGCTTTATACATAATTCCCTGCTTCGTTTACGGCTCCAGCTCGCAGCGTCCAGAATACAAATAGGACGAAGAGAATTACGCCATGTTAAACTTCCCGATGAAACCAATGAAACCCTTTGATTAGTGTACAACTTTACAAAGTGGCATTGTTGCAAATCACCCTCGCTTTAAGCGGAACACGCCGCACAGTCTCTAAATAAAAGTGTAAATGTAGCATACTTTCCAATACCTCGCTTCGGTTATCGCCGCAAAAAGCGGCGCACGCAACATCGATCTCCGATTTTTGCATTTCCCGAAATGACAGTAGAAAAAAATCATCGCGCCCCTGGCATCCCTCGTTTCTGCGCGAATGTAATTCACCGCCCGACGTCCCGATTATGTGCCCTGGATTCGCGCCACCCTCACCCCCGGGCCGATTTTATTTCCCTGCATTTCCGTCGACACAGCGTTACTGCGCGCGAGCACCGAGGCGTGACGCTGAAAGTTTGGCGGCGATGTCGAGGCCGTCGGCCGGGATTGCCTGGCTGGCGCGGGCCGCACTCCGACGGCTGTCGCGGCCAGGCTCGCGCTCTCGCCCCACCTCCCCCCCCCCCCCTTATTAAACGCGGTGGCCGGCGCGAGTTTTAATTGCCACATTAGCAGTGCTAATTACTCGGCGCCTGGATTAGTGCGAGGCAATCATTCATGGCGCTCAGCTGGAAGGCCGCAGTGTGTTGGGCTAGGAGCTATCACGGCTAGGACGCGGCTAGGACGCGGCTGGGACGCGGCTAGGACACGGCTAGGACACGGCTAGGACACGGCTAGGACACGGCTAGGACACGGCTAGGACGCGGTTTTGGTTCTCTTCTGGTAGAGCGTTATATTGCGTGGCTGTTCTCAACTTTATTGTCTTGTGACTTTGGATATCCTACAGAAATCATTTTGCAGATATAGGCATGCGGATAGGCGTAATATACCTATTAATTATTTATATAGGCTACTCATAAACGAAGAGTTTTTGGTTTTGTTTCTACCTCATTGGCGGATGAGACGATTGACCACTTCGTATTCTATTACCAAACGTATTGGTTCACTTGGCTGCTTACTTCTTACCCATGTTAATAAATCATTTACTCCTGGTACAGCTGGAGCCGCGGAATGCATTTGAAGGCGCGCCAATTCTCGAATGATACCGTGGCGAGTCAGGCTATATTAGAGGCTGCGAATTCACAACGAAAGTAAGAAGAGTTAAATACAACAAAATACCTGAAATACCTGACTCTCCCAGTCTCATTTACAATGCTTTTATGTGATGATGATATAAAGGTTGACTTGCCGCGTAAAACAGGTTGAGCAATGAGCAACATTCCTTATCGCGACGGCCCAGCAGATAAGGACGAGAATCTGAGCATTTTTTGGGTGCCTCGCCGGGATTAAGATTGCCATTTTTGCTGGCGACAGATATGACATATCCATCCGTTTCACGTCGCTGGAAAACGGATAGAAAAGCGCAAGGGAAAAAACAAATTTCGCATTTCCCTGGTGCGGAGCGATATCTCGCCGACCGCGCTGTGTGGAATTCCTTTCCATATCTCGGCGAGCTGTCACAAGTTCGGCAAGGTCACGACTTCTGTCACATCGCCATGCGACTCGATTGGATTCACGACGAGCGCTTCGCAGATGCTCTTCGAACTCAAACCTGTTATCAACTGGCACTGTCGATGCGACCGACTACTGCGTTCTGCAGCACGTGACGTCAGACCTTGACAATTTGCGGACTATAACGGTGTAAACCTGAAAATAGCAATGGTTATCGCTGGCTTTATTTATGCCTTATTTAACGTGCGTACTTTCATTCGGCTCAATGGTCTAGGGGTATGATTCCTGCTTTGGGTGCAGGAGGTCCCGGGTTCAAATCCCGGTTGAGCCCGTTTTTTGGCAACTGTCAGATTCAAGCCCCAGGCAAACCGATGCTAGCATTCAAAGCAATAACTTACACTTCACTCCAAAGTTAACATATTTGAATAATCTAGTTAGCGTATCTTGCATGCGAGTTATACTTTTGTCATAGCTTTTATATATATATATATATATATATATATATATATATATATGTCTCATAATTCCATCTGCAAATGGCAAAATGTTAACGAATGCCGCCATAAGTGGATAGAAAATTAGAACTGCTCGAGCTGGAAGCCCCTGCCAGATGTCGCGACAACAACATCAGCGTCGTGACCGCCAGATCCCCAAAACGTCGGCACATGAGTATGACGCAAGGTGATAACGGCGTCGTCGCTGGCCTCGCTTCGGCGCCTCGCATAGTAGGTCGACTTGTGTTATCAGCAGATTCCGATGACTCGGCGCTAGCACCTGCCGCGTTATCACGGTCGTCCCTCGCACGTCGGCCGTCCTCTCAGTCTCATCTCGGCCGCCTCGCCTTGTCGCTTGCACTCGCGACTCGTGTGTGTTCCCCGTCCAGTGCCTGTGTGATCGCCGCGATCGGGGAACGCCCGCGGCGGTTGTTTTCGAGGTCGCCATGCGCCCCGTGACGTGAAGTGCTCGCCGAGAGCGCCCCGACGTCGACCGCTAATCGGCGTCGCGTTTTCACTTCCAATTTCCGCCGCCTGGCCGGAAGGAACTCGACGATAAATCGTCGCCTCCATTTCCACGACGTGAACTCTTCCCCGTTACCCCTGACGGTGCTCGCTATGATGGACGTGCGCTTGTCAGTCGCGCCCGTGTGCGTCACGCCGCGTTGAGCGAATGAGCGAGGAATATGCCGAAGAAGAAGTCGAAGAAAGGAAAAACAGGGAGTGGGGTGAAGGAACCGAAGCGGACTTTCTCGTTTAGGCGCAAGAAGGATGAGAGTGAGGCGCCGGGTGCTATTACGGCAGAGGACGTTAAAAATGCGTTGGGCAACGAGCCTGTCGGCGACGCCGCGGTCGTCTCGGATGATCAGACACCGACTGGGACGCCGACTGGGACGCCGACGCTGTCGAGGAAGCCGTCGTTCTTGCGACGGAAGATCACCGAGCTGATGACGGGCAGAAGGACGCCTTCGAGCGTCAACAAGGAGTTGGATGGCAAACGTCGGTCGTGGTACAGCTCGCTTAGCTCGCTCAGAGAGGGCGTTGAGAGGGTGGATGTCGCGGAGAGCGTTGATCAGGAGGTCAACGTCGAACGGAGATCGCTGACGCGGTCCAAGAGCATGATGGACAAGATGCGCGGCTCCTTGGAGCGACTTGCCGAGGTAATAGTGTGGGCGACCGCCGTGCGGTGTCCACGTCGAAGCAACGACTCGGAGTCGATATCGGAGTGATTAATCACTCATGGCTAAATTCAACAACGATCAAGTCGTGACGTCATCATCAGAAATTCTTTGTTAATTCACTAATTAGTCGCGAGCAAAAAAATAGAGTTGCGTGGTCGAAACTTTGCCGACTAATGATCGAATCAAGTGCTCGTTAGTCGCATTCGACTGTGCCTGTGCGGCGCGTGAAATCCAGCGCTGCAATCACTGCGCCGTCGTACGCGCGCGATTTGCATGGCACGCCTGTTTTCAAACTGCGCCGCTCGAGAAAGGAGGCGTCAAAGGCAGAGCGTCTATTTATCTCCTTAATTCTAATTCCGAACCGCATAACTCTCAGCCGGAACGTGAATTACGCGAACCGATCCACGCAAAGAGTTACAAGTAACATCAGTGAAATTTTCCGCACGAGAGCGACTAATATCCGATCAATCGCCTCGCCCCCCCCCCCCCCCTCCCCACTACCCGTTATCTAATTCGGAATGAAACCCATCACAAAACACGTATCAATGAGACACTTTCACCAAAAATCCCACACAATCTCCCTCTCTCACTCAGACCAGTGACCATGTCGCGTGTCAAACAAACGTCACACGGCGCGAACGCCACGACGTTCACAACTTTGACAGCCTCCCCATCCCCCGAAACATATGACAAGAACGCGTCGACGCAGTCCCTAATTCGGCGCCCCCACACCAAGTCGCTGAACATAACAACGAGCGCGAGCCCGCACACCCCACCCCCTTGCACACGGTCATTAGCTCGGCGAGGGGGCGCGACTCATGCAGTGGCCCCCGCGCCGGGCCACACGCGAAACGCTGATTGCTGGCCCGTGATTGCCCGTGATTGCCCGTGATTGGCGTGCGCTCGCGTCGCTCATCGCGGCACGCTCGTGCCAGCCGTGCTAGCGTTATCCTCGCTGCGATCGGATCAGCACGCTGATAGTACGCCGATGAAGAATGCGCAAGGTGCCCGCGATTGCGTTGCTGGAAGCAATTGTATTTTTGTTTTATCAATGCAGTGGTGGGTACATGAGTGTGGTAGCCGCGAAACTCTTTGCGGCATTGACTGGGAATTATAATGGCAGTGCGTACTGTGATATGCTGCACATTCGCTGCAATTTCTGTTATGGTTTGACACCGAGTGAATAAAATAGCAACTCATTGGAGTTGACGTCCACGTCACGTCACAAAATTCGATATTCTCTGACAGGATTCTAGACAAGAGAGGTCCTACCAATTGTACCGACGCCCCCGTGATTCAAAGGCATTATTCTTTCTTTTAAAAAGTATAATATATTGTGGAAAGTATAAAGTGCACCTTGCTCTCAAAGTGGATTTCGCCTGAATTCGAATCAGCTATATATTGAGCAAGGATTCAATAACCCGTGGCGGTAATTTTTAATATAGCCGCATTCACATTCCGCGTGCTTTGGATTTTCGTTCGTGACCCCGTGGATATTGAAAACTCTCATATGTATAGGGGAAAAGAATATATAATTGAAAAATCTTGCATCCATGGTTTTCCGTGCTTGCATTGCGAGTCCTCCCTATCTCCGTCGTCGCTGATGTCTGACAATCAGCGGTGTTGACGGGCAAACATGCAATATCATATTGTGTCCCTGGTTTTGGGCTCCTAAAATTGAACCCAAAATGCAGGCGTATACGATGACGATTTTGTCACGGATTCTGCTTTCAGACTCTCCCGGTGCGTAGACGACGCACTTCCGTCGATCATGACAGCCACATCGCGTCCTTATCGGCGTCCTTCATTAACCTAGGTAAGTTTCTGCGATCAGCCGTAACGACGTCGACGTCGGCGTCGGTTGGAGTCTGAACGCGATTACAGAATTCGATCAGTTAGGGTCGGGGCGCGTTTCGCAAATGTTGGACGCCACAACCTGCCACGATTAAATCCACCCAGCTTTAATAATAGGTGGACATTTATATTCCCTTATCGCATAAACCGCCTGATTTCGGCAAAGCCCCCGTAATCGTTTACCCTTTATATTATACTTATGACGTCACAAGCATGGCCGCATACATTAACGAAAAATGTATGGTGTCAACATTGCAAAGTAAACGGCCAAGATCTCTGTGCAAAGTTGTTGAGATTTGAAGTCAAACCTGAAAATAACACGTTTTGGCATAGTAGGTACCTACATGCGCATATTATACGAGGGGCCCACGCTATTTTATCGACTATTTCGCCCGCTGTTAGCGATACCACAGGGTGAAAATGGCAACAAATTGATATGCGTGGCTGATGACGTGCGGAGATTGAATTTTAAAATGATGACCCGTGACACAATTTACCTAAATTTCATTTTGTCAAAGTTGTGGCAGTCCACGTTTTGATCCGTGTCATCCAAACGAAGGTGGACCATTATCTACGAATTCATGCAGGTCATTACTATTTACTACACATCGAAGTGACTGGCTATACATGATGACTGCCAAGTGCATCAATCTGATGCCCCCAACTCGCATTTTACAAATTTACTTAATATAAATGATTATCATTATAGAAATCGCTCAGATCGTAGTTATTTCATCTACATATACAGGGATGAGACGTTATTATAAATGTATAGCTTCATGTGAAATTCCAGAAAATGTTTCAAATCCCTCTCTGCATATTTTTGTTTAGTTCACTTCAACGACGCTGTAAAAAATTCACCGCACACTTTACCCTTACACGCCAGAAAAATAGCAAAATCCCATCAAGAGCGATTTCCATACAATTAAAACATCCGGCAGTTTATTGCCTGCACGCTAAACACAGAAGCCCTGCTCGAGCCGAGGCTCGAACCGAATAGCGGACTTGTCGTAGGCGACGTAGAACGAGTCGTCGTTGACCGTCACCCGACTGTTGTCGCGACGCGCGAACAGGTGCGGCGTCTCCCCGACACTCGCCATGCACTTGACGTGTCGCGTCGTCAACGAGGCTGACGTATTGTTCCACGACGCCATCATCTGGAAGGAGGTGTAGTCGCTGACGCAGACGACGCCTCCGGGGGAGTGCATCACGTGGACGCCGTTCATAAGCCAGTGGGCGCTGCCATCGGGGTTCACGAAGTGGACACATCGATCAACGATATCCTCTGCTTGTTGCACGAACTGTGGACAAATAAGTGGTTTTCGATTGGAATCGCCATACGAGCTCGGTTCTAAAGAAAGAGAGGGAAGCAATAATTGTTGATGAGCGTAGCGAGCGTAGCGAGCGAAGCGAAATCATCAATTTCACTACTGCTAAAAAAAACACTTGGTGTGTGTTTGTATGTGTGTTTGCGCGCGCTCTACAGGCCAAACGCCTGCCTCGATTGGGATGAAATTTTCAGGGTGTCTACTTTTGTTCTCAACTTAGACCCCCTGCGTTTTTCAAGTAAATCCTCCATACCCTTCACTTTCAAAGCAGAAAAAAGAGCAATATTCGACAATTGGGCATGTTTGGAAAAGTACGGAAATTTATTTAAAAGTGCGTATTTTTTTCAAATTTTCCCAATTTTGATGGTTGCCTTTAGAAACCATCGAAACATCACACCAGATTTTTTTACTTGAAGTTGACTTCAAGATTTGACAGATATTAGAAATTTTGTCAATTTCGTGCATTGCAAGTTTTTGAAAGTAAGTTCGTGGCAGAAATATATCTCCAACCTAATAAAAACCCTTCGGCATGAGTTGCATCTATGTATTTACATGCACATTGCTCAATTACCTCAAAATGAGCATATTTCCGCTACCCGACAGCTCGGACAGACACAAAGAAAGGTCAGAATCGTTTACATTTTCAAGTGATCAGAATTTTTGAGAAAGCAATGGTCCGGCTTGCTGCTCCATGATTTAGGCTTTTTGCCTCAATCTTTTTATGCGCTAAATACAAACCGCTACGCTCATCTTCAACGCAACACAAATTGCGTTCGCCCTAGTCATATTGTATTTGCTGAGCGTAGCGAGCGAAGCGAAATCATCAATTTCACTACTGCTAAAAAAACACTTGGTGTGTGTTTGTTTTTTTTTTGTTTTTTTTGTTTTTTTTGTATGTGTGTTTGCGCGCGCTCTACAGGCCAAACGCCTGCTTCGAGTGGGATGAAATTTTCAGGGTGTCTACTTTTGTTCTCAACTTAGACCCCCTGCGGTTTTCAAGAAAATCCTCCACACCCTTCACTTTCAAAGCAGAAAAAAGAGCAAAATTCGACAATTGGGCAAGTTTGGAAAAGTATGGAAATTTATTTTAAAGTGTGTATTTTTTTCAAATGTTCCCAATTTCGATTTGCCTTTAGAAACCATCGAAACCAAATCGAAACATCACACCAGATTTTTCCCAATAAAAACAAACCCAATAAAACCCAATAAAAACCCTTGGGCATGAGTTACATCTATGTATTAACATGCACAATGCTCAATGATCTCAAAGTGAGCATATTTCCGCTAATCGACAGCTCGGACAGAAACAAAGAAAGGTCAGAATCGTTTACATTTTCAAGTGATCAGAATCTTTGAGGAAGCTATCGTCCGGCTTGCTGCTCCATGATTTAGGCTTTTTGCCTCAATCTTTTTATGCGCTAAATACAAACCGCTACGCTCTTCTTCAACGCAACACAAATTGCGTTCGCCCTAGTGTTAAACCAGTTTTATTATCAGTAGGTACCTGCCTTGCAAAACTAGTGATTTTTTTCTCTGGCAAGTTTTATTCAGATTTCACTTAATTTCTGTTAATTGCTTATGTTATATTTTAATCAAGTTAATGGCAATTATTCATTCCCTAACTTTCTGGTGGCTTTACATCGTCCAGTCGGGTCAGAGGTAGTGTGAGATAACAAAAGCAATTATAGAAAATGAATTAATTTGCATTTTGAAGACCAAACTTTTGGCAAGTATTAAAAATTACGTATTTTAGGCTATAAGACTTGCGTGAAAATTGAAATCTATTGCAAAACTCCACAGAGTACCGATTTATCAGCTTGATCGATTCTCATTTCACGGAGCGAGGCAGTTGCTGATTTAAGAAAACTGGTTTGTCATAACGAGATTTGGACCCTGTGAACATGACATCCAGTTCCCCTATGTGCTTAAACCTAAGAAACTCAAGAAATATCGCAGTTCTCCTCCATAGACCACTGAGCGTATCTCAAGGTCATGCCGTTCGTCACTCATTCACCGGGAAGTCAATATGAAACTGTCGTAACTGCGTTGACGACTAGAGAGCATATAATCATAGGTTCTATAGAACAGACTTCCGACTTACCGAAGGGCCATGTCTCGAGCCGTCATAAAATATTTTGATGGCCAGTTTCTTGCTGAGGTCGCAGCAATCGCGCCCCTCTTCGATGGGCTGCGCCACTCCCTCCGCACCTAGCCGATAGACGCGCGGGCATCGGAAGGAGGTGAAAACGACCTCCTGCGAACTCATCAACGCGTACCGGTCGTCGCCGCCAGGGTCGTGCGCCAAAACCTGCACGTAACAATGACAGGAGATCAAAAACCGCTCGAAACATCAAGCAGTAAAACGTGAAGGAAGACGGGAAAGCCGTTTCCCGGAGAAATGACTAATAACTGCTCCACATGCTCACCTCTACGCGGTCTTCTTTCGTCTGGAACACACGGCCACAGGGATGCATTAGCGCGCACGCGTCTGAGTTGGCGTTCACAGTAACCATGACATGAGTTTCCAGATTCGTCATCCAGACTGCATTGTCTACGGTCATGTCAATCTGGATTATGCCTTTGATGCGCAACGCCAAAGCACCGTGCTCGAGTACGAAAGGTCCGTAGTAGTGGTCTGGGTCCTGCACGCCAATCGGAACCCGACATAACCGCAGGAAGGGTGTCGAGTTGAAGATGACAGTCGTCGTCGTGGTCGGCTTCGTGACGCGTCGTGACATCTTGACTCCTTTGAAAATCGAGACTCGCTTATTTGGTTCATCTTCTTCGATGTCCATCTCCGTAATCATTGCTATTCTCTTAGCTGGTAGATGATTTTAAGAGAAGCGGCTTCGATGACGTGGAAAATCGCAAGAAAAACGAGTAAACGTTTTCACTTCTGGTAACAAACGTCGTCGATTCAGTTATTTTGTTTCAAGAACAGAGCCCCGTGGTTCGAAACCTATCGCACAGTCGACCAGAGTCAATTAAGCCAAAGCTAATTTGCTGTCATGTGGCAAAGCTGAAGTTATGCGCAAAGTTAGGTGCAACTTTGTGTGTTGTTATTCTGGTAATTGATGTAAATACTGGGCGTGCGGGTTTAATTGCGGCAAGTTTGGGAGGGCTTACGACGCAATGCCTAAGTGCCAAGTTTCACGGCTCCGATGGGTGTGCAAGGGAGGGAGGGGGAGTGTTGTCCCATCCTCCCAGAAAACATTCAGCTGTGCTCGACAAGCAATCTAGCCGCAATCGCGACTGGGATACGCCATTAGTGCCGAGAGGCAATAAGCAGTGTTCGGCGAGGTCCTCGGGAACGCCGGCGACACGGAAAGCATTTCACAGGCTCCTCGACGCTGGCCGACGCCGACGCCGAAGCCGACGTCAGAGACACACTCCGCGGTGTATGGCTGATGCTTTCCACTCGGCTTCTCGGTCGAAGCTGTTCGCAACAAAGCATTAAATGGCTGGGGAGAGACACTCGCGCTTTTCCACGTCTGGCCGGAAACTGCAATTAGATATAAGTTTCAATTAAGTTTCTCCCCAGGCGCTAAGACGTCAATTAATTAACGTCAATTATTTCCTCGCGCCGTGCACAAGGGACATTGAATGTGGAAGTTCCGGGATCGAGGCGGCTTCGTAGGTATTGATCTCAACAGCGACTGCCAACCACAACTAATCGAGATAGTTTATCAAGATATAGCTTATCGTGATATTTCCCTATCAAGATCTCTTGTTGTCTGTTGGTAATAGAAACATAATAAACAAACAATTTAGAGAATGTAGGTAATAAGCTGTCCTTACTGTCAGTGAATTATTGACTACGTGCATTTTGTTTTTGTTTCAGTTCAGCAGAGCTCGGATCACGAGACCGTAAAGCATGGACTTCCGTCGGCAGGACAGTAAGTTCCGTTCGCTCACGTCATGCATTTCCCTCCGGCGAGCGCGACTCGACACCAACACGTGTGTCGGGAACCTGTCGTTCTCACGACCTTCCGCGACCGCGCTACCCTCTAGCCTTTCACGGCACCAACACAGGCTCGTATCTATACACAACACAGCACAGCACAACACAACACACGTACACCCTCGCCTCAGAAATTTTCTTTCACGTCGCACTTTTCTCATTTTACTAATGGCCTCTCGCGTTGGCTGACATTTAGCGCGGCCCCGCTCCCGCGCCTTCAGCTGGCAACATCGAGATGCTATCGTTTCCCTCCCTACGAAACCCAGCACGGTCGATAGTTTGAATTAAAAAAGCGAATCCGCCTGCCTCGTTTCCCGTTTCAAGAAACCTCGTCGGTCGCCGGCCGGCGTCCAATTGTTTTTCCAATCTTCGTTTCCGAGCCGCGCGGGTCCGTGATCGATCGGGATCTATAGGTGCCGTGATTTTAATTTCATCCCCCAGCGCTCCCCAAGAGAGAAAGAGTCTTGGCAAGACGGATCGACTCTCTGGTGATCTTTCGTCAGTGACTCCCGCTCTATAGCAGTAAGAGCTTCCATCCAGAGTCTGTCTTCGGGTAGCCGAGACGAGGGTCCTCTCGAAGATTGGACCTGTCAGCTGGCTCCATTTGATGACTCCGTTTTCTTTTGTACAGGCGGAAACAAAAGTGCGTCTCGACGGACGACAGCATCCTCGGGGGACGCCCATGCGTGGTCAGCCAGAAGGACACCACGGTGAGTCACCACTCAAACACGCCGCTCTTTTAGATATATACATATCAGAGATATCGATCAGTAAGATAACGCTCAATTGCTTTAGTGGCCCGAATTCATCGTTCTATTAATATCGTCTCCATTGTTATCACATCATCGTGGTGATTATCGCCCACTCCACGGCGCTGCAGGCAGTGGGTTAGTGGAGTGTCCGCGCAGCCGGGCGGCAGGGCGCGCGCCCCCGATCGACTTTCGTGACGCGCGATCGTAAAGGGGCATGTGCGAGAGCGATCGGCTCGGGACAAACAAAACAAAGTGGCCACGTCGCGCACCCAGGGGAGACTTGCCGCGAAAAGCGAGTGGCCGCATGAAGACTGCGCCGATGGGGGCGTCTTGAGACGACGAGAGAAGGGGAACAAGTGCCGACTGGCCAAACGATCTCTGGGGGCTCGTGCCCGCCTCGGATCTGGGACATCCGATAGCGGCTATCGCAGTGCCGAGGGGCCGCGCTCCAGATTCCACTACGCCACGTGTTTTAAATCCCCTCCCCCCCACCCCACCCGCCGCCTTTTTCCACCCTTAGGACGGAGGGAGAGTCTTTCACTTGAAGGGCAAAGCAGTCAACAGAAGGGCTCTTTCGGGCCACGCTGGCGGCAGTTTAAGAAGCCGGTTCCGTCAATTAGACGTTACGAAGTACCCGTCGTTAAAAGTATAGTGAGTAGGTGGGCGAAATCGCCCTTCTCGCGTCAGTCCTGGCCCACCCCCCATGAACGCACGGTCCTCGTCTCCGGAAATGCGTCGACATTTTCCAAAGAATCTCGCATCCGGCCGACGCACACGAGTGCAGCAAACAACGGCGCGTGCAGCGCGTCACAACACCGGCGTCGGCGTCGGCGTCGGCGTCGGCGTCGGAGTCAGGACGCCGTGCGGCAGCCGCGAGCGTCGCCACGTGGATCGAACAGTCGCGAGCGATCCGTCGAGCCGAACGTACCGCGAGCGTTGGCAGCGTCGGCGTCGCGTGTCTCTACCGTGTTGCGCTGTCCGCGCGTCGTGTTTCTGTTGCGTCGCTGGAGCCAGCGGCGTGCGGTCGTAGTCGTTGTCTAGTGACCTTGGCGAGTGACTTGGCCGTCGGGGTTGAGGAGGTCGACGTGGACTCCATGCGGCGGTGGCCACGACGGCCACCACGATAAGTAGGGAGGTCGCCGTCGACGATGAGGCGTCGTCGCCGCAGGACTGGCGTCGCCTGGTGGGCTCCATCCGACGTCGGGTACGAGGGACGACGGCGACGCCGGCGACGGCGACGCCGCCTAGGGATGATTTCTTGAAGGCGACGATGCGGATATTTCTGGTCGTCTCGCCGCCGCCACTGGGACGCCTACAGGTGATCGTAGGCATTCTCACTTCCGGCATCCACATGCAGACATGCGTACTCTTGACAGCTGACATGACGTGTATACTCGGTGTAAACTGCGGCCCGTATTTGAATTGCATTTTCGATGCGAGCACGGCGTGGTACGACATTTTACCATTGCCGTTGCAAAATTACCAAAATCATATTCACAGACACAGACTATATTATTCTCTGGTATAGGCACAGATAAAATATCAATTCTGTATGTTTTTCAGAAAAAAAAATATGTTTAATTTTACTAAAACACCAAATTTATAAGCAATTTGATATAAACGAACTGAGTCACTGTATGATACTACTCCGGTTGTTTACCTTTCATTAACAGGATGATATTGGATTATACTGGATGATTGAAATCGAATCAGGTATCAGCGTTTCAATTTGAATAAACTAAAATTCAAATTGGTGTCATTCTGTTCGAATTGATAAAATCGCAAAGGGTGTTATCAGTTCCTCGTGATTGGAAATTACCATCGCAGCGTAGAAATATATAGTATCTAATAAATAGACGGTCCCAATTTCGTGCAAGCCCCCATCAGAGCAGCCCCAGTTCCAATTCCCCTCACAAACTTGAGCAAAGTCGCTTGGTTCCTCCCATGAGATCAGTGCAGAGGGCAAATTAGAACCTTGCTCCAACTTAAATCAGATAACTCGTGGATCTCTGCGATCTCTGCCGGCTGCTACAAGCACACATACGTGCACATGCCATACCGTGCCATGCCATGCACATACCAGCATGAAGGCTACAATCCACTCTGAAACACATGCACAGCAATTCTCATGGACATACCTGACACATTTATTTATCACGTGGCCCATGGTGACATGGGCATAAGAAGAAGGTGGCAAAGGTTGACATTGGCATAGGAAAAAGTTGGCGAAGGCAAACATTGGCGAAGGCAAACATTGGCGAAGGCTAACATTGGCAAAGGCTAACATTTGCAAAGGCTAACATTTGCAAAGGCTAACATTTGCAAAGGCTAACATTTGCAAAGGCTAACATTGTCAAATGCTAACATTGGCAAAGGCTATAACATTGCTTAGACATAACGTGACATAGGCAAAGAGGCATATATGAAAAAGGTGGCAAAGGCTAACATTGGCAAAGGCTAACATTTGCAAAGGCTAACATTGCCATTGGAAAAAGGTGGAAGGGCAACGCGACATACCTGCGCCATAAACGGGGTGCGGACGCTGAGTGGTCGGCACTCGGCATCGATGCTATCGACCCGTGATTCGAGCCGAGCAGACGCCGCGCATCCATTGTCAATTGGGTCACCCGCGAAATGTAGCGACACTTTCCGCAAGCTTGCCGTGTATCGCGAGTCGTGGTCCAGGCTCCAGAGGCCAGAGGCTTCATTGGAGCGTCACCCGGCGGCGCCATGGTCAGGGTCAACCGTCAATGTGATCCTATGTCTTCCACAAGAATGAAAATAGGAAAATGTGTAGGCTAATTTTAAAAACCGCTAGGGTGCAATCGTGCAAATGGTTATAAATGATTCCACCTGAGTCTGACCAACTTGATATCAAAAAAGATTTCAGGTAGAAGCACCATAACCTCCTTCTCTTCCACAATGACATTCAAAGGCATTCTGGCAATTTAGATTGGCTTGGGGTGTTTATTGTGTGGATAACTTCTGAAAAATGTCAATTCGTTTCGGATATTGTTTTTCGCTCAGATTTCGTTTCATTTTTTATACATCTCTGCCATATACTGGTTTCCAGTTTCCTATCGAAATTTGGACCTTCGTTAATTATTATCTTCCTGATTGGGTTAGCACTACGTTTTTACACGAACTGCCTCTTTCTTTGGGTATCTTTGTTTCTAAATCTCTACTTTCTTCCCTCTAACTCTAAGATATAGTCTTTTCCTGTAGTCAAAGAAAATATATATAGAGCTACAACTGCCACAACTAATTTAATCAACTCGATGCTTTGGAATCCAAGTGGTCTTCCAGTAAGACGCTTAGTGGTGGTCGAATCCATCGAAGGAAGTAAAGTAAGAGTGAAATGGGTGGGTTTTGAGCGGGCAGAACTAACGGGCTGTCTGTTAGCAAACAAATGATTAGCGCTCGAACTGGAACTTCTGATTTACTTTCCATGTTCCGTTCTAGCCTTCTGGGACCAGATCTCTGGTCCAGGGTTTTTAACCCCCTGCAAGAGGAGTTATTTGTTTTCACATTGAATATACCTATAGAGCCAATACAATGCACTGATATACAATGTGGCTGCACAATACATTTTCTAAAAATTTCCCACCGCTGCCGCCAGTTGTCATGGAGTTCCGAGTGTCTTTGCTCAGGAGGGAATTGCTGGCTTTTTTGTTACCTCTATCAGCTTGTTTAGTCTACCTAAAGGCTAGGGTGGGTTACTTATAAGTTTAAGTGGTGAATCAAGCGGAAGAATATTTCGGATGAGCCCGTTTTGCAAACCAATCAATGACATTTTGCAGAGACCTAGAATTTTTATGAACATACCTACCATACAAGTTTATTATGATCAAGGATGCAAAGAGGTTCAGGGCCGTGGGTGGATGTTAGAGGTGGCGATGTTTCGTCGGCGTTGACGCCGAATAGTCCTGAACACAGTCCTGCAGTTGTCGGCATTCAGCCGTGGTCCTTTTTAGGTCCTAAAACTAAATACTTACATAAGAGCATGACCGTTGCCATCACTTATTGGTTCATCTTTATCATTTAAAACATGAGAATAATTTTTTAATATAAATAATAAAAAATATTTAAAATTAATATAAATATTGATATTGTTGCTATCGTGGATAAATATCAAGCGCACATTTTTGCCGAGCATCGTTTATTGATTTTTAAATTTCTCTATGCGAAGTTTGCCTCAACATAGTGTATTTTATCTGCAGCTGGAGACTGAGAGAATAACAATAAAATGCAATCCAATCGTATACGAATCAGTTCAGTACATACACAGCCAGTACACAGAGCAGTGTCGATCGCAATCGGAAAGTCAAAGTTCTCATACTCTTGAATATATAGACGAAGTCAAAGTCGGCCAAATAAAGTTTTGTCGAGATCCTTTGAGTCGGTATCGGAAATAGTTGGCTGTAGTTGCTATAGCAGCGTCGCCGTCGGTGTTTCGTGGGAGTGTCGCCCGGGGAGGGGAAGGGGAGAGGGGGGGGGGCACATGCACTCGCAATCGCTGTATCCAATTAAACCCCTTCAGGCGGTTGTTGTTGTTTGCCGAGCGCTGCAGAGTCGTTAAATCTGCGTAAACTGCTGCCGTAAGCGAACATGCAAATGCAGCCCTGGAGCGCGAAACGACGCCGGCGTCGGCTAAAGCGACGTAGGCGTCGTCGGCGTCAGTATTTGGGAACTACGGAGAACTTTTTGCGGCGCGCGTGCGTGTGCGTTAAGCACGTTTCGGGGTTTGGGTGGCAGGCGGGCAGGTATTGTTTTTACGATGAGATGGAACTTAATGAGGCTTGTGGAGGGAAATGTTAGTTTGGATATAATCCGTAAGATCGATATGTGCGCCTTGGGGGCTGCGTTCAGTGTGAGATGTAATAAATGTGTTAATACTAACAGATTGTTCAGTATGAGGCTGTTACAAAAATTTACAACTTCAAATTAAACAGTGAAGTAGATGACAACGTAGGTACTTTAACCATATTATAAATCCCGTATTCCGTAACCATAATATATCGAATTGTTGATATGAGGTTGGTTGAAATGTTTCCTAATGGCTGCTTTGTAGTAAAAGGTTGCTTTCAGCTGTTGTTGGAGAGCGGGAAAATTTCACAACTTCAACCATTATACAATTCAGTACCTACCTAAATCTGAAATGGCATCTTTCTGTAACACCAATCTGTCAGACTAAAAAGTATGTTATGCTACATTCCCTTTTTTCGTTTTCGTTTCTTTTCCTTTTCTCGTATCTGTCAAGAATTGACTTCTTAAAAATGCAATGACACCTGTGTTCCCATTTTAAAACGCTGTAATTCAGACTTTCCGACATTTTGGAAGTTCTTTTGAAACTGGAAGTTTCCTATATTCAAATACAGCTTCTCTTACACCTACTTGCATGATAAGTTTTCTTCTTCAGATTGTATCTTTTGTTATACCAGTCAGGTGAAGTCAAGTCCTGTTAGTCATGATTCAGAACGTTACCAATACGAATTTTCTGTAATTGCTCTTTGAAATTGCAAAAAAATTATGATCGTTCCTATTTCTATTCTAAACGCCTTGAATAATGGTCAGATTTTTGCTGTTGCAAATTCTTATTGTGGGTCCGAAATCGACAAGTTCGACGTCGTTGTCGATATAATGCTGTCCCCGAATAACGGAAGTAATCCGAACGACCATCCATGAAATGGACCGTGCTAATTTCTTGAAGTATGTTTTTCGCCATAAAACTATTCACTGGCCGTGCATTTTATAGTGATGTTAAGTGCCAATTTGCTGAATTTCTCGCAAAATTCCTTTCCATACATTACTTTTCTCCATCACATTAACCTCAACACGGAACGAAGTCACTACTTTAATATAACCAAAGGCATTACTCCTTTAATAAACCAGACGTTGGTACCGAATATCCAAGTCCAGTCACGTACACCATTTTATTTCCCTTCTTTATTAAGTCCCTTTTATATGTAATACCTTGCTATAAAGGTATAGGTACTTATCATTATTCTATTTCTAGACGAGAATATGGACGTATATACAGTACAGAAAATGTCTCTTTTTTGCCTTTTTATTATTCGCTTCTGAAAAAGAGAATACGATGTTTATTTCATTTATTTGCCATTTCCATCGTAAAGTCGTTGTACAAAGCTGGGATAAAAGCGCTGAAAATAAAGTTAGTCTTGTCTGATATTGCGAGAGGTAGCGTGGCGGGGGGAGACGGAAATTGTTTCGGTGTAGGTCACCTCACGGGCCTTTTTTGGCGGGGCACAGAGCATCGAGGGTCAGAGATCGCCTCTCCCCGTGATTCGATCCCGTGATCCCTGCGACCCCTGCGATCCTTGCGACCCCTGCGATCCTTATGACGGTCGCGTGGCCGTGCCCGCTCTCGTGTGGGGTTTGTAGGGGGTTCGGGCATTTGCGTGAGCAAATTCCTAGTTTCCGTGCGTGAGATTTCTCTTGAACACAGGATCGATAGTAATCGCGCTGTAAGCATACGTTTACTCTACGTTGTACCGTATACAAGGTAGTTTTTAATAACTTGTTAACAACTGAAGTAATCAGGCCAGTTCCTATAGAGTTGTAAACCTGATGGTGACGATATTTCACTCGGTAAATTGCGATCTCCTTATAGGAAATTGCTTTCCACTCGGGTTAACTGCCGCGTTATAAAACCAAGCGTACGGAATTGACTGTGGATCAAGGACATTCTTTTGATGACATGAGCTTGAAATTAAAATACATAAATACAGCTTTTCACTATTCATCTCACATATAGCTATACATAGCTTTGTTGTTGGTTTGTTGAACACCATGGCACCGTATAAAAGTGGGGACAAACCCATGGGGCCAAACTACATTGGATTGTTAAAAAACGCTACAATTGGTACCTATATCTGGCGGTGGAATCATAAAAAAATACGCGTCTAGGGATGGAATCTTTAAAAATGTCGGTGACCAACGTGAAGACATTAAAATATTGTTCGTTAACTGACGTCCAAAGGTGGAATCTTTAAAAAAAACTACTAAAAACTCAACAGTGAATGGCTCGTGCCAAAATTTCCCCCACCCCTGCTTTTCTGCTATATCATGACATCCTACCATTGCAGTTCTGCCTTGTCACTAGCGGCGACAACGAACTGACACATAGCGCCCGATCTGGCATGAGGCACTGATAAAAATTGACATAATCTCTCCAAAAAGGTGCACATTTCTAGCACTATACAGAGCATCAACAAGTAAAACTTCGAGCAGCAAATTATCGTTACGATATAATATGCATACTGATATTTTGAAAATATATGTGAAACGAGAATGATAGCTTTCCGTGTGGCCTGCCATCGTGAGCCCAACCCCCGACTCAACGCACGGACACAGTGAAAGATATTTAGCATTAACTTATTTATTATTTAAAAGTGACACCACTTTTCCTCCGCCGACAACGGGGCGCGGTTTACGCACGCTGGCGTCGCGACGTGACGTACTAGCGTCGCGTTCTGTGACGTCGACGTCGCCCCCGCCCCTTGGCATGCCCATGGAGTCGCGGTGTTTAGCACGTTGCTATCATCTCGCGTGTTATCTGCGGGCCGCAATGGCTGCGCAGCGCGCCGCGAGGCGGCTGCCGATATCGCGATCGCAACTCGACGCTGCGCCCGCGCCTGCGCCGGAATGGGGACGAGGCGGTCGGCTGGATATGTTGCCGGCGTCGATGTGGTACAAGCGGATCATTGTTTTGGTGTTGTTTCATTTGATTCGAGATCTGTAGTTACAAGACCAAAGCAATTAGCAAGCTTAGTGCCAGTGGTGTAGCGGAACATGTATAATGCCTCCCCCGCAATGTAAATGTATGGTCCCTCATCCCCCCTCCTGTAATAAATTACATTAGGAAAATTGGAAAAATCCTAATGATGGTCCTTTTCACTAAATATGAATTATTTTAATTGCATTTGACTAACATCAAGAAGCAATTCAGATATCCTGATTTTTTCCTGATATTAAATGCTGAATAAGTATGTAATGTTCAATGAGGAACCATAATGCAGACACAACCGCACCCCAGAGGAATGCAGCTAACGAACAGACTTATGGTTACGGCGATTCGTATCTACATCCATTATTTTGTTATTGCATCGAGCAATGATGTTTCAAGAAAAATTATGGTACTTCTAAAGTTCTAGCCCAAGAAAGCCATCTCTCCTCTTTTAAGCACATATACATTGTTTCATTGAAACGGAATGTCCGTATTCTTGCTAGCTTGGCAGCCGCAAAACTCACGTCAGCAAAATTGGAAGTCGTAGCTCAGAATAATATTTTATTTCGAGCATTCAAGAAGATTGTCGTTCCTGAAATTATTTTGCTTTTTAAAAACAGGTTAACAGACGTACCCCAGCTTGGTGGGAGCGACCGGATCTCCACTACACCACTTGCTATAAGCACTTAAACTGAGTTTTAGAAATAAGGTCGATTTTGTATTATCTGCGATCGATTTTGTATAAACGCTGGAGAAATGGATTGCATGGTATATACTTAGAGCCAAGTCTGCAAATTAGAGGAAGCTAATTGCTCAAATTGTGAGTTGCATTTTCAAAACTGATTATTCTATAATAATGTTCCATACTGGACGTGATCAAACAAATGAAAGGATTTTAACAAGACTTTATACTTTCTTTCAGTTGCTTTAGAGTCTCATAATTCGCAAATCCAGGTTTGACAGAGAGTCAAGTCTGGTTTGCACTTCCAACATGTCAATAAAACATTATGCATCAAAAGATATTTACACTTAGACGTTTTCAGATATTGCAGCGCAATGATGTAACTCAGCCAGACATGAACGGACCCCATGACTAGTCGACACGGAAGGCGCGGTACATATCGAAGGGTGAGGTGTGGATTGCACTCAGCCTGAGTGTTTAGTGTTTTCCGAGTTATGGTCGGGCTGGGACCGTTGAAGTATACTCGCAAGATGCTATGCAAATACGAAGCACTACAAGCACAGCCACGATCTCGCGTATCAGTTTACTTATTCCTCGCATGTGCTCGCATGTTACCACGAAGAAGTTATAGCCATGGGCCAGGAAGAAATCGTGTACAAATGGACAACTAAGACGCGTATATATTTTGTGTAGAGACAAACGATCACTCGTTATAGAAGATACGTGCTTATATGGCGTTATTCTACCAGGGTAGTTTGACCAAGTTTGAATCCTACTTTGCTCCTTTTAATCGAACGATCAGTCCGAATCCTCGCATCGCTTTGCCGTAAAGAGGTTGACGACGGTTAAGACGATTGTGTCGCTCCAAGCGGACGGATTTGCGGCACATGGGGAAGCCAGCATTTTGAGAGATCGAACACCTATATATTCCTGTGTAGCGATGATGAATGTTTGCATTTCGCTTTGCCAAGCAGAGCGAGATCGATATGTGAGCCACCACCGCCGCGCGAGTTTGCTTAAAGACGCGACCGTAAAATGTGAGCATTATGTCGGATTTGTACGAATTTTTACGACGCCGCGCGTTCCAAACGGGCCATTCGGTTAGATATTGCCATTCGCGAGATCGATGGGCCATGGCATGCCCACGTTTCACACGGATTTACATGTGTGCTCCGCGCGAGCCGCAGCGTGCAGCGCTCAGTTCGGCGACTCGGTGATATGCCGCACGGATCATTTTTATCGCTCACCCTGAACGGAGGGTATGGGACCTCTATATACACATTTTATTGCATGCAGTAGGTACATAGGAGGTGGTTCGCGGAATGGATCGAGAAATAACGTGGCCTGCGGTCGTGTAATTCCTTTATATAAACTGATATTTCAGCAATATTTTGTACGTGATTTAGACCATTTAACCGAATTTAACCGTTTCGCTCGCAATTCCCTGATTTGCTGTTCACCTTCAACGTCAGCATAAAATCGCAGACGACCAGGGGAAAGAAAAACAACAACTCGTGGCGCATCCGCTACTGCCAATGTTGTTTTGTTTTTATACAAGTTGGTCCCGAACGGGCATAAATAAGCCACAATTTGCCATTCGATCACACTTATCTACACTACGGATTGCTGGGACAGCGGCACTGAATATAAATTGAACATTTTATATATTTCAAGCTGTTCACTGAAAAAAAATATTGAGGTCAATTGTTGAACGCGCGCGCTGACTTATTACTTTACATAGTGTAATAAATGTTAGCCGATCTGACGACTGAATTTCTGTGCAATATATTTTAAAACTTCACTCGCACCCCCGTTCCGACAGCGCTGGCTCTACTGCAGAACGTCCAACAAAGCCGGCGGCTCCATTAGGCAAAGACCACTCAAAGTGGGTGGCGCTAGGGGTCGAACCCGATACCTCGCTAGAGTGCCGCCAACGCCGGAAACCCCCGTCGCCCTTCGACACTCGACGCCCCCCCCCTGCCACCCCAAAGACGAGGCGCGCCAAATGAGCCGAGTCTGGTGGCACTCTCTTTTTCCTCGTCGACGCCGCCGTCGTCGGGGTAATGGACGTGCCGACGCCTCGCGCCTGATTTCAGCGGGCCACCGGTGCTTGTATCGACGGCGACGACGGGCGTCGCGATAACTTGTTGATCTCTCGCATGGAGCAAAGTGTATCGCATCAAGACTATGTATAGTCGTAACTCGCCAGACAAGTTGTCGTCTGTTCAGTCAGCCATTACACGACATAGGTGTCGATGGCGTCCTGTACAAACTCCGTTAACATGGCCGACTCCTCCTCTGAGGCAACAGTCGCGAGCAAGATGCTTTCAACTTCTCACTGAGCGAGTAGGAAGTTTTTTCGGAAATAACGAGGACTCACTTCCCAATTCCATTTCATATCATAGCGAGTTCTTTAGCAATGCTTATAATGTATGTATCTCTTTGCCTTATGTCCATATAAAGGATACACCATTCTTCAACTCTGTAACCCAAATGCCCGATGTCAGAAATGCTACGCTTCTCAAAACGAAAGCCTATCGATCAATGCAGCGTTTTTGACTGCTGAACCGCTGCGAACAAGGAAAAAAGAACCAACCCAGCTCTTGCATGCTATGAGCCACTTTCCTCCTCTGCAGAAAAACTAAAGAAATCAGACATGCAACTCATTAAATTAACTATAACATACGATTCTTAAGACGGCCACTATCTATATAAGCCCCATCCAAGCTAACCAAACGCCCCCTAGGAACACCTGAGCTCCCGTCCAAGAAGACAACAGTGCCAAGTCGGGCTCCTCCGCGCCTCGACGCCTCTACCCGACGACGGCGTGCTACCGACCCGCGGGGTAATTAGCTGATTGTCCCATCTGCTAATGAGTCACGCTATGGTGGCGCCGCGCAGCTGGTTTGATTGGCTGGTAGACAAAGGTGGTACTAATGCGTCGACCTCGGTCACTCTTTTGTCGCGTCCCGTGGGACTGCGCGAGGCCCTGCAGCGAGCGTTTCCGCTGCGCGACGGGGTCGTCGAACATTGACACAAAGAGTTCAGCGATGTTTGGGATGAGACTGCGACTGCGTCTTGGAAGCAGTATTTGTCAAGGAAGCAGTGTTGCAGTCTGAAGGGTTCGTCGCATTGTTTGAAGAATGGCCCTATATTGTTTGCTGACACTTACTTGATGCATCAGTTATAGTTTGGTTAGGTGTAAAGCTCAAAAACAATGTCAATTGGTCAAATTTTATTATTATTCATTTCATCATCTAACGCGTATGTTCGTCAAACTAAAGTTGGTCTCAGCCCCGAGTTTACAAAAATGTTTTTACATTTCATATGCAGAAAGTCAGAGAGGAGGTTTATATGCTAAAACGTATCTTACTATCACATATCATTGTTATATTGTTATCAAGGCCAATAAATCTTGATTTTGCAAAGCCTGAAACAAGGTGGCATTGAACCACACAAAATGGCGTCCATGCGCGGAGTTGGCCACTCTCTGACTAACCACAACTTGACATTATTTTGGAAAACCATGCGCAGAGTCGGCCATTTTCTGGCTGACCAAAGCTCCTATATTATACCTATTGACTGCAGTCAGTCTTGAGGAAAATATGACCAGCACACACAAAGTCGACGCCAGCGGCGTCCCTCTCTGTTGCGCCTCCGGTGTCCACGGCAAACGATTTGCAGCGTTCTCGGCAAGCGAGAAACGAAATGTCGATAAGCTGGTCGTCGAACAATTGCCGTCCGGCTGCACTGAGCAGATCTAGACCGCTTTGTCCGACGCCAGCCGAGTGCAACAGATGACGCTACAATGGCGACAGCGAGTGGGATTTGGTGACGTCACGCAGAGCCGCGTCGTGTTAACATGGTGCGATCACGTGATGCGGTGTACGGCACTTCACCGTCGACCGCGTCTATTGACAGCATCGAAGGCTCGGTCGATAAATCCTGCACCAGGAGTACTGCGTTTTCCATTGATTAGTGGTGTTTAATGGCGCTTGGTTATAGACGGTCGTATACGGAGTTTCTGAGAAAGATTATGAGGATAGTCCAGCGTGGCAATTACGTAGTGCAACTTGGGTCTGGCACGTATCTTGCTCCTGTCTAATTGTAACAAAGAAACGTCGCTACAATTCGGATTCCATTGTTGATGCCAGTCAAAGAATTTCAGTCATGTCATATAGGCCCAAAATATCGTACGAACGGATCGGTGTTTCTTTAGGTATCTGCGAGCATCCAACAGAAACCCAATTCTTCATCACATTCCCTATTTTCTTCCGTTACAACTATACCGAGAGTCAACGACAAGATAACAGACAAGGGACGGAAAGAGAAAGAGGACGCTGTCGATGACCGTTTACCGTTTCCCGTGTTCTCTGCGCAGGGCCGGTCCCGCAGTCTGACGTGCCTGGACGCGCTCGACGCTGCCGCCATGTTGGCCCGCGACGCTCGCGACGCCAGCGACGCCCAGGACGCCGCGCCGCCTGCCGACGGAGACGGCGGCTCGGCGCGGCTTGGAGTGCCCGACGCGAGCCCTTCCGGACGTCGACAGAAGCTGGCGCGCTCGCAGGTAGGTTGAAAGGGGTCCTTTCTCGGTGAATTTGCTAAGATGCGAAGGAGGTAATTAGAGCACCCAACACCTAATGTACATTTACTAGTTACAACAACAACATTACAGAGAGAGGGTGTCTCACCTTAAAGTTAGAAATTTTATAGAACACTGTCAAATGCCAGTCTACGTGTATCTTCCAACAACCCACTGGAAAATAGGTCATTACCACTGATATGGCATCGACATCCAAAGCTCTTTTATGGCTTCAATGACTCTTGAAACTTTAATGTTGAATCTCCCAGTTTTGGTCGTAATTTTAATTTTCACAGCATGGTATTCAATTACTGGTTTATACACATCCTTATGATTTCCAATGTCAAAATAGTGGCATCGGATCGGAGCTCACTCGCCAATGCAGAACAAGTCGAGTTCCAATTGTTGAGGATAAGGCCTTTAAGGGGAATTTCCATGCAGTATGGTCCATTGAACGAGTCCGTTGATGGTCTTCGAGTTTTCTTCGCCTCAGCCCACAAAAACAAGATGGCAGCTAACGTCTCGCGTTGCAGGTGTCGAGCTCGGAGTACTTCAGCGTCGGCTTCGAGCTGGGCGAGCAGGACGCATGCGCGGACGAGTTCGTGCCCGCCACCAAGGGCGTCTACTTAGAGTAAGCTACAAACGGATGTGACTTTCGTCTAGCAGGTGGCCATCTTGATAATGTTCAAGGTCAAGCGTTCCATAACAGTTCCACGCAGATGTAATTTATTGAATGCGTTTGTCTGAACTCAAACCTGCAAGAAATAAGAAACACGTTAACGGTCAAATACCGAGGTCGCCGTGCAGTATCTGTATATTATAGCGAACCTAATACAAAAAATCGTAATGCTCATACTATCGTTGGTACACTCAACTCACCTGTCCGACTCTAGGTAAACTAAATTCCAGTAGCAAGGCTAGGGAATAGTTATGAAGGAGCAATATTTCCCTTGATTCAAGTAGGAAACTTATGATCATGTCACAGACAGGGAAATTGCATACGTGGCATGATTGTTCCATTTCCGTCGACACCTGACTGAGTGCATTTAGTATCTCAGAGAGCGAATGGACGACGTCGTGTCTGTAACCTGGGTCATGATTGCAGCGAGTCGCTGGCGTCCGTGTGCGCGCGGCACGGCGTCGAACTGGACGCCGTCAGCGTCTACCTCGACCCCGGCGGGAAGACGCCACTGGCGCTGGCGTCGACAGAGGCGTCGTGGTTGGGTGGACGGCACGTGCGCGTCAGAGGTAGGTTCAACGAACGGTGCAGGACAATTGAATGTGGACTTTGATTGTTTTGTATGTTCGATGGATCATATAAATTTCAAATCCTTCTTACACCGTAGTGCAAAACGTACTTATGGGCATTTCCAATACCATACACCACCAAAAATATCCAACTTATCAATCAATACCTACATTCTTCACACTTATAACCCGTAGCTCTTTCATGGGCTAATACGACTTAGTGACCTAGTCTATTACCACATTAGAGATGGTTCTGAATTCTAATGAAAATATGCAGTTTACACTGAATGCCAGATAGGCTTTCACCTGACACCCAGGGCCCGGACCTAATATCAACAATCGACAGGGCTACGGCGATGTTAGACTAGCCCCGGTGCTACTGCCATGTTAAAAACATAGGGAAACCAGAACAACCACGGTAGCCCCGCCGTAACACCGCCGCATGGCGATATTATAGGTCGGGCCCCTGGGCCCGGATCCACAAAGCAGGGTAAGGGCAAAAACAGGAGTAAATTTTGTTATCACCATGGTTAGTACTACCCCTGAAAACTGAAAATGCCGTCTGTGATTGCCTCTCCATCATTTTACCCCGAGAGTTAAGTGTTAACTCCGCTTTGTAGATCTGGGCCCAGGAAGTCAAAATAATATATAGGGTAATGTTATTCCAAAGGAACCAGGCGATATAATCCATGAAACTACATATAGTGTACAGTGTCCTCACTATAGCCACTTGAACACTGAACGCTGAATATTCACCGAAGAATTCGTCTTAGAAGCAGATTCACATAATATCAGATGTTATATGAATTCTGTTAGCTGGTTAATTCACTCCGGAGTCCGGGTTCATCCGAGAGCGAAAACACTAAAACACAATAGTAAAATATCAAGCTGGGAAGTGGCTGCAAGTTCCCAGCGGACATCCGCATGCCGGTAGGCTGGTACGGTCCGGTCCGCACAGTCACAGGTGGTGGGTGACATTCCCTTTTGTTAGCAGCTCGCGACGACCGCGGGGCGAAACCGGGCAAGCCGGGACAGATTCCTCTGCGAAAAACAAACTCGGGGGTGAGTCGATACTTTCATAACATCAAAATGCTTTGTTTGGAGTTGGCGCTCTCTGGCCAACGTTCGTTGTGAAGTTTGGCTTGCAGGGAGGAGCACGAACAAAAAAGGTCAAATGGTGTTCATCGTGAATACAGGTTGTTGTTCTCTCTCCTCTCTCGGTAGCTCTGTATCTCTGTCTCTCTTTAGCGGGGGGGGGGGGGGGGCGTTGGGAAAACATTTGAAAATCTAGAGATGTGTGCAAATTGACAGCGACTAAAGAATTATATAAACGGAAGCTCGGAAAAACTTGACGTCTGTCAATAAAATGAGGAATATTAAAACTAGAAACTGTTGTCATTCTGCATATCTGTCAGCACTAAAATCAAAATGGTTCGGCAATGTGTAAATAATTCAAATGATCACAGAGACTAATCGACATTTACAAGCAGCTAGACATCAAAGCAAAGTGCCAACTTTTTACTTTCTACGAGGCGAGACGAAACCTTTCATTTGTTCTCTCGACGTAACAAAAGGTGAACCCAACTTGTCCCTACAGAGTGAACAATTAAATAGTTTGCCCCCTGACCCTATCCCTTTCAGAGCTATCGCGGCAAAGGTGGGCGATTCTTCTCGGCGAGCACCGAAGACCCCGGGGAGGGCGGCGACCCAAAGGGAAGTCGCGCTTCACGTCAACGCTGGTCTGGCCTGTTCGGGTCCAGCAAAGACAGCAAGAAGGAGGCATTGGACGACCAGCTCAACTACTACAGCAGGCACGGTGTGGCGAGGCCAGAGGCAGACGGTAAGAAACGAACCTCACTAACAGTCACAACGACAATATGAGTGCGCAGGGTATATGGCTAGATATACGGCTATATGGATAGAACCAAAGTTAAGGTCACAAAAAGTGCACCGTTTTCTTTGCCCGTGACCGCGAAAGCAAGTGTTGTGACTAGGCATGGCAGCCACCGACAGCACACATTGAATTTCTATCTTAGCACACAACCATTTAGCCTTACGAGCAAATCGAAACAAATCCATTCAGAGGGTGCTGGCAAATGACAAGGTTCCTTCTTGTGCAAATGAACTCCTGTCTCGATGGTGTCCAAATGAAAAACTAAAAACTAGATAGGTACCTACTTATAAATTAGAAATAACTGTATGGTGCTGTCAAAATCTTATGTACTTCTTGTGCCGTGTGTGCCACACCGCTGCGCACGCCTATGAGCTGGACCATATTGCGTGAAGTGTGACCACCTAGTTGAAGCACATTGGAGGTTGACTCGAGGACAGGGTCTAGAGAAGGCATTCCGCATCCATTATAAAGTTTCGGTGTCGGCGCTCTGTGCGCAGGTCTGTACGAATTGGAGGAAGACTGGCGAGATTTCGTTCCCGACTGGCCGTCGCTCAGCGATCGAAGGTGTCAACAGCAGACGGCCATCTGGGAGCTGGTCGCCACGGAGGCGGCCTACATCCAGACGCTCAAGGTCGTCACCGACGTGAGTACCCACTCAAAACCATTAATAGTCGCTTGTGTGAATATATCTTAACCCTCAAGGTCATCGACAGAGTGAGTGCTGCCTCAAGGCCGTTAGCAGTCACTGGTTTCAGTACATACCAAACCCTCAGCGTAACTGGCGTGAATACATCTTTGAATGCCGGACATTCCGTACAAGTACCGTATGTTATAGGTCACGGACGTTCATGCATCCATCAAGGTCATGTGCTTAATCTAGAAAACTGACGTGAGGTCAATACGCAAGGTTGCAATTGGACGTGATCTTCACTCAAAATTTACCCCCTCATGAGGCGTTAACTGCTTAGGTGAACGCAATTGAGGTTGTTTTAGTGGAGTATGTATATCTTGATAATATACAGACAGCCATGTGGAAACCAATTGCCATGTTTGTAATTACGAGCTCGGGGGACGCTTTCGTAGCCGCTTTATGGAACTTAATGTAACAGCCCTGCGACGCTATGATTTCCCAGTTCTATGAATTTCAATCAATTCGTATTGCAGCCAACCGAATGCCTACTTCCAAATATTCATTTCATTTCAACATGCAATAATATTTCGGTGGACAAACAAGTCTACTAAATTAGTCTACTAACTTCTACTAAAGTGGCATGTTGATGTTGGTATAGACATAAATTACTCGTGAATTTTATTTGGGGAAACCGGGTAAAGTCGCTAAAATCGTTACCTGATACGGAAACAAGCGGCTATACGTACCACCGTCATCCGAAATATTTACTAATACATTTTCTTGAAGCACTTGGTGGAAATGATAACATATACACAACCACTGCCTCAGAATTGTGTGGCGTCGAGTGACGTCTTAGAAAGGCTAAACCCATGCAGGCTTGCGACGCCTCTTTATACCCATTGGCGTCTACCCCGCCAGCGAGCATCGATCGCAGCGTTGGCACGAATTGCTGCACTAGTTTTGCTACCTGTCAACTCGTGTCATCTTCGAAACTCTGGGGGGAACCTCGCTGACTAAACAGTTTGAATATCCGGAACAAACTCCTCGTGTACACGGCCTGTCAGTGTCTCTGCCATGGGATCTACCTCATCCGGGCCACGACTGTATCGATCCTAGATTTCGCATAGTTTGCAGCAGAACAACTTCGCGTACAACTTTATGACGGGTTCTCTAGGAGTTTATTATTCATGAAGAGATTTCGGAATAACGTTATGACTCAGATCAAACTTTGACTAAATACCTTAGTTAAATGTGTGGTTTTCTAGTTGCTAAGAGATAGTTGTTCGATAGTTGTGTAGTTAACTCATAATTCCTCTCTATACTTATTATACTTACCTACCTACTCATTAACTTTTCTGAACTCCGTGGAGATGTCATCTCTTTTTTATTTTGAATACCACCGGACTGCTAATGAATGGTTAGCTGCCACAGAATTAAAAACAATGCAGGGCAGTAACTTCTGTATAAGTAAGATTAATGACTGCTACCCACAAAGACTGCTGACACAGTGGAAACGTATATGATTTTACTTCCAAGCGATTTATTATAATTGGAAGGGTCACGTGCCAGGTGGGGGCATCATTTTGCCGGCGAATAACATCACGTCCGCGGGTTCGGTAAATGCTGCTAGAGACCGTGGCCGTGCTCTGCAGAGCCTAGGTGATTGGTAAAACATTATGATCTGACAGGTTCCTTCGGGTCACGTTTTCCGGATCATGTCCAATATTTACCGAACACTCTGCATTATAGATCACGTATCAGGTGTACCGTCGATACCTCTGTGTCATTTGACCCCAACCCCACATTAATCCTACGCAAAATGACCTAATGACGAAATATTCCAAGGGCCTAAGGGTCTCAGGCCCAATTTCCAAACTGCGAGACAGTGACCGAGTATTATTCGTACCTTTACGATATCTCAAATTCACATGTAATCTCTACGTCCGTTGGGAAGCAGTCTTTTTGGAGTCCTCTCCCGGCAAGCTCCGAATCTCTGGCGATTCCTTACCTCCATCAACAGGGCTCAATTAGATTATTGCACATTTGTATGCAAATGGCCAATGGGTTGTCATTTCAAACCATATTGCACGCAGCCATTGGAAAATCACACGAAGCGTTTCTGTAAACAAACCCATACCTTTTTAATTAAATTTGTATCCTTCGCGCAGCTGTTCGTGTGGTGCCTGACGCGGTTGCAAGGCGCAGGCCTGCTCAACGAGATCGACCAATCGCGGCTGTTCAGCAACGTGACCGAGGTTTGCGCAGCCAACCGCGCGTTCTGGCAGCGCCACGTGCTGCCCATGCTGCAGACTGCGCGCGCGACCAGACAACCTCTGGATGTTTCTGCCATGAGGGATGGATTCTGCAAGGTGAGGTCAAAATTTGGCATTGATCTCCACTCTCCATTGTTCAATTGTGCTTTGATTGATTTGCGATAGAGAGTGTTACATGTTTTAAGTAGATATCAGGATGCAATGTATGGAAGGGATCGATGCCAGAAAATTGTGCAACCGAACCGGGAACCGTATATAGCTCAGTTGGTATATAGAGTATGTCTTACCGGTTACCGGCTATCAGAAGGTCCCGGGTTCGGTCCCCGGTTCGGCTGCACATTTTACCATGCTTCGCTTCCCTTCCATTGGTTGATTTGTCACGGCACTTATACAGTGCAGCGCGCCAACGAAACTCGAGGATTGGATCGTGAATGATTGGATGGAATCATCTCAATGCAGAAGATGTCTTGATAAGCCATTCATTTGATAGAATTGGCGAGGCAAAAGATCTGATAAGTGGATTGCGCTAGAGTAGTATATATATTTTTTCCGACGACACTCTTTCGGCATTCCATCCGTACTGATTTCACTAAACTCTGAACATTAATATTGAAAAGTGTTTTATTTTATGCTTTGCCTAAATTTTGCTACCTAAAATTGACTAACAGAAGACATGTGAGCAGCCACCGAATTATGATTCATCCAAATGTTTCAGCAAATGTTCCAATGATGTAATTTATCATAATTTGAAATTGTTTTCAACACCGCCACTGTTCTTGTTCGTGTCGTGCGAAGTTCGCTGAGCTGTTTGAGCCGTACACGAAGTACTGCGTGGAACAGTCGCAGTGCCAGCAGTACTGCCGCGAGAAGCACCAGGAGAACGAGCTGTTCACCACATACTTGGTGGTAAGTGCCGACAATCACTGCCAAGTGGCGCAGCATTTCGCGACCTCTTGCCTAGCCACTTGCATAGTGTCGTGACTCGTGAGTGAGTGAGGAACAAGAAGTATACCTTCCAGAGATGAGGCAAGGGAAACGGAGTGTCGTTAAAACATTTTATCGGGAGGACTATTTTATGTAGTAAATGAAAATTAAAGAGCGCTGTCTTCTACATGTTCTCAATCTTTTTCTACTTTTCCCGATGCCTTGAATAAACATATGTAAATATGCGTTATGATGCTCGAGTGTTCACTGAGTGTTGGAGATAGAAAAGCTGAAGACGGATAATAATCTGCGATTCCCCAAACCCACTTATACCTAATTCGAATCGCGATGTAAATTGCTAAATAGGCTATGTGGAAGCCAATTGTCATCACCATAGTAGGAATGTAATTTCTAGTCACGTGCAGATATTGTTGATCATTTTCTTAAGAACGTGTCATACTGTCTACAATGTGAGATGATTGCACTGGCGGCATGTGGCGGAAGGAATCTTATTCAGGATAACGACATCTTTGCGATATCGAAAAATAATTTGACACGTCTCTTAGACTTCAATAAGCACGTTTTGTGAGCATGCTGCAGATACTAATGCATAGTCCATCAGCGTTAAAGCAACTGAGGTGTGCAATTCGCCTGTTATCACTTCTTTATTTGGAACGGTGAGATTACCCAGGATCTATTTAGCGAGCTCGAAGTGGAATTTGTGTGCATTGTAACTCTATGTGAATACCAGATCAGCACACATAGCAGCATCCATACTACGTATACAGCATTATATGTACTCTCTGATGTGTAAGGGGAACCGTCATTACACTAGGAAATTAATAGTAAGCTATACTGGACTTTTTAAACACTGTACCTACGGTCCTACCTCTATTATAATATCTCTGAAACATAAATAAGTTAAAGTTTATAAACATTTGTAAATTCGCTGACGGGACGCCAAGAGCATGCCTGACTAGGTAATTTCCTTTCGAGTTTATTAATTCACCTACAGGTATAATCATGTAGCTCGATCGCTGTCGGACGAATTCTTGACACACTATAGAGGCTTACGGAAACCTACTCGACCGAGCGATCTGTCACGTGGTCAGAGCTCTCCGAGATGCGGACGTTTTCGAACGCAAACTTTACTGTCGACCGCGGAAATTCGAAAATGGCCGACAACGAACTAGCTGAACTTTATTGGCAATGCATAACCGGTAATGCATAAAGTACTAGCCGTTGGCTATGGTATTGGCGGTCGTATTGGTAAGTATTTTACATATTGTGCATACCTACCTGTCAGTTTATGCTCATTAAAACGTTAGTGTAGGTTGAACGGTCTAAAATTACCCGCCCGTTCGTACAAACAGAACTCGCGCACCAGGCTGAAAGATGGTACGCGAGTTGAGCACTCTGATCGCTCCAGACTGGGTTTTCGGAAGCAAAATAGCGTCGATCGGGTCACTCCGAGCAGGTTTCCGAACGCTGGAGAGCGGCCGGAGTAGGTTTTCGTAAGCCTCTTGTGTGTCCTCAGTGCACAGCGCGGATATTTTCAAAACGCATCCTACATTTTCGTATATAGATAGGTATACAATACCGGTATACAAATCCCACAATTGACAGCGCTTGCTCTGTATAAACTAACAGAATAACTTCAGAATGTAATCTTTATAGAGAGAAATTCAGGATTATGTACGACCTAGGGTAGCGAAATGGCGGAGCAAAAGTTCGGAATCAAAGGCAATGCATGCGCTCGTATTATCACAATATATGGAGGCAAGCCTCGTTGACAGGTATACGACTGACTCCTCTGTCTAAAGGGCCAACCAGGTAACCTAAGGTCCTAAGATACAATCTATAAAGGCTATATAAAGGACTACACTCTAAAGTATCTGTCTAACTAATGCGAAAGTGAGCATTATAATTCAATCGTGATAATCCTTACCAGGATGTTAATTAGTATTGACATAGGACGATCTATGTAGAGCTGAATGTGACACGCCGAACGGTATGTGCGCAGTGGTGCGAGACTCAGAAGGACTGCAACCGGCTGCGACTAATGGACATCGTGGTGAAGCCGATGCAGAGGTTGACGCGGTACTCGTTGCTGCTCAAGGCGGTGCTGAAGCACACAGAGTCCGAAGAGCTCAGAGCCGCCCTTGTGCTAATGGTTCGTATACATTCGCATTGTCCTATAGGCATGCAACTTTGGCATGCGACTTGCGAATTGGGAAGGGGGAAACGGAACCGATGCTCAAATCTTGTGCAATAGAATAAACCCAATTACTTTTCCAAATGCGAAACCGATGAAAATTTTCGGCCTACCGTGTCAAGGCCGAATTTAAAAGTAACGACAATCGTTGTGTGCACTGCAGGGTCGACACGTGGACTCGTTCGTTCACGATGTCAACACCACCCTGCGTCAGCGGCAGGAACGAGACAAGCTGCGCGGAGTGACTGCGCGCATCGAAGCCTACGACGTTGTGGTGAGTTTGGTCGGTGGACGGTTGTCGAGTGGGGGGGGGGGGGGGGGGGGCAAATGAACGATGTTATTATGCGGCTAATTAGTGCGTAAGCTGGAGTAACTTAAGCCCCGCTTTGCCTTCCAGACGGGCTAAATTAAACACATCTTCTCACCTACGTATATACGGCATATATATATATATATATATATATATATATATATATATATATATATATATATATATATATATATATATATATATATATATATATATATATATATATATATATATATATATATATATAATATATATAGTTAATCTTAATTCTAGACGATAATTCAGAATCATAATATTTGCCCACCTGTTGTAACTTGTAAGTTAACAGTTAATTTCGTGACAAGTTAACTAAGCTGTGATGCTATAAGCAAAGGCTGTAGGCTCAGCCATGACAAAGGCTCAGCTCATATTTTTGCCAGCTAAATAATGCTGAGTTCATAACAGAGGCGTAGCACCTAAAATTGCACCAGACTTTTTGTGGGTTTTTTTCTTTCACTTGCTGTCAATTTTGTATACAATTTTGTATAAAAAGAAAATCAAATGAAGCAAAATCAAATTTCAAAATATGCCTGGCCAGGACCATTGCAGAGAATTTGCTTACTATATCTTCCTTGACCTATTTTTATCTACTTTTGTCAGGCGTTGTGCAAAATTTGGGTGTACGTGCTTCAGGAGTGTAAGGACGATGAGGTGGAGAAGCTGGTGAAGCAGCACGGTGACCTTGACCTCATGGGGCTGATGCCCGGCTGTCTCACCACGCAGCGAAGGCAACTGCTTCTAGAAGGCGACCTCCGGCTAAAGGACCACGCCGCCTCGAAGGTATGGAGGCACCCTCTAGCACCCCTAATCGCCCAGTGACTATCGTTCACCAAGCTGTTTCGACAAGGAATGCCACCAATCGAAGAGATTATCTAGTTCACCCCATCCCATGTAAGTGTATTAATATTGAGACCCAAGGTATAGTATTTCGATCGAGACTAACAGCTGTAGCTAACGCTGCAATCAGAAGCTTCAAGTACCCAGAGACAGCAATCATGTCCTTGTATATTAGGGGAAAAAATGTACACTTTTAATCCGCAATCTATCAGCAAATTGATAAAGATCCGACTTTCTATAAGTGATATTTTTCAAACCAATTGCACCTTGCTCCACTTCAAAAACCGTCCCGTGGCCTTGAACGATCCCAACGAGCTCGTTTCGCGCGTTTGCCGACAGATGGAGGTGCACTGCTTCCTGTTTACTGACCTGCTGCTAGTGTGCAAGCCGACCAATCGCAAGACAGGAGGCGTCAAGGTCGTGCGTCAGCCGTTCGACGTGTCACGACTGGTGGGACGCGAGTTGACGCGCGACACGCCCACTCTGGCGCTGGTTTATCTCACCGTGTACAGCACGGCGGCCGCAGCGTTCACCCTCTCCTCGTCCGAGGGCAAGCTCATCAAGGTGCGGAGCGCCTAGGCGCATGCGAAAGCAGCGAGTGACCTCGCAAAAATCCAAGTGCGATCAGCATTGAACGTTCGGATAAATGCTTGCTTACTCAATCCAATGAAAGCCATTTGCACTCCAGGTGGTATAGCGGATTTTTTTAAGGGGCCCAGACATTATTTTAACTATTTAATCTTTGGAAGGGTAGCGAAGCTGGACAAATGTGCACCCGAACCCGGATACAAAACCGTGGACCGTGGTCAGGTGCTCCACCAATACCATCTGAGTTACTCACATTCTCCCGCTTCGCCGGGGGGGAAAAGGGAACCCCCGAGGGAGATCTTTTGGCGTCCAATTTAGAACCTAACGGCTCAACTAACAGTAAAATAGGTAAAGACCAACGCACGAACCAATCGCCCAAGACCACCAATCGCTACCATCCATCGGCGCTGCTAACGTCCCCAAACATTAGAGATGCGAAAAAAAGCCCGAAAGCCCGGAGTCGGGCCGGGCGCGGGCCGAACTTTGACAAATTATATGGGCCCGACCCCGGCTCAGGCCGAGATCTTTTGAAATTGGGCCGACTGGGCCCGACTTTCGGGCTTTCGGGCTTTTGCAGGGTTTTTCAGGCCTGTCCGGCTGAGTCAACTTTCCGGGAAGAAGTCGGGCTGGTTCGGGCCTCCAAAAAATCTAGACTTGCGGGCCGGGCCCGACTCATACTTTTTGGGCCGAGGCCGAGTCGACGAAAAAAATATATCACATCTCTACCAAACATTGCTTACCTTGCAGCAATGGAGCGACGGCATCCGCAAAGCGCAGGACCTGTACGCTGCTGCGCGACGGGCATCCAGTCCGCTGCCCACGGCGATGGTGTCGCGGCAGCCGTCATCGAGCAGCTGCTGCTACGAGGACGACGCTGTCGAACTGGACGCCGACGAGGCGGCCGGGGGCATTGGGGTGCCGTCGAGATCCACCAGGGGCAGCAGTCGCGTCTCCAGTCTGGCGCACAGTCACAGGTGAGCGACAGAGCAGAGCAGTCCGGGACCGTTGGCTTCGTTTAGGACTTCGTTTTAGACTTCGTTAAAGTTGCAGCGTTAATCGTGCAATCTAGCACCAGCCTCACATCCATTCTCTGCTCGGCTGTCATGTTGCCGGGAATTGGTGCCGGGAATGGTTCGACAGTCGAGATAGATATGTTTATGTTTTGATCATTTTTGTTGCACACCTGTAGACAGAAAAAAGTACTAATCTACTACTTATTACTTAAAACTTAGTAACTCAATAACTATACTTAGAAACTTACTTAAGTCTTTATAACCAAGTACTTAGTACTTAGTAATACTTCATCCTTATATAGTAATTAATTATTTAAGTAATAATAACAAGTAATGATGCTATGTATTCATCCCCGGGTGAGAGGCATTCAACAACAACCTAAGAAACTGCAAGTTCAATTGGCACCCACATGGGCTCAATTGACTTGCATCAAGAAAAGAACCCCTCTCACAAGAAACAAAATATTCGCGAAACACCCACGGTTTCCGCAGTTAGTTCCTGTGTTTTACTCTAACCTGTGTTTCCCCCACGTCCCAGCGGCTCGATGGAGATGGAGGCGTCCTCGATGTCCTCGGTGTCGCACTCCCGTCACGTGTCCGTCGAGACGGAGTTGCCCAGCTCCGACGAAGCTGCGCCCTCGCCGCGCAGGCGGTCTCCCAACACGCTGAGCATAGCGGTGCCAGCGTTCAGTCCTCTGGGGCAGTCGCTGCCGAACCTCAGTCTAGCGACGCCGCCTGTCGCGTTGGCGCCGCCGACGTCGCTGCTGCTCGTGCCCTCGCCAGGTATAAAAATCACTGTGCTTCGTCTCCAGCCAGAGCCGTCAGTCTGTTCATGGACAATAATATTACGTTAGAACTGTTTTGCTTTTACAGTAGTTCGTGCCCCTTAAAATGCTGACTATTATTGATAAGCTACTAGCTAACGGGGGTCGCTCACTGATTTGTGCGTCATAATTGAAGCGACGTAGGGAAGGGAAAGATTGCGTCTATATTTAATGCCTGTTTATTGTAGGCATAGAAAATGCTGCACGTCAGTCACAGATCCTCCTCCAAGAACAGAATGAATACTTCTATGAGTTCAAGAACTACCATAGCATACGAAAGCACAAATCTACATTAAAAAATAATAGAATCCTCCACACCAGCGCTACACGCGGAGAAATTTCGCATCAACATCATCAATCTAACCACCAGTCGACCACCGTATGACCGTGGTGACCGTTGCAGGCAAGACGGCGCACCACGGCTTGCTGAGTCCTGGCCATCGAGGGGTGTCCTACCCCCCTCCGTCGCCGCCGCGAGGCTCTCTTCGGCGAGCCCTAGCGCTGCCCCAGTCGCGCAACCCTCCGCTCTCCAAGACACGTCACGTCGGCTCCACTATCGGCTCCACTGTGGCTGCCCTCAAGACGGACTTCGACGTGCCTCTCATCACAAGTAGGCCAAGCCAAAAACATTCACGTAAAAATAACAATTAAATGCATTTAATGATGTTAATATAATTGATGATTGGCATGCTGCAGACAACCAACATATTCGAAAATAACTTTTTTTAAATGTAATTAATCCACGAGTAAACAGTGTATCTCACTCTGGACTTGTGCGGGACCAGCGAGCAATCATTGAGGCGAACTCAGAGAGTCGACGTCGATCTTTCTGGACTCTAGATACCATATTATAGGCAATAGCTTGTAAGTTGTAATAGATTATACTGGTAGCTTATACAATACTAAACTGGGTGCCTGCTTTCTGCGGCTCAATAAAGTGCGGCCCAACAAACTGCGGGTCAAACTAGTATACACTGCGGCTCAATTAAGTGCAGCTTGACGACCACCTTCACATAGTGCGGCTCAATACTCCGCAGCTCAAATCTCGTAAGCTCATATTGCTTGTACCCGAAGACGTAGGCCACCCATTGTGCACGTAAGCGTGGCGGATTGCCTAGCCATGTCATTTAACTTGCCTCACTCCTTGCTGCATGCAGGCGTGTCCCCGCCGAGCGAAGAGGAGGCTGACAAGACGCGACAAGCCCTCGCCACCCGCTTCTCCCGGTCTGAAAACCGGATGAGGTATCACACGTCCAGTGTTGTCGACGACCTGAAGGTGAGTGCTTCCAAGCACCCTTCGCTAATTAATTTCCCTCGTATGTAAAGGGCTCAAGTTTGACTAATTGATTCGCCCTTCTTTAGCCATCGTATGCGGAGGATTCTAAGGTAAATTAATTGCGGCAAGTTTATGTGCGATTCTCTGATCATTTTGTGCTAAGATTACAAATCACACAACTCTATGATTACAAATCATATGATTATCAATGATAATGTGATTATACAATATGATTATCAAATCTATGATTACATTTTGTGCTAAGATTACAAATCATCACAACTCTATGATTACAAATTTGAGTTTTGATTGGCCTATGATAGGACACCGGTGATTTTTTCCTAACCACCCCAAGTTCCAGCCAGTTGAGTGTCAAGGTCAAGGCTAACCTGTAGAATCCTGGTCGTAGAAGAGCGAGGGTCGCGAGTCGGCATCCCCCAAGCGGCTGTCATGGAACTGCGCCGTGGACGACCGCACGCCGCTGGTGCGCCGCGTGGCCAGCTCGGACAGTGTGCAACGCAGTGGCGTACCAGTCGGGACGCAAGACCCGTTCGGCGTCGAGGCGACGAGGGACCCACGTCGCGACGCCTCCTTCCCCAGCTCGTGAGTATCCCCCACCCCCTCCACCCTATAGACAGATTCCTTTGGTACCTCTATAAATGCATGATGCTGCAAGATACTGAATGATCAATGATAAATGGCTTGTTTTAAGGCTCTTCTCACTCTTTCTGCAAAGAACATACCACTAAGGCATTGGATCCCTTCTACCACTCAAATAGCTTCAGGTGAAGTCTGGCCTAGTTACAGAATTGCCTTCTAAGTACCTAGGTAATCGTCACACTAATTAAGTCTGTGTCAAGAGCGGGGCATCAGGAATTGCGTACAAATTCTTGTGCTTCCATTCAAACCAACGTTAACAACAAGAAAATGCTCAAAGAAATGATTCCTTTGTTAAAATATAAACTTTAAATATTATTCTCCTGAAAAAGTCACCTAATACCTAGCGCTTTGATCATGTGCTTCCAGAGACGTGTGACCCAGGGCGGCGTTCTGGCCGATGGACTTAGAAGCGCGCCTGCGCTGTCTGGCCTCGCGGTTTCTCTCGCTGGACCCTCCAAACGGGTGAACGTACCGAGCAAGAACGCCCCGCGGTTACACACTTCCACGTCGACTTCCAGCGTCGAACGTTTCCGTGCTCTAGGGGTAAACCCCCTACGAGAAATGCACTGAGGTGCCCTAAGAAGACCGTCTCGTGGCCAGGCATACGAACATGACGTCCGTTCAACACTGCCGGCAGAGAGAAGGTCTCAACGAAGGTCGATATCCGACCAAGACCTGCCTCGTCGTTTGTCGACCCTGCCGTTTCCGCTTGTAGCTCGCGCTATGTCGCGGCGCGTCCAAACTAGGTTTAATGCATTCCAATCACTCGGCCCCGCCTTCGAGACGACGAGGTGTACATATTTTTACGGTATAGCGTCGCGTAGGTTTAAGACAACGGCCTCGTCCGAGCCAGCGCTAAGCGTTTTGGCGTCGGCGGGCCAAGGCATTTATTCTAATCGGCGGCGGAAGGGGGCGAACGCTCGCTGAGCCGTCGTGCTAGGTGCCGGGCGGAGCGTCCGGGATCGATCCTGGGCGGTACGGTCTGGCTTTGCTCGAGTGGGTTAATGGAGTCTACAAGTTCCTCAATTGTTAGGTTGTATTATACACTATAGTATTTTTTGAGGTGAACCATTTCTCAGTCTTGTACTTATTGCAACATTGGAGTAATGAGAAGCTAATCTGTTTAGAATAGTCCAGCCACTTAAGTCCTCAAATAAAAATAAAGCATTATAAGTTATATTAAGGACTTTAATGTCTAGCAAAGGTAAAATTAAACTCAGAAGGTAACACTCAGAAGGTAACACTCAGAGTGAAAGACTTTGGCAAACCTGTAATAAGCCCATTAAGTTCAATTCAATTGAATTTTGGCTTGATAAACTTTGTATAACATCTTTCAGTTTGAATTTGAAAAAGTTGCTGGAAAGGAAAAAATAATTATCTCCTAGAATAACGCCCTAAAAACCTAACCCAAGCAAAGCTAGACATTACTGCCCGACTGAAAGTCTTGGCAGCAAAGCCTGGCGTAGCCAACGTAGACGCGCGACCGACTTCGTACCTGCGGGGACGCAGTCGGCGCCAAAGGGGAGTACGTCTTATCAGCCGTCGGCCGCAGCGGCTTCGGTCGGTGGCGGTCGACGGCGACTTAGTGCGCTGGGCGGCGGTCGGAGATGAATCGGCAGCTGGGGCTAAATCGGCACGCTGGATACCAGGAGTTTCACATCCTCTGTAGTAGTCCTGTTCCTCAGGGATCCCCAGGTAGAGTTTATCTGTAATAATAATATTAAGTTTGGTATTTTTAACTTAGATAATATAGGACAACTTATTTATGAATCCACGTATTTTCATGTTCAGTTTGTTTCGTTTGTTTAGGATTTGTTAATATTTCTTCCAAAAATTTGTGGAATTTCAACACCTCATTAGCTAAGAATACCCAGCGCATTAGCATAAAAGCTAAGGCTGCCACCTGTGGTTCATGGCTCGGTGCTCAAATTACAAAACAGAATCTGCGTGAGAATAAATACCCGGATAAGGAATGCAAAGCTGCATGTGTAAATGTTTGTACATTTGCCGACTCTGTAACATTAATTTATTTAAAATTATTTCCAAGCCTAGTCAGAAAACCATTTCCAATTAGTATCAATCTGTGCCGTTAGCCAAGCCAAGATACGCTCCCACCTGTTGTTGATGAGTCTTCGATCGACGTCGCTAGCTTGCCAGGGCTAGGTTTAGAAAGTAGCAAAGCTTGTAGCGAGTCTCGTTCCACGTTTCACGGCCTAGCAGCGGCGGCTGCCTCGGCAGGATGGGCGTCGTGCCTTCTCCAACGCGACACCAGTACAATAATAACACTTGGGCCAAAGAAATCACAAAAAAACAACTATATATTTATCAGTTTAAGTTACAAGAAATTGTAACTTTTGTAAATTATAGAACACAATTGATTAATATTTTAATGATATGCAGATTTCAAAATATTTCAAGCAGAACTGCTGGACGCCCATCTCTGCCTGTATAAATAATACTCTACCGTTTCACTTTTGTCTCCGAGGACCAATAGATTCGTATCGATCGGAGCTTCCTTGCTCTGATCTTGGCGCCATGCCAGTAGCAGGAGGGTGTAGTTCTAGTCATAGGCGTTGTGAGAGTTTTCTACACGTTGCTTGTACAATAATCTAGAGGGTCAAGGACCTGGGAAAGTGATTAGACCACCGCGAATAGTTGAACCTCAGGAATCACGCTTTTGTCGTCGTCCGCAGAGTGTCACGACTCGATGTTAGAGTGCCGCAGATTCACAGATGATCTCGTCTAGCCCTACACTGTGTCAATGAGTCCGACTCTGTCTAGCCGTACAGTTTTTTGCGACACGCACTAGCTGAGGGTGTTGTTAGCGTTTGCCTGCAGAGAGACCAGGTTGTTTAAAATTTAGGCCTAATTACAGAGTAATAAAGTATTTAAAAGTGAAATGAATCACGGAATACCTTGTTTGTTGATTATTTTGATTATTTTTAAAGTTTGATCATTGTTTTATTGTTTTGAGGGAAAGTGAGAAAATGTGCTGAAGAAAATCGGTACCTATGCAGGTTGAGAAATATATTGCCATAATGATGAGATTAATGGAATGAGCTCATTTGCAATCATTAACTAATAATTTACGAACCAATTCTTAAATTCTAGCAGCAACAACCATTAAAATTATGCAAATTTATATAAATTTCTTGTGTACGATATTCATTCACAAAATCCAATAAATGCAATGAACTAATTGCGTAATTAATTTCAGTCCTAGAGATGTAAATAAGAGAAGTTTCAATGAGAATTTGTACCATTGACCAGTCAAGTTACAAAGGATGAAATCAAAATAGCTCCCGCTATATCAGCTGTGTTTCTCGTGTACCACGTGACCACTGACTGCTAATCAAAAGTCTCTACCTGATCACGTGACATTACCCTCCAACCGTCATCCTCATGTTACGTCACGTGATCACGTGAGCCAATCCACGGTCTCCTTTGTCAACGATTGAAACAACGTCTCGATCGACGGGCAGTTGAGTAGGAATTTTACCAAGCTGCAAGAAGGAAGGACAACATCGGTTCGGCGCGTTTAACACCTTTACCACCACCCGGAACATCATGGCTGACCCGGAGAAGCAGTCGGAAGAGGCCAAGCCCGCGGTGCCCAAACAAGTGATAGGTAAGCTTTCTCATGAATCGCTCATTTGACGACTTTTCGGCTTCACATTTGCGGCGCATTTCGCCGACATGCCACCATCTTCTCCCGGTCGCCTGGCGGCACATGTTTTCTGATTAACTTTTTTCTCGCAAACTTAATTTCGCGTGTAACATCGGTATCCCCCGTATTTTGCACCGATTACCGTGTCGCCTTCTCAGTAGCCGTAAATATATAGGCCTAATAGGGATTATCTTGCAATTTAATTCGATTCCCGCTATTGTCGGCATTTCCGATAATGGACTATCCATTCAAGGTTGCAGCCATGCCCGTTTCCTTTGTGCATCAGAGCACGAGGCAATGTCGTCGCCCGTCGGACACCCCACGTCGCTCTCTGAACTCGGCTCACGTTTTGCTAAAATTAGGCCTCCTCAAGTTGGCAGGCCAGCCAATACATGCCTACATCTCGTTGCCTTCGATCTGTAAAAATAGCCCAAGTAGCTGACAGGAAGCGAGCATGGCAAGCGATTCGCCGTCAACCCTTCCGTTTCTATTCTTAGCTACGCTGCCAATTGAAATTAGCCGATTCTCTAGGAAATAACTTAAAATTTTGGAGTAACATCGCTGCGAAACAGATGACGAATGCCTTGCCAGCAGCCGAAATTAACAGCCTAGAGTCCTGACATTTTGTATTCTCCCCTTTCCAGCGACCAAAGTCACCGGGACCGTCAAATGGTTCAACGTGAAGAGTGGGTACGGTTTCATCAACCGGTAAGTTTTCTTAGTTCCACCCGCTCCCGCCCAAACTTCACGATCTGAATCAAGCACATCGCATGTCGCGGGATCCATTTACGTCCCCCCTCAACTAGCTTACAGCTAATTGATTTCATTGAGGAACTCCAACCAGCGCTACAGCGCAGTCACTGTTTCTGCGTCCCGATTTGGTAGTTTGAACCCGATCTGGGGGCCCGATTCCGTGGTAGAAGACTGCACGTGCATCGGACGTCGTCGAGGGAGGGTAGGGTGGCCGATTTGCATAACTGGAACACTGCCTGGTCGGCGGGGGTCAGGGGTTGTTGTTGCATCGATCCAAGTGCTCGTTCGGGCTTGGGTCATCGCCCTCTGCTATCAGCTGACTAGAAAATATTGCCTCCGACCGAGGGAGGGGGTGGGAGTCACGTGCAATGTTCAATGACACTTGTCGGCCGTCATTCACAATCGCGTTTTGACTTATGATGCTCCCGCGGCCGCAGAAATCCCGGACGTCTTTGCGATGATAAGTTATTTCTCAATTCACGCCTCTGTGAGTATCGACGTTTTTTTCGGCTAGGGCGTCTTCAGTGTATTGGTTTGCCGCGTCTTGGCTTCACCGTGCGTCTTGCATCGTCGGTTTTGCAGCGTCGCCAAACCACAGGTCGCGGGTCAGATCGCGAGATTGGCGGGGTCCAGGAGGCCATCGGGTTTCTCGCCCCCTCGTGAATAGCGCGTGCCAGCCTCCCTTTATAACACGCATCGCAAAATCAACAATCTTATCGGAGAGGAACTCGCCGGACAGATTTATTGTCCTTATCTAGTCTCTTCAAAATAATGTGCAGCATAAAACATCATAGTACTATAATTACCGCACGAACAATGATGCAGTGCTCGTATTCTCGAGTTTTAAGTCAACTTTTAGTCAAAGTGACTAATGCTGTTTAAAACTTTCCTGGAAGACCTACAGTCAGTGACAATGAACGTTAGTATACTCGGGCCTTTGTCAAATGACTTGGGAGTAGCAACTTCTTCCTAAAATGTCCTGGAGTCGCCACAATAAAACCTAAATAAAGTGACAGAGGCATGACTTTAACTCGAAAATTGAGTCCCAGGGGACTAAAATTCTGAAACAGATAGATCTTCCGTGTTTTTACTATGTTAATGAGATTATGAATTTTGTTGAATGTTTCATTTACAATTTGCAACAAGCTTCATGGCATTAGTGGTTTTTTGGTGATTGCTCTTTTGGGAATGGATTGCCATTAACAGGTCTTTTTCAGGACCGCAATCCATTCCCAAAAGAGAAACCACTAATACCATTATACCATGGCTCTGAAAACCTATGCACTACCAACAAGCTTCTTGTTTTTGCCACAAGTCATGTTAAAAGTCTCAGTTTATTCTTTTTGTTCCAAAATTTATTTTATAATCCAGGCTAGAGAATGCATGAATGAATTCATTTCTTGAAGTTCTTTTCTTCAATTTTCTACTATTTTTCAGCAAAACCTAAACTGGAGAATGGTTTCAGGTACCTACCTACCAATTAGTATTAAATCGGTTTAGGCACCTATTTTGTAAAATAAACAGGGTAAATCACCTGGTTCACTAGGAATCCTGTAGGACACAATCATGAAGATTTGCTTTTCAACATTAATTCTTTGACCTCTGATTGCAAAGACTGAAGATGGGATAGTTATCACTAGGAATGTGGGTCGGAAAATCTTATGATGGAAAATTTATGAAAAATTGAAACTTTCTGGGAAAATTTCCATCTTCTCAAATAGGTACTAGTTTTTTTGTACCTATATTCTTCTAGTACTTTATGAAAACTACATATAATGTGTTTAAAGGAGATCATGTTGGCTGCATCGTTTGGCAATGAGGCTTCAACCTTCACAGCCATTAGAGACGGGCAAAAAAGCGCAATATCAATATTATCATATGATATGATATTCCGACCACGGTGTTGAACCCCGATATTATTGAAAGGAAACATCGTATGATAATATATCGATATTACAAATTATTGAAACAAAATATCGAAAAAAGGTACCCTCAATTCTGATCTCAATTATGGAAATCGAGCCATAAGAATTTTCGGCAAACTCTTGGTGTATTTTCTGCAAGAATTCAGAGTCATGGGGGCCTTGCCGTCACACCAAGTTCCGGAAAAACTGCATCACTAATTTTCACCCAAGCCACTCCTGTAGGCAAGATTCTTGATTTTCACCTAATTACTCCCAGGAACCAATCCTTTCTGCCAACCGGAAACCAACAAGTCTTGCTAGTCCTTACCTCATTATGCCACCTGTCAATATCTCCAATGCCGACGTCGTGTTCCCAGCAATGACACCAAGGACGACGTGTTCGTGCACCAGTCGGCGATCGTGAAGAACAACCCGAAGAAGGCCGTGCGCAGCGTCGGGGACGGCGAGGTGGTCGAGTTCGACGTGGTGGTCGGCGAGAAGGGCAACGAGGCGGCCAACGTCACCGGGCCCGCCGGCGAGCCGGTCAAGGGATCGCCGTATGCCGCCGACAAGCGCCGTGGGTACCGACAGTGGTTCTACACGCGTCGCGGCCAGGGCCGAGAGGGTACATTTCTCCCCGCACACGCATCGTTTTCTTGCTCCGTGTGGCTCGGACGTGCGCTAGGCCGTGCTTTCAATGCACTGTTGGGGAAGAATTTGTACGGTCGCGACGCAATAGGGAATTTCTTGTTTTGTGGCCGTTTTTTTACCGATTCGAATTTATTTAGTTGGAATTATGTGAATCTGATTGCATCTAACTTTTAAAACTACTGAAAACTATTGATTATGTTTGATATTTTAACAAATGGTTTTGATTTCACAATACCTTGTCTAAATATAAGATTTGCTATTCATCTTTCAAATGTGTGTGATCCAAAAACCGAAAGCTATGCTCTCCAATATAGCTATATTCTACTGAATTTAGCAATTGCCGTCATAATTTCATGATCAGGTGCGATGTGGATAAACGCGACGAGGTAAAACCTCCGTTCCCCAACATTACTTCTATGAGAATTGCACTGCACGTGCATCAAAATGCTGCATAGCTTTGATGCCCGTTTGCCAGCGATTCTGCGCAGTTGCAATGTTTCTTACAATAACAACCCGAACATAGCAGTGCGATTCCCATACAAGCACGGCATTAATGTACCCAATGTCTGGTTTCCAAATGTCATAAATTTCCATGACTGAAATGTTGTTGTCTCTTAGTTTGGTTTACAATTAGTAAATGCCGTTTCGAAGCACCTGGCGCTAAGCCGTGTCGTGTCCAAATTCTTGCACAGCATATCTCGAAGAATTTGTGTCGGTTGATTTCAAACAAAATTGAAGGAAGATGTCCTAAAATGCAATCCGCTTTATACCATGGATCATATCATATCAAATTTTGTTTAGAAGTCTTTTGCTTTGTTAATTTGGATCACTAAAAAGTTATCTGAATAAGGATTTGGGCACACAGTTATCATTGTTGTTATATTCTATTGGCTCTTGTGAATCATAAACTCGGTGCCTGCACATTTTCAAAAAAGCTCTTTTTACCCGTCTGTGAAGTTTGAATAGTCTTCAATGCGATTTATCGTGAAAACGCTTGCCGAAATGCAAACAATTTCATATATTACTTCTACTTTTGGATCCCTTCTAGTTTAACTGGCTTTTAAGGTTTTTCTCTCTAAACTTAAAACCGTAGTCAGTATTTAATTCTGCAAGTTTTGGCGTTCAGAGTATAGGTGCCGGGCTGCTTTCTTCGTTAGGAAACTGACGTTTCGCCGTTGCGGTTGCAGGTGGGTCGGGCCGCGGGGGCGGTCGTCGGGGCCGTGAGGACGGCGAGGGCTACGAGAGTGACGGCAAGGAGGAGGGCAGCGGCGGCGAAGGACCGCGCGACGCAGGTCCGCGTCGCTACCGCCCGCGCCGTTCGTTCGAGGCCAACGGTTATTACAACAACCGTCCTCGAAGACCGGCGCAGTCTCGGGACGGCCAGACTTCCGAGGGGGTGAGTTTGGCACTGTCAAAGCGTTGCGTTTGGGGTGGAGCTGGTACTGAACTTGGTAATGATGCCTCCCAGGCTCCCAGCTGAAAAAAATGTTAATGGAATTGTCGAATGGTGTGCCTTTCACATAAAAAATTGTCATATTATCTGGGGAAAGCTTCTGTTAGAAGTTACAGCATTTCCATGTGGGTGAAAATATTTTCCTTTTGAAACTTGTACAGATCTTGCCCCAAGCAAGCTACTATGTTATTTTTGTTGTTGTAATGTTATGCACTACACAGCTCACTAGAGGAGGCTTGTCATTACCTTTTCTTTTGTCCAATTACAAAGATGTATGGAAGATTTAATAGAGATATACTTACTATGTCTTGTCTCACGGTATCTTGATTATACCTAACCAGGAAATGTGACTATTATGGCAACTGAACGAACGGCTCTGTGTCCTCAGGAGGGTAAGGAGGGCGGAGACTTCGAGGGGGTAGAGCGCAGCACGCGCGGTCGTGGAGGCGGTGCCCCGCGACGCTTCTTCCGACGCAACTTCCGCGGTGGCGGCGGCCAGCAGCGGCCGCGCTCCAGCGAGGAGGGTGGCGCCAGTGAGGGGGAGGGTGCGCCGCCACGTGGTGACGGCCAGGGCACGCGCCGCCCGCGCTACCGTCGACGTTTGCCGCGCGGATCGCGTGGCCCGCCCAAGACCAGCCAGAGCGAGGGCGACACCGCAGTCAAGGTAATGAGCCGTTAGGCGGTGTTGTGTTACATGTTGGACGGCTTGTGTGTTTACTCATGCTCGGTTTTACCAAGTTTTTCGGTTATCCCAACTAGGAGTTACAACAGAATCCAGCCAATCAACCACATGCAGCTATTACTGTTGTATTTGCTGGTTGGGATCTCGACTAGGAGTGGAAAAACTTAATAAAACTGGGCGTTATAACATTTTAATGGAATCGAACCTCCTGTTGTGCTAGGATTCACGTGTATCCTTGCACATTGCTCACTGTTTTGTATTGGACTTTGTATTCACGTTTTGCTTCTCCAAATTTAATGGAACAAGTATATTGCCAGGAACAAGATTGACCCCAACTGATAGGCAACAGATAAGAATACAACATCGGCCATATCTTATTTTGTTATAAGTCAGAGTACCTACCTACATGAGTACATCGCTTTCGATCATTTTTTTACCTGAAATGAAACCTTGTTACGATATTCGACATGCACATATATTTCTGTGTTTGCGCCAATCAACAAGATGTTGATTTCACTTGAAAGCGTATTGCAAAAAGACAAAGCTGTTGCCATTAATTTGTCACTTATTTAGTATTCAAATAACTGACATAGATCGAACAAGGTTATGCTATCCATCAATGTGTGTGTTATGCACTTGCTCTAATTGAAACTAAGAAATTTCCATTGGAAATGGATTCAATGAATTTTTCAACTTGTGGATACCATCTATTTGCATAAATTAAGATATTTATATCCAGTCTCGATAATTACGTTCTGAACAAGTCTAATGTGTTGGTTTATGTTGCAACTTTCTGCTAGCCCTTGTAAATAACAATACTATCTTTGCTATTTGCTGGTACATGGTTAACTGGTTTCTAACTGAACTGGTAGCTTGCGGTATGTCACTGAGTAAACTTCATAGGAAATTGTAATAAATTATCTTGGTGGTAATAAAGTTCCCTTTGTTCACTTATGTGTTTAACCTGATGTCCAGGTTACCAGGTTTATAAGATGGCTGTAACAACTTGTCAGCTCAAAAAATTTGTGTAGGAATAGTGGTCGTTTTCAAGAGTCCTCGCGCTATGAAATTAACTTTTCCCTGTAGGTTCGTATACATGCTGATAAAGATTTATGCCAAGACCTGCCTTAGCGTATGAATCAAGCAGACCATGAGTGAATCCCTTCGCTTGACAAGCCGGCAGTATAACAGCCGATTCAAGCCAGTCTTGCTCACTCTGTGGCTAGCGTTGTGCCCTTGCCTGCGTGGAGCAAGCCCCGCTGAGCCATTGCGTTGTTTCACAGAACGACTGTGATGCCGGCGACTGGGACAACAAGGAGGGCTCCAACGACTAACTCTCTCACGTGCGTCACTAACCGCTGTCACTAACCGCACGCTCGCATGTTGCCTGTTTGTTTTGTTTGTTCGTACCTTCATCTCTCTGTCAGTCATCCGTAGGTCGAACAACAGGGATTGCTACACTTGGATTGTGTGCCACTGGCAAGTGCACTAAATGTTATGCAAGGCTGTAGAATCTATTGTAGGTAATCATATTTTAGTTCAGTGCTAGTATCTTGATTCGAGAGGGGTGGGGGTCGTTTCCCCTTTCGTTGAATTAAGATGAGTTCAAAGAATTGACTTTGCAGTTGCCAATGACAGTTGCAAAATGGCTCTCTCTAGTTACATAGAGCAAGGTAAGAGCAAATAGAAAATGTTGCAATCTTCAATTTTTTGCAAATTTAGGGCAAATTTCAATTTGCCCCTTGGATAGATCAAGTAGTTTGCCAGCCATTTCAGCTAAAGAGTACAGAGTAGAGATGTCGGCGGGTACCAAAAATTGTACCAGGGTACCCGTGGCCATTACCCGGGTACCCGCGTGGGTACCTGGGTTAGCTAAAAACCAAAAAAAAAAAATCAAATTTAAAAAAAAAAAATTTGTGTGTACCAACATGGAATATTGTAACTTGCAGGGTTGTTCCGTGTTATAATTTGCGTGGACAAGACGTTTATGAAGAAGTCAGCATAATATTATCAGGCATGATTTTTATCTTTATTAACCTTATATAAAACCGTTAATTTGGCCATGTTCAATTTTTTAGTCTGTGCTGGCTGGCTGGGATGCATGTTTCACCGAACTTAACTCTTAATAGAAATCGCGAAAATTGGTTAAAAACGGGTGGAAATGGATTATATATGTTCAAAATATTGGTTTACATCCAGAGACGACATTTTTACAGCAATTTGAAAGTGTTTTTTAGGTGAAATATTGAAAAAACTGATTGCATTTGGCTGGCAAGATTGAGTAGCACCTTGCAGCCCAGCTCGATTTTTAAATCGTTCAAATCTTACCTTTTTACTGATCCGCTGCGTCTAGGTGACTATAATCGCATGCATTATGAAGTTATTGAAGAAATTTAGTCAATACGCTCCTATTTGCAATCATATTATACGAGAACTTGAAAAGATTTGGCATTCAGAGTGACAGGAGCATTGGCTTTTGTTTGGTTTTTATGCCACTGCAAGGTGAACAAAATCCTGTTATATTCTCTTGGGCAGTGAATTGGGGATAGGTATTCACACGTCATCAGTAAGGGTGTTTTTTTATGGTGTTATGATTTTGCAAATTTCGTTTTAGAGTTTACTGATTTCGGTGTTATGGCGATGTTATGAAAAAAATCACATTATATTGCAACCCGACAGTAACAAAATTTACACATAAGTATTTCCTTACCATTGACTTAAAACCCTGGTCATTGTACTCGGCAAAGTCTGCTTTGTGCAGTTGGTTTTGGTTTCACCATGCTTGATATGTGAATGCGAAACCGAAAATCAGATCGGGCTTGCCGAAAATGAGGTTAGGTGTAGATCCAACATCCTGTTCTAATCTGCAGCAGATGACGCCATCTGTGGGCGTTTATGGCAGTTTACAAGCCAAAAATTTTTAATTCGATATTTTGGGATTGTGGCGTATTTCAGTAATTTTTTTGGCAAAATAATACTGAATTTTTTTGATTGTAACAGATTTCGCGACTAATTCTTGATTACGGTGTTATGAGTGGAAAATGAAAAAATTCGCGTTTTTTCGCGCGCAAAAAACGGCGGGAAAATACTCGAAATGGATAGAAACACACTTGATAACACTTTTGAATCACTTTTGGCACATTTCGCGATTTCGCGCCGTGCGAAAAACAAACACCCTTAGTCATCAGGTACGGAAAGCAAAACTGTTTTGAAAAAATTCTAAAACAGACTAGAAACACATAAAAGATTTTGAATTGAATAAAATGTATCAAATTTACCGTTACGCTTACGTTCAATACACTATTTTTGTGTGTCAGCAATAAAAGTTTTGCGCAGTCTTGCCAGACCTAGGTAATTGAAGCTATCAATAATGTTTTCATCAGACGAAAATTGATGTACATTTATATTTATTTGTGCGTCATAATACTTTTTGATAGTATTTCAAAATAAATTTCATTGATAAATGTAATTTATGTTGAAATATGAGTATGACATTTGCTTCACCTTTTGGCGTGGGACATTTTCAAATGCAACTATGCAAATTAAACTAAACGTTTCCTTCCAGCAAGCTGGATTGAGATAATGACATTATGATTTACGAGCAACAAAATGTTGTTACGTTTTGGTCCCAAGTCCTAGGACCTAGGTTATGGCCTAGGGCCATACTTTAGTTATAACCTGGCTACCGGGTATGCCCGCAGGGCATAGGGTACTAGTGTCGAAGGAAAGGGATCCATCCTGCAGCTGGAGCTTAACACTGAATGATCTTAACATTTTCTTCATGTTCTTGGTGATTGTGAGTTTGTTCCGGTAATTTCATCGGGTTCTTCCAGTGAGAAACATTGCACTTTGTGGACGGGTGGCGATTTTGCTCTTCACCACAAATATGAGCAAATAATTTTTATAAATATTACTTTTAATAAATAATAAATATTTAAAGCCATGAACTGGAAAGTACTAACATGCCCTCACATGCATTACACTATACGTGCATGGGCCCATACTGCTAGTTACCCCAATAAAAGAAGCAGTCAATCATGTTTGTGAGTGGTGAAGCCATACAAAGTGAATAGGTGGCATAAACTAACTACTCAGCTTGGCCTTGGGAAACAGCCAATAAATCACTAGAATTAAGGAAACATACAAAGGGACATGTCTGCACAGTTTGAAGTGATTCCTGCACTCTGCATGCCTTGGGCCATGAGCTTGACCATGCTCCGACCATGCTCGCAGCAGCCGTACAAATCAACCCATATAATATAGTGACTTTTACTGTCGCGCACAAAATTATTTTTTTCAAAAAAAAATTTGTTTTTTTTGTTTTGAGCGGTTCCGCGGGTACTGATTTGTACCCGGATACCAGAAGTACCCGGGTACCCGCCGACATCTCTAGTACAGAGTATCTTTGAAGAAGGAAAATATCTGTATGCCATGTTTTAACGTGTCAAGCCGTCTCTATAATTTGATAATCCAGCTTATTCCCTCTTTCTATATCCCTTTGTCTGTCTGTTGTTTGCCTTGTCTGTCATGTCTGTTTGTCTTCACAACTTTCTTAGCTCTCTTTGTCTTTTGCACCGATAACACTAGGTATCTCTATATTTCCCTCTCTTTCCATAGGTCTCCGGAGGCGACGGTCCGCAAGCTCCGCCTGCACAAGTACGCACCTTCCATCTTTCTCTTTCTTTCTTTATCACGAACAGCTACGCTCACACAATCGCCTCTTGTTCTGCTCGTAATTTACTCAGCGTAATATGTCATTGGTTTCTGGTGGTAAATGATTTGATTTCCAAGAAATCAATCAATTATGGTACTGAAGCTTGGCACAAAAATGGGTAAAAAAATAGCAATTTGAAATTAGAGGAGTTTCTGTGCTTTTTTGGAAGAACAAGTACCTATCGAATGTGGAGCCTCACTTTAAAAGCAATCCTAGGTAATACATGCACACACATACTCAAACTTTCAAATGAATGAACTCATAATAGAATCTTGTCTGATACTCCTGCTAGAGTCGGTCAATCTTCAGCAAGTTGTCAAGAATTGGGGAAAATCTCTTTGATTATGCTTACAATTATTTCCTTTTCTCAACAACAAAGTTATCACACATTGTTGTCATGCACATCTCTTATAGTTATACTTCCCTCCATCTACACCGATTATGATTAAATAGCCAGTCTTAGCAGACTTTGCATAGTTTGCCTGCTTAATGGGAGAGATATATTTTTAACAGAACATATCTGGGATGTTGTTTATATAGAGCAATCATATAGAGCTTTGAAAACACATACAAGGACAATTTAATTCTACGAAGCTATCAGAAAACTACTCAAAACCATCATGCACCGCTGATTTGAAGTAAAATTTCTGAAGACAACTTGTGCTCCCTTGGTTTGACTGACCTCCTGCGGTTTGGTTTGTTACAGCAGGAGCCGGGTCAGTCGGTGCAGAATACCACCACGGAGAGCACCGCGTAGAGCGTCGTCGTCCCCAACACCTCGCTTTCTATCTTATTATAACATCCAGATTTTGTGTTTAGTGCATAATTACGTATTGTGGTTAAAAAAGCGGACCCAATTAGAAGACCTTTTGTTTGCCGCACGTCCGCGAGAAGGAGCGCGCGGCCACCGCCTCCACAAGGAATAGGAGCCGTGCGCAAAGACCCGCGGCCGCGCAATCTTTTTTTGTTGCGAGCGTCGCGCAGATTTTCACCCTGTAGGGTCGGCTCATTCTGTCCAACCAGTGAACATGCTTGTCCAACAATGCATGTGTTTGATGAAACAACGATGCACTAAAAGAAGAACCCACGACGTCTAGCCAGCGAAACATCGGGGAACGATCACTTTCAACGACCATCCGAGATTCACTTGACTGCAATAACAAATAGAAAACAACGTTGAACGAGATCGCGAATGGCTCCGACCGCGGCTGGCCAACTGTTGTAAACGTTTCCGCGGAGCCATTCGATTCCAAATTGGAAATAAAAAAACTAGAAGACCCCTCTAAAGACCGAAAACAAGCGGAGGAGCTTCAAATTTATCGATTTCGAAAGCCCTGGCGATCCAATCGCCCGGAGCAGCCGCCATTACAAAGGCAGAAACACGATTGCCAACTTAATAATTACTTGTACAAAAACCTAAGAAGCAAATTAATTTTTTCACGAAACATGTGCATTTTGAATAAACAAGCCAAAAAAATTGAAATTTTTTGCCTTTATTTTTCAGTTCACCTACTTATCTCTTTCCTAAGTATATAATAAAAGCAGGTGGTAGACCTGCGCTTATTAGATCAAGGAGAAATGCAGAAGCAGGCTCTGTTTAGTACATGCTACATAATATTATACTATTTAGTATTTACTAGTAATTAACATCGCTGCAATTTGTGTGCAGTTAAGAGTAAATTGAGCAACCAAAGGTTTGTTCTTACCTTTTGCATTTTATCAATCTAGGACTATTAAGATTAACATAACAATAATATTTGTAGTTGTATCAAGGAACTTGAGTTGCATAGATTATGAGCTAGAACAATAACAAACAAGCATGAAGTAAATACAAAAAAGTAAGTTACAAGAATAATTCATTTTTACAAAGCTCAGGATTATGGGTGATGTGCTAAATTAAACCACATAATCATTGTTGGCCATAAATCATGTTGGCAAACTGGCATGTGTAATGCCAATTATTCTTCCTCACAATGAATTGTCTTGGTCTTCAGAAATTGACGTTTCGTTGTAAACCTTTCAACTACCTGTGAATCAAATTAAGGTTGTTACTTGTTAAAATATTTTTATGTACTGTGGACACATCGCTAAAGAACTGTTTGGAAGTTGCGGTGGGTAGTAGTTCTTCAATTTCGTGGGCGAGGCTAACAGAGTGCAACACACGTTATGAACTATGGGCATACCTATCTATATTGTCACATTGACATGGCATGTACATCTATCAGTTGCATTTGTGTCCGAGGGATATCGCTAAGATTGCCACTTATTGCAGAACTCACCTAGGTGTTCCCTTGGAAAGCAGTCACAGTCTGCCAGTGAGATGCAGGTTGAGATGCTTTTTCATGTCCTGCTTCTGTGCAAACCCGCGTCCACACACCTCGCAAGCATGTGGCTTCTCGCCGGTGTGGATCCGGACGTGGATCTTGAGCCCGTTGGACCTACGAAAAGCCTTACCGCAGTATGAGCATGGGTACGGCTTCTTGCCCTGGTGGATCCACATGTGCTGGTAGTACGAGTGGCTCGTGCGGAATGTCTTTTCGCACACCTGGAACATTGGCAAGCGACGGTTACAATCGTACAGACGGTTACAAATACGTTAGACCCAGCTGCTATATATATATATAATATGTATGCCTCACGTGAGGTACCGCGGTAAATTTGAATTACCTTTGAAGAGGGCTGAACTATAGCATGAGAAAGGGTTGAAGATCAGCATTATTTGTATGTATTTGCATTATTTGTAGCATTGATCTAAGCCAATGTAGGTACCCTCTATAATCATGTCATATTACAATTACCTACTCAAAATTCGAAGGCTTTACCATATCATTACTGCCAAAAAGTATCAAGCAATATGATTTTGCAAGGAAAATATATTTACATTCAAGTCACAACCACATTATAGTTCCAAGATAACAGCAGCAGCCCTCATACATCCTGGAATGTGGACCATTCATATTTAAAAACAATTAAAGTGACGAATTGCCTGTGCTATTTCAGCTTTCTTCAGTAGCCCAGAAGCTTCCTGTTCACAGTCATGTGACCAATAACTATAAGTAATATATAACCAGGATGGCACGTTATAAATCAGATAAATTGTGTCCCCCCAGCCTGCAAGCTCCTGGCCACTGACCTCACAACGATACGGCCTCTCCCCGGTGTGCTTGCGCACGTGGGCGTCGCGTACATCCTTGAGACGGAACGTGGCGGCGCAGTGTCCGCAGCGGTACGGCTTCTCACCGGTGTGAAGCCGCACGTGCGAATACATGTGCGCCGACTGCGCAAAGCGCTTTCCGCAGACCTCGCATTCGAACGGCTTTTCGCCAGTATGGGTGCGCTCATGCAGCACCAGCGAGCGCTTCTGGGAGAAACGCTTCTCGCAGAAGCGACATTCGTACGGCAGCTCGCCGGTGTGTTTTCGCAAGTGCGTCACGAGGGTCACGCGGTAGGCAAACGACTTGCCGCACTGTGGGAGAGTATGGAGAAGTTTGGGCAGGGCTGATTTCTTATGCATTTCAAAAGCAAGCTATGAGCTAAAGTACAGTGGAGTATCTAAAATAACAAATCCTTCAGACTGTACTGGTTTTGCAAATTTATAAATTTTCACTTGTAAGTTATTACTTCACAGGCATCAAGGGTGCCTGTTATATTAGCAATTGTATTTAGAATTTAGAAGGGTATGCAATTTTCTCAGGGGTTGAATGGAATACATGAAGATATTGTTATGGTAAACATGATGTGTAAGCAATTAAAATTTGTTATAGCTGTTGGTTTTGCTACCTGTCTTTGTGGGGAACGCAATTTGGTCCAAAAATCCGCATATTTACCTCCTCGCAACGGAAGGGCTTGGCGGGTTCCGTTCGCTGCGCGGTTTCGCGGTGCCGCAGCTTCTTGTGCTCCAGCAGTTTGACGTAGCTTCCCGCAACCACGTCCCCACACGTCTTGCATGCACGCTGCTGCTGGCTCGAGTCCTCCGTCACATGCACCTGTCACAGCCCGGCTTGTTATATAGAGCATTTAGCACGCACAAACCAAAGCTCAACTACTACCTAGTACCTACCTACTCAAGAAAAACTCTAGAAATTTAGAACATTGGCATGGACTGGGGAACTGGTAGTGTTTAACTCCCAGCAAGGTACTGTGGGAAAAATTTTATGGAAGTATAATAATAAAATTTAATAATAACCAGTGAGACTTTTGATTTAGCATCCAAATCCCAGTTTGAAATAGTGTTTTTCAAAAGTAAAACCATTACATTTTTAACATTATTGCAATTTGCAATAATTTTTCAATTTAAAATCTATCTCAGATTAACAATGTATCATGATTCATGATGTATCAATGAGTATCTTGATGCATCAATGTATTATGTGCGGTTTGGTGAATGACTTTAATTGTATTGAGAAGAGTAGAAAATATCCCGTGACTCAGAAGGTTGGAGGTAAGATCCAGCCCCGGGACAATAACAACTCCTGCAGATGAAAATGGTAGAGACATTTATGTCTTGCTAGCAATGTTATACCAGCAAATCTACTACCCACCATGAGATGCTGGCTGAAGAGCGACTTTCGTGCAAAGCTGCGGTCGCACGCCGAGCATGTGAAGGGCTTGGCGGCAACGTGCGAGACACGGTGTTCCTTGAGCAGTCCGGCCGACGGGAATCGGCCACCGCAGATGTCGCAGTCGGCGCTGACTGGGGCAGGTGCAGGTCGGCCACCGCGCAAAAGGTTGTGTGCTTGTGCCACATGCACCGACAGCGCCTCAGCATGCCGAAACACTTGCGGGCACAGGCCGCACGCAACGCTGCCCCAACCTGCAGGCCGAATCCGGTGGTGATTCAAGCAAATAGTAGTGGACTTGTGGAACATTTTGCACACAATCAAATCAAAGACAAAACAATTTAAAAAGCTTTGACTTTTCAGGCTGTAATTTGTGAGATGCATAAGCTGCTTGCATGCTGCAGGGCAGGTAATGAAACAATTGTTTTAAATGACTTCCAGCTCATACCGCTGGCAAACTGTTTGACATAAGATGAGACGATTTTGTTTCTGGAGCATATACCAGTAAGCAGTGGATGGAAGGGAAGCAAAGCTGGAAAAATGTGCAACCGAATCAGGATACGAACCCGGGACCTCCTGCTTGCCGGGCAGGTGCTCTACCAACTGAGCTATCCGGGCACACATTCTCCCGCCTCGCCAGGTGGGATAAGGGGATCTCCAAAGGAGACGAGAGGCTGAGCGACCCGTACATGGGACGGGTGTATGGACTCGGCCCCGTGACCATGTTTACCAGATGCAAATTCATTTTGCAAGTGCCTTCTGCATTAATGCACGTACCTGGCAATTCTACCTGTCGATGATCATGCACGTGCGTGCGCAGCTTGGCCTCGTCGACGGCAACGAAAGTGCAGATGATGCAGGGAAAGCCGCTTCCGGATTTGCCGTGAGTCAACCCATGCCCCACGCACGAGTCCTTGGATGTTAACGTCTCCGGGCAAAGCCGGCACTGGATCCTGCCCGGCTCCATGTCCTCTTCCTCGTCAGAGTCCAGCACATCGTGGCCGTCCAGTTGTATCATCTCGTTCAGAGCCTGTGGACGTGCACAGTGCAATGAGAGGGTGGCTGACCATTCTGACTGAAAGTTCAAGAAGTTTTGAGGGTATCCAGTACCAGAAACTATTTGTTTGGAGGGAGACAAATTTCTCTTAATGGTCATGACGGAGGTATTTGGGGTTCAATTCTCTGAGCGGATGTATGTCTTTAAATGTACCTTCTTAACATAAGTAAACAGCAACAACAGATTTTCAGAAAATTACAGAAATATCTGTAAAAGTGCTGCATATTTAAAATGAAGTGCACAAAGATATACCTCACTAACCAGCGCTTCTGAGCTGAGTCCCATGTCGCCAACGCAGCAGAGCGGACAGTTGTGCGCGGGCTGCTGGTCAGCAGGCAGTTCGTCAGCAGGGGCGGAGGAGGGGGCGGGCACTTGAAAGGAACGTCGGCGGCTCTCTCTGTGCAGCTTCATGTGGGCGTCCACGCAGCTTCGCGCAAACTCGTGCACGAGCTCCAACTTCTCAACGCATGTGGCGCACACTTGCTTGGGGAGGCGGTCCGCGCTCCGCACCTGGCACAGCACATTGGGCCGAATCACTCACAAATCAATATATTATTTACTTCAGTCAAACCTTTCGTTAAATTATTTATTGTTTCACAGGGAATAGGAATAATTTGCTATTTGTATACAATTGTAGTTCAATAAGAGAAGAGACTTGAATTAAATTGAAGAAAACCATAAAACATGTTGAAAGTTGAAACAACCTAAGATGGTGGAGACCAAAAAATTAAGAGGAATGGCGTAGAGTTAGGGAGCGCTGCAATTCTTTAATGTTTTCTTGGGCTTGCCTCTAGAAATTAAGCCCAAGTTGTTAGTTGGCAGCTCACCACCACTGGCAGCGACATGTTGATTTTCTGCCCGATTCCCGTCTCCTTCCCACAGCCGCTGTATATGAATGTGGCGTTGCCTTCGATGTGCCGAGCACACAGTCGACACAGCGGACTCGGCTCGCATTCAGAGGCGGCATCTTCCTCGTTGACAATTTCGTCCTCGTTTCCGACGGCCCCCTCAGAGCCGAGGTCCGACTCCGACGACACCACCTCATCTTTAACTTCCTCCAGCTCGCTCTTGACCTCGTTGGAACCAGCTGACGGGCTCCTGGCTAGGAGGGGCCGGGATACGGGACGTTACGATGGGATAGAAGGGGTGGCAAGATCAGCATAGGGAGGAATGTGGGAGGATGCCTTGTTTGCTTGTTGGTGTTGGGTTCTTGGGTGGAGATGTGACATGAGGGTACTTGCTGAATCAAGGGTATTGGAATTGACGTACATTTTTGAGAAGGAATTATTAAGAGGAAACGAAACGCTAGTGTTTTCGTCTCACGTGGAGGTTCACCCGGGAACTTCTCCTGGCCACAATTACTAACACAGAGTTTTGGAAAAAATACGCGTGTAGTTGAAGGGTTGTTTGATGTCGGATAGTGTATTAGGTTATTATACTTTCAAAAATAACAGAGGTGTGCATTTTTTTAAAGTGCCTAAAATACCATATTTACGGCATTTTTGCGTAGCTCGTATGGAAAAAGTATGCCATAACTTGTATTAAAAACTACCATTCGATTCTTTCTCGGTCTATGTTTTTTTTTCAGATATGTACATTAATAATTTTTGGTGTAGGAAGTTCCCGCGTGAACCTCTGCAACGACCCCTGGCCACGCAGCGTGGCTTGTGAAACCAATCATTTGCAACGCTCTTAAGAACTTAGTTTTTTTGTACTAGGTACCTATGTGACAAAACTTGGCACAGTATACATTGAGGCATACAGGTTAATAGGTGCAGGGCATTTGATTTGTGAATCTGTTGAAAGTTTTTAACAATTTTTACTTTGCCAGAAATTACTATAGTTGTACAAAAAATATAATTCTTCATGTGATTTATAATGGAATGGAGCTTGAATCCTTTCTCTATTAGCGGATACAATCTATAATTTTGCCATAAGGAAAGTGGCAAGAAACACACAAATAGTCAGTAGGTAGTCAAAAGTTACAATCAGAAGAAATTTAAGATAATTGTAGATATTTTGCATCACTAAAAACTATGTATTGCAATTGTGTACATTATTTTGCAGGGAACTTGCAAGCCTACCACTGACTCTTGTAAAGAAAATTAAAGGGAATGAAAATATTCTGCATAGTCTAGAACTGAATTTTAATGTTACAGCCTGAGTTGCTGGTTTATATGTCTTTATATTATGCAACATTTCTTATTTTACCTATTTTAAGTTTTCAGAGTACAATTCATGCATTATAATTATACACACTGTCAAATACTTTTGAGTTTTGGTATTTGCAGATGCGGCAATGCCAGTGCAATGTGCAAAATCATACACATTTACAAAGATTTTTACTTGACCAACGTAAAATTGTTGCTGCGATTTTGTAGGGGCTCATGAGTAACATAAACAAGTGTAATATAAGTGTTATATTTGAAGGATCAGAAAAGAAAGGTCGGACCAGGGGACGGACAGCAGTGTTATATCTTATATACTAACAGTAGCTTTATCTAACTATATTTAGAAAGATAGGTACTACCAAGTCAATAGTTGGTACTAGCAGGGTGGACAGGTTTTTCATTAGCTATTTATTGTATACCTTTTACTTTCAGTTAAGGTATACCTGTGGTATAGGTATATATACCTACCACAGATAAACCTTAACTTAAAGTACCAGGTTTACCTAATGTGCAAAAAGCATCTACTGGGTATAATTATACCAATCATCATCAATTTCCAGCTAACATTTGTTTTGAGCAATAACAAAAACAATTTAACCAATGTCAAAAGCACCCACCCGAATTCGTCGAAACCGTTTGCTCTCCACCATCAACTGCTGCCTCCTTCATTTCGAAGATACACGGATCGACATCAGGGTTCAGCTTCGTGCGCAGGTCGTCTTCAAACTGATCTGCCTGGAAGTGATCCTGACAGATCGCCTGGTACCGGGACACGATACTGATAGGCTTATTCAGGAGGTCCAGCCGGTTAACAGCCAGCACCCAGCGCTGGCACGTGACAGGGTCTTCCGGGAACGGGAAGAAGCTCTTGCCCGGACAGAGCGTCACAGCGTTCGGGCAGTTCGGTACGCTACATTCTTCGATTGCAGCCAGCGTGGGATCTTCAATGCAAATCGGTTCCGAGATTTTTTTGGCCGGCACTGCCGGCAATGGGGCTCGGATGGTGGCGGTTCGCATGTCCAAAGGGCCTCCGGGTGCTATGGGAAAATTTTAAGCTTAGATCTGGTTACAAAATGATTTCCAATGCTTCATGGTTATATAGGTACGTTGTCAAACAATCAGATTTTTTACATTTAAATGCTCCCTTTGTAGCCACATTTCTCTTTTCCTTTTATTTGCAGGTTTAGTGTTCATAGGTTAAGAATTTGCACGTGACGATGATTGGGCAGGTCAAATAGGTGCAGATTCTTTGAATATCAAGTCTCAGCCCGTAAGATAATGTAATATTTCTTGTGGGGTTCACAGCAAAGGATGACTACCTCAGTCAGGTTCATAGAGCGGAAGGATACATACATGCTTCATTGAAATATTTGGTGATGACCTGCTCATCGGAGATCTTGCGGCCGTTGAAGTTGAGGAGGTCAAGGTCGAGCTGAATGCCGGCTTGCTCGTAGATTCGAGCCTTGAGGTCGTGGAAGGTGTCACCTGGGCACACCTCCAGGGTGATTGTCTCTCCAGTCACATTTCGTAAAACCAGCTTCATCCTCCAACTATCATCAGATTATTCAGATTATTTTCATCAGATAATAGTCCATAGTCCTTGATGTAAGCCATAATATCAGAGGCAACATTATCTTGATTAATTTGCCAGCACATTTAAGGGCTGGCCTGGTGGTAAAAAAACTAATTTGTTAAAGACTTATTATTTTCTAGGATAAGGAATGTTCGGAATAGAGATTTTGCACGCCTCGATTCCAGGGTCAGGTTATCTAGTCTTTGAATCTCAAGAACCAAGAAGCCATTTCCCACAGCATATTGGCAAATTGCGAATATCAATGTACCGTGCACGGGCCACGGCCGCGTCCACGGCACACCAAATAATTATCTTCTTTGAAATAATATATCTTACCTCAAAGTGATCAGCAAGGCCAAAACTTTAATAGACACACAAAGGTGGCACTGAACGTATTGCCTAGCGTACTTGAAATAAAATTAATATTGATATACGGACCTGAAATCAAATTCGACGAAGAACTAAATGCGAAAGATCCAACGAGCAGCTGAAAAGGAATCGAGGACTGCGAAACGGACACGTGCACAGCCTCTTTGATCACAACAATGGTATCATCGTGTCGACAATGGGACAGTGAAACGCGGCAGGCAACAAATCAAATCTAATCGAATCAAAGTCTTATATTTGTAACTGAAATGAAATGACTTTCCTATCCCATTGTATTTGTTTATCAAATTGGATGACTAACATATAAAATTAGCATAATTTTTAACATCCAAGAGGTAGATTTGCAACCTCTATAATTTTTATTTGGGAGACTTGCTAATGCAGAAACATAACTAGAAACGAATTAAGAAACCCAAAACAAATTGAAACTCTATCATGTTTCGGCTATTTTAAAAATATGATAGTCGATGTTATTGTAGGTCGATTACATATCATAGATTATCATTACCCGCATGGGACAAGGAGGGATGAGATGGGTGAATCAACACAAACTAAATAGCAAAATACAAACTTCCCTAAAATTGAACAAAAATCTCCTCTGGGACTAAAGTTCTTGTATACGCAATTCGCAGGTGTTAAATTTCGAATAAGTATAATCGTTTTAACTTCGACATTAGAGTAAGAAATTGGTTTCGACTTTCGACATTGTACCAGATATGTTTGAACTCGATCACCAGAGTAATCGAAGTTATGTCATGTCAAACATCAAGACTCTTAAAAATGTTTGAACCAAAACAGGCAACCAAGGTTCCAAAATCATTCCGTCGCAGCGCCGCCTCTCAACGGCCACCCCCGCAATTGCAGAGGTCACGCCGTGTACCTGTGGCGTCGACGTCGACGCAGGCGTCGGTCGATGAGATACTGCCCACGACGCCGACGCCGTGGCACCCACTATCGTCTAGCGGCGCATCGATCGTCTCGCTCCTGTACACGGTCAGTCAAGATGGTGGGCATGGATGAAGAGTACGACTCGCAGCAGCAATACTATGGAGGTGGCGGCGGCGTCAACGTCCCTCAAGGGGTACGTCCCATGGTGGACCCCGACGAGCTTGGTGAAGTTGACCCAAGCAAGTACCCCCAGCCCAAGGAATCGACGCACAAGATCCGCGGAAGAAGTGACTTCCTCGAGATGCTGTGCGGATCGGTGGACCAAGAGCTGTTGACCGTCAAGACCTTCTACTTCTTCTTCTATTCGGCGTTCGGTTCGCTGTTTCCGCTCATGGGCGTCTACTTCAAGCAGATGGGTATGAACCCGGGCCAGTGTGGCCTCCTGATCGGTTCGCGGCCCTTCGTCGAGTTCCTCTCGGCTCCCTTCTGGGGCAGCCTGGCTGATAGGTATGTTGGCCCTTGACCCCGATCTTGTAGGGTTTTGCAGGCAGCCCGTTGAGCCGTGAGTGACAGTCGTGGGTGGTTGACCGGTCGATCAGAGGCACGTGACGAAAGGGGTACGCGAGTGAATCATTGAGGGAGGGTGGTCGAGGGGGCAAGTTGTACGCCAGGAGGTGGTTGCCGCTGAGGAGGCTGGACTCAACGACGTCAACGGCATGCAGAGAGATCACAGGAACTTAGGAAGTCACTCACATATCCAGATGGATCGTTCGGGCATTCGTTCTGAGCACGTTGATGCTGAAACAAATGGCTGGGATTGTGCCAAAAAAGGCAGGTTCGAGGGTACCGATATGGATATGCACTTGTCTTCCAGGGAATTCTACCAAATCCTTCGAGTATTCCGACAGTCACGCGCTTGCCGCGCACGGTCGTGAAGTGCTAAAGCCGGCGAAACGACAGTGTGAGCCGGAGATGCGTGAACGTCAGCTAGAACCCTCCGACTTATTTATCACGCTTGAGTTACATATTCTATGAAGCGGGAAAATCCGCATTTCTCTAGGGCTGGCGCCGCCAGAAACGATCTACAGCGTCTATATCGATCTTTTTATGTCCCGTGGTTTCCATACCTACGCCATGCCAGCCGAAATATGTTGGCGTAATTCGAGTTTCATGTACCCCCTCCCCCACCCCAACACACGGCGTATCGTCACCTCGCGTGCACTCCACTCCCCCCATTGAGCCTTTTCAGTCACGACTCACGCAGTACAGTCGACGAGAGATTGTTAGGATATTCAAAATCATAAAAGGTATCTTTATTTGGATCAGAAACCAAATCAAGAGCACTGCTTTGAATGCTAATTAACACCTATACATTTACCGCCTTTGCCAATCCATATGGATGGTCAGACTCAGAGATCGAATCGACTGACATCCCCAAAGAGAGTCAAAAGAACCGCATGCACAAATGTGATTGCAAAACTTTTGCAAACCCCTCTCTGCCAATTGTAGAAATTGAAGTGGAAATTTTCATAGAAGTGACGGACCACCTCAAGCTCTCACGTAGAATGGAATAGGAACATGAAGGGAATGCGTGCAACGGCACCTATAAAGACGAAATCTTCGTTTCGTACCAAGTGTAACGTTGCCAAAAGTTTCGACTGACCGCTGGTTCTCCTTCCGTCTTGCAGATGGCAGAAAGGCAAGCTCCTGCTGCTCGTCTCCTTGTCGGCGTGGATCGTGTTCACCCTCCCGCTGGGATTCATCCAGCCGCCGGCGACGTCGTGCATAGAGCGTCGCAACGCCACCGACTACGTGCTGCGGACGCCCGAAGTGCCGCGTCTGCTAAAGCGCGAGGCGTCGGCGGCGTTGTTCCTGCTCGACGACGCCGACCTGGGGGCGTTGGAGCACCCCGAGGTGCACGGCAAGAGGGTGGCGCGCGGCGCTCGACCGTACGCTGCGGCAGGCCGCTCGCCGCTGGACGTGTCTTTCGCGTCGAACTACAACCCAGCCGAGCACTCGAGCTGGGTGTCGCCGTTGTTCAGCTCCATCGTGTATCGCACGCAGGTGAGTGACGACGCCGTTGAGGGGAGGGAGGATGGGGGAAGAAGTCTGTCTGTAATATATAGAGGTCGATCATTACCGGCGGTCTTCACACACTACAGAGGAATGACAGTGAAGCTACAAACAAACGCAAGGACTCAGTGCTGGGTGCTTGATGGGCGCCATCTACTATTTTATACCCCGAATGCTAGTCCAGAACGAAGCCCAGGGGAATTGATTAGCACTCCCACGTCATGGAAACACTATTCAAATTTTATTTTCTTGCTTGAGATAACTTGATCAGGACTGGAAACAAATTTGAGGGCGAGACAACAAATGTTTCATCTGGAGACCCATCGACTCCAATGGTTTCTGATTCCACCTCGTTCGGATGTGCCCCACGCAGGACATCTCGAAGGCGTTCTTCCTGCTGCTGCTGCTGGTGGTGATCGGCGAGTTCTTCAGCGCGCCCGCCATCACCCTTGCCGACTCGGCGGTCATCACCCTGCTCGGCGAGGACGCTGACCGCTACGGACACCAGCGCATGTTCGGCTCGCTGGGCTGGGGCCTCGCCATGTTCTTCGTGGGCATCGCGCTCGACCACTCGACCGCGTTCCCTGACCACCCCTGCGGCCCCGACGCCCGCGAGAAGAACTACACCATCTGTTTCGCCACGTTCTCGGTGCTGATGGGCGCGGCGCTCATCACTGCCACCCAGATTAATTTCCGGTACGTCCTCGGAACTGTGGACGAAAACCTTGGTCGAAAACTAAACGGGCATTGGGTAGCCGCTAATGTCTAAATATTGTGTTGGAAACTAAAAGAATATAGTCAGCTGTTATTGCAGAGGTATAGTTAGATAAAGTATGTGCACAGCGGGGTGGGAAATCCATCTGCGCGGTCTCTTTTAAAATTAATTGGACCAATGGGATGTTACGACCAAAAACTTTTAAAATCTAGCCCCTGGATGCAGCCCGCAGAGCACTGGCGTAGGAACAGGGGGGGGGGGCAAGGGGGGCAATGCCCCCCCCCCCCCAACTTTAAGGCATAGGGGGGCAACTGGGGGGCAAATTTTATAGTTGAAATCATTTATTTTGTCTGCTGCTCAGTGTTGAGTATACCTAGTGTTTCTGCTTATAGCTGATGTTGAACGAAATCTTTTGACTCGTAAAAACAAATCACTTCCAGGAATATGACTATAGCAGTAGCAGAAATGCAGACTAACATTGTTTATGTTATAGTCTGAGTCATATATGCACCCAGACTGGGAGAGGGAGAGGAAGAATTTTGTATTGCTAGTGTAGAGCTGGAATTCGCCACGGCAAGACGCTCTGCTGTATTCGATGTGCGATATTTACAGGCATCACCGAAAACGTGATAGTAATTTTCGTAATGCGTTAATTTGATATCTTTAAATTAAGTAATCTTAATATATATTTCTTACCCCCATGTTCCCAGGCTGCAATTTTATCTCAAACCCTCAGATTTGCTTTAAAAATATAGCCCCCCCCCCCCCCCCCCCCCCCACAGTCCGGGTTTCACCACTGTCTGTCTTGCAGCTTGCCCCCCCCCCCCCCCCCCCAACTTGAAAAGCGTTCATACGCGCCTGCCGCAGAGCAATCTTCGCACTTCCACTGTAATGTTTTCAAACACGATGTTTTGCGCATTTTTTCTCGCATGTCTCGCATATCCATATCTTAAATCGCATATCCATTTTTCGCATATGAATATCTTAAATCGTCAATTGACAAACCAAATTCCTTTTATCTTGGCACCTTGAAACCACCAAAGATCAAATGAGTATACCTATACACCATTTTTGCGAGGACCCTTGACTAATCCAGCTGCATGTTTCCGGCAGTTACGACTTCCCAAACCAGGACGAGTCGATGGCGGCCGCCAACGACAAGCCGGTGCAGATGACCCACGAGGACGCCATGCAGCAGCAGCTAGCGCAGCAGCTCAACCTGCCGTCGCTGGCGCAGCCAGGCCCGATGCCCAACGCGCAGCATACCAACCCCACACTCGTCGGCAAGGTAGGGGCACGTTGTGCGTAGAAAATGACCGTATACGCTCCCGACTCCCGTGTATATAGTAATTAATGCCGTTAAAAAAACGAATCGTACCTCATGCCACGTGATTTCTGAATGTCACTGTGATAAGGAAACGAGACAGCCTTACTCTTTCTTGCCAGAAGACTATATTTGCTCATATACCTCTTAAGCCGCAGAAGCAAGCAAACATAGACAGCCCTTTCAAAGATATAAGACTTTCATAATTTTGCATGTGTCGAGACTCGAGAATGCCCAAAATGTTGGTGTTAAAGACTGATGAGGACGTCTCTTGGTACAGACCAAGATGTTCGCCAGCACGACCCGCGAGATGCCCGAGTGGGTGACCGTGCTCAAGCAGTTCGCGAACCTCAAGTGCGGCTCCTTCCTGTTCGTCTCCTGGTTCATGGGCTTCGGTATTGGACTCATCTTCACCTTCCTCTTCTGGCATCTGCAGGTGACGTGTACTTCTTTAGCGTCACAGAAAGGTGTCGTATATAAATTACCGCTTTAAGGGAAGTGTAAGAGCTTCAATAAATTCAAATTGCATTACAAACACTGGAAATTGTTCATAAAATGTGTTCAGAAGTCGAGTTGTAGCTTTTCAATAATATAGTTCTAAGCTTTAACCAATTGCTTGGCAGAGACTGTGCCACTGTCCTTGGCCAACTGTGCTTATATATACAGAGCGTCCCATCTTAAATGCCTACAGGACTACGGCGGCTCACCAACCCTATTCGGCGTTGCGTCTGTGATTAACCACATTTCCGAGATATTCGCCTACTTCTTCAGCTTCCGGCTGATCCGACAGATTGGTCATGTAAAGGTATGAACTGCCTGCCGCCCCCTCCCTACAAAAAAACTTTCTTTCAATAGTGCAGCGCGCTGTGTCAAGCCGAGGTGCGCACTTTGGGGACAATTTATCATTGCAAATGCCAATTACGTGTGCACTGAGTGCGGACTCAGCGTGAGTGCTTACTCAGTGCCGTCTCTGCATTCGGGCCCAAGTCTTCGAGATCGCATTGTCGCAGTCTCGCAAACGCGCCCTGCATGCGGTCTTGGTCTTGGTGGCTCGACATTTCGGATGTTAGGTTCCCATTTGTGACGTCAATTGTCAAGGCCACTAGCCAAGTAGGTATACGCGAGACTGCATGGAGACCGCCGATTCAGACACGAGACTCAAGTATTGCAACCAAGCAAACGCAACGACTCTCTAAAAACGAACTCATTTACGATCGCAGGTGCTATGTTTGGGCCTGGTCGGCAACATCGTGCGCTTCCTCTATATCTCCTGGCTGAAGAATCCTTGGTGGGTGCTGCCATTCGAGTTCATGCAGGGTAAGCACATTTCCTGCATTGCTCATGTAAATTTACATATACGAGTCGCGTGTTCAGGTCATCATGTTTCTTCATATATTTTGCTGAAATTTAAAATTGCTCTTGGCTGGAATGCTCTTAGAAGACTATGGGAAATTATAAATTAGAGTAAAAATTTGTGATGGTACTAGCACTAGCAATAAGTGGTATACATTCGATTGATAAAGTTAACACACATATTTTTTGGAACAGGCAACATATCGATGCTGACCCATTGTTTTTCGTTAAATTTCACTGTGGAGTATCAAAATTTGAGCTAGAGCAAAAAGGGACTCTATGGGAAAGCTTCAAGCTACCCATAAACTATATCAAGGGCAGCTTTCTGCCATTGACTTCTCGTGTCTTTCTAGATCGTATTTGGATTCAACAACGCAAAGGGCGGAAGAAAGTTAAATTGGGAGATGGGGGGAAATGTGGGGAAATGTTTGAAGTCCACGTTGTCTTGTTCGCAGGGATAACGCACGCCGCTGTGTGGGCAGCCTGCTGCTCCTACATTGCTCACAATACGCCGCAGCAGTTGCGCAGCTCTGCGCAGGGAGTTCTGCAAGGAATCCACCACGGGCTTGGCCGTGGCTGTGGCGCAGTCATTGGCGGTATTTTCGTCAGCTACTTCGGTAAGTGTGTTCAATTTTAAAAATATAAACATCATTTTGGAATTTCAAATTACCTCTAACCGATGTATCTACCCTACCAAAATAAAACATTACGTCATGCACATCCAGAGTCATCACTGATTGGTCCAGAGCCAAGGTTCGTGACATCATGTCACCATTAATTTGTTTTCCTCGTTTCAGGCACAACAGCGACATTCCGCGGTTACGGATTTATTTGCATACTGGTGTTGGCTGCGTTCATTTTCATCAACTTCTACCGGAAGGACGAGGGCTTTGTGTCGAACATCCCGGTAGCGGAGGACCCGCACCAAGTGGCAGAGGAGACGGCGCATCTGGCCCCGCACGGAGTGCCGAGCAACCCTATACCACGAGCTCTGTCCAGCAGTCGACTACATGAGTTGGCTGGACCGGACGCGGGATATGGAGCAACCTATCAGACGTCGGGATCCGGCAACCTGGACATTCCGGGAGCACCTCAACAGCAGGGTAAATGCTATAACGTTGGTTTGAAATTGGAACGCAGAATTTTTCCACATTCCAGAATTTTTACAGCAGTGTGAGGTATTACTTATTGTGAAATGCATACCCATATCAATTTATATATTCTTTGATAATATGCTAGCTCAATAGAGCGCAAGTTGCAAATGTATTTTTATAGGTATATTACTTGGCTTTTTGCTTTCTGTTGCAGGTGGTGGAACCAATCCTTTCTTGCAGAACAATTCTGGTTTCCAGCAGTATTCTGGAATTCAAGGCGGCCAGGCTGACTCTGTTCAAATGGGAGTCGAGGACGAACTAATCCGACGCAATTTCAAGGTATTTGTCGATTCATCCTTCATATCTTTTTGTGCTTTTGCCCATAGACATGATTAATTTTAAGGAAATTTCTGCAAAAAAAGTAGGTAGGGACAGTGCCAATCATTCCGATAATATGCCAAGAAACCATGTGAAAATTGATTATTATAGATATTATTTTGAGCCGAAAGAGATTATTTCCTTTGTTCCAGCGCTACAGCGAATTCTTTGCTGGATACGACGAGACAAAATCCTCAACCCCGCCTCCAACCACCCTTACGGCTCTCCACGCACAACAGCCCAGCGTAAATGCATCTGGGGAGTCCTCCTACGACTGGTGATCCTAAAGGAATACCGCTTGTACTACGACCGCCTTCTGTCTGGATGCCGCCCAGGCCGAGTAGACGGCGTATGCAAATTTTCGAGCCGCAGATGCGAGTAGAGGAGGTTGTACCCATGAGTTTGATGACGGATTTAATGTTCAATGAACTGCACGGTGATATAATGTCCGTGAACTAGGAAAAAAAATCGACGATTTTTTCCACTTCCCTAAAAGGAGAGCTTACTCTTCATTGTCTCTGTACTAAAATTCTGTGATGCAGGGTACATTTCCACTGGGGCTAAATATTGTTTTTGGTGTAGCAAAAAAGTATGAGAAATTGAGCTCTAGCCTAAGTGATATGCAAGATTCAACAATGCGGTCACTCCTTGCGCGAAGATACCACTATAATTTCAACTAAACTATAACTGCCTCTGCTCGCCTCATGTTTACGGTATAAATGTTTCACTAACTCTTTACGAGTGCGCATTCGTCATTGTACCTTGCTGCACCATGAGTGTAAAACTTTCAATCGCAAAACATTGTGCCTCGAAATCCAGCAGGAGTCGCTCGTATATACCAACGAACCGTAGGAAATGCGAAAAGCTGCCGCCTCCATGGCATCTTTTGCCCGAAGACAGCAGCTTGTCCACAATTCGTTATTAGCAAGTTAAGCCAACCTGCCTGACGCAGAGAGATGGCTAGGAAATGTTCAAGTTTTACTCGGAGAGCTGCCCACTCATTAAATGTAACATATTTAGTTGTAATAATAAAATTAATTTCGGGAACCACTCGATCCCCAAGTGTATCTATAGGTTGCGTTGAGCTCGTTTATTAGTAGAGTGTGGTCTTTTACAGCGTGGACTGCCTAGCCTTTTTTTGACATATCAGCCCAAGTAGTCTTGGTTGCAGCCGCTCGTTCCAATTGCGTGGACGTGAATTGTGTAAATTATTGTGAAAGCACGAGTTGTTATAAATAATTGTAAATGTGCGTTGTGTGCGTGTAAATTTGACTTAGCTGGCTGCCTAGCGCCACAAGAATACTTTTCAGCCTCGTTACTCGTATCTCTCTACTAATGTATGCCTATACCTACTTAATGTGTGCGAGGTTCTGAAATTAAGTATGTATATTATAAAGTCTCACAATATTAAGAATAAAATGTTGCAACATATACACACATCAATTTTAATGACTGAATCTGCGCCTATTTTTTACCTCAACTCATGCAAAGGGTTTTTAGGATGTATGATTGCTTGTTCTTACTTCTTTATTTTATTGTTTACTGGTGTGACTAATGTATTCGAATTTATTCGCAGCTATTTTCCGAAAATCAAAAATTGTATAGGTATAGGCACCCAATGATACAGTCTATGCTGCAGGCAAACCCAGGAGATTAGTGAAGTTTTCTTCTGAACTTTGTCCAAGTTAAAACCCCGTGTAGGATCAGGAGACTATAATGCCCGAGAAGTTCTTTGGTCCCTGTGGCAGCACGTCTACGTGGAGGCGTCTTACTTTGGGGTGTGTAACCAAGCGCCAAGCTGATTTGTTTATATGTAGATCAAATATACCTACATTATAAATATAGTGTAGATCTTTGTTGGTAGTTGCAAACATTACCCACTTTTGAAAAATCTGCCACAAACAGCTCGCTTCAACTAACTGAATGATTAGGTATGTTTGGTTGTCCAGTACATAACAAGATGCAATGTAGTTATTATCTAGATATCGGGTTTCGTTGTGACGTCATCATAGGCAATGCTGCAGTAAACGAAACCTAGCCTGGACAAACACACAAAAAATCTAGTTATCATCTCGATTTCGTGGACAACCAAACAGAGCTATTGACTTTGGTGATATCCCAATACAATTCGAATTCACTACAGTTTGGACAAAATCTTCCAGCACCCAACCACCCAAAGAATGCACGCAGCTTGCCTAACAGAATGCAATAATTACTTGAACCAGACCTAACTTTCAAATAGCTTTGTCAGGATAAGGAACTGGATACTACCACATAAACAATGACTGAAGAACACAAACACCAATATTGAAGATGGTACATGTGTTTTATTTTTGCACCTTCACATTCAAGTTTAAGAGCACTCTTCCACTCACATCCACTTTCATACCCAAAGGCTCAACTTATAAGTAAGAAAATAAAATGCCCGACGTGGATTAGTCGGCCAAACGGACGGCTAGCCCGAGAAATCACTGTGGTCAAACAGGGCCTGGTCATAAAGCTCCCCCTTCACGAGCCGACCACCGAAAAACCGCCCGTTTAACGCATCTCTCGCTGCTTCTGCCTCTGCAAGGAAACCAAAGGGTTAGATGCTTTAGGATTAAAGCACACAACATACAGAAAAATTTAACGCTTGCTTACCACTCATTTGAGAGAATTCAACAAATATTTTTACAATAACTTCTGCATCATCATCCTCTTCTTCCGATTGCTTCTCGTTATAAATAATCACCCTTTGCACTAGGCCATACCTGAAACACAATTTAAGCATTAACACAAACTACATTTTTGTTAGCAGATGATAAACAATTTTGCAGATCTTAAGTCCTGGAAATCTGAAGATAACAAGAAGTGAAATACATTCTGTTGCAGGACTCACTTGGTGCATTCGTCCTGGATTTCTTCTTGTAACGTTTCATCAACGTCGTCAGGTTCCACCATATTTCGTAGGATCACCACCCGGCTCTGAAAGGCAAAGCAGAACAGATTAACTCCTAGCTTAGCTGTCACATGCAGCGCCACACGTCAGTGAAAATAACGAAAAAATGCTTCCAAATTTCAAGGATCAACATGTCTATCAACATTTCTTGCACCTAGATTTATGAGCATTTTTTTTTCTTTGCCTTAATGAAGTTCGAGATGGATTTAGAAATTAGTTTTCGTGGTGTACCATATAATCTTTAGTTTTGTGTAGAGAAAGTGGTTCAGGTACAATACGGCAAGATCTGTACTCACCTCAACCTTGCGCATGAGCTTCTGCATGACAAGATGCCTTGCGCTCTGCCCCTTGATTGACATGGTCTCTTGTTGCTGCAATGTCTGCGGTTCTGTTTCTTCCAGCAGTTTCTTTTGCAACTCTTCCTGTTGTTTTTGCTGCAAATGAAAATACGTATTAGGAGTATCCGCAGGGCATCAAGTACGTGGTAGTTATAATAAAGTAAGCCAAGAGAGGACGCAGTTTAATAAGTTGGGAAACAGGGACTCGCAGTTACTCCCCTGGCCCCAGATCCCCTTTTCCCAGCAGTTTTTGACGCATTAAAAAAATGTTTTACACAGGATGGCATGGTAAGCCATACACTCAGAAGGTTTCAGATTCAATTCTTACAAGATTTCGTAAAACAGGTTTTCTGGATTTCCTTTCACGATCATTGGCAAATCATTGGCTAAGGACATATAGCTCACTATCATACCTGTGCCTGCTCCTGCGCACGCCGCAACGACTCCTGTGGCGTAGGCGGTGGCGCAACGGCAATACCGGGTGGTGCAAAGCCGGGGTGGTGCATGACGGGCGGGGGACGCAGCTGCTGGGGTAGCGCAAGCCCAGGAGGGGGAATCAGCACTGGGCCGGGCTGCGTCAGCAAGCCGGGTGCATGCAGTATGCCCGGATGGATCAGCGACGTCGGCAGCACCGGCATAGCTGGCATCAGCGTCGGCTGCTGGTGCATTGAGGACAGTTTCGACAGGCCTGCAACGAGATAGAGAGAGAGCGGTGTGTCACACTCACATGGTAGCCGAACCAAGGATATGATTTGGAAAGATCCGAAACAAGTAATTTCCGGTCGGTGCTGGCAATGTAGCTTGAATTGCCAAGACTATTTGGAATTTAGATGGTTTTTTTATACTGAACAGGAAACAATCAAAATAGAAATTTTTATGCTCGTCCAAATTGATTTGATTTAATTCTAATTTAATTTAATGTCATGCTCAAGCTAGGTATAAGTTTTCATAACAGCCATTACTGCCGATTGTCACTGCTAGTTAATGAAGGGTTATTTGCAAATCACAGTATCCAGGCTTTGGTACAGAGGAATGAGCCATTCGCAGAACTGCAATAGAGCTAGAAAGCAGACCCAGTCTCGCCCCTCACCGAGTGCCACTGCGTTGCTGGCAACGGCGTCCATGGCCTGGATCTTTGCGGTGGCGGCTGCTGCAGCCACCGCCGCCGCGGTGGGCATCATGGATGCCGACGGAGGGCCTGCCAGTGCGTTGGGCGGCGTGATCGCGCGCCCCACACGCAGGTACTGGCCGCCCAGGTCGAACAGGTTCATCGACGCTATCGCCTCCAATGCAGACTGCTGCGTGTCGTACTCGATGAAGCCATAGCCTGTCAAGAGGGATTGTGGTTGGTGAACAGTTTGTAAAACCGAAACAAGTTAGCCGAGGAAATAAAATGTACTGCATACTGTGCAAGGGTTTTCAGCACTGTTTTGGCTCTGTGACATGCGTTCAATTCTTCCTCAAAGTGTCAAACTGCTTCTGGCAATTTGACTCCCATCCAATACAAAGTGAAATTTATTTCGGTTGTTTGGAAAAAGAGAGTACAAGTGCACAAAGTACCAAGCTATTGTGATGTCTGTCTCATATTAATTATGGAAGATAAGGAGATAACTTAAAAAAAGCTCAAGTGTGATGCCTTGTTGTTGGTTTAGGTAATACTTTTTTGGCTTGTGTAGATCGTGTGACATTCCCAACATCTATAGCTACCTTTGTGCCTAGTGGGCGACGATCCAGGCTGCAGTTTGCAGTACTTTATCGAGCCGAACGCCTCGAACACACTCTTGATGTCATCCTCGGTGAGGTCGGGGTGAATCGAAGCGATGTAGATGCGGTTGTAGTGCTTGGCCTCCTCTGTGATCTCGTCGATCACCGACTGCGCCTGCGGCATGTTGCTTGGCCGGCCCACCTGTTGGAGGCCAACTGAAGGCCATTACCCTGCCAACTTGCCAAAGGGCTGCAACTTCAGGAAACTAGGACTTCTTGTTAAGATACTGGAAGATTTTTCCCTTCAACTGCTGAGTTGATCTTGGTGCAAAAGTGCTGCGGTGCTGAGTAATCTTTCCTACCCATGCGGCCACATTGCAAGCACCAAGACAGCTAACCATTATTGCTATTGGTACTCAATATGGGAAATAATTTTTCAGACATTAAAATTTAGAATCAATGCTTGCTAATGGAGGCACAGCTCTTTGCTAGGACATAGGAAAAAATTCAAACGTAAAGAACGGCTATAGGCGGGCATAACTTATCGAGCAAGGCGCTGTAAAATGGCTTATAAGTGCATAACAGTTAAAGGATTCATATAGGTATTATAAGGCAGGCATGAACTTTGTTCAGGGGTAGCCAGAATCCTTCAGGGCATTCTGTGGTGGGCACACGTGGCTTTACAAAATACGACGGCAATCCACCTTGATTGAGCATGGCTCCACCCATGCTAACAATAAGTACCAAGAACAGAAGCCGAAGCGGCAGAACTTTTGCAAGATTACTTTTCAAAAACCATCCAACACCACATGGGGATCTGAACGGTGCGAAGGTCGTTAGCTTGAGCGTCTCGGCAGGTACAACGAGCGTAGTATGGATAGAGAACTTCTACCTTGATGTTCCGCCCACCGATCATGACGCCGTTCATCTGCTCGAGGGACAGTTGCGCCGCCTCCGGTATGTCGTACTCAACGAACGCAAAGCCTTTGTGCTTCTGCGTGACGGGGTCCCACGACATGTTGATGGACTTGATGGGACCGAACGGCAGGAATGCCTGCCGTATCGTGTCCTCCTTCAGTTCGAAGCTGATGCTGCCGACGTAGACCCTGCAGACATACGCCTGGGGTCGGCAAGACGGCAAGACAGGGGGCCGAGGGACAGTGCGGAGACATTTGTTACCTTCTATCGTCTGGAAAAATCCATTGCTGGTGTGTAATTTGGTAATGCTTCATGATGTTCAAATTGATTAATACTAAGTGCACTCCTGTTTGCACATGAAAGTCTGTTAACAAATATTAATTTTTGAATTTTGTTTGCATAGAAAATAAAACGAGACGATCAAATTTTTTTTGCCAGAGATAGAGGAAGCAATCAAATGTAAATTAACATACAGCCTGCAATACAAATGCCTGCTCTATTAGCTAAAACGTTAAATGCTCTGGAACCAATCTTATAACTTGCTAGCAGCAAAACAGTATTACATGCTTGTTTCTCGAGTGTAATGCAAATTGCAAATGCTCGGAACTGCCGAAATCGCTATATGTTGAAATTAAATAATCCGCCTTGATCAGCAGTTCAGGTATGAAACAATTCAAAAGAGTGCAATTATATCTGCAAAATCAATTTTCATAAGTTGATCAAAACTCTTAAAATAGGCTCTCTGAGTAGAAACTTAAAAATATCCTTACAAACAACAATCACGGTCCCACCCACTACAGAAACCCGTAAACATGAAGACCCCTTTGCGGTGCTAACGCCCATCGTTACGCGCCGAGAGCGAGTAGAGGCAGTCAGATCTTATCAGCAACGTCATCGCCGGCGGGAGTAGCAACGAGCAAGCTCGGTCTCACCGCTGACTCAATGTCAATCTCTCATCATGCAGCCGCTCGCTTGCTCTGGTTGCAAGGCATGCTAGTAATCGGGGCGTTTCAGAAACGGCCGTCTTCAAACATCAAGGCTGCCACTGACGTTCAATACTAGGAAGACATAACAGCCGTATTCTTAGCATGACTGCATGAATTGAAAATATTGAAGATTTGTAAATAAAAAGTGGCTTTATTTCAAGAAATTAGTAGATACAAAATATAGACACTGGGATAGAACTTCATTAAGGTAGAGTTTTGAAAGAAATAAGTGGTTATTAACGAGCTACCGGGCCACCGTTTCCCTTAATGCCTACTTATTAAAAAATTCTGGGCATCATCTCAACAGTAACTTAATAATAACTTAATTAGCAAAACCTCAGCATATTTGCTCCAGTAAATATTTTAGAGAACACTTTGAAATAGAACTGCAAATGAATTTTAAAATTCCACGTTCTACAACGAATGCTGAAGAATACTGTTGCTGAAGAATACCGAATGCTGTTGAATACTGAATAAACCCCCATCAAAGAGCGCTCTCAAAGTATCACAGAGCAGATTTCCCTCAAAGTGTTCGGCCTAGCCAGGCCAGTTCACCTGTGTTCTCCTCCGTGAAAGTGGCCTGCCGCCCAGCAGCTCTAGCGACCGCCACGGCCCTGCTGCTGACGTTGCAACTTGCACAATCTAAAAGCTTGGGGTGTGCGGATAATGAAACCGCCAAAACGCTCGAGTTTCTCAAATACAAATAGCACTAGGCTACAGCACTGAGGTATTGGCAACTTCAAAATTCCGGTAAAAAACTAGACATTTCTTACAAAAAGAATTCATAAATCGAACAAAAGCCCTTATTGTACCGACAAAACGAGGAAATGTCTATTTGTATTCGATATCCTCGTAATTTGAATTATCCAGACACCGAACCGCTCGGAATCGGTCGTAAGAGCATCGTCCGCACACCCCGCTAGCAGCCGGTCCAGACGCATTCTCCCTACCGCGCCGGCGGCGGCAAGAATGCGTCTGGAGTCGGCAGCGCATTAAGCCAACGAACGAGCGAACAAACGCGGTCTGACCTGCACATGAGCGCGAGAGCCTGTTGCCTTTGCACCTGGCTTCTCTGGCTAGCCATTTGCTGCAACAGAGAGAGTCCGGCGTCACCCCCACTCCCTCTCCCCCGCCCGACTCACGGCTAGCGGCGCAAAACGGCGCGAGCGGACAGTGAGTCGGAATGTTTTGTGCTTTCGGTGAAAAGTAGCGAAAAGTTCGAGAATTTTTTGGGGCGGTACAGTTGTTTGAGTTCAGTAATAAGGTGCAAAACTTTGTTATTAAAAAATTTCAGAAAGGCAATTATTCATACTAATGGTCCCGATCATCAGCCTAACAGCATAATTACCTAAATTAACCGCTGGACTAAAAATAAGATATATCGGATCACACATTCTCTGAGGGGCGTCGCGCCCCGTAATAAGTTAATCCTACTATAGAACCCCCAGTCAAAGCTACAATTATAAAACGATTCTCAGAGACACGAAACTGATAAACGCAAAACTCTGCGCCTCCCAACACGAAACCAACTTTTCACACCCTTTCACGGTCGCCACAAAACGTCCCACGTGCATCACAACCGCTCCACACACACACAGCCAGACACTCTCTCTGTGCGCGCGACTGCGGACACCTGGGAACACACGAGACTGGGCGGCAGGGCGGCCGTCGACGCACTCACCTGCACATGAGAGCCACCGCTTGGTGCCGCTGGAACGACATGGCTTGCTGTGGAGCAGAACGACGTCTCAAACTACCGCGACGCCCCAACGATAACCGCGGTACTACCGTTACGGTTAGGCGGGCGGGGGGAATCGGCATGGTACGACAATGTGGCTACTGGTGTTCACGGGGAGGTGTGCAATGATGGTGCATTTGACTTAGAATGCGATTTGAAACTTACTAAATGAGTTTAAGCTCGATTTTACTTCTTAAGGTGCTGTCGGCAATAAGCACAGTAATATAAGCAAGTTGTTCTCAAATCTACAAAAGTAATAGCACCCTCACCGTCGCACCCTCACATTATTGTGCCATGGGGGAAGCTAACGATGGCTGGCTGTTTTATACCAGTTACAATATTTTACAATCTGCATTCTGGCACAAAATATCTCATAGAATATGAATTTAAAGAAATATTTTCGTGGTAGGCATGTGATTGAAAAACCAGACAATTGGTAAAATTTAATTAAATTCATCGAATTCCTAGATCAAGTGAATCATGATTAGTGATTTAGTAACTTTTCAATTGTGTGCCCTTATTAACAGAGTGTACATTTATTGTACCAGACCTAAACCAGACCTAAACTACATTTCAGGGCAAGAAGAACACAAAGAAGATTTATTTGTATGAATTAATCACATAATATGTGATTCATTCATACAAATAAAAACATATTATGTTCATTGAAATTACATTTTTTGAGGAAACTAATCTTCTTCTCCTGAACTATAGTCTCAGACAATTTCCACATGTGGCTTTGCTTCATTTTAAGCGTAGTTAAAAATGATGCCCAATAATGGCTTACAAGTGACAACATTAGTGATTGTCAAAATATTTGCAGGCTGTAAACAAAGCAAACCCATGCCAGGATGTGTGGGAATTTCCAGAGCTGACAGGGTGATGGTATTACACATTGTGGAAAGAACCAGGTGGAATTGGTTTTGCATGTTGGCTAAACATGTGGAGGAGCAACTGTCAAACCACATAACCATTCTATTTTGTGTGTAACAATAATTAAAAAGAATGCAAGGAAAACTTTGAACTTTAAAGTTTAAGGAGAACTTTGGTCATAGGTTAAGTTCATTGCTAAGAAATGTTACTCTGACCTAACTTTGTTTTAGAAAATGTGCTATGAACATGTGAAGTATTCCTGTTGTTTGGCTTAGTTATTGGTTTTTTGGCTATGCATTCACGAAAAGTTTGTGATCCAATTTAATTACTTGCTGATCACCACCCCTCTGAAACTAACAGGCTTCTAAGAATTGGGTCACAAAAACATCATGTGCTTTACTAAAAATTATGAAGATATTATATAAGAATGTACTTGGTTTGGTTGGCACAGCGGAAGTCAGGCCTTTTTGCATTATGTTCATGTCTTTAGGGATGTACCACAATCCACAATTAAAGGAGTAACTTAAATTCAGATGTAATCAATTGTCTGATGGACCTGACTTGCACATTAGTCGGTCGTGAATTTTAAAATATTACAGACTTCTGAAAAGGCAAAAGATCAAGACTAGCCATTTTAACAAATATCACCAGATATCACAATAAAAACAAAACATCAATCCCAGAAAAGGCAAATACTAAGCTGGTTGTGGATTTCGGTAATCTAGTGAAAACATTGACCAGCTGCAAATGCAAGGTTCCATATATGCAAAGAGAGTAACGAGTAAAGGCGGAGTAATGCGTTGCTCACGAGTTGCTGGTGCGCTAGCGTTTGCTTCATCAGCACCATTTTGATGCTCTGCTCCATGGCGTATTTCTTTGCCCGGGACACGGCCTCCTGCTGGTCCGAGCTGAGCTTGGTCAGGCCCGCTCCGAGCAATCCCGGAATTGTCAGCTGGTGCCTCGCGCCCGGGCCTGTCGCACCGGGAACAAGCACACGGCGTTATGACAAATGCACCTCAAACAGTTATCAGGATGCGAACAATCAGGCAACTTTCATTCTTATGAGAGAAAGAAAAGAAACTCACTACCACCAGGTTACTAAAATTTTCTGAGTATATTGAAGTTATATTTCAGTTGTCCTTGACTTAATCACCAGTATTTAAATGTTACTGATTCAATGTACCAAACTCTTTTGATCCACCTCCTGAGCTATCAAATTTTAAACAAGGTAGGTAAAAACCTGAACTTCTACTATTCATTAAACTCAGGAGTGTAGAAACCACACAATATAAAAAAGCAAACGCTAGTTTTTCAGGGGTCCATTGACAGTGTGATGAAGAAGCGGTTAGTAATTGTCTGACTGAACTCACCAGGTACGAGGGGTCCGGCCTGATTCAGGTCATAGAGCGGAACGGCAGTGAAAACAATGCCTGTTCCCGGCACGACCGGTTCCTCTTCCTCGCCTGGAAACAATGTGACACGTTAGCGCAGGGCCCAACAAGACGATATCCTGGTCTAAAGCCCCGCCAACTAGCCTAAATCACACAGCCCCAGGGACGGATAATGGAGCCCAGCACTAGATACCGAGTGTCGGGTAAGTCCGCCTTTGAGCAGAGTCCCCAGAACGACACACACCAAAGCCCAATTTAAGCCAACGCTTTTGGTGCTGGGTATTTCCTGCCAAATGGGTAGAATTGACAAGTTCAAATCAAGCTCAGAATAAGTACCTATTATACTAAATAGATCCCATGATAAATGTGTTAAATAAGCCTGAATTCTGAACGTACTAATATTGTATCTCGTGACAAAATTGACACATCAAGGGTGAGCAAAAGAGAAGTATAACATTATCAGATAATACAAGTCTAGGACAGTCATATCTGTCCAGATCGTGACTAGCATAAGTGAGTCGAGCCAACTGACTCGAGCAGGGAGGAAACCTCTTCCTCCGACGAGCACCTCCTCTCCGCTGCCGAGCTACAATCGAAAACAATCCGGTGGCCATTTCTCTAGAAGCAAAAGTAAACTCAGATATGAAAACCCTTCTTTCACTTTCACAACCTTAATTTAAAAAATAGAGCAATCAGCCGTCGCCGGCCCAATGGTTAGAAAGGATGCGTGAAAAATTGAGATGCTAGTTATTATAAAGAGTATTGCTATTATGTACTTCGTAGATTACGCGACTACCCCCCCGAACAAATCTGTGTCCCTCGAAATGACGATCGCTTGGACTTGCCAGGCCACACACTTCCCCTGCAATCACCGAGAAACAGAGCGAGAGAGATGCATTAGTCGAGACCAGAGACGTGACGACCTTCCGCTAGCGAGGCAATGTGACGCTATCGAATGGATGACGCTAAAAATTACCTTCCAGTCGCGGCTTCTTCGCTGCTGGCTCAAGCTCAACATCACCATTGGTCGACTCCGGCGGCAGAGGGTCAGACTGCAACGAAAATCATTTTATCATTGAAAAGTTAATAACAGGATGTTATGATAAGTCTTATGTATCGTGTGGCGAGAGAGTGGCATTGCCAAACATTAAAATGGCGCTAGGCTAGGCCCAAGTCGCAGGCACTCAAGAGGCGGGAGTTGGCAAAATTTTAAATATGGAAGGATGGAATACGGAAATCGGTCCAATGTTTCATAACAATAGGATACATTTCGCGAATTTCACGTTAACACTTTGATTTACCTAATACAACCCGGGTGGCCGGTGAAAAGAGGCCGGTAATCGATCGAGCGAGGCCGACATGACCCTGGTTTTTTCACGCGCCCTAAATCTACAGAAGGAAAGAAGTAGAAAACCAAAACAAGCGATTTTACTTACCACTGGTGTTGTGCCATTTATGTCGTCTGTTATCGTGTCTTCCGTAGCCATAATTATTACATAAAACTAAATTGGAGCGAATTATTTACGGACGCATCATTCCGCAGACGTCTCCAGGAACGGCGACAACGACATCTATACGACAAACTTGAAAAGCGAGAGAGCCACCGAGACAACACCGCAGAAGACAGCTGCGACTGCGCACAGCTTACTTCACGTCTTTACTTTACATGACACTGACAAAAGTCGTTAACCTAACTTCAGAATTAATCAGTCCACGCACCATGTTCTAAATTATATTCTCCAGTATTTACCCTGTAGCTTTTGAATCAGCACGATATGGAGTTGGAAATACTTGTTTCTATTGCGATTGGTCTCTTGTCCATCCTCCTACTTATAATAACGAAACTAAAGAGAGCCTCACCAGCAGCTGCTGCAAATCAGGGTAGGCACTTCTATTAAGTTTTCTCTACCTTCATGTGCAAGTAGCGAGATGCACATATTTATCACAATAATTTTATATACTAAACTCTCTTGCACAGAACCTGCTGCTAACGATGCGGCTCAGAACCGCCGAGTTCCCAGGAGAGCCGTGGTTGCACGTAATGCTAGGAACAGGCTCCAAGCCCCAGGTATCCATAAACTATAGGTTATTGATCCTACCATTGCATCAAAAGTGAAGTAGAGATTTTAAACTAATTTAATTTCTGTTAGTGGTCAGGAACTCGGACTCCGAGCACGAGGCTGAAGCAGACAGTGATGACGAATTGGCCAATGAGAAGCTAGGAGCCAAAAAACGAGCAAAGCTTGAAGCAAAGGCCGAGCGACAAAAAATGCGAGAGGTTGAAGAGCGCAGCAGAGAAGATAGACGCAAGCAGCGAGAGATTGAAGACGAAGAGCGGTTAAAAGAACAGGAAAAAGAGAAAAAGGAAGAACTGAAGCGAGAGGCGGAAGAGAAGCGAGCTTTAGCCGAAAAGGAAGCCAAGGAGCAGGAGGAATATGAAAAGATGAAGGCAATGTTCAGTGTCGAGGATGAAGGCTGTGAAGTTGCCGAGGAAGACGATCAGCGAAACATGCTGCAAGAATTTGTCAACTACATCAAGGTTGGTATTAATTTGAAAATTGAAACTTCTCAGCTCCTGAAATTGTATTCACACGTTTCAGACATTGATTAACGATAGGTTTCAGACAACTAGCAAAAATATCGAAAAGCATACGTGTGGTTCATTATTGTTAATGAATGGGCTTCTATTTCCAGGATACAAAAGTGGTCGTTTTGGAAGACTTGGCCGCACACTTCCACTTGAAAACACAGAACGCCATCGATCGCATCCATGACCTCCAGACTGAGGGCCGACTCACAGGTAACTTAAGCTATTTTTACACAATCAACATTTTGCGTCAAGATGTTGACTCAACACAGACGAGAAATGTTGACATCAAGTCGGCCCAGATTAAACAACATGCGAATTGCCAGTCGGCGTTCACACGATCAAGTTTCAGGAAATATTGATGGGGAATGTTGACAGAAAGTTTAAAAAGTTTAGCTTTTCGTCAATATTGATGGCCATCAGCCAATCACGTGACTCCGTTTTATCAAGTTGTATCTGTCACTTTGAACTGACAGTCTGATATCAGTGCACGAATTTCAAATTGGAATCATACAATCAAGATGAAAACGTGGTAATTACTGTATTAACTGTGGCATTCAAAATCATTAAATATCTTCTTCGGTCTTCCACAACTCGTTTTTTCTTGGCAGGCTTTGCGTAATCCGGAGATATTACATCTTACAGCAAAGTATTTGTACTCCAATAGTGTATAAGTATTTCAAAATGCTCCGCACTTTGACGTGAAATGTTTTCATTTCGTTCACACAGCGTCAAAATGTTGACGCAAAACGTTGACCGTGTAAAGGAAGCTTTAGTTATTACACTCCTTCAGTTTTGCTATGGACAGCTATTCCTCCGCTTCTCTGCTATCTTCTATTCTACAGACACATATTTAAAAATGTATTTCTTGTTCTACAGTAATTAGCATTTTCACTCTAATTTGCCATAGTGACATGAGCAGGACACATATTATCTGTATTAAGCTTGGTTCCCACTCCCGCGTTTATCGTGCCGCGCGGCGCGGTTTTTATTGCTCGACCAATAGCAGCCGTCTATTCATGCCGCTGGCCGCCGCCGCGTTCCGCCCCGCAAAAGTAGACCCAACTCCTACTTCTGCGGCGAAAAGCGGAGCGAAACCGCCGGAATCGTATGTTTCCAATACGTACCGCCAGGGGGCCAGCAGTCAAATCGCAATCCGTCCCTGTTTGAGCACGTTGTTTTGCTGGTTAGGTTCAAGAGTTCGTTCTGTTTGTGTAGTGTGAGTGATTGTAGAATGAGTGAAATGGAGATTGTAATAGAATTAGTTCGTTACAGGGAATATATGTAAATGTGGGCTCGGGCAGCAACAATAACCGGCCGAACAAGGACCGGGCCTGGATGGAAACTGCCAAGAGCATGAACATGAGTCCCGACGAGCTTTCACTCGTCTTTTCAAAAGATATAAGAGCACAGTTCGGCGTCGCAATAGGTTCGGGCTCATGATGGTAATAAAATATTTTACTAACTGACACGGATTTAGATTTCGGATTTGACTTCGGAACTGACACTATGCGGACTGCCGAGAAACAGCTGACAAAGATGACAGCTGAAAGCTAGTTTTAAAATTGACCGCCAGGTATAGTTCCGTCGCCCCGCGACGTAAAGCGGCGTGAGAGGGAACAGGGGTGGCGGTATTTCGCTCCGTCCCGCTCCGCTCCGGCGGCAAAACGCGGGAGAGGGAACCAACCTTTAGGTAGTAGTAGTACCATTGGATGGTAATTGGTGCCTACTCCATGCACTGCTTAAGCTAATCCACCTGTCTGCCGTCTGTTTCAGGGGTCCTCGACGACCGAGGCAAGTTCATCTACGTGTCACAGAGCGAGCTGGAGGAGGTGGCCAAGTTTGTCAAGCAACGGGGGCGGGTATCACGGACGGACCTGGCTGAAAGCAGTAATCGGCTCATTAGTCTTAAGACCGTGCGACCAGCCTAACGCCCCGTGCGGACGGCTCACTGCAGCAATGAAGAGAACAAGTGCATTACTTTTGTACATAGATGGATGAGGCTTTTTGCGTACCAAACATTGAACGACTCGGAACGAATTACAATTCTAAAGTACCAGGCGAGAGACTGGAGATTATTAGAGATTTTAACAACTCCGTGGTGTGAGTTTTAAAAGTTGGTTGGATTTGAACTAAAGGATTTGAATAAAGGCATTCAAAATACAAGGCATACAGGTTGTACAGATCTCATTGTGTTCTTAAATAGATAATGCAGTGAATACATTTTATTCAGTTGTAACTGTGAGTACAAAAGTTAACTTTTAAAATAACAATATAGGATCATACTCTCTGTCCCATATCAGAATATACTTTCCATTGCAGAGCTGGTGTTGCACTTTTGCATGCTTCTTGCAGTTTGCCCATCCATATTATAGATGAAAGCCTTTCCTGTGGCACCGTTCAAAAGTGACACTAGCGCTGCAGCGGAAAGTAATTATCGAGGGAGCGGGACAGAGTGTGCAAGTTAAAACTTATAGGTGTTATTCATCTCATTTGTAAACGTATCTAGTAGGTAATATTCAAATTAAAATGCATGTAATTGCTTCTCCATTAGGCAATTGAATAGCTGAAAGCAGGTAAGTTCCTTGCATGCTAATGCAGGAGTTACCTGTTAAATAATTTGGTCATTGAATGGATGGCCACTAAAAATCACATATAATGCAGTGGTAAAAAGCATTTATTTTTGTGTATTTGGCACTTGACCCAGGGTTGAAAACAGTAATAAAACATATTCAATTTCTAGGGCTTAGTGAAATCAACAGATATTTAACATTCAAAACCAAAATATAAATAGCATTTTTGAAGATGTTAATCATGAGATTAAGGTTATGTCGGTTCCCCCTTCTTTCACACTGATGGCTTGTTAATTGCTTTCGTCTTCTTCGCTTTCATCTTCGCTTGTCTCGTCAGGTTCGTCGGCCTGGGACTGGCACTTGGTGCACTCGCACGTGAACAGGTAGTTCTCTCTGATCAACACAAACAGTGAACCAGTGAAACGGGGCCAAATAAAGATTCCCCATGAATTGATTAATAGACAGATCGTCGTAAAGAAAACCCTTCAAAAGCCAAAATGTCAATCATTCCAGTTTTCTAGTGACACCCACTCCACCTTTTGAAAAGTAGCATTCCACCATCCTTATTTATCTTTGTATCCAATTGTTTAGCACTCAACTTCACAACACAGTCAAGTCTGTTAAATGGTTGTTCCCAAATATTTGGCCAGTAATGGGGGATTTTGTGTGGTCATGTTTTAAGGGCTGATTTAATTTGATGCAAGTTCTTGAATTTGTACAATTACAAAATGATAACTGATAGTGATGATGGCCTAGGTAGTAGGTAGTAAATATGTTGCAGAACAGACAATAATCAGGAATTGCACAACTTATCAAAGAAAAGGTGCTAGTTTGCCAAACTTTTTTTTGAACATATGTCATCTTGGCATCTTGCCAATCAAAATGAACAATGAAATGATGATAAGGAGAAGAAGTAGCTTGTTGGGGAAATTTAAACAATGAGCAAGGAATCTGTTAGCAGAAAAACAAGGGAAGCAAATCTAGGTTTAAATACGGCCTTAGACAGGTGCCTACCTCAACTCCTTTTGACGGGAATGCCTACTCCTGTTGCGAGCGCACTCATCAAGATAGCAGATGCAGATCTCGTCGCCGACGGCCACGGGTTGGCGTGCGACAAGTGCGAGTGTAGAGTCTCCGTGCGGAAACGTCACCTCGGCGGCTGCCGCGCAGCTGTGGTTGGCGCAGCTTTGCAAAGCAAACAACGCACTGCCCTCGTTGTTCAAGAACTCCCCGGATGCTGAAAGCACGAAGTCCGTGTAACAATTTTTACATTATTATTTATTTGTATTGGTATTCTTTTTTTGCTGCGGACAATTACATAGTAAAATATGTGTGAGCCTATTATTATGATTGATGATATGGTAACTGGTAAGGAACATTTACCTTAAAAATGTATTAGTTTAAAGTAGAAAAGGAAGTACCTACCTACCCATAATGATAGAAATGATTTTAATTTTAAATAGATATATAAAGAAATGGTTTGAAGGTCTCTTTATTGCTACTATCATTGAAAAGCCCTAGCATCTAGCGTACCTTGATCCATGTCCTCATAGAGCCGGTCGATGATCTCGTCCACGCGGCGCCTGTCGTCTTCGGAGAGCGCAAGGTTGGCGACATTTTCCACCCACCGCGCCACCGGACTGGTGCCGACACCCTGGCCGTTTGTTCCGAGCAGCGCAAACGCGGCGCGGAAACCCTCCTCCGTCAGCCACTGTGACATGCAAGTTTGAGCCAGCGGACAAAACACAGTTGCATGTGTTTCATTGAAGCATAGCCCCTGGGTAGTTTAAAAGTTACCTCTTGCTTTATTCTTTGTCATTACATTTACACAGCTATTTGGCAACCTTCAACACAGTCCAAACTGAGTGATTAATGATTATGCTTAATTTATGCTTAAAATAGTAGATAAGTTTGTATTTTTCTTAATAGTACCATCTGTGCCAAAGATACTATCTGTGCTATATGTGTAGGTTCTGGACAGTGAACTAAAACTAAATTACTGAGTACTCACTCTACAATCTTTAATGTGAATGGATTAGAATTAGGTACAAGTACTGGGTAATTTTGTATTATTCACTTACCTCACAGTGATTGCACCATGCTTTTGGCATGGCCAAGTGCCTAAACACGTGCTTTTCCTTGACAGAGTGCACTGTTGGCAATACTCACGTGATTGACAGGGTCGGCATCGAGCGCTCGGCATGACAGGTCACGCAACAGACGCAGCTGGTCTACGTGCTGGTCGCCCAGTAGCCGGTGAGAGATCTGCTCGGACTCGTTCTCCGTGCGCTGGCAGAACTAAAGATACACAAGACCTGGTTCACTGACAGTTTGACGCAATTCTACCTCCAGGCAGAGTGGCAAAGGTAGTGTTTAGGTTGACATTGATGCCAGGGTTTTGCTAGGTATTATTGGAAGCGTCCCAAATTCTTTTTGTTAGGCTCAAGCAGCCATATTACCCCCCACCCCCCTGGACACACCATTGGTTGCCTCTTCTCTCCCTCCTGTTTTTCCCCAACAATTCAACTCTGATTTTCGAATCAACTTTACGATTTTGGTGTGGTATTAAAAAATATTAAAATTTGTTTTAGGATAATGGTATGATGGCTGTGATGCTCTGGTGCTTGATACGTGAAAGTGGATTTATCACCTGCATGAAGACGCCTATGGCTGCCTCCTTATCTGCTGCTTGAGTCACGGTGGCCAACATTCTAGCAAGAAGCATCACACTCGCCGTCTCGGGAGGGTAGTGCATCTGCCTGAAATAAATACATCCGTTATTTTGGAGGGTCACCAACAATAGCCGCAGGATCGGCGGGAGAATTAAGTAGAACACACAAAAACTTTGGCAGAAAACCACAGGAAAACAATAAAAGGGACTAATATTTTTGTTAGATTTTACTTTCTTAATTTTGCCCCAACAAAGTTTACTAAAACGGTCTGTTATCAGTTGAAATGTTCTTGTTATTAGACAAAATATTTTTTAAACAATGCAATGTAAATATCTCAAAAGTTTTCATTTGTCGGCTCAATGCCGAATTATGCCGGATTCAAAATAAAAATATCTCTGCTGCTGTTCAGTATTCTTTCCAATGAGCAACGTACTTCCAAGCCTCCTCCAGTTGTTCCAGAGGGTGTCCAGGGTTGCTTGGAGCTCCCAAGCACAGGGCCTGATGATGCTGGTTCCAAGCAGTGGCACGGCATGTCTCGCTGCAGTAAAATGTCTGCCAAAAACCATATTGAAGTATTGAAATAGAGTGGGCACCACAACAATCACGCAACCTTCATTTGTAGTCAAACTCTGAATTTTTCATAAAGTAAACTGGCATTTATTTCTTGAAATTTGTACATGTTTATAAGAATTTAATTTAATTTAACAAAATGTGTACCTCTAGCATGTAAATACTGTACCTAGTAATACCCCGTTCACACTGGGGAAGTTAATCACTGTTAGGTTTAACTATGATCAACTATGCGCAGTGCATTGTGGGCTAACTGTGTTCGAGTTTGAATTGAGCATTCACACTGAAACAGGGTTAACGCCGTAGCGGCCATCGTTTTCCAAATCTGTACGTCCATATACATAACCTTCTAAAACTCCGATTTCGACCGTTTCAATCATGGAAAATGAAGATGTGCTGCGAGTTTTGTTACTGCTGATTAGCCAGTACATTTTGAAGCGTAGGAGAAGTAAAAGGCGTCTTGATCTAATGCATAATTTGTATTTACTTTGATTTATAATTCGAGCTCCATATCTTTATAAATCGGGCCGTTTCTTTTGTTGGCCTGGAGCCTGTTCACGTGCGACTCCCACACGTGAATCAATAATAACACCTCGTGGTCCGTCAATTGCCCTTTCTTTTCCCATCTTTTGCTTCGCACACAATATCCCTCGTTGACGCCATTTAAAAAAACAAAATCAACACTGCACAGCCTTCCCCAATCCTACAAAACGTTCCTGCAGCGCAGTTCTGGTGGGCGGTGAGCAAACTAACTGAGTTAGCTCTTAATCACGTTCAGGAAACGTTGTTAACGCCAAATCCGAGTTAACGCTAACAGCGTTCCGTTCACACTGGCCTCTTGATCATAGTTAAGCCGCTAACAGTGATTAACTTCCCCAGTGTGAACGGGGTATAAGAAGGTACCTACTAGCAAGTTAGATTATGTCTCCAGGGCAATATTTCACTAGTGGGTAATGATATGAAAGAAAGGAAAGGGCTGCATGCAGATGGAAATCTATACCTACCAGAAAGAGTTAAAATCTCTCATGTAAAGAATGCATTCCTTACTTTAGTAATTTTAACTCTTAAAACTGTAGATGTATTACTTGAAAGAGCTGTTATTTGTGGCTGTACATTTTTTCCTGCAGTTACATGATTGAATATACCTACACCGTTGTAATCGTCGTAAAAGAGCTAGCAAAGAATAGAAGCTAGTCCTACCCCACAGGCAGAACACCGAGTTATTGTGGCCTTGATTGTTGAACAGCACTCCGGGAATGGAAGCTCAAGACCTGGTTTTCCTGTCAGTCGCCGAGCATTCTCTTCAGCAGTCTCGAGTGGTCTGCAAAATGAAGTACCATAATATTAGGCAACTTCCTGCATCGACAGTAGTCCACACGTAGTTGCCACAGCCGTCGGCATGTACGTACTTCATGCACAGGTCGCAAGCCAGGTACTTGTAAGCTTTGTTCCAAGAAAACTGGCAGCATACGAGAGGCTTCTCCTCGAAAATAATCTCGTCGGTCGCAAAGTTCCTTGTTGCAAACAAACCTTTGCCCTAAAATTCAGAAAGCAATGTACTGAGCAGTAGGTAGATTGACATTTCCATAAGCATGCACGGGCGAGCCAGGCTGCCAGAGTTGTGCCAGAGCTTACAGCTTCGATCATTAATAGCCTGATCGAAGCTTACAGGCTGGAAAATTAACCTAAAAAATCGGAATCACTACCTATTAACAAACGAAAAAACCATATAAATACCTTTCCGTCTGCCGTTAATCTAACTTCCACGCCAGGTACCATATGATAACTCATGACTATCACTCTGATACCGCCTCTAGAGAGAAACAAAGACTTACAATTTAATAATCAAAAATTGGATGAACCCGCGGCATACGACATTGTGTCCCTCTGCCGACAGCTGATCGCAATCAGTCACGTGCTCTCCGACTCAACTCGACCACAGTCTTTCGCCGCTCGCGAATCAGCAGGACTTCCGTCGTTCAAAACGGCCCTTGTCAATAAACCGAGCGAAAATGAGCGTGAGCGCGGAAGAGAAAAGTAGGATCACCCCAGAAGATGTTCAGAAAGCAGAAAAGTTCAAAGAAGAAGCGAACGAGTGGTTCAAAAGTATGCACTTATCGTACATATTTGGGCCGCACCAGCGTCCCAAATTCTGTTTGTTAGGCTACCGTTCGGCTTGCTTAGGCTGAAGTTCAGGCTTAATATCCGAGGTCAAGGCATGAATTCAACACCTTTTACATAAAATCTCTCGTAATTAACATTTTCTCCAAATCATTGTTTATAATTTCTATATTATTTTCACGTGATCGTAATCGCCGAGACATGTCAGTAGCATCAGTAAGGTTAGAATGGCACTGTTTGTTGATTTCAGAACAAGACTATCAGAAGGCGATTGATCTCTACACAAAGGCGATAGAAACGAACTCCTTATCAGCTGTGTACTTCGCCAATAGAAGTTTTGCGTACCTCAGAACAGAGTGCTTTGGGTACGCACTCAACGATGCGTCCAAAGCCATCGAGCTAGACAAGACTTACGTTAAGGGCTATTACCGACGGGCGGCCTCCTACATGTCGCTAGGCAAATTCAAGCAGGCACTTCGAGACTATGAGAATGTAAGTTTTAAACTAAGATTCAGCTATAGCCCCTGTTAAAAATAATACGGTTTTCGGACAAGGTCCCTCGTCATTGTGAACATTTTGTCTTGCACATTGCAGGTGTTCAAAGCGAGACCAATGGATAAGGATGCCAAGCTTAAGTTCACTGAGTGCAACAAAATTGTGAAGGAGATTGCGTTCACAAAAGCAATAGCCGTGGACTCTACTAAAAAAAGCATTGCCGATTCGATAAACCTCGAAAACATGTGTATGCCTCACATTGCACTAATTTTCTAGTCCTGTAAATAGATCTGTGACAAGCAAGTTTATCAAATCCTTAATACTTTCAGCTATTGAGGATGATTACTCTGGACCAAAGATTGAGGACGGCAAAGTAACGCTAGAATTCGCAACAGATCTGATGACAACATTTAAGAAGCAGGGCCGTCTGCATCGGAAGTATGCCTACAAGGTGAGATGCTAGTGAGGCACAGAAAGAAGGTAGTGCTAGTGGTAATCCAGAAATTTTCATATGAATGTTTTGCTGAAGGCTATTGGTGTGGTTGCTGGTGATTATTTCATGAAGCTTTATTTTAAATTTCTATTGGTATTTCGTGGTTATAAATCACACAGTTTGTTGCTAAAAGTGTGAGGATTCCGTTGACCCTGGTTTCGTTGCAATGGGAGAAACGGTGTGGCCAGAAGTTAGTATCCAGTAGGAGGTAAATTCTGCGCGGGAAGCGGCCCGAGGATACGCTCAATATTTTGACGTAACAGGGTTGTTTGACAACGCTTGAAAATACTAAATGAGTGAATATTTTTTGAGATTTGCAAACACACAATTTGTTGCCAAAAGTGTGAGGATTCCGTATACATGGGTTTCGTTACGATCGGACAAAAGGTTTGGCCACAAGTTGGTATCCAGTAGGAGGTAAAATTTGAGCGGTAAGTGGCCCGAGTAAGCACTCACTCCAATAGTCTGAAGTACCTAGCAGCTAAATTTGGAATTTTTGGTCCAAACAGATTCCTTAAATGTTCACCCAAATCAGAGGGTGTGACCCAGCTAAGGTTATTCTCCTCTTTGCAGATCCTGCTCGATGTGAAGGCATTGTTCATGACGCAACCGTCATTGGTGGACGTCGATATCCCCGGCGAGTCCAAGTTCACTGTATGCGGTGATATACACGGTCAATTCTACGACCTTATGAACATCTTTGCGCTCAATGGTCTGCCTTCGCCGGACAACCCCTACGTATCCTTGGTGACAATTTGCTTTCCAACATGCCTGTCAGTCTATGCTTCTCATGGAAATCATACGCATCTGTTTAGGACCAGTCTTGTTGGGGAGCTTGAATATTATTTTTTTTTTTGTCATTTAAAGTTGGTTGTATGGAAGGATTGTATCTAGTATTATAATTAAGTACAATTAATATTAAGTAATTAAGTATTGTAACTTTTGTGGTTTCAAAATCATTTGTTTTCAATTCCACTTCCTATGGTTTAACATGGGCAGGGATTTGAAATCGAGTGATTTCAAGCCAAACCGAATGAAAGAAAGTTACACAATTGCACCATAGGTTCATAATTACCTACTTTATTTTTAATTACTGTGTCTTGACCAGCGCACACGACCCTTCCCACCCGAACCACTTTATTTATATTATTTTAGTATTAGGTTTTAATATTACATACTCATCATTTCCTTGACTTTTAGACAGCTCTTTAATGGAGATTTCGTCGATCGAGGGTCTTTTTCCGTAGAATGTATTTTTACACTTTTTACTTTTAAATTGCTTTACCCCAAACACTTCTTCATGTCGAGAGGTGAGTAGCATTTGAACTGCAATTCACTTTTTTTTTAAATCAGTAATAATAATAATTAAGTAATTGAAAATTCCTACTGCTACGAGAGCAATTTAACTTTGCTGTAGTGGTTTCCATTTTATGATAAACAATTGTCAATATAAGAATACATCAAAATATGTCTGAAAATTCTAACAGAAATCTACATTAATCGTGCACTGATTCAAAACTGAACTGTAGGTATGAACCTTTAGGTTTTGGAAGCAGTTTTGCATTAATAGCCGATTTTGGTCAGTTCACTAAATTTCATTACATCACCTGACTGCCATTTGGGACAAGACAAATAATGAGCATTAAAAATTACGAATATCTACAAGGCACGGGTTGTTCTTCTTTCCATATGTAGGCAACCACGAAAGCCAGACGATGAACCAGATGTATGGCTTCGAGGGCGAGGTGAAGGCCAAGTACAGTGCACAGATGGCCGAGTTTTTCACCGAGGTGTATAACTGGCTGCCGCTGGCCCACTGTCTCAACAAGAAAGTCCTCGTTATGCACGGAGGCCTGTTCTCCAAGGATGACGTTACGCTCGCCGACATACAGGTATGCGGATTGTGTAAAGTTTCAAAATACCTGCCAAAAAAAAAGGCAATTGGCATTGCAAGGTCAAGGAGTAATGTGCCTCTTTTAAGGGGACAGATAAGTTCGCCTGAAAGTGGCTTTCAGACCAAAAGTTGCCGAGTTCTCAAGGCCACATCGTTGAAGTTATCATTTCAGTATGTTGTAGACAAAAAACGTAATTAAGGGCGACCATGTTGGCGACCATGTTCCTTTTTTCGAAAATTTTCCCTAGGAATGCTAGGAACCCCGAAACTTTTCATTTTTGACCCGTTTTAGAGCCAATGTATCCGAAAGTGCAAAGAAAAATTGGCCATGGTCGCCCTTATTTACGTATTTAGTCTACAACATACTGAAATATTGACATGATAACTTAAACGATGTGACCGTGAGAACTCGGCAACTTTTGGTCTGTTTCAAAATTTTTAAATAATCAATTTTCGACTTTGGTCACTCTATGTGAAAGAAATAAGACACTTGAAGTTGGATCATTTTACACTGATTACAACTACTTAGGGGTGTACCAAGATTGAGTCCTCTATTCAAAAAATTAACAAAATTCATTTTTATGACTAAACTCCTTCCCCCACAATGAGCTTCTTAACCTTCTTATCACAGTTATAAAGTTACCACTCCCATAATGAAGCAACTACGCAAAAGCCCTCTGCCTGCAATAATAGTTTCGCCGGCAGTCGAGGGATGTAGCCACTGTTTGTTGTTACATCACCAACGTTACTGTTACTACCTGTGGAACATGGCCCATGGGTCCCTTGATTGGAATGACCTAGTGCCATGGCTTGGTAGCTGCAGCCATAACTGTAACCACCTGAGGAACATTGGGTCCCTTGATTGATAATGATAAATTATAATAGATCTTGTGCTATGGCCTGGTAGATAATGTTAAGATAGGTTGCCAACGCACCCTAGCGATTGCCGGCAAAATTACTAGCATCAAACTTTTGCCGTATCTAGTGATGTAATATTCTCGAGCATTTTCTTCTGGAGAATATTTTCGAGAAAATTAAAATTTGACAAAGTTATTTATTTGGATGGGTTAGTTAAGGCAAGGTTGGAATAAATAATAAGTGTACAATCTAAACAGCATGGGTTTATTGGATGAGCGAGCACAGACTTCAATTCAACTACCAATAGAAAAAAGTATCTAATGTTTTTTTTTCTGTCAGTCCCCGCTCTCCCAGCCAAACGGCTGAAGCGATTTTGATGAAGTTAGCCAGGACATCTTGGAAATTTCTAAACTTGTGGCGTATTCGGTTGGCTGCATTAGTGTACACTGAGTGTACACCGAGAGCAGTTCACAAGTTCGATTGGGGTGATACACTGCGCCAGTGCACACCAAATCACGTTCGATTGGGAAGTCCACCCACGCTCAGTGTTCACTTTCCTGCACTGACAAGTTTGACGGTGTAGGCCAGTGTCACTGTCACTTTATCTTCTTCCAAGATCAACTCCAGCAAAGACGTGTGTCGACGTAAACGCTTATAAAAGCTTAATTACAATTTTTATAACGGAAAACAGGTATGAAAGGGTTTATTTTGCTGCAAAGTGTCAAAATAAAAAAACAATATAAAATATCGAATCTGCCATTTTTCGCGCGCTTCGCTACACTAGTTTCGTGCGCGTATTAGGTTGGGGCTGCACATGCCGAGAGCATGACGTCACACTGCACTTTCCAGTGTACACTCAGTGCATCCCAGCCGAATTCGCCATTAGATCCGCCATTAGAATTCGCCTGAAAAGAATTGGGTTGGAACTTGTAGCAATAATCAATTTTTACAACATTTTTTGATTTTTTCAAAATTTTGAATCATTGTAAAAGTCAAAGTTGATCAATTATATTCACCAAATTTTTACAAATGTTGCCCACTTAGCTATTTGTCATTCCTGAAAATCTTAGATTGGTAGGACTTTCCAACAGGTTTTTTTTCGTGATTTTAGATGCCTGATTCAACAAGTGATTGGTTTTCTTGGTTTCCTTATGTTGTCTGTGGTGTCCAGTTTTATTGATTTGAAGTTTATCCAAGGCAAAGATTTGATAGATATTGGAAGTTTAATCAATTTCGTTTGCAGAATGAATTGAAATGGAATCATCACCAAAAAAGCCTACAAACTAATAAAAAATCTTTAGACATTTCTACGTTAGATTGACGTAATTTACAATTTCATTACTCAACAAGCACAAAGTAAGAATATTTTTGCTATCTGACAGCTTACAGGAAAAAGAAAGAAGAGTCACTGTCATCGAATTTTTAGCGTGAATTTTCGGGAAGGCAATGGGATCAAGACCTTGGTTGGCTTGATTATGGCAATCCAGTGTGTTTGAAACTCGCTCATCCTGCAACGAGATAACGAGCATTTGGCGTAGGTTGTGCACCGCCTTGGAATTCTTGAAACAAATGTCTAAACTGGCAGGATTTTAGTTCAAACTTGAGGGTACTAATGATTGTTGGCATTGCAGGCAACAGGGAATAAAATGCTCATAACTATTCGGAGCGTAATCCGTTGGAGAATATTCTCGAGTATATTCTTTTGAGAATATTCTCGACCTACATCTCTAGCCGTATCCATAGCTAAGTATGGTAGAATATCTGGGTAACCTTATATCTGTGCTTTTGTCATATTTTTCACTTCAAGGAGAACGTTACGTTTGGTATTCGGATAGGTTATATTTTGTAAGAGGCTTGCCTTAAAATCAATTAATGGATCCATCAAAAGTTGGGAACATCTCGAAACATGCCTTGGTACCTTGGTGGATGCCAATCTGTATGCAGGTAAACTGGGAGGAAGTAGGTAGAATGTGAGAATGCAATATGAATGCTGTAGATATTTTGTCACGCGCCGATAACAAATGAAAAAGTCGAGGCCTAGGTTCACGTACTGCCTTTATCACTGAGAAATTTGAGATAAGCTGTGACTTGCTAACTGTTAAACCAATAGTTGTAGCAAATCACGTGTTCCTTTTGCAGGCAATCGAGCGTGACCGGCAGCCACCGGAGGACGGCCTGATGTGCGAGCTACTCTGGTCGGACCCGCAGCCGCAGCCTGGCCGCGCGCCTAGCAAGCGCGGCGTGGGCGTGCAGTTCGGGCCCGACGTCACAGCGCGGTTCCTCCAGGACAACGGGCTCGACTACGTCGTACGCTCGCACGAAGTCAAGAATGACGGCTACGAGGTGGCGCACAACGGAAAGTGCATCACCGTCTTCTCGGCACCCAACTACTGGTGAGTGTTCGCCGATGACTGCGATCTTGAGTGGATTCGGTGATGGGGTGTAGGTCATCTTCAAGACCAGTAAATGAGACCGTGTGACCAATGCGTCTGTTGCATGATCTATCGAGATTCAATGGTGTGCATGGACATTTTTAATGTGGAACATGTTGTTACCTACTGTGAAAAAAAATACAAGTAAATATATCATTCCGCAAGTCACCTAAAATCTATGATGAATCCGAACACCTTACGAAACAGGCATATGATTCAATAGTAGATTCAAGGGTACATTGTAAGAATACCTGTCAAACTTCTCATAGGTGCTAATTTGGTTCCTGGTAAGGAGTGTACCTTCACAGATTGCTTGTCAGGTACATGCTTGGTATGTATTGTCAGCTACCATTAAAACGTGTTAAATGGTGAATAGAATGGCCATTTAGAGCTTGAGAGAGGCAGTTGCTGCAGGCAAAGTCGTTGTCTCCTATGAAAGTACGACTGAATGTCTCGTGTTACAGCGACACGATGGGCAATAAGGGTGCGTTCATCACTCTACGTGGAAACAACATGAGTCCCAAGTTCACCACATACGATGCCGTGGTGAGTAACAAGGCTGCTGAACCATTGCTCACTCGTTGGCATGACATTCGTCAATCACATACAAAGCTCACATTTGTGCGCCAGACATCCCTAAGGATTACTTAAAAAGGAGTATGATGAATTATGATGCTTCAAAGCATGAAAATGATATCTTGACTTTTGATTCATGTTTGTACTTGGTAATGCTTGCTGCTGGTCGCAGGGATTTTGTATTTATATTGCATGAAATCGACAGATTGCCTTATTTTATCAGAACAGTAATGAAGGGTTTTAGTCTCTAAAGCCACAGCCAATTGAAAAACTATACCAGCCACCTTCAATTCACAGCAATAGCATTGATTAGAAGGAATCCAAAGTTTACAGAGTTTGAAGTTTCAGCATGGGCAACTGCACCGCCTCTGGCGGTGGTTTCGACACTGGTTTTGAATTTTTTATCCCATTGTCTGTAGGATTTTGCTCGGATTCGTAATCAGCACACCATGTTTTTTCTTTTTGGCGTTTAAAAAAACGAACTGGTGAGGGCTGGTATGGTATTTCAATTTGCTATGCTAAAACACGCTGAGCTGATTGATTACTTGTCCTAGGTGCATCCGGACGTGAAACCTATGGCGTATGCCAACTCCCTGCTCAGCCTCATCTGCTAGTGTACGCAGCAGCCACAGCCACATCGCATATCAGCGCCACGGCCCGGCCATCCTAGTACTATGTCAAACAATTTATAAAAATAAAGTGATAAAAAAATAGCAAACTGATGATGAGACTGGAGATGTTCCCAAAACTGTATTTCTTTACTAAGAAAGTCCTGACTTATGGTGAATGGTTTGTTTAAATTTAAAAATGGTTCCACTGTTACATTCCTATACTACTGAAAGTCAAGTGGGCATGTTTTTCATAAAATCTTGCAGTTTTTGGGTAAGTTTTTGAGATTTTGTGAATGTGCTCTACCTGCAGGATTATATTGCTTATGGAGGTTTTTAAGGTGGGAGGGAGTGGGGAGGCATTTTTGTATCTCGTGAAAATGAGGGTTATCCATGGTAAAAGTCACTCACCTGAATAAGAATGTGACACGCAATAGTACACCTGCGCCACCTTTCAGAAAGAGGGGAGCCTCAAAAACTGGCCCCTGTACTGCTTTTGCACATTTTCTGGCCAAATTTTAGTACTGTGTCAGACTCGACATTAGAAGTCTCGAAATAAAAAATTCCAGGGCCGTGCGCCTAAAATTAGGCCCTTTCAGTTTTTTTCTATGTTCTACTTTCCTGGTTTTCCGAATACCAATGTCACATCCACACTTCTTGGGGCAAATTGTTATGGCAGGGGGTGGTAGAGTAAGGGGCACATATAAAACTGCTAAAATCTCCATTTCCATATTTATTCCAAGGAACAAAACTGGATGATTGGAGGACTTTTCATGCGAGATACTTTAGTGCAAGACAGGTTGCGTGCAGCGCAGCCAAAGTGCTGCGCCACAACGCAGCCAGCAGAGCCCAAAGAAGCTTGTTTTCTTGTAAAACCATGCATCAGGTCTGAGAAATTGATTTCAATTTTTAAGTTAATCTGGAGAGCCAAGCCCAAAATGATCCATGCCATAGCTATCAACTTTGTGTCCAAAGGATAATCGTTATTCATTAGTTTTCATAGAATCATATACAAAATATTTAACAATTCTCACAATAAGAAGTGACAAAGGAGAGCTCATCAACCAATGCATGCATGCATTGGTGCATGCATGCATTAATCAAAAGTTGTGGACATGTCCACAACTTTTGATTACCTTTCCTTTGTGTATAATAATTATATTTTTCCATGTGGAGTGGTGACACACATTTTAATTTCATACTAACCTTTTAGAGGTCTTGCAATTGATGCAAATGGTGCTCAGAATGAGAAAAAATTTTGGATTTTTGAGCAGCTGTTGCTGTTTTTTTTATTTTGCAACCAGTAGGTACAATGTGTACTTATCACTATTATCACCAGTTATCATCTCATAGTCAAAGGTGATTATTGTTAATCAATCATTCACACATAACAGTTTTTTGAGAGCTCCACATCTCTGCTTATCTCTGCAATCAATGCAGAATGTAAAGTTTCCGCAGAGAACGTACATTTCCATCTCATTGACGTGTTGGAAGGAAAAGCAAAACATAATATTTGCAAATATAAAACCATATATGGCATCTCCAATTTTGCTGTGTCAACATAAGTGATACAATTTAATTAATAAAATTAAATGTTATAAGTTAGTTACTTATAATTTATCCAACTACTCCCATAGGTACCTTCAACTTAATTTACTTTATACTGTGGTAAAATTATAGATACATAAAAATAATTTTCTAATATACATAAGTAGGAGTTCTTTAACAACTACAATAATAATTTAATAATCTCAAACACTCAAGTTTCTTAAAGGCCAGTTCCAAAATGGAATAAGATCATTCTTTAATTTAAAAAAATGGCACGCAATCAATTCATAACTCAAACATAGTTTAGACCTTGAATTATTTTTTTGCAAACTCAAAACCTGCAGCTAGAGAGACAAGCTCAGCGATCGTCATTCGCTTGAAGATTTTACAAATCCCAACTTGAAGAAAGCCCTGCTCATTTCCAATTGATAAAATAATGTTTGCACCGGCACAGCTGCCTCGGCAACAGACAAGGTGTAGGAAACCCCCCTCGGATACTAACATATACGCCTTCTGTGCGCTGCAAAGGAAGAAACTAGTTAAAACTTTCAAATTGTGTTCATTTTTGTAAAGATCACTTCTAACTTTCTGTATTTTTTAAAATACTATTTTTATATCAAATCTCATTCCAATTGGGAATAGTAATTTAACTTTAAAGCCTTCAGTGCAATGGAGCTATAACTACAAATGATATATTTACTGATACGTCAGCAACAAAATTTTGAAGAAATTTATAGTTAGCCCTTATTGTACAGAGAATTTGAGTGAACTAGTGATGACTCACTGTTTAAACTTTAATAAAATAATACCGCTTAAGCGTTCGAGCGGTAAGGTTTTCCAACACCACCATCGGTATCGCTTCGAGGTCCTGCATTAGCGCCCTCTCTGAAACAAAGACCCCGTCGGCGGCGGCATTCACATCCGCAATTGAATCGGCATCAGCGCTTTCATGGATTGGCTCTAAATGAGTTTGCGCTAGAGGTATCTGGTCGATTATTTCAGATTTGGCTTCTTCCTTCATGGACATGACATCTTTGATTAGCACCTTCTCTTCGAGAGAAACCTTCTCTTCTTCCATTGCTTCTTCTTCGATTGGGAACTTCTCTTTAGACAATGGGAAACTGTCAAAGAATCTCTTTGAGTCTTGCACCCCATCTTCTTTTACAGGAGTCTTCTCTTCTAGGAAAGTCTTCTCTTCTAGGTGAGTCTTCTCTAATAAGGAACCCTGGTCTTCAAGGCTTGTACTGTCTTCGAGTGTGGCACATTCCCGTTCTTTTAAAGGCCGCCGTTTCGACGAGTTCTTACCATAGAATCGCCTAGGTGAGATGTCAACCTGTGGAAAAAAACTATTTTGTTTAGAGGGGGACATGTCAAAACTGAAAGTTAAACAATTGGAATGGAGATTTACTGACCTTGACCCACTTCTCCGAGACTTTCATAAGGCGCAGTTTGATTCCGTTGGGCGACTGAAGTCGAACTGCAAAATAGTTAAATTCCTAATTTAATCAACATGAATTAGGACATACCTAGATACCTAGGTAATGAGTCACAAGCTTCTTTTCCAAATCATAAATTTTGTGAAAAACACTTAAGATTGCAGTTGGTTTTCAGTTATTTACTAGTAGGTTGGTACCTACTTTCTACCTACCAGGGGCACCCCCCCCCCCCTTAACTTCGGACAGGGATGTTTTTTAAATTGGGTACCTACAAAATAACGCAAGTAACAAAATTGCGGTGAAATTATCCGAAAAGCAGAGTGTCTTCAATCAAATGTGGGCACGCACTCAGCAAACGCGACACCTCAATCCACAGGGATCCACAATCTGGCATCATATGCGCTGAGCTGCGACTGCCACAGACCCAAAGAGGCCCCCCAGGCTCCCCGCGCTCTACAGACCACGGCCCCCTGGCCGTCGTATTAAGGGCTTTTTTGAGCTCTTATGAGCGATCTCAGCAAGCACATGTGACGAACGTTTTACCAAAGTAGCTTAACAATCGGCCCGTGCTTTGAGTGACGTGCCAAAACCGTGTGTTCCATTTCACCTTTTTCCTCCAATCTACACCAAATTTTACATCTTACATCTCGCAAGTCGCAAGTCGCAACCAATCAGCTCCTGCGTATATGCAGATCTATCACAAATGGTTATTGGTATTTGTAAGTACTGTAATGACAACTACCCCAAAACTACTCCCAAGCTATCTGAAGAAAAAAAAACTCACATTTCACGAATAAAAGCACCACCTTGGCAAAGGTTCACGAACCGCCACTGTTACCTCCTGTAATTTAATTGAACTCCCAGACTGCTACAGTATGCCAAGCTATCGGAACTAAAGCACACATAGTTTTGGCAAAAGCACAGTGTAATCAGCGCAAACTGGCACTACCTTGTGTACCAGGTAGCCATGTGATTCTCGAATGGTTTTGTTCAGGAGAGATGACCTTGAGCACTGCAAAACCTCTATAGTACATCTCAGGTTCTTATGGCAGCGCCTCAGGACATAGGTAAGGTACTGCAACTTGGACCAGCCTTTGCTAAAGGTATCAGCGGTTTGCCGAAACTCCATCAAAAAGGTTTGGATAAAAGGGGGCTGCTACCTGTTTCGCAATCAATTTGAGCGTTTTTCTTTTTACTAAAGATAATTCGCACTGATTATATGACGTTAAATGCGAAGAATTATTAATCCCAGCAAATAAATAATCTGTACATGACATTGAAATTTGAAAACGGAAGCAGAATTAAGATTTTGTAACTCACTATGAATATTATTTTGATGACTAATCTTTCAGTTTATTGATCGTTCATTAGATTTGTACAGGTATGCCATGATTTGTTTAATGACCAGGCAGCAAAGCCCGCACCGAACCGATTAGAAAACAAGTTATCCAGACCGACATCGGCCAACTCTGCACAATGGGAGAGTAAGGGGTATGCAAAACAAGGGTTCTCGCGGAAATATAAAAACCGCTGTGGACTTCTGAACCTGAGACGTACTAAAGCAGTCGGTCCTGAGTGTCAAAGAATACATTGCTCCCTACTTGAATACTTAGATACTTGCTACTTTGCTTTACTCTGCCAAGACTCATTCCTTTGCGCCCAAATATGTTGATAGTAGCATATATAGATAGAGCATAGTGTTGCACATAAATATATAAATAAATATATAAATAAATATATATATATATATATATATATATATATATATATATATATATATATATATATATATATATATATATATATATATATATATATATATATATATGTATATATATATATATATATAAGGTAAGAATAACCCCACAAACTGAATTGCCATCACCTTGTTCCTGTTAATGCAAACTTTACACACCGTGTTTGTTTTCATCATTACGTGGCATTTCTGTCAAGACGGCGAACACTTTGGTGATTCAGAAAAACTTTCTGGATGGCTCGGTACACAGGGATAACCTGTGCCAGCCGTGGTTTCGTGTACTGAAAACAAAACTTTTGGTGAGTGTAGCTTTTTGTGGGTACGACAAGAAGGTGGTCGAGTTAGGGATACACGAGGTTGTCAAACAGAAATTATTGACAATGAACTTGCCACTTGCCATTAAGTTTCAAACGTACTACCTAGTGAATTAAATTAAAATTTAGACGAATGGGCTCAATTTCAAATTAGAACAAAAGCTAATAGAATTAAATTTACTACTTAAAAAAGGCTTATAAAATTTGTACCTAGTTAAAAAAAGTAAACTGTAAGTTTTTAAGGTCAATAGGTTGCCAGCAAGTTATATTACGATTGTATAACGTCAGAATATTCAAACCTGAAACAATGGAACCACTTTCACTTCGTCATCTTCTGTCACGATCAAGACTGCAAGGTAGAAGATCACACGGTGCTGCGGAGAATAAAAGCAATCTCAGGTCAGAGGTCTGCTCGACAATCTCCTGTATGGAGCAGCTGTTATTAGCTCCTGAGATAATTCACCTGCAAGTGCAATTTTATGGAAAATATAATCATGAGAAGTAGGTAGTAGCATAGAGTAATGAAACCGAGGTTCCATTACTCAATGGTAGTAGGTAATACCAGAGTTATAGCTTCGTTTATGACGACGTCAATGACAGTATTCCACGGAACAAAGGTGACGGTTTCGCTGCCATTACACCGATAAATGATAGTGTGCTGCAATCCTAGCGGAGCAATAACCAGCAGAGCCTCTGAAAAGAGTAATGGCAGGAAATCAACAAATATTATATTATTACCACCGACGATGCGACTAACTACAATTATTTTGGCGATCAATAGGAAGAAGAAAACCAACAGTACATGCATACCTTTTTTAACAGAAGTGAATATTGCCTTACAGATATGAGTTGCAGCTAAGCTAGCCACCACATACAGTAAGATATGAGGTCTTGACAAACCCAATGACGAAAAGGATTGAATGAGTAAAGCTGCAAATGAATACAGAGCTAGTATGTACCAGGGAAGGGATACTGCTTTGTTTTCTATTCTGAATTCCAAAATAGCGTTGTCACGGAATGTCTTCTGGTATTCCTGCATTCGCGACAAAAGCTGCTTCTTTTGTACGGAAGCTTTATGGACAATAAATGCAAAAATATGACGATTATTATCGCTATCAATCCTGGAGAATCCTAGCCTGACGTGCAAAATCCACCCGCGAAAGGCGCCTAACTGAACACAACTGTCAGTGTCAGTTAAATTTCAAATGTCAAGGTATGAGGGAATGATGTGGACAAAATGATTGAATATTTGGACAAGTGATCAACGGCTGACGCATTACTTTAGTTCGAAATAATAATGTTATTTTTGTGCTTGTAATTATTTTGATTTTCTACCAAAAGAATAAGAAAAACACGAAAATGTCATGTAGCTGTCACCAGGTGTCACCACCAGCCCAAACAAAATTACCGGCAAGACACCCAGGAAATTCCCGAGGTTATCCGCGCTCCGCAGTTTCCCGAACTGGCCCGAACTTGAGCGGCTTTGACAACGGGAGTTCATCCAAACAACCTTTACCATAAAAATTTTCTGAAACATTTGTTTAAAAAAAAAGATAAATAATTGATTTATTATTATTAAATGGTTTTAAATTGGTTTTTATAGAGCGTAAACCAAATTACTTATGTTGCATTCATATTTGCAAAAAAAAACTTCGTGCTGACAGATCCGGCGCTTGAATCACACTCGTGTTCACTCGTGCCTTGCATTTTAGGTTAAAACCTAAATATGCATTTCCCATAATAGTCATATGAAAATAGTTAATATTTTGGCTTTGAAACGCATTTGTCGACACGTCTTTAATCATATTTTCAAGGAATTTTAATGGAAGAAGCAAGAAACCGCGTGATATTGCAGGAAAACGGTGTTTTAAATGTAAGTTGTCCGGTTTGGTGCGTGTTTAGCACATGTGGTTAGATTATATTGAATACTGACACTTATAAAAACAGGCTACCTGCCAAATATTAACCTACCAATAAGGAAATATGAAGTAATAAGCATGCTGGAGTGTACAGAAAAGGCACACAATAAGTTGTAAGCTTAAGCTATCTTATTAACCAGATAGACGACTCGATGCAAGTTTATTAGAGGGGAAATTCGGGATATTCTCGTCTGAGAGATCGAGAAATAATCTCGGTTTACATCCTTTACTTTCAGACTTCTGCTTCCGATTATCCAGGCTCTCACTCCTATGACACTGAGGAAGGATGGAGTCACAAACGCTTTACCAAGGTGAGAAATTGTAAAATGTGGTGTTAATACTATGTTATATTCTAGCATGGCTAAAGAGTAAACCTCTTGCAGCCTATATATATATATGTATGCCTCTTTAATTGACATAATCCACTGCTTTAATTCGTTATTAGAAATTCAAGATTGTCATTGAAAAATATGATGAGAAAGAAATGGAATTCGATCTTATTGGCATTCAGCCAGCCATTGCTAATGCTTTTCGGAGACTCCTCATCTCGGATGTCCCGAGTATGGCCATTGAAAAGGTATTTGTTTATAACAACACGTCGCTCATCAAAGATGAGGTGTTTGCACATCGTCTAGGCCTCATCCCACTCAAGGCTGATGCACAGCTTTTTGAATACCGACAAACTGGTAAAACTCTGTCTATTTCTTATTGATGGCAGACACTGCAAATTGTGGTACCTAGATAAAACTTTAAGTTATTTATTTCCTGCAGCTGAAGCAGGTGCTGCACCAGTTGCAGATGAAAACCAGGGAACCGAGCAAGACACTCTGGTGTTTGAACTCAAGATCAAATGTACATGGAATCCCAATGCATTGAAGGACTCGACGCTATCAGACGACATCTATTCCAACCATCACGGTGAGTCTTTATTGTTTCGGAAATTCTAGGTTCTGAATTTCATTACATTTTCAGAGATCTTTTGAATATTTTTCTGCCTTATAAAGTTATAGGTACTTGCTACTACTTTACAAAATGCATTTCCTACTATGTAAAAAGCAGAGATTGGAACCGGAACCCATAACCCTTTGGAACCGTTTGAAATCTGAAACCGGAACCCTAACACAGAAAAGTGAAAGAACTGGAACCTAAAGAAATAGTTACTGTTCCAATTCCAAAGGGATCTTTTCTGTTCCAAACTTTGCAAACTTTTTCATTTAAATACTTTACTAACTTCTCTTTTAATCTTATTTAAATTACAAAAGCTCGTAATTGGCTATTCATTTTATTATTATGTACACAAATTAGCCTCCCAAAAATGTTGCCCAATCCGGGATTTGAACCCGGGTTCAAATCCCGGATTGGGCAACATTTTTGGGAGGGTTCAAATCCCGGATTGGGCAACATTTTTGGGAGGCTAATTTGTGTACATAATAATAAAACTTGACTAACTTAATTCTTTGAAGATTATGTATGAGAATTGTAAAAACACCGGTAAAACTTCAAATATAAGCGAACTGAGCGAAATCTTCAATAACCCTCTGAAAAGGGCCTACTCTTAACAATGTTTTTTCTTCGCCTTTTTATCCGCTACCAACAGAAGACACTCATCTTCAACGCAACACAACTTGCGTTTTAAAAGCCCTAGCTATTAAAAAAAACACGCGCAATTTGGCCGTGTTCGTAAGTCTCTCCCAAGCTCATATAACTCTTATTTCAGCTGATACTTGCACTACACTTGAGCGGTACCTATACTTTTTATTTACGATCGTAAACCGCTTATCAGTTAGAACAAGGGGTTATTTCATGATGGCCAGGAAAATCGAGGTGTCAGTGCCTGCTGTAATCTGAATTCAGATATACGTAGAAGGAATTAGCGGATGAAATGTCATGTGACAAATTATGTTCCGAATTATAATTTGAAAACATTAGCGAGAGATAGCAAGAAACAATGTGGCACAACGACGCACAGAAAATAATTTTGATTTCGTCTAGTGCAGCTGCAGACTACCAACGACTTGCCGTTGGTGAGCGTTGAACGTCTCTTCTCCGGGTTAAAGTTTATTTTGTCAAGAGTCGGATATAACCTGACAGAAGATATTTTTACCTTTCTTTTTTACCTAGACCCAAATATTTATAAATCATGCAAGCACAGATATAAAGTTAGTGTTACCCAGATGTTCTACCATACCTAGCTACGGCTACGGCAAAAATTTCGTGGTAGTAGTTTCGCTGGCAATCGCTGGGGTGCGTGGCAACCTGTTTTTACGTCATCTACCAGGCCATGGCACAAGGTTAATTGTAATCAAGGGACCCACTGTTCCTCAGGTGGTTACAGTTATGGCTTCATTTAGGGTGCGGTCCGAAAGTCGCTCCGGAGCACTTGAAGCGAGCTCCCACCGGTCCTGAACTCACTCCAAGCGCTTCGTTGGGCCGTTCCGAAACTCGCTCCGGAGCAGCTGGAGCTCGCTCCAGCTGCTTCGTCCTTCTGGACGGAGCACTCGGAGCAGTCAGTCATCTTTTAGCCTAAAAATGGCGGCAACGAGCGAAGATGTCATGTGCCATACTCCACTTGGTCTTAAGTGCGATAAAAAGAACATGTCGTCGTCGCCGTCATCTGCAGTTATATTATCGAAAATGAAGCCGGAAACTAATTTTACAGCTAGAGCTCGTTCTGGGTCGTCCATTTTGACAATTTATTTGAGCTGCGCGCAGCTACATTGCCGCGTGTGGAGTGCTGCAGGCGTTCCGAAACTCGATGGATGCTCCGTCGTATCCAGGCGGAGCTCTTGGAGTCGACGGAGAGAGTTTCGGACCGCATCCCTAGCAGGCCATGGCACTAGGTAAATATAATCAAGGGACTCGATGTTCCACAGGTGGTTGCAGTTACCTTGGTTACAGGCATAGGCGTGCGGCAGGGACGGCACATGCCGTACCTAAGATTTCAACCCCACGTATATTTTTTTAACATTCTGAAATTTATTTAAGCATTTTCATTTATTACAATAGAAAAGAATTGTGATTTTCAAATCTAGATATTAATTTGAAATCAATTTAATTTTTGAGCTGTGACTACGGAGAAACTGCGACCTGCAGTGATCACAACATAAGACTCCACGCAGGCCATCTGCGAAAGCCAGTATCGGGCGGTTTGGGGTCAGAGTCAAAGGGATGTGCTGGGACGTGGTGCCGGGGCTAAGGCAACAGACATAAATCGTAATTTCTGGGTACCTAAGCAATTTTATTGTTTGTGTTCAGTACACCACCAGGGGCGAAGGGTGGGTATTTTTACGGGGGAGACACACATAATATTACGTACATTTGGCAGTGGCACGTGCGTATGGGTACCATTATCTCTCTGGAGCACGGTAAATGAAATTAATATCAGTCTAAGTGCCTTTAAAAAATTTGTTAGAAGTTCGATCATAAGGTCATGTTCATTCAGTTCATGCTGGCTGGAAATATGAACCTTATCATTACTAAATTACCTAATGTTTAGGACGAAATAAGCTTGCATGTGCTGTGTTTTACGTTGAGCAGGAAAGCAATGCTAATCGCTTTCAACGCTGGGTAAGCGCCTTATACCATGGGTAAGCGCTACTACTAAACCTGAAAAATATCTCGCGCCACGGAGCGCGCTTGTGCTACGGAGACGCGGTTCCCGAAGCAGATATTTTCAGGACGGCACGGAGTCACAGAGCCGAGACGCGTCTCAAACACAGCGATTTTATTGCAGCGGTGACTCGGAAATCAAGCATCGGGCGGCGGGCGGCGGGGGCCAGTGTAGAAGACCCTATGCGAGGAGACAATCTCCAACTATGTCTCTCGCTCGGCTCTCGAATAGTATATCGCTCATAGCTCTTCGGTTGCGCTCGCGTTACAGCCGAGCTGGCGCGCGAGTGTGAATGCATATGCAGCTCGCACCGAGCTCGTTCAAGCCACTCGCTAAATAAACTTAAAAGATCCGTAAAAAAAACTTCATCGCGTAATTTTTAGGGTATACACTGTCTCATTGTCTCATAGGACGCTTCGCCCCTGTACACCACACAAGGTGGGGAGTATGCTTGTTATTCGAGCAGCGAAATGCCACCTTAAAATCGCCCGTCTGAGCCTGGCAAAGAATCGGGAATGTGTAATTTATAATTAACGAAATGTTTTACAAGATAAATTCGCGGCCTATGCAAGTATCTTTGCTTATACGAATACATTTCAACTGTGAGCATCAATTCTCTCACCATGCCTCGAATCATGCCCGTCGTCCACTGACCACTTATACTACAGCTGTGGGACCAGCTATCGATGGTACGCCTTTAAATGCATGCGTGCACTTAATGTTTCTATCGGTTTGCTCAGCACACGTCATTTACTAAATTAGGTAAATTGTTTTGTTATAGTAGGGATGGGTGCACTACTAGGTGTTAGTTCGATTTGTAATTTGTACTTAAAGAAGAAGAGTTTGAACAAGTTTGGATTACAAAAACGCTCCCTTATTCAAGTTGTCGCATGCAAAATTACTAAAAATGTGATGGAGGCCAAGGTCCCCTAAAATATTCTGAAACGCGTGGATTTGCTTGAAAATGACCTTGATCTTCTACTGCGCCCCCGGACCTTCCTCTCCGCAAGCGCTTTTTGAAAATGTACAAGTACAGACAAACGACCTAATAGCCGGTACACACTACGCTTTTTCCACGCGTTCGAGCCCGTGGGCTTGGCCCGTCGGATTCTAAAGCGTAGTGTGTATTGCGAATCTGTCGCGCTTTCAGCCCGTGCGAGCGCGTTCGAGCAAGCCCGCCGTTTAGAACTCGGCTGTAAAACTCGGGCCCGAGCCCGTGCCACTCGGCCAATGGGATTGCAGATAACAGACCCAAGGAATACGGCTAAGTCAATCAGAAATTTTGACACCCCTCCCCCGTTGCCTTTATGATGATTTTTTTCGGCTTTGCCGTATCTAACGATTTACTCTGCGCACGCCTATGGTTACAACAAACAGTGGCTCCATCCCTTGACTGCCGGCGCAACTATTATTGTGGGCGGATTGCTTTCGCGTAGCTGCTTTAGTATGGGAGTGGAACATCTGGGTATCCTTATACCTGTGATGCAGTGAAGTTAGCAACAAAACTTTTCAACAGTGCTTCCGTCATCACTCGGCTAATTTCTTGGTTGATTTGTGTCCTGTGCAGTTTACACGCGGCACTTGACCTGGCTCCCCTTAGGGAAACAGAAAGATATGTTCAAGCCAGAAAATGTGGGTCCCATCGAATCCGACATTCTGCTGAACAAGATGCGTCCCGGCCACGAGATCAACATGAAGATGCACGCTGTCAAAGGCACCGGCCGCAGCCATGCCAAGTTCACGCCTGTTGGTACGATCAATTACCATTTACCGATGCTTCTCTGGTTTAAATGAGCCCAGGTTTCCTCAACATCTGGCTTGAAAATACTTTGCAAGAACTTGAACTAACTACACTAGACTTTTTTAACTAAGGCATCAATACTTTCTGTTACTATTATGTATGGTGGCAAAAGACTGGGCCAGATAATGCTAGGTGGAAAATTGCGTGCCTTGTATATTTTAACCTAGGGATAAAATATGCCATTGTGCATATAATTTCATATCATATAACTGGAGGTCCTTGGAAAATGGGGAAAGATAGCGTACCTAGGTGCATAAAAATTGTTTTTTTTTTGTGAACTGAAAAGAACCCTTTAGAACCGTAACAATTTGTTTTGTTCGGGTTCAAATTTTTCTATAGGTTGCGGTTCTGGTCTAGAATCTGGCTCTGAATTTCAAATGGTTCCCAAGGAGAAATGCTAATGAGTTCCCCGTTTTAGCCTTTCTTCTTTCATTGTGCAATGAGCCTGGCAAACAACTTGATTATGAAGACAGTGATTACAGTTTTCTTTCCCACACCTTCATCCTCAAAGGGGAAGAGCCACTGTTGAGCGCTGCATGTGACCAACCTCTTTCACTCAAACACATCCTAGTCGAGTGTGCCGCTCACCGGCAGTTACGTAGATCTCTGCAGCCTCCTAGAAGCATGCAAGATGCACTAAAGAATGACGCACGCTCTTCCATCTCGTGCTCCGATTCCAGCAGGAAACTGGTTTTTGTGATTCCATTTAGTTTTTGAGTCGCTCGAAAAAAAATTTCCAAAATAATAGTTCGAAAATAATTTGTGTGATGTTCATGTTTCCTTTTTTTCCCCCGTAAGTATTTAAAAGAATGCATCTATAACATCAACTCGTATTTTATTAACACATTGACTTAGCAACAAGACCTTTGTGTCTTACTTGAAACATTTTAATTTTTTAATAATGTGATCGGCACAAATAGCCTTGTAGGTGACCTGCTGTAAAAAATAGAAAAAATTAAATTAAGATATCCTTCAGTCATAACTATTTGAACAAAAGACCAGCCATTGTGCTTACGTTGCAGCGACGGCGTTTTACCGGCTGCTGCCCAGCATCCAGCTGCTGCGAGACGTCGAGGGAGAAGACGCTGAACGTCTGCAGGCGTGTTTCTCTCCGGGTGTTATCGGCATCGAAGAGCAACCCAACGGTGAGTCTTTGGCATTGCCAAAATTTTATTTTAGTAATACAATTCATATATAATGTACACCTCTGGACATTGAAAGCATTCCAGTAGAATTTCGGCTATGTTCTCCGAAAGGTTCAACTGAAAACAGCATAGGCAGGCCAGGTACAGGCCACGTGGATGAGCACATGGAGGAACTGTATGACGTGCATAGAGGGTCCATATCTCGTAATGACAAACCAGTTTGCTTATCAGCAACTGCCTCTCTCCGTGAAATGTGAATCGACCAAGCTGATAGTTCGGACACTGTCGAGTTTTGCAATGGATTTCACGAAATTTTAATGGCCTAAATGCCGTCATTTTTAAGCTAGAAGAAAATTCAAAAAGCCTCCTGCACCTGGTCTGTACGAAAAGCACATAAATGGCATCACTTTTCCGTACTTGCAAAAAAGTTGGTTATCACAATGTAAATAAAAGAAATTGCATAATTGCTGATGATAATATCGCGCCACCACCGACCCGACTGGACGAGCTAACTACTGTAAAGCCATCGGAAAGGAAGGGTATCGGTAATAAACATTACCTTGATTACAAGATAACATAATCAATTAACAGAAATATAATGGAATCTGAATATGGAAACATGTGTTTTTTTCAATATGAACAATGTAGTGATATAGAAGTATTCATAGCAAAGAGAAGATGCAAGGGGTTTTTTATTTTATTTTCTAACTTTAAAATTATGTGTTTAGGCCAGTGCGGGTGTGTGGAATCTGATACAAAACTTGCCAGGGAACAAATTCACGAGTTTAGCGAGGCAGGTACTGATGATATAACTGGTTTGACAAAACTAGATTGCGACCGATCAATGATCATGACATCCCCTGCCACCATGTGCTCATCACGTGGTCGATACCTGGCCTGCCTATGCTCTTTTCAGACAAACCTTTCTGAGTAGATAGCCGCCATTCGACTGGAACGCTTTCAATGTCCAGAAGTGTACATGTGAAATAAAGATGAGAAAATAGTAATTTCTTAACTAAGGTGGTTCGATGTGTTGCAAACAATAAGCTGAAGTTTTTGTCGGTGATAGGTTGGCAATCACGGGCAGCAGTGACTAAACCTAGAAGCTCTGACGCTTTCTTGTTTAGCAAGTAAAGCGTCTACTTTCCCAACGTATGTGGCACGTTCTTCCTGTCTCGTCTTGGCTTTGCAAGTCGGGACTTGGTTGAAGGGGCCAAGACCGTGTGTTGACAATGCTTTTGTTTGCAGGGAAGAAACGTGCGTTTGTAGCGAATCCCCGGTACGACTCGTCGAGCCGAAATGTCACCCGTCACGAGGACCTGGCCTCTGCCGTTAGCATGGGCTCCGTGCGGAACCACTTCATTTGTGAGTGTCTGCCACCATGATACCTGCTAGACTTGTAGTTTTGCTTTCTGCCAAGTTCTGGTAAAACTTATAAGTATCATTTTAATGTTTCCCCTAGGTGTAATTTTGTATCAGAAAAAATGTGGCAGACTTGATCATATTCACTGGTATGCTACCAAGTTATGCTGAACACATGAACATTTTTGCGGTTGTACAAATTTTGTGCAGTGCCGTGAGAAAAGCAAATTAAAACAACACTAGCATAACGTCGTTAACTGACGCATGCTGTAATAGAAATCTTTCCTATAATATGTTATATTATATATTATGTTACACGCTACAACTATCTGTTTCGTTTGCAGTCACGATAGAATCAGTGGGCGCGCTAGCTCCAGATGTCCTCTTCGTCCTGGCTGTCAAGTTGCTGAAGGAACGCTGCCGAACTTTCCTCAACGACCTGAACCAGTCCTCCAGCTAATCTTTCTCTGTCTAAACATAGCTCTTTTTATGTTTTCTCTCTGTACCAGTTGATTATTTCATTAAAAGAACTTATGCCTCTGGTTGTGGTGAATTATTGTGTTTTTCTTTTTGGAGGTCGTAGGGAACAGATGCTACTGCCTTTCATTAATTTGTATCTGGTGTATCATACCTAGGTGGTTTGTTGGTAAATGAGGTTTTTTAGGTGGAAGAATTGCTTTTTTCATTTCTTTTGATGTTTCTGGGAATGGGAAGATTTCAAATTTCAGTAACATCTGGCTGGGTCATTTCTCATCTCTGGCGTCCCAAATATTATAGGTGTCATTGAAGCCAGGGGTAAAAGATTTTTCCCATTGTGTTTCCATCCACATTAACGTTGATGTCGCACAGGTAGAGTATCACCTTTTAAAACCCAGGTACGAATTCAGGTTAATTGCTATCCAGGTAAATAAACAAGTAGCTGTGGATATGACACGAAAATACCTTTAAATTCGGGTGGGATTTGCACTTGCGTGTGCTTGGGACCTCTGTAATATGGAGTGGCGCGGCTGCCCATTTATGTTCGATATTTCTTGCATTACAATTAGCGAGATAATTAAAACACGTTTCACGCCTTATCGCTTTGCCTATTGTTAGCTGCTCTGAATGTATATATAAGAACATGAAAGAAACAGCGCTAGGGGATGAGGTAGCGCAACGCAAAGCATACAATTTGAATAGCGTGACGTGACGGGGGTTGTCACTTGTCAGTTCAATGAAAGGTCATCCCCGCGTCTTACACGCGCCGCTCTGCCTTCGAAAGTGAAACTTGCGGAGCAATTTCCATTTCCTGCGAGAACAAGATAAAGTTAATCGAGGCTAGTTCGGGTTCGCAGTATCATGAAAGGGTAGGAGGGGGGGGGGCGGACGCGTAGAAGGGGGGCTGATGAGCTCGTTTCATCCGCCAAAAACACGACCGGGCCGCGATAACGCAAAGTGTGAGGCGGTAAAATCGGTGTCGGTCGGTGTGTATGTCCGCCACCTTATCGGACTGCCTCTTCTAGTCGGAGGTAAACAGAGCGACGTCATGGCAACCCCGCAGGGGGATGGGAAGAAAACTTGAGCGTTCAGTTGACGGACGGATGTCAGTCGGAGAGCACGCGAGGAGCGCCAGTACCCGCCTGCTCCCGACTCACCGACTGCCCTCCGCATCCAAGTTCTAACTAGGAAAGACGCCCACTCGAGAGTGCGTCCCCAGTGCGTCCCGTCCCGTCCGCCGTCGCTGTCGACGTCGTCTCATGTCGCCGCGTGACTCGTGATTCGCCGGTGCCCGTTGGCGAAATGGCGGCGCAACGTTTCAAAGTGACCAAAAGCGAGGAGCCGGGGAATAGTAGCTTGCTCTTCCCGAATTATGGGGCGACAACTGGGAACGAGGACGAACTGGAAGAGGCACACGGTAAGTGTGTTTATCGGACTATGTGAATGACTTGTTTCTTAGTTCGTTTCTTGTTTATTGGCGTAAAGCGGCAAGCATGTTCGCTAGCGCCGTGCCGGCATTTTAAATCGGTCATTGGGGGCTTCCGTAATCCTGGATTGGGGTAGTGTGAAAAAACGACGGAACGGCAGGAAAAGGTCGCGCGTCGCGTTCATCAATTTCGTCGGTTCTCATGTCGCTTCCCGATTTCGCGGCATTGGGAGTCGAGATTGCATCACGTCAGTTGCGTCATAAGTCATGACTGTAGCCAGAAATAGCCGACCAACTGCCGCACGTACGCATGTCGTGGGAAATGGGAATGAAGCGGGATCAGTGTTAGTGCAATTTTGGGAAATGCGCCAAAGGAGCTACAATTTTTCGTTGATGTTCTGAAATCGCTGTCCTATTTACGAACGATCAGAAGAGAATTTCGTAATACGAGGCCGCTTGCCGCACGTTCGCCTTATCCACAGGAGCTCGTGCATAACATGGGGACGTGTTTGTTTGACACTCGGCAAACATTTCACTCCTTTGGCCGTTCGATATTTATTGGATTCTTAAAGACAACAAAGCGACGTATACCTACTTGAAAGTTAACACTGTTTACTTACCTTTAATTGTTGAACAATTGGTTGCCCCGCCCCCCCATTGTTAAAACCCCGCATTGCGAGTTGCCAGCCGTCTAGATCGCGGCATGAATGTAGCAATAATCGTGCGGAAATATGCACCCCATTCCCCAATTCGCGTGCTATTCCTGCTCACGCGAATCCTTGCACGAATGCACGCTGTGACGATAACGTTCGGCCTGCCATCGATCAGCTCGGTTCGGACACTACACTATGGCGAGCAGGTATAGGTATCGTGTTCCGTCATCATGGCGGAGCCTATACATATAAGTATCTTTGGTCATCATCATCGACCGCGGTGTCAGCCTTCGGTGTTCCATACCAGATGGCTGCCAGAGGCTCATACAGCTCAACTCTGCTAGCCGATAACAATTATGTGCTGTTGTCAACAGACAGGGACTCATTACTCATTAGTTGTTAGTCACCATGTCATTTGCAGTCCCGACTCCCAAGACTTGATGCGATACGTGGTCATTAATTATGTTATGTGGATCAACACGCGGACGCGGAACTTTTCGACGGGAGTCCCTATAGCTTCCAGATTTGTTTTCACTCTTCCTTGAACCAATGGCAATCGCCAATCGATAAACGAGTCGGGGAGGGGTCGAGGGGGAGAAGCGAAGCAGTATACGCTTGCCAATTGAATCGTTGATACAGTTCGCGAATGAATCAGGAATTCTCGAAGAATCTCGCCGACCAAATTAATGGAATACCGAAATGACTCCCGCTGACAGCTGTGTTATAATGTTGGCAAAGTTGTCTATGTTCTGAAAACTCCGATGAAAATGCAGACAATGCCAGAGATGCAGAGCGTGCGCGTCGCCTCTCGAGACGCGAGTGCGACAAATAGCAGATGCTGATCTGCGCGCGTTGTTGTGAAGTTGTCAAGGAAACTGGGATCCATCCATCTGGCAAAGGAATTCCCCGAATCAATTTATCTCTCGCTAGCACATTCCTAGTCCACATTTTGTTTTCGCTGGTTGCTTCCCGAATCCCGATGCCCCCACCACTGACACGTTGTTGTGTAACTCTATCGGGTGAAGCCGCGCTCATGGCACGGCTTTTTTCGTTCGGTTTGTTTGCTTCCCTTTCCTGGCCCATGGATTTATGTGCCGAATTATTTATTGTCCACGTTATGAGGCTTGTTTTGGGGTGGGTGGGTTATGGTTTATGTGTGTCAGTTTTTATTCGCGATGTTTATAGCAATGGGGCTGCAAGGAGTTGGGTGTCGCACTCGGCGGTTCCGCCAAAATGATTTGGGCCTCGTGAATGCTGAATGCTGAACGTGTATTCAAAATTCGCCAAAAAGCCAGCTCTCGGGGAGAGAATTAGTAAACATATTTTAGGTACCGCTGAATTCGCGTTCCGGAATGCGAGCTACCCTCGCAATATGCTCATTTAATTAGCGCTGGACGTTCCGTGGGAATGCAACGTGTTTCTATGCAGTGTCGCCAAGTGTCGAGAGAAATTCCTCTAACATGGGAGTAGGAGTCCGAGTGTACGCATCCCAAAATTCGCAGCGCTAGCCTACCCATGCCACCGATTAATGGCATTATACTTTTTAAAAATCAATACTCCGGGAAGGGGTTTGCATCTGCAACTTTTCCGTGGTTGGTCAGTACGATCTCTTTTCGGCCTCCCCAATCGTGCATTCGACATTATGAGTTGAATTTTACGTGCTAACTTGGTAAAATGAGTACATGGCATTCGCATCGTCGTCTTATTTTCAGCTCTATCGCTTATTCAAAATGCATTTGGTAGCTTTCAGGAGAATTCCTCCGGCGTTGCTTTTGTTCACTTAGCTCCGGTCGTAATTCATAAAGTTCTCATAACTATATTGATAGGTTTGTATTTGAGCTGAACGGAGAACGGAACGAGTCGCGTCCCTTCCTCAGTCAAGTTATTTCATTGAGTCCAATGAAATGCCGGCGTACGACATCCGTAAACGACCCTAATTGAGTGGAAAAGTGCAGGCTCTTAGAATGGTCTCATTTGCGACGAGTAATTAATGTTACTTGCTATATGGGTATTAATTAAATTTTAATGCATTTTCATGCTTTGAGCTTAGTGTTTACCTATAAGCACTGCTATAATAACAATATATATATATATATATATATATATATATATATATATATATATATATATATATATATATATATATATATATATATATATATATATATATATATATATATATATATATATATATATATATATATATATATATATATATATATATATATATATATATATATATATATATATATATATATATATATATATATATATATATATATATATATATATATATATGTGTGTGTGTGAATTTCTTTCAATTTATTGAAACGCCATTTGTATACACTATCCGAAAGACCTATACATGTTAACTGACCAGATCATCTATCAATCGCCACTAGAGAAAAGCATTGAAATGAATAAATATCATAATGCAGTAATTCCTTCTTCCTTCAAATCCATAATTTTATCATCACTCATTGAAAACCTATAGCCACAAAAAAAGTGTGGTTCAGTTTTCGGTTTGCAAAGACAATCTTTTCTGTGGTTCTTTGGAGTGAAGGATGATCCAAATAATATACATTTGAAAGTCGAGTCTCCTATCTGATCTAAATATAAAAATTAGTTTCAAATGTGCATTTAAAGGTCCCACCGTAACTGAACAGGATATATGATTTTTGATCTCCAGATCCACTCTGGTGCTAATTCTTGCCAAAATTTTAAATAACCGCACGACACCAAGTAATTAATGGGGTTTGTTCTGAACTTCTATAGTTCTAATTGCTCTTAATATTCTTGGCAAACAGTGTACCATTGAACAAAAACACGGATATAGGAATATTCCTATCACATATTTTCTTTCCAGTTACAGGTGTTAAAATTTGTCAGTAGTAGGTATATAGAGTTATTTTAAGTTTTTGACTATAAAAAGGGCTAGTGACCAAAAAACCACCTCGTCGTTGGTAAACATTGTTTTTCGGTTCTCCAATCAAATCAATAACTCGGTGACCTTTTGACCAACAAACCGCAGGATGAGTCAACTTTATTTGTGGTAGAAATCGGGTGCAGCAGTAACACCTTTACCTATACAATATTGTGGAAACCTTTTCAGCTAAATATATACATGCCATGCCCTAAATAAATTTTCCCTAACATACCATACTTATATTCCCCTAGTTGCACAAATCAGAAGTGGATATAAATCGGAATTCGGAATGAGCATTTTATACAATTGGGCGAGTCCTCTACATAGCTACCGTATAATATTATCGTTTATATGAGAAATTAAAACATAACACTCATTTATCTAAACTTTTGAATATTACACACATTTCAACTAAAAAGTCGACCAAAAACGTAAACAAAACCAAACCAAACATTGATCGGAATCTATAGGCTCATCGTTGAAAAATGAACCATGCTGCGAGAACAATGTCCATTCATTTCGCTTCTGTCTGATTCGTATACAGAAGAGTTTCGCATCGCTCCGCAAAGATAGAAATGTCAATAATTACGTGTGTGTGTGTGTTGACTGCTATTAATTTGCACATGGCAATGTGTGTGTGAACTGTAAACCCTGCTTGTCGATTTAAGCTGGATTAGTACAGGGTGACAAAATTATTGGAGAAATGAGAAAGGTTCAAAAGAACACACTTTTTTTTTACGAGTGGGGAAACTTTTATGTATTAGTGTGCGTGTTGGTATATTAATATTACATAGTTTTCTTGAAGTATAACACTTCAGTCATGTCTATTTAATTTCACATTTTAATTGAAGAAAAAAAACTGTCAATTACATTTTGAGCCGGCGACCTGCAAAGCAATCATCAAGTTCGTGTCGGTGCCATTAACCACGGCAGGCGGGGGCACACAGGGCAAAGTTGGCAGCCCGAATCTGTGATTGAAACTGAAAGTTCGCCCATTGTAAAACCCCTTCTAACCAGGTGGCGCACATAGATTGCTGGCTCGCCCAACGCAGAGCAACCGTCTTTGCTTGCAGCCCCCCATCCAGTCCGCCAGCATAAATTTCACCTCGCTCTTTCAACCGGAATTAAAAATACGGAGCCGTCCTTTGTATTAGTCCATTAAGAAACTTAGGAAACTTCTTTTCCTCCCTCAAAGTAGTATCTTCTATATGCGGTTATAAATAAAAAATAACTTCTAACCCATTTATCCTTTATTTTTCTGGAAGAAGATTGATGTGGCACTCTGTTTTCTCGGGACTTAGCCTCGCATTAGTATAGCTTGCGCTGCACCTATGTTACCTATAGCTCGAAGGGGAGGAGACATTTTCCGGGAACACGAACTACACCAGGGCACCACCAAACGACTTTGCCGTGGGCTCGTAATTTAGTCGGGCGTATAAAGTACAAAACGTCGCCGCGGACGGGATACGAACGGGAAAGCAATTGTCATCCGTGTGCTCGCCGTAGGTAAAACAGGCGAGCCTGGTTTGAATTCCAATTCGACGAGAGCGAACCTAGAGTCGAGAAGCACACGAGAAAATAAAATGAGATATCGATTGGAGCTGATTTTGCACACAATGTAAAGTAGATAGGATGTAATATCGGGGGAAAATCACTTCTTGCAAATCAAATATCACTCCGGCCCTTTCCCTATATCTATGTGCAGAAAGATATTCCCCATACCTATTCTATATGATTCTGCCGTCTACTGCAATTGTATATTGGAAGACACGGTCATATTGTTTGTATAGGGGATTTTGTAATAATGCTCCCTGTTTAACTTTAACAATCAAACTCCTTGCATTGTGACTTTCATCTCATCTCTTTCTGCATGCTTTTCATTCCTGCGTAATGCAACAAGGCTTTATGACCATAAAACTGAATTGTTGATTGCTACGTGGTTGAACCCAGTTGAACCATAAAAAAAGTCGAACCAATTCTGTACAAATTAACTTTCTTATGGCGCGCTCTAAATGTGCTATAATTTTTAAGACATTAGTCGAACATATGAAATAGTTTTGGGCTTGATTTGAACTTGGCCTTTTGTCGTAACTCAGCCAACTGCCACCATGATGTTGAGTGTCTGAGCGGAAAGGGGTGGTAGGGAGGGATACAATTTCATTATTTTTATTACAACTCACGAAATTACACCAGAGAGTTGTTTTTTTTAATGAAAATGTGAACGAGATGGCTTCGTTTCGTTTGAAATTTCTCTGGTCTAGGACAGGAGGCCGGGACCCCCAACTCTTTTCCCGAGTCCTCCATGCAGAACCAACGCGAACCCTCGACTCAGAGGCGCTGGAAATGTATTCTATCGGCCATAAATTCCAAATTGACAGTAATTGGTTTGTTATAACACAATTTTAGAATCACATATTCCTTGATGAGAGGAAAGGAGAAACACAAAAAACTGTGTACCGGGCTGTAGTTGTATAATGTTTTAATAAATTGTTCGCACGCCACCCTTATATTAAGAGTTGTTAATCTTGCACTCGTGCCCTTTCTTGAATAAAATCACATTTAGCATGTTAAACTGTCCTGGTAAAAAGGAAAGAAAAACAAAGAAAAAAATGTAATCTCAAGAGAACATTTTTTTAAATTTAGTAAAAGTACAGAAAATTGTGAACATGAACGCTAAACGGTTCTACGCCCTTTCTTGAATGTCCTGCTTTAGTTTGTTTATTTATTTCTATTTTCTATCCTGTCTATAAGTCGCGGACTCGTGCCCTTTTTTTTCAGAATATGTGCACCGATCTCTGATGATGCGATTTTCGCAATAAAATTTGAATCATCATTTTGTGAACCCTGGATATCATGCCGTTGAGATGTGAATCTTATGGGGAAGGGCAACACACTGTGACATCTATGGTGCCTGAGCGGGATGTAGGCCCACACCGGAGCGCGCTATTCCGTTTCGTGCCTGTAGACGCAATGTTAAATTTCCCGCATTTAGATTGGCTTTTTGGCAGTTTGTTCGGAGCTGGCCTTAAAAAATTACCCAGGGTACACAGTTCGAGAACCTACTGTGTTGTTTCAGGAGTAATACAATTAAAAACTTGAGTACATCCTCGACAACGCACGATAGAGTTCGGAGATGCACACAGAAATGACGAAGATTTGAGGCAAGAAAACGATTTCAAAGTGAAATGCGATGTAAATATGATGATACAAGTAGTCCAACTGACTTTTATACCAGTTTGCTACCAATTTGGTACCAATATTTTACACTACCAGTATATTGCCAAACTGCATAAATACTTCGTTTTTTACTGCGTTTTTATGTTTCAAAGAGTCTGTACGTTCGACTGTTCCCAAACAGTATGAGAATATTTAGACTTAAATAATAAATAAATAAATAAACATTGCGTCTACGAGGCACGAAACGGAATAGCGCCACCGGCGCGGGCACGGCACCCACGGAAGACATTCGAAATCCGGGACAGGGAATATAAAATGGACGGTGCAATTAAAAATCAAACTAAACCCCATATCAATACTGCAGTTATGTAATAACTGAGCACTGTGCGTAGTATATGTAGGTACATTGATCAACTGTTTCCTTTTTAATGCCCACGATAATTAGCGTGAGGCAGCAAACTGAAAACGGGGGATCTCTCATATTATCAAATTGCTGAAAGAAATCTGATGACATCAGGGACCAATTTCTCAAAAATATATTAGTCCGAAAGTGAGAAAAGAAGTTAGCAACGTAAATGCATTCGCATACAGAATTTTCATTTGTTTAGTTGGTTTTTTTCTTGAGGAGTGGGAGGGGAAGAACAACCATACTCCTAATGTTGACAAAGTGATCAGTCGGTCTCCAGAATATAAAATTATATTAAATTCTCATGTTTGAAATAGTTTTTTTCAAACACGACTTTCAAGCATGGAACTCGAAATTACAATTTCCCCTCCAAAACAATATAATATCTGGGTTCTTGAGCATTCTTGAACAGTGGAAAAAACACTGCGAGTGTAACTACATGTATCAGCGCTGTTATTCAGAGCTGCCACGTTCGTGGATCCTGGGTGTCGGGTTCGTGGACCCAGGGGGGGGGGGGGGGGTCGTGGTTTGTGGACCCAGGGGTGCCGTGTTCGTGGTCCGTGCACCTAGAGGTGTCGGGTTCGTGGACCCAGGGGGGGGGGGTCCATTGATCCAGGCGAGGGAGAGGGGGGGAAAGGTGTCGGGTTCGTGGTTTGTGTATACCCAGGCGTGTCGGCTTGTGGTCCCAGGTCCTTGCACCCAGCTAGGGTGCCTGGTTCGAAGTGCGGTCCCTGGACGCACCCTGGAGTGTGTGTGTGTGTGTGTGTGTGTGTGTGTGTTGGGGGAGGGGGGTCACGTGTTCCGCCGCCGCTAAGAGGCTTTGCCTGTGTACACGACTCATTCTCGCGGGGCTTCGGGGTTAAGCCTTTGATATCTCCCTCTCCTTCTCTCGTCCGCGCCTCGCCCACGCTCCCCGCTCGCTCTGTCTCGTTCGACGCGTGCCGACGCCGCGACCGACGCGCGGCCAGCTCGACGCCGCCGTCGCCGTCCTCTCGGCGCCGTCCTCTCAATGTTGACCTTTTCACGGCTTGTACCTTCGCCTGTGAATGTGCGCCATGTGATGATGGTTACCACCGCTTGTTTGACAATATCACCCGACTACAAGGCCGTGACTCGCCGTGACACGACGCCATCCTCTTGACGGCATTCTCACAATTGTGGCTTAAAACTTAACGTCTATAAGCTTTGCTCATGTGCGATGATCGTGGCCCGAATAACATTGCACACGGTAAAGTACACCGACATCAGTATCACGAACAAGCGGTGGATGTCTCCGATGATGGAATATTTCTCGCGTTATCCCTTGGCTTCATCCGCGTGGCGTGGGTACTTTATAGATGGGGAGCTAAGAGCATGTCAGTGACATGGTGTAAAAAGCAAACACAAAGAAGCAACTCTTAAATCAATTCCTACTCCCGAAAGTGATGCGTGGAATTCTCCGAAAACAAGATTTTTATGGATGGCATCCTCTCTTCACCGTCTTGACGTCAACCCGTCGACGGCGTCCTCCAGGCTCCGCGCTCCAGACAGCGCTCGGGTCAGAGCCGCCTCCAAATCCAAACACAAAGAGCCAGATCTCATCTCAGCTCCTTATCACAAAATGAGGTATGCATTTCTCCAGGATTTCCCTCTGCGCGGTCCTCTCGGCGGCATCTCCTGGACGGCGTCCTCCAGGTCGGTCGGCACGCGTCCACGGCGCTAATTGCTCCAATTGTCGGCCGCGCGAGCATTGATTGGGCGCTCGGTGCGGGCGTCCGCGGGGGGCCGGGGTCGGGAGAGGCGGCGTCCGGGGGCGAGGGGTGGCGGGGGCGGGGGGGATGCAGGGCCTGGATGCTGCGGCGCGGGCAGCGCCAGTGAGCGACCGAACGGCGGGCACACGACATGTCGGCCAACGGGGACGGCGCCACGCGGTTCGTCACCGAGAAGGTCTCCGAGGAAGCGGCGCCCGACAAAGGTGGGTGCACCCCATCACCTCGACGACAACCATCATTGACAACTGTGACCCGACCCGCGGGATACATCCCGCGGGGACGTGGCGTCCCTGTCAAAGTGCGCAGTGTGTCAGAGAGTGCGTACCACGCGACGGCGTTTCCCTTGCGATTTTTGGGGTGACGTTCGATTGCGCGTCGCGGCGTGACGGTACTTGGGGGCGTTCGTGGACGCCGCGGCGTTCGGGACGCGGCTCGGCCGACGGCGTCTCGGCCCCGGGTGACCCTCCACTTGACCTCGCCGGGCGCCCCCTGGCCTCCGCCCTACGACCGGATCGCATCGCCTCGCGGCCAGCACTTTCCATCTCGCGAAAAGGCGGCGCGCTCTTTTGCCGCGACGTGGTGGTTCCTCGCGGCGCTGGGGTTTGCCCCGTCCTGGCATGTCTGGGTCCTGTCTGCCGATTTTAAATTGGAACGCATCTTTTGTGCTCTGTTCCGTGCGTCGCTCTTGGACGCACGTTCTGTGTTGCGCCTTGTACGCATTGCTGTGCGTGGGCTAGTACCCCGTCTTGTGTCTACCTGTGCTGCCCGTTTTACGTATCGAGCATTAGCTCCCAGATTCTTCAAGATATCTCTCAAAGGGTATACCCCCATGGTGATTTGTACTGGCGTGGGCACCTTTCGATACGTCCTTTGACTGTCAAGGTTCGACCAAGTTATAGCCATATAGTACGGTACCCGCTGACAAAACATCTCCCTTTGTGATCCGTCGTCGTTCCTTGCGGGTCACGGAGCCCTTAAATAGCGTCCCGTTACTTAGCAGTGACGCTGCCTCAAGTGCCCTTCCGCGTTCAGCTCAGAATCAACCGCTCGTCGCGGCCCGCTCAAGGAGCACGTGACTGCGCTCGCGGCGTCGGCGTCGGCCCATCCCCTCTGGAAGCCCCGGTTCGATCCTCGGTCCGGGCCGACCGTGCGGTCACGGGGATCGAACCGCGAGCCGGGTGGCGCAAGCTCTTGGCACCTGTCGTTGCCAGCGTCGTCGTCGTCTGGCGTGACTCCGTGCGGCGTCGGCCGACGGCGTTGATAGCTGTCCACCTGGCTCGAGAATCTCGTCCGTTTCCCCGGGACAGTGTTGCGACCGTCGCCCGACGCCAGTCATGGCGCATTCCGACGACTCACGTGTAGGCGGCGGGCGTCAGGGAATGTGGCGCTCGGAGGACGACAGCGTCTTGTGGTGGTCGGGCTGGGGTGCACGTTTATAGGGATGACAGGAATTCTAGGGATGGCAGGAATCTCGGTATGGAAATCGGTTGTTGGGGTATAAATAAGTGTGCGGGGGTGCTTGGGGTATTAAAAGTTTATACAAACGCACGTTATTTACCTTGCACTCGAGAATTGAGATCCTTATGATTATAATATCAACTTGACCTCCGATCTAACGATTGCGACTCACTCAACATAGCCTATATTTTATTGGTAGTGCATTCAATGCCCACCACTTGACGACGAGCTGAAAGGGTGCACGACGGATCATAATTTGAGCTCGAATCAGGGATGACTCCAGGTTATAAGGGAATGGGCAGCAGCGGAAGGCAGCCCTCCCTTCATTCTGCTCGCTCACTGCTCCCCTCCGCCCGTCCTCATCCCCTCCCAACACTGAACGGTAATGAACTTGTAATCAATCATAATATGTGAATCGTCAATCCGAGGTGATCAAGGAAAAATACAGCCATAAGCCCTTCAGCGAAGTGACTCAATAAGCAGGGAAAGTGCAATGTTATATCGCTACATAAACATTTTCCGCCCGCGGCGCAGATGAGTGAAAACAAGCTTTACGATAAAATGTTGTTTACCACATTTGACCATAAAATATTTCTCAAAACTGGAATGGTCAAAATATATCGTTAGCTCAGTCACCCTTCCTCTTCCCCATTGGTGCACCTTAGCTCAATCAAGAGATGCTCAAGTTATCTTTCGGCTCTCCTCAGTACATTCCTATATCGTATACTGAACAGCCGGGCGTCATCCAGGATATTAAACTCATGGGAGTTCTCGACATTCCTCCCAGTAACTCCCTCCCAAATGCGCGCCGCTGAACCCCGGGGACATAAGAGTCCAACGGGGACTCGCAGAATCCCAGGAGCTCATGGGCATACCGTGACTTCTTGTCCAGCACGACGGGCTCCTTTTTTACGTCCAGCAATCCACGCTAGTGGCGTCAATAAGAAAAGTAATTGTCATCACGGCGCCGAGCCGCGTATTATAGTTTCTTGCCGGGGAACGACGCCGTTAACGTGCGGGACTCCCCGTTGAGAGGGTGATGCAGAGAGTATAGTGCACTGCACGTGTGCTAAATATAGCGAGGCTCCACGATCGATGCCTCTCAGGTGGTTCGCCACGACTGCTGCCAGGGTAGGTGGTGTAGAGGTAGAGGTATATAGGAGTTGATCAAGTTAAGGTGGTGGCTGGCTGGGAATTGAAACGTTTCTCGTTGCGATGGTGATAAGAGGTCATGTGATGTGGTATACTGCTTCGGCGATGTCTCACTTAATTATAGCTGTGGTAGATGTTGAACGATATACGCTGGGACGTTTTGTTCGAACACGGTTGTTCAAACGACTTTTTATTAAGTACTTTATACACCTATATACAACGCTATACAATATAATGATGAAATATATTGGCGCCTGACAGCTATAAATTCGTGATAAGATTAATATCAAGTGGTAATAAAATTTTCGTGTGAAGGGGTGATGTTTGGCACGCGATTGAGGTGTTGAAGCTCGAGTATTTGACCGGAATCACCGGTGTCTTGGGAAATTAAAATGTTGTGTCAGCTGGCGCAGTTATATACTCAACACAAATCACAATCTCAAAGTCAAAATGACGCAAGTTTCCCTTATCACATAACTATAAGGTACGCTATAGAGACAGGAAGTTTTGCATCATGCTCATTAGCAACCCCTTATACCTGTCTAAGCCCCTCCCCCGGCCCTGACCGAGTTCGATCCTGCTTTATCGACGACGTTATCAGATTGATTAGGCTCTTTAATAGGCTGACGTTGGCGCTCTCCTGTAGCCGATAAGGATCGAGGGCAGGAGCAATGGAGATTGATTCCGGCTCGGAATGCGTGCAGCGCGGCGAAGCTCAAGACGGATACGAATATAAGGAGACACGGAAATGGAATTGATCGACGACATGCTCGGGGTTCCGGAGTCGCAGGAGTACCGGAAAGGGCGCGTAGCAATTCGCTTCCTCGGCTCGCCGCTTTTAGCACTATGTCTGGCAGGGAGCACAATGTCTGTAGCACAATGTCTCGTATATAGAGTGACTAGCTGAATTTCTAAAGCACAAAGTCTATAACACGGTGCATTTGTTAGGAGCTGTCAGCACCTGCGGTCTCGGATCTGGAATCAGGTACGGACGATAAAGGACTTTGATAAAGGACAGCTTTAAGGTCAGGTCACAAGGTGGGAAGTGGATTGACAAAAGCTGGCCGTAATGGGGTAGCTTTAACCCATTCGCCGAGAGTGTGTTTGCGGGAGCTCCCAATCTTTGATCCCATGGTGATCGCCGACCTGGTATCATGATGAAGGTTTACTCCCTTCTTTTTCCAATTTCAAGTCCAATCTTGACTAAATTTGACATATCATCAACAGTGGACATAATGTATGGGTGTCTCTTGGCGCTGCCCTTGTAACTCATGAACCACAAAGGCTCTCCCCTTCAAGTTTTATCTAAGTTGCTTTTAGACGCTTTCCTACATTTCAATAAGAAAAGTCGCAGATCTGTATATCATTTCATGGTGTGGGAACGCAGTGAAACTGACACTATTTTTTGCGAGTTGAATAGGTTATAGAGGCTGCAACTGACCCAAAGCAAAGTCAAGACTATAATAAGAGAAAGTCTTCCGATATGCTTCGCGAAACCTCTTAAGCGTCGCTCCCCAGCTGGATGTCTTCGAAATAGTCTTCCGATTCCACGTAGTCCGCGGAATGCCGAATCGCCCGGCTGCCGGCCATCGGGCGACCTCCTCGATGTTGTTGTTGTCCTCGTGGCGCTTGCTGATTGGTTTGTCGGCGCAAAACAACTGGGTCAGCTCGTAAACACTTGGCCGCGAGGTCACTCGGGGTGGTCCCGTCGCTATGACGTCGACGCTCGCCACGTGGCCCGGCCGTCCACCGAGAAGCCGGCGTCCTCGTGCAGAGTTGCAGTCGTGCCCTCCGCCGAACGCCTTCGCTACCGACGCTCCAACTCCCGGCGAGGCACAACCGGTCGCAGGCCATGTGAGGCTCTACCTCAGCAGGCGTCTCGCTGTAGTGAGTGCCGTCGCGACGGCGTCGCAAAGTCGTCTGACTCGTAACGTTCGACGCGTGCCGATCACCGTCGATGGCTATCGTCTGATTGGGGGTAGACGTCGCCGCCGAGAAGGCGACGGTCGCGTGGCGGCGTCGCGCGATGAAATCTCTGCTGGCGGCGTCGGTCGCTATGCAACGTCGGCGGCGTCGGCGTCGGCTTCGGCAGCGGCGTCCCGGTGACCCCGAGCCGAGTGGGGCAGGGGGTGGCGGGAGGCGTTTATCGATCGTCGCCCGGGAGTGAGACTGGCCCAGTTCGGCGAGTCCAACGGCCGCACGAAACACGTGCCCCTGCCGCCTCCTGCACTGCCGCCGCTGTGTCGCCGCTCGGCGTCGCCCTGTGGCGCAGAGGGTGGCTTTGTCCGCCGCCGCCCACCTCCCGACCGCCCTAACCTCGCACATGGCGGTGGTTGCGGACGCTCGCCATGGCGCGCGGAGGCGTTCAAAGATGACGCCGCGCGGATATTAAAAGAAAAAACTTGGTGCTCCGTCGAGGAAATTGGCTCGACTGTGCAGACCGAGAGGAAGTGCTATCGGCGAGATCCGCTTTAATTGCCGCTTGTCCAACCCCGGGACGCGACACGTTCGGTCCCTCCGGGCTCGTTTTCAGTTCGGGTCACGAGTCACGACGCCTTTCAGTTTAGCGTTACCGACAAAGACAGCCTGGTAAAGTCTCCGATTAAGAGAGTCCCTTAGGGTTCATTTTCTGCACGGCTCCTAACTCTTCCAGAAGGTTTGGCTCGTGCCACAAATCGCGAGGACACCGATTAGCCATCGACTGGCTCTCGACGGCGACGTCTGCGCGACGACCTCCAAGCCGCGGGGCGTCCCTCGAGGCCTCGGCGCCTCTCGGTATCGACCCGCGTTTCGCCGGGCGCCGCGGCCGCCACCGGGTCTCCGACAGCCCCCTGGACCGGAAGCTCGACTCCGCGCGCGCGACTTGCAATCGGCCCAGGCGCCTCCACTTCCGCGATACCTGTTGCGTTGCACGGGGGCCGGGATGGGGGTGATTAATGAATCCGTAGTCCGAATCCTGACAGTTGCGATGTGTTCGTTAATTAATCAGACTTTAGGGGCCGTTGTGTCGGCCATGGGTCAAGTTCGTGTCGCGGGCGACGAGGGGATTCGGCCTTTGAGGGCTTGCTGAGAGGACGAGTGGAGAGTGAGTACTGAGTATGCCGTCGATGAAACGGTACTCAAATTGGCACGATCACGTTTCAATTGTCATGGAATGTCTCGACGGCGGTAGCAATGCCCTGCGAGCGTATAACATGGGTATACCTTGTCAGTAGCCATTAGCCATCATCACAGTGGCATCCCACCCCTTATTGATCTCCGTGATCATTGATGCATTTCCATTGAAGCGCATGCAACATTTCACGCTACATAGCGTTATTGGCAATTTATGCCAAAGTTTTGGATGAATCGACGCGAATATAATGTGCAGAAAGAACTCGCCTCGTTTTCTACTCTCGTTCAATTAAATTTTCATTTCATTCTTTATACTGCAATTTGAAGTTAATAGGGAAAATAATATTTCAAAGACACCCTGTGGCGCTCTGTATCCCTGAACAACGAAGTTTTAATTTGATTTTTTGTTCAATTTCAGTGTAATTCTGCGCTCCCGTTGTTGATAGTATACGGCACCGACGGAGTATAGCTTTGAGCAGCTGCAAATAAAGAAAAGAGCATGCCAACATTGGCACGGAAAGTTGCAAAACCAGAGAGAAATAAAGGAAGTTTATGTGGAAATTGAATGCCAAGGAAATGGTTATCAAGATATCATCTTCAAGTAGTTTCTTGCCTGTGCCATTGGCCTCGGGATTCTAGAGCATTTCATGTATACCTTCCATTGGTGTACGACCGAACGATTTGACGTGCTGTTCAAAATGAACGACAGCTTTCATTAAAAACTTTTGACTCGCTTATTGGATGATTCACTAAAAATAAATGGGTCGACGAAAAATTTTTGAGCGAAGCACAAACGAGTGTTTCATTCTCCATGCCCCTATGGCGTTGTGGTATATTCGTGTACGTATACATTCAAAAGCCCTTTTGGATTTTGCAGTAAATTGTATCCCTAAAGAAATTACGAGTCCCTAACACCAAAGCCCACCTTGCATTGGGAGTTGGCCGGGAAAGACTTTGTAGCTTATAGATCACTGTTATCCGTACAGGGGATAAGCAACAGAGCTACGTTAACCACCCTGGACAGATTTATTTGCGCAGCTTGGTCGGTGTGCTTCGACCACTGCCGGCAGTGCGGAATCGCAAGCTGCAGTATTCTCTTGTACACATCGTAAGCCTTGTGCGCATCAAATCCATATTGTGTCTGTAAACTGAAACAGCGCATCTACTGATGTGAATCATACTAACGATAAAGTACGCGATTCAAAGTTCGTCCATTTATTTTCCAGCCAAATTTGTTCCAAAAATGTGTCGGTATTCGCCCTAGTTTGTCGTAAGTTGTATCCGTAAACAAATTACAAGTCTCTATCGCCAAAAGCTCATCTCGGAATGGGATTTGGCTCCGCTCCCTGAAACCGAGCCCCGATGATGCACATGGGTTGGGGGGTGAAGGGGTGTTAGGTCACGAGTCTCACCCCATCTTGTTTGTTTCTGTCGCCAGGTGATCACACGGACAACCAACCCTTTGTCAGCGATGCCGAAAAGGGCTCTGGATATGAGACCAATCTCTACCTCTACTCGGTAAGTTGTGATTTCATTCTCATATAATCTTTTTAGAGGTAATTCTCGTGCAACGCATGTAATATCGCCGTTATCTTGGCGATTTAATTAAAACTGTACTGGGGTGGAATTTGGAAGGCTTTAACATAATGTATATTACAGCTCAAATTAGGAAATGTGCAAACGATGGGCGGAAAATGAGAAATTCCGGGAACTGTCGTGTAATATCTTCTAGCGAGAATCCCGTACATGTCTATCTCGTATAGTTGTAACTTCCAGTTCCATTGCACAGTAAAATTTCAAATTACAATCCTATTAACAATTTAACTATAAAGATGCACATATTTCGTCCGCAGACCTCACCGTATATAAAATTCACATTCTTTGCTGTTCTGATTTCAGAATACGTCATTTTTTTAATATCAATAAAAAGCCCTGTGTCGCAAATCTCAACATGTGGGCGTAGTGTTTTCCGACCCCACTTCTCTTTAATGAAATTTGAAATGTAATTCGTTGTGAAAGACATCCATTTTTCATGACAACGGCGCGACGTATCCCCATGTGCTGCTTCGGCTGCCTTGGAGAGTACACATTTGCCATCGTGCGTCCTCTCGAGATTGCTGATTACAGTGCGCTCCTCAGACGGCAATTTTCTAGAAAAACTCGTCTAATTTCATTGCAGGGAAACATGGCGTTTGGGGAACTACCACGAAGTTTTTTTTATGATGTTCGCGTTTCGTAGACCTTGAGTCTGGATATCCCCAATGACGAGACTGTCTGTACCAGAAGGTGCCAAGGCCGTATACCCGCGTTTTGCGAGGGGAAATTGCTTCAGATAGGGATGTTAAAGAGGAATATACGTTATTGATGACTGAAGGAAGGTTCCCAATTTTCGTTTCACAATAAATAAACTACACAGAGAATTTTTTAGGTTCATCGTCTATACCTATAACTTCCCTGCCTCGAGCGCTTTGCAAGTTGACGTGAAGAAAGGGTTTTATAGCATAATATTTAAAGGTAAAGGGAATAAAATAGGGATAAACTTTATAGCTCGTAATTCCAGGGCGTGCTGGCTGAATGATAGAAAAAGAACCAGGTAAATGGATGAATAGTTCAGGACGCATCCTACTCTGAATTCTCTATCCGACTCAATACGGCAATTGTATGACGCTGTGGAGATCACGTTCTAGAACATCGAGTTCTGTCACCAACAAGACACCCTGCAGAATGTCAATATGCTGCCAAGATGTTCTCGTTCGGAAAATGCATGGCTACGCGTGTCTTGGAAGTTTTGTGGTCATCGTAATTTCACAGGGTCGAATGATTTTGCTTTACCTATGCGGTTGTGTGAGTTCTTCATTGCCACCAGAGAACGACACCAATGGTATAAAGTTAGGCAAAATCATCTAGAAAAAATGAAAAGGAAAAATGAGAGGAAAAATGTACACGGAATGTGTTGACATGTCAGTTTTTTTATTGTGTGTATGTGCTGGGAAGGATACAACTTATACAGAGAGAATTTGCATGCCGTGAAATTAGCTTGGGCGTTGAACGTGGAGGTTATTTTGATTCTTGAGTTTAACGTAGTACACACGTAGTACACGTAGTACTTTTATGTTATACACAATGAGGAGGAGATGGAAGATTGCCCGAGGATCCGCCTAGTCGATATGGTAGGTAAAGGTATACATACATGTCATGCACAGAACAAGCAAACTTATTCAGGATGCAATTAATGTTCTGTCGACGTCGCGATTTACTACCCCTTCTTGAAGTGAAGCTCTGAAGCAGTCTTTGTTAAGTCATTATATTGCTAAAGTGGAGATGGACGATTTAACTTAGGGAAGTAACCTATAGGTAATAAATCTAAAACTTTTCACTAGTTACTCCTATTTGTTTTTAACGAAGCTTTGGACAAATTAGCATGTCCATCTGCATGACTCCAAGCCTGAAGGTGGACTTGCAAGCCAATTTGTTAGCGAGATACTTTTAACTAAAATACGCTCTAGTAAAACCTTGCGTAAGTTTGAGCTTGAAGGATGAATATTGAATTTTTGCGTATCCAACACTCCCTCAACTTGCTTGAAACATGCTGTCGACGCACGCAGGAGGATATCCTGAAGGATTTGCCAGGTAATCCCTCGGATTTCTTCAATGGTTTTAACGCTCGAACATTGTCATGTCACCAAATATCAATGCATACACGAAGATATTCGGAAGACGTACCTACTACCTACCGCTGGCTTCAAACTAGCTCAGAGCCCCGTCACGAAGTCGTATTACAATGTCGATAGGTATAATACACACAAGATTCACTCTGTAATCCCAATCTTCTTCACTGGTTTCTACTCTCGTAACATGATCATTGATCTCAGCATCAATGTAATGATGGAGGACGTAAGGACGTAAGAGGTTTACCGTTAGTAGTGATAGTGAGTAGTGAATACTCCTCCTTCTTCGTTCAACAACAATGTAGTACATAGCTGCTTAGGGATAGCGACTCATTTTGCAACTTTTCCAGTGAAAGTGCACTAACATGCAGCGCAGTCCAAGAAATGCCACGTGCAGACAGACGCGTCAACAAGCCTATTTTCTGGGTGGGCAAATTCAAAATGGGCATCCGGCGTCCCCCCCCCCCCCACATATTAATAGTGAAAAATAAAAAGCAAGTTGTGCTTAATGGAGTGGGCTTGGAACAGGTAATGCCTACTTACATGGAATTGGATCTGGAATGAACAACATTATTATTATACCTAAAAGTAATTCAATTCCCCAAGCATTCCTGCGTAAGAATCCAACCCCTTCCCGGCCCATATAGCCCGGTTTCTGTAATTCTGGAATCACCTGTACTTATAAGTAATTCGCAACGCAACGGTAGACGTACAAGCGTTGACGGACCACCAAACAATTTCTTTCAACAATACAAATTTCCAACTAAATTACATGCTCAATATCCCCTGTATATAGTCTGGGTACTTCAAATCTCGGGCCCTGGGGCGGATATTTCCCAAACCAAACGCAATTATTTCACAATCTCGTCTTCATTTTTGCGACATTTCGCCTATTTACGACGTACGACTGTAACGATTTGGCGCCCGCGGTAACCCGGCGCCATCGGCGACTTTCGGCACCCTTTAATAATTTGTGGGTGGGCAGCCGAGCACCCTGCCCACCCACAGCTGACGCCCCTGTGTGCAGACATGGAATGGAACGTCCATACATAAAATGCTGCTCAGGGAAATGGAAACGTTATACCACACCCAAAATCAGACCTATGCCATCTATCGTTTCACTTTCTGACTGCACGTCGTCATAAAAAATGTATAAGTACATCGTATAAGTACACTCGTAGGTACATGATAATGTGGAAGATGAGGGATATGACTACAGTTTCCACGCCGCCTCGTATAACAATGTCCGTTCCTCGATGTATATCCCGCAGGAGGAGATGGAAGATCGGCCTCGTATCTCCACGCTGCTCAACTCTTTGGCCAACTACACGAACACCATCCCTGCCGCCGCCGACCCCGACGCCAAGCCGGTGGCGTCGGCGCGAATGGGCACGCTCATCGGAGTCTTCCTGCCGTGCATCCAGAACATCTTCGGCGTGATCCTATTCATCCGACTCACGTGGGTCGTCGGCACGGCCGGCGCTGTCGCTGGCTTCATGATTGTACTCACTTGCTGCTGTGTGGTGAGTTCAGTTTGGTTATTTGATAAATGGTCAGATGTTAACTGCTGAAACTTGTGTGTTCGCAACTTCGCTAAGGTTGCAGCTTGCAAAGCATACCATTGGTCTCAAATTATACCACATATATTATCCCCAGTTCGCACTCACATCATACACAGAGAGAAGTTATTCGGTGAGCCATGGACCACGACTACTTTCCAGCCCGCACGTCGAACGTAAAATTACTGAAATTTCAAAATTGTCCGCATACTATAGACCTTGTGATAAAACCACTGGATTATCACAGCAAAATCCTTCTGGGGTTATTAATCCCCATCCTTTTTGTTCCCGGATCCGATCCCAATTGTCACATCTCGAATATGTTTTACATTTTTACGGTCCGTGCAGATATACGCACGATCTGCAGTATAGCTGAAAGTGCTGAAACTCTCCCTATACATTGGCGACGGCAGCAGAGAACCCAAAAACGACATCTCTATTTTATTTACCACGTTTAGGAGCTCGTTTGAGTAATAGCAGAAACAAAACAATAAAGAATCCACACATTTGAAGCTGGGGCTCTTTTACATGCACCCGCGGTTAAAAAAAAGGCTCCGGCAATGCCGGGAACATTAGCATAATATTAGCGTGGCGTCTGGCACACCACATCCCTGGTCGAGACGAGGGCGCTGCCCCCCCCCCCCCCCCTCGCCCAAGACCCCTTGAAGGCGACACCCAACGATACCCGAGAGGCGACACCCTGTCGCGGGTAGCGATAATCGTTCTATCGATTATAGCTTGTCGTTTTAGCAAAAAGACCTCGACCAAAGACTCTCTATACACTCTACAAAATCAAAGTTGTAGCGTGGTTCTGGTTCGATGGAATATAAATAAGCTTTCAGCGGTAGAATACGAATCAGGATTTATATTTATGACTTATAATGGCTTATAAGCCATTCCAGATTCCGATGTTAGTGCACATTAACAATACTCCATTTTCCGACTGTACTTTGGGAGTTGACGCGTGCTATAAGTGGGGGTGTAAAAAAACAAATCCAACTTCATTCAAAGATATACTTGAGAAACTGAAATTGCATGTAATTTAGTTTCTAGTTACAGTAGTTCATCAACAACAATGCGGCGCGGGATATATATTGGATTCTCTGTGGTACCTACTTCGAAATTCACTTGAGATTGTGCATATGCTTTATTATAGGAATGCGCAGATCCATTGTATTCGTCTCAAATCTGAAGATGATACAATAATGTCTAGAGGGCCACAGTTAAAGGACTTGAATAAATATAGCAGTCGATTGTATCTGGTTGAAAATTGCCTCGTTACAGAAGATGTAATTGACTACGCTGCAATTTATTTGTATTTGCATTTGCATTCCTTAATTTTCTTATAGGCCAAATTCGGGATACCCACACTAGAGAAGGGATGTATGGGAAAATTTTGTGTGTGCAGCGTGCACGGAATCGTTCGAACGATTGAGCTTCACAGCTTACACGCTGAAATTGGGTGTAATGCAAACTCTTAGAACTCTTCTAACTCGTAAAGCAAATGGATTTCGAACTCATATGAGATGCCGATCTATAGCACCATCAAACATCTGCTGCAATCATAATTAGTCTCCAGAGCCATAGTTTAATAAGCATAGAGACAGTTCAGAGAATGTGAAGTTGTTTTTAAACAGTCCTATAATTTCACTAATGCAATAAATAATTTCAGTATATGTATCGACATTTTCTCCTTATTTGGAATCCTCGAACCTTCGGTTCGTGAGCGGTCCATGTCACCACGTTCCGTTCAACTTGGCGTGGTCATGTTCAGGACTGATGAATGATCCGAACGAATGACAAGAAATCGATATAATGCTAAAGAGTGAAAGGTGGCCAAAGTATTCAGGGCCAAAACCATCCACAACGGTAAAAATACCGTAACACAGCGTAGGCGCGTGAGCGGAGGGGTCAAGTTTTGATTGTGAATGTGAACTTCCAAGTCTAGACCAATAGCGAAATTCAAGAGCAGAGATGTAGTTGTTTACTTTATCTTTCAAAACAACAACCTGACGGCACCGAACTTCATCAATAGAGAACCTTTCCCAAACCCCCCGGCAATCACAGCCGCGATGTGCTCTTAAAGACCTGCGGTGCCGCTCCTGTGTTCCAGACGATGCTGACCGCCATCTCGATGAGCGCAATCGCCACCAACGGAGTGGTGCCCGGCGGAGGGTCGTACTTCATGATCTCGCGATCGCTGGGTCCCGAGTTCGGAGGCGCCGTCGGGATGCTGTTCTACACGGGCACGACGCTGGCTGCCGCCATGTACATCGTCGGCGCCGTCGAGATCGTGCTCGTAAGTCAGAGTAAAGAGTCCGTTGTCGTTGTCGTTGTCGTTGTACCGGGTGCGAGAATATGGGAGCTGTCGCGACGCCATGGGGGCATGGATTTACGGGACGGTGGTTTAAAAGAATCGGAGGTTTGCAGGCAATCGGATTCAAGTGGAGTGCATTTCGTGGAATGTCGTCCCTTGGTGATGATAATTTTATTGCAAAAATGTTCCGCTCTAATTGGGCGTTACGACCTGACCTGAGTCTGGAAGAGATCTGGACCGGAATATGGATGGTGCTTGTTTAATGGGAATCGTGTTCCTAGCCGCCGGTCAAATAGACGACGATGGCATTTGGACAGCGGCGTTGCAGCACGGATAACAATTTTCACACGTGCGCTGAAATCTTCGGGGACGGCAATTATCACAATTATTATGTCTGTCTATTAAACATCCCATGCATGTATTAGAAGCATGTAGGTATACATAGTTTTGAAATGTTTTCCGGTTTCCCATGTCACTAATAACCCAAAATGGCAACAACGGTGGGTGACCAAAGAACAATACGCCTAAAGGCGCTGAAAGGAACCCCAACCCAATTGAAATGCGTGCATTTGCAAAGCGTTTCTCGGAGACATATACACATAACACACATGTGAACCGCACTGGATTTCACTGGGCCCGAAACCGTCAATTGCTACGCCACTGCCTCATGCATGGAGTTTGTTTTTGGCTCCGGCGAGAGGTCGATATCTGGGTTCTTTTCTTTGTAATTCGGGCCTGTCGAAAGGAACCGAGCCGAGGAACGTGGAGCTGGGCGTGCATTGTAAGTAGGAAGTGTTCGGTTCTTGCGCACTTGAAAATCAACTGTTCTGTTTGTGTTCCCATTGATTCGGAAGTGATGCTCTCGGCGCTGATGTGATTTAGGGGCTGACTTTGGCGCAAGGCAGAGGTCGCTCGCTCTAAGAGTTTCACTCTAAGAATTTGGGCATGTGAAATAGAAATACAGCTTTTGGAGTTTTTGTTGTACTTTCGAGTATACTTCCACAACCCTCTATGGCACGTTAGAGTTAGACAAGATATTTTTCTTTTATTATTATCGAATTTTCAAGCAAGACTTCGCTCTTTTCGCCCAGCGGCCATTTCTCATACTTTCTCTGGAAGAGAAATAGGGTATAATACTCTTTCTCAAGAGTATGCTTTCTCAACTTTCTGAAGTAATGCCACCTAAATCGTCCGAGAAGCTGCCTATTACGTATCTAGGAGAATTGATTTAGACCTCCCTAAGGCAATCAGCCTAAAAATTTCGCTGAATCTGCCCTTCGTGAATCTTTCTCAACTTTTCTCGCGAAAGTCTAAAGTAAGAGATGTCTCCATATTATGCAACCAAGGTCGCGGAATTGGCATGGTGTGTAACAATTTACAACTGACACAAGTAGTACGCTATCTATATGTAAAGTTTCTTGTGGAATCCTGTCAAAACCGCACCCCCACCCCGTCACTAAAGCTTCCCGAACAGCGTCTGTGACGAGCCTGTCTGTCTTCGGAGATTTCACCAGAGAGGCAAACAGCATGAACCACAACTTTCTCTGCGTACGCCCTTTAAACTTTAGGGGAAATCGGCATTCTGTCAAAACCGCGTCAGAAACACCCCCGACAAGGCGCCATCCTTTTACAGCGACGTATAGGTACATCGGCGATGAAACTGCTAATGCCTGTAAAACTTTCTTCGTGTTCTCAAAAAGAACGTGAATGTGACATTCACAACTTTAAACTCTTGTGACTCTTGTGAGAATATCTTGTGACATCTAACTATAAACTGCCTAGGAAATTCTGATTCCTGTTCGTGTGAAAAGTTTGAATTGAACCCAAATCATGAGCCATTAACGCGTCCGTTAGTTTCCTTTTCAGACTCCTTCGAGAACATAAGCCCGTCGCATTTATAGGCCTCATCGTCAGCGAATTTAGGTGGCAATCATCGGTCTTCTTATCTATCGAAAAATTCCGAATTCGGGACCACATTATTGAATTACCTCGACGTCCCAGTTTCAAGTCTCAACGCAACTCTCTTCCAGACGTATATGGCGCCCAGCCTGTCCATCTTCGGCGACTTTACCAAGGACGCAAACATCATGTACAACAACTTCCGCGTGTACGGGACTGGCCTGCTGATGGTGATGGGGACCATCGTCTATGTGGGCGTCAAGTTCGTCAACAAGTTCGCCTCTGTCGCCTTGGCCTGCGTGCTCTTCTCCATCCTCGCCGTCTACGTCGGGATATTCGTCAACTGGAACGGCAACGACAACCTCTTGTGAGTGTCACTTCATTTTGCTCTTTTTCACCATGCGCCCGAGCCTCCTCTTGGGTTGCTTCATTTACATACTTTATTTACATATTTTTATATCACTGTTTAGTTAATCCATAAGCTCTCTAGCTCATAAGTACTCTCTGTTGGAAGTTGGAACTGGAGAGAGATCACCGCGCAGTGTTTTTAAATGAGTTTGTCGACAGAACGCGAAATGATGCCCTGTGAGAAAACATCTCTTGCAGTATAAACAACTGCAGGGACGGTCACCCTAACTCCCAAGTGTCGACCTTACATTTGCACGATCCACTTTGCAGCCCAAAGAATGCAGACAGAGTTCAGGACTAAGACAAAGATCATCGTTGGGGTTTGCGCACGACACGAACATAATTGGTTCTATATTCTGCGAAAGGGTAACTCGATTTTGCAGTTATTCCTGACAAATAAACTACACTTTGTCCCATATTGATTCTTGGTATTAGACCCACATATTTGCAGTGCTTTTTTGTGGCGGAACGCGCCGAAACGCCGATTCCGGCACGTAGTCTTCGTACACTAAAAAAAATATATATCGGCTGGAATATCTGCGCGCGCCGATCGCTGGGGGCACGGCACATAGTGCGTCCATGTTTGTCCATACTGAAAAAAATGTTTCGTAAGTCACTAAAACTGCTCGTAGTGATGAAGTGAGTGTGAGCGACGAAACGGGATGAGCGAGTGCTGGTGGAACTCCGAATTATGGTCTTGAGATATCAGGAAACGCACCGGGCACGGTGATCTTCAAGAGCAGACGAATGCATTTTGCTTGAATAACAATTGGCCCTCTTGCGAAAAATGCTGAGCGCTGGGCAGCTGAAAGAGAGCAGGGGTGAAAATCGTGAAGGCATGGGCGAACGAAGAAATGTCGTTTTACGGGGAAACTAGAAATAACAGCAGCTGACATCTTTGTGCAAGAAGGTGCATAAGCATAACCACAAAGAATCCGCTGGGCACCAAGAAGCAATCAAGCTGCTTGAACAAGCTGAAACAGAGACACTGATCAAAGTATTGTTAAAAGCACTGACCAATGAAAGGGTTGTCACTGGGCAAAATTTTTCTTACGCGTATTAGGTGGCAAAAGAAAACCATTCGCTTCATCATTTTGAATCAGAAATAAACCTGCAAGAAATATCTACACGTGGAATAGATATGGGAAGAATTCTGCATTCACAGTCCCAATATCAACAAAACAACAAACGCAAAGCAGATTGCTGTTTATTGGCGGTAGTTAATGGGGGGGGGGGGGGGGAAGGGGGATAAATGGTCAATTTCTATTACTAGGGCTTCGCGAACGCAATTTGTAATGCGTTGAAGATGAGCGTAGGTAGCGGTCTGTGTATAGCTGATAAAAAGGTATGCAGGCAGAAGGCATATGAAAACCATGGAGCACCAAGCCTGACCATTGCCTACTCGAAAATTCTGATCACTTGGAAATGTGGACGGATTCTGACGTTCCTTTGTTTCTCTCCGAGCTGTCAGATAGCGAAAAATGCAGATTATGAACTCATTGAGTAACGATACCGTAAATACATAAGACATAACTTATGCGCGATTTCTGACACGGATATACTCTCAGTTACTTCCATAAACGTAATTGACTAAACTTCTGATAACTGTCAAATTTATGCCTTGGCCTTAACTGAAATCAACAATGCTGGTAACCTAGGAAACGAAGGATTCCGGACTCTTATTGAATCAGGCACCAAATCACGATCTACAAAAATGCGAATAAAAACCAATAGGAAAGTCCTACCGACCTCCGATTTTCAGGCATAATAAATATGTATAAGGTCGACATATTTATAAGTTTTGGTGAAGATATGTAAAGAACTTTGACATTTACAGAGGATCAACATTTTGAAAAAATCGAAAAATTTCGTAAAAATTGATTTATTAAAAAATTTCTGAACCGATCTCTTCCAAAAACTTGGAGGATCTAAGTTCAGAACAAAGGTAGGTCCTCTGAAATTTTCATCTAAATCGGTTCAGGCGTTTGGTCTGTAGAGCGCGCGCAAACACACATACAAAAAAAAACATACACAAGTTACTTTTCTTTGGGGGTAGTGAAATTGAAGATTTCGCTCCGCTCGCTTCGCTCGCTACGCTCATCAATGAAAATTGGCGTTCCGACACATACATTTTTAGAAAAAAGCACTGCTTATTTGTATTTTAAGACGACGTAATCTACTTTTGAGTGTCATTGAGTCTTCATGTGACTGACCGACAGTGTTTCATCCTACTTATCAGCAGGTGTTTCATAGAATATGGCTATGATCTACTACAACTGAATGTTGTAGGTGTAGATCAGTAGGTATGACTGGAGGTTTTTGTACAATATCTTTGGTTATGACCACTGGGTATCATCGTATTGCATCAAAACCTCTTGTCAAATCCTTGAACGTTCGGGTTATGGTTAGGGTAGATGTCATTAAACTAAAGAAGATCGACCGAGAGCTCTGAGCATATGGGCATGCGCAGGGTGGGGCGAGCGTAGGCCAAAGTCCCACTTACTGAATTTAAAAAACGCGTAGATTTACTTGAAAAATCCCTGGACTTTTCAAAATTTTCTCGGGTGCTGCGCCCCCGGGCACCATTCCTATTACCCCCCCCCCCCCCCTTTAACGCTTGAAAATGAAACCGCCATATCCTAAGTTTCGAATTACAAGTTTTTCTCGAAAAGTATACTTTTCAGAACCCCTAATTTCTTTGGATTGAACTTTATCGTCCCCCCCCCCCCCCCCCCGGGGGGGGGGGGGCGGGGGGTCCCGTTATTGGATCATGGATTTGACCAACCCATTCCCAAGCATTAAAGTGACTCCAATGAAAACCTTCGACTCCAATTTTTTTGGGCGGCGCCCCTTACCCCCAAAAATTTTAATGCATAAAAATAGTTATAAATAGTTATATAAAAAATAGTTATACAAATAGTTAGTACCCCCTGCCCCCCAACTATTACTGTTTGGCCCACCTAATCTGGGACCCTGCACATGCCATATGGCCCTGAGTTATCATACTGCGCCCCAGGTAATCAACAAATCTGAACAGCAAAAAAACGAAACTGAACTGTAACAACTAAACTAAACTAAACTGAACTATACATTTGTAACAAAATGTGCAATTAAAATTATAATCAATTAAAAGTTTGTATCTTCCACCAACATTTTAAATCTTTTACCTGCCTACATTTTCTCTCGACTATTGCCATCCAAGCCCTTTGCTAAGTTTAGAAGACAATTAGTAGCAAGAAAATTTAAAAACCAAGGACATCAATCAAGAGTGCCTACCTAGACCTATGACCAAGGAATCAAGTTCTACCTGTAGTTTCATCAACAACACAATACAGCTACTATGATTATTGGAACTTAAATGTATCGTAAAAGAAGGTGCATTCTGTAAATAAGACGAGTATTCCCACTGTGGCAAATATGTATGGTCCTGTCCTATCGCATATCACCGTAAAAATCTATATATTCGCCCTACAGTCGAGCCAAACTGCCGCAAACCCATTGCTGCCGGTCACTCACCGACTTTCTCTCTGCACACGGCAGTATGTGCGTACTCGGCACGCGGCTGCTGAAGGACATCCCGGTGGCTGACTGCAATAAAGATGTCAACGGCCCGCTCAACGCTGTCTTCTGCGGCAACTCGTCTGACCCCGGCATCTGCGACAGCTACTACGAGACGCACAACGTCACTCTGGTCCGTGGCATCAAGGGGATAGCCAGTGGAGTCTTCTTCGGTGAGTACAATTTGGTAAATGCTGGATGGATTGTTGGGGGGGGGGGGGGGAGGGCAAGGAGCATAGATGAAGGATTCCAGCTTTTTTTCCTAACCCATTAGGCCTTATACATCAGATAAATCATTAATGCCAATCTCCTGTGCACAGCTCAATCTCATGGGACGTTTCAGAGAACACAGCTTCAAGCAGCCATGGCATTATATTGTCAGTAACTATTAGAATTTAGGATCAAACACGTAGCATAATTGGAATTGAACGCGGATGCGATAGTAGGAAGTTTGTTGCATATTGTTGTGAGCAAGCTAGCCTGCTCGAATTTTGCTGCTTATTTGACTGTTATTGCTATTTCCTTTGATCCTACATTTACTAATGGCCCATCTCCTTTCCTTTGACACTGGGACCAAAATTGCAATTCAAGTCCTTTGATCTTTAATTAAAGACTACTATGTTTGGGATCATTTCTTTGAAGGCCATGAATTCAAAATATAAGCGGGTAGCGGCCGGTAGCTATCCAGTTTGTATCTTCTACTGACCGGTGAGGGGTGTGGTGAAATTTCTTTTGAAAGTTGATTAACGATCAAAGGAAGGAATTTCGTTTCTCAATTTAATTGCGCTTTTGGTCAACTCCTACCAATTTACCACATCTATCCATTTCGATGTGGGATCTCTCCTGCCCATGTAGGTACCTACGTCACATTATACTTGCTCACGTCCCATAGTTCACTCAAAATTTACGATGTTATAATTAACATCTTACGGGCTTTAGTTTCACATAGCGTTTCAACATGCTAATTAAGGAATCAGGTGCCTAGTAAACCCTATGGTTAAAACAAAATCCAAACTTTGCATTGAATGCTGTATATTTTGTGGTTTAGTTAACTATATCTAATTTATCGATGCCTTATCAACTTCCTCTTTTATCATCAGGTTTATCAAGCATACTCAAGTAGGTAACACAATTCTGGGAAAAAGTGCAATTTAATCAGGATACATAAGAGTCTTCAGAACTTCATATGCTGCACCTTTATCAAAGCTAAAATTATACATTACGCGGTTGTTTGGCTTCCCGCAGAGAACATTCGTGCCAGCTTCCTCGATCTGGGCCAGTTCATCTCGACCTCGATGGACCAGAAAGAGATTGAGCGACTGGACAGACCCGAGTACAATCAGGTGGTTGCTGATTTCACTACGTCCTTCACCATCCTCATTGGCATCTTCTTCCCGTCGGTCACCGGTAGGTTAGACGCCTTAAAAATATTCATGGTTACATAAATGTTAAAAAAAAATGCTTATTTTAAATATTTAAACCCATAAATTCTTGCAATTTGCTTGCTCATCATACTAAAACATTTTAAGAAATTACAGTAATTACTAGTGATGTCAAACGATTATTTTTAACATTACATTTTAGTGACATCGATTATTCGTTTTTCCCCCTCATAATCGATTTATTGAATCGATTGATCGTTATCGATTGACACTCCTAGTAATTACTTATTTTCGACTTTCTTTTATTGATAACTGATGAGCATAATATCTGCAAGCAAAGCTTAATCTACAAAATCACCTAATTTCCGCCCCATAAACATTTTTTTTGTGTGAGTGTGTTTGCAATGCTTGTTTGCAATGGCTACTCCCATTTTGATGTATTATAAAGTTTGTAGAGTTATTTGCTAGGTTTACACTAATTGACTCCCAGCTCCTTTCAAGAAAACCAACAAGATAGTTTTATTCAAAAAATTATTATTATTTTCAAAAATTTGTCCACGCTATGCAGCGAAAATTTCGACATATTTTGTCACAAAACTTCACAATTTATGTAGGTAGCGTAATGAAATCAAGCATTTCTGAAGTTTTTGAGCCCGTTCGACCTTCTCAAGCTTTATAATTTAAAAAAAAATAGTGTGAGTAAAATCATGCAGTTTTCATTCAAAATTTAATTAAAATCGTTTTACTGAAGAAATCAGTTGTTCAATCATTGACCTACTTTTACGACAATCTGCCGGTACTTCTTATCCCCTTTGCTCATTATCTGCGCAACTCAAACTGCGTTTACAAAGCCATGGAGAGATACTCGTAAGAAACTCGGTAAAATCTCCTTTAAAAACAATTAAGCTATGACTTAAGGTATAAAAAAAGACTAGTATTCTTCACCAACCGCTTTCATTGAGATATGAGTCAATTTGGAGTCTATGCAAGTGTGAGTCAATGCAAGTGTGAGTCAATGCAAGTGTGAGTCAATGCAAGTGTGAGTCAATGGGGCCATTGGTTTGCAGGGATCATGGCTGGGTCGAATCGTTCGGGAGACTTGGCCGATGCACAGAAGTCGATTCCTATCGGTACAATCTGCGCCATCATGACTACGTCCACCGTATACCTGTCGTCGGTGCTACTCTTCGCTGGAACAGTCGACAACTTGCTGCTCAGGGATAAGTACGTGACTGGTTTGCTTGAGGATATTGTCAATTTCATTTGAAGGAGTCAGATGAATTGAGAAAAGTGTTTTTCTTGAACCTTTCTGTTGGTTGAGTGACAGTCATGTGTATCAGTTTGTTTAAATTAAATTCAGTACCTATAATATAAGTATAACCAGTAGCCAAAATGTTGTATTGCCAAGTGTCTCTCAAAGCACTTAACCAGTTAGAATTAAATCATCGAATATTTATGCAGTTATTGGCAGAGCTACAGGATTCTTTCATAAGTGCCCAGTTTGTGCTCCCATAACTACCAAGAACAAATGTAAACAGATAATGCAAAATTTGCCAAAATGTTGAAACTGCCTTATAGAAGCTATAAAATCACTACAAAGTACCAAGCGAAGCACATTTTGCACTTTGAAATTTTATTTTGTGGGTTTCAACATTTTTAACAAAGTTCCTCCTTTTTGGTACATTCTCAATCTCATCAATGTGATTCCATTGTATCCCAAGGCACGTGTTAGTGCCGTACTCGAGCCTGGGCCTTTCCTGTGACGGCATTGTGTGTCAGGTACGGCCAGAGCATCGGAGGCAAGCTGGTGGTGGCCAACATCGCGTGGCCCAACGAGTGGGTCATCCTCATCGGCTCGTTCCTGTCGACTCTCGGTGCCGGCCTTCAGTCGCTCACCGGCGCTCCCCGCCTCCTACAGGTAAGTGACACGCTTGATTCGGTGCTTTACATTCATGTGTGTTGCTGATTTTCTCATCACCACTTGCATTGAACCTTTGCTACTTGGTTGCCTACTTTGAAACATTTTTATTTGTATGTTGTGTTAAGGCCATTCATTGATGGTTGTTGAGGTTAATTGAATTCAACTTTTTATGGATTTCCAAGAGATATTTCGAGGTTCTGAAATATTCAATTGGTTGTCCAAAGTGTGAGGATTCCGTAGATATTTGTTTCGTTGCGATCGGATAACGGGTGTGGCCTGGAAAGTGTATACGGTAAGAGGTAAATTCTTAGCTGCAATTTACCCTTAAGTACATCTTTCAATGTACCGGCTAAACATGGTTATTTTAAAACTCTTGTAAGTAATTAAAGAGTAAATCTTGCGAAATGAAAATGGTTCAATTGGTTGTCCGAAGTGTGAAGATTCCGAAAATATAGGTTTCGTCGCGATCCGACGAAAGGTGTGGCCTGGAAAGTGTATACCTTACGAGGTGAAGGAAACGGCTCGACTTCGGAGCTCTTTGAACAGACTTAAGGATCTTGGGTAGGTACCTCCACTGCCGCACAGATTCAGGCCTTTGCTATTATGCGCTTTTTAACTAAACTGTAACAGATATAGGCTATATAAAGTAAGCAAGAGAGTTGCAGAAAGAGAGTTGATCTGTGTCAGTTGCGGAGCCGTTTTTCGATTTTTTGGGTCTAAAAGGGCCAAAACCGCTTCTTAAAATGTTGTATTTTGCTCTTTCTTTGCTCATTTTCGTGAATCGATAAAGAGACAAAATGTTTAAAATTACGAAAAAGGCTCCGCTGCCGACACAGAGTGATTCTTTATCTACAACTCTATCGCTTACTTCAGTAGTTTATCTCTTACGGTTTAGTAAAAAAGTGCATAATCATGAGACTGCACTCGCACTATTTTGCAGCTGCGAGCAGCCTCCAAATTTTACTCGGCTCGGTTACCGTTTACCGGCTCGGTCACCGACACAGGTTGACTCTGTACATACAACTCCCTTGCTTACTTTATAAGCTTATCTCTTACCGTTTTTAGTCAAAAACTGCATAATAGCAAAAGGTTGCATATATACGCATATATATATATATATATATATATATATATATATATATATATATATATATATATATATATATGTATGTGTCACATATGTGACGGCAGTGGAGGTACCCAGGATTTACGTTCAAAGTTATTTCTTTTAATTCCAAATGGCCAAATTAACTATCAGCTACTTTAAAGTAGCCCAATAAATTTCATGAATACTAGTCTTGTTCTTGTTGATGTCACGTTTCCTTTTATTTGAATGTTTGAGACAATGTAAGAATATTTGCGTGCATATTATTTATTGCATATTGTGATATCTGAATAGGTGGTACCTATTTTATCTATTGCCTTGAAATATATTAATCTATAAAAGGAAATATAACAATTTGCTCTTTCTCCATCAGGCTATAGCCAAAGACGGCATCGTGCCATTCCTCGCGCCGTTTGCGGTGTCTTCATCACGCGGCGAGCCGACCCGCGCGCTGATCCTGACGATCTGCATCTGCCAATGCGGCATCCTGCTCGGCAACGTCGACTATCTTGCGCCGCTGCTCTCCATGTTCTTCCTCATGTGCTACGGCTTTGTGAACCTGGCTTGCGCTGTGCAGACTCTCCTCTGCACGCCCAACTGGCGCCCTCGCTTCAAGTACTACCACTGGTGAGTACAAGGTGCAAACTTGAGGAAGACTGCTGCTTTTTGGGGTTTCAGAAGAGCCGCACAGGCCTTATGGGTAAAAAAAATGGTCTTGACATTTTGACATGTGCTTGACATGGGAATTCTTGGATCCTTGATGTCTAACCAGTCTTCAGAACCTAAACTGGAACCTCCCAAATGCAAGACAAACTCATTCTTACTTTGCCACAAGGGGTTTGGGTATTTGGGGACCTCTCTCTTTGTAACTGATTCCAAACATGAATTTAACAATGCACAATGGTTGGTGTTCCACTCGTATAGTAAGAGAACTCTACTTTCGAAATGCTCCGATAATCGATAAATTCTGGTGGCTGGTACTTTGCTGGAAAGAGTTGGTCTTTGACCAAAGGAAGGTCTTTGCATAATTTCCGGGTATACCGTATTTATCAAAATCTCTTCCGAGGTCAGAGTGTAAACAATAGCCTTGTTGTGTGTAGGTCGCTTTCGTGCCTCGGCCTGTGTCTGTGCATTGCTGTGATGTTCATGACGAGCTGGTACTATGCCTTACTGGCCATGGGCATGGCTGGCCTCATCTACAAGTACATCGAGTACCGTGGGTAAGTGAGCTCTTTACATAAGCTTCATAATCATTCATCACTTTCTCATTCAATTATTGAGAACTTTCAATCCAAACTTAAATGCCAATTCCGTTTCTATCCTCCCGATTTCCAAACTTGTGTCGGTATTTATTGCTATAAACTCTGTAAGAATTGCATGTACAGTCCAAACGACGACAAACCAAGCATACCAAAACAGTTATTTTCAGAATGCAAGTAAGTTCGATCCTTCATGTTTTCTCACGATACAAACCTCTTCGCAACGCTTAACCATTAATCACCGGCTAACGGAAACACCAACATTCTTCTACTTCCACAGCGCCGAAAAGGAGTGGGGAGATGGCATTCGCGGCCTGGCCCTCTCCGCCGCCCGCTTCAGCCTGCTGCGCCTCGAGGAGGGCCCGCCGCACACCAAGAACTGGCGGCCGCAGATCCTCATCCTGTCCAAGCTCACCGACGACCTGGTGCCCAAGTACCGCAAGCTGTTTGCATTCGCGTGCCAGCTGAAGGCCGGCAAGGGCCTGACGGTGTGCGTGAGCGTCATCGACGGCGACTACACGCGCGGCGCCGGCGAAGCTCTGGCCGCCAAGCAGAGCTTGAGGCGGTGCATGGACGAGGAGCGGGTCAAGGGGTTCGTCGACGTGCTCATCTCGCCCAACGCCACCGACGGGCTCAGCCATCTGTGAGTTGACGGGCCTTACTACCTTTTATGTGGTTAGGTGGACTGTTTTACCATTATTTATAACTAATTTGGAAGTTACAAGATAGATTTTAATTAAGAGCGTTGCAAACGATTGGATTCACATGCCACGCTGCGTGGCCAAGGGTCAGTGCAGAGGTTCACGCGGGAACTTCCTACAGCAACAATTATTAATGTAAAAGTCTGGGGAAAACACCATAGGCCGAGAAAAAATCATTTGATGTCGGATGGTTATTTTTCAATAGAAGCTATGACGTACTTTTCCATATGAGCAACGTAAAAATGCTGTAAAAAGGGTATTTTAGGCATTTTTTGAAAATTCACACCTCTGTCATTTTTGAAAACACGTGAAATAACCTAACACACCATCCGACATCGAACAACCTTCAACTACAAGTGTATTATTTTCCAAAACTCTGTTAGTTTTTGTGGCCAGGAGAAGTTCCCGCGTGAACCTCCGCGTTCGACGAAAACTCTATTGTTTACTTTCCTCTTAAGTAAAAATTATACAGGAATGAAACAGAGTACCCACCATAGCATGGCTTCATTATAAAATAATAAAAGTTAAAGAAAACCTTCAGCATACTGCTGACGTTGCAAATTAGACCCTTGGCCATAGGAGATATTTTATAAAACCATTCTCACCTCAAGTAGCACAAAAATTGTTATCACGAATGTTCGGTGGACGTCGAAAAGCTAACAGGGGATAACTTGTGTTCAACGTTCGGATAGAACCTAATCGCATTTTAGGCAAATGTGAACGTTAAACGCAAGTTATCCCCCGTTAGCTATTCGACGTCCACCGTACGTTCGAAAGAAGCTGAACGTTTTTGTGCTACTTGGGACTGCACACACACATCACATGCACATTAAATAAAGCAAGTACAGCAAAAATTATACTACTTCAGGTATTTGAATCAAAATGCCCTTTAAGCCAGCCTGTGGCCAAGAAACAATCTTTGCCCTACCATGGGTCCAGACTTAAAGGCTGGCCATACAGCTGGCTCAAGGAGCTTCCCTAGAAACTACATCAAGGGTCATGAAGCCAACCCCTTGCCAGACCGAAACTGACGAACTTTATCCGTGCCTAGGATCCAAACGACGGGCTTGGGTGGCATGAAGCCCAACACGGTGCTACTCGGCTGGCCGTACAGCTGGCGCAAGGAGGCGGGCGAGAAGACATGGCATGTGTTCCTGCACACGGTCCGCACCGTCGCCTCTGCACGTATGGCCTTGCTTGTGCCAAAGGGCATCAACTTCTATCCGGACACTTCGGAGAAGGTCAGATATCTGCTATCATGATTGTCAACTACTGCTAGTGCTTAGATTTCATTTATTTGATAACTAGGTACCAGATGTTTACTTGCTTTGCAATAGATTGAAAATATTGTAATTCAGTGTGGTGATTAAAGACAACATTTCAAGCAAACTCCTTTGGTTAGTAGTTACAACTATCTCCAGAACTTTGTTCACTTGCACCAAATTCTTGCACCAAATGTCTTCCAGGTATCTTTGTGAATGGTTCAAAAAAGTTTTTAGTTGAATGATATCAATTTTTGGGGAAGAATGCATAAAATTTTAAACCCATTCAGAGCATATCATAATAGCTGTTACAATGATATAAATTAACAATAAATAAACTTCCTGAAATCACTATAGGCAGGGACGTGACCTGACGTTGTTTTGTGCAGATGGCCGGCAACATCGACGTGTGGTGGATCGTGCACGACGGCGGCCTGCTCATGCTGCTGCCCTTCCTGCTCAAACAACAGCGCACCTGGAAGAACTGCAAGATGCGCATCTTCACCGTGGCACAGATGGAGGACAACTCGATTCAGATGAAGAAAGACCTCAAAATGTTCCTCTACCATCTGCGTATCGAGGCAGAGGTTGAAGTCGTCGAGATGGTGAGCGATTTCAGAGTTAAATTGATGCAATGTTGTTTGCAGTTCTTGTTATCAGCCACATCCAACTAGAAACCTTATTCATATAGCTGCTCTGAAAATAAATTTGAGAAAAATGAGATTGGTTTAGAATCTAGAGAACTAAATGTGTTAATTAAGGTACTTCTTTCCAGCTGGACTGATACCAGCAAATGAGATTTGAGTGAGATATAAGTGTAAACCAAGTTTTTGAAATCATGGTAGTATCAACTTTCAAGCTATATCTCCCAAAATACAATGGGATTACGTTTCTCAACCACGCCGGCAGCCATCACTCAGTAAAACAACAGTATAGCAAAAAAACTAAAACCCATACCCCTCATCTGCTTCCAGATGGACAGCGACATTTCAGCCTACACGTACGAGCGCACCCTGATGATGGAGCAGCGCAACCAGATGCTCCGCGAGCTCCGTCTCAACAAGAAAGAGAGCCTCGGCGTGGTGCGTAGCCCCCCAAATGGCCCGTCCTCCGCTGCCCCCAACTCTCTTTCTCTATCGTATCGCTCTGTGTCGGGCTAACCTGTCTCTGTCTCTTTCTCTGCGCACGCCGCAGGTGCACTCGGTCGTTGACTTCAACGAGCCGTCTGGGCAAGAAGAGTCGCTGCCTCTGGTGCGTTGGCTGTGCCCCCAGCCCCTAGTGCTTGTCTACCCAATGCTCCCCCGCACCCTGCCTCAAATCCCATGGCGCAATGTGCTTCTGTTGACGAGGTGTGCCATTTTGGATATCGATTTTTTGACATAAAGACATTTTTGACATAATAAGATGCTTTGTGGCTTTTTTCGAAATCGCTGATAATAGTCATGTCTACCAAGGAGACAACAGGCCATGATGCCCCTTTCGTAAAGTTCTGTTGCTACTTTTGCAGTTCAGTAAAATCTTTGTTTATACGTTCTTGGGATGAGCAAAACTGGTCTACACAGCTGTTTTGTAGTGGCTGAAACAAATGGAAAGAGTCGTGCCATGCCCAATAATAGGGAAACGCATTGTTTGTTTCGGCCACAATGTGGAGCATCTTATTATATCGCCACGCCTAAATGCAGTGCCTGACGATAATTCAAACAGTCGAGATTGCAATGGCATACCATATCATTAGCCATGAGTATGAGAACGCTATGTCCCACCCTGTGGATTTTTTATCTACCACCTAGAGAACCAGCCGCCAATTTTGTCAGAACCTGAAGAATATAGAGGCTGGCCCATTTGGCTCTATATAAAATCGGTTTTAAGTGGGTGACTTGACCACCCAGTTAAATGAACGAAGAACATCTGAAGCCTGTTCTTATAAACCAAGAAACTAATCAGGGAATTGAACACTTTTGGGTTCAAAGTTGTTCGCAAGTTTGACGCTCTGAGGTTTTAAGTAAAATTTCCACTGTTCTCCTTCCAAAGAACTGGTTCTCACAATTAAACCACTCATGGAGCAATGCCTCGAAAATGCATTGTAATATGATGTTGGCTTGATCTGCGAATTCTCCCACTCTACAAGGATTATAAAATTGATATGTGGCTGCTACAAGAGTTCAAATTGTCAATTCTTGTTCAGTTATTTTTGCTCTATACCTGGACTGAGGTAAATTTCCAAATTTCCAAATTAAATACATTTATATTGGAAGCATCCATTAACCTACCTATGCCCATCTAGGCTGTAGGCTATGCCCAATCAAGTAGAATTGGTGTGCATTTCCAATTGAACTCATTGCCAGCAGCTAATACTATTTTATTATATTCCACATTAATAGCCCTTTTAATGGTTTCCGTTTCTACACGCTTATTTTACACTGGCCTCTGTTTGGAGCACAGTGTTGAGAGTAGCAAGTTTTATGTGACGAGCTTGAAGGCGAGGGGCAACTTTGATTGTACTGAAGGCAATTACCTCAGTTTCCTGCACTGTGTTTCAAACAGAGCATTTGTCTTTTGTTGTTCCATAATAACGCCATTATAACGCGTTTTCGTGTAATTTTCTTTCTGTTCCGCATGCCATTGTCATTGTGCATGGGTTTACTCTCTCCTAGCTCAAGGAATATGCACCTCATTTAGGTTGTTTTTAAGTCTCATCTCACAAGTTTCACGTTTCTGATGGATTGGACACTGCTGTGACCAATTTTGTGTATGTATCTTCACAAGACTTTCAAAGACTTCACACAAAAATATTATGCAGTCACTTAAAGCTTGGAAATGAAAAGTATTCATTACCAAAAAATTGTTTTCATTGAAGTGTTAACTTTGCTGACTTCATAAACTATAACGGTAAAACCTGTTATCTGTGCTAAAACTGTTGCTGTTGGTATCAAAAGTTTTAAAAATTTTAATTTCAGTTCTTTAGCAGCCATTCAATTTTTTTTTAATCTTTCAAATATGCCAATTCAAAGGAAACCGAAACTACCCAGGTCCACTGCAAAAAGAAAAACACCTCATTTTTCCACATTGCACTCCTTACTCCTATACCCAGGGCTGCCCATCCAGTTTGTCGAGAGAATATTTAAGCAGGCAATTTTCAAAAGTAAAGCTCTAAGGTATAGGTACTTAGTATAATATTTAGTGAACATATTATTGCTCTAGCTTTTTTCTCGCATTTCAAAACACTTCTGTTAATAAAAAAAGAAAGCTTGATCTTGCTTTTGAGTTATGAGAAATAATCTAGCATAGCAAAAATTTAGAACAAGACTGATTATTGTTGCTTATCCAACCAAAATAAAATTTTTTTCAGTTACTTCCTGATCTAGACACTAACTTCACGACATACTGGATGCAGCCCTGGCATCCCCCCTCTACCCTGCACCACCACTCTGCGCACGCAGGATTTTCAGTTGCAAGCATGTGTGCCTTTTTGCGGTTTGCGGCGCGGCCGGCGTAACGGCATTATGTGCAGGTGCAAGCGATCGTCGACCACCACCACAACGCCGACGTGAAGACCGGCACCAAGGTACGCTTCCAGGAGCCGGGGACGGGTGAAACTGACACCCCCGCCCCAGCCGCCCCAACCGAGAAACCAGCCGAAGACGCCGACGCCAAGGCCGTGAGTACATGTTTTCTGCGGTTTTATTTCTCTTGGTTTTGTTTTGCGGTACGTCGTTCGCGAGGGGGTCGTTTCGTCGGCGACTCAGCACGTATTGTGTGGATGATTTGTTCGGTAATGTTTGTTTGTAGTTATGTCATAGGGTTTATAGTCAGACAGAGCCACAGCGCTAATGCTAAGGTGTCTGCATAGCCACCGAGGGCGCAACCCGAAAAGACGGTTTCTCTCGCCAGATAGCGCCAGCAGCTCTTCTGGGCGCTTGTTTTCGAACGTTGCTTGAAAGCAGCGTATGCTATGATGTAATGGCGCTGTAGGGTTAAATAGGGGAAATCATGCCTTGGGGGTGCCCCCCACAGACAAGATTTCCCCTATTTAACCCTACAGCGGGTACTATCTGGCCGACACTTCGGGTTGCGGCCTCGGTGGCTACGCAGACACCCTAGCATTAGCGCTGTGACTCTGTCTGACTATAAACCCAATGGTTATGTGTTCTGCTGGAAATATTCTAGCACAGTGTGTTGATTTGTTTGAATTTTAATCGACAAGAGAAGAGATTCCAAACATTTCACTTACCTTTTGTCCTTTTTTAGCTAGAGATCTTAAAATTTTAATGTTATATGTTATATTGAACAAAGGCTGATGAGGAATAAAAAACAAAGGAATGTTTTAAGTTTTGAACAAATTCCTTGTTTGATTCTCTACCTCTACAGTTTTGTTTGAATCAGAATGTATTCAAGGGGCATACTTTCCAAATTTTCCTTGTCTAGCACAAAAAGTGATTCATTGAAGAAAGCTGGTGAGAACTGGTGAAGAACATTTATTTAAAGGTGTAGTCACAGGAAGCAGGACCATTCAAACTGCTAGCTAGGCAAAAATTTTCCATACTATTGACCCTTGTCTTGCCTATGCTTAAGACAAGGGTCGTACTTTTGGAAATTTCTAGCGCCCGTGGCCGTTTGTCAAACTTGTGGCTTTCCTGTTCAGGAGGGTGGCAAGGAGAAGATTGCGGAGATCGAGCCGACCCCCGCCGCAGAGCCCGCCACCGATGCGGTCGCTGCCGAGGAAACGCCGGCTCAAGAGACCAAAGAGGTGACAGAGGCCTCCGAAAAAGAGGCGCTCGCGGCAGAGGAGGCCCCAGCGCCCGAGAAGCATCCCAAAGAAGTGGAGGCTCAGGAGAGCGCGCTGCAAGGCACGCCGACAGCGCGAGAGTCGGCAATCACACCGTGAGTATCGTAAATGGGTCTGGCACTCGGAAGATTTTTTTCCGGTGGTACAGCAGCTGACAATGCAAGCTGATGTTTTGGGGATGCCAAGTCTAATTTCAAGGTCCAGAGACGAAAATAGATCAAATGTATCCTCTATGAACTGTTAGCAACAGCAGGGTTTGAAAACTAAGTACCATTCTGGTACTTGTGCTGGAAGACTCGTTATTTCATCAAGGAGAGGTTTTTGTCAAACTAGTCTTAAGTCAAGCAATAGAGCAATAACTCGGTTTGTGTGTGTGTAGGGACGAAGGCAACGTGCGGCGCATGCACACGGCCATCAAGCTCAACGAGGTGATCGTGAATCGGTCGCACGACGCCCAGCTTGTGATACTCAACCTGCCGGGTCCGCCACGGGACACTCGCATCGAGCGCGAGTCCAACTGTATCCTTTGAGCAACTACAAGGCAATCGCAAACTTGCCAATGAGTGTGGAGGTTTATGTCATGTGCAATACTACACTGTCTCCTGTTTACGGTAGCAATCAAAACTAGTCAATTTTTATTATTCCAGTCTGATGCTAGTTTATACTCAAACTTGAAACCTTTCCTTATATTTGATTTTGTGCATTATTTGCATCTATTTTTGCAGGTGCCATAATTCCACCTGCTTTTGTGATAAAAAAAATAGCTCCCTGATCTTCACAATATGTTCCTTGTGTCTCCTTTGGCAATTATCATGGATGGTGATTTTATTTAGATAGAACCACCAGCTCTTTACCATAACATTATGTACCTAGCAGGGGCAGCTCATGCTATTGGTCTGCTGAGCTGCAGTTCCACCTCTAAATTTCGGCCAGGGATGTTTTAAAATCAGTTACAAAATATCATAAGTAGCAACAAAATCGCCGTGAAATCATCTGAAAAGCAGTGTATCTTCAATCAAACGTGAGCGCCCGCCCAGCGACCGCGGCACCTTTATCTACATGGCACTGACTGCAATCTGGCATCACATGCGCTGAGCTGCGACTGCCATAGACCCAAAGAGGCCGCCCGTGCTCCCTGCGCTACTATCGCCCCCTGGCCATCGTGTTATGGGCTCATTTGAGCTGTGCTTGCCGAAGACCTGGCAGTCCACAGCGATCTCAGCGAGCACATGCTATGAACGATATGGCAACGCTGTCGCTGTAGCTCAACAATCGGCCCATGCTTTGAGTGATAAGCGCCAAATCATTCATATTTCTATGTTCGTGTGTTCCACACCACCATTTACCTCAAATCTACCAAACTTAACATTTTAGATTTCGCAACCAATCAGCTACCAGTCAGATTTGAAGTTCTATCACGGAGAGTAATTGGAACTTATAGGTAAAGTAATGGCAACTACCCTAAAACCTCCCCCAAGAGACATGCAAAAAATCGTGATTCACGAAAAAAAGCACCAACTAAGCAAAGGTTCTCGAGCCACCACTGCTACCTAGTGTTACAACTTACAATAATGCTTACCCAAACTGGTTTGTTAAGCCCTGGTTGGTAAGATGATGACTTTAAAATCTCTTCAAAAAGAAGATTTCTGAAGTCTCACATGAACTTCAAAGTTTGTAGTTCTGTGCTGTGCCTACCGAGCTGCGGTAATTTGTGCATGCCAAATAGAATAACAACAAATTTATACATTTTCCCACCAGTTTTGTCTGGAGAGTTTGTTCCTTGACTCTTAATGCAGACATGGAGTTCCTTGAGGTGCTCACCGAGGGGCTCGAGAGGGTGCTGATGGTGCGCGGCGGTGGCCGAGAGGTGATCACCATCTACTCTTGAAGCGGTTGCCCTCCCCCGCTCCGCCACGCAAACGCTCGTTGCCCCGGGCGGAGTCGGCGCCAGGCGTCGCGACAAGCACTGCCATGCCCCCCACCACCCCATCCCTCTTCCTTTCGACAAGCATTCTCTCTATCTCTGTCTCTCTATCTACGTACATCTGCTCACTTTTCTACAACGTGTCGTCGTCGTAATCTCATGGTTCATCGTTCCATCGGTAGGTAGCTCTCTAGACTGTAAGTTTATATATGCGTGTCTCGACACACGTGAGCTAGCTGTACGTGTGTCAACCTAGTGATCTATTTATTGCTAGCAAGAGAATTACCAGTACCTATTATATTGTTGTGTTAGTTAGGACTACGATTATGACGCAAGCGTTAACGTATCGTAATGATAAGAATAAGAATATAGCGTACCTTATTAGTATTATTTAAGAGATAAGAATTAAGTTTTAACTCTTAAGAAATTTATTACAAATAAATACAAAAGTTAACTTTGATGATCTTCATCTCCTTAAAAACGATAAAAATGTTACTTGATGCATAGCTGACGATAGTTTAGAAAAAAATGTAAAATTATTAAACTTGTAACTGTATAACGAACTCTGAGAGGAAATAAAAATAAGTAAGTTGCGGAGTTTCTGGTTGTGAGAGTATTTCCTGGATGGTTCCAATATCCGGTATATTTATTAACTCCTGAGGTAGGTAGGTATGTATTTTTTTTGGTTTTGCAGACCCAGAGCAAGGGCTTTGAGAGAAGTTAAGGCCAGTTCACATTATGCTTTAACCTGTGAGCAGGGGCGTTGCTAGAGATGCCAGTTCGGGGATGCTCAGCTTTTCATCAAATTCCGGGGGGGGGGGGGGGCACGGCTGCCGGGAAATTTTTTGTGAATCAAGGTAATTTCCAAGCAAATCTATGCGTTTCAGAAGTTTTTAAGAGGGCTCCTGACGGTTAATCCCCTAACCCCCACCCCCACTGAAACGCTGAATACAGAGGTTCAAGCGAATAGATAAATGAACCCCTAAATGTATTCCAATCTTTAATTTGAACATACCAATAGATGAAGGAAGAGTATAGTCATGGATAACCACCAAAATTTGATATTTTCAAAAATGTGTATGGTGCAAACTTTCAAAAATCTCCTTAAGGAGCTCTAACTGAGCTCTAAGCATTGGTTTGAGAAACGATTCCCATGAGTTCTTTTTCGGAAAAAGATTGTTATCCATGACTGAGCTCACTCTTTCCCTATGCACAGTTTTTTTTTCAGCGATTTTGGAGCACATTTAGGCCCTCTATTTTCTCTTCGCGTAAGGGTCTGCGCCACAAATTTTTAGCGATCACCCTCTTCGGAATTGTCAACAAGAATAATTCTGTTGCTTTTTTTGTTAGTTGCGTGGAGATGCGGATGTAGAGGATTAAAGCCGAGCCCGCCATTTGGAGCGCGGATTAATTTTTATGACTCCACGGGAATGTTTTGAAAGTCTTGAAGAATGGCCATTTGGAGCACGAAAACTTTGATTCAACATCGACTGTAATCATGGTAACAATCGATGTTGAATCAAAGCTGCGCAGCTATCAAAATCGAACCCTATCGTGTTAATTACAACTCAATATTTAAGAAATTATATGTTTTTTACTTTTGATGATATGTGTTTGTGCTAATCTCGATTCCCGGAACATTTTAATTGCATTAATCTCGGAGATAGTTAATTATTTATGTGTTCGCGCTTGCCGTGATTGTTGTGGTTGTTATCTTAAGCTGCGATAAGCGGATTATATGCAATGAGGACGCATAAGCGTACTTGGCCCCACACACTTTTAGTCATTTGGAATGCGTGAACTTAAAAAAATCGAGTCTTTTCTGTGGACATAATGTTTATTTTCAGAATTCTGTCAACTACCGAGAGTTTCTTTGTAAGGAATAATTTTTAATTTTGCAACAGAAAAGATTGGGATGCTCAACCGATGATTGGGGATGCTCTAGCATCCCCTAAAAATAACGACGCCCCTGCAGCCCATGGGCTGGGCTTGTCTATAGGTACCCGTGGCAGCTGGAAACGCTCTGAGAGGCCGAGAACGAGACGGATTTTCAATACACACTGCTCTTTAGAATCCGACAGCCTCGAAAGCGTAGGGTGTGTATTGACTATTACTAGGTATCTGCCCCTGTGGTGATTTGTTTTACATTTATTTCATTGCTTAAAACAAGTACATGGAATTTGTATGTGTTTTAAACATTGTAACAGGGTTTATACTTCAAGTTGAGAAATAAATCATATGAATTGGTGGGTACGCGTACCCACCACAAATAGGCTATGTAGGATAATAATAAAATGAATAATAATAAGATAGTACAAGCCTTTATTAGTCAAATATCGGAATCAATTTTATGTGAAATAGTTGCACCGAATGATACATTTTCCAAATTCGAAACTATTGGAAAAATTGGATTTTCTGTGCAAAGTCAATCTCATCTTGAAACATACACTTGGCAACACTGCAGCCAATGCTCCTGCTCACCACACCACTTTGAAAAATGTCGGCACAGCTGACAAGCTGAATTGTTTCATTTAATAATAATTTTGTCAAAATAGGTGTTTAAGATGGATCTTCTTGGTTCTATATTAAACTCGATGGACAAACCGCCTGCCGTGAGTGACAAACAGAGAGATTTAATCAAAAGTGAGTACCTTTACTATAACATAACCAAACTTTACCATTTTTGTATTTTAAAATAATTTCCCTCTACTCAAATTGCATCTCTATTTTCAAGAACAAAAAGAGGAGATGGTCAAGAAACAAAATCGTGAGAAACAGAAGCTGGAAGAGTTCCGCAACCAGGTCAGTTGTGGTCTCCGTCCAACTGCTTTCCATAAATTTCAAAGACTCGTGTAACTGCAAGTCCTATCTTTAGCACTAGTTTATAATCAATGATAAAAGCAACTATTTCAACTGGAGATTTACTTTGAATTTACGTTTTAATAGTAACATCATTGCTAAAACCATTGGTAACGTTTACTGATTGAAATTGATGCTACCAGGTGGAGGCTCGCGTCAGCAAGTTCATGCGTGATGAAGGTGCACGGAGTAAGGCACTGCCTCCTATGGATCAGATTCAACGAAGTGTTGTGTGAGTAACATGTCCTCTGATGCTGCCACTAAAAGTGAAACAGCATAATAAAAACTCCCAACTAACAAAAGTATCTTGCAGACACGACGTTGCCGAGGTTGCTGGGGTGGTAGCAGTGTCAGCAGGTGAAGAGGGCGAAGATCGACACATTGTGCTGTTTAAACGTGATGCAGCTCCTTGCGAAGCCGAACTTGCAGCATTACGGCGAGGAGATACTTGGGACCCCGTTGCTCACAAGTTAAACCAATTGGTAAGTACCTACCTTCTGATTTAATTGCACATTGCTTAGACCAAAAATATGTATACCTGGCATTACATTGTGCTCTAGCATTGCCAGTATGCTGAAAGTTCAAGCAATAACAATAGAGTAACAATAGAATATTGTCTGTTCCCAAGAGTCAAGGAAATTAAACAGAACAAATTGTAACACCTGCGTGGTTTGCTACCGTTGATAGATTTTCACTATGACTGCTTGCTTCAAGCATGTTCCTAGTCAGAGCTGTAGTAATGTGCAAAGCAAAGCAAATTATGTCCATGAGAAATGATTGTGCAATAGCAATATGTATTGCGAGCCGTTTAACAAAAAATACTGGAATTCGGTGACATTACAGAAGGCAGAGCAGCAGGAGGCTGATAACGATACTCCTTCGGTCCCTTTCACGCCAGCCACCAACTACAAAGAGAAGTACCAGCACCTCATTGGCCGCGAGTCTGCCAAGGAAGCAGCTCGGAACCTGCAGACCAACACTCACTATGGCAACGGTGGGTAAAAAAAACAAAAAAAACAGCAGCCTGGCTGGAAACGAAATCCTTGGCAAAAAGTGTATATTTTGAGAGATCTGGCACAAGCTATCATTAGTTTGACATTTTAATTATTCATGGTCTGTAGCTGTAAAATCTTCTTTCTTATGATCTTCCTTTGACGATTCCAGTGCCCAGCAAGAACAAGAAGGACCAGCGTTCGATCGAGCAGACTCTCGCCGACATCCGAACCGCCAAACGTCTCAAAACGGCTCACAACTCTGGGGAGGGGGACGAGGGAAAGCCGGCGCCCGTTTGAGCAGCAAGCATTCGTGTACATATAGAGCGACTAGAATTTTGCTTCAACTTATTTATTAAACTATATAGTATCTACACCACTGAAAAAAATCGTCTTGTTCTTCCCTGGCCGTCTATTTCTGAATTCCATGCAGCTAGATAAACTCCGTGCTTGTGTACAGAACTTTGGCAGCACCGACTTTTCGTTCGCGCTGTATTTGCACCAGGCGAGAGCAAGGCACGCCCAATCGCTTCTCGAAGCTGCTGTTAGCCAGTGGAAGAACGCTTTCTAGCAAAAACGCAGCGTTCTTCTGGATCAGCGGTGCCTGCAAAGGGGTGAATCTTTAGTTTGTGAAAACAAACTTCTCTTTCTTGAAATGAGAACAGCACATACTTTAAATTCTCTTCCCAAAAGAAGAATTAACATTTATGTAGTTAAATCTGGAACTACTGGAATATAAACTTTTTTAGATTTGTTGAGAAATGGGTTGGTAGTGACTATGGGTCCTTTAATAAAAAATGTTTATTTGTTTTTTAATTCCAACAGCAAGAACTAAGAGACAAATGAATAAAGTAGGGGTGTGCGAATATTCGAAATGGACTAATTATTCGACGAATTATTGTCGAATTATTTGTATTCGAATATCGAATAGTGATTTTTAAACTATTCGAATTCGTATTCGAAATCGAAATTTTGTTATTCGAAAAAAGAATAATTCGAAAAATTCGAATATCTTAAATATTTGGTACCACTGATAAGCACTTTGCTGCAAAAATTCACATTTAAGGTATATCATTCGAACTTTTGGCGAATTATTCGAGCCAAACGAATCATTCGATTCGCTTCGATATTCGACTTTTCAAACATCTTTTTATTCGATATTCGATTCGAACCAAGAAAACCACTATTCGCATACCCCTAGAATAAAGCAAAAAAACCATAGCATGCACTGTCTAATATTCACATGATTCCTAGCTAGCAAATAGATAAACGCTTAGAAAGTTGTAACCTCGTCTACTTCACAATGGATTTATGAAAACCCAAGCAACCAGTAACGAATGCCGAGCCCTTTGGTCCCCGTTCCAAAAGGGTAGGCTGAGCTCACCTCTTGACGCAGCGCGGGGTTGGCCAGCGAGGCATCGACGTGCGCGATCTGAGCGGCAAACACGGTGGCCAGCGTCTCCTCGATGGCGGGCGCCAATTCGGCGCTAAACAGCTTGACGCAGTCATCCACCAGCGCCAGGAACAGCTTGGTGAAGGTCACCGTGTTGTTGGTCAGCTCCAGCCAGCTGTCTCCTATGCAGGCAGTCAAAACATTGGTAAAAATAAATGGGATGAATGTGCAAGGCAAAGTCCAACGTAATAGTAATTTGTGTCACTCTGCTAATACCGAACAGTTTTATGTATGATGTTACGAGGAGATTAGCATTCGCACCTAACCGAAGCCAGTATTGTTACAATAACATCAGAGGTGTCTACGACAAAAAACATTTTTAAGCTCTTAAAAGACATTAATATTCTGATTCAAGCTTCTTGCAGTTAAATAAATAAAATCACTTATTTTGATCATTTTGCTTGTGTCCTATTCCAGCAACCATATTCAAGTATTGCAAACTAACGACCAGACTGCAAAAAAAATCAAGAAACCTGAGAGCACCACTGCCAGTATTAGTAATATGAAAGACACGACTTACCAGTGATGTACCGCTGCGTCCCGGGCAGTCCCAGAGCGTCCAACTCATCCGTGAGCCGCAGGGCGGCGGCGCGAGTCCCCAGCCCAGCGGGCCGCCACCGGTCGTCCTGCGCACGCAGCTTGACCGAGTCGGCCAGCTTGAGTCGGGCGTCGCGCAGAGCGGCCTCCAATGGCGCGCGCAGCCGGCCGTCCAGCTGGTAGCCCAGGTCCAAGCCGAGGTCGGTGGTGGCGGCGCATTGCGACCGCAACGTCGTCACGCACTCGGCGAGCGTCGACGTCGGCGTTTGCGGCACCAGGACTTGCTTGACGAGGTGGCTCGACAGGTGACTAAGTTCGCCGGCTGCCCACACCGCGAAACCTGGTAGAAAGTGGGTCGTCAGTCGGTGCTTGTCGAGCCGAAGCATATCGGTGCAATATATTAAACATTTGATACTCTTCGAATGCTATTAAATAACCGACCCATGCACGTAGTAAGGAGATTACATTTCAAAAATGCATACTTCATTTATAGGTAGATACTTTTAAGTTTTGATACTTTCAGCTACATAACTGTCTATTCATGTTATGTACCAACAAACCAAGATTACAAATATATACCTATGCAAAAGATAACACATTTTAAATATTTTTCTGTTGACTTGGACCAGCTGGATCTGGCTTTGGTAGGTTTTTTTTTTGCTTCTTATTATCTACCAAAACACTACTGCTTTTTGTACTCTTTATAACATTAGCATGGAATGAAATTGAATATACATTAATAAATAATAATAGACCACGTAATTAATGGGCACCAACATTAAAACTCGTTTAACCTATACACATCGTGGTGACCAAAGCATAAGCTAGCATCACTATGATTTTTCACAGAACCATCTTCAACCTTCTATTTTAGAACCTTAGAAATCGAGAGCAACTCTACTGACCAGAGGCGCACACTGGCGGGAACAGGCGCTGGAATTCCAAGGCTGCGTCAGTAAGGCTGCGGAAGAATCCTGCTGCGGCTTGCTCCGTGTAGACGGCGGGGCTGGCGTCGCGCCGCACCGCGCGGAGCCGCGACTTGAGCAGGCTGGAGCACAGGCCAAGGAACAGGCCCAGCGCCTGCGACCCACAGGGAAACAATGCCACCTTGGTTATCTTTGGTCAGATTAATTACACAAACCATAATGTCCAAGTACCAAACTCAAACCATAATGTCCAAGTACGACCTAATGACTTGCAAGTTGGAATCATCGGTTCTTCTGGAGAACTGAGGCCAAGTGCAAAAAATTACAGATCCTAAGATCAATCAAATCAGATCAGTTGAGCGCAAATATTCAGGAGGAATTAAAGTCATGACAACAGCCTTACTTGCCCTGTTTCTGTTTGGGATATCCTTTTCTATGTCTAATCATTAATTTAAATCAACAGTTCAGTGCTACAGAGCCCATTGTAAAAACAGTCATCGATTAATCATTAACACGACACCAACCAAATCCTGACGTCGAATGCGAGTACGACGTGTGCTTCAAAGTTGTAGACTGACCTGCGTGGAGCGGTCTAGTCGATGCAGCAACCGCACCGACCGCCTTGCGGCGCGAAGTCCCCCATGCGGTGACTTGTCGGGAGAAACCTTGAGGTCACGCGCCAAATCCTCCACCAAGGCACGGCCGCACGCAGCCACCTGTTACGCGGGAATCACCACGGTTGCACAATAGGTAGCATGTTTCGGCAATCAAGCCAATGTATCAACAGCTGTGTGCTTGTCTGGTAGCTTTCAGGATAGTTTTTACATCAGGTTTCCACCATAGAGTGGGTCACAAATGCTGAAGACAAAATTTGAGTTCAAGAACTAAAAATTATTTTATGATACCTTGACCCTGATTGGGTCCAACGAGGGATCGGAATCCGAAGCCAAGTGTTTGGTGGCGCGCAACCAAAGGTCGGCTGCCGCCTCGAAGTGGCGTTGCGCCAGCGACACGTCCAGCTCTTCAGCGACGTCCAGCAGCCAGTCCGGTGTCTCGGTTTCTCCCGACGCCGGCGCCTCCCCGTTGGACCACTGCCAGAATTGACAACATCAGATGAGCTCTGAGCACAACGTTTCAAACTAAACTTCCATTAGTGGTAGGGATCTGGTTTCGGTTTAAGATAAGAAGGAGGTGTGTGTATTTTATTATTATGTACACAAATTAGCCTCCCAAAAGTGTTGTCCATTCCGGGATTTGAACCCGGGTCCCCAACTTTCGCGGCTGGTGCTCTAACCGCTGAGCTAAATGGCCATTAAATTTGGGAGTATTCGTAGACTCTGGACCATACCCCCCTGGGGACATTCAATTCTCACCCTGTATGCAAATTACTTCTCCCAAATTTAATGGCCATTTAGCTCAGCGGTTAGAGCACCAGCCGCGAAAGTTGGGGACCCGGGTTCAAATCCCGGAATGGACAACACTTTTGGGAGGCTAATTTGTGTACATAATAATAAAATGAATAGCCAATTACGAGCTTTCGTAATTTAAATAAGATTAAAAGAGAATTCAACGCATCCAACGTTAATTTGGAGTTACTCGAGGTTGAATGTAAAATGTGGTTGCAGTATAGCATCACGCGGTACCAGAGCCACTATGAGTATTCGTAGACTCTGGACCATACCCCCCTGGGGACATTCAATTCTCACCCTGTATGCAAATTACTTCTCCCAAATTTAATGGCCATTTAGCTCAGCGGTTAGAGCACCAGCCGCGAAAGTTGGGGACCCGGGTTCAAATCCCGGAATGGACAACACTTTTGGGAGGCTAATTTGTGTACATAATAATAAAATGAATAGCCAATTACGAGCTTTCGTAATTTAAATAAGATTAAAAGAGGTGTGTGTATTATTTTTAGCAAAGCAACTAGCTGGGTTTTGAGTACAACGGATTAGGATAGATTTCACATCGTTGCATGTACTCAATAGTCTATGGGAATCCCCAGTTCGTTAACTAGGTACATCTGCTTCGTCAAAGGCATTAGTTACTTGCCCTTGGAACATTCTAGTATTATTTTAATTAATTAAAAAAATGTACTATCTTCTGCCAGAACCCTAAATGGATAATTAAGGTAAGAGTTAATCAAAGACAGGGTGAGCTTGAATATTCATCTGAGAACACACAAGACCACTCACGCATCAATAGAAAGCCTCGAAAGAGGTGTTGTGATGCTGATGGATGTAATGTATGTACCGGTAGCCCATCGTTGGCGTCTTACCAGCGACTCGCGAGAGTGTCCACTGCCGGCGGCAGCAAACGCAGCTGCGCCCTGCGACACACGCTTAGCGGCGTCCACCGCATCATGCCACGCCTTCTTAGCAGGCGCCTGCGCCGTGCCCAGTGCAGCCTGCCCAGAGAACACGCACAGGTGAGCAGATATGCAATACTTGGTAGTCAATGCCATTGCACATTCATAGTCAATCAAAGTAGGGAATTCTACAGTTATGGGTTACTTTACTTATTTAAAATCGGTTTGGGATAAATATATACCACTGCCAATAGGCCCAAATTACCCTTTTTGGCAAGGATGGTAATTATCTTTTCTTAGACAAAGTTTTAAAATTGCTAATTTGCAACCTCTAAAAGGTGCAACTTCTACCAGAGATGAGACTCTGGTCTTAAATATAAACTAAAATGAAACACTACAATTGCAGCCATCTGCTGTGCTTATCTTAAAATAGAAAAATAGAAAAAATTGTTTTAAAATAAATAGCTAAATAGTTTTAAACCAAAAAGAAAACATATGCTTCATTGCCTAGCTGCATTACAACTCTGTTGCAAAGAGCTTTACTAGTCCTGCGGACGCTTTCTGGCAAAGAGTTCATTACAGATCCGATGAGCATGGTCCGTGAGGTCTGCTGTCCGTACCTTCTTGGCAGCATCGCAGGCATCCAGCCAGGCCTTCTTAGCTGGCGGCGAAGGGCACTGGAAGAGTCTCGCGTGCGGGAACGAGAGCAGCTTGACGCCGTTGGTGAGGCCTGGGGCATCGCGCACGTTGACCACCGCTAGGCTGGCCAGCGGGAAAATCGCGTGCCAGCGGAAACGTACAGGGCCCGATCTGCAAAGTTTGTTTGTTTAGAACAAACTGATTGTTTTATAAGATTTTTTTGTGCACAACATAACTACTTTTGTATCTTATTCCGAGAAATTTTCCTGATTGAAGACAAGTTTTAATTTTAGGAAGAAGTTGATTGTGTGCATATGTCTTGGGAATGTAAGATATCCCCCCCCCCCCCTCCCCCCACCTCCCAGAATATAGAACTTGTTCAGTCATTATCACCTTTTCAGAAAGCAAATAAAATAAATTTTAAATAGGTACAAAAGAAGGATGACTCAAAGAAAGAATGAATGAATGAATGAATGAATGAATAGTGGGGCTTGAAGGCGCGTCAACCTTTGTGTCATTTTACGCCTGGAGGACGACTCAATATCCCCCCCTTTTTGTTAATATGACACCTAGACTGCGAAGTCATACCTCTAAGAATTTCTGCTTTCTCATCCTTCAACATCGGATGCCCACCTGTTTGATATCCACGTGGCCAGCATGAGAGCATCGCTGAGTAAGTAAGCCCGCACCCGCTGAATGGCGCTGTTGTCGGATTGGTCCAGCTCAACAAGATCTCCCTCATACACCAGGTGCCTTCCAGGAACGTCGAGGAGTCCCTATCAATCAAATCGCAAGCCACAAAACGTATTAAGCTGGCCATTGATCAGGGCAGATTTCATAGTTGGTAATTTATGATTGTAGGGACTCACAGGGTTGGATTAGATAAGATTGATATTTATCTCGGATTGCACCCGATCGTACCTACCTAATTTTAAAAGAAATTATCAAGACCTACAAAAGTCAATACCATAAAAAATATACAACCGGTAATCTACACAAAACCGTGAATTGACCTCAATGATCATAGACTCCAAGACTAATCAAAATGCGAAAATCCAAGATTTAACTCACCCCACAACCCTCCACTTTCTCAAGGATGCCTGCCAGCGCTCGCCGCCTTTCATCTTCTCCTGTTGCTGCCTCGTCCTCCTCGGCAGCCGGCGCTTCCACTACCACTGGCTGCGACATCGATGGGGAAGAGAGGGCAGCTAGGAGCAATCGCTGCTCTGTCAACAAGTGTGAGAGTGCATACATCTCGGTCTCCAGGTCTGGCGAAGAGTTAAGGTTCATGAGGGTTCGAGAACGTAATATGTACAGGCTAAGAGAGAAAGTAAATTTGTTCAAAAAGCGTTGGAAGGATACGAGATATCTCCTTGGCCGTTTCAATGAACTGCATGTAATTATGATAGACATTTTTCTTGAGTGAGCCACTTGTTGACTCGGCGAGTGCCTGAATACGCTGCCGTTGCTGCTGCAGTTCTTGCCCTCCAACACAGCGCCGAGATAAATCAAGAACATCTGCGTGGAAAATAATTATTAAAATTGAATAAAATTTCTATTGCTTGTAATCTATGTTTGGGTGGTTTTTATTTTAAAATATAGGGATTTGACACATGAGATGGTGGGCGTGATCAGTTCGTATGTATACAGTATGGGCGGGTTGGGCAAGTTTATAATGCGTAAATTGCAGGGATACATGTAAAATATACTTGGTGGGTGATATTTGACTGATTTACGTATGATAATTTCGTAAATTACGTTTTTCTGGGTCGAAATCGGCTGCCCCAATCTTTTTGACGAACGCCACATTGTCCGCCATTTCTACTACTTGTCATCGTGACAGTTCGAGTACAGCCTGCTTCAAAAGTTTTTGTCGAAGGTCAACCTCAACCTAAGGATTTTGATTTTTGAAGCGCCGTTCGGCTTAGTTTCATTTCTAATTTTGAAATGGAACTAAACAGAGCCGAAGATTCTGGCTGCTCAAAAGACGAGGAAACACCCACAGTAACTAAGGTCGCAGAACCCACTTTGGAGGGCTACGAGACATTCGAAGAATTTACAAAGGTGACAAACCGTGTTCTCACACAACCTAACCTCCCCACGTGTTCACTAACTTAGATCCAATTTCTGTGCTGTACAGACAAAAAATAAATGAGAAAAAGATTCAACTGTGAAAGTGTGCCCGCTTTTTATCCGTGAGTTGCTTGATTTATCGTTTGGTGCTTTTCAGGCGGGCTTCCGACCACTGGTCGAGGCAACAAGATTCGCCAATGGATTACCGACGGGTCATGATTGGGATCTGTACATGGGTTATCCCTCGTTCTCAGGGATAATGAATACCGAGGGTGATAGGATTCTTAAACTGTGAGTATTGCCAGACACCAGCCATTATGGTTTCTAATCTAGGAACTGGTGACCTAGGCATATTATACCAGCTCAATAGTAGGTTGACTAGTAGCAATGCTATTAGCATTGATTAAGGATTTGTATTAATGCTAGTAGTATCGTAAGATATTAAATTGTATTTGCAGCATGCAGTTGGTACTTAAACACCAGGGGATTCGTGGAAATTTCTCTAAGCGTTCGCTGGATGATCAAGTTGAGCTCCTGGTAGATGCAAACGATGTCATCTTAGAACGTGTGGTGAGTGTATTCTCAAAGATAATATTTTAAAAATTTTGAATATCATATTTATCATTCAGTTCCACACTTCTCTTTCCCCAAAACTTTTCACTTGTTTAGGGCACAAAACTGGACGAAATCGAGGGTTTGCGCCCAGCTCCAGAACCGTCTCTCGTGGAAGTCTGTGGCCCGTCTGCTCCCGCCCCTGTCTCTGGTTCGTGGAACGCTGCTCCAGCGGCAAAGGGTCTGCGTCTGCTGGCCGCCACCAATGTGCAGCGTCCACAGACGAGCTTCAAGGACAAGGTGGACAATGCGCGGACCCCTTTTGTGCCAAGAATCACTGATAAGCCAAACGCCGTCGTGCCGTTGGCCCTGCGACTCGAGGTTTCTTTGGACGGCGTTGAGAGGTAATACAGTGGGTGATTGCAGGACTCTTGCTGGTTTCTTAGCTATGATGTGTCCTCTTTGGTTTTAGTGAAAACTTATATGTGGTTCTCCTAAGAGCTCCAAAGTCTTTGCACAGCTAAGAACTAAGTATAGAAATTAAATCAATAAAAATATATTTTATATTATCACATTCAGAATTTTTATTTGCAATCTTGGTCATGTTTGGTAATTTTTTGTGTCATTGTATATTTCTAGTTCCTAGCTATGTTCCTTGCTCAGGGAAACAAGAAAATGTTATTAATTTCTCTTAATGTTTTTTTGTCAAATTTGCCTAATTTTTGGGTATTCTGCAAGAAAAGAAAAAAAGAATACATACGTTCCCTCCCTGATTTTGATCCAAAACATCTTGGATTTTCATCATGGATTTCATCTTCTATAAAAACAATTGGACTGTCCCCCACCACCTCACTGACACCATCCCCTTTTGCTCGCAGTTATAGCCACCCTTACGAAGCCGAGCTTGAGCAGTGGACGGTGCCGCCTGTGCAACTCTGCGCACGCACCCCCCGAGTGCCGCCCGCCGTCGACACCACGCCGCTCGTGGAAGTTACGAAGCCCGCGCAACTGCCCGCCATGCTCGCCGACCTGCGCAAGCACACAGAGCTGGCAGTCGACCTTGAACACCACTCGTACCGGTCCTTCCAAGGGTTCACCTGTCTCATGCAGATATCGACGCGAGAAACGGACTATTTGATTGATACATTGGCGTTGCGCGAACATCTGCATTGCCTGAACGAGGTGTTCACGGATCCGGATATCGTGAAGGTAAAAGCGGTTAACATACGATTGTACCAACTTGGTGGCTCCTTGGTGTCCTTGATATGTTTTCAAAAAATTCAAATATGGACTGGTGTTCCGATATTTTAATTCTAAATCAATCGATGTTTAAGATGTTTAACATCACCAAGACTGATTTCATTACATGTTAGCAAACTTTTTCAAGAACTTGTCAGCCTTTTGACAACATTTGAAGATTTTCCTCTCTTAATTTGTGGTGTAATTGCTGCTATTTTTTACAAGAAACTACTCCATTTGTTTCTACTCTGTGCTGTCTACTAATTGTGTGCGTCTTGCGAAGGTGCTCCACGGCTCCGACCACGACGTCGAGTGGCTGCAACGTGACCTGTGCTGCTACCTGGTGAACATGTTCGACACCCACCAAGCCGCCAAGCTGCTCAGCATGCCACATCTGTCGCTGGCATATTTGCTGCAACACTACTGCAAAGTGAGCTTCAATGTGACACGGTCTAGAACGCGGTTTGATCTGGCTTGGGCAGTTGGACTATTAGTATTTTGCCAAACATCTGTGTCGGGTAGCAACCTTCATAGATAAAAGATCTTTGTGTTTTTAAACACCGACTCAAATTACCACTCGGCGCTGTTGACGTTTGTGGAACTACCACTCGCCACTTCCTGCCTTAACTTTTTTTAACCAAGAGATTCTAAATGCAATGACGGTTTAGATTGATGTATGACGAGGCCCATATTCTGTAACTTTTTTCGGAGAGATGACGTGACATGAGAGTGAGACCTCCAAGGTTGTCAATACTCCTGTACCTATATGATTGAAGTTTCTCGCTCATTTCATATTATCTCATCAAAAAAAGGTAATGGAATAGAGGCCCAGGTCTTGCAATTTACTTCCACTTATTTTGTCCCTAACGTACGTTTGCTCTTCACAGGTGAGTGCAGACAAGCGGTTCCAGCTGGCTGATTGGCGCATCCGGCCGCTGCCGCAGGAGCTGAAGCAGTATGCTCGCGAAGACACTCATCACCTGCTCTACGTCTACGACCTGATGACCAATCAGCTCCTGGAGGCCGGCGAAAACCTGCTCGGAGCGGTGTACACCCGAGGGGTGGCACTCTGTCTGAAGGTGTGTTGCTATCCTCGTTCCATGAAACTTTGCTGGCAAAGTGCTCAGCGAGTGCAATTCTGTATTCTAATAATTTTTTCAATACCTATACACAAAGTAAATTGACATTAGAGCTGGCCCATAAGTATTGCCATTTTTTAGCCAAGTTTACTAATGTTTTAGTGTAAAATAAAAAGTAAATACTACATAGTAAATAGTGATATTTTTCAAATGTGGAAGTAAGGTATTGCAGCCCAATTAAAATGTTGTTGTTTTATGTGGTGCATAGCAGGAGATTTGAACTCTTGATCACCTGAAGAAACAATTGTGCTGTAGTTTGACTTCCAGAGTCATTTTCAGGAAGGTGGAACCCTTGACTCCTTTTCTTAATTGAACATAACATGATACACTCTGCTAGTTCATCTCAACTGTTGTCTGTGTCAACACCGAGATCCAGCAGCTGAAATCGGTGGACTCTAACTAGCCCCTTCTGTTTGTCAGCGCTACGTGAAGCCCCCCTGGGACACCGAGGGCCACATGGCTTTGGCAAGACGAACGCAGCGGCTGCTCGACAACCGACAGGTGTTTGCTTTGAAGCAGCTGTATGAGTGGCGCGACCTAACCGCGCGACAGGAAGACGAGAGCACAGGGTAACGACCACCAACCATAGTGCACGACTCGTGTGAATGGATATTGAGCAAATTACATCTGTGTTGAGGTTTGATATTGATGTGTTTTGATTGTGATTTTGATTTTTGTGCCATTCGAAGAGATGGATTAAATTATCAGGTCTATGAGTTGCTTGAATTTGATTTACCATTGTTCATCTTTTTCTAGTTTAGAAGAACACATGTATCAAAGTCAGGTATCTACCACATTGTACTTTCCTGTATATATGCTGTGCTACTTTTGCTGCTGCTGTATTGTCAGTGGCTGTACTGGAGTCAGTTAACATCCACAAGTTTCTTGGACTGAACATACGTGGTCATCAGCTGTTTCCAGCTTCATCCCGCACTCCTCCGGCCTGTCGCAGTAATTGACGTATCATTGTCCGTTTCCAGCTACGTGCTGCCTAACCACATGCTGCTGGGCGTGGCAGAAGCTCTGCCGAGGGAGATGCAGGGGATCCTGGCATGCTGCAACCCGGTACCGCCACTGGTGCGACAGCACCTCGTGCTGCTCCACCAGATGATCCTCCGTGCCCGCGACCAGTCGCTCGTCAAGGTAGAAACGCTTGCCTTCTCGTTGCCAACTGAGAGGTTCAACGCTCTGCGTTTGAGGTCGTCTAGGGCTGTGCCGTTTAGGTGTGGCGTCGCATTTCCATATTGACTGCACGCATTTTCACTGTTATGTAGGTCCAGGATTACCTTGCAATTGCTGTCTTAAAAGTAACTTTTTATTTTGTCTAGATCAGTACTTTTCAGTATTTTTTACATGATGGTACCAAATGCATGGCCAGCATGTGTTTCCAGATAGATAACATAACTTTTGTTTCTTAAAACATCTACAAGACTTGTCTAGATCAGTGACGTATTACTTTGTGCATAAGTAATGTTACCACTTAGTAAGCATATAGTATTGACTTTGAATTAAGAATGTTGTTGAAACAGGCTAACAGTGTATTTCAGACAACACTAACTAGCTGGCTGTGGTTACACATCATGCAGATCTATTATTTCTATATCATCTCAAGTCTCTTCCAAATTCAACTACAAGCAAGCATTCAGTCTCACTATTAGGCATCCGCATATCCCTTCTATTTGAGACCAGTGATTTATATATTTCCTGCATCTGGTCGGCAAAAACATGAAGCTGGACATGAACTATTAAGTACTGTATCTCCATTCTACAGGTATATGTCCACACCAGTAGGGCAAAGATACAAAATAATAACCTAACCTTACGTCTCCAACGTATCTGCGACTTAATGGGGATGGAGTAATGATAGAAAGAATGCAACTAACCATGGGGCAGTGTGGATTCTGCAGTTGTGTTCTTAAAATTTCGGACTTGCAGCCTAGTTCAGGCAGTAGTTACAATGCATTCCTTCTGTTTGAACTCCTTTATATTTATCCAGCCATTTGAAACCCTGTCTGCAAAGTTAGTGAAAATTCACCACCTATTTGATAAGTGAACAGTGATATTTTGACTAGTATATTTGCAAAATGATATCTAATGAATGAGTTATGATGCACATGTATTTTTATTTTTTACTCACTACTGGTATGTACAATGTGCCTAAGCTAAAATAAAATATTTATAATAACTTGTGAACAATTTACCTGAATAATTTAACAGGGCACTATTCACAAATAATTTGTACCTACCCAGTACCTACCTAATTAAATTAAATTGGTGATTGGTGATTGGAAAACCATAAATATTAATGTACAATCTACATTCTACACGAGGCTGTCAACACTATTGGTGATGCTGATGCTGGTAAGTGATATCTGTCCGTTCTGTACACGGATTTTTTTGTTCCCAAACCCTTGTCACTAAAATATGGCAATCAAGTAACGTTGCAATCCAATCGAGGGGGGGGGGGAATTTTGATAGTGAAAATGAGAGTTGATAGTTATTGTGAACATTTAGCAAGATTGGGTGTTCAACGGCTTTTGTTTGCTATGATGCATTGCAGGTAGCAAAACAAGAATTGATTAAAGCTACGTTTACAGCGTTGCAAAGCGCCGGTGTCGTAGACAATCAGAAGGCCGTTCCCGGTGACGTCACAGAGCTTAGCGACCCTGTCGCTTCGCTTCGACTGACATGGAATGTGTTTATCTTTTTGGTTGTGAAGCGACGCGGTCAGCGACGCCGTCGCTTTGCATCGCTGTAAACGTAGCTTTAGGCTGGCGCTACAATTTTCGAACTTCACAGCATCTGCACATTGTGCAAGTAATCGCCACGTTGCCAATCTGCCCGGTTTTCAACCAAAGTCTCGTCCACGCAGATCATGGAGGAGACGCGGCCGACCCATCAGCGGCCAGCTTGGGCGATGGAGAGAGACCCCGAGGCACCGTTGCACTGCCCCCACGACCTCACGCGCTCGGCAGAGTTCCGCGACGATCTGCCTGTCCTGCTCAGTGCGCCCGCAAGTGCGACGCCGCCGCGCCGCGCCAAGGCCGTGCGTTCAAAGCGGCCTGCGTTGTCCGTGTTTGATGTAGTTCTCAAGGTGCGTAACTGGGTAGAGGTTACGTCGAGCTAAGGAACTTATTTAAGTTAAGCTGCGAACAGGAGATTGGATTCCCTGAACTTCGTTATGTACCTTGATCGTGTCATTGGGAGCGGACGTATCCCAAACAGATTCCCAAGCATATCCAAATCATTTGTTCAAGAGAAAGGAGAGGAACAATCGAGATTTTCCAGCTTTGTCTTCCTACCGTAATTAGATATAGCTCAGTTCAGTTCACACCATGCTTCGTTTGCGATGAACTTTTGGGGTGTTCTCAGTAGAGATATTCTACGATAATGTACTGCCTTTCGATAATCGTTTACCAAATTATTATTATCGTAGCGATATTGAACTGGCTTTCGATAATCGTTTACCAAATTCTTATTATCGTAGCGATATTGAATTTTATATTTCCAAAAATGCCCAAAAAAATGTCTAAAAAATCTGCCACTTTGTCCTTCAACTTAATTTTTCCCTCCTAGCTGTCACTCCAGTAGTAATTTTGCTCCTTGCGGAAAGATGTAAAAGCAGATTTCCGTTAATGTTAAAATCAATGCACGTACTTCGCTGTTTAATCCTTTTTTTCGACAATCGCAATAAGAAAATCAAATCAATAATCCTTTGAAAAATACATAAGTAATGTTTATCGAATCAATAGTATAGACTTTTTGAACATCCCTAGTTCTCAGTGCTGTCAATTCAAATGTATTTGTGATTGCATGCCAACCACGGGGTAGGTACTCTAAATGTGCATCTCTTTTTTCCACAGATCTCAAAGGGGCTGCCAGAGAAGCTGCAGCAGGTGCACTTTGTTAGCCCGTACCAACGGTGCAAGTCTGTTCAGCCGTTCGTTAAGGCTCAGGAGGAGGAGGCGGCAAGGAAAACGGAGGCTGAGGATGCTGCCTACGAAGTGACCAAGGAGGATGCGGAGAACCAGGACAGGATGGCTCGCGTAAGTGCATAAAACACATGCTTACCATGATTTTAGGGGGATCATTTAAGTCTAGCCACTTGTAAAATGTTGCTCCTTAGTCCTTTTACAATGAATTAGGTCCTACTCTAGGTTTATAAGCCTGATAATAGCAGTTACTCATTGTGGGTTTACAAAAACCCAGATGCAAACTATTATAAAAAGAATGAATGTATTATATGGCAAATATCGCTGAAGATATGATAGCATAATTACTCGTAAAAAATGTCATAATCAAATAATTTCGTACCTATTTAAAATTATGTTACCTTTGTAGGAAAGTGATATACTATTCGAATCTATTCCACAACAACAATATGTTAATTTGCCATTTTGTGATACAAGCAAGTGCCAAGACCTTGTCATTGTGAATTTTCCATTCAATCACGGCATCCATTTTACCAATATCTTGTAACTTGTTCTGCTCTCAGTTGGCTGCCCACCTGATTGCCGAGAAAGAACGGCTGGAAATGCAACCACTACGCCAGCAGAAGAGATCTCGCGTGGAGACCAGCGAGTCGGGAGTAAAACGCAGCAAACTTGCAGGACCGGAGCCTGTTCAGATCAAGGTGGAGGCTGTCGAGACAGTGCCAGCCAAGGCACAGGTCATGACGTCACAGTCGGCGCAGAACCCAACGCCAGAGAACCAGAGCAAACGCAGCATGAAGCGCCAGAAAAAAGCCAATAAAATGGGCGAGCCGACGACCTTTAAGCCTTTCGACTACAGTGCTGTTGATTTTGGGGCATTCAAGGGTGGGAGTGCGACTCCATCGAAAATCGGCAAGAAGCAGAAGAAGCTTAAGACCAAGGTAAGTTTATTTGTAGGTTCAGTTGGTGTTGACCATGTAGAAGCAATCTGTACCTGATTTAGTATGGGTTCATCTTGGAGCATTAACGAACAGTTTTTACCACTACCTCATCGTCACTCTTGCTTGATGTTTGTGTAAGGTTTCATCCCAATTATTGACATCCACATTTTATTGATAGATACTTTAGGTAAAGTCTGCCCTTCAACAAGAGATACCTGCCATTAGTTTGTACCATCAATAGAGGATGTCTGCTAGATAAATATAATCATAGGATATGCAACATGGCAAGCTTCGTGGGTCAAAGCTTCAGCAGGGAAAATCAAGGTCTTGCGATATTTTGCTCGCTACAACCCGGAGTGAATGTGCACCCACCCCCTGCAGGGAAAAATGTTCTGGCTTTTTAGTTTGATAATGTGGTTACCTTGCAGCAGAAATAGTATGAGACACTGAGCTAACTGAACTTTGCTTCCTTCAGGGCAACAAGAAGTTCAACAACAAGAGCATGACCTACAAGGGGAAGAAGTAACATCCCACTGTACTTCGAGCCTCTTGCCAACTGAAAATGCATTATGAAGAAATATAATATGAATATTGCAAACATTACAATACACAGACCGACCATTGACATACTATCTCAGGCCCGAATGCAGAGACGTCACTCAGTGCGCACTCACACTCAGTGCACACTCAGAGGGCAATTTTCATTGCACAGTCAAAAATCGTACACTAAGTGTGCCCTGAGTGCACACTCAGTGTGAGTGAAGTCCAGACCACACTCAGGGGTCATTTCAGATATTTCAAGCCACATTTCTATGAAATTTTAGACAAACTACAATGGTTTTGCAATAAAATAACATTCATGGTACTTACACGCGTGTTTTACATTTGTTTTGAACGAACGTAGAACGAGATTAGCTACTTGAATCTGAAATCCTGCCTTGCCAGTGACAGTTCCGTCTGACAGCTGCTGCCAGTAGCAATATTTTGAACACCACCGTCTGGATCCTAAGCTACCAATGGGCTGTGTTGTGAAATTGCAAGGAATTTGTTGACAGTAACCAGGCAAATCAGTTCGTTGTCAAGCATATTGCTACGTTACCATATGCACATTTTACTCGGGGTCCACTTGGCTGAGTGTGACAAAAGTTTTCTCTGCAATGAAATCGTCCACCCACACTCAGTGCTCACTGAGTGGAGTAAGCCTCGAGTGCGCACAACTCTGCATTCGGGCCTTAGTGTTTTGAATTTTCTCCTACCAGTGATCCATTCCTCGGCTGCTAATCAGCTTTTCGACATACTTCTCTAATCCTGCTGGAATACATTCAAGAAAACTGAACAATTCCCAAACAAAGTACGTAAAAACACAGCAAGCAGCTTGAAAGAATTCGAGAAATAACAATAACGAATGTCGTCGAGTAAATAAAAACACATGAAAAAAGGATTTTCAACATTTTATCAGTAAAAAAATCAGGTAACAGGCTAAATTTGATCCCGATCCTCCTGCCAGAAAAGCAATATAAATACAATTCTGCGACAGCGCAGCGAGACAATCGATCAACAGGCAACTTTGCATTTAACGAGGTTTTTTTTATTAAAGACGGCTACAAAACTGAGCGCAGCTACTAACGAGTATGTACACGTGTGGCGACGCAGCGCAGACAGAGGGGCGAGCGGAATGGGTCGGCGTGCGCCGCCGGTTCTCACCTATCGACCACTTACATCATGCCGCCCATTCCCCCCATGCCTCCCATACCACCCATGCCTCCCATGCCTCCCATGCCCGCTGGCACATCTTCTTTGGGGATATCTGTAACGACGGCTTCCGCTGTCGTCAATAACGAGGCGACGCCCGCCGCATCGATTAAAGCTGTGCGAACCACCTAGGAAAGAGACTCAATATTAGACAAAAAGAGTTGCAATCGTAATTAGTTCAGGGGTTTGGAGAAGGAAGTGCAGTAAGATTTATATTTGTAAACAAGAACATGTGCGATAGGGAGAGAGTCGAAACAAAATGTATTGCTTTGGAAAATTTTGTTGAAAATGACTGTTGACTGAATACTGTTCTTTGTCACTGCTTTGCTGACCCTTCTTCCAATTTTAAGTTTGGAGCTGGGGAGTCCAGAACTAGGATGAGCTCTTCATTTGTGTTTAAACTTTTCAAAGCTGGCTCTGAATATAAATGTACTTACCTTTGTGGGGTCAATGATGCCCTGCTCGAACATGTTGACATACTGATTGTTTAGGGCGTCGTATCCCCAGTCCTGTTCGCCTTCCTCCACCTTGCTGACAACAACGCTGGCATCGATTCCAGCGTTCTTCGCAATCTGCATGCAAGGCATTCGCAGTGCCTTACGCACGATGCCAATTCCAATCAGCTGATCCTGGTTGGTCGGCGTCAAAGTGAGCAGCATCGGAATGCAGCGGAGCAGTGCGGTGCCGCCACCGGCAACAATTCCCTCTTCGACAGCGGCACGAGTCGCGTTTAGAGCATCGTTGACACGATCCTTCTTCTCGTTCACTTCTACTTCGCTCGATCCGCCAACCTTCAAAACGGCAACACCTGAGCTGAGACGGGCCAAGCGTTCCTGGAGCTTTTCCTTCTCGTACTCAGAAGTAGTGTCAGCGATCTGATCACGGAGCTGTGTCGCTCTGCGTTCCACGTCTGCGGTCTTCCCCTTGCCCTTGAGTAACAGGGTATCGTCCTTGGTTACGGTCAGCTCGCCGACCTGGCCAAGGTCACTGAGTTGCACGTCCTCGATCTTAACAAGGTTACCCTCGTCACCGAAAACGATGCCGCCAGACGATACGGCAATGTCGTGGAGGGTGGCTTTGCGGTTGTCGCCGAAGCCAGGGGCCTTGACAGCCACTACTTGCAGACCAATCTTAAGTCGGTTGACGACCAGAGTCGAAAGGGCTTCGCCGTCCACATCTTCGGCAATGATTAGCAGAGGCTTTCGCTGGGCATTGGCCAATTCCAGAGCTGGGATGATAGACTGTACGGTAGAGATTTTCTTCTCGCTGAGAAGGACAAGGGCATCTTGGAACTCGACCTTAGCACCTGTCAAGAACAATCACGGTTAGGAACTTTGGCATTTTATCAGATTAGCCAAGCAAGTGGTTTTCACTACACAAAAAATTGGAATTATGAAACAAGGAATGAATTAACAAAGATGGTGTTACATTTATGCATTCAAAAATGAATTTATAAACCTGGAGAGGGAAGTGCATTTTCAACCCAGGAAATCTGTTGGTCATTGGTCATAACTTGTAAAGTCTAGCTAATGAAAACTCACCCTTGGAGCTGTTAATGAAGTATGGCGAGATATATCCGCGGTCAAACTTCATTCCCTCGATGACTTCCAGTTCGTCAACAAGGGTTTTGCCATCCTTGACAGTGATCACGCCCTCCTTGCCAACACGCTTCATGGCGTTTGAGATGAGCTCTCCAATGGCACGGTCACCGTTGGCCGAGATGGTAGCCACCTGTGCAATCTCCTCGGGTGTGGTCACTGGACGCGACAGCCTTTTCAGCTCCGTTTTGATACCCTCGACAGCCAGCATCACGCCTAAGTACAGAATTTCTCAGATCAGAACAGTGAAAATGGCAGAAATTTGAACGCAATCCAAGAAATATGTCACAAAAATGTGTAGGAAAATAATTTACCTACATTCATTTTGAATAATGACAAAAAATGTTATATATTGTGGTAGGTCAATTATTTGAAAATTATCCCCCTCTACTTCCATGAACGTAGAAATGATACTATGATCATCAATGCTATATTCTGATCTTCAATGCTATATTCTTGGTCTTTACTCACCTCTTCGAATTTCAATAGGGTTAGCACCCTTGCTAATCTTCTCAAAGCCCTCTTTGGCGATGGCCCGAGCTAAAACTGTGGCCGTGGTAGTTCCATCTCCTGCCTCCTCATTTGTGTTGTTTGCCACATCTTGTACTAGTCGCGCACCAATATTTTGGAAGCGATCTTTCAGCTCTACTCCTTTGGCAACAGTAACACCATCCTGTAAATTACCGACATTATTTTAAAACGCTTACTAAATAAATGCCCAACTATGGAAAATAAGCAAAGGCCAACCAGTGAAAAAAACTTGCCTTGGTGATCTTAGGGCTACCCCACGACTGCTCCAAGATAACATTGCGGCCCTTTGGCCCCATAGTGACGGCCACCGCGTCGGCCAAAATGTCAACTCCCTGCAGCATCAGGGCTCGAACCTCTGGGCCAAACCGTACATCTTTTGCGAATGTACGTCGCTGGCAGACCTGTCTCAACGCCGCCGAACGTAGAACAGTAGGAAGACGATGCATCTGAAATCAATGGTTATGGTTACCAGCAAGCTACAATTCAATCACATTATACGGGTCCAAGGTACACCCCTCCCACCGATGCCGGGGGTCGAACTCGATTTCTCAAATTAGGGCTTATTTATTACCTTTTTTGGGTGTTCTGAGTGTTTTAAAGACTAGAAAGAAACTATTTCGAAGTAAATGGGGTACCTTTTCGTGGAGTTTCACGATTATTCTGGCAAGCTAGATTCCTGAGACCACGATGCTCGCTACGACGACTCGAAAAGAGAGTTTCACAGAATGCACATGTCGTCTCGGACCTTGAAAGAGCATCGACAAAAATCTTGATTAGCTTTATCAATGGTTACTCTTCTACAGACATAATTACATTCAATATTCATAATAAATACATAGAAATATTTACGATTTTTTTACTTACATGTAAAAACCCCCGCAAAACAAAATTAACGAGTAGATCACAACAATGCTCCAACATTATATGCCCGGTTTGGGGCACAAACATGGTCTTCTGAATTTTCTAGAAGGATACGAAAAACATGACGTAACTTTTCTCTGCACTTACGATATATAAGTGATCTATATTTTCAGAAGAGAAAATATCTTTAATTTCAAACAATTTTTCTGTGACATTTTCTAGACGAGTAGTCAATAAATATCAGTATTTCATCATCAATTTCCTTAATTTTTTTAGCAGTTAAGCCGCTGTCCGCCAGAGCGAGCATCGTTCATTATTCACCTCGTGTGTTGGAGTCGTGAATTTTGTTTCTGCGAAATTCAGGAATACTTCTGCTGATCTGTTGGTCAATCGCCGTCTAACCGGAAAAGGAGCTAATCTCTGAGTTGTGCATTTCTCTACATTCCTCTTCGATTAAAAAATGGTTTTCACTAGTAGAATGGTAATTATATTGTGATAATATGTCCCCTTACCTAACAACTGTAGGCTAACCGGCCTCACCCTTGACCCAGGATTGCCAGCCTATTCTTTACTTTCCTATGATTTCAGCTTGCAGCGTCAAAGAAGCTTATACCACTTTTCGATCGAGTACTGATCCAGCGATCTGAGGCCCTGACCAAGACGGCGGGAGGCATTGTGATTCCGGAAAAGGCGCAGGCTAAGGTGCTCAAGGGAACAGTTGTTGCCATCGGACCCGGAGCTCGGAACTCGGTCAGTATTTCTAAGTAAACTACTGTTGCAAATTTTGAATGTTGCTTTGATGACTGTAATGCTTTCACTTAGATTCCCTCATCAATGCTTTCCCTGTTGCCGCTTAATGTTTCACATACTTTTCTTTAATTTTAAATTATGCTGAACAGTTAGTTTCCAAAAATTACTAATTTGGAAATTAGGCACATAAAGATGTTGAATTCAACAAATTCAGAGAAAATCAGGAGATGTAATTTGATGAATTTAATTTAGTCTACAGTAAATTTAAAAATGACAAAAATCTGATGTTGCATTTTCTTGCAGAAAGGAGAAGTAGTGCCTTTGTCGGTGAAGGTGGGTGACATGGTACTCCTTCCAGAATATGGCGGCACCAAGGTTGACCTAGAAGATGACCGCGAACTACACCTCTTCCGTGAATCGGATATTCTAGCCAAGCTCGAGAAGTGAGCGTGGCATATCTAGCTGCCGCCAAATGTAGTCCTCGTTTACCTCGTCATGCTCGTTTTTTGTAATTAAAAGTGGATTAAAACATTATTGTCATCTCGTTGTTTGCCGACTGTTTGATTGTAGACTTGTTGGAATCGCATGTCGGGAATATATGTACATGTGATCCAGTTTAAGCGTCGATTTGCAACCTATTAAAGATTTTTTTTACAAAAACAATTTCTTGATTCTGTGACCGACTCGAAAAAAAATGCGAGCTTTTTGATTGTTCAGTGTATGTTGCAAGAAGCTAACAAAATGCTGTTAGTTTACGACACTTGAAGCATAGATAAAGGATTTAATTTTTTCAGAAAACTATTTTTCCCACGGAGCGATGTGCATTTGCTGAGTTATTAGTACTACCAATCCACGGAGCTGTTGTATCCTAAATTTCGTAAAAGTGCACACGATGTTGAAAGAGGTTGGAAAGAAGTATTTTTTTGGGGGGTTGCAGAGGCTCTTCCCGCAAAGATTCTCTAAAGCAGCTAAGTGCAAGCGATTTGAATTTGATTATTACCGATCCAAAGGTTTGTCATTTTCATGTGATTTCATAAACGTTAAAATAATCATATTTTTTACAGGAATGCTAATTTGCAAGAACCCTCTTGACTTTCAGATGTCTTAATTAATGCCAAAACCTGTAGAAAAAGCCAAGTTTCAAGTTCCAAAGAACAGTTTCCCTACCCAAAGACAATAAAAATGTTATCCCATCTGGAAGTAAAAAAGTTTGCTGATTGCGGTCGGACCGTCGGTACCACCTGCCTGTGTGGTGCCCAAATTTGCCATGCGCTGATAGATTTAACGGTAAATGGCCGAAAGATCGTTTTCGGGACTTTTTCCAGGCACAATGAGGCAGGAACGTTTGAGCGGTGTCAGTGGAGAACGAGGAAACTTATGCCTCTTCCAGGAACATCTCCAAAACGTCGACAAAGCCTTCGAGGAAACAAAAGCCAGGTGATAGACATTTTAGGTGATTTTTTTATTATTGGGGGGGGGGGGGGGGGGGCCTTCGGCTTTAATGTTATGCCACTGGTTTTTTTCAAGAAGTTTCATTTAAAGGGCCCATAACATTTTAATGTGCCTACACTGTAATGACATAGCAAAATAACATAGCCAAAAATGCAAAGGGATTGGGATAATGAAGTGGGGGGGGGGGGGGGGGGGGGCTGCAGTTTTATGTGTTTAAAACTTTCTTGTATAGAATTTTTCTATAATCTGTAGTCTGGAAAAAAGGATTCGCTTCATTTTACACCTACCACTTGCATTTCCAGATCAGGCAGTCCCTTTATACATTGCAGGGCTCACACTTGGTCCCTTTTTTCCCTAAAAGTCCCTTTTTTTTCAGTGTGGTCTCTTATTATTGGCCATCTTATATTTGGTTATTGGTCTCTAAAAGTCCTTATTTTTAGATTTCATCTCCTTGTGTTTTTTTCAATTTCACAAATACTTTTTTTCTACTACCTAGGAACCAATATATTTTTTTCAAAATCACTTGTTAGTTTTTTGGTGCATTTTATTTGCACCTTTTGGTACTGCAGTTCTCGAGTCGAGTGCAATGTACAATCTGTTGTGAAAATAACTGAACCTATCAATGAAAATGGTATGTCTTTTGGGCTGTCTGACAGCCAGCGCCTAATGTGAACAAACCCGTCTTCCGGCTCGTCAACGAAGCGGTCAAAGAGGATAGCGGAACTTCACTCTTGAACGTCGGAACTTGTAACATTCACATTGTGCACAATGCGTTCCTAGGGTCTGAGATGATCTCATAAAAGATGTTGGGGAAGCTTAATAATTATATATACTATTTTGTTATGGGCATCCTTCGTAGGGAGGATGATTTATGAATCTGTTAAAATACAGAAAAATACTCCATTTCATAGACTGATTATATATTGTGCCTTCAAGATGGCTAACTTTAGAGTCAGCAACTGCCAACTGCCAGACTTTATGAGCAGTATGAGGCTTTCTGGGAGTATTTCATTTAATTCATTCCCAAGCACAACAAGGGACTTTGACTGCGGGGAGCTACAAGAACATTGTTGATTTGAATAAGAAATCTTCTAAAGCGGTAATATTGATCGTTATTACGAGTGCCAAAATATTTACCAATTTCACCAGAACATTTCAACGACAAGAACCTCTCGTTTATCTGCTTTTCAACGAGCTCAAGTCATTAATTTTCAAGATCATGGGGCGGGTGTGCAAGAATTGGACGATCGAAAATCTCGAGGCTTTTAGCAAGGCTTTTGATGAAATTGCTACTGGAAAATGATTTAACTTTTGACAATAAAGACCTAAAAAGGGAATTCCTTCTTTTGAGCAAGACTGAGAAATCGCTGTTCAAAATAAAAGGGCAGAAACATATTGTAGCTGCTGGTAACCAAATCATAAAGAAGTCTTCTCTTGATACTAATGAAAATCTCATACGAGCTTTCCGATGCATTCATCCCCTTTGTAGAAAAACTGAAAAGAGCTGGAAGGATATTACTCTGATTGCCAGAGAACTTCAAATGATCATTGATGCAGATGTCCTTCTGGACGAATGGAAGTTGCTGCAACTGGAAAAAGATCCAGAAAATGCAGAAGTTTTGCGCATTGACCATTATTATAATTTTTTGATAAAGAAAATTAACATCGGAGAAAACTTGAAAGTCCCTTCTGTAAGAGTAGTTGTTCGTGAGGTATTCAATTTGTTCCATGGGAGTGCGGAACGTGAACGAGGGTCCTCCCGATCATCTTGCATCATAACGTAGGATAAAGCTGCCACGGGGGGGGGGGGGGGGCAAGGATCACAGTCGGGGAAGTGTTGCGAATGAGAAACGATAACAAGCCTGAAAAAGTTCCAATTACCAAAGATTTCCTTGCTCTTGCACACACAGCGCACAAGGAACATGTTAGTTACATGGCATGCGAGACGTCTTTAGCCGAGGAAAAGGAAAAGCTTGACAAGGAACGTACAGCTGAAATAGCTCTAGAGAAGGAGCAGGCAGAATCTGTGGCAAGGAATGAGCAAGGAGTTAGCAGACATGTGAAAGAACCTGAAGAACGCCTAACTTGTTCACAAAGAAAAGAAAGCTATGGGTGAAAGGTTGTACTTCTTTGAAGGTAACATTAGGCTAAAGCCTGCTTTATAAAATAAGACTAGTATGGGTGATATTCAATCAATTGTAGTAGTTTCAGTTTCCCCCAAAAACTTGACTTTATTTTTTATTGGAAATCTTAATTTAATTCACACCAAGGTTACTTTGGGGATGCGGCTGTAATTTTGTAGGGAAGAAGGGCTAGTTTCCAAACTGGTGGCAGTCGTTTGGCGTCTTCACGTTTGTTCATTGCGCTAGGGCGCTTTTCTATTTCAATAGGTTCCCTTATTACACACAGGTAGAGATTTTCTTCTTTCTTCACCGTCCGGGCGTTTGTCCACCACCACCACGTGCCCTTCTTCATCGGCATGCAACATGCCAATTGCCAACATAAGTATATTTATATATTTATAAGGTATACGTAATCATAGGTGTAGGTATATATATATATATATATATATATATATATATATATATATATATATATATATATATATATATATATATATATATATATATATATATATATATATATATATATATATATATATATATATATATATATATATATATATATATATATATATATATATATATATATATATATATATATATATATATATATATATATATATTTTTTTTTTTTTTTTTTTTTAAAGACTTTTGGATAAACTGTGGTGTTTTATTTTTCATTTTCCCAACGTTTCGACCAAATTGTTTGGTCTTTCTCAAGGGTCAATCAATGAACTACAAAAAACAAAACATTGGACAAAAGGTACCAGAGATCTCAACAATCAAACCAAAGTTATAAAAAAAAAAAACACATTTTGACAAGAAACATATAGCGAGAAGGTCAAGGTCGATTCTGTTTCGATGCAGTCTTGCTCCGTGTTGTAGGCCCCAGGGAAGGGGTGGGTGGATGGTGTATGGGCGATTCAGTGTTCGACTCGTATGATGATTTCTATGAAACTAATTGCTGTGAAAACTTAAAACAACATATATATATATATATATATATATATATATATATATATATATATATATATATATATATATATATATATATATTTAGCAGAAAATAAAGTCCATAAAAGAGCAGAATTTCGGTTGTTCGTGGCCAATAATAAATGGATGATTACCTACCTATACCTTATAAAGTGACTTGGTAATATGCTGGAAAACATTGGAACTTTTGGAACTACCGCGGATTTATATATTTAGCAATTGTATTTATTATAATATTACTCTATACTAAAATCGAGTTTTAAATGCAACACTGTATACCTACTATAACCTACATGTCATTTTATATAGTTACAGCATGGTTAGTTACAGCAAAAACGAATGCTCACATTTGAATAAGAATAAATAATTATCGAGCCCCGCGGGCAATCGTAATAGAGCACCAGAAATGAGTAAATTATAGAACGAAAACACTATTTCAGTCAGTTACAGAAATCATAATGTCTTCCCATAAAAACAATAATTGTTTCACTATTAATTGTTATATAATCAATTAATTATTGATCAATTATTAATCAATAATTGTTTTGGATATCACAGAAGATTGTCTTCTGTGATATCCAAAACCACTCTGAAAGCACATCTCTTCACTCCACCTTGGAGAAATCTTGCAAAATGTATTGATCCGATTTGCAACCCAGTATTTAAATTGCGTTAACCGTTAATTTCATCCTTTTTGTGTGGAAATAAACTTGCGATTTCTGAAAGAAGACGCAATTCTCAATTGCGAATTGTACTAACCTCACACCGCCAAAAGACGTCCCTCCACACCGCACCCTTTGCCACCCCATCAATTAAAACACCCCCCCCCCCCCTTCCCCATACTCTCGACAAGTGCAACACAAACAAACGCACGTGTTCCCCATCATCGCGACCCATGTTGCAATTAATCCCCACTCTGACTAGCGTTAGCCCGTCATTATCAGCTGCCTTAGGTCGCGTGACGTCGGCGTCGGGGTTGGGGACGTCGGGACGCCGAAGGGGCCACGTGGGGCAGACGCCGTCGAGCGAGACGCCCTCGTTGGTAGCACCGTACGCGCACGCGACGACGAGTCTGAGGTGCACGTGCGAGGGTCACGGCCCGGTAACACGATGGACAATCGCTTCCTTCCGATTGCTATCGGATGTGCATGCGTGTTTACATGTTTATTTGTGACACTCCACTCATCTTTGAGATATTATGTCCTTGGAGGTAATCTAAAATAGTACAAATTAGAGCAAGATCTCATGTCACTATGCGACTTCAGCATATGTTAATTCTGCAGTCATGCTGCTAAAAAAATGTTGTTTCATCGTTTGCCGATCGGATGTCGTGACTATTTCTTCCGAAATCTGATTCAAAAGCGATGTTTCGGTGCTCTTTAAAAACAAAGCGGTCTTTCCCTCACTGGACAACCACAGTTGATGCGAAACCTTTTACCAATTTATTTCTTTTCATGTTTTTGTATCCATCAACGAATAATGCTTTGCAATATTTATGGAAAAACGACAGACAATGGGTGTCAACGTATGAATTATTACTGTCAAGTAGGTACGCAGCCGGCAGCAGAGCGTTATGAATCATGGCATTTTAATTTAAACAAACCCTTTGTCAAGTAATGATTCTTTCATTCGCATCTTCTCTTTGACGTTCACAATACCAGTGGCTCAACTTGTCTTTGCCACAAAGCGCCGACGGCGCCGGCGTCGCGACGCCGTTGATGACGCAGCGTGGGAACCGACGCACATGACCAAAATATAGGCGTGGCGACGCCCTGCCCGCCCTTGCACAATGGAGTCGAGCTCGTCATGACGACGTCCTAATTATCAAGTAAACGTACATGGTTCCATGTGTATGTCAATTTCACGTTTACTGTCGCCACTGACCTGCTATGGAATATACAACTGCGCTTGGTGCACAACAGCATCCATTCACATGCGACGTCATCCCCGTGAATAAATGCATATGTGCCTTTTGAGGATCACCGTTTCGGGTTCAGCTTTGTTTCCATGAACGAGTGCATCCTCTTGAAGCCGTCTTCTAGTATAGGTACTCACATAACACACTGCACTCAAACATCGACATCATAATATTGCACTGGGTCGATGTGCTGATTTTGGGCATGGGACACAGCAATCGCTATGCGCGATTTCTTGGATTCCCTCGTCGAGGTTTGGCATGGCGGGTCTCGTAAGTATTCAGGCTCCCCACAAAGTTGGTTCGATTCCTAATGAAGGACATGTATATCTTGCTTGGCGGTGTCCTGGTTCTGTCGTTGTGAGTTGGCAGAGACCTCGCGACATTCGTCTCGTCGGCGTCCTCTGGTCGGCGTCCTCTGGTCGGCGTCCTCTGGTCGGCGTCCTCTGGTCGGCGTCCTCTCGGCGGTTTCTTATCGCGGTGCGGGCATATCAGGTCGTCCTCGAGGGTCTTCGGGCGTCCACAACTTGGCGAACATCACTCCGCGACATGCGTTCTCCTTGTCGCTCGACCAGGAAAGCGAGTGCGCGGCGAACGGGGCACCGTACCCACCTGCAGGTGCAAAATTGAACATATAATTATATATCATTTTGGTCCTACGGTTATATATTAAAATCCTCCTGTCATTGCTGCATAAAGCAGGCTCATGCGTATTTTAGGCTTCATATGTTTTATTGCAATCTCCCACAAAAAACTATGATTTCAGAGATTTGGAAGTAAAGCTCCTCCACAAAGTTATATTCGTGTTAGGAACTGGGCGCGGGTCTGCCGTGCTGCGTTTTCATTTGGATTGCTTATTTATAATCTCTTTAAATTTGTATGTATGTTATACCTATAGATATTAGGTACTCTCTATGGATTGAGAGTGCAGGTGATGACGGTATTCGATCGATTGCAGAATTATTGTTATTTATGTGTAACATTTCGATAGGCTTAGTGCGAGCCGCTAATTTCCCTTCGAATGAAACCCAGTCGTTGATGTATCGTGAGAGAATTTCCCTGTCGGCCACATGGAAGGAATGCCGCGGCCAGGGCGGGAGCGGGTCCCGGCTTCGGGATCGATCGATCGCAGACTGGCAGTCGCGTCATGGCACCCGGCACCACGGCCGCATTCTCCATTCCATGCCGTTTGAATACAGGGTTTCACAGTCTGTCAATATTGGCGCAGGACTCTCTTTTAGGTATAGAGGCGTTGATTGTCATGTTATATAATCATGGCATATTTGGAAAACAATATACCCTACCAAAAACCAGACTTTCGCAGTGAAAGTGAAACATTAGAGAACCCCCTAACCCCACAAAATTTGTCATGCACACAAAGTGTCAAATCGAGGGCAGTGGGCGCCCGGGCATCCCACGAAATTCCCTATAAATCTACCATGCGCGTAATAGAATGGTAAGGGGAGGAGGGGGGGGGGGGGGGTCAAATGGGGAGTAGTGCTGATTGGTGGTTTGGCGACATCAATGTTGGGCTTCGAGTACCATAAATACCAAGCCATGGTCTCTTGGTGTGTTGAGTTCAAACGGCTAAAGTGTTATGTGTTTCCAGCCCCTGATTTATTATTGAGCAGATTATTAAACATAAGTACAAATTCAGGTAAATGATTTACGGCAAGTTCTTCTAGGCCATGATGCAAGATATAGCGACGAGCGACGACCCGTAATCAACTCTTGCCTATATATCTCACCCAGCCCAGCCGTGTCTACTGTCTTTAAACCAAGCTCATACTAGGCTCACACAACCATCCTACCTATAAGTTGATTTAGGAATTGTGTGATATTGTCTTCATAGGTGTGCACTTGGTATAGTTGGTAAAAGACAGGGCTGGGTTATTGCTGGTAATACATTTACAATAACGATTGATAACGCAACCGTCAAATCATGCTCTTGGCCACAACATGTGTCGGCGAATGATTGGGTAACGATGACAACGATTAACCTAAGCCCATGCAAGAAAAGCTAGTATGGAAAACCCGGTGCCCGCAGCACTTAGTCAAGCCTGTTACTCGGACTCCCATCGATGGAACCATTTTCTTTGGATGGAACCAAGCCAATTATTGGGAACCATCCATTGGACGGTAAACAAACTTGAGCAAAGGAGTTCGTCTGTCTATGTTGCTAAGAGGTTGAAAATCCTTCGATCCCTCCACTTGTGTCTACTTATCATCTTGTCCAACTTGTGAAATTATCAAAATCTAGACATGTACTACATAGGTCACCTTCCACATCAGATTCAGCACATATTGTTGCTCAACCACTTTTCTTTGCACCTACCCCTGAGAATGACCTTCTTGGGCTCCTCGCGAGGGGGCTGACTCGCGACGCCCGTGGGGCCTCCGCCCCCCGCCGCCGCCATCTTGTCCGAGGCCACCAGGTCGGAGAGGAAGCCGATGTAGCCGATGGCCAGCTTGAGCGTGTCCACCTTGCTCAGGCGCTTCTCGTAGGGCAGCGTGGGGATGTGCGCCCGCAGACCTTCGAATGCGTCGTTGATGCTCTGCATGCGTCTGCGCTCGCGCAGGTTGGCCGCATGTCGCTGCTGGAAAAGCAATGAGCACGCGTCAGTTTTGAGTCTCCTGGAAGGACCGCCGGCCTTCGCGAGTGATGAGTTCCGAGTTGGTATGGCACTTTCCAATCTCTGGATTGTCCGAGCGCACAGCCCCCGAGAAAATTTTGAACAATCAAGGTTATTTTCATAGCAAATCTAGGCGTTTAAAAAAATTCATTGGTTTGGCCCATGCCTACGCTCGCCCCCCCCCCCTGCGCACGCCTATGGATAGAGGGTCAGAATAAAAAAACCATGTCTATCGTATTTAGCAACGACAGAAATTTGATGTTTACCACACCCCGCCTCGATTGGCTGTTCCCGCAGCTTATAAAAACATTCGTCCAACAAGAGAAATGGAAAACTATGCCATCTAGCTCCGCTTTGTCTCTCCTCAGAGGAACCAATTCACTGTATAGTTCAGTTTTGTGGATCCTGATGCGTAGAATCTGGCATTCAACTAGAGATCTGATTGCCACTACACCCCACAACAGTTTTCAATGTATGTTTCCATCGTTTCACTGGAAACTGCGTGCAGGGTGAGACTAACAAGAAATATTGAGCGGCGCGGCACAGAAAATCATATCCACGGACGCAATGGCAAAGCAAAAAGCATGTACAGCGACTGCCAGACCGTTAATAGTGGTGTGCTGCACTGACCTGCACTTGCTGTTGCGGACACTTGCTACGCCGGGCAGTGGACTCGCTGCCGCTGGAGGCGCTGCACTCTGAAGAGCACGAAGACGCCGTGTCGTAGAGGAACAAGTCCGTGGAGCTGGAGCACGAGTTGGAGCCTCCAGCCGCCAGGTAGCTCTGCGGGTCGAGCAGGAAGCCCACTGGGCCCTTGTCCAGCTCGGTCAACCCGTCGAACATGGTGGCCACTTTTGGGGACGTCGCTAGGTTGGCGAATAACGGGTTGGCCGATTTGGCGCGCACGGGTTTGTCCAGATAGTATTGCCTGAACTTCGATGTAACTTTTTAAATATATTCACTCGGCACTCATCTTCACATCACTTTGAGGTCTAATGGCATGAGAACAAAATGGGGACTTTCGAAACGCAATGTGGTCTCTTACTTAATCGGAATCGTCATCTGCAAATTTATTTCGTCCCAATTATTGTCAAAACAAGGTTTCTTTTCAATATTCTACGTGCATATTATACTCTCGACAATGACTTAATGTTTCACGCACAAAATTAGTAAATTATCGCTCAATTGTACTATCAAAGCTTGGCAATATAGTCGGTAGTGAACTGGAGGACTTCAAAGTTCAAAAGCCTGCCTGAATTTGAGTCTTCATGATAACTGTTAAATTCACCACATGAACTCAAATGAACCTTGGGGTTGGTACAGGCATTGATGGTAAATCACTTACTGAAACATCGTCTTCTCTCACTTGTTTTGTATCACTCATGTAAGTTTAGCTTCACTTTTGCGTCAAGTCAAAGGTGGCATTTGGTCCAGCAGGTCTCAATGTCAGCGACCGTTACACAGATAGCCACACGTCAATGCACTTCACCTTGCGACCCTAGAACCACAAGGTACCGCGACCCTTCGCGACCCTTCACCTCACACTGTACGGCGCCCTGTACACGACCCCGTTGGGTCAACTGTCGCTGCCGAGGTCGGCGTCGAAGTGGCTCCAGCAGCTCCCTCGGGAGCCCGACGCCGCTTCAAGATGGCGCCAGGCGACGCCAATCGGTGCCGAGGGGCGGCGTCGACGCGGCCAATGAGGCGGCGTCGCTGTCGGCGGTCCACCCCTGCCACTCCGTATTGCACCCTGAGGGAGCGGTGCAGTTGGTCGTGAGGGCGAGGATAGGCAATGGCACGTTGCTGAAGGGTCGCAAGTGTTTTTATAGGGATATGTTATAAGTTGTTATTGTTGAATTAATATGTTTTTGTAAACAGTGTCGGACTGGCTACCCAAGGGCCCCGGCGGCGAGGAGGTCCTAAGGGCCCCCATCATAGATTCCATTCTCTAAAAAAAAAAGTCATAACTATACTATTTTTCGGTTCAACAAAACTCAAAAAAGCCATTCCATAACACAGGCTATCGACTATTTCGGGGCCCCGGTGGCAATCGCCGCCTAGCCGCCCTGGCAAGTCCGATACTGGTTGTAAAATAAAATAACATTCCCTCTGTAAATATAATCTATATCTAGACTATATATGATGAAAGATTATTTCGCTTCTGTACATATACCATGCCGGAACAATCGCCATTTACAGGATCACCATGGATTATCACGATTTATTATAGAAACGTTCAGCTATACATAATTGACTGAGGAACCATGGAGGAATCATGGAAACCATATAGTATTTAGCTTCTCGCCTCTATGAAAATATTTCTAACACCTCAACATTTTGCATGTTTGGTTTGTCGTATGCTTTTCATCTCTCATGTAGGTACCATACACATCGCATGTTATTTTCTTGTTATTTTACCTATGTCTATGTCTATACCTATATACCTACCAGTGTAGGAAATGGATAGAGGGCAGCAAAGCTTGAAAATAGTGCTGCTGAGTCGGGATCCGTAAGGCATTTTTGGACCGTGGTCCTTGATATCTTGGCTACGTATACGGCTCATACAATTCAAGTGTGCACCGTATTCCCTCGGCATCCTCTCTGGATTTTCTGGACAAGTATCACCAACAACGTATTGGTTATTATGTAGGTAATGCAGTCATGGAGATGCAGGATTTTTGAATCGTATCATAAAAAGGCCTATCTAGATCCTGGATCCTATAAATAAGACTCGCAAGTGCGAAGCCCCCGGTGCAACCTGAAAGGGATGGACCATAATCTCATCTATAATCGGAATGCTCTGTTGATTGTGTACTCAATCTCGCCGTTCCATCTAACCCTGCGAATTAAATTTAAATCCCACGGACTCGTGACAACCGTGGTCGACGTGCACGCCAAAACAACACTTCTCCGCAAGGCTGTCCCAAAACCCCATCGTCCACCACATAGCCACGTGTGCTTGTCCAGCTCTCGAGATAGCCTTCGTCGCGATAAGCTCTGATAACAACCACTTGCGATCGGATGAAATTGCCCGCGCCAAAGATTTACAATATCGCATCGGGTTCGATCCCCAGCAGAGTCACATATCGATAACCCCCACCCACCCCACCACAAGGCGCACGTGTGATTGTTAGTGCAGGTGGACACGCCGTCCTTTGTTTCCTGTATCCCGCGAGGGAGGGAGGGTTGATTGTTGACAGGGCGCGAATGAGTCAACGTTGCAGTTCAAAGGAGACGCCGCCCCAAGGTCTTAGCGCCGCAGATGAAGACAAGTGGGCAGCGAGCCGTGGTCCTTTGGACTCGGATGGGCTGCGTGCGTGGCCGACCCCCGCGCACGTGTTCACCCCCCCTCGGTTTAACACTTCATTGTTACTAGCTAATCCACTCAGCCGGGACAAGGTGATCTGGATCACTCCATTATCTGGGCATTACAAACAAATTATGGGCAGGGGACGCTCAATGGATTCGATACAATTGATGGAAGTTGTATAGGGGATGGGGCATAGCGTCCCTTTTGAAGTGTGGTTTTTGCGTTGCGCTCTATATGACGAGGACGACCAGGGTCCAGGGATCGGTGTGCGCCCAAGGAGGTAGTCGTTGTAGTTGTCGTCCAGATGATCGGTAATAGAGGACGTTGGGATGACGAGACTGAGGATTTATTCGCAGATCCTGGCCATTGGGCCGTGAGGGAGGGGGAACTAGATATTGATCCACAGGTGCGACGTTTCCCACCCGGCTTCCCATCCCATGACGTCACGGAAGCCGGCGGGAAGAAAAACAGGGCGGGACGAGACGCCGAATAATGCACATTTATGCACTCCCATTACAGACGGAAATTCGCTTTTAACAAAGCTGAAATAAAATATATATATAATTTGACAAGAACCTGTACCTATAGCTTGCCTGCCTCAAAGGTAGCATTACCGTATTTTATATAGATGAAAATCTTAATTTTGAACTTCTTCTAATTCTGTACAAATCATTGAGTTATATGTTTGATCATGCTAGAAAACTTATGGATCAAAACTAGATGGGCTGACGGTTGAACACCTATTTTGAATTCACGCGGCGACTAAAAATACATAAGTTCCCCACCCCACCACAGTTCGTCCGAAAGAACTTCGAGAGCGGAACGCGTGCCCGTCTGTTGGAAAATTTTGCTCTGTTCGACAAGGAACCGTTTCTTGCCGTTTCATTAAATATGGATTAGTTCTTATTTAAATGCTTCGGTGACCCAAAAACAGTGGGATCCAATTTTCCGTTTTTTTTTAAATCGGCAGACGAGAGAAGGAAAGACCGGCAGCTTTGAGGTTATGTTTTGCTAGCCGAGAAGGATGGATTACTACGATACCGAAATGGATATGGAGGGTCATTGCGTCGTAACTCAAACGCAGCCTCTCAAAGAGCCTTTGGAGCCACTGAATGAAATCGACGACCTGTGGCATCGCGCCGAGGGAGGAATTCTGCCAGGTTTGCTCTCTTAAAATGCACTGAAAACGTTCTAATGCACTCATGAATGGGATATGATTGTAGGTACCTGTAGGTAATTTACCTACCACCATAGATTAATGAAACCTACCGGTGTGTCGATACATAACGCTTATGGGAGGGAGCACGCTTGTAGCTTCTCTGGTGCAAGGCATTTCCATTGGCGTTACCGTCCGTGCGCCAGTAGTAGCAAACTGAGCGGCTAATTTGAACTGGCTAATTCGGAGTGGCCGCCATCTAGATTCTAGCCTTACCTCATTCTAGCCCAGCCGCTGAGTTCGAATGACAGTGTTTGGCTGTTTTTGAACAACAAATTCAACTGTAAATATTGCGTCACCGGCCTGTTCAAATTAGCAGCTCGGTTTACTACTACTACTTGTATACGGACGGTTACGCCTTGCACCGGTGAAGCTCCGAGCGTGCTCCCTCCCATAAGCGATATGTATCTACCGAATTGTAGCCTGTAGGTTCATTAATCTATTCTTCCAGCCTACCACGTACCCAGGCACCAATGTCACATGATCTCTCCTTGATAGGTTCGGAATATGCTTGGCTGAGCCGTGGTCCAAGGTTTCGGGTTATTTCATCATTGACGGGTGCCACAGTGATGGACTGGAGCTGCGAGTCACCTCTAGAAAGAGCAGTCATTACTTGTGCTGTTCTGCTCCCTGGGAATTTGGGCCCCAGACACAATGGAAAACAGGACCTGGACCTGCGGCTCGCGGTTGGACTTGTTGTTGAGCGTAATCGCGGCTTGGTGGTCGTCCTGGCTAGTGGTCCAGCCATCCGCACTCGTGTGCTCAGCTCGGTGCATGTGCACTCAAACGTGAGTTGAAGACAAAGAATTAATTTATAGTAACTTAAAATGCTTATTCAACTTTAAGAGTTAATTATAGCATTAGCATACTAATAGCCCATTAGGCTAGCATTTCAAGTACCTACTGGCTATTTTGCAAGCAACAGGCTTATTATTTATGCTTGGTTTGAGTTGGCACCACTCTCAAAGCATATTTGCAAGTTCTTCTATTATACATACATTTTGGGGGCATAACTAGAGGGGAGCAGGCATACCAGTGCATACGAAGGTGAACCAAAAATAGAGGTTTATGCTTTGGGGCCTTTGTTTCGCCACTACATTTCTCTTGTTTGTCAGGTGCTGTCTATGGCGCTGGTGTCGAGCGGCACGCAAGACGACGACGAATCGCCCCTGCACTCAGTGCTGTGCCGTATGCAGGGTGTGTTGGCTCTGGGTCTCATCGGCGGTGAGGTGCTGCTGATGGATCTACGTACCGATGCTGCCGAATGCGATCGCACTGCCGAGACGCACGCCATGCCGTTCACGGTACGCGACGATCTCGCCCACAAGATGGCGGAGACGGCGGTCACCGGCGACCACCTTGCTCTGCTTCTCAACTGTAAGCACTCACGTTTAGTTTGGTGCAAGATTGTAATTTTCCTCAAGTTTGTTGAGATTTTGCACGAAAGAAAACAATTCCATGAATTTCAGAAAATCTGAATGCCATAAATTCTAGAACATGGACTAGATCTGCAGAATATAGAGTCCACATAAGAAATCTGCTCTCTATTATTGATTGACGATTTAATAATTTTTTGTTACCTATGGGATGGGCTATGTTCCTTGGTTGACTTTCGGGTTGACCTTATTTTGTTGATTTCTCGGACAAATTGGTTATGAAACATTCAATACTCCAAAGGTTGGCCAACATTCCAGACCCTTCCTCGGCCCCCGCATGGTTCCATGTTGACGAAGTGGTTTGTGCCATTTGCAGCCGGCTCGTTCCTGGAGGGCCAGTACATGCTGCAGTTGCCCGACGGCCAGGTCAAGGCCAAGTCGCGCAAGCAGCTGGTGGGCGTGCTGTCGCTGTTGTATGCTCCGCCGTTGGCCTCTATCTGCGTTGGCTTCAGCTTCGGAGTCTTCCAGCTGTGGAGTCTCTCTGACTTCACTCTAATGTTAGTTGCACAGTCTCTCCTTCTCCTTATTGCGCACTAATAGAAAGCTTCTAGAGTACAAAGTGGTGTAAAGAAATTCAATTAAAGTAGCATACTAAATGGAAAATGGAAAAATATTTGTATATTTTTACCTTAGAATGCCGTTGGACTGCCAATTTATTTTCTGAAGCATTTTTGCTGTTCAGGTTTTTTCTTTGTGGCCTTTGATTTAAAATATTTGCACACCTCAATTAATTATTCTAATTTATAATCAATCTTTATTCACTGTTCAAGTGCTGTAACAAATACAATGATCTATAGTAACCAAAGCAGCGCTAACATTCTGCCGTGGTGCGTTCGTCAGGTTCACATCCAAGCTGCTGGCGTCTCCAATGCCAGTGGTTCGTCTGTCGTGGCAGCCCCCGTCCGACGACCCGCGCGCCTGCTGCTACTTGTGGGTGGCGCACGGCCTTTTGAATGGTCAACGCAACCCCGTGGCCGCACTCTACGCACTTGCTTGGGAGCGCTGTCGACGTATCGTCGGCTACGGCGAACTCTACCTGGTAAGTCGGCGGGTGCAGGAGTTGTCGTTACCTGCGGACACAGTTAGAGGTTACACATGTAGCATGGATGTATCAGTCTTCTACCATGGATCTGGAGGTCTGCAAGAACTGCTACATTCCCTTACCAGAAAGCTAATTAAATAGGAACACTCTCACTCTCTCTCTATCTCTCTCTCTGTCGCGTTCATTTCTATACGGTTCTCTTCTCTCCGACACTTGTGACACCTGGCTTTGAGACTTAACTTGACCCACAAATACAGTAAGCCATGGCATTTGTCTTTGAAACAGTTTTGCTGGTTATTTGGTTAAATGCTGCAACTTTGGCAATAGTGAATGCTATTGAAAAAGGACCTTTCAATACTTTGTTTTTTTATTTGCCAAAAGATACAAAGGTAGTAATCAGTCCACTTTTTAGAATTGGTTGTGTGTTCTTTATGGGACCTTAGCAATGGTTTTTTATTTTTAATCAAAAAACATTCAATAAGCAATGCCCAGTTTGAAATAGTTGCTTTTGAAAGTTAGTCCTAGAAGCTGGCAGAATAATGATTTTTAATTTGTATTTGAAATTTGTATTTGATGCAGACGTAGCAATATTCCGGTTTGCACTCTTGGCCTCTTGGTATAGAAACCACAAGACCTCAACGACCATCAACAATATCGTACAAAAAATGTGGCCCCACGGACCCACTCATTTCCGGCTGTGTTGGCTTGCAGACGCTGCTGTCTCGTACTGAACGTGACCCCACGGTCCCACTCATTTCCGGCTGTGTTGGCTTGCAGACGCTGCACTCTCGTACTGAACGTGACCCCACGGTCCCACTCATTTCTGGCTGTGTTGGCTCGCAGACGCTGCAGTCTCGTACTGAACGTGACCCCACGGTCCCACTCATTTCCGGCTGTGTTGGCTTGCAGACGCTGCAGTCTCGTACTGAACGTGACCCCACGGTCCCACTCATTTCCGGCTGTGTTGGCTCGCAGACGCTGCAGTCTCGTACTGAACGTGACCCCACGGTCCCACTCATTTCCGGCTGTGTTGGCTTGCAGACGCTGCAGTCGTGCCGCCTGGTGTTTGAGCTGGAGGTGGGGCCGGCCGAGCGCACCGACGACGTGACGTTGATGGACGTGCAGACCGTCACTCGGCGCCCGCCCGCCGGAGACGCCAGCCTCGCGCTGTTCTCGTGGGCTGCCGGGCCCAACGCGGGTGCTCTGCTCTTCGACCTCGACCAGTGGTACGTGGGGCATATGCTTGTTAACAGGGGTACGCTGAGGTTTTGCTCTGAACTTAAGGTGGGTTTACAGCTGGCTATGATGTCAGAGACACGGTGTCATGAAAATTGGCTCTGGACCAATCAGACGCACTGGATATGCATGCCATCATGTTCTCTGATTGGTATGATTAGTCTCGAGTCTCAACATAAAAAAGATAGGCGTGACCGACAGATAGAATACAATGAAGAAAATTTTAAAGTACCAATAAATTCACCAAAGCATCCATCGCGAAGCATGCCAAGCATGGGAAAGACTATACAAACTCGACGGTCCCATCCAGGTACAAGGCGCAGATGCCCGACCGCGTGTGCGACGGCGCCGAGATGTTCCTCGCGCGGTACATGCTGGACCACGACGACGACCCCGATCTGTGTCACATTGCCGCGCGGCTCGATGAGGCTTCCGTCACACGGTTTGCTGCGGTACGCCTGCGTGAAGAGCACTTCTTTCCTGCATCCGTCTCCTTCAGTGAGTTAAGCTTTGTTTATTTATTTTTGTGGAAATAAATGCTGGTGGGCATTTTGCAGTTTGCCAGTGTATATGGTTTTTTGAGGATTATGAAAGGAACAAAATATTCCTATACAATACTAACAAAATACCTATACCTAAGCAAAATAAGATCGAGAAATTTGATATTGTTACGACAATGCGTGGCATGTATATTTGTGGAGTAGTTTCATCACGTCTAATGTAAAAAAATTCGGAACTTCTGATCTGAAAAAAATGCTATCAATATGAATGCTATCAACTTCTTTTAAGATTGACAGTTTTCATTGCATTGTAGCAATTGCCCAGCTGTGTTGGGGCATTTCAAGTACTACCTAGGTAAGAGATTTTATGACATACAATGGAAACATATATCATAGGGGTGTGCGAATATTCGAAATGGACGAATTATTCAACGAACTATTTTCGAATTATTTGTATTCGAATTTCGAATAGTGATTTTTAAACTATTCGAATTCGTATTCGAAATCGAAATTTTTTTATTCAAAAGCGAATAATTCGAAAAATTCGAATAGTTTGAATATTTGCCACCACTGATAAGCACTTTGCTGCAAAAATTCACATTTAAGGTATATTATTCGAACTTTTGGCGAATTATTCGAGCCAAACGAATTATTCGATTCGATTCGATATTCGACTTTTTAAAAATCTTTTTATTCGATATTCGATTCGACTTCGAATTATGATTTTTAAAATTTTCGATATTCGATTCGAACCAAGAAAACCACTATTCGCACACCCCTAATATATCACATTCGTAAAACGGGCTTCATAACGGCTAGATGTCTGCCGAAGGCTGGACACTAGCAAGTCCTGACAGCTTTTGAATCATTCCGTTGCTTGCCCTCGTTCACCGCGTCCGTTGGCCATTCCAGACACGACGTGGCTGCTCAGTGACCGCGTGCTGCGTGCCTCGCATCCCGGCAAACAGACGCAGGCCCTCAAGGCGCTGACACGTGCCGGCCCCCTCGGAATTGCCGCGCCAGCGGCGCTATTCCGGCGCTGCGTTAACGTCGGACTGCGGCCGGCACTCAGTGAGGTGGAACCAACTCTGCTAGACTCCACGGTAAGGCAGGCGCCGATGTGGGATGTTTTCGTTGCCGGGATTACGCTATTGAACTGGGGCTGCTCGTGTGGCAGGGCTGCAGGGCAGCTGTCCTGTTTATCAATTTGGCAGAATAAAATAATTATTGTAATTTCATTATTTTTATGACTTAAATATGTACATTTTTATTGCAGTCCCTCTAAGCAAAACAGTCACAAGTGGCCACTGCTTGATCCTGAACACTCTTTTCATTAGTAGAAATATTTATTACAAAATAAACAAGTACCTATGTGGAAAGGAAGTGAAGCTGGAAAAATATTTAACCATACCATGCTACTTATCTCATGTAATACCATGATGAGGTGTGTGGCTATATAGTTATGTAGTGAATCTTTAGAACTATCAGTAGATCAGGTATGCCATATGATATTAGCATAATAAAGATGGTCGGAATTTTAGTAGACCAAGATTAAATCTATAAACTGCAAAGAATAACAAGGTGCATCCCGCATCTCAATTGGTGATAAACTTCAAGTTTTCATCGGCCAATCATGTTAAAAAATGTGTAGAAGAAGTGGTCGACCATAGCAAATACCACGTGCCGCACAAGATGAAACCTTTGTGCCCTCCGTCATCTCAGGAGTCGCAGCGGGAGTTCCTGCTGTCGCTATGCTTGGAACACCGATCACGTTTGGCCCTGCGCTGCGCCCTTCACTGGGCTGACGGAATCCAGGAGGCGTTGGGCGGCTCGCTCGACCACTGGCTGGAGTGGGCGTGGCAGCAAGCTCGCACGGCAAAGGCCACGGCCGACACCATCTGTGAGTCGCTAGGGACACTGCCGAACGCTGGGCTGAAGCTGTTGAGAAACTCGTGTCAACGTTAGGGGGCAAAGATTCGGGTCTTTGAAATGTTATTTTGGTCAGGGCGGCTAGTAGCAAGCGGCCAGCGAAGAGTTAAAAGTTCTGAAAGCTAAACTATGCATTTCCTGCTGATATCTGATGAAACTCAGCTGCAAAATAGTTAGTCATTTTGTAATTAAGTGAAAACTGTGAGACTTTATTTAGCATTCAAAAATCTAAAACAAGTTAGTAAAGTTTTTTTTTTCAAAATCAGTGCTGAAGGACAATATGACATTAGTCATATAAGTTTAATAAGTTTTATTCACAAGATCTCTAACTTTAATCTACTCAGGAGCATCAATTTGATATTTATCTTTGGCATTTTGCTATGACCAAAATCCCTGGTTTCCAAAATGCTAATTTTTGCAATGGTTGACTGAGAATGCATTCTCCCTGCAGGTGTGCCGCTGTTTGATCTGAGCGGTCGGTCATTGGACTCCATGGCTCACGCTATGCTGCTGCTCGCTATCGGACAGGTGTGCCAACTGGCGTCGATATTCAAGCAGTTGCAAGACCACCTCGTCGCACGCAGGCTCCCCGCTCGTAAGTGTTGGCCCTTCGGTATTTCCTCGGCCATCTGTCTACTTGTGTTGTGCACTCGATAGATTTCTAATAAACATTCTCTCCGACTTGAGCTGTTCATTGACGAGAAAATATCAATTGCATAGATTTCTGATGAACTAAGTAAAAGTTAATTTATTCGCAAATAAACAGTTTGCGGTTGATTTTACTGATTGCCGTTTTAAAAATGTACTGTCTATTGCATTGATATTTGATTTTGGCTTCGAGCTAGGTTCAGCTTTGAGCTAGTTTAATAAACACTTCAAACAAATAGAAAGAAAGAACTCCGATTTGACTTGACAAATGGCACGGTTCCAGGCCTGGTAGAGACGGAGGAGCGCTGCTCTGCGCTGGCGCTGGCTGCGCTCTACCTGGGCGGCGTGCGCTGCTTCGTCTCGGCGGCGCTGCTGCCCGAACGGCCCGACTCGGACCCGGCACTGGCCAACGTGCCGTTCCCGGTCGTTGCGCTGGCAGACAACTATCGGCAGCGGCGAGCGGAGCTGCAACGCACGCACCAGGTTAGATACGCTGCATTGGCACGGGTATCTGGTCGCTGGAGGTTGAGTTAAGGGTGTAAATGTTCCACAGATATGTATATCTGAAGTTTAACTGATCTCAGTAAAAACTCATAAACTCTATACAAATTATTTTCCATATTTATTTGTAGGTTTCAAACAAATGGTACTCTTTTTTTTCTATCACTTCTGAGATTAAGTTCAAAGGCTTGGATATTTTCCATATTTCAAACACTAGGTTTTGGAGCCTCTGATTAGGAGTAACCTAGTCAGTAACCTAGTCAACCTAGGTTACTACTAGGAGTAGCCTAGTAGCCAGGAACCCCCAGTGAAAAACCAGGAGGCAGATAACCCCAGCGTGCAGGAGAGCAAGGAAAGCAGCTTCACAACGGTAACGAGCAGAAGAATGCATAGATTAAAAAGCAAGCTAAACAAACAGGAGACACCCAAGACTGGGAACCATGACCCCCAGATAAGGGAAGAAGTAGGGGACATATTTGAACTGGACCAGAACATCTCGCTGGTGCACTGCATATCCGCGGACTTCAGTATGAGCCAAGGGATCGCTGCAGTGTTCGACGAGAAATTCCCGGGGATCAAGAACTTGCGACAGGATCACAGCGGTACTAGTGGCAGCTGCGCTATCCTGCAAGAAGGTCCAAGGTTCATCTACAGCCTGGTAACAAAGGAACTCTATCACAACAAACCAACTGAATCAGATCTTCAAAAAAGTGTCGAAATTATGGTCGCCCACTGCCTCAAGAACAAGGTCAAGTGCTTGGGCATGCCATACATTGGATGTGGGAAAGACAAACTGAAATGGAACAGAGTAAAACCTATCATACAAGAAGCAATCAAAGACAAAGACCTGACCATCCTGGTCCGTGGACTACCAAGAAAACAGGAGGAGGAACGCAAAAATGAGGTGAGAGTCAAGAAAATGAGACCGGCCCACACAATAGTTGGGACGAGCACAGCCCAAGACCAAGGAGGATTCAAAACAGCTCCAAGAAAAGCCTTCTTCCACCTTAGTAGAACAGAAAAGGCGACCACTGTCGAAAATATCTTAGAGTACCTACAAAATAGGCACCCGGATGAAGAATTTGAATGTGAGCAACTCTCAAACAGTGAGGCCCCAGCCAAGTCGTTCAAATTAGTAGTAAACCACAAGATGCTAGAAACCCTGAGTGACCCCGCAGCGTGGCCAGCTGGGGTTGCAGTTCGGCGGTTTTTTCGCAGGACCCAGTCAACGCAAGACCAACGATGACAGAGCAGCCCAGAAACCTGAGAACAGTCCTGGTAAACTGCAGAAGCCTCGCTAATAAACAATTACAATTTGGAGGACTAATTGAACTGCATAAACCAGACATAATCATAGCCACCGAAACCTGGCTAACAACGGACCACTACGATGAAGAAATCTTCCCTGTAACAGAATTCCAAGTGTTCCGAAGAGACAGGGGCAGCAGGGGAGGAGGGATAGCCATATGTGTGAGGAAGGAGTTGCCAGCATATATTAGCAGGCAGCACACAACGTCCGAACTACTGTGTGTAACGGTGAACTTATCAAATAAAACAAGACTAAATGTGATCGGCCTCTACAACTCTAGCAAAAACGAAGACGCCCTACTGACAGACATTCATGAATTTCTAACAGAGCTGAAGTGCAACAGCGACCCAACGGTAAATACGATAATCGGAGGAGACCTTAACCTTCCAAACATTGTGTGGAACAGTGAGTTACCAGGAGGGAGAGGACAGGCACAGGAGCTCGTGGACGCCATCCAGAGCGACTTTAATCTAATCCAAACAGTCACAGACGGGACAAGAGCCAAGGCCGACGGAGGATCAAACATACTGGACATATTCCTGGTCCAGCCACCAGAAATATGGTGGGACACTGAAGTAGCGCCAGGCATTAGTGACCATGATTTAGTTGTTATGGATCTCACACCGCAGCATAAAGTACCAATGCCAGAAACCAGAACATCTTGGATGTACAAGAAAACCGACCACCCCGGTCTAGAAAACTTTCTTCATGCAAAATTCCCCATGTGGAAGCTAATTGGGCCAGTCAATAAAAAATGGGAAAACCTCAAGAAAATTATCCTAGAAGCTAGAACTAGGTTTGTCCCCCACAAAACTATCAAGGACAACAGTGACCCAACATACTACAATATAAATGTAAAACGACTGAAGAAGGCAGCTCAAAAAGCTTACTCTAAGAGGAAAATATCCAAGGCATGCAAAGAAATCTTCAACAAAATATCTTTTAAATTGAATGAAGCCAAGAAGCACTGCTTTAGACAATACATGGCTAATCTCTTGAAAGAAGACGGACCACTGGAAACAAACTGGAAACAGTTCTATCGCCATATAAACAGTAAAAAGTGCAGCTCTAATGCAATACCTGCCCTGAAGCTAAACGGCAAGATCCTTACTGCAAATCTTGACAAAGCAAATGCAATCAATGACTACTATGGAGAAGTATTCTCACCAAGAAAACAAACAATACAACCAATAACAGGCACCCAAGAGAAAGAACTAACACTTCAGGCAAACACTATCTGGGACTTAATAAATAATCTCAAGCCAGGAACCAGCGCAGGACCAGACGGAATCCCAGGAGATCTCCTCAAGGCAGCGGGGCCAGGAGTGGGACACTACCTGAAAGAAATATACACACAATCCCTAGAAGAAGGGGTGGTCCCCTCAGACTGGTTAACAGCCATAGTTGCCCCTATACACAAAGGAGGCAGCAAAAGCTCGGTAAACAACTACAGGCCAATAAGTCTGACATGCATCTCCTGTAAAATCTTGGAAAAAATATTGGACAAGCATGTCAGGCAGCACTTGCAGGAAGATAAATTCTTGTCGAAATGTCAGTTCGGCTTCAGGCCTCATTACTCTTGCGAAGCCAGCCTGGCAGGACTCTCGCAAGAACTCAATCAAGAAGTAGACGCCCAGAAAAACCGAGTTGATGCGATATTTATTGACTTCGCAAAAGCGTTCGACCTGGTCCCCCATGATCTTCTCATAGAAAAGGTATCCCGACTAAGCATCAACTCGAAAATTATAACATGGATCTCTAGGTTTCTGAACGACAGAAGCCAAAAAGTGCGAGTCGAAGGAACATTGTCCGACTCCATCCCAGTGACGTCAGGAGTCGTCCAGGGGAGTGTGCTCGGGCCGCTCCTCTTCCTGATCTTCGTGAACGACCTGCCAGAATGCATCACTCACTCGAAGTTACGTTTGTTTGCAGACGACTGCGTAGTCTATCGGACAATCGGCAGCACCGAAGATTGTGAACTAATCCAGGAAGACCTGAACAAACTTGCCAATTGGGTTGCAAGTAACGAAATGAAAATCAACATCAGCAAGACCAGCAAAGTCTCATTCTGTACCAAAAGAAACACAATTAGCAATCTCTACCAATTAGACGGCCGCACCATTGAAAACAGCAGACAAGCTAAATACCTGGGGGTCTGGCTCTCAGACAACCTGAACTGGAACAACCACATTGACGTCACAACCAAAAAAGCAAGCAGAACACTCCAGTTTGTGATGAGAAACCTGAAAGGCGCAACCAAAAAGGCCAAAGAACTGGCATTTTTAACCCTAGTCAGGCCGCAACTAGAATACTGCACTAGCGTTTGGAGCCCTTACACGTCAGCAAACATCCACAAACTCAATATGGTACAGCGAAAAGGTGCTCTGTATGTACAAAACTCCTTCGGGATCGCACCAGGACCAACCGAATTAATCAAAGCACTGAACTGGGAAAGCCTGGAACAGCGCAGAGCTACCTCGAGGATGATTGCAATTTACCGATCTGCCACCCTTGAAGAGGCCTGGAGGGAGATAGGCGAGACACTCCGCAAGCCCACCTACACCGGGCGAAACGACCACCCCTGGAAGATCCAGACGACCCAACCAAGAACCGATGTTGGAAAGTTCTCTCTGGTGGCAGAGGGAATTCGACTGTGGAATAAGCTCCCTGCCCAGGTCGTATGCCCCTTCCCCAAGAACGCGAAGGAACTGAGACGCCGACTGAGGAAAGCCAAAGAAGGGAACGAAGCAAAAGCTAATACAATTGGATAATTATTCATTTCACTATGTTAATGTATATAAGTTAAAGCCATATTTATGGCCGGACACCATGCAACCGGCAATCATGTAAATAGTAATTACTAATTAGTAATTACAAAATCATGTACAAATAATTGCCTAAGTATGAGAATAAATAAATAATAATAATATATGTATCATTTAGAAGAGACCAAAGCAGTTCAATGAAACTGGGACCTACATCTGGGAGTCTGACGACCTGATCACAGCCTGCCGGTCTACCAACTGAGATATACAAGGCTTACGTGGATTCCCGATGAAGAATCACACGCTGTTTGTTTGCCAGTTGGCACGCAGTTGACCGTCGCCTTTCGCAGGCCGGCGAGCTCCTGTACGTGGACGCACTGGTGGCTCGTCACCCGCGCGTGAGCTTGCTCTGGCAGCAGGAGGGCGGCGACGGGCGATACCCTCCGCCCTCGCTGCAGGCCATCCTGCGCGTGCACCTGCTCGACAACATGGACGCCGAGCACAAGCACCTGATTGTCTTCTACTTGCTGCAGGACTTGGCAACGTTGCAGCGGAATGACGGGTCAGTGCCCTTAACACGAATAACAATTCTAACGTTATTAATCGTTACTAATTACGGTGTTAGTAGGATTCATATTCTGGAGAGAAAGTCTTAAGCTAAATTCTGAAAACTAAGTTTATGACCATATCAACTATGGTGAAGAAAGGTAGTGAAGTCTTCATGAATGCTATTGAATACTAAATGGGAGATGGATTATTCAACCATGTCCATAGACATTAATTTGCCAATATTAGGTATTTCAATGTTTTTTAAATCGACTTAGCCTTGGTTAGAAAAACAACCATTAGCCCCACGTATGTATGTAATACAGCCACATTGGATGTTGTCCGAAGTGTTTTGCAAGTACGTGTCCGAAATGGACGTTTTCCGCAGACTCGACGGTGAGGGCCTGGTGTCGTCGTACCCGGACCTGACGCCAGCGCAACGTCAGCTTGCACGTGCGCTGTGGCTGCTGGACCACCGCGACTTCGACGATGCCATCCTTGCGTTGGGAAGTGCTCGGCCCGAGCCGTGGCAGCGCGATCTGGCGCTGAGGGCGCTGCATGCGCAGGGGCGGCACCGGCTAGCCGCCCAGCTGTTGCACGTCGGGGGGCCGCCGCAGGGTCCGGCCGGTCACAGGTGAGGCTGCGAGACTTTTTGATAACTACACTTGCAGTAGTTTTATATGAAAATGAATTGGTGCAGTTTTGGTTTTCTTTCATGCTCGAAACATTATTGTTGTTCAGTTCACCCAATACAGCCCCAATAAAAGTAAATGCGTACAGAGAAGCTACTGATTTAGATAACAAAGACACCATTGCCAGAAGAAATTCCCATTGCTGCTTTTAACACAGACCAAGATCTCCCAGTCACAACACAATAAAATTATGAATGTCAACTTTTCAAGTATCTTCACTAAATCATGCTGTGATTGCACCCACAAGATTTCCACCTAACTGATTAAATAAGTGGTTAAAATTGAAAATAATCAAATTTTTGTCATTAAATCTGGGTCACTACATAGTAGAGATGTGAAAAAAAAAACACAAAGCCCAGGCCGGGCTTGGGCCGAACTTTCAAAAAAATTTCGGGCCGGGGCCGAGAATTTTCAACGTCGGGGCCGACTTTTGGGCATTTTCAGGCTTTCTCGAGCGTTGCTGATTTTTCTGGCTGTTTGTAAACTTTGTTAAGATTTTAAAACTTATCGTCATCAAAATGAACATTTGACAATACGATAATACGTGATAATACCACTATACCACAGTGCATGTATCAGTACTATATAATACACACTCTGAACCATGCACCTTATCTCATTTTCACTCGTGTAGAAGAAGAGCCGTGTTTCACTCTCAAAGAAGCTATCCCCTCTTGCCCCATTGTGTGAATCCTATTGGTTTTAGGTACCTGTTCAAACCTCATACACGCTTATTCATTGAATCGATCAATACCCGTATTGTGATATCATGATATACATATAAAAAATGATGATATTTTATCTGGCTGGTCAAAAAGCTATATTAACTAAGGTTTTGGACAAAAAGTATTCATTGATTTCACTAGAGTTGTTGAAGCTTTCCTTTCTATGACTCTTTCCGCACTTTTTTTTGGCAGTTTTGAGCTCTTACGAGCTTTCGGGCTCTCGAACTGTTTTGGGCTTATTTGGGCCCGTCGGGCAGACTCAACTTTCCGGGAAAAAGTCTGCCGGTTCGGGCCTCCAAAAATATCTAGCCTTTCGGGCCGTGTCGGGCGACCCAGACTTTTCGAGCTGACGAAAAAAAGGGCCGACGAAAAAAAGGCATTCCTACCTAGGTAGCTCTTTTGATCATTACATTGGTAAACAGCGCTTGCCTCTCTCCCCCTGACTATTCTACAGCTCTAACAGTCCAATGCATGCTGTAGCATGTATTCCCTCCTAACTTGCACAAAATTTGCTCACATAGTCATAGCCATCACCAAAAATCATCCTCCAAAACCTGTGCAACCTGTGCAACGGTCATCGGTGGTTTGACCGACGTGTGCTTGTCTGCGCAGGCTGGGCGTTTCGATCCTGCTGCACTGCGATCGTCTGACTGACGCGTTAGCCATGCTGCGCGAGGCAGGCACCCCCGACACCACCCCTGCGTTGCTTGAACACTTCTTCCGTGGATGCCACGACAACAACGCGATGGGACGCGCGCTTCAGCTCTCGCTGCGGCCCAACGAGGAGGAGGTTCTCTTCCGGTGAGCAAAACTTTGTTCTGGGAGCATGCTCTACTTGTTTCATCCCAGTCTACCATGTGCCATTGTCAAGAGGTTCCTTTGGAACTCTTGCTCTTGTGGCAAGCTGTCGAGTTGGTAAATCTGCCGGCTAGCTGCCATCACTGGATTAATTAATGCCCTAATCAGGTAATCCAAACCCTGATCAGGATTATCTAACGAAGATATGAAATGAGATAGCGAGTCTTTCAGAAGCTTGGATCCTTGGGATTGAATCTCCCGGGTATGGATATAAGGCGGTAAAACAAGTAGGTACTCACCGTAATGCAGCGGCGCTCGCTGTTGAGATAGGAGCAGTGGCGAATGAACACGTCAAGTTTCAGGGAGAACACGAAGTAACAAGCTTATTTATTATCGTTCCGTTTACGTTACAACGATGCACACGATTCCGAACTTAGCACTGACAATTATGTCAACTATATTTTACGTACTCGCGCTATCTCTGAGCATTACTAACTACACTACTCGAGGATATCTCGAGACTCTCCCTTTCTGTTGATCGAGTTCTTTTTTATATTACCCAATGGATCGATCAACAGTTTCTACGTTTATACTACTATCGCTAATGAGCCGGATATGGCTTTCCAATCTGTTATTCCTGTAAAGTACATTATATAAATTATGTTTTGGCACAATTATGATATTAGCAATTGGCCAAAGTATTTGCTACAGAGAGTTCAAGTGCGACATTGATTACATGTTATTGTTGCATAAGTGCTATCGCTATAGTACATTTCACGCTGGGTGGGTGGGGGGGTCGAGAAGGAACTTTGCGACAACAGATTTTGTGGGGAGGAATCTGAATTATTCGCTGCCGCCACGCAAAGACTAGCTCTTCCGTGTAGTCTTGCCAATGCCGCTAGCTATCAAGTAACTGAGTTACCTAGGTAATTAGCCCTGCCTATTTAATCGAAGTAGCTGATCGCTGCCACTATCCGAATATCAAAGGGGAATATTAGGGGGTTATTCAAAATAACCCGAACAGAACTGGAAACTAGGTAGACGTGTCTTGGGAAGCAATGGGCGCTAAGAGTTATAGTCGAGTTATAGTCGGGAATAGTTGATTATGAGACTCACCATTTTAAAACAGGGCATTCACCCGTATAGGGTTAATCCAATCGGGGTAGTTGAAGGAGCAGAGGATGAGTTCCAGAGTCGATCTCGATGCGTCGATAATTGTCCAGTAGTCACGATTATTAATTTACACTTTATACTATAATGATTACACTTTGTATATAGTTATTACTGGTTACTTGTACTGAATTATCACCACACGTCAGACAGAGGTTCGATCGACTGTTTGGCTGAATACCCGGAGTGAGCTCCCTCCCTTTGGAGGCGAGCCCTTTTATCCAGAGATCGAATGTCCGTCATCAGCTTGGAGAAAGTGCTTGCTCTTGCTCTAAGCGAAAGGGCTCTTCCTATTTCCTAGAGATCTGTGACAATAGCATATTAAGGTCACCCTTCAATAATAGGATGTACCTAATGGTACATTTGCGGATATGTAGATTCATTAACATGTTGTTGGTTCCAAAAGGTATAGTTAACTCTATCTTAGGTGTACTTAGCTTTTATGAGATACAGTATGTACAGAGTAAGGAAGGCAACTTCCTTACACCATGTGACCTTGTTTGCTAGTAGATATGACCTTTAGTTTTGCTGTCTGGGGGCGCTAGGTTTCAAATCGTTTTGTCCACCAACTTAGCAAACTAACACTTTTATAAACTAAATACTGGTGATATTTATAGTGTGCTTATTTCCATTTGCATGTCAGTCTTCCAATCATCACCAAAACTTTGGCTTTTGGCCTGCCTGCTGAGAATAAATATTTAAGGCACAATCTGGTTAAAACTAGTCTTCTCTGGTTGGACAACCTGACAAGAGCAGCAGTTTCTTTTACTAAATGCAAAACATTTATCAAGTCAAGACCTGCCTCAGTAGCTTGAAACGTGCGTTGTGCCTGCCAGATTCCTGGAGCGTGAATGCGGCGGCGCTCGCGGCCTGGACATGCGGGCGCTGTACCTTCTGTCGCACGGCCGTATCGTGGAGGCCACAGCGCTCGCGTCACCGCCGGGCCAACCCGCCACCAGCACACGCGACCTGCTTCTGGCCGCGTACAAGCGCACGCTGCCGCAGATCACGCTCGACGTCGCCTCGTTCTGTCGACGGCAGCGCGGCGATATCACGCGGTTCACGTCCGGTTAGTTGCGTACGCCTGACACCCCCAAGAGGGTGTGGTGGGTGTCACGGGTAAAACTGAATGTTAGAATTTTCTATCTAAGGTTGATTTACATGGATGGTTTTTGATGTACTAGAATGCATGACTAAACACTAGTTTGGTTGTCATTGTTACTGGCTACTGGGGAAATAAATAAAGAAAATGCCCTAGTCATGAGACGTAATTGGAATTCACGAAGATAGGGTGGTATGCCAGACCACAGCAATTGTGCCATCTTGAGCAACTGTGGGATCATGAGCATAACAGCCAGCAGTGATTGCTGCTCCTATATTGTTACCAATTCCAGACTTAATAAATTTTGGCTTACCATTGACCTATTCTTTCATAACTGTTTAGTTTCTATTTCTAACAGTTTAACCGATTAACCACAGGTTTAACTAGGGTTGGATAGGCCCATTAGGTGGCCGGGCAAATTCCCGAAGGGCCAGTGGGTCCTGGGCCGGTAGACCGGCTGGGGGCCGCCCTCGTGGTCCGAGACACTAGAAGCAAACTACTATGGAAGGAAGGCCTCACAGGAGCGACAACATTTTTTTAGGGATTGATTTTTGGAAAAGCGCGTGACGTTTGTTTTTACTGTTGGCTGATTTTTTTTCTGAAATGACTGGGCCAGGTTTTTTCCCGTATCAAACCCTGGGTTTAACCATAAGTAACTTTTAAAGGCCTAGTTTCCAATATGCCGATTCATTGTAACTTTTTGTGCTACAGTTTTGCGCCCCGAGCCGCTGACAGTGGGTGTGCGTCAGACGGCGTCGCAGGAGACGTTGTTTGCGGCGTCGATGGCGGCAACGGCTGCGGCCAGCCGAACACCGCTGATGCTGTCGGCCCACACGCAGCAGCTGCCGTTCCTGCGTTCCCCACGGTAAGGACCCACGGTTTGTTTTCATCTTTGAGCCCATGCGTTTTTAGAAAAGATCTGTTCGGAACTTTTGAAATTAATCAATTGTGAATTTTTACAAAATTGAAACATTTTTTAGAATCTCTGAATTGAAATAAATGTCAAAGTTCTTAACATATCTTCATCAAATTATGTAAACTTGTTGACATAGTTTTTTATCATGCATCTTAGGTCAGTAGGACTTTCCGATAGGTTTTAATTGCGATTTTGTAGTGTTTTTCATGTTTTTTGGTAAATTTTTATACCAGATTTAAGAGGCAACAAAACGGTGGCTTATTGCCAGGGCTAAGTGATTCAGCAGAGGTTTACGCGGGAACTTCTCCTGGCCGCAAATATTGAGTTGCAGTTTTGGAAAAAAATACATGTGTTCCTAAAGAGTTGTTTGGTGTCGGATGGTGTGGGAAAATTTTGTACTTCAAAAATTTTCAGCGGTGTTAATTTTCGAAAAGTGCCTAAAATGATATTTTTTGCGGAGTGTTTGCGACTAAAGCGTTCATTTCTCAAAATTATAAAATACCATCAGACATCAATTGATTCTTTCAACAACTATGGTTTTTTTCCAGATTTTTCCCTTCATATTTGTGGTTGTCAGAAGGTCCCTCTTGAACCCTTGCACCGAGCGCAAAAGTTGCTAGAAAGTCGCCCCTTTGGACGGCAGCAGATACTGCATGCATTGCTCGATGGAGGCGAGTGAATGAGTAACCAATAGGAAGCCGCGAGCAGAAAGCATGTAGAAATAGTCACAAAATAATGACTCAGCGTAGGCCGTCTGTGATAGCCTGTATCGGGCGGCGTGGGTCCAGTGTCAAAGGAATGTGCTGGGACGCGGTGCCGCGGCTAATGCAACAGACAACTGGGTACCTACGCAATATTATTGTTGTGTTTGGTACACTACACGTGGCGGGGAGTATGCTTGCTATTCGAGTCAGTACGTGCAAGCGAGTGGTAGCAAAATCCTATAAACAAAATCGACGGCGAAAGAAAATTCTGCCATAGCAGCCCGTAGCAGCGAGCATTACTGTTTTGTCTGCGATTTTCCTATCATTATAAGCGAGACAGCCGACGAATCAAGATGTAGGTTATTAGTCTGTTCCCTTGTGCGTGTTATGTACTGATCCGATTTAGTAAGAATGGGGCGAAAGTGGAGCCATTTGAAACTATCTGGAAAGCGAAAATCTAAGAGGAATGTTGCAATACAACACGGATGAACTAAACCTTATTTCACGGTAAGAAGGAGCGAGTGTCTTCTCATCTTCCTCGTGGACTCCGACACTCTGCTGCTAGACAAAAGCAAAGTGTTTGAAAACTGCCCATAAAGCCTTTTGTCTGGCTCAAGACATGGCTTGTGAGTTTTGAAACTCCGCTAATGTCAAGTAGCAGAGAGCTCACAAGGTAGGAGCAAATACACTCCTCTTCTTGACGTGAAATGGATTATACATTTCTCCAGCGAATGGCTCGCGCATATATTCCAGCCGATATTTAATTTTTTTATAGTACCGAAAAGAGGTGCCAGAACGGCGTTCCGGTGCGTTCCGGCACAAAAAAAGCACTGCTTATGACAGTGTTTTGAACTTTTAATTGGCCGATATATATGTAACCAGTAGATACTAGGTATCGAACCAAATTATTAGTGTGTAATAATGCTCGCTGACTGACGCTGACTGACAAACGCTCGCTGACATTTGGCGCGACGCGTTTCTCGGTGCTAGTTATCAATTTGAGCCAGCATAATTCATAAACTGTTTAGTGTTTATATAAACAAGATGCTCAAAAAAAGCTGCTACCGGATTATCAAACAAGATTGTTTTGGAAATGTAGGTATGAATTGTATCACTGTCTTTTGCTCGTCTCGTATTCAATCTAGAGATGCGATTCAAGCGGATCTCTCATCAGTTTTCAGAGAGGAATCGATTGATGTAATTGAGAAAGTCGAATTCGAAAAAAAGTAACATTTATAAACTCTAATCTCTTGCTAATTGGGCTTTCAACAATAGCGGCTTTCAAGAACAGTTATCGTCCAGTTAGCTGTCTAGTATTTGTTGCGATGATATCAAATGAGTTGCGGCATTGGCACAAACCTAAGGACTGCATTATCATACCCACTTCCAAGGAGTCTCTGTCCAGTAGCGGCGAATGTCTCGGCAGTGGGTTGTATGGATATTATGGGTTGAAGCGAATCGCCAAACAATAACAATAACATACATTCTTCCTCGAATGTCTGGTCATAGTATGTCATAGTCGATAGACCAATCAAAACCCATGTTATGAATTTGGACCAATCAGGAAATTTTAAACTTTCTGTGACTAGAAAGAAGAAGATAACAATATCATTCCCTCTCTTACACAGCGTTACGCCCCTACGTATACTAACCGGGCGAAACTAGCTTGGCGCTTGGCTGACTTGCTCCCATCGTTGGCAAAATTCTTAATAAGAGATTGGTTCCCTTTGTTACCCTGGTGATCATCTTAGTTGACTTCAAGTTTGTTCAAGGCATAGATTTGACAAATATCAGAAGTTCAGTCATTTACCATTATCGACCACAGTGAATAAAAAATCTACACTTCAATACGTCCATGAATGCAGTAACTAGTGAGAACTTGAAAGTCAATAGCTCCTCCGGCCGCTAACCAAACGTTGTGCCGGCGGCAGGTCTGCAGCGACGTCGGTTGGTCGGCGCACGCCTGCTGTGGTCCCGCGCAGTGTGTCCACGCCAACGCCGAGCACCAAACGCAAGCGCGAACACACCGATGCCGACAAGTTGCTCATGACGCCGCGCGTACGCCGTCGGATACAAGAGTCGCCGGCAGTGCGCCCGCCCACCTCCATTCTAAAGGTACGTTGCACGAGATTAGCAAGGTTGAGCTGCGACTGGCTTTGGTGGGCGAGCCACACTTGTCTTTACGCTTGGTTTGGTTCATCTAGATTTAGCAACTCAGTGTTGGGCTAGGTTTGGGATGAGATTTTCTTTTGTGAGGCTTTTACTGTCTCTGATCATGGTACGTTATCTTTGAGCTGGGGCTGGTATTTTATGCATACTGAACACTACAGGACAAATGGAATGAATTTTAAAAATAAGCTAAACAGTAAGTAGCAGCACTAGCCTTATTTTGCTGCTGCTCTGCCCATTGACTGAAATCTCAATTTAAATCATAGTTTATTATTTAAGTACTATGTATGTTGTATGTTGTTTCTTTACTAGTAAGTCCTAATGGTTCAAATGAAGTTCCCATTTCTCTTAAATATATCTTGCTGTTGTGCAGGCAAGAGCCATACCAGAAATGTCGACTCCGCCGGTGATCCGAAAAATCCGGTTCAGCCTGAACCGAGAGGAAGAACTGGTAGCAGTACCAGCCCCCTCAGCCGGCCGCAAGCGTTCCTCCTCTTTCCTCGACTCTGCTGTTCCCAACAAAACTGTATGCCGCGAGACCACCCCAAGCAAAACCATCCGCCATGAGCCTGTTGTCGAAGAAGGCTTTGAAGAATCCGCAGAGGATGAGGAAGAGGAGGGTAATGATGTTGAAGATAGTGACCTAATTGAGTTGGCCACTGGTTTGCATTCCTCTACACCAGTGAAGGATGTCATGTTGACCAATAAGGACCTAGACAAGCGTGATGAGTTGATCAAATCAGAAGAATCTGCCAATACTGTTGTTGAAGAAGTAGAAAATACTGATCCATTGTCTGTGGAAGATGTGGAAGATTTGGACTCGTCTGTTCAAGAAGTTGAAGAGCTAGACTCTTCTGTGGTAGAAGTTGAAGAGTTGGACTCATCAATTCAAGATGTTAAAGGGGTGGACTCTTCTGTTCAAGATGTAGAGGATTCCGATATCGAGGAACTAGAGGTTGGCGAGATTCCCCGCTCAGGGCACCTACTCCTTGACGACAGCAGGCCGTATCTCGTCCGAAATCGATTCCAAGGAAAGCGGAACGTCTCTGAGACCGAGGAGATTTCCGTCGAAGATGACAATGGTTCAAAGGAAGAAGACAATAATGTTTGTGTTGAGGAAGTTTCAGATGGTGTAATGTACAGAGAAAGCAACGATTATATTCAAGAGGTGCGTGAAATTGTGGCCACAGAAGATAACGACCACACATTCACTCGATATGAAGAGCGTGTTCTCGTTGAAATGCAATCAATTAAGTATCAAGAGAGCCAAGTTATCTCTACCGAAGAAGAGGCTGCAGTTTCTAAGGAAGGTGAACTCGACGCATCAATTGAGGCGGCGGATGAAGAATTGCAACTTGCAGAGGGTATTGATGAAGAACAGAGGGAGGAGAATATCTACGAAGCCATGGAAGTCGATCGTGTGGGAGACGACACTGCAAATCGTTCACGCCGGCCTCTCTTTGCTGATATCGAGACAGACGAGAGCGAGGTAATTTCATTTTTTTCCCAATTTTTTTGGTTTCTTGTTCAATAGGACCAGATACAAGGAAAGAGGTTCTATTTATCTTCATTTAGTTTATAAGATGTGCTATCACTTATCTCTTATCATAAGCTCTTTATAAATTCTTCACAACATAAATAAACTATACCCATATGGTATACCCTGTATATTTTTTTGAATGTATTTTAAAATGAAACAACGATATTTAATGGCAGGGAATGGAAAAGCAACAATAGATTGTGATTGAATTACATGTTCAACTTGTTATTTTGATGGGGTTCAGAGTGTACAGCATGGACGTATGGGTTTATCAAACTGGCTAGAAAGCCTGCAGAAGAAGCTCAATCTTAAATTTAAATACGAACGTACTTTTCTGACTTCACATTCTCACTTTTCCTAACTGTAATGCCAAGAAATTTTGATCAAACAGCGTAATGAACCTCAATCAACTGGTCAGTTCATCAGAACATGTTTTTGCTTCCAACTTAGGCAACCAAGGAAAAGTAGCCTACATTAGGAACATTGGTATAAGCAATACCCTGCCCATAACTTACTATATAAGGTAATAGGTATGGCGTATACCGTATAAGGTACTAGTAAGTAGTAATAAAATAACATTCCGAGGGTGTATTCCGTTATTCGCTCAGAACGCACTTTTCGCTAACTAACTGTCAAATCCGTTCCGTAACAGAGGCCGATTCGTTATTCACGTTTCGCGCTTTTCGATAGCGAACAAAACAATCAGCGTTTGAGACCGATCGTTTTGTGCGTTATCTAGAAAGCGTGCTATTTTCCACATTATCCTGTGGTTGACTGATGAAGTCTCTTCTCTCATTTGACTAAAACCATGAATTTAGGTACCTGGAGTGCCGGATTTACTGTTCAGGAGGCCCTGTGCAACTTTGTGTACACGGGGGCCCTCACATACATATATACTTATTTGAAGGGGGGGGGGGAAGGAGGGGATTTGATTCTTTCAAGCCATTGAGATAGCAGAGGGGGTGTCAAAAGGCTCCCAAAATGGGGGGTTTGGGGCTCAGCCCCAAACGAAATTTTACGTTCAAGGTAATTTTTTCGGCAAATCTATGCGTTTCAGGTAACACACGCAAACTGGAGCTTCATTTTTAAAGGCCTAATAATGAATAAGGAAAGCAAGAAAAGCGAAATCTTCAACATCACCAGCTCCAAAAAAAAAGTCGCATCTGTGTGTTGGTTTGTTTTTTGTTTGTGAGCGCTCATACAGACCAAACTCCTGGTCCGATTTTGTTTAAATTTTCATGACGTCTACCGCTGTTCTCTGGTTGTATCTCCTGCGGTTTTTCAAGAAAACTCCCCATTCCACCCCTCTTCAATGCACCCATTAGAGCACATAGCAGAATTTTGGTAAATTTTCACCAATTCCTGTAGGGGATCTCTGGCGGAAGTGGGGCTTACCACCAAGTATCCATCTAAAGAGGTACCTGTTTTAACCCTTTTCCCCAAAAATACATGTTGGGTGAAAGCAGCAGATTGAAATGAAAATAAAGATTTAATTGAAGATTCTAGTAATTTTCGGCATTTTTACCCATGGGAACTTATAACCAAATCCTCGGGGGCCCTTGAAATTCCGGGGCCCTGTGCAGGTGCACCGCCCGCACATGACTACATACATCCAGTATTCTATTTTAACCATGAAGATGTTTTAATTGTTATGAGTCAGGTTAGTAAAAATGTTAATTACGTTCCGTTATTATCCAAGTGTTTGGTGACGTAAATGACTCACAAAAAAATGAACCAATCAGTGTTCTGTGCATTCTGAGGGAATTACGGAATACGGGTGTATTCCGTATAGCATGACACCCCAGTTTGGTAAATAAAGATTTTACCTTCGTGTTCACAGGCAGTGGGCGGGACTAGCTTGGAGAATGTCTTGGATGTTCCAAGCAGCGGGCAGGCGGTGGCCCAAGGTTACGGCTCTTCACAGGAGACCCTGGAGGTGCCAACATCGTCCGAGCTCTCGGAAAACCCATTCCCGCGGAACCTTGACCGCCCGGTCTCCGAGTACTTCCACCTGCTGGAGAGCTCCACAGGTGTGTGACTCCAAAGTCAACTTTGTGTATTAGTTGCATCTTAACTCCATTTCCCATTAAGGAGAGTAGATTTGCGTCTTCTTTGAGGACCCATTATTGCTAGACTCAAGCTAAGTGTTTCAAAACTCGCAAGCCATGCCTTAAGCCGGACAAAAGGCTCTAGGGGCAGTTTTGAAACTTTTAGCTTGTGCCTAGCATCAGTAGGTTCTCGAGGAAGATGCAAATCCAGTAATTTAAGATTTGGTAATTTCAATGGTATTACCAGTAATAAATTACCAAAATATGGTAAAATGGGTAAGATGGAAACTTTTATAGAAATCTGTAGTGTAATAATCATATATTTTTTAAATCTGGGTGTCTCATGGCCGGGCATTTTCAAGTGTTACCAGTTCAGTGCACATGCTGAAATGCTTATCAGGGCAGTGGAGCGTTGACTAAAAGATCAATCACTTGAACAGTTTGTCAGTTACCAACAATTGGAGCCAGAAACCATAGAGCTTCATTGATGTATGCCCTTTGCACGGACAGAGTCATATGATAATTATGATAACAAAAAAAATCAAGATTTAACAATTTAAATGCAAATTTTGACCAAACTTCCCTCGTCTCCAAAACGCCAACAGGTGAACCCTGTCATGCGGCCATGCCGCTATCATAAAAAATTTCAAATTTTGTCCGATCTATCATAGTTAAGGGTGTTTTTTATGGTGTTATGATTTTGCAAAATTCGTTTAAGAGTTTACTGATTTCGGTGTTATGGCGATGTTATGAAAAAAATCACATTATATTGCAACCCGACAGTAACAAAATTTACACCTTGTATTTCCTTACCATTGACATATAATCCTGGTCATTTTACTCGGCAAAGTCTTCTTTGTGCAGTTGGTTTTGGTTTCACCATGCTTGATATGTGAATGCGATACCGAAATTCAGATCGGACTTGCCGAAAATGAGGTTAGGTGTAGATCCAACATCCTGTTCTAATCTGCAGCAGATGACGCCATCTGTGGGCGTTTATGGCAGTTTACAAGCCAAAAATTTTTAATTCGATATTTTGGGATTGTGGCGTATTTCAGTCATTTTTTTGGCAAAATAATACAGAATTTGTTTGATTTTAACAGATTTCGCGCGATTTTGCGACTAAATCTTGATTATGGTGTTATGAGTGGAAAATGAAAAAATTCGCGTTTTTTCGCGCGCAAAAAACGGCGGGAAAATACTCGAAATGGATAGAAACACACTTGAAAACACTTTTGAATCACTTTTGGCACATTTCGCGATTTCGCGCCGTGCGAAAAACAAACACCCTTAATCATAGTCTATCATCTATCATCAATGTCTCGAATTGATACTGGGTTAGAAGATTTGCATGCTTAAGGCCATTCATTGATGGTTGTTGAGGTTAATTGAATCCAACTTTTTATGGATTTCTAAGAGATATTTCGAGGTTCTGAAATATTCAATTGGTTGTCAATAGTGTGAGGATTCCGTAGATATTTGTTTCGTTGCGATCGGATAACGGGTGTGGCCTGGAGAGTGTATACGGTAAGAGGTAAATTCTTAGCTGGAATTTACCCTTAAGTACATCTTTCAAGATACCGGCTAAACATGGTTATTTTAAAACTCTTGTAAGTAATTAACGAGTGAATCTTGCGAAATGAAAATGGTTCAATTGGTTGTCCGGAGTGTGAAGATTCCGAAAATATGGGTTTGTTGCGATCCGACGAAAGGTGTGGCCTGGAAAGTGTACACCTTGCGAGGTGAAGGAAACGGCTCGACTTCGGAGCTCATTGAACAGACTTAAAGCAACGCAGGGGTTGAGTTTACAGAAAAGCAGACAGCGGGTCACTAAAGCCATCGTTACAAAATTGGAAAATTTCCTTTTCAAAATAGATCCGACGAAAGGTGTGGCCTGGAAAGTGTATACCTTGCGAGGTGAAGGAAACGGCTCGACTTCGGAGCTCATTGAACAGACTTAAAGCAACGCAGGGGTTGAGTTTACAGAAAAGCAGACAGCGGGTCACTAAAGCCATCGTTACATAATTGGAAAATTTCCTTTTCAAAATAGTCATGTAATCTGTAATCTTGTGATGAATCAAGTTGTGTTTCTCATAGCAGCCCTGAATGTGAATGAATGAAAACATAAATTGTGTAAGATTGGCTGTACATTAACAAAAATGTTCATTAACATCCCAAATTACTTTATTTACAATATCATGAATCCCAAGACAAATAACGTCTGAATGCTTCCAGATCTCGAGGAAATCGCACCGGTGGTGAGTGATGAAGGGGACGTGGTGCCAGTGGATACTAAGAAGCCAGAGAAAATGGCGGCTATTGCCGAGATCATGGCCTCAGTTTGCGACGAGGACGAGGATGACGGAGAGGGCAGTCCGACGACGTACCGGAAGCGAGTGAACCGGCCCAAGTTCGTGGAACTCGACGATGAAGATGAACCAGAAGAGAAAGAGAATGATTCCGAGAACCAGGACGATGAGGGCGACAGGAAAAAGAATAAAATTGCAGAGGAAAATATTTCCAAGAAAGTTGTCGATAGTCCCACCAGCAGCGAGCTGCACATGATAATAAAGGATGCTACGGAGGAGGAAGAAGAGGAGGTGGAGGAAGAAGAAGACCTTGATGAGAGTCTGGAAGACGAAGAAGAAGAGGACGAGGAGAGCGATAGTCAAGATGAAGACAGCCAATCGGAATCGAGCTCTAGCAGCGACATCGTCTGCCTCGACATGGAGGACGAGCCAGTCAAATCCAAAACCTACAAAGCCGTCGCCGTCGTACCCAAACCTGTGAAAGTTAAAACCGTTGAAGCTGAAGCCACGATCTTGACGCCGCCTACCCCGATGATTTCTGAGGTATGCACTAAAGACTTTGAGGAAGACGAGGAAGATATTCTGAACCGTGCCATTCTGATGTCGACCGAACAGCGTGAAGGGTTTGCTGTCGAGGGAACAGGAGATGCAGAAGAGAAAGTGCATATGGACAGTCTTGAAGGCGTTGAAGAGACTGACGTCATTCAGAATGTTGAGGAGTCAGAAAGTGACCCTCCTGTCAAAGAGATTGACATTGAGCAAAAGGTTGTCGAGCTAGAAAGTGACCCACTTATCAAAGAGGTTGACGTCATAGAGTCAGAAAGTGATCCACGTGTCGAAATTGTAGACGTCTGTCAGAACGTTACAAAGTCAGAAAAAGACCCTCCTGTTGAAGAGATTGACGTCGATCAGAAGGTTGTGGAGCTAGAAAGTGACCCTCTTGTCGAAGAGGTTGACATCATAGAGTCAGACAGTGACCCTCTTGTCGAAGGCAAATTTGGAAACACCTCCATTGAAGTGGGTGTGAACAATGAGGCTGCTGACGAACTAGAAAGCATCGATGAGGCAACTACGGATGCAGATAAACTGAACAGGGCTATTCTACTACTGACGAGTCCAGACGAAGACTCGAATGATCGTGCAGTCAATGATGATTCCGCTGAAGAGCTGGAGATTCATGCCAGCCCCGAGTGGGAGACCTTGAGCAATGCGAGCTCAGTGAATCGCCGGCAGACTCGGTCCTCCCAGGCCGCCACTGTCCCCAAGGCCGAGGATCTGGACCTTCTGACGATCCAGATAACCGAGTCGGAAGGCAGCCTGGCAAGAAGCGAGGCCAGTGCCAGTAGCCAACGCCAACTGCGTTCTCGTGGGTCTCCATCTGCCACGAAAGCTTCTGGTCAAATGGCCAGGCCTGGGTCTCGCTGTGTATCTGAGTCTGAGAACCCAGAGCTTCCGACTGTTTGGGTTTCCGAGTCTGAAAGCAAGGAGAGCTCCACAAACCAACGTCAGCTACAGTCTCGAGGGTCTCCATCTGCCACAAAAACCACGGGCGAAAAGACCGTAACGTCCATGAGGACACCTGAAGCCGAAAACCTGTACCCGCCGACGATTCAGGTCTTTGAGTCAGAAGGCAGTCCGGCGAGAAGCGAAGCCAGCGCAACGAGCCGCCGCAGAACACGGTCCTCTTACAGCCAACCATCCGCTGCATCTCAAGCCGCAGGAAGGAATCGCCCTGGGTCCGAGTCCGAAGACTTGGAGCTTCCAGTTTTCAGGGTCTCTGAATCCGAAGCCAGTCTGGAGGGTAGCGAAGCTAGCACCACTCGTCAACGCCGATCGCGGTCGTCAGTGCTGGGCAGCCGAACGCCAGAGATTGTGGGCAAGAGGGGGGAATCCGCAGGTGGAAAGGAATTGGAGCTTCCCATGGTTCGAACTCCAGAGTCTGCAAGCCCGGCGGGCAGCGATAAAAGCTCGGTTTATCTCCGACGGCTCCAAACTTCTTTGTTGGGCAGCCAACTAGAGATGGCGGAAGAGCCTGCGAGTCCGACTGGCAGCGAAACGGGCTCGGTGATCCGACGTAGGACCCGGTCGTCGTGGGTGCCGGGCAGCCAAGAGAAGGCGATCGCAGAGGTGGGCTCGGGGGCGGCAAGCTCCACGCGCAAATCATGGGCCAGCAGCAGCCAGGCAGTCAGCAGCAGTCCGGCGCACAGACGAGCGAGGTGAGGCGCAGAGAGAGAGAGTTTTGGACATTTTGCTTGGTCAATTTTTGTCACGTTAGGGATGTAACAGATGTACCTATCACCATGATAGATTTTGTTGTAGCTTATTTGGGACCCTACCTTAATACATTATGTAATGATAACCACTATGTACATGGATTTACACCTGTAATTTTTATTTTTTGGTGTACCATCAGTCTACCCCTGCCCTAATAATTATAGGTTACCATCGTATAGCCAAAAAATACAAAAATAGTTTGAGCTTTTGCCGGGAAAAAAGTTATGAGCCCAAGTAATCAAACACGCAATTGCAATTTCAAATGCCATGTCTCATGATACCTCCACTCAACCCAGAAATCTCCTTGCTGCAGCACATCATGGAAAGCGGACAGTGCATCGAAAAGTGTTCGGCGGCGCCGTTTCACGGATGAGGACTTTTCATCACCGGCCCCACCCGTGCAGCGGTCCAGCTCGGCCCTCGGCTGGGTGGAGGCCGGCAACGAGGAACTCGAGGAGTTTGCCTCTTCCAGGAGGCTCACACGGCACCAGCGCTCGATGGTACAACAAAGCTTTGCTAGGTAATGAGCGCTATCGTATGGCCGACGGGGGCACCGAAGTCACTTCTTGCTTCAGTTCCCTAAGAAGTTTCTGACCATTTTTGGGTTCAAGGGACAGCAGAAATGAGCAAAGTGTTAACCTAGTCCCACATCCTGTGTCTTAGCCAAACCCCTATTCCAAAATGGTCCCGTTGACTCGCGGTCTGCCTTACAGTCGGCCACCAGCCAGTGCCAAAGTGGACGAGGGAACGCAAGAGGCAGCCGTACCGAGCGACGGCGACAGCGACGATGCCAGCTCGACGGTTTCAAGCCGTGTACGACGCGCCTCATTCGTGCGTGCGGTGAGTGCTCGCTTTGGTCTCGGTGACTCTGCCTGGATGTTATTAATTAATTTTAGTTTATATTACTTTCAATCGTATTTCTACATTATCGTTTCCTTAATAACTTCGTTTTGGTCTTCTTACATTCACGCCGGGTATGTGCTGGTGTTTGTGTTGTGACTACAATGTGGAAAAGCCTTTATCTTGCTATTTTTGTAGCGGTCAGTTATAAATTATCCCGACCTTGCCGCAGGTGAGCAAGATGTCTCCAGCCCGCAGCCGCGGTGGCTCGTTGCCGGCATCGCGCGGCCCGCGCTCGATGGATGGGGACTCGACCGACGGAGACGTCGATGACGCCCGCCGCGACGTCACCAAGCCAGACGCACGTAGCACTCGCTCGCGTCGGGTCTGCGCCAGTCTTGGCGGGGCGGCACCGCTGGCAGGTGAGTCGAGACAGAATGCATTGAAACCGCAGAGATGTGAAACAGAATGTCCGTGTTTATATCTTATAATAATATTGGCTATG